>WACJ01000036.1:0-1318443 GCA_008973525.1 Stenopsyche tienmushanensis | reverse complement strand
AATTTGATTCTGACTTATAGAAAATCTCAACTTGTCCTCAATTATTTTTGACGGTAATCGACTTTCACATTTTCTCCCAAGTTCAGCTCTCACAAATCGTTGACGGATTTAGCGATACATTGCAACAATTTGACGACATTGCCTGCCGAATTCTTGACAAGAAAGTAACACTTTTCTAACTGTAACTCTTCACGGAAATCCATGGCTTTGCGACTGCGTTAAAGATATACCATTTAATAAGTTTCTTAAAAAAATTCGTCTCCGTTCGATAACTCACGATGGAACGCATCCGATGTGCAATTGATGAAGACGACGAACTTTCCGATTGCAACGCACATTTGACTCCAACTTTGCTTAAAAAATGGAGATATGCTGAAGAATTTGATCCATTTTTATGTAAATAAACATGTGAATTCGACCCAACTATATTGAAATAGTCCATATATTATGTCCATTTATTGTTTTAATAAAATGCAAGCCGACGTGTCAATGAATTAGTTAGAAACCCCCTGAAGGATGCCAAATTGCTTCTATTCTGTTGAAATTATTTTGTGTCGGAAAGCTCTTTTATATATATACCTCCATATCTTATTTTGAAGCCATCATTACAAAATTGTCTAAAAATGATTATGTATCGTAAATGTAATTGTATTGAATTTATAAATACTATGTGAATAAATTATTTTTTGAACAATTGTATTATTATTATTAAGAATGAACCTTTTTTCAGAAAAATACAAAGTAAAATGTTGTAACAATGCATAAAAAATCAAATTTGCATAAAAAATAGTTCAACAATTTGTCTTAGAGTTAATTTGTTTTATAGGGAAATAATAGGAAACTTAAAACCCGTTTGCGACATATTTCCTTAAAATCTATTCTACGAACTAAAATCAATAATTCAATCAAACAAATATCCAACGATGTGCGATTAGACAACGGTACAGTGCGTGAAGACCGACACTACTGACTACTGACTCTACTGATGATAATAATTGTCATTGTTACGTACTGTACACTTTTTCTTCACTGGTTCATCAGAATTGAAAGCTCATTTAATAGTAGATATGTTTATTGATGATTTATACAAAATGCACAATTTGGAAGTGTAAAATACATCTTAAAATAAAATAAAGGCAGAAAAGTAGTGACCGCACGTTAATTCGGAACTGTTTTTTGGTTAGGGCTGCCAACCCTGTCCCGCCGTGACATAGAACACTTTAAAATAAATCTACAGGCAGGACCTTTCCAAACAAAATGCGAAGAAATAGTATTTAGAATTTTACATACTGCGTAAAAGTGAAACTACGTATAGATGTCATTGGCTAAGCTAACATAAACAAAGTGAACATAAGCTGGATGCTAGTAGCATCATTAAAGACCAGGAATGCAAATTTCAAGGCGATCTCGAGAGATATTTGGACAATTGTCATCTGGACGACATTATAAGACTTGTAGTAAATTTAATATTTGTAAGTTATTATAGAAATATGTAACAGTGGGACGCTAGACTAGCAAAGGAGAGGCAAATTTTCGACCACCAGGAAGCAACAAAATATATATAAAAAAAGGCTTATTGTCCTTATTGTCCAAAATAACCTTAAATGTGTTTGAAACTGTTTTAGTTGATGCCACGCTGTGATATATCACATACATATATGTAATGTAGTATGTATTTTATTTATGTAAAGTATATGTATATTTTAGTTTTAATTAATTTAAATTTTATGTCTTTTTTTTGTCAGCTTTTTCTACCAAGAATTTAAAGTTGTTTTATTTCTTTAACGGATGCAGAAACAATATTGACAATATTTCGAATAGATTTTTTCCCAGGCTTTGTGGAATTTGTCGATGTATCCTAATTCTTTTTTCAAATGTTCGACAAATATAATATGCTTTAAAATATTGACATTATACCTCGGTCTGAGGATTGGATTATAGACGTAGTATTTGGTGATATAGACGTAGTATTTGGTGATGCGATCTATTGGCCTAATACAAATTTTTGACTTAGATTTAACTTTAAAATTGAAAAACAGATTTCAATCATTGATAATTTATTTCATGGCATTGACGATGATACTCGTCCGCATGATAGTTCATAACAAATTGGTTAATCACCATATGCCTTTGAAATACATATTTTATGATTTCATATAAAATGGGCATAAACATCTTTTAGGAGTCAATCTCATAAGCCTCGACGTTCTGTATATTTGTCTGTGATGAGGCTTTGGCAGATTTCATTGATAGTGCTCTTAAATAAATCAATTTCATTTGATTCACTGAAAAGAGCTTTTTTTATAGCAGAGTTTATATCTTTGCCAAATTCTTTCCATGTCATAGTTGCTAAAAATAATTCATAATTTAAATCAAGAACAATTTTCGTCCAATGCTTCGGGTATAAGAATGATTTGGGGTTGTGAGCTCCTAGGTCTAGTCATAAAAATTCACTTGAACGGTTGGAAGGCATTTTAGATCATTACTCTTCATACTTTGGGGAATTTTTTCGACAATTTCAATAAACGTCTGTTTAACAAATGTTAAATAATCGTTTATACAGTCATTCATTCTTGATGGATACCACCCCTGAAAAGAATAATTGGTTTGATTTCAAAAAGCACAAATGGAAAAATTACTGTTAATTGCAAATTTATACGTTTGCTGCATGGTCAGATATTTGAGACTACTTTAAGATTATATTTTAACTATTTATGTAACAATTAATAAATATATTTGGTTATATTTTTTTATTGAGAAAAATTATCAAATCACAGAACGGGTTTAATGTTAAAGTTGGATAGCATTTGTTTACTATTATGCCACTATTACTATATAATTGCATTATCCCATATCTTTATTTATTGCTTAGTTTATAAAGCTCATTACATCTGCAACCAATCTTGAACTATGCTCTCATTTCTTGTCATTTATTTTATGCTCATCTTTTGTTCATTATTATCCATTATCCCAATTCTAAGTATCCGCCATCGATACCTTTATTTTATTGACCTTTCCATTGAGCCCTTAGGCTTCCTACCATTTATATACTGTCGGTACTCCACCGACTTACTCTCAGCGATTCAGATTCAAATTCTTTACCCCCCTGAAGATCATTCACATATAAAGCATTCTATCATAAATATTCCTCACTCTAATTCATATCCTATTGCGACAGAAGTTAAACTTCGGATCACTTTCGCTATTGTATTATTATATTTTACGAGACACTCAAATATAACCCAGAATTTTGCTTTTTTTAATTATAGACCAACATGAGCAGCACAGCCAATGGGAGAATCAGTAGTTAGGAGCTCAGAGGGAATATTTACACACACAGCCCTAACATATATGTTCCAGTACGGCCAATGAGTGAGAAGTAGCATCTCAGTTTTCTCATAAACAAAGACGTGAAATTGAATAAAATTTTAAGGAGACTTGAGATACAGTTCAGTGATGCTACTCTAAGACCCGAGTGTTTGATTGGGCCCAAAAGTTTCGAGATTATGTGCAAAATGAAAGTCATAAACGACGACTTGGAACAAGCACATTTGAGCCATGAGTAGTAAGCTTGTGTAGAGCTATTGCCCACATTACGATAGTCAAGATTGTGTCAGTGGTGTTTGAAAGTATCCATACCGTTGTTTCGGAATATCTTGATACAGAAAAATATCTGCAAAGTGGGTTCCAGGTCTGCTTAGTAGAGCAGATAAGAATATACAAAAGACATCTCTCAGCGACATCCAAACCGCTATGAAGGAGAGCCTTTATTAATCATATTGTAACCTGCGATGAAATGTAAGTCCACCATTACACCCCCTATGTTTGTGACGATCATATATTTGGTCTATTGAAAGAGACATTAGGAGGGCAACGATTTCAAGACAACAATGTGCAACTTCCAGCCGTCTTCTTTCTTCAGTGGCGGTATCAAGAAGTTTCCTATCCGATGGAATAAATGCATTTCTAATGAAGGGATTTAATAAATTTGTGCAGCAATATTATGGGCTAAATCTTAATCATCCTTGTATATGCAAGTATACCGATAGAATTATTATTAAACCACTATTGCAATTATGCATTCACCTCTGATTTTTGTACAAGTTCTGGAACAGAATATTTTTTAACTTCATATGTAATTCCATCTAGCGTTCTATAGCCGATGAAAACTTTAACAACTCGACTAAGTGAACACTGCATCCATATATTTTTTGTTTTGAAAAACCTGTAAACAAAATCAATGCAAATAAAATAAATATAGGCCTGTAAGTGATAAATAAATACTATTATTCATTTAATCAGTAGTATTTCCTATTGATTGTAAATAGAATTTGAAAAACTGACATAATTCTATAAGTAATACAATATTTAATATCGACAATACAGTAATCTATCCACAATTTCATCGAATAAGAATATAACTTACCGAAAAGAGGAAGTATTTTCTCCCTTTAGCGATGACTTCAGTTCAACAAATTCCATATTGCTAAGTGCTTTTATTGATTCTTCTTCATTATCGTTATTCAGGTATTCATAATCTTTTGGTGGTATAACACCGTCAAGTTCACCCCCGTATAAAATGTCATGATTGAAAAATTTCAACTCGTAAACACACATGAAAGATTTGCGTGTAGATTGATGTGGATTTGATACTTTATATGGGTCAGGTTTTTTAATTGGATGGTCTGAAAATATGAATATTCGTCATTATTTAAAAGGTTAAGTATTCATTTAAATTTACCAATCCTGTGTTCTAATATGAAACGACCATTGTCTATGTTATAAAACCAACTATGCTTCTTTTATAATATTACAAATGCATTTAAAAAGTATTCAGTCCTTCAGTTGATTAAAAATGTTTGATTAATGTTCCTTCCAAACAACCCAACATCTTCAATATTACAGATATTCACAGCATTCTTTACTTTTTACTGGTTTCAATATTATTATCAACGTTTATAAAAATTATATCCCGAAATATCTAAACAGAGGTAAGTGCCTAATAAATATGATAAATATTTAAATTAGCCGAAAATGGATGATTAAAAAATCTACAACATTTTACCAACCCTTATTTATTTCATAATTCACTATGGGTTTCAACATCTCGTATAAAAAATGGTGATCTACCATATTCGTTTAGAAAAAAATAGCTTAATTCGTTCACCTGATAACATGTAATCTTCAAAGACGAGCCCCCATACTTTTCCTAGATTTACCTCTTCCATAGCACTATTTAATTCATCTAGTTTATTGTCGCCAGTGTTAGTAAAAAGCTCAAACTCGCTTTCATGAGCATGCAAAATATAGATAATACCTCCAATCAAATAAGCCTTAAAGTAATTAAACATCTTTTTTTCATATGGCAAATCCCCAAAAACTCTCAAACCTTTTCTGTTGGCTATAAATGTAACATCTTGTATGTTTGAAACAGCCCTCCGACACAAAACTTCAGGATGTTTCATTAAATATTTATGAAAATTCCTATTTATATTCTTTAGCATTTCCCCGGTCTCAATGGATTTTAAAATGTTTGTTTTCACATGTTCTATGTATTCCTCGGTCAATACAAGTGGTTCCTTTGCCACACTTTCAGATTTGCTCTCGTTGTCTTCTAGTATTTTGTTATCGTGTATGGTTAGATCCATATGAACAGGTCCATTGACATCAGTTACATATCTCAAAAGAGATAAATCACTGGAGTATGTTCCGTCTTCATCTATACCGAACATTCCAACCACGTTTGGTCCATCTATGAGTCTTTTTACACTATATTTTTTGTTTGAATGACTCATGTTATGTTGGAATAACTCAGCTTAAAATTTCCACCTGTAACAAAAATGAACTTGATGATAGTCAGTTAAAATATTTGTCTTGTGATGATATAAGGTAAAGCGCAAAGAATGCTCTGGACTGATTTAAAGAATGAAGTGAACTGAACTGAATGAAATCTGGAATATAAGTGAAGCATTTTTATGCAAGGAACGTATAGGAAGGGAGTCAGAGATACTATCAGAATACTTTCTAGACAATACAAAGGACACGATGCCGATATTATTATGGACAATCATTGTCATCGATACTAACAATATGAAGTGATTGAAAAGAAACACTGTCTACACGAAATTAGAGTTGATCTCATAAAAATTACATTTAAAAGAGGAAATGATCTTAATGACAAACATTTCAATTCCAGATAGATCAACGTCATTGATTTGATGATCTAGAATTTAACTACATAACAATATTTATCCGATTTTCCGAATCTGATTAATAAATACTTGTTAAATATCCACCTTTCAACATTTAATCTAAGGTTACTGATATGTATTTCGCTTTTTTTGTGGAAGATTAAAAAGGGTAAAAACTGTAATTGTGTATTGTGTCCTTATTCTGTACCTTTTATTCTCTGTTGTTTCTGTTAACTGTCCTTTTAAATTCAGCTGTAATCTTAAATCTAGTTGATGTATTATGTTTATCCTATATTTCCTCTATATTCAGCCAGCGGCTTGATCACTCCAGAATTCCTCAAGAGTTGGCCTCACTTTTCTATCCTAAAAAAGGAAAACAAAACTTGAAATGCGCTGATTTAAAGAAAAAAAACCAGGCGACGGATAAGCGACATATTTAATGAATTTCCGAGAAGATTTGATGATTTTCAGATATTTTCAAGATTTATCATTAGCAAGGTCTAATATTTAATTTGAATGACAAAGATGCACCACAAAAAAATAAATAATTAATCAATTTGCTCAATCAATAGCAGATTTTTTGCAATATTTTGGCCTAGAAATCTTTTTAAAAAAAATCCTGTATACATAGAAATATTTGGCATCGTTTGTAATCAAGTTCAAATTAAAGTTCTAAATCCTAGAAGTATATACATAATTATATAATTTATTAAGAGAAAGTATATTGATTCAATGGCTGGAAGTTTGGGAGTCCCAGCTTGGAGTACAAATTTATATCTGGGAGTCTCAATCTGGGTACATAACAAATATATAAGAAGTGATAAACTAAACAAAATATATAATAATGATTTTAAAAAAGGAAAAGACTACCTTGAAAGGATGTCGCCTGTTTGCTGACGAAGCACAAGCAACACTGGATGTATACTTCTTTATGTCCAACTTAACACTCAAACACCCGCTGTACTCGATATAAGATATCTACACTAATCCTTTGAACAGAGCCGTAACGAGAGTATGATGCGCTCGTGGCAGGTATCTAATTTACGCCCCCCCCCCCCCCATTTTTTAAAAGTTAAATTATTATAAATGCAATGGTCTCAATCCAGCTAATATTAAATCCGAGCTAAATTCTACTTTCGGAGAGTCTGCTCCCCGAAAATGCCGTACATTGCATCATATTTATTGAAAATTTGGTCATGAGAAAGCTGTGCGCAAGATGAGTGCCGCGTTTGCTCACAATGGCAAAAAAACAGCGTCGTGATGATGTTTCAATCGAGTGTTTGGCGATGTTTCACAGCAATAAGGCCGAGTTTTTACATCAATTCAGGATGAAACACGGGTCCATCACTTTACATCTGAGATAAAGAAACATGGGGATACTCCACTGACCTGAGCTGTTTATTGGTCCCGCTATTCCCCGCTATCCCGCTCAACAAAAGTGCACAGCAAGGTGCAGAACCTGAATTTAATATCCATGTCTACAAGGACACGCTCATTTTCAACTTTGAGTGGCCACTTGAGGGAAAAAATTAGCTAGATTTTATAATTTAAAGCTTAAAAAAAAACTAGCTACGACAGCAGCATAAATAAGTAAGATGTATAAATATATAGTTTTTATGGGTGGAGGGATCAGCTATCTATGTAAGTTAGCCTCTGAGGAAGCTTCCATGATCGTACAAATCATAGAAAATGCCGCAAAACGCCCTAAAAGAGGACAGAGTAGCCACAAGGTCTACGTGTTTAATTGGTCCGCTTTTCGGACCGCTGATATGACGAATGAGTGACTCCTGATCGGACGCCATAACTGAACATGTCTATATAACGATTACAAAGCGTTGTCAGAAGAAGACTGATCGGGTGGGTTGTTTAATTTTTACAATCGGTCGAAAATATTGTTGTCTTTATTTTATTACAGGTTGGGTTGGTCCAATGTTTAAACAATAATAAAGAAAAGAGGGATTAGACAACTTAATATATAATATAAAAACGGACAGAGTCAATCAGTGTCAAGTAAAATAAAAACCATGTGCTCTCGACCGGGTCGAAATTCTGCATCTGGCGCCTACTTTGCCACCCCCTTGTTACGGCCCTGTCTTTGAAAACCGACCAAGAAAATATTATATATATCAGTGGTATCGACCGATTTCCTGTGGGTCCGACACCGGGCAAGTCGTCATAAGAAAGTTTTCCTGGCCACTTTTTTACTTATGTAATTCTCAAATATTATTACAGGAATAGACATCTACCTGGTTAATAAATTCTCTTCTGAGCATTATCTGAAAAGTTAATACAGGGGATTGTTGTCTATGTTAGAGGACTGTGCATTTAAATGTACGGTTTTAGTAGCAAAATGAAGTGTAACGTAAATGGAAAATCCATTGTAAAATTAGAAAAATAAAAAGGACGGGGTTACCATGCAAGCCCGTCATATTTCTCTTAACCTTTTAACTGCCAACGACTCTCGGGCGCGTCGCATTTGTACGCGCTGATGAGTCAGTGGCAGTTAAAAGGTTAAAGGAAATATTTTGCAAATGAACGATGAATCACGGATATTGACTCACTCCAGAAAATTCCACCAATCAATATTGAAGAAATATGATGCATCTGCGATAACGATGATGTTCTTGTTTTGATGACCAAAACAAACGCCTGATATCTGCCTTGAAAAGCAAATATCATGATGAGTGCCAGATTATGAAAGCGACTCTTGATGACTAAAAACATTAAGCCGGGAAGAGGAGAATGTGCGGAGAATGAGTCAATCAGCTAGAAACAGGGCAATTTACCACCAAATTGCAAGTACTGGCAAAAAAGTAAAAGATCTCTCACATTATTGTTTTATCGGTTATTTACCGGTAAATTAAAAAATCTTCAAATAGAGAAATATACATAAAAATATTTATGTATATTTTAATGAAAAAAAGTGTGTATAAGAAAATAAATACACATACATTCGGATTAGAATGAAAATAGATCCATTGATTCGAACAAGTTCAAGATTCCGTTATTTAACTGGATCTTGTTATCTTTTTTTTTTTAAATTCCTGGTCCTTGACCAATGTCTTCTTGAGTTTCTTTCTGAGCCTAGTGTGGTAAACGGTTTATTGATATTTACACAAAATAGCAGTGAATTGTAATAACACATGTTTTTTTTCTTATTTTTTTCCCCGTTTTTTTTAAGTTATATTTTTCTTTTTTTTTTCCTATTTTATTTTTATTTTATTTTTTCATTTTTTTAAATTTAAAATACAAGTTATAACAAGTATGAAGAAAAGAACTAACCTAACCTAAACTAGAGAATTTATACAGCATGTGAACTTAAGAGAATATCGATAACAAAGATAAATGATAAAAATAAATGATGTTTGAACAAGAGTACTTAAAATATTAAAACTAGGAAAACTGTAACAACATAACAAAACATAACAAGGCTTACAATATTAAATACACAACATAAATGTATAAATAAATTCATATAGCAGTGGAGGTTTGTACAGTAGAAATACAAGAGTATAAATGCAAATACAAAAATATACAAGAATATACAATTTTACAATAAAGTGCTGAGAGTAAAATACAATAAAAAAGAAAATAAAAATCAAGAAACAATTGTGGGAGTAATTTGAAATAGTCAGCATTGAAGAGAGGAGGGTATTGAAAGGGTCCAAGAGTTTAAATACCTTGGATCCATCCTCACAGAGAAGAATTTAATGAGAAACGAAATAACCTAACGATTAATAGAGTTCCTCGAACCATTGTGGGACGCCACATTTCTGGACCTGGGAAATTGGAGGGAGGAGGCCCAGGACCGACGAAAATAGCGGCAAGCGTTTTCGGGCTGAAGGAGTTCCTTATAGGGCTGAAGGAGTCACCCAAGGTAAGGTAAAGTAAGTATTTTTTACCGCTCCTTTTTTCAATTTACCGGTAATTACCAATGTCACTTTTAAAGTGATTTACCGAAAAACCAGTAATGCAAGTCCTGGTTGGGAATTAGCTTTAGTCCAGGTCTTATTTTTTTCAAGTTCGATAAAAAAAAAACACAAAAACTTTACCATACATTTTTTAACCAGATGTTTATTGATATTTTTAGAATATACAAAAAATATATAAAATAAAAATAGTTATAGGCTGGTGTAAGTGGTAAAAAATGGTGCGTCCTGTTTGGGACGATTTCAATTTTTCTAGTCAACTGAAACAAAAGCAAAAAAATATTCTTAATCAGTAAGGATGTCGTTATAATCCCTGCCTCAGAGAAAAAAAATGTTTTTCGCAAAACTTCATAAAAAAAGTAATTTTTTGCCCTTATTTTTTCAGTTTTAAACTTTTAAAAACATGCGAAAAAATATGTTTCATGACTTTTGGGATGCACTTTGTACTTTTTTAGATCGGGCACCACTCTTTTAACATCGCTCCGACTTTTCAGTAGCTCTTGAAGGGTTGCGGCTCTTTATCTTCTATTGCTGCTGCGGCCGAATCAGATAAAGTCTGAACCGCTCGACGATCCGCAGCTTGTCGACCCCTGTAGTTGAGTATGTTGAGTAAAATTGGGATCCCCCGATTACCAGAAGCTTATCTGTGCTATCATATTAGTTAGCGAATTATAGCATTCAGAGCAATAAAATTTAATAGAGTATTCTGATACCTCGCAATAACAAGTGATAAACTAAAGCTCCTGGCAATCTTTTCATTTATAGCATTGGTCCCCAAACTTTTTTGGCCCGATCAGTCCGACCCTTTTTTGATCATCTGCTGATTTTTTTGTTTTGGGTAGGCCCCTACTTTCTTAAATTTCTAAAGCTCTTCAATAATAAAATCCCAACATTTAGATTCGATCAAGGCAAACGTAGGTGGTGCTACAATAGACCAGGTGATAAAGAAACTCCCCAATCCAAATATACTTTTAAAAGGGAAAAGATCAACTGTTCTTAAAATAGGGTCTGCGAAAATATAAAAAAGACAGATCAAGGCGATATACTTTTGAAACTACAATTTAACAAAACTGATCTCACGAGCTTTTACAATTGCAGATAAAGCACTCCAACTGGTAACCCTTAACCCTCAACTGGTATCATGGGTCAAATTTGATCCAGTAGCATACAATTTCGGATCTTATTATTTTATAATCTATGTTATAATAACGTGCTCATATGTATTTTCAATATAATTGATAGCTTGAAGAACTGTGGCTCCCATAGGAACTGATATACGTAACTGACTGGGTCAAATTTGACCCACGATACCTAATATGTAACTTTTTTAATTTGGTATATTTTTTAATAAATAATAAATAATGAAGGGACAAGAGCGTGATCATGATTTCATCTACTCACCATGATGGATCTGTGGATACAGAGAGCGGTAAACCAACAAATTATTCAATTTTATAGCAATACTAAATGTGAAGTTGATTCTTTAGCGCAAATAACTCGGTAGCTAGAACTCAGAAATAACCATTGTATATTTTTTTCAGTAATATTGAGTATTTATTCTGGATTTAAAATATATTAGAAAAATAGGTTTGGATCTGGATAGCCAGAAAATCATTTACAGCTATAAGAACCAGTTGCATCGTCTTTTTTCGTTGTTGATAGTCCAAATCGTAAAAGAGCCAAATGCTAGTTATGCAATTGGAAAAAGGACTGAAAACAGTCTCTAAAATCTAAAAAATGTTACAATAAGCCAAAAAAATTAGCCTAGACAAATTTCTTAGGACGACTTGTCCTATTTAGATAGCGTTTTTATTTTAAAAGATTTTGCGATGCAAATAGCAAGAATATAGCGTCGTTGATTGTTAAAAGAGCTATTGATGCACAAATAGGGATACGAGCTAAATATTGGGAAGCTTCGTTTAATCTCAAAATATTATGACACACTGTCATTGCACAATTAGAAGCTCAAAAACACTAGTACAAATGGAATCTTACAGTACAAGATTTGTTCTTGAGGCCTGCATATCAGCGTTGTGATTAGCTGTCGACGAATTGAGCAAGAAGCAAAACTATTTGTAAGAATATCTATATACAGTAGAACCTCGATTATCCGGACTAATTGGGGATGAAAGTAGTTCGGATAACGATAAATCCGGATAATCGAAAAAAATCGTAATTGACAGGGAAAATATGAATATTTTTTACTCATTTAGATTTACATACACATATAATAAATTATTTTTTATTAAAAAAATCAATGATCGATTTTTGCTTAAAGCTTGCTCTTCTTTCAGAAGCTGCCAAATCGCGAATATTCTTAAGATATATAAGTTGTTCTGATTTAAATTCTTCTTGCTTCTCAAGCCATTGCATGGCGACATCTTGACACTGAAAGACTTAAGAATGTGTAAGACCAATATTTTTTCCCTCGCAAATCTCATCTTCGTTTTCTGGATCTTGTTCTTCTGAGGCAGATATTTCTTCAATTATTTCCTCGTCATTCAAAATTTAAAATCCAGAATCGTTTACATCGCAATTTAACCAGTCGGTTACATCATCGTCGCATTCAGCACTTATGGAAATTTGTACTATTGCTTCCACAGTATCTTCTATATTAGGTTCTACCGTTTTACTGGAACTTACTAATGGTCTTTTCAAGATTTTGTTCCGTGAATTTTTCAAAGTTGATACTTAATGAATTATAATTATCTGCTGCGATGTAGCAACAATCTTTTTAATTTATTTTCCTATGGAAACTGATAAATAAATTAATCTTCATTATTTTGTGAGTGTATTGGTATACGTGAGCAAAAGTGAATACAATTCTTCAGCAAATTGTATTTTTTTTTTTTTTAACAATCCGGATAATCGAGGTCCATCTTCACATTTGTGACCCAAGGTAAATGAACTCTTGCACCGTGTCGATTTCACTCCAATTTAGGATAGTTTTTGAAGTTCCTGTTCTATTGATTTTCATTATCTTGGTTGTGATCATCCCTTTATCCTTTCCCCTATCTTCTTTATCCCTTCATTATTGTTGAAATATTCACTGAAAACAAAAAATACGCAAGTAAAAAATACATCCAATAAAACAAAGTGCATTTGGTATCGTGGGACAAATTTGTATAGTTAAAATAAATAGCATAGTTGCACAGATCTTTTTTGTGGAACTATGCTATATATTCTTTGCATAAGTAATTGATATCTTTCTATATATTCTATACGCTGGCAAAAAGTCATAAATAATTATGGAAATTATATCATTTAATTTTAGATTATTCAAGGTATGAATAAATTATTAATTGATTTTATTCTATAAACGGACAAAACTTTCCGTTACACCTAATACATGTCTGCCAATCCTATAAACGTTGCCCATCGAACCATATCAATAAGAGATCACATTTAAATAAAATAGTAAGCCTCTTAACATCGACAAGTTCTTGTTATCATTTTGGAAAGAATTCTGATAAAAAAAGAAATATAAAACATGATATTTTTGCAGATGTAAATCGAGTCTACATCCTTAATAATGGACTCACTGACCTGTACCAAGTTTGGATTCCATGGCCATCTTCCTGACATACCTATCGAGGGTCCTAAAGTAGTAGGATATTATAGCGTGAATGAACATGGCGAATATTATCCTGGTGCTGAGCAGTTAAAGTATTTAAATTGGTCTGCTCATCAAAACCAGAAAAATATTCACTTCAATCTGAATGAAGGAATAAAATTAGCGACAGAGCCTGGGGAAGGAGGATACGTGTACAATTTTTATCGTTATCTGTCTGCAAATCCTAGTATGGTCCATGATTTTTCCGCCAGCACCCTAAAACAAATTGGGTTTATTTGCAATCGAAATACATTAAAGTGTATAAGCAATATCCCATATGAATGCGAGGAAGTCAAGATTGCAGCATTTTTATTCCAAGGCAATATATTTTTATATGTTCTGAAATCGGAGCAAGCGAGGACCGAATATAGTGTACGTGCGAGTCACTGGGGGCTTAAATTCGAACAATTTTTGCTTAGTGGTGAGTATATGGTTCATCATATTTTTTAAGTCCTTTGATTAGTGAGTTAATTTTAAATCGAGTTAAACATAGATGCTATCTTCGTATGACCACCGTTCCCATGTTCACTTATTCCTAGGGATTTACTTGTTTTAGATTCGCCTTTTAAAAAGCCGGAAACTGATTCGCCTGTCAAGGAAGGAGAAGCGTTTAACTGCGTTTACCAGATAAAGATTGGAAATAATAAAATATTGTATAAAGCCGAAATCGATGGAATTTTATATGAAAATAACAGTCAAGATTCGTTGAATACCAACAAAGAAGAAGAGGAAAATGATGTTATAAAATTTCTACAGAAAAGTAAATTAGTGGAACTAAAAACTAGTATGCAAAAATTTGACCACAAACTTTTCAAGTAAGTTGAAAAAATACAGGATTAACCCGGTATTAATTTCTCATTTTATCAATATAACTCAATCCCAAATTTTCAACTGTTTATTCAAATATTTTAATCTGAAAGTGAACATTATGAATCGGCTAGAAGCATTCGAAATGTGGACACACAGAAGAATGCTTCGTATACCCTGGACCGACATGATCATTAACACAGATGTACTTAGGAGAGCCGGAACCGAGAGAGAGTTGCTGACCAAAATTAAAAGAAGAAAGATATCATATCTGGGTCATGTACTGCGTGGAAATAAATATCATTTTCTTCGATTGATACTGGAGGGCAAGGTAGAGGGAAGACAAGGAGTTGGTAGGAAGCAAATGAGCTTTAAAGTGTGGACCGGAATAAGAAGAGTGAACGAACTATTCCGAGCAGCGCAGAACAGAGAGGTCTTCGCCAGAGTGATCGCCAACGTCGGGGGGACCTGACACGGCACAGAGAGAAGAAGATTCAAATATTGTACCTTGTTCCGTCTATTAACTAAATCAATAACCCTTTTTTTTTTAAAACAAAAATCACGTAATTTTGAATTGAAAAACTCGAAAAGGGCCAATTCTATCCCATTCGTTTCCACTATTGCATCCATTTATCATCTCCAGTTATTAAATCTCTAAGAAATAGGTGATACTGCTATTTTTTTGTATTTGCATTTGTTGAGACATTCTGTCTTTAGCAGTCGGGACCCAAACACTGGCTTATACCTATTTTTATCAGTCATCTCTGAATCCTAGATCAGGATACACTGGTTTTCTTTTATAATTCGTCGATAGTTATTGTTGCATTTTATTCAATTTAAGTTTTAGAACAATATTATCCACTTGATTGTGCCGTCTTCTTTCAGCCAACTCAAAACAATCTTCGAATAGTGTACTATGTATTTATATAAATATGTCAACATACGTCTTTCCTAGAAAATAACTCTTTAACAATAGCAATTGTGAAAATGCGACATTAATACTGGGTTACATTTTATATATTTTATGTTAAATGGTAATAATACTAATAATGTCTTTTTTAGGGATGTAAAATCTCGAAATATATGGTTGCAAAGTTACCTTGGAAAAGTCCAATTGATTGTCATCGGCTATAAGACCAGAGAAGGTTACGTTTATGACATTAAGAACTACAATATGGATGAGATGGAAAAGTGTGGAAAGGTAATGTGGTTTTTGATTTGCTGTTTTAATTTTCTCGGTGAATTCTGTTAGAAATCTCTTTGACGTCGAGCAGAATATCTGAACCAAACTACAAGCTTTTCTGATGTTGAAATAAATATTAATTCTGTTTCAGGGCAATTGGTCTTCGAAGACTTGTTTAAATTTTTGTGACAAGTTTCTAACATTCGTCAAGGATTGTTTTGCCAAAAGAATAGTTCTGAAATCTGGAGAAGACATAAGAGACGTGCCACAAATGGAGTTATTTTTTACTAAAATGCGGAATTCTTCCAGTATTTCATGCAAAGGAAGCACTGATAAAGTCAGGCCATACTTATTTGAATGGTTTTTAAGAGACATCGATCAAAATGGAAAAAAATGATTATTCGTAGTCTGCAATTTGACTGTATCAAAAAAATGTCCCAATCAAGTATTTTTGTTAACCTTTTTACGTTAAATATAGTATACTTATCTGTAAATCTTAATTTTTATGAATAAAAAAATCTGTCTTTGTTGTAACGGTAAAAATGTTGGAATTTTACTTTCTGGATGAGCCTCGTATAACGAAACAATACGCAATTGAAGTTACCTTAACCCTTCTGTCAATAAGATGGTCTGGCCAGACTATTTTGCGTTTGCGATGAGTTTTTTTAATAGAAGCTATGTACATATTGATCTTACCAAATCTCCCTGACTTTGTTTATTGAATCTATTATTACCTAATCGAGAGTTTAAAACGAGCAATGAAAGTGGTCTGACCAGACCCTGATATATTTTCATAGAATTTATATGGAAAATCACGTTTTTATTTATTTTCCGTAAGGAGATTTTTATGCTTTTGCTCCATAAAATATTTTATCACATTTCTCGTGTTGAACTGCAAGTTTACCTATATAGTAAGAAATCCTTTCGCATTATATGTTTGGAAAAACCTGTATTTATTATGATGTTTTTCTTTTACCTGTGCTACAGAAAATGTTTTTAAACCAAATGGCTGTAAAATCCAGATGGATGTTTTTAGACGAAGAATTGAAAATCGACTCGCAGAGATATGTACACACAAATGGAACCAAAAATTGAAAGACAAGCATCGTCACGTTTGATTATGAACAGCCCGTAATGGGGGTGGCGAAAGAAGCGCCCGCCAAGTGTGCAACTGGATTTGAGGTGCAAAATGCAGAATACGCAGGGTATCTCTTCAAGTTTAACGACTTATTGAATGATTTGTATGACATGTAGCATATCATTGGATAGGGTACAATCTTGAAAATTTTTTAAAACTAAACTAAGTTCAAAATAGTTGTTAATTTTTTGGTTGAAAGAATTTAGAATTCGCCACTTAGTTTTTCATTTGCACATTTTATGTGACTTTGGAAGCTAAGAAGTAAATTTTTTTAAGCCAATTTTATAAAACATCACAATGAATTGATATCATGCGGTTTTTAAATGTAATGTATGTAGTTCAAGTCTTTCTTTATGCGATTTCTTTATATGCGACTCCCCGTGGAACGTATCTATCGCATAAAAACAAATTCAAGTGTATATATTATATAATCGACATATCAACATAATGTAATTCATGGCAAAACATTTTTTTTTGTCAATTGTAGATTCTTCAGCTTAATCGAGGCCACGACCAAAATCTATTTTTTGCCATGGTTTTTATTCTAGCATCATTAACAACAATTTGTTGTTGTTGTTTATAAGTGCTTGCGTGTAAACCATCAATCCGATTTATAATTTTTTTATAAAGTATAAGCAATATTCATAGCGATCATTTGTGTTTACTTATTATTTTGTCAATCAAAAAGAGTCGTGTCGTTTAGAGTCAGTCGATTCAATAAACAGATTCGACTGTTGGAAGCGTTTTTCTACATAAACACAAATAGTGATTGAAGGCCGAAAAAATTAAAACATCGATCAATTTAAATTGTTTAGGAAAAATATTGCATCGAATTGGGGCTGCACAAAATTGATGTGAAGAAAAATTTGGCAATTTGGATTTTTCATCATTAGGGAATCCAATCCCGGGATCCCGGATTCCCAGACAGTTTATGATGCTCATGAATCCCGGGATCACGAAAAATTCGGGATTAAAATTTGTATCTAACAGAAATCGTACACCTCACTAGCACGATTAAGGCTACTAAATCGAGACGTTGCCGCTGAAATCTGGACGCTTGGAAACAGTGACGTAACTACTAATTGGCGAGCTTAGGCGACGCCTGGGGGCAGTAACTGTCTAATCTATGTATACACACAAATTGTTATATTAAGCTTTCCCTACCGATGATGTATTTACTACCCCTCGACTCTATTAATTGGAATATCGATATGAAATATAATAGACACGGAGTTCAAATTTTTTGTATTCCTCCTTAATATAATTACGAATCACATCAAAGTATTATAGCATATAAGTATTCATCTGCAGAGACGGAAATAAATAATTTGTCGGGAAATCGGGAATTTTGCGAGTTTTAGCCCGTGTCTCAGCAGAATGGAATTTTATCAGTAAAATTACGCGGTTATCAACTCGAACTAGCATTTAAATATCTGATGATGAGTGTGGAGGCTGAGCGTGCATTTTCAGCAGCAAGTTGCCTGACTTCCAAAATCAGATCCAGACTAAATGACGAAACACTCGCTGCTTTAATATTACTTCGGGCATATTTTCAAAATAATAATGAATTTTTTAGTGTTTTATTTATCTATGTATTTTTGAATCGTATTTTTATCTTTCCCGGAATGCAATCCCGAAATCCCGGGATCGAAATTTTGGCTCGGGATTGGATTCCATACTCATCATATAACAACTAGGGAATCCAATCCCGAGCCAAAATTGAAAAAAAATACCGCGTAAATCGGAGGATGAATGTATATTCCATCTACATAACAATATTTGTTTATATGGAATTTTCAATAAATGCTTAAAATCGTAAGACATACAGTTATTTTTCCTCGTATTTAGAACCAATTATGTTTGATTGATTTTTAATCAAGCTATAGCAAATATTTAGATTTTCCAAGCGTTCTCACGGATACAAAACTTTTATTCAACATGCTATTCGTAAAGCTTTTTTAAACATTAATTGCTTTGGATTCAATTTAGCAAGTTGCTTCTGTCACACCTTGTATATTTTATAGCATGGTCATGATTTGCAAAAAATGGACATTGGCCGTGAAGTTTTCTTTGGCGGCTATTATTTTGATTTCGTATCTTATAACAACAAGACGTGTTCGTTTAACTGTTTTATTAATTGTTGCCGGAAGCTGTCTTTTACATTTTAAGTGTTGTACATTGCTTGAATATGATCGATTTTACGTTAACATGGACGGGCTTATTAGTTTTGATAGGATCGTTTATCGCGATTTCCCAACTTATAACAAATCATATCTATGGTTATTGGAAAAGGAAAGGCGTATACAGTCCTAAACCATCGTTTCCTGGAGGAAATCTGGGGAAAGCTTTGACGGGAAGGATGCAAACGGGAGTGCGCCTGGCCGAGATTTATAATGAGACCAAACAGCATTCATTCGTAGGGTTGTTTTTGCTGCACTCGAAGACTTTGATGGTGAACGATTTGGATCTCCTTAAACATATAATGATAAAAGATTTCCAATATTTTCCGAATCATGGATTTGGATTCAGTCCTGAAAATGATCCTCTCTCTAACCATTTGTTTAACATGGAAGGAGCCGAATGGAAAATGGTTCGAGCAAAATTGACGCCGACGTTTACATCCAGCAAAATGAAATACATGTTCGATATTATGCTGAATTGCTCCCGAGAATTGGAAAAACATTTAGAAGAACAAGTCAAAGCCGGGAACGAAGTCGATTTTAAGGAAACTTTAGCTAGATATTCGACAGACGTTATTGGGACATGTGCTTTTGGAATCGAAACGAATAGCTTTTTACAACCGAATGGTGAATTTAGGCGAATGGGAAGAAGAATATTTACATCGACCTTTTTTAAATCGTTCGTAGACGTATTATCATTATTTGCTCCATCACTCATCAAAACTTTTCAACTAAGAATCACATATGAAGATGTTGAAAAATTCATCATCAAAACCGTCAAAGATACCATTAAATATCGCGAAGAAAATAACGTCACCAGAAATGATTTCTTACAATTGTTGATTGATATGAAGAAACAGGACGAAAAGATAGGTAAGGCATTATTTGTTATTACAAATTACAAGTATATCAATTTCATGGTGTTCAACAGATTGTATTTTGACCTCTTGACATTATCTTTATATTATTTTCATATTTTTAAAAACAATGATAATTCAATTTTTTTATAATCGTAGCATCGTTATGTTTTTGCAATGATTCAAGGTAATACGAAAAGCTTGAATACAATAGAAATAGCATCACAAGTGTTCTTATTCTTCGCTGCCGGTTTCGAGACATCATCATCGACTGCCAGTTATGCTTTGTTTGAATTGGCAAAAAATCCCGAAATACAAAGGAAGTTGAGGGCAAACATTAAAGAAGTGATTGCCAAACATGATGGTAAAATCACATATGAATCCATCGGCGAAATGGATTATTTGACGCAAGTGATTGAAGGTAATTTTCATTGAATCGATAACTTTACACAAGCGGATAAATTTGAATTGATTTACAATTATATTTTTTAATTTGCAGAATCTCTTCGAATGTATCCACCATTGCCATTTTTGTTCAGACGATGCGTTAAAGACTATCAGATCCCTAATTCGGACGTCGTAATTGAAAAAGGCACATTGACTTTAATACCACTTTTGGGAATACACAGAGATCCTAACATATATGAATCGCCCATGGAATTCAAACCTGAGAGATTTTCTACAGAAAACAAGCCCAATATCCATCCGATGTCCTACATGCCTTTCGGAGAAGGACCTAGAATATGCATAGGTATAATATTCCACAACGATTGCTATAAACCCGTTTAAATTATATTAAATCCATACCATTTATAGGAAATCGATTCGGAATGATGCAAACTCGACTTGGTATAATATCAACATTGTCCAAATACGAAGTCACACCATGCAAAAATACGAAACCAATGAAGTTCGAAGCAAAATCCATTATTCTCCAACCCGAAGGAAATCAATTGTTACGTCTTACTCCAATCAATTGAACCCAAAATTACATCATGCATTTTGTTGAAATATTATATTTAATTTTGCAATCGTTTATTAAATACACCAAATATTCAATCCGAATGCGTAATTGTAGTAATATTTCCAAATCCTAAAAGATGACACTATCATAATACTGATAGCTATAACATTATATTAACGCATTCGCGGACACGGATTAGCGACGCAATTTATTAACATAGAAGTTGAGTTAAAACAAACCCTGGATTTTGTAAATTTGTAATTTTATTTTCGATTGTGCACAGATTTTTTAAAGTAAATATTTGTACGTATGTATAAGTTAATGGATCATCTTATTTTATCACGTCAAAAAAATGTTTTTTTTTTTTTTAATTCTTTTTTCGAAAGGACATGTCTCTAAGGAAGTCGTCCATAATTTTGGTGAAGAAATTCGGATTATTTCAATGCTTTACAGCTAATTCGCCTAATGCGTTCGAAGCAATCACTCCATCCAGATTGCACCCCAGCGGCTTTGAGACCGCTGTGGCCACAGGCTCCCTATACCTGCTTTTGTTTGCAGGCCAGAGGTTCCTATTTGGGAGCTTTCTTATATTTGTTCTAATAAGAAGCAAATGAAGTCAAAAAAATGTAAATACAGATTTGAAAAAGGCGAATAAGCAAGTGAAAAGTAAGAGCAAAACAAGAAAGAACTCTGTATGAAGTGCTTCGAAACCGAACCGAAACTGAACCGAACAGCTTACTAATAAATTATTATAAAAATTATGTAATTATTATGGCTTAGCTATCCGCCTATATCTTGATTCAATAAAAAAAATGATAAATGCTATTTGGGCCATATATAATATTATCATAAAATTTCGACTGATGAAGCCCCTCAGCAATCACACTGGCCGAAAGGCGCAGCAAATCTTAAGAGGCATTTATAAAGAATTAACGTCTGATAATTTATTGGAAAGATGCCTTGGCTCGTTTCAACGAGTGCCTTCCGTCTCTGGTACCAAAATATATTTCTTATGACAAAAAAATACTAAAAATCCTACTATACTAGACCCCCCCTTTACGACGGGAAAGCTCGCCACGGTTATTAAGCGGCTGGCGCATAATAAAGCTCCGGAACTGGATGGTACCCCCAACGTAGTCATCGGCCATCATACTTTCTGCTAACAGTATACAACACCTACCTAGCGGGAGGGATCTTCGCAGCATCATGGAAAAGGCAGAAGCTGATTCTCATCTCCAAAGGGAGAGCACCTCCGGGTTCGTTGGCGTACAGACCGCTGTGCATGCTGGATGGGTGGGGAAGCTGCTGGAGAGACTTATTCTCCAGTAGCACATCGAAACGGGACTCTCCCCACAGCAGTACGGCTTCCGTGTAGGCCGCTCCATAATCAACGCCATCACCCAAGTTGTAGACACGGTGAAACAGGCGCGGTGTGGCAGCGTAAAAGCCAGTAGACACACGATAATGATTGCACTAGACGTCAAGAATGCCTTCAACTCAGCGAGATGGCACCTCAGGGTCTTGCTAGTCACCGCCAAATCCACGAAGATCCTGCCGACGACCTGCGTGGACGTGCTGATGAAGGCCAAGAAGTGGCCGACAGGAGCTGGTCTGGAGCTCGCTATCCAAAAAACGGAGGCCCTCTTTTTCACAAGACGCAGGAAGCATGCGCCCCTATCCCTGGCGATCGGGGGCTGCGAGATTAAATACTCAATATTCATTTGGGTATTTGGGGGTGAATATTGATGACAATCTCCGATTCGTCACCCACACGGAGAAGGCGTCAGCAAAAGCGGCCAGCATCGCGCAGAACCTGGCCAGATTGATGCCCAACATTGGTGGCCCAAAAGAAACAGGAGGCGGTTCTACAACGAAGTAGTGCACTCAATACTGTTGCACGGCGCGCCGATATGAGCCGAGGCACTACAAATTAAAAGGGCCAGGCTCAACGTGGCTAGAGTCTAGAGCAGTGGTTCCTAACCTGGGGGGAATTACCCCCCGAGGGGTAAAACGGCTTTTCTGCGGGGGTAATGACAATATTCATTTTCAGTATGTAGATATAATAATAAAATGACAGTTGAGCGTTATATGGCTTGCACTCTCTTCTAAGAAGTCTCTCACTGTGTTCTAATGCCTTTCTAATAATCCTTCTCGCAAGGAGAGGGATGAAGAGACGAGATACGGAGACGATACAGTTTCAATTTATTCGAGCACTAATTTGCACTTTCGCATTTGTGACAGTATTTTAAGTGAAATGACTTCTGCTTCTGGAAAAAAGCGCTTGTATAAAGAAGCATTTCCTCAATGGGGTTTCACGAATATTGTTGACGGGAATATGGAAAAGCCTCAGTGTGTTATATGTAATAAAGTTCTTGGTACAGAGAACATGAAACCGAGAAAACTTAAAGAACATTTCGAGAATGTTCATAAGGAGTTGGCAGGTAAAAAAATCAATTTTTGATTTCTTAAAAAAAAAGTGTTGCAATTGGACTAAACCTAAAATTAGCTCCCGAGATGAATCATTCTTACATTTAACGTACGCAACAATGCAATCGAACATATCCGTCATTTTATATTGAGGTTTGCTTAACTTTCACAATGCGGATATATTCGTCATACCCACTTTGCATGGACTTTGGTCTTGACGGATATATACGTCATATCCACTTAAGGGATTAAATTAATGAAGGAAGTATGTTAAAATTGTAATTTCCTATACTTGTTGTGCAATTTTATGATAAATAAAGGCTATTTGTATGTATTATATATGTTGTTTTCTTCAACAAAATTTTATAGGGGGGTAAAATCAGTTTCTCTGATAGGTTATAGGGGTAACGAGACTAAAAAGGTTAGGAAACACTGGTCTAGAGAACCTGACCAAGACCTGCTCGCTTGCGAGAGACAGGCAATACAGAAAGGGGAAGACAATAATAACGCTAGGCAAAACACCATGGCGGCGTGGCAACTCCGCTAAAGGTCGGTGGACGCACGAGCTAATATCGAACCTGGGTAGCCAGAAAGCACGGTTAACTGTGCTACCACTTGACCCAGGTCCTCACCGGGCACGGTTGTTACGGGCATGCTGAACGTACAAGACGACGAATAATAGCAGGAGAATGACATCCAGAAGGAGACAAACGGAGAGCCCGTGAGGGATACATCGCTGCCACTCTTGTGCAATACTTAATTAGTAGCCGGGTGGTAGCCGAAGAGGAGGAGAGCTTAGTGGGTAAAAATCCCACACTACCACCAGAATAGTGTGTCTTTTGAAGATTCAAAGACACCTCCCTTCGTAAACAAAAAAAAAGTTTCATCATTTGGTGGATCCACACTTGCTTGGTAAAATTCATCGACTTTTGCTTGGGGTGTGTGAAATTATAAAATTGGTTGTGAAGCATAGGCATGTTGAAATCGTATTTGAAATATGAACATTCTCGTCGAAGGTGTTTTTCCAGAGGGGGTCCACGAACTACATTAATTTAAGAACACCTGTACTAGAGTAATCATCAGTCAACATCAGAACAAGGAACATATTCATCATCAAGAGAAGACATCTGTTTTTAAAAAATATATTTACAGTTACATTATAACCAAAATGTAATTCTAATATATAATCGGCATAATGAGACTTGGACACAACTGGCGGTGTGTAGGAACATTATTGGTGCAAGTTAATACACGCAGACATACAAACGCGCGCCTATATTCGCAGATATATTCGGCGCAATAAACACTTATCACATCCGTCTGCAATTGCAGACGTGTCCGTGAATGCGATAATCTATCTTTCAATGCAAGTTATTTGAAAGAAATGCGTAGTTTCGTAAACAAGAATACTCGCTGCATATATTGAAATATGGATGCGCATGAATGATCATGGATTTAAAATAGACTAATTTTTATTTTACGAAAGTTTGATTTCATTAACGAGTTTTAATTTGTAAGCGTTAAAGGCTATACTCTAAAAATATCATTATCTGAAAGACTGTTCTAGCGGCGTTCAAATATGAATAGACCTCAATATAAATATCTTATCTGGTCGTTGACCAATTTAAATTGCTAAATAGACAGCCATATCTATCTATGTATTATCGAACTCGGTTATAACGAACGCTAAAATACTGCTGTAAATTGCTCATTTAATTACAAAAAAATATATATTTACGAACATTTTTTTCTGGTCGACAAATCTATAACAGTGATGAATGATCGGTTATTAACAACAAGAGCGCTTGATTTGGAGCGTTCCCACGGAAATCAAATAATATGACTTAACTTTTAATGATATTTAATGATAATTTTAATGATTGTTTTTTAGCATCCAATTTACGAATTTTTAAGCACATTTATTTATGTTGCTTTGCAATGATCTTTGGTGTTGAATTAGATGACTTTTGTGATAATAAGCGGTTTTATTTAGTTTTTAAGCGATTTTACCGCAATTTATAAGAAATCGCTAAATGGTGAGTTAAATGTGATGACATATTTTTCTAATAATTTATCAAAAGAAAGTTTCTTATATACTGTTAACTTTTTTCAACTAGCATCCAGTTATGAAAAATATTTATATTTTATAAGCGTTTCCATGGACAAAGGTGTGAAAGTAATTTTCGCATGGTTGGAGTTGCATATGCTGCTCCAAAAGGAAGCTGCGTCTATGCGTGCCGAACAAACTATAGCAGAAGCTTATTGTGGACTAAAATATTGTTAAATTTAAGTTCCTAGTGAAAGAAGTATTTAAAGCTACATTTAATGAGTATTCAAATTTATAATATTCATTTTTATAATATATACTATGTTGTCTAATCCATCTTTTATCGTTATCGCTTAAACATTGAATCGATCTATATTTTAGATCGATTGTAAAATTTAAACAACCCACCCGATCGGTCTACTTCGGACAACTTCGTTTTGTAATGAAAATTCGTAATCGTTCCGTAGACATATTCAGGTATGGCATCCGATCGCGAGGCGTTTTTTCGTCAAATGAGCGGTCCGAAAAGCGGCCCAGTTGGACACATATACCTTATAGCCACTCCGTCCTCTTTTAGGGCTTGTTGCGACATTTTCTATGATCTGTACGATCATGGAAGCTCCCTCCCAGACTAATTTATATAAGCGGACCAATTAACAGCTCGGGTCAATGGAGGGTCCCATGCTCCTTTGTCTCAAGTGTGAAGTGTTGGACCCATGTTTCATCCATAGTTTTGAATTGAAGCGAAAACTCAGCCTTACTGCCAAACACTCGATTGAAACGACGCTATTTTTATTCCATAGTGAGCAAACGTGGCACTATGTTTTGCGGTTTCTAGTAACGTAGCTTAATTTACCCACAGGGATAACGGCACAAATTAAACGCACTGACATGGTGTGTGAAGGGATCGTTTTCATATTTAAGGGTTGGTATTTTACGAAGGGTTATTTTGCTCTGCAGTCTTCAGTGGCAGTTTTATGATTTTTTTTAGTAGCTGTTAAACGCTGAATTCTTCAGCTGGACTGTCTAGTGTAGCTAATGGAATTACGCCTAGCTCGTCATCATCATCATCATCATTGGGCATTCCGATAATGAACGATATCTCATGCATAATTTACGTATTTAATTTAGCAAGTTGCTTTTGTCACATCTTGTATTATTAATTACACAGCCATGAGTCGTAAAAATGTATTTTGATTATGGAGATACTTTTCTTAATTATTAATTTGCTTATTTTGCTTCTGTATCTTACACTGATAAGACGTGTCCGCATTAGTATATTATTCATTATTAGCGGAAGCTGTCTTCTATATCTTAAGCGTAAAAATTAGCTCGAGTATGGCCGATTTCACATTATCATGGTCGGGCTTATTGGTTTTGATAGGATTATTTATCCTAATTTCCCAACTTATAACAAATCATATATCTGGTTACTGGAAGAGGAAAGGCGTATACAGTCCTAAATCAGTATTTTCGGGAGGAAATCTGTGGAAAACCTTTGCAGGAAAGATGCAAACGGGAGTGCGTCTGGCCGAGATTTATAATGAGACCAAACAGCATCCATTCGTAGGGTTGTTTGTGCTGCACTCGAAGACTTTGATGGTGAACGATTTGGAACTCCTTAAACATATAATGATAAAAGATTTCCAATATTTTCCGAATCATGGATTAGGAATCAGCCCTGAAAATGATCTTCTTTTCAATGATCTATTCAACATGGAAGGAGCAGAACGAAAGACGACTCGAACAAAAATGACGTCGACATTTACATCCAGCATAATGAAATACATGTTCGACATTATGCTGAATTGCTCCCAAGAATTGGAAAAATATTTAAAAAAACAAGTCAAAGCAGGAAACGAAGTCGATTTTAAGGAAACTTTAGCTAGATATTCGACAGACGTTATTGGGTCCTGTGCTTTTGGAATCGAAACAAAAAGCTTCTTAAATCCCGATGGTGAATTTAGGCGGATGGGTAGAAAGATATTTACATCGACCTTTTTCAAATCGTTCACAGAAGTCTTGTCATTGTTTGCTCCTCCAATCATCAAGATTTTCAAGCTGAGAGTCATATATGATGACGTTGAAAAATTCATCATCAAAACCGTCAAAGATGCCATTAAATATCGCGAAGAAAATGACGCCACCAGAAATGATTTCTTACAATTGCTGCTTGATACGAAGATACGGGACAAGAAAATAGGTGAGACGAAATTTCCATATTTTAATGATTCTATTTGTAGACTAAACTGTTTTTTAATATCCTCATAATAGATCGTTTACTAATAAGTTAACAGTAGTTCTTATAAACTTCATATTTCATACTTAATGCTTGATATCTTTAATTAATGAAATCATTTTTACTTAAAGCACTTAACATTGTTTCAGGAATAGTTACTTTTTCTTTGGAATTTTCTCTTAAACTGGCATCCTTAATTATATCTCTATAACGGAGGGGCTTTACTGTTATATTTATTTTTTGCAAGCTCTATACTGCTTACAAAATCGATTAGTATTGTATCGTTTGTGCTGTTTTTCATACACAATCATATTTTAAGATCAAAGAAAATGTGTTCTTGGGTAGACAATTTGTTATAAAAATGGCGCTTAAATTAAATATGACGCTAAAGCGAACTATTTTATTAAAAACGATAAGATTGTTGTTAGTGCAAGCAAACTTATTGAGGCTATTATGATTACAATTAAGTACAGCAATCTCATATTATTATATTTAACAGATTAGCAACTTTTTTACTTATACGGTTGAGTGCTTCATGACCCCTTGGCATTATCTTTAGTTAGCTTTAATGATTAAAAATATATGAAAATTTAATTTTTGGGAACAAGAACGAAATGCAAATGAATGTGTACACATTACATCTGATATATTAAAATTGATCTTTGTTTGTTCGTATTTAATGCGCTGCCACACCGTTAATATGATTGTGATAAAACTTTGTCGACTTATCGTTTACACCTGCGGAAATAACATAGACATAGTAAAAATATTGTTTGTGTATGCAATTTGTTATGAATAACCGTATAAGTATTTGACAAACGTTTGGTATTCGGTGGACTACACCGTGAGGCAGTAGCACACAAACGTCATCATTTTAATTCATACCTGGATTCATTCGTTTGGTGACTTTTTGATTTGAATTATATGAAAAGGCATTGATTAAATGATACGTAAACACACTAACAAAACATAAGGTTCAGTTATTCAATCAGTTAGTTCATCGTATCATATAAAAACTATATTTGAATTGTGTTAATATAAATCCACCAAGGTATGTAGCAACGGTACCATGTTTTAGGGAAAAATAAAATGATGAATAATATCAATTGAAAATTTTCAAGGAGAAGATGTTGTGTCCCAATGATTCCTATGTATATGCTATTTGAATTGAAACGTGTGCAGTTTCCGGTGCGAGCATCAACAAAGCACAGGGACACACAGGGTATGCGTGCATGCTTCTCACGTGGATAGCTGTATATGGGGTGCTCACGCTCTTATCATTACCAGACGGTACACACCACACGGAAAAATATTTTGTTTCCAAAAGCACGACATAAGTATAATCTTACGAGATTGAGTACACAGTCTGCATCATGTCGTATAATGAACAAAACAGTAGGCAGATCGCCGACAAGATGACAGAGCATTAGAACGCAGTCGCACAGAAGAACGATCATCACATCTATTTTGCTAGTACAAAAACCATAGCAACTGTCGAAAGCTTCGGCATCAGAATTTCAAAAGAAATTCAAAGTTTGGCTACCAATTTCATTCAAAATTAAAGCACCAATAACCAAGCAAAAAAATCTGAGAGTGCAAACAATCTCTAATGAATTATTGACGGCAATGCATGGCTCATATCGCGCAATGACAGCACTGGACGAAAGATGCTCACAAGGAGCATCGCCATGGCATTGGCAGTCATTCCGCGTCCATGAGTCCGACAGGAGACTCGAAATAACGAAAAGACGCCCATTTGAATTCTTAATGTATACCCTTTTTTTTAGCGTAATTAAAAATAAAGTACTTCAATAAATATAAGCAAGTTAATGACCATCTAAATTTTCATGATCATGACATCAATATGTTTTGCAATGATTCAAGGTAATATCAAAAGCTTGAGTACAATAGAAATAGCATCACAAGTGTTCTTATTCTTCGCTGCCGGTTTCGAGACATCATCATCGACTGCCAGTTATGCTTTGTTTGAATTGGCAAAAAATCCCGAAATACAAAGGAAGTTGAGGGCAAACATTAAAGAAGTGATTGCCAAACATGATGGTAAAATCACATATGAATCCATCGGCGAAATGGATTATTTGACGCAAGTGATTGAAGGTAATTTTCATTGAATCGATAACTTTACACAAGCGGATAAATTTGAATTGATTTACAATTATATTTTTTAATTTGCAGAATCTCTTCGAATGTATCCACCATTGCCATTTTTGTTCAGACGATGCGTTAAAGACTATCAGATCCCTAATTCGGACGTCGTAATAGAAAAAGGCACATTGACTTTAATACCAGTTTTGGGAATACACAGAGATCCTGATATACATGAATCGCCTTTGGAATTCAGACCTGAGAGATTTTCTCCAGAAAATAAACTCAAGATCCATCCGATGTCTTACATACCTTTTGGAGAAGGACCTAAAATATGCATAGGTATAATATTCCACAACGACTGCTATAAATCCATTTAAATTATATTAAATCCATATCATTTATAGGAAATCGATTCGGAATGATGCAAACTCGACTTGGTATAATATCAACATTGTCCAAATATGAACTCACAATCTGCTGCAAAACAAATCCAATGAAATTCGAAGCAAAATCCCATTTTCTTCAACCCCAAGAAAATCAACTATTACGTCTGAATCGAACCAAATGACCCTTAATTTACTTCAAGGACCATGCATTTTGTCGGAATATTATATTTTGCAACCGTTTCAAATATACACCAAATATTCAATCCAAATGTGTAATTGTAATAATATATCCAAATCCTAAAAGATGACACTAACACAATGCCAGCAACTATTTTATGACCTTTGATGATCTACAATGTTAAATACATAGTTTACTTATTCAAAGTCCATAATAAGTGCAGGGTCAAATGCATCATGACCGCAATAACAGTTTCTGGAGCTCTGATCGATATTCCAGATCATATGATCTACCTTACAACGTAAGTTCTTTGAAAGATATGCATAATTTCATAAATCAACGAGTTCAAATATGAATAGACCTCAATATAAACATCTTATCTGGCCTTTGACCAATTTCAATTGCTAAACAGAGAGCCACATCTATATTTAAATGATCGAACTCGGTTATAACGAACATCAAATACTGCTCATTTTATTTAGTAGTCATACGAGTGTATTTATAAATTCAATTTCCCTAGATGACAAATCGATGACAATGACATTGATAATCGACTATTAAAACATAACAAGAGCATTTGATTTAGAGCGTTCCCACGGAAATCTTATAAGATAATGAGAATAAATGGCACACTTTTGTTTGCTTTTATTGTTATAAAATGATAATTTCGACTGTTTTATCCGTCCAATTAGTACATTTTTTTGAAGCATATTTATTTATTTTGCTTTGCAATGATCTTTGGTGTTGAATTAGATGACTTTTGTGATAACAAGCGGTTTTATTTGGTTTTAAAGCAATTTCAATTCATAAAAAAACCGCTGAATGACGAGTTAAATGTGATGACATGTATAGCTTTATTTATGTATTTATGTAAATTAATCTGTGAGGGAGTTTCTATGATCGTACAGATCATAGAAAATGTCGCAATTAGCCCTAAAAGAAGACGGAGTGGTTATAAGATCTCTATGTCCAACCGGGCCGCTTTTCGGACCGCTCATATGACGAAAGAACGCCTCGCGATTGGACGCCATACATGAATATGTCTACAGAACGATTGCGAACTCTCATTGCAAAACGAAGTTGTCCAAAGAAGACTAATCGTGTGGGTTGTTTAAATTTTACAATCGATCGGCTTATATCGGCTGGATCGGTCCAATGTTTAGGATTATACAACTCAGTATATATTATAAAAACGGACATAAATAGAAAATAAATACCATGTGCAACTCTCAATTGGGTCGGTATTTTGCATTTTGCGCCCCAAGCTCAGTTGCGCCCGTGGCGAGCACCTGCTTTGCCACCCCCTTGTTACGGCCCAGATAAATATATGAAACTTTAGAATGTCAAATGAAATGTGATTACAGTGCAACGTCTTTCACGTTGTTAATATTTTATCAATTGAAAATTGTTTCAATACTGCTTTTAATATCAACATTTCTTCATTAATATCGTCATATATTATTTATATTGGATTTTAATGCGCTTTCAATCCCTGTAAGGCCATAAAAGATTTAAACTCAAGTTTGATTTCTTATGGAAACTTAAGTTATGATTTTTATCTAAACTATAGAATAATTTACAATATATTTTATGCCGGATAAGTGCTGAAAGCGATCCTTTTTACATGTACATTTATTCAGCTTGAAGCGCCTTAAAACGATAGTAACGTCGGTGTTCAGCCCAATTAATTTGAGGAGATGTTTGATATAACGTTGAAGTGCTGCCAAAAATTATAAAACTGAGCTGATGCTGCAGATGACGTCGATTCTGTACTTCAGCTAAATATTCGACAGATGTTACAGAATCTTTCGAGAAGAAATAAATCGTTACGAAATTTTCCGATGCGCAATTTATAGCGATGTGCATTTACGCATTCTCTGCAATTATTGATTTATGACGAAGAAAGTGGTACAGCATCTTTCTCGATGAGAACCTTATCGATATCAATCGGGATATTTTTCCAGATATGTTCCTAAATTCAATAGTATACAGATTTGTAGCTAAGTTCTATAGCAATTATTCCAGAATACATTGTACAATAAAAATTGATTTCTGAGCACGAGCCATTTTACAGAGAAGATAAGATAAGACTTCACACAGCCATAATTCTCTTGGGGAACACTCCAGTTGGATGAAGAATATTACATGTTTAACACATTAACTGTGGGGGTATTTCGTGCGCGTCTGCTCTCTGGCTCGGGCAATATTTCTACGTCGCTTATATAATACGTATACACTTAAACCTTTTTTTGTGCGGTAGATGCGTTCCGCGGAAAATCGCACAAAAAAAGCCAAGACTTACATAGAAAAAATAATGATGCGTTCTATGGAATTTAAAAACCGCATAACTTTGAAACAGCTATATAAAATATATCCAAAATCGCACAAAAAAAGTTTTTTAAAAAATTTAGGTAAACAATAAGGCAATTCAAAAATAACATTTTTGGTAACATTTAAAGGACATTTTTGCATCATTGGTAAAATTTTAAAATTTAAGGATCTGGCATCTCAAAGACCAAACACCCACTAGAGAAATACTTATTATTTTAATTACAAAGTATCATCGCTGTATGATAATTTTCTTTGCGATTTTCGATATGACTCAAAATCGCTCTCTTCTTTGGAAGAAATATTATACCCAGTGTCAATGTCATCATTGTTCTGTGTAGATTTTCTCTTTCCAACAATATAATTCATAATGAGTAAAGATGTCACCATAGTCCCTAACTCAAAAAATAAACAAATCACAAAATATCGACTGTTCGGTCACAGTTTTAATTTTTTTTAAATAATTAAAAAATAAATTTTGACTTAAATCTGGTAGAAATAATATAGGGTTATATAGAAAAGATTCATACCCAGTTTGAACTAAAGTAATTAATTAAAACTTGAGATATGATGTCAATCGTGTGGAAAAAAATTGTTTCGAGAAAAACGCGTTAAAAAATTTAATTATGGTAGGACCGGTTAAGTTGCCACGTCACTAAAATAGCTATAACTCCGTAAGTAGTTAAAATTTTGTAAATTCCTTTGGAGAATGTATTTTTAAAAACCGAAACATTGGAAAAATGCAACAAAAAAAAGAAATCATAATTTTCAAAATTCCAAACTATTGTAGAATAAAAGGCCTGGTCATAAATTCAGCGATAGCAGACGTTATATGATTTACACAGTCCCAAATTATAATTCTCTTTCAAATTTCGGTTAGTGTTGATGATTTATTTCCTATTTTATCCAAAATATCTCGATACGACTCTTTATAAAATAATAAATAAATAAAAAAAATTGCTTTCAAAAAACCGCATAACTTCAAAATCGCATTAAAAAAGTCGCACAAAAAGAGGTTTGAGTGTATTTATATAAAATGCCATACATTGCCAACAGATATCGAAAAAAAAATCTTACACTGATTTTAAATTACGTCCAACATTTTTTTTGACTCGCTAATACGTTTTAATATTTTACCTATTTGTGGATCAAATTATCTATGGGTAAAAGAATCTTTTTTGCTTCGCTGACAACATTTTTGTATGGGATTAAATAGGGGCAAACATAAATCATATTTAGATAGATTTTTGCATTCTTCTTTTTCATAATTTATGCCTCACGAATGTTTATTTGGCCAAGAATGACAATTTTATGACTTAATTCTGGAGGTATTTTGAAGTTTATACATACGAGCTTATGTTCCACATTAAATCGGGAAGGTTTGATATGCGAATAAAACATATGCGCGAACGAAACGAGCTCTCTAAAAAGCAAAAAGAATTATACTGGAATATTTTCGAAAATTGAACACAGTTTTAGGCTACTCTTTCTATTGAGAATGTGCTCAATTTTGTAAAAATAGATTCAATAAATCCTCACAAGTCAACTAATGTAAAAAACATTTTACAGGTAAAGGGACCGATAAGGGCTTATGCTTCTCGCAGATAATGTGTTAAACGCACTTGCAACATACGAGCGATAATTCGCAAACAAAGACAATGGATCGGTGCAAAATAAGATTGACAAGTTTTATCTCGTGTGACATGTCTTGACTCATTGTGCAACCTTTTTCGATGATAAAATTCTTTTTAATTTTGGTTATAGAATTTAAGATTTGTATTCCCAAAAGTACCCGACGGAATGGCCATAATATTTGCATGTTCAATCGGTCCGCTTTTCGGACCGCTGATTTAACGAATGAGCGCCTCGTGATCGGATACCATGCTTGAACACGTCCACATAACGATTACAAACTCTCATTATGATACGAAGTTGTACGAAGAAGACTGATCGGGTGGGTTGCTTAAATTTTACAATCGGTCAAAATATTTTTGTCTTTATTGTTTGTTTTAACGAAGAAAATAGGGATTAGACAACTTAATATATATTATAAAAACGGACAGAGTCAATCAGTGTTGGTTCATATAAAGTAGAATGATCGAGTAAAATAAAAACTATGTCTTGACGGGGTCGGTATTCAGCGTTTTGCGCCCCAAGCCTAGTTGCGCCCGTGGCGGGCGCCTGCTTTACCACAACCTTGTTACGGCCCTGCCCATATGTATCCTTTATTATTCACCAAAGCGAATATTTATAAAAATATATCCAATTATAATGCCCGGCTTATTCAATCATCGTTCAATCATTCAGGTCGTTGAAGAATTTTTGAGCATCTTTTATGCGACAAATTCTTCGATATTTGTCGACGGAATTTCAAATTCTAAGCGGCGGATCGTTGCAGGGACAGAACTTATCCGACACCGTAATGATCAGCATCGATTCGGAGGCTGTGAACAAGCAATTGTAACTGGTGCTAATGCGAGCTGCGTCCAAAGTGTTTATATTAGCCATTGAATATTTCTAAACAAATTAATAGCCTCGCCTCTGGGTACGTCATCATCAGCTCCGGTTGATGACCCAGGACAACCTTCAACTTGGCTCATGGAGATTTCCAACCAGCACTTTGCCACTTCCAGATCCATTATTTGAATTCTCATCCATAATGAATATTATACAAGGAAACGAAGAGCTACAACAATTCTCTTACATACATTTATAGCAAATTGTGGATGCTAATGATCCAACATCATTCTTTTGTGTCCCTGATTAAATTTGACTGATAACCAGCTATATTAAATACAAAACTGGTTATTATTTTTAAAAAAGATCTTGTGGAAATGCATCCAAAATATATAATTCAAGAGCTTGGGGATTATTGACGCTGTCAATTTTACCATTGTGCATAAATACAATATAATTTGTGATTAAATTATAATGCTTTGAATAGATTCTACACCCTTTAAAAGCTTTGAGGGATCCTCAGCCCCTCTAGACATTAAAAAAATCTATTCAAAATAATTCAATAAGTTGACCTCCTCATAAAAATATTCAATTAGAACAAGTTATTCCAGACATGGGGTGAAACTGTTCATAAAAGACCATTCAAAGATATTGTGGAAAGTGCCGGTATATATAGTGTTAGGGCCGGTCTCAAAAATAGCCATCTTGTAGTGGACGCAAACCTTTTTTCTGTGTAAGCTCTTACATAAATGAATGGTATGGTCAACAACCGGCTCGGCAGAGCCGGTTGTTATAAAAACATTTGGATGAATCTCGAGAACTAAACTATAAGAATTCATTATTTTTAACAGAAAATTAATGATTGTTCCATCCTATTTATGAATTATGATGGCAGAAGAATATTCACAACGCAGAATGATAAATTAAATATAAAATTTAATGTCGATGTACATTTTAAATTGTTTAAATGTGGACATTATCAACTTTGAGAATCCATCTCATATAAATAAATATGAATGATACACGAGGCTTTTGACGACGACTCGCGCAACAAAACATAATATATTAACGTGAAAGATTTAAGCCTTTCCGTGTTCGTAAATAATTCAAAACTATACTCCAAGAAGTCCTTTTTTTTTTAAGTAATTTCATATGGTGATTTTCCATTGCTTTTCACATGCGATTCAATTGTGATAAGATTATTTGAATAGGAACTTTAAGGTAGATAATATATGAGTAGCTGATTTTATTTTATAAACACGGAAAAAGCATTTTTTATCAGTTCTCAGTGAATCGTTCGTTACAATACTTACAATACTTTTATTAAGGTGCAAAATCTGAATTTAATATCCATGTCCACAAGGACACGCTCATTCTCAATTTCGGCTTCGAGAAACTAGCTACATTTTGTAACTTAAAACTAAAAAAATCCGTGAACGTACAGATTATGAAAGACCCCGGGTACGTATTTATTCCCGAAAAAGCTGCAAAAAGCCGTAAAAGAAGACGAAGTGGCCAAAAGGTCGTTGTATCCAACCGGTCCACTTTTCGGACCGCTGACATGACGAACGAGCGCCTTGCGATCGGAAGTCATGCCCGAAGATGTCTACAGAACGATTACGAACTCGCATTACAAAACGAAGTTGTCCGAAGAAAGACTGATCGGGTGGGTTGTTTAAATTTTACAATCGGTCCCAAATATATTGTTAACTTTATTTTATTGCAAGCCAGTTAATTATACTCGTAGTATCGTAATAACGAACGATTGTTTGTGTTATCTTGCGAACAAGAGTTTGTTTTGATGATTAAGATACTCGCATCATTCTTATCGTTGATCAATTTTGTTATTCCCCTTGACTGTTCTGGAGTGGCGCCATTAGGCGAGCATCACCACTTCTTTGCAAAATCTATTCCTTCAGAAGTAAACTAGCAGGCTTGCACGGTAACCCTGTCCTTTTATTTTCGCAACACATTAACAGGCAAAAATAGCTGAAAAACAAAAAGCGGATACCATGCAAGTTGAACATTAAGAAATATTTCGAAAAAATTAACGAATATTGTGTGCTATCAATAGTGTTGGGGTTCATTTATTAAGCCTGGTTCATTATCAGCTTGTTACACGCTGTGGAGCTGACAGAAAATGCTGATTTTATATTTGAGCGTAGCGTGTATGTTCTCCGGTGTGAAAGGGTTAAGCCATAACGAAGAAAAGTGATTAGATAACTCAGTATATATTATAAAAATGGACAGAGTCAATCAGTGTTGATTTATATAAAGTAGAACGGTTGAGTAAAATAAAAACCATGTGCAACTCTCGACCGGGTCGGTATTCTGCTTTTTGCGCCCCAAACCCAATTGCGCCCGTGGCGGGCGCCTCCTTTGCCACACTCTTGTTACGACCCTGTTTACATTGGCATGAATAAAAAAACATGAATAAATATATTTTCAAGTTGGAAAGAACATAATGGATTTCTTTCGGGATAACCTAATATGACGAAAGGAACTAGTTCACTGAAATATCGAGTGTATATTACAATTTGATATTAATTTTTTTTTTTTTGTTATATTCGTTATTATTAGATTGCATTATGGTCGGTAAAATGTTTGTAAAGCCCACGTTAATTGATTGATTGGTAAAATATTGTTGTTATGCGCATGCGCGTAAATTTAAATTTGGCTCCTTGAATATTGGGTATTTGACGATGCGCTTGTTTGTATGGAAAATTAAATAATAATTCATCGCTCAAAATGTTGATCATAACAACGTTTTATTCGAGCATCTTTTTTTTATATGCGACTTTAATTCGCCTGTCGGCCGCTTTTCCCTCCTTCGGCGGAGGCTAGATTTGGAGCGGAAGCGCGCAGAGTGGATTATTTTTGGGCGATATTTCGACTAGAGATTTCGAATATAACATAAATCATGTATTTATAGACGAAATGGCGTGATTCCTATTTGTGTATAATGGATATGTGCGAGGTTTGTTGAACTCGGCTTGGGTGCGCCGGAAAAGGTTCGCGACGACTGAACTGTCAGTTTGACCGACCATATGTTGGCTTGTCACCTCGTAACCTTTGTATGTATCGAAAAATATAGAAATTTCTATATAAAATAGCAGCTTATCTCGCGCGGTATAAATCCACCGATTCGACAACGTATAGGCGAAATATTAAAACACACCCGCTTTGCAGGACTAGCCACAAAGATTGATCTCTGTTGCGCGTGTGAATGACAGCTCCGCCGGTAAACGCGCCCGCTCCAAACACATCCTTGAAATGAGCTACTCCGCCTCTTAGTCGTATCTAATTACCGGTGTAATGATGCATTTCGGATTGCAGGAGTTGACGGTTACCGAAATAAATGCCAAATTCGCGGAGTACATGTCCAGCCAGGAGAATGCCGAACGAGCCGCCAGCTACATATACGATTCGCTCGTCGAAGATCTGACGATGGGACTGCTGTTCGAATACCATCACGGGGTGAAGACGGGCCTGATGGAACTCATGGAGGGCGAGCCGGAACGGGAGGAGCCCCTCCTCATAGTCAACGGCACGGACTGTGATGTATTCGGCTTCTCGGCTACAAAGAAGACCACCGATAGTAACTGTTGTTGTCCTAACTGCGACCGACCCGTTTCAGCCACACGCTTTGCACCACATCTTGAAAAATGCATGGGTACGTCCAATCAAACATTGCTTACATAAATGACGCACATAATTTTTATCGTTCCTGAACGACCAAACAAAAATGTAAACCATCTGATACTATACAAACTTCCCAAATAGGACACATTAAACACAAGACAAAACAATACATGTTAAAATATGTTAATCGTATTGCATACAAATTATTTATACAACAACATGTGGATTAATTTATAGCAAATTTACAAACGGCACTATTTTGAATTTAATAAAACGCTCCCAAAACTATCAACGGCAAGCTTTCATCGCGATGTAATTTAGCAAATCGTTCAACAAAACGATGCTTTTAAAATGACAAATTGCAATTTATTACCTCGCGTCAATGGAAATGATCTGGCCCGACTCTCATACATTTTGTATGGAAACAGATGAAAAAAATTAAAATTACGCAAGCATTTTTGTTTTTATAAGCTTAATAATATTATTTTTATTTATTTAAACGATTTTTTTTTCAAATTTATACCGATACAAAACATATCAGTCATTTACGCTCTTATGGCATGTTTAAAATGGCTGGTTATGCTCTTGACAAACTGGCTCCTCGCATTTCGCACATACAAATCGGAGTTTTCTTTGAAACTTGTCGTTCACTTATTCATTTCTATTACATTTAGTGTCACCAGCTCATCCGTTACGCTTTACAAACATTTTTGGCGTACAACGGTGGGATGATTAGTTCTCTGATTCTAATTTTATAAACTATGAACGATGCCAATGCTGCAGTAATCAGCATATTGAATAAAAAAGCTGTCATCTTTTATGTCCGGTGCACAAAATAATACTTTTCAAGCTAGTAGAGCATGTTGTGTGCCAACAAACCAGCAGCTCTAGCTTAGTATGAACAGAGCTAACTTCGTTTGTAAGCTCAAAAACGGAACTAGAAATATTACCCTCCTAGATTATCAGCACTTGCTCTATTAGCTTGAAAACCAGCCTCGTGTGCACCGGGCATTAGTCTGCCATTTGTATATACTCCTCAAGCATCATAATGGACACTTGAGATTGGGATGGCAGCTTTTGATTTTTTCGGGACGTATGAAACAGCTGCAAGATGTTATGTAAATCCGAAACACGGCACCCATTTGAACGGAGCTTTCTCACGGACAGATCTTGATGCAAAATATTTTGTAAACTATTTTATATTTCAAACATTTCTTGGTCACCTCATTTCATTAAAGATTGATGTTGTCTACAGCATCCATGATATTGTGTTTTATCAATTAGTTGTCCAAATGTCTGCTGTGGATTATACGCTTTATATTTTGATATTATGCCTTGATCTATTGGCTGAACGACGTTGTAACAGGAAAACCACTTCTATTGGATGGCATGGAGCACTATCAATTCTGGATTTTTTTTAAATAGTGATCCAAGATCCCAATACAATGGAATGCTTGCGAATTATTGAAACGCAATGTTAATTTATACTGTAGTGTTCAATCAAATATATTCTTAATTTAGATTTGCACAATTTAGTCAAATACGTTGCAAGGTTAGATTCTCACATCAATTATTTATTATCTAAAAGAAGTTCTTCTGGATGACGAAAAAATTGAAATGTTTTTAAATTCTTCAGGAATGGGTCGTAACAGTTCGCGTATAGCGTCTCGGCGTATTGCCAGTAACAGCAAAGAGCCGACACTTTATACAGGTGCAATGAGCGACGATGACGATGATGCCGATTGGGTAGGTGATCGTAAAAGGAAAAAAATAAGAAGCAACGGTGTCAAGAAACAATCGAAATTGAACAAGTGAGTATAAATTCATAATGCGTATTTTAAATATATTTAGAATACTACCGCATCACAAGCATATCAAAATCTCATAGTTGAGGAAAAATATAGCAGTTATAACGATAAATTTGTCATAAGTTCAAAGTTCTTTTTCTTTTACATACTTTCTGTAATGAGTGTATGATATAGATTATTCTGTCATGTCCTTTGAATAGTACTTAATACAAAATGGATAGTATTATTTAATTAGAATATTCAAATCATTACATTTACAATTCATCTGATTTCGAATTTCAGTGGAAGCTCTAAAGTTACAGCAACAAACGGAGGAACTTCTGAAAGTTCTTCTCAAGAGTCCGCAGTCTTGAACTATGATACAATGACAACTAACGAGAAACGATCTCTTCTGCTTTCAATGTGTGGTGTAGTATCTGAACATACGAAAAAACTATGCACACGGTTAAAAACTGATAATTAAAGATTCATTTAGCAAATTTGTCGACTGCCATTTTAAATATATTTTTTACTCAGGTCTACTCGTTGTCCACAACATACAGAAGAACAAAGAAAAGCATTGCGGAACAGTCTGTTAGAGTCAACAAGCATGGAGCATATGTCAGAAGGGGTATCCTCTCTTACTCCGCATGATATTGGATCGCCTCCCGATTCCAGTCCTTCTTCAAGTTGTTCGTCTTCAAGTAGAAAAAGGGATAAGCATCGTTCCAAAAATTCCAAAGGCAGACGTGAGAAAACTAATCTTTCTCCCGGAAGAGAATAAATTCAGTCATCAATGTATATGTATTAAAAAAATATTTCCAGTCCTATATAATCAATATTTAAGAAGTACATCATATACTTTTTTCGGTATTGAAATGTTCCTTGTATCGCATATGTGTATCGTTAAATTAGTTGCTTATTTCAAATAAGTTAATAATCTTCAGAATATTCGCAGGAAAAAGTTGGAAAAATGTGATATTACTTTATTTTAACCTTACAACACACCTTTTCTTTAGACAAAGAAATATTTTTAAATTATCGAGTATGCTTAGACAAAGTATTTCTTAATGAGAATAATTATATTTGATGTATGTATGATAATCTTGACGCGACTCAATCATGTATTTGAGTCTTAAAAAATATTATCGATGTATATTTTTCCGTACTGTGTAGATTATTTTCAGCGTATTCTTTTTTAATATTAGCGTAAACTTTGACGAAGGTGAATCATATTAGTTTTCATCAATATAAGACTATTTCAGTAGACGATAAAAATATAGTTTTCAATATATATAATTGTATAAAAAAGGGATTATTTGCTTAAACGAAGTCTAAAAGGAAATGCTTAAAAGATGTTCGCTTTCATAAATGGTGTCTTTAAAAGGCCTAGCTTGGAGCTAGATGGTTGTGTAATCCCTTAATTAAGACTGAAAGGCTTCCAGGGATGGATTCATTAACTTTCTTGTTGATACGAAAGACTTTCATTATAATTATTTTCAACACCTCACCCCCCGAGTGTGCCAAAAATTTCATTTTTAAGCTTGAAATTATATTTTTATAAGTGTTAAAATTACAACGTCTGCAAGGTAGTACAAACGTGTCTCATTTTATTTCACGCGCCATTTATACTGTATTAGAATTATTTTGCCGATTGGATTGCTGTATTTAATACATTTTTCATATTCAAATGCATTAAAAATGTTCAGATATTTCATGCTCGGGATGATAAAATTGTGTGTATTGAAAAAAATTACTATATAGAAAAGCCTATTTGTATCCTTTAAAAAAAGACCTACAAAAACAGTGTTTAAAATTTAAAAAACCAAAAAAAGAAATGAATGTTTTAGTTTCTTTCAAATAGTATTAATTTGCTATATTATCTATAAAAATAGTACATATATTGAATGGATTTGTAAAATAATTCTATGCATATCTCGTAAGGAAATCTGAAAATATCTTTGATTAAACCTATAATGTACATACGAATATGTCTTAAATCACGATTAATTTTATTTAATGCTCTTTTATTATTTCGATTATATTTCAAATGATGGAATAACACCGAATATTTTGATCTATGTGTACATTACAAAAATGATTGTTTATTGAGAGTGTTTTAATTAAATATGAAACAAAATGAATCATAACTATTTATGAAACTTACTGTAATAATAAATAATTAATAAGTTAATATAATTTTTGATTTACACTTATCTGTTCGTGCCGTTGTAGAATGTGGCTATATTTAGTAATGATCCTTTAAATCCCTGAGATTTCCATATATTTTGTTCCGACCGATATTAATCAAGAAAATGCCTTGTATAATCGGATGCCGCAAATGGAACAAAAACAGCGTCATGATGATGTTTCAATTGAGTGTTTGGCGATGTTTCACAGCAATAAGGCCGAGTTTTTGCATTAATTCAGGATAAAACATGGGTCCATCATTTCACATCTGAAACAAAGGAACACGGGGATTCTCCACTGACCCGAGCTATTTGTTGGTTCCGCGATTCGGGAGTATGCCAACCGGCTCAATAAGTGTACAGCAATGTGCAAAACCTGAATTTAATATCCATGTCAATTTAAAAAAAAACTAGCTAAGATAGCAGCATAAATCAGTAAGATAGATAAATATCGTTAGTGACCTTATTTGGGGTGAGCCAGCTATGTAAGTTAGCCTCTGAGAGAGCTTCTGTGATCGTGCGAATCATAGATAATGCAAAAAAAATAACCTAAAAGAGGACAGAGTGGCCACAAGGTCTGTGTGTCCAACCGGTCCGTTTTTCGGACCGCTGACAAGATGAATGAACGCCTCGCGATTGGACGCCATACCCAAACATGTCTACAGAACGATTACGAACTCTCATTACAAAACGAGGTTTGTCCAAAGAAGACTATTTATTTGGGTGGGTTTTTAAAATTTTACAATCGGTCGAAAATATTGTTTGTTTTAACGAAGAAAATAGGGATTAGACAAAAACGGACAGAGTCAATCAGTGTTGATTCATATAAAGTAGAATGGTCGAGTAAAATAAAAACTTAGCTGCATTTTGCGTCCCAAGCCCAGTTGCGCCCGTGGCTGGCGCCTGCTTTGCCATCTCCTTATTTTAACATTTTATATATTTTTACATCTTTATGAATATGATTGCTTGTTTCTTAGTCTCTGTTTGTTGTGTGTAATCTTTCATAAAACAACAGCTGGTCGGAGCAAGTATTACAATAATATAAGGTTTAATGTCTTTTCCGGCTTTGTTTCTTTGAGAACACACTTTGCAATCTGTCCTAACTCCTGTTAAATATTATGCAGCATTCCATTTAAGCGGACATATTCGTAATCGGAGGTTGAAGTCGAACATGCAGACTAATTGCAGATAATACGAAAATTGAAACCGATAACAAATAATCAGTTTCGCAACATCAGTCTTAAGGATCTCAATAATAATTAATTAGACGTAATTTCAATCGACTTTACACTTTTATATATGCAAAGTATAAATAACAAGATACATTTAAATCCATATTTTTATTAAGTTACAAGTACTCTGCAAGTTGCAATAAATTAAATCAGTCTGTTTTATCGGATTGCTGATCATTTTTTTTCTCGTATATTCAAAGATCTAGAGATATATCCGTTTGGTTCTACATTATTTCAAATAAATGAACACAAATGAGATTTCATAAATGTATTTCAAAATAACAGTTAGCAAGCTGGAAAAATATATTAGATATATATTATTTATTGCTTTAATTATTACATGTTTGGATGAAGCGTGTACGATTCACGATATTAATATATCATAAATAATAATAACATTGGAATGATGAATATTTCAAATATGATTATATAAAATAGATAAATCTAGCATTTAGATTTTTTTGTCTGTATATCTTTGATATGATAAAATAAACTTTGATTCCGGAGTGAATATCATTTCGGACAACACTGCTATTGAAGTATAATTATAAATATGTACTCGTGGTTTTATAATATTGTATAAGTCAGTTCTTGTAAATATAAATCTAACTTAACTTAATTGAACAAAATTATATAATAAATGCATAGTAGGGTTTTATTGCTCACAATTTATTTGTATAAATTTTAGAAGCTAATTTTAATAAAGCGAATGGGGCACTCACCCCAAAGGCAAAGCAAATTGTACAGTACAATTTTGCACGAAATACTAGAGACTTGATCACACATTTTTAATATTATAATAAAATACCCTTTTCATTTACATTTTTTTTACGAGAGAACAATTTTCATATAAGCTACATCAGTTTAGTGAATTTACTAAATAAAGCAAATACCTATTCCTCCATATAGAAAGTTGTAATTTACAGTTGTTTAAATATATAATAGTACTAAGTCAAAAATTTTAATATTAAGAAAATAATTATTAGAACAATTCAAATAAATTAATAAAATGAGAGGAAACTCATTGGTATCAAGCGGCATCGTTATAATAATAAATCGATTAAAAGAAGTTGTATATATTTTTATAAAAAACATTACAAGCTTAAATTGATATTAATATATGCATTAAAATAAATTTCAGTTAAGTGCCTTAATGGATCTTAAAGACGAATTAAAACAATTTTAAAGCTCACATTTATTTGTAAAAATAGCACTGAAATAAATACAGTCATTTAGCAACTACACAAAGACATATATTTGTTCTAAGGGCTCAATTGAGCTCAAATATTAATGAAATTTAAGACATTTCCATGAAAAACAAGCACAATTATTTTTTAAATAGAGACCATTTCATAAGACCTAGATTGACTTGGAGAAGCAAAACGCTGAGATACCTCGGGATCTTCATGGACAACGAGCTGACTTTTAGCACACACATAGAAGAAAGCGCAGAAGATGGCCAGTGAGCTTGGATGGCTCATGTCCAGCATTGGAAGGTCAAAGCCGTGCAGAAGACGTACTATAAACAAGGTAATACACTCGATCCTTCTGTACGGAGCCCCGATAAGACCCACCGATTTATCCCGGTCGTAAGCCGGCGGAGGACTCGAAAACACGGCAAAACGATCTACCGCTTGACTCAGGTGCTCACTGGGCATGTATGCGTCGGTGCGTATCTGAAGCAGATTAACGCACTCGGGATAGCCGAGCTCAACGTTGACAACATGGTCCACAGCATGACGGCAAGCAAGAAGAACTGGGACCTTTGGCGCGATTATATTGAATAAATCCTGAGCACCAAAGAGGGCAGTGAGAGAGAGAGGCGCAGAGCGGTTCTCCAACACTAGAATAGGGTCAGTTACCTAAGACCAGACTACCTATCCTCCTGAAGCAATGTGAAAAACAACACCAGGGGGACAGAGACGGACAAGGGAGGGGTTTAGTCTAGGGTGTCTTATGCAAGATTCCCCTCCCACAGGAAAAAAAAGGATTGACTTTGAGAGCTTGCAATCATTTTTTCCAGTCAAAGGTCAAAATAATGTCCAAATACATCATAGTATAGTAATCGACGCAAGCAATTTAACAGTTCATCTGATTTTCTATTATTAAAAAATTATATATTAAAATAGTAATCATCTTTAAAAATACTGACTTAAACTTAATAACTAGTTACAATAAAAAAATATCCCTACATAAATATTATATAATCAATTTAAAAAAATAATGTTGCACTAGTCAATATAAATTATTTCATACAGTTTTGAGTAAACATTCGATCATACATGGATTTTTCGTTATGATCAATTTGGCTGAGAGTTTGACTTCTGCATCAGTGTGTTCGAGTATATATTAGATATACTTATATAAAAGAGGCGACTCAAGAAAGTTTCACCCAAGATGAAACCATAATTTATATATTTGAAGGAAATATTTAAAGTGCTGTTACATAAAGGGAGGAGGCCACCTCCGATGCTTACGCTTCCTAACAGACATTGGTTCATAGAAGAGGTCTGCTGATGAAAATTGGCTATATTAGCTCCAACTCTTTATAATTATGCCAAGATAAAAACCACAGTTACAAGACCGGAAAAGCGGCAGCCAAGATGATAGTTGGTCGGAGTTCAAGACCCAACTGAAAACTCACGCTGAACCGATTCAAGATTAAATAATTCATTCGATAAGCCTGACCCGTTTTATACACGGTCTTGCTCAACTTGTTTGATTGTTCTGGAAGTTGTGCATCACTCTTAGGATTTGGTTGAAATCCCGGAACTAGCGCTGTTTGATTAGCACGTATATCATGTTTTTTTTAGAGTAGGATAAAGATGTAAAATTTACAATATGATAATTTGAAAACTGATGTTTTGCTTTTCCAGTATATGTTTCTCCACGTTACAATGCAACTATTTATGAAAGATCAAACAGTAAAACTAATTTAATTTGTTTTTAAGCTATCAATTCATTTAGTCAAGTTATCATCTCTTTAAATGGATGCAGAATTATTACCTTGATATTGTTATTTAAATCCCATTAGTTTACTGAATGGATTAAAAAAATATGAACAATGTATGAACAGTTGTAATCAGAAAATCGATTTTAATTGTATTCATAGTATTCTTTATCAATGAAAAATGTTTTTTGGTAACTTCTTTTTTCACAGGCACAATGCAAGAAAATTACGAATGTAAAATATTAAATATACTTTAACACGTTGCAGTCCGGGGGACGAGTATACTCGTCTTCGCAGGATAAACGCAGCGGTTCTAATATGTTCGTTTGCGCTAATGCTGGTGCTAATTGAGCTAAGGCCGTAGATCGACGACCAATGATGATGAACGATTGAATAGAAATCCCCGTTATATATATGAGTCTACAAACTACAAAGATTGCATGGCGTGTTCGTATCGTAATATTCCAGGAAAAAGAAGACGGTCATCGTTACATTGCGATACGTGCGAGAAAATGCCCGGCCTTCACCCTGGAGATTGTTTTAAAAACGCCACACACTGCGTAATTTTAGGAATTAATTTTTGTAAATTGGTATTAAATATATCAATAAACATTATTCGTACTAAATACATATTTTTATTTATTTACTTTACCACGCTTCCTTCATTTTTCATCATAAACATATTTTTTAATAAATTCACTGAAAATGACTCGGACCTGGTGCAAAACTTTTGAAAAAAGCCTTCAGACCACAAAGGGTTAATACGCGGCCCACAGTGTGAGAAATTTTGAACTACATTTTATTTATATAGATAAAATCCTTCAAAACACAACAACAACAAAAAAAACGCAGCTTGAATAGTATCGGAGTTGCATCGATTCAACTGAAGTATTTAGCTTTTGTTAATTTTTTCGCGAAATCGCCCCACTCCAGCGCAAAGTTCGTAGCGAAACCGCCCGGACTGCAACGTGTTAATGCACTAATGCTAAAATCTAATGGTATATTCGTATTAATATTTGAAAATAATTTGTACGTATATCAATATTCCAAAATAATTATTTTATCATAAATATTTCATGTCAAGACGCATAAGCTGAGGTACAATTGGAATAGTAACCATAGCAATTGATTGCTATCGATCTAACATTTGTCGATTGGATTCACGGTGATTTTCATGTTTGGCATTGGAATATCTGTCAATGATAGATAGATGTTTGATCGGTCATTTTTGTAATCTAACAACTGCAACAAAAAATCAACATTTAGATTCGTATTAAGTTTTTGATATATAACGCAGCAAATAAAATAATATACAGATGTCGTTGGAGATAAACTTGCCGATGGATCCGTTGAATTTTCTTCTTCGATCGTCTCTTTAGTGTTTGATCTTTTGGTAAGAGATCCATTATTCTTCTTATTTGCTACTATGTGATTATTTAGCTGAAATTTCAAAACGATATTCAGTCTTCTTTTGAGACTATTCGTAAGTCTCGTCATTAAAACTATAATAAAAACAGAAGTGTACAAACGAAATTATAAAAAGCCAATAATGTGAACATCAATGAAAAAAATCATGCGTGAAATTAAGAATTTTACAGCCAAGCCATATAATAATAGTATTAATTTGAAGGAGAAAAAAACATTAAGGCTCGATTCTCACTATGGTCTCACTATCTGGTGGTATCGATTCACGCTCCAGTTCCGATCCGATAGTGTGAATACGCTGATTGTTCCTTGTGTAAGAATATTTGACCGGACTGAGACCAAAGCGAGATTGAACCATGAACGGCATCATAGTGTGAATCGGGCCTAAATGTATAGCATATATTAAAAAAAAAATTTAGAAACAAAAATTCCACTCACCAATGTTGTAATCATGCACAGAGTATTAATAAAATATGTGAACTATTTCTTTAATTACCAATTTCCCCGATATTTTTTATTTACACAATGGATAAAAGAGAAGATTAATCTTGTTGTAATATAGGGAAAATGTATGAAAGTCATCCGATTGATTTTATTTTTAATGACGTGGAAATGGCGAAATTTTAATTTAGAAAAATCATTTCATCAAATATATGCTAGTATAAATTATTAATATCGTCTAGGTTTTTTGTCAAATTGGAAATTAAATTGTATCCGATCAATAGAGTTGCCATAGTGATGTCATTCTCAATGAAATATCATTCATACACTTATATAATCGAAGTCTTTGAATGAATTTCCTCAGAAGGAATCATAATTTTTAAATTAGGAACGGCTTTATTATTGCCATTGAAGATGCCAATATAAATGAAGTTAATAAGCGTAATCGCAAGAGAAGACAGAATAAGATTTGAAATTTAATAACAGATTGCTAGCATGCGAGGCTTGGAATTAGGGTCTCAAATTTCAAAGGACACGAACAGAGCCGTAACGAGGGTATGAAGTGCCCGTGGCAAATATCTAACTTACGCCCCTCCACCCTAATTTCTTTTATAAAAAGTTAAATAACACTGTTATAAATGCAATATAAAATAATATACGAAGATAGTCTCAAAAGTATCGGACCTAACGCCGATTCCTGTTTTTAAAAAAATCACTAAGAATAAGCGAGACCGTACGGTAACCACCCCAGAAAGGGTGAAGAAAATCCACAAAATGCTATTTGGATGACTATCGGCTATAAGTGCACGAGCTAATAGATATGGTAGGCCTTTCAAAAAATGCTGTACATCGCATATTGACAGAAAATTTGGACATGAAAAAGCTGTGCGCAAGATGGGTGCCGCGTTTGCTCACAATGGAATAAAAACGAAACTAGCTAGATTTTGTAGCTTAAAACTTAAAAAAATAGCTAAGATAGCAGCATAAATTAGTAAAATAGATATATGTCGTTAGCGATCTCATTTGGTGCGAGCCACCTATTTAAGTTAATCTCTGAGAGAGATTCCGTGATCGTACAGACCATAGAAAATGCCGAAAAAAGCGAGGAAAAGAGGACGGAATGGTCTGTGTGCAACCGGTCCGCTTTTCGGACCGCTGACATGACGAATGAGTACCTCTCGATCGGATGTCCGAAGAACAGTGAATGGGTGGGTTATTTAAATTTTACAATAGGTCGAAAATATTGTTGTCTTTATTATATTGCGGGCTTATGCCGGCTGGGTCGACTCAATGTTTAAGCGATAACGAAGAAAAGAAGGATTAGACAACTTAATATATATTATAAATACGGATAGAGTTAATCAGTGTTGATTCATGTAGAATGGTCAAGTAAAATAAAAACCATGACCGGGTCAAGCGCCACATTTTTACGCCCTGGACACGAATGTCCTTTACCATTTTCTACTCGTCCTAATTTCTGTCTTGTGGTTAGTTTTAAAATTCGTTCTGCTTGGCCTTCCACTATATCATTGTCTAACGTCTTGGCTTATCAAATTCAAGTCTCTAATATTACAAGGCCTGGGACAGCAGTCCTCCTTTGGTAGGTCCTGACTAATGCTGTATTGACATTTTGGTAGTTTTAATCAAAATAAAGAAAAGATTTTTTGACATAGTTCTAATATTACGACATTAATTCAATTAAATCACTTGATGCAGTAACTAAAGAGGTAGTTTCAAATTAGTTAAAACTTAAATTAATTAACAAGTATTTTGAAGGGTTGTCATGAAATTGAAATATCATTTTATTTACATAATTACATTAAACTTTATATAACAAAAATATATACAATAATTTTCACTTCATACTTTTAACAATCTAATATAGTCGAAGGAACGATAATAAACATTTAATAAAATAAAATATTTTTAATTGATTTTTTACAAAAAAAGAACTGTTATCATTGTATCGTAATGTGACAAATAAGTTAAAAGGTTCTTTTAAAGGTGTAGGATTTTTTTGTAAGATATGAACAATATCATTCACAATGAATTATTGCTTGTTGTGCTCTCATTTACAGCTTTCATTATATAATTCATAATATAACAACAAATTTTACTCATCTTATTTGCCAGACAGTTGTCTTGATCTCCGGATTTATTTAATTAAAATCGTTGAAATATCAATAAGATAGCAAAAAGAAAAAAAAGGATATTAGAGAATGAATGGAATTATTAACATGTGTTCAATTATATGCTATAAATTATGAATTTAATTGATATTTTAAGCTATTTAAAATATTTTTCATGTTCAGTCAACAATGAAATCTCATCATCAGTATGATCTCATATAAATTACATAGTGTGGCTGAGAAGCAATAATAAATAACATGCATAAAGATGTATTAATTGCTACCATCACAAATTAACATATAAAGCTAATGAATATCCATAACGTTAACCCATTTAATAGCTACAAAAGTATAAAAATAAAAAATTATATGTTGTAAAATGGAAAAAATATAAATATATAAATTTATAATTAAACGCTATCACAATGAATGTTTTAGTAAAACCATGCAAGTCTAAATATGTTATGTATTTGTTAAGAGTATTTTATAAATATATTTATATTCTAAGAAGGAACCATGATTTTTAAAATTAGACATGCCGTTATTATTGCAGTTAAAGCCGTTAGGATAAATTAAGTCAATTAGCAAAATTGCAACAGAGGAACAACGATAATATAATCTGTGCATTTTTAATATCATAATATTTTAAACCAAATAAGAAATTACATGCGTTTTTTGATATTTTTTTAGCTTCAAAACCACAGCAATTAAAAGATATTTGAATATTTGTAAATCAAATAATATAATTGAGTATTTTTATAAAAATAAATATTTTATATTAAATCATAATAATTTAACACACATTTTAGAATTTATAGTTTATCTTGGCTGGAATAATATTCAAAATTGTCTAAATATAATGAATCAGAACTCTCGTTTATGTCTTTATCGATACCGAAAGGAGAAAAAATACCAGTCTTCTTTACCTTGACAGGTTCCACATTCACATGCACTAATATAGAATTTGAAGTAATTCCCGTGGACGTAGAAGGTCTGTCAGAATGTGATAACATAGGAGATGCTTCGTTTTCTATCTCCTTTGGAACAATAGCTTCATTATCTCCACCCTAAACATAAAAATATAATTATTAATACAATATAAGCAAATTAATAAGTCTATTAATCTAAATGAAATAATCTTCCTTGTAATTTTTAATTTTATAAGAACAAATTACAAACAATATTGAAAAATTACTCGATTGTATTAAAGTTTGGAATTTAATAACCGTTAACAGAACATTAATCAATGTTATCATTTTATGAATTAATACAGGAAGACCCCCCCATAACGCTGTTTCATAATTATGCAGTAGTATTGGTATATTGAATCGCTATGAAAAAAATTCAGTTGTTTGTTTGTAATTGTGATTGTTTTACCAAAACATTTATGCTCGTCTGTGTAAAATTTTACTCCGTATTTAATAAAAACCAGAACTGAAAGCTTTACTTTTGATCGGTAACGCTCTAAGCCTTCCAACACATTTGTTCGACTTAACAGTGTTTTTCCTGCCGCCAAATACATCATCGTTAATCCAGCGAATGGATTATTATATTAATGGAAATAATCTTGTTATACGAAGCAGAAGTAACAACGAGAGTAAGATTGTAAAAATGGACCCGGGGCGATAATAGCTTGAATTCTAGTGATTCAGAAAGTGCACTCTTGTACGTTGAGCTCGGAGAGAGACAGAGATGTTGTGGGCAACGAGAGTGTTAAACTGATTACTCGGCATAACCATGTGAGTAGTTTTACTTAATAAATAATGAGTATTAAAATTATGAAATAAAAGTTTGTATTGTAAATATGATATTATAATCGAAACCATGTAGAAATTTGATGAATTGGATTATCCATGTTTGTTCTCCCCGGCAGTCTCCCGGATAGTCGCTAAGGCGACCTCTTTTTAACGCTGAAAATGGAATGTAACCCTTTTGTTAAGAGGGGTCTTACTGTATATATGTATATATAAAGGTGTTAATGATAATGATAACATCGATTTAAAGAAACTGTAACTTTATGAATAAGGATAAGAAAACTCGATCACCTTAATTAGCTCCACTCTCAATTGCATCAGTTGAAAATCAGGCATTATTATGCACCTCAATATTAATAAAAGGAAAGAAAATATCCAGCACAACGTATATAACCAAGTCATAATTACACTGATTAGTACATAGGCGTCAATTGTTGCAACTTCAGTTCGATATTGAATGCTAAAATAAAATTGTGTTAAATAAAATAGCTCTCAATATGTACAAATTTAATAAGACAGGAAAATCTGTATGCATCTACATTCATTATAACTAATGACATCATTCATATGAAGTTAAGTCAAGTCTTCAGTTTAAGATAAACAGTGTTGATACCTTAAAATAGCCATCGACATATTCAATGCATGTTAAAAAGGTTCATATTTACAAATAATATATATATAACAAATAATCGAGAGTTGCCTGTTTGCAATAAAAAAATAAAGTTGCATTGTAAAAGGATAGTTATAGATTTGCCTCGTTTATTTTATAAAATAAATATTTTATATGTCCATGCAAACTACATAGATAATAAAGTATTTAAGATGTAATAAATCGACTAACTTAGAAAAAGCTATCAGTCTTTACCTTTTGAGCTCCAACGCTCCCAACTTCAAATTATTTTCAGTGAATTTGACGATAACGTTCATGGCAAAAAATAAATAAAGCACGATATAATAAATTAAAAATAGAATGGATTTATTATAAATGATAATCAAAAATCCAGGATCATTTTGTTTGTAAAAGATAAATCTTTCTCTGATAAAAGCTTTTATCATAATATTACCATAATATAGCACAAATTTAGATATGTAAATGGCACATGAATTTGGTTTTTTCGAGATTATATATAATAAAATTTATTTTGCCTTTAAATCCTACGGTGGATAAGACAACAGTTAGATTTTCAAAAATGATAAAATTCTCCAAAAAAATCTATCGTAGAGGTATATAAGATTTTTTTTGTCCGCGTTTCTAATTCCCGACTAGGATTTGGCACGTTTTCCCGGCGTAGTGCCCAGAAAATGTACTGTACGGGTTGTGCCATTTGAAAAAGTTATATAGGGTTGATATTCATCAACATAATGTAATTGGAATAACTGGAAATTATACATTATTCCATTTACACTTAAAAACCTATGTAAAATTCAAATAAATAAATCTGTAAAATATACGAGACGATGTTGAGACGAAAATGCCGAGTTCAAGGCGGCAAACTTATATACCTCAGTCTATTAGTTCCATACAAACTATTATTTTAAGCTGTAATTTTATACCTGCAGAGGGTAAATACCTACCCTAAACTATATTTTTTACACGCAATAGGATGGGCTGTTTGTAGTAAAAAATGTCCAGAAATTATGGACATTGGAGTTCAAAAGGTTAAAAAAAAGTATTATTGATGTATAATTTTACTATCAATTTGTGTTGTATGTCTTGTTCTATATACAAGATTTTTTTTATGTTAAAAATATATACATCTCTTGATTTATAGAAACAGTTTAAATTTGTCATATCGATCAAAAATATGTAAACTCAGTGTAAGAAATCGAAAAATCAAAGAATTTCACACTAAATTCATCAATGTATACATACAATATATAATACATCACTCGATAAGTTCGTTGGATGAAATAGGAGAAAAGAAGAATCATCATCGATAGCGAATAATATAAACCGTTATTGGTGCGTTTGAATTTTGCCATGGTTGTTTATGATTTATGAGAGTAAAAAAATGTGCTTATGAAGTAAAACAAAAAATATTAAAATCACATCAATTAAACGATTATAGTTACAGAACGACATTGCTTCCAGTTTTCTCTCAATAATATACATTTATCCATATATGCATCAAAAGCGTTCTTATAAAGCATTCTTATTTTCACACCACTCTATTAATAAACGCATATCGAGACATTTAAAAATATACATATTTACATATATAGACAGTTGATTAGTTTTGAGATTTCAGTTTAAAATAAAGCGAATCAAGATTATGTATAAACAACATTTATATACAGTTTACCTAATTTATGTATATAAATAAAATGTATCTATTTAATTTATTCTTACATAACTTACGGCTCAATGTTAGCCTGCATAAGGAAAATAAAATATATTAAAACACTGTTAATTACAGTATCATATTTTTTTTGTCTAAAACAAAATTGATGTTTAATAGCGAATGAGTTATTGAAAAAAACATGCATGAAGAATACCATCAGTTTTTGATTCAAAATTATTAATAAGATGGTTATTCATATGTAATAAATATTAAATATATACTAACTCGTCAATGCCAGTGATATTTTTAAATTTTTCATCAAAACTCTCAAGTCCATTAGTTAACCCTGCTGATATAACAATACACAGAATGCTATAAACGAATGAAAAAATTGCAGCTGGTAAGACAATTCTCCACGGTTGTTTTAATCTATAATAAAACAAGAAATACATATTAATTTAGATTTAAGTTTCGATACAACAGAATTTATAGGAAATCCAACCCACCCAGATATGGATCTCCCGCCTTTGGAACACATCATAAAAAACGTAGACCAAACGATACCAAATATAACTGATAAGACAGGATTATAGAGAGCACCATAGCAATCATTTATGTTGGCCCATTGTGAATTGATGTAATCAACAGGCAGATCTATAAATTTATAAAATACGTTTAAATAACAAATAAAATTTTGGATATTTTAAAAACTAATAAGTATAAAGTTGTCTTATGCATCTTATTGTTAAAATATCAAATTCTAATCAATACATCAACAGATTAAAAATGACGTATTCGAGTTACTTAAATTCTATAAAAAATGTTTGGCCTCCATCTTGTCATTTATAATTGTATATATATGTTAAAAATAAATAAATGACTAATCATTTTTTATAACAATAAATTTGCTTTGCGTTAACAAGATTGTACCTAAATTAGTAAAACAGTATTTTTATACCTATTTTCATTGTCTATTGAGCGTCGGTAAAGCCGTATCAATAATGAAAAATAATAGTAAAAATATGTTCATAAAACAAAAATTAATATATAAAAGCGCATAAGACAACTGTGTATATATTTTTATTTAAATACCAGTGTGTTTGTATGTGGAATTCAATGTAGGAGCTCGTTGATGGTCAGATGATGTGTTTAAAAATACAATATTTCTTGGATTTAGAATGCATGTCATGTCAAATGTTGCTACTAGAATATGGACAAAAACTGAACATATTACGCTGAAAACAGCACCCATAAGCAGCAAAAATATTTGGCAACCTAAAATATTTATTAGTTTAGATTTGTGTTCGTATAGCAAAATTATACTCTGAAATTTTGTCATATTTTTAACTCATATTAAACACTAATAAAAGTTGTACGAGTGTTCGTAATAGCGGCGTAAAAAATAAATTAAATCAATAGTATTTCATAAACAGTTTCCAAACCTTTCCAGGTCCCACTAACGGATTCGTCGCCCTTTTCGTAAAGTTGATAATCGGTGTAGATAAACATGATGACTTCTTAAGTGCGTCTATATTTTATCTATTTAATCTAATTCAATTATTTTTTGACTAGCTTATAAACGCGCTTATAGAAAGCAACGACATTTTGTAGTTTTAAAAAAAACACGCATTTTGAAAAAAACAGAGCTGGCTGAAATGACGCATGCAGTGCAATGCGTCAAAACACAACACCAGCGCCCGGTGAACTGTCAAATAAAACACGTCAGTGTGAACATTACAAAAAATATTTTAAAATACGCGTCTTAAATTAATAACGAATAAAGCATTTAACGTGATTATAAGCTTTTAGAGCTCAAATTCTTTTTAAATTAAATAAAAAATCAAGCATTAGTATTGTTGAAAAATAAATTATATTGTAAAATAGTATAAAAATCATTTCGAAAATTGATTTATAATATAAATCAAATGTAAAATAATTTTATTTTATTCTCAGTTGTTAAATTACTTTCATGTAATATTTAAAATTGAATTGCCAATTTTGAAATGAATTTCAATAAACAATTTATTCGAATTTTAAAAATTACAAACGGCAAACAAAAATACCCGCAGTGTACATATTTTTATTCAAAAAAATGTATAAAGCATAATTAAAATTTTAAATTTGCTTTATGGAGTACGCAAAGTTATAACGATTAAAAACATAAGATTTTGGTCGTATTTATACCGATTTTTTATACAGTTTCACTCAGTCGAATTGTGACACGCGTGACTTTTGGAGGTTAGTTCATCGGAATAACAGGAATGATTTTCGCCTCCTCTATTAATTACGGAATTAAATAAAACGTCACGCGTGCTGGATTCTAATAGACCGCAATCATATATTTAATAGACATTTTTAAAATCATATTTAAATAAGCCCTCTTTTAGAAGTGCCCAACCATGACAGATGTTAGAGAAGAAGACGACGATGTTGTTGATCCGTGGAATGTCGCTAGTAAATCGGATGCCGGCGTTGATTATGACAAACTTATAAGTACGTTCATTTTCTGTTTAAACTCGTGTGTGAATAGAAAATTGGAAATTAATTTAGCTTATTTTTTTTATTAGAAAGGTTTGGTAGCACAAAAATTGACGATGATCTCATTGCCAGGTTTGAAAAGGTCACTGGGAAACCAGGTAACGATTGAGTTTAATTTATTTTAATGTATAATGCTCATCGTGTGTAGTTGATTGTATTGATTTGTTTTATAGCTCACCATCTTTTAAAGCGTGGCGTATTTTTCTCACACAGAGATATGCATTCCATTTTAAATCTACACGAGGCTGGTAAACCGTTTTATTTGTACACCGGAAGAGGACCGTCTTCAGATTCTATGCATCTTGGTCATTTAATTCCATTTCTTTTCACAAAGTAAGTCTAATCTAATTGATAAGATGATGAAATTTTTGTTTGAGCTTTGTGTTATTTTTATTCATATTTATAGGTGGCTTCAAGAAGTGTTTGATGTTCCATTAGTTATTCAACTTACTGATGATGAAAAGGCTCTGTGGAAAGATATGACAGTAGAAACAGCTATGAAAATGGCGTATGATAATGCTAAAGATATAATTGCTGTCGGATTTGACATGGATAGAACATTTATATTCAATGACCTAACTTATATTGGGTAATTAAATAGTTTTATATGATTTAATACAATTCATCAAATTATTTTCTTTTTGATATTTATTTTCAATTTAAAATGCATGACATTATTGTAACATTCATAATAACTCTTTATTAACAAAATGTTTTTCTTATCAACGCATGCCATTATTAGTTTGGAATGGCTTACATACATTAATCAAATAAAATGTGTTTTCTATAACAAAGTTAGAGATATATGTCTTTTGAGTATAAATTCATTATTTTAAACGCCAATATATATATGAAAATCTGTTAGTCACCTTATCATATTTTTTATTTAGACAGTGTCCTCAGTTCTATCAGAATATGGTAAGGATACAAAAGTGCGTAACTTTCAATCAAGTCAAAGGTATATTTGGGTTTGGCGACTCTGACATTATCGGAAAGATTACTTTCCCTTCCATTCAAGCAGCACCCGCATTTTCAACTAGTTTTCCTGCTATATTTAATGATAAAAAGGTATATAATTATAAAATTTATATCACATATCCTTTGAATGTTAATTGTTCCCTATAAGTGATTGAAATCAGCAGATTTATTGAATAATGTGCTTTTTATTAATTATCTAATTGCATCGCATGATGGTTGATCTATGATTTGGTTCAATACATTTAAGCAATGTGCTAATCCTAATATATCAATATTTTTAGCTTCCTGTTCTTATTCCTTGCGCCATTGATCAAGATCCTTACTTTAGGATGACTAGGGATGTATCAGCTCGTTTGAAATTTCCCAAACCGGCATTGTTACATTCAACCTTTCTTCCAGCACTGCAAGGTGCTCAAACTAAAATGTCGGCAAGTGATGTCAATGCCTCCATATTTCTCAACGATACACCTAAGCAAATAAAAAACAAGGTAACTTATTACATCGAGCAACGGCGACTTTTTTTTGGCCGAATTGTTATAATTACATCATTAACTTGCTCGTTATTTTTAGATTAATAAACACGCATTCTCTGGTGGTCAACCGACAATTGAAGAACATAGAGAAAAAGGTGGTAATCCTGATGTTGATATATCCTATCAATATTTGACATTTTTCATGGAAGACGATGATAAAATAGCCGAGGTAAATATTTTGATGCTTTAAATGTTTTTTTAACTTGTTTAATCCCATTTACTACGCTTAATAATATGTATTTGATATTCGTAAATGGATCAATTGAGTTGTTTTTATTTATTTTTTGTCTGACAATGATATATTGACTATAGTAACGTTGATTACTAACAAATATTTAAGCACATGTTGTTTACAACGAAATCTAATTTGAAAGTAGGCTTTCGCCAATGAAGGTCATTGTGCGATTTAATTTATTGATTGTGCTAAAACAGGTATGATTTGACGTGAAAAAAATATGTTTTTTAATTTAATCAAACCGCAATGTCTATAAAAAATCGCAATGCGACATATTTGTTTTTATTGGAACAATCTTTGTAAAATAACCCGTAGCTAATGAATATTTTATTTTTAGATAAGGAAGAACTACACATCAGGTGAAATGCTCACTGGTGAATTGAAAAAAGCTGCAATTGATTGTATCACGCCTATAATAACGGCATATCAAGAGCGAAGGGCGAAAGTAACTGATGATGTACTTAAGCAATACATGGCAGTTAGAAAATTAAAATACGATTTTAAATAGTATTTAAAGCTTATCTCACAAAGCAAGCCTGTTAATTTATTATTTATTTATATTGTTCATATGATATAATTTAATTTTGTATGCAGTATTCTTTTTAAAAAAATATATATAGTTATTGCTATTCCATCTATTTGCTATATAAAAATTGTCCATGATATGTATGATATTTTCGAAATTGAAATAAAAATGCTTTCTCTAAATTGTATTTAGATTCGAATGCATAATACATCTTAACCGAATTAATTATACTGTTGTTCTGTTCAATGCATTATGCTGATAGCGTTATCGCTGCCAATTAAAAGATATGATATCTAATATGACCGTTGCCATCCAAAAAATATTTTTTTTAATCACGCATTGAAGATATCTAATATATAAAAATTAATCTTTGTTCGTATTTAATGCGCTGCAATACCGTTTATCCGATTGTGATAAAACTTTGTCAATGTATTGTTTATACTTGCGGGAATAGCATAGGCATAGTAGAAATATTATTTTTGTATGCAATTTATTATGTGAGACGTTTAGCGTACGCACACTATGTTAGCGCATATTGATCTGGTGGCTGCTAAGATAAATAAAGCACTATAACCGATTGTTATGTTTTTGCCAAGTGTTTGGTTTTCGGTAGACTATACCGGCGAATACGTATTCGAGTCGCTTTTAAATTCTATGCTTCGTCTTCATCACATCTTTTATAATTGCGTGTTTATGTTAAAAATAAATTTAGCGCAATCAAAAATAGAATCGTTTTATTGTGTTGCATTACATCGCATGCCGGGTAATCACTAGTTCAAAATAAAAATATAATGTGATTATTTAATATATGTTATGATGCGTCATGCTCCTAATGTTGCACGACCGTTTTCAGTCATATTTGTATGTTAATTTTTCGAATATTGCTGCAATTTTGTTATTTATTGCATCAGTTATATTCAAAACATCTGTTTTAAAAGATGGAATTGTTTATTTTATTCGTTTTAAATGAAGATTTACTGTTATTATTGTATCGGGAACAAACACGTTGGACAAGTTTTGTATTTGTTTTGTTCCACGTATTGATTTTTGCTCTTTCTAATTGTTACTTTAACGATGATGAAATTCTAAGCACACTCTTATATCGAACGTAATGAATTGTAAAACAATTTAAATCTGAAGAATATTCTTAACGGTTTATTGACTTTATCATCAGGAATAATCTTTAATTTAATTTATGCAATATTAATGATGTGTCCTATACTAAATTTAGCAGCCTTCGTCTAATAATTATAAATTATAAATACTATTAACATGATTATAAAATATACCAGAGCAAACTTAACGTTTATAAGATATAATATATGAAATATTATAGGCTGCGGTAATATAAGATGAGAAACAAAGGCATTATCGTGAATTTTAACTGCTGTTTATTGTTTATTCACCTGTATTTAGAGCTAAATTCATATAACTACTCTGTGCAGCGATGGATTTACATATAGGCTCACAAGGCGCGTGCTTTGAGCATCATAAATTCGGCTGCCAAAATGAAACAAAATATTGTGACGTGACGAGGGTATGAAGCGCCTTTGCCAAGTATCTTAGCTTGCGTCTCCGTATAACCCAATAATGACAAATATATATATATTTTTTAATACTATTAACCTCGTAAAAATGAGATGCATGTACGGATGTTTCTCAATAAACTGGGCAAGTCATCATAAGAAAGTTATTCAGGCTACTTTTTCGCTTATATATTGATCAAATCTTATTAAAAGAATAGTTTATTTACTCGGTTAATAAAAAACTACAAATGAATTAATAATATTTACATTGCTTTAGGAAGTATTGAGCACTTTCTGAAAAATCGGTACAGGGGACTGTATCGATTGTTTGAAATGCAACTCAAAATTCAATCATTTTATGTTATTTTGCTGTAAATGAATATTCATCTATTATAACAGAATAAATTTTCGGAGATATTAATAAAATGTATAATATAAAGTAAAAAATAATTGTAATTGCGATTGGATTGGTTTATTGATGGTATGTACCTTAGTCGGGGGTTTCCCAAACTTTCGACTAATACGAAATGAGACACATTTCGCACGGAGCATTTCATATTTTATAGAGGTTGTAGTGTTCATCAAATTTTCTAATATTTTACGTGCATATTACTCTTTAGACTATTTTTTACAAATATCATTTTCGTTCTTAGAAGCTTTCCGTTAGTTGTTTATGTTTTATAGTATTTTTATTTTATCTTTAAGGGTTTTATTTTGTTTTATACTCATTAACCCTAATATATGATATTAATTGTTACCCAGATTTTAGTAAAGAGTAGTAAATTTTAACTCTTATCATCAACAATCTTTTTTAAAATGTCGCAAAGTTATATCAAAGTTAGGCCCGATCCACACTATGGTGCCGTTGGCGGTTCGATTTCGCTCCGGTCTCGGTCCGATCAAATATTCTTACTTCTTACTATTATTATTCTTAATTCTTACTTATTCTCGTTTTCCCTTAAACATTGAGCCGACACAACCGGCTTAAGCCCGCAATAAAATAAAGAACAATATTTTCGACCGATTGTAAAAATTAAACAACCCATCCGATTAGCCCTCTTCGGACAAATTCGTTTTGTAATGAGAGTTCGTAATCATTCTGTAGACATGTTCGGGTATGGCGTCTGATCGCAAGGCGTTCATTCGTCTTGTCAGCGGTCTGAAAAGCGGACCGGTTGGACAAATATCTTGTGGTAACTTAGGCCTTATTTGCGGCACCTTCTATGATCTGTACGATCACGGAAGCTCACCCTCAGAGGCTAACTTACATAGGTAATTCGCGGCAAATGAGGTTGCGAACGAGTCTAGACTCCTCCCCCCCACTCATAAAAACGGTATATTTATCTATCTTACTAATTTATGTTGCTATATTTGCTTGTTTTTAGTTATAAAATTTAGCTACTTACTTCCCTGCGCTCAGAACGCAAGTGACTACTTGAAATTGAGAATGAGCATGTCCTTGCAGACATGGATATTAAATTGAGGTTTTGTACTTTCCTGTACAGTATTTTTTGAAAAGGTTATCATGTCTGCTATAAAGTCGATGGTCATCCAACTTGACTAATAATGGGAGTATTGATATGAAATATAATAGATATGGGGTTTAGAATTTTTATTTAATTTTAATTACGAAAAAGGAATAGAAAGGTTTAAGGAGGGGGAAGGTTTCGAATTTCGTGTCTCCGTTCAACTTGTATAAATCTTCTAAGAGATGTGTGATGTCAAGATTATTTTTCATCAAGGAATATTGCTAGTATTTTATTAGTTTGCGGAAATTTGCGTGCATAACATGTCCGAGTATGTTGATCTTTCTCGACTGAGTTATTGTCCTGCAATAGTCTTCATCGGCATGATCAATATTGTTCTTTCAGCACAAATCTCCAGCAGATGGGATGAATTTGTTATTAAAATTTCAAAATTGTATACAGCATTCTGTTGATTGAACATCGACATTATGAGCCTTTGTCACGGAGGTGCTCAAAATAATTAATTCTATTTAAATTTCAGATGTAACGTCGACGGCATCCGTGAGATCTAAGGAATGGTCACTCCCAAGTATTTCACTTTTGGTTTCCATTTGATGGAGCTGGATCAGACAATTATTGAATTAATTTGACGATGTTTATGTTTCGTGAAAATCATGATAGCTTTCGTTTTTTCTTTCTTCATTTTAAGTTTCAATGGATAGAAATATTTAAATGCTGTTTTAAGCTTTGATTGGAGACTTCCGACAATCAACGTGTTACTCTGAAAACTGTTGATAGATTGTGTAAAAATATATTAAGTTGGTGAGGTCTTAAAATACTGCCCTGAGGATTTACCGCTGAAACAGATCTAAGGTTAAGATGCTGAGTAGTTCCATACCGGTATTTCCCTTCATGTTCAAGTTTTTCCTCACTTTAAATGACATATTAACTACTATTGCAGGTAAATCACTCATTGGGACTTCTGACTGACTTAATCAACGATTGCAGTAATTGTTTTTCCAGCATCAGGGTAAACCTTTTTTGATCTATTTATTCCAATATAATCTTTTTGGAAGTCTCGGAATAAACCCACTATGTATAATCTTGTACGTTTGATTTAATGAAAACAATTGTGTAAAAATCAGTTATAAATATATTCAGGTAAACGTTAATAAAAATATCTTAACGATAAGTAGTCAACATGTATGGATGAAAAAATGATTCAGCATCTTCTCCTAATTTTCATCCAAATAAATCATCGAAAAATTTCTACTAAATAAAAACAATATATACACATTGAGCAAGCATGTTTAGAAATGACAAATAAAATAAACTTAATTTATAAAATGCATTCTAGACATTTACATATTTCCAAAAATATAATATCAGCCAATATTTTTATAATATATTAGCTGATATTATAATTAAGTATAAAATTATACAAAATTACAATTATTACGTTACCTTTTTCATATACCATATGTTAGAAAATTCATAACATAAATATAGTGACCTTATTATATTAGAATTATGCATTTAAACATAGGTAAAGCTAATGTTTTGATGGCCGTTATTTTAAAAAAATAATCATTTTAAAAATATCAAAAGACCAATGATTCTGATCTTATATCTAGAAAAAAGAAATGTAATATTTAATATTACCGTATATTGAGATTTCAAGAGTATAGAGAATTTGGGGCGTAATTCTAAGACGATCAAATGGTATTGTATAAAATTATCAATATGAAATATTTGTATTTACATCACATATGATAATGTAATCAAATATGGTCGTGATCTTATTGCAGTAAAAACAATGAATGACTTAAATATTTTGCTCCCTGAGACCAAAGTTCAATAAGGTATTTTTAAATTAGCTTAATTTAATATTAAAAAATCACAGAATTTTTCATTGTAAAATTTTATGAACTTCATTGTTTGGGGAATTGCTTATCTATATAAATACTAAAAATACAAATAGATTTTCAAGAGCTAAGGGCTATAAGTTTGATCTTTTAGTTGAAGGATGTTTGTTGTATGCATTCAAGATTTTTAAAATTTAAATGACATGATTTGGTTTTCAAAAGCTCTTTGGATGGTATCTTAAAACAATATTGAAAGTAAAATTAGTATTAATATAAATAGAATAAACTAAGAGATAATAAAATACATTATCACTATGAGGCGATTATCTGTTCCTTATTCTTTAGCGAAATAGTATTTATAAATGGTATTCAATTAACGTATTATGAGTCTCCATAAAAAAGTTACAATTGAATGCTCAAAATAGAGCATTCTTAAATATAGTATTTTTTGTTAGATATAATTATGAAGTTGTTTAAATTTCATCAACATTGTTGTAAAAGTCTTTGAGCAACTGCTGCTGTTAATCCGGCCCCTTTACCACTTCCATCTTCAGCCAACAATAATGAAAACTGGAAAATAATACTGGTTTTAGAAACAAATTGATTAAATGGATTGTGTACCATTTATGTAGTATATTTGTACATAGTTACCTGATGACTAGGAGCTAAAAGTGTGGTATATGTAGTAAGTAAGTGACGTAATCTTGGGTGGTGTTTGTATACAGATCCGTCAACCTGCTACCGTGACATGTTCCCAGCCCATCCGTTGTAAAAGGGTTGCCAAGCCTGAAATGTATTGGAATGATTTTAATGAAATTAAAATTTGATTTAAGGGACGTTTCTACCTTGTTGGTTCAAAGAAATCTTTTTTTTTATTTGTGTATTAAAAAGACCGACGAAGCATCCATTCAGGACTTAGGGCTTCCATGGTGAAGAATGTCATAGTTCACCCACCGACATACGTGGACTCCCCCCACTCTCACTACCATACTTTGTCAAACTTTAAAAATATTTTTATGTTCAATAAAGATCGCCTAGTCAACTTACTAAATATCAATATTCTATATTTAGTACTTTTCACAAAAAAAATTGTTAAAAAATTCGATCACTTTTAAGCCCAACAAGGTACTAACGTCTCTTAAATTATGTGCTAAGTACGTGAAATATGTCTTACACTGCTGAGAGTAGTTGAGCTGCTCTATAGGATACTAAAGCGCAGATATGTTTAACTACTTCGATGTCATCTTTAGTAGCTTCCCGAATGCCCAATCTAGCTAATTGTTCTTCAGTAGCGCCAACTTACACCTTCAATGTTATCACTGTAAATTTATTGTAAAGAGTAATTTATATGTGATGATATCAATTTTTTAAATAATATTTTTTTTCAGGATAAGTAGTACTTTTGATAAAGATAAATATCTGATACTTACAGTTCTACTTCACTGACATTGGCAGTTGAAAAACTAGCTGGTTGTAACAGAGCAAAAGCTTTCTTTGGCGATAGCAAAAGTTCTTCGTGAACTAAGCCTTCCATAACGCAGCGTGCTACTTCTCCCAAATATTTACCACTTATATATTTCTCAAATCTAAAATGATACATTTAAATCAATCATATTGTGCTTTATTATTGTATTAATATTATTGTAGATGCACTTACGTGAAACTCGATGTTATAAGCGATAAACTATCGACATGTTGATCAAAGGATGTTCTGATAAAATCAAGATTTCCGTTATCCCCAAACGCACCCCATTCAATATCGATGACAACAGTGGTTGGTGGAAAAGTTTTCTGCCGATTGACCACCTTCCCAATGCTTGACTCTTCCAGTGTGTTCGAGATAGCACGCATTACTACCAGTGCCGACTATCATTGCAATCTTCAACGAAAAATTATAAATTATTGTTAATAACGACGATTTCTTAATTTGAATCAAATGCACATTAAAATAATTTTACTCACTCCTGTGCGATGATCGAGTCGAGCTCCAGACACTAAAGTACCAGTAGTATCGTTTAACAGCGCGACCACATTTACATTGTACACACCTAAATTCAAGAGACGTTTATTTAATACTGTTTTCAATGACGATGTTTTTAAATAACGCAATAAAAATATCGATATTTTACCGCATTTATCTAGAGAATCGCGCAGCATTTGCACAATATCATTTTCACGGTCAATATTGTAGCATTTGAACGATTTAGTCCAAGTAAGAAGACTGCCTGAACTTAGAGAGTGTTGAACCATTGGGAACGAGAATGTAAATCCTAAAAATTGGAATGTTATTAGAAAATTTATCCCTGAAATATATATAATTTTAAATTATAATTATACAAACCGAGAGAGAGCGTCTCTTCTTCCAGGCCATGCAATTGAATGAAATCGCCCACACAGCGAGCCAAATAGTCAAAGAGCATAACTCCACATCCAATGCGTTGTTCATCACTATAAATTGATGGATGTTATTAATATAAATCAATGTTTATACGCTGTAATTTAATTATTAAATTGGATCATGTAAGGTCGTAAAATTAATCTTGTTTGAACCAGAATTTTATCGTTAATTTCTTCATAAGATGTTAATGGTAATGATGTGACCTCACGTTTTCTCAAAATGATAATGCTTCTAGAATGATTTTTTTATCGGCAATTGCCACGAGCACTGGCTCCCATTTTAAATTCTTACCTCGTTTAGATAATTTTTATTAATAAATATCATTTTGATACTGCATTTATACATTAGAGATTATTTTAACATCATTAAAAATGTTAAAAATAAATAATTCCAATATAAAGGTCAACGAAAGATCGTAACGGTCAACACGGTAATAAAAATTTATGAAACTCTTTACTGCGTTTTTGATTCGTTTGACAAAGATGTTTTATTTTTATGAAATATATGAACTAATAGATTATTGTTTTACGATGATATCGCTTTATAAAAACAATGCAATATCTAATTGACTTTATAAAATGGGAATTTCGGTATTAATTGAGTGAAATATGAAATTGAACGGCAATAGATTGAAGTCGTTTCTGTCAAGCGTGTAATTTAAAACTATTCTGACCTGATGTGATAATGTTTCACAGCTTCGCTGATAATTTCTCCTTGACTTAATTCCACAAGCAATACTCGGAAGTTGGTGCCGCCAAGGTCCAACGCCAAAAATTTTCCATATTCTATAACAAAATATAAATACATTCCAAATGTTTAACAAAGCTACTATGGATATTGTATTGAATACGTATTTTTTTAATGAATTTATAATAAAAATGTCCATTAACCTGTTCCATCGGGTAATTCGGGAAGATAGGTGTTTTCCATCTGTAACGATGAAGGCTTATCTGCCAGACCGCGATTCATTTCATCGGTGAATATCTTTTGCACTCTCCTCAGTGTAGCGCCCGTTAAACGAAGACAACGTGTGGCTTCTTCAATCTAAAAGACAATCGAATATATTTTATTATATAAATAACGGCATAAATCTTAGTTGCGAACGATAATCTCTATATAAACAAGAGCAAATTATTATTTCTGTGTAAAAGTATTTTAATATAATACTTACAAAATGAAAATGTTTTGCATAAATGCAAACAATCAAATAATTTAATTTTTATGCAATCAAATGATCTCTTAAATTTAATAACGGTAGCTTGAGAGCCGATTTGAATCGATTTTATAATTGGTTGTAAGCATTTTTAATTTATTTGTGATTCGACGCTGTAAATGGTGAACCAATAAATATGTTTTAATGTTGTTGATTAGTAGGAAGCGCTATTGTTTTTATAATTAATGTAGATGTTGATGGACGACTGCGTTAATTAAAAAGCGTAATGATGCGAGGAAACCACTTGGATGAAAGTTCTCGAATTGTCTTTTATTCCGTATACATGACTTTTGGCAATGTGAACTGGAAATATCAAATAAGCACACAGTTCGCATTCTCAAAAATCGTATATTCAGATTTACACGTCTTCTTATTACGTAAAACTTTGTGCACTAGCTGTGAACATATTTAGATAAAGACATTATAAATCATAATATATAAGTCTACAAATGTATCGTTATTTGTATTGACATCGAATATATTATGCATCGCTTGTATAATGTATTAGGAAAATATTTGTATTTATTGATTTCGATATGTAGCTTAGATAAATCTTTTTATCAGGTCGCTCCCTCGATTTAATGCATTCGTATACATTGGGTGTTTCAACTTTTGATTGTATCGGTTTTATGCAAAGTAAAATTGAATTGATAATGCATATCAAATGTAAGTCTTTTAAATCGTATGTAAATTTGGAGTAGCAACACGGCGGTAATAAGATACACTTTGTATTAAACAAGCAAAAATGTTATGTAGTGGCCCGAATAAATATTGAAAGAAGATACAAGTGTTGAATCGGTTAGAACCAGATCCAAATATTACAATTATCTTATCGATGTCATTTTGAGTCAATAGCTTTTCTTATTGTCAGACGAAACAATTAGATTCGATGTCAGGGTTTTTTTACATATAAAAACATTTTCAATTTCATACAATTATATTGTGGTATTTACTAAAAGACTTTGATATTAATGTATCAGAAATATGCCATTATTTTACTGTAATGTATTGGTTCGTTTCATTTTTATTATTATCCCTAAATAATCACAAATTTGTAAGATAATTTAAGAAATACATCATACAAGATATGATATAATATCTCAGAAAAATCTATAACAATTATTTATGATAGATGAAAACCAAAAAAAATTGTTCTAAGCTCATTCGATATATTGTTGCTTTATTTGCTATTGTTAATCTAAATGTTAATATTGATGGCAATATACACATATCCAGATAATCAGGGTTATCCTCTTGATGTTCTTCCTCGTCCAAGTAATAATAATATAAAAATTCTAACGTAGGGGAAATGAATTAAGAGAAAAACTATCAAGGTTTTAATGATATAATATATATCGAATAAAAAATAATTTCCTGCTAGTTAAAAGCTGATTGTTGTTAATTAAATCTAATTTTTTTGCGCTATTAATTATGGACAATTCAAAAAGGACTATTAAACTTTGCTACCAACACAATTAAGATGATAACCACCGTCTACACGAATCGATAAGGACCTCTTAAAAGAGGTTTTGTCTGGGTTAGATAAGAAATATAATTTCCATTGGCCATGTGCTGCTAATTTAATAAACTTTGCTCTTGTGAAGGTCTGATCAATTAATTCTGATACAGTACGAGCACATTTTCGGAAATCGTACAAAATTGAGGCGCTTTAAACGAGTCAGATAATAAAAATAAATGTTATTAAAAAATGATTTGATTAATATACAAATATAAATGTTAATTGCATCATCTAGAAACTGTGATAATATTTGAAGAATGTATATTTTTTAATGTCAAAGGCCATGGAATAATTTTAAAATTGCACGCATTAACACTGAATTGATTGAAATTATGGCAAAGGATGTACATTAATATAAAGTATAAATTCATGGAATGTGAATGTACAATCGTATAGTTGCATATACGAGACATCCCAAGCAATTGACTATACATGGAAAATATAAAAATGGTTGTTTTTCAAAACTACTATCATCCAAACATTGAATTTCTATGTTTGGATGATATATTTGGATGAGGATGAAAATAAATATTTTTCAACGCGGGATTAAATTGGAAAAGATTTTTAATGAATTTATGATTTGAGATGCCTTGTAATGATAATGATGCTATTTTACACTTCCTGAAATAATTGAGCGACGTTTGCTATTAGCAGATATTTGATCAATACGTTTTCAGGCATAACGGTGAACCGTCATATTGCTTTATAGATACAATTTGTTTCATATTTCAAATTTATACAAATTTATGTTGAAGCATGATATAAATAATAGCATTTGAGATGATAAAAGCGATGATCGCTATACGTCTGTGAGCTGAATGCACGTTTATAAAGATGTCATCAGATCTTTATCTGGGATCATTTGCGTAAATGCACTTGAATATTTTCTAAGGAAGCATTAAATTCATAATGTTTAATAAATATTGTCGATGATTGATTATATTTTGATGTAGAATAATTATAAGAGATGTTTGCTTACTTTGATTGCACGCTTTTTGTCGTCTAGCACTAAGGGTGGCGCGACAAATTGGGCTTCGAACATTTGTTCCTTGACGTCATTCATCTTGATCTGGAACAAAATATTGTCATTAAAAACATGTTTATGTCATGTGATGGTACTGTTTATGCCAAAATTTGAGATTTGAGGAATTTCCATGATAAAATGTGATTTTATTTATACCAATTGGGTGCTTGTAACTATTTTCGACCAAGAGTTTGGCACGCATTTTTAAGGTATACGATTTTTGTATCTTTGACCAATCACGTAATATCCATTTCGATAATATCGGTTACAAAAGTCGGATGCATAATATATTCTGTAATTGGTTATCGATTTGTAGACATGTGTTGTGTAGGAAAAATAAAACCAACTTAATCCGTGGGGTTTGGTATCGATATTGATGAATGAATAAATGAATTTAGTGCAACCTTTTGTAATCATAACAAAGGGGTGGCAAAGCAAGCGCTCTCCACGGGCGCAATTGGGCTTGGGGCGCAAAGCGCAGAATACCGACCGAATCGAGAGTTGCACATGGCTTTTATTTTACTTGACCATTCTACTTTACATAATTCAACACCGATTGACTCTGCCCGTTTTTATATTATATATATTAAGTTCTCTAATCACTATTTTCCTCGTTGAAACAAACAAACAATAAAAAATCAGTCTTCTTCGAACGACTTCGTTTTGTAATGAGAGTTCCTAATCGTTCTGTAGACATGATCAGATATGGTGTCCGATCGCGAGGCGCTTATTCGTCATGTCGGCGGTCCGAAAAGCGGACCGGTTGCACGCACAGACCTTGTGGCCACTCCGTCCTCTTTTAGGGCTTTTTGCGGCATTTTCTATGATCTGTACTTTCACGGAAGTTAGATACTTGCCTTCATACCCTCGTTACGGCTCTGATTCTCTCCATATGAACTTTATTTAGAAAACCTAAATTAGATTTGCCAAGGAAAAATATAATCGATATCCTCTTTGAATTCCAAGGACTGGCTTAATGTCAACTCCAAGCACATTTCTGCATATTGTAGTATACTGCTTGATCTTTAGTCAATATTATGAATATAACGACTTTTAAAAACCAGTCGCCAATATGACCTCCACAACTTGGAGTGCCGCAGCTCACAAATGTGCATATATAATAAATATTTTTAGTCGCATATTGATTACACAACCGTAAAAAACCAGTTGGTAAACGAATTATGCGTACAAGGTATCCACAATCGAACTGGTCCATACAATTTTTTAATAAATTTTCTATAGTATATTATGCAGAAAAGTCCATGTGTTCGATGAAAAGTGTCCCAAAATACTGTAACATTTATTCTAGTTGGAGCGTATTACATCTATTTTTAAGCATTATGGATGTTTGCTCAGAATATATCGTCGGCTGATGATATTGACTTTGTAACGTAGAAGAATAAGCAGTATTCGTCTATGGGGATATTCTATTTTTATAAACACTCAATGTCTTGGGATTAGCTTTAACCGTGACAATTTTAAGATTTTGCATAATCAAATCCTTGGACATTTTTAAGACAAGGCGTCAGAACATCTCTGAGATTTGTCGAGACATTTCTAATCAAGACTGTCGGGGGTCTGAATAGTTAAATTCTTGCGTAGTTTTGAAGTTTGGTAACTTCTGGTAAATGTGTAATATGGACGTTGATCAATTTTAATTTTGAGAATTCGGATTCCAAAAACTGGTTCCGCATTTCTAAAACTTGCAAATTATTTGAATAAATCAGTCGGGTCCATTCGAAGAAGAATGTTAAGATGTATCCAGATGTAACAGGATCTGAATTAATGAATTTATTTATGGCTATATGTGTGTGTGTGTAACAGTAGGAAGATCATGCTGCAAGGCGATTGTTCATAAATATCAGTTAAGTCCATAAGTTCGTGCGCATTTTTAAAAAGTGTAAATAAAACAGTTCTTAGTATCCATTATATTTCATATCGATATTCCTATTATTAGAATTGTAATAAATACATCATGGTAAAGTAAAAGTTAGACGAGGCCGTAAAACGACGAGGACGGAGTGGCCACAAGATCTGTGGGTCCAACTGGTTCGCTTTTCGGATCGCTGACATGACGAATGAACGCCTCGCGATTCGAACGCCTTAGACACTGAACGGATTAGACAACTCGGAGTCAAAAACGGACAGAGTCAAAGTTGATTCATGAAAAGTATAATGGTCAAGTAAAATAAAGCCCATGTGCAACTTTCGACTTGGTCGGTATTCTGCGTTTTGCGCCTCAAACCCAGTTGCGCCCGTGGCGGGTGCGTGCTTTGCCACTCCCTAGTTACGGCCCTGTCTATGGGTATTTATATGTGTCCGATGTTTACGAAAATTGGTGATCGACTGACTAATACATTAGTCAAGCGACGATGAATTTCGACAAGTTCGAAATCTAATGTTAAATTGTGTTTTATTCACATTATTTAAAAATGTCTCGAAAATGCGCAAGAATTTATGGACTGACCTGATAGAACCCGTAAGTTATGCTGTCTTCAATATCGAATGCATGAAGAAATGAATGCTTGTTATACGATTTCCTGCAGATGTATATTGAAGAGGTTCTAATCCTGCAGTGGACTGAATATGGTTGTATGATGATGATGATGATTAAATTAATAAAATTTTTGATCATAGTTTTTATGGCACTCTGTTAATAAATTGTGAATTTTCAAGCATCATTTGATCAACTCCCATCTGGCTAATGAAGATCGTTATGCCAATGAGGCGAAATTGGTACCAATTTATTCCACATCCATTATTGTCATGTGCAGAATTTGATTCGGTTCTTGACATTGAAGTGCTGGGATCTGCGTCGGGAAGGTTATCGAACTAAATTTAATTTTTAAATATTGTATTTAAAAATAGTTATGAAACGGTTTGTTTCTAGGTGGGTGTGCTTCATGACGTAGATGTCTCACACAAGGCGCCAGTTGCTGGTGAAGGAATGTGGCGAGCCCCCGATACGAAAAGTTCTCAAACTACGACGCACAACGACGTATTTTAGCACTTTAAAAAATGCCAATAAAAAGCCAAACATCCAAAGTCGAAAAAGGCGATATTAAATATGACGTCAATTGTCTTATAAGCCAGTAAAAAATTCATTCATCATAACAAGCATATTGACCAGTTTATTGTATTGATCGCGTTATATAAGCACCAATGGGTCAATCATTTTTTAATGATCAGATATACAAGTAGATAATAAACAACAAATCAATCAGGAACTATACAGTGAACTTAGCATATACTGGCATTAAATCACACGATGATGATCAGTATTGGCATGTGTATTGGCGCAGTTGGCACATTTCATATATAATAAAATGCGGATCGATCGATCGAAAGTTTTATATTCGCGCTGCTAAATGCTATATAACAGTTTTAGCAACAACAACAAAAATATCACAAGACGATTGCTGGCTTCGACCCAGGAGTCTCCAATCATTGAAAACGAAAGCAATGCCAATTGACGCCAGCAACAGTGGCAAATAAAGAACAGGATATTTTTGATCAGCCGATAAAAAAGTGTAATAAAAATATCAAGCCGCATAAATCCGTATGGATGTAAAATGATATTCTGAAGATGTGGCTTTTTTCCTTCTGATTATATCATCAGCAGAAGATTAGTCTTTAGAATAGTCTTTAGCCATGTTTAACCTGTAAAATGGGCATGACGTATATATACGTCCAACATAACTGCATCGAAATTGGTTAGGACGTATATATACGTCCAACCCACCTGGCGTGAGTTCATATTATTAATTCTTTTAACGATGCTTAGAGTTTATAAAAAAACAATGAAACGTATATTTTTTTATTTATTTAGATACAAAAACACACAGAGCAACAATAAACAAAAGCACACAAAGAATTATCAGTGCTGGGGAGGAAGAACACGAATAACTGGAGAGCACGGATAATCCAAATCATGCATGCATTCAAAACCAGAATCACTTAATCACAATCGAGCCACTCCTCGATAATTTCCATATCCACGTTTTCAAAACATTTTAAATTTTCCAATAATACATATATTTCTCTAATAAATAATCTTTTAACTGTCATAAAATTTAAGTATAATTAACTGAAATTGCTATCGTACCAAAGATAAGATGACTTTCGTTCGTGTTGTCTTGAAAGTAAGCGTTTGTTTTGATAATTAAGATACTCGCATCATTCTTATCGTTGACCAATTTTGTTATTACCCCTTGACTGTTCTGGAGTGGCGTCATTGGCCGAGAATCACCGTTCTGTGTAACTCTGTCCTTTTATTTTCGCAACACGTTAATAGGGAAAAAAAATAGTTGAACAACAGAAAGCAGATACCAAGTTAAACATTAAGAAATATTCCGAAGAAATGAATGAATATTGTGTGCTATCAACAGTGTTAAGGTTCACTTATTGAGCTCAGTTCATTATTAAGCTTGTTACACGTTGCGGCGGAGTTGACAGAAAAGTGGATTTACATTAGAGCGTAGCGTGTATGTTCTCCGGTTTGAAAGGGTTAAGTGCCAAGAGTCAACAGAAAAAAATCATATTATTTAGCACCTAATCTTTATTATGCTAGGAACACATATTTTTGTTCTAATGTGTAAATTTTCGCAAATGCGTTACGCATCAGGCGAAAGACAATGCTGTGCGTAGCCCGACGGGAATGTATTAATTAAGATGTATCAACCCAATAAATACCGCCAAAGACTTAAGAGAAATCCAAAACAATATTGGATTTTCTAAAAACTTTAACAAATTTGAAATTTATAAAAAACGTGTAAGTACTCTTGCGCGGTAGAAGTAAAAAAAATAGCTACTAGGAAAAGTTAATTTTATGCATTACTTTTTTGCTATTTTTTAATGATTTTAATTATTTTTTGTCCTTTTTTGCACTTTTCTTAGCGATTTATTCGCTTTGTTCCATTCTCCAAAGGTCGCACTTTGTACCTATTACTTAAGATTAACTTGTGTTTGTGTAATATAAAAAATGTGCTATTGGTAGCTTTATGCTACGTATACAGCGTAGTTAAAGCGGCGCAGCGCATGCGCGTAGCGTCTCTACGTACGCGTGTGTGTGACAGAGACGGAGAGTAGAAATTATTATTCATCTCTTTCCGATCAATTGCCGCTTAGAGTTTCAATTTTCGTCTCGTTTAGCCCAAAAGTTGATGTGATGTAACGCATATATCTGTGCACATGAGTTAATCTGAAGGTCTTTAAGCTAGCAGTATAAATGTCTGTGTCTATTTTAATGGGCCTCACAGTCACCAGTCATCTCAAAATTGATCAGCTGTTTCATGGTATTAAAATATTCATGAACAAATTCATGTAGATAATTGGGGCTCTCCAAATGATATATGGGCCTTAAACATTTTCTAATAATTAATGTCTGGATGTTAAGGTCGATCGTTTCAAATAACTACATAGGCGTGGTTTTATCGAAGAAACTTTATATTGGTAGAAGATAGGAGTGGCGACTCTAATAGATAGATCGATAATCCCGAGGGCCGAATTGAACATAAAGTCGAAATAGACCTTCTTGAAAATGTTTATATTGTAAAAGTAGCAAGTAGGGAATTCAATCCCGAGCCAAAATTTCGATCCCGGGATTTCTGGATTGCATTTGAAAATATGGTCGAAGTAACATTAAACATCGAGCGTTTCGTAATTTAGTCTGGATCTGATTTTGGTAGCCAGGCAACCTGCTGCTGAAAATGCTGAAAATTCCTTTCTGCTGAGACACGGACTAAAACTCGCAAAATTTCCGATTTCCCTACAAATTATTTATTTCCGTCACTGCAGATGAATACTTATATACTATAATACTTCGATGTGATTCGTAATTATATTACGGAGGAATACAAACATTTTAAACCCCGTATCTATTATATTTCATATCGATATTCCCATTATTAGAGTCGATGTGTAGTAAATACATCACCGGTAGGAAAATGTTAATATAACAATTTGAAAAATATATATGCGCTGTATATATGTATACATAGATTAGACAGTTACTGCCCCTAGGCGTCGCCTAAGCTCGCCAATTAGTACTTAGGCCACTGTTTCCAAGCGTTCAGATTTCGGCGGGAATGTCTCGTTTTAGTAGCCTTCATCGTGCTGGTAAGGTGTACGAATTTTTCGGGATTACGTTTACTAATCCCGATATTTATGCGCATCTAAGACTCTCCAGGATCCCGGGATTGGATTCCATAGTAGCAAGTCTATAACATAATGTAAGCGTTGCATCATAAATTAGGACGTGAGGATAAATGCGATGATTTGTCAATTGCAAACGCATTTTGTAGATTGAATAAAAAGCATATTAGCACAATGATCGTCACATTGACGATATAAACAATCTGAATGGATGCATTTATCTGCAGTGGTAAATCACCAACATCCTTAGTGCAGCGAGAAAGGTTGAGTCTTCTTCGGACACCCGAACGAAAACGTTTTGGCACTCGTTGCACCCCGTGAGTACTTAAATTCCGTCGAATGACAGTGAAAATACTGTGTTAACGACACCCGCAAGAAAAGGGTCATCTTCACCATAGAACTTAAGATGAAGTTTACCAAGACAGGAACGCAGCTAAGTATACAGCAAAATTGAGCGCCACCTGAATCTGAACTTATCGACTAATAATAACACAAATGAATCGATTTCAAGCGTATTGTTTGTGTTTATGCGACGAAATTAACGAATATTGTGTGCTATCGACAGTGTTTATTTATTTAAATACGAGCTTCATACACGCTGCGCGGTCCTGACAGATAAATGGATTTGTACGGAAGTGGTGGACATACGAATATAGCATATATGTTTATGATGATTTAAAATTAGCTCACTACTCAAAACTATTTGACTACTAGTTGCTACACTTATACAATGCCATTTATTTTAAGTATTTGATACTTGACTATTGTTTGTTTGCAGATTAACTACTTAAATGTTCTTTGATCAGTTAGCTAGTGCTCAGTTTACTTACTATTCACTCACTATCTATTGCGTAGTTGGTACTATTCAATAATATATGTTGTAAAGAACCTTATCGGTACAGAGTCAGGAAGCTTTAAGAACAGAATAAGGACAAGGAAAACAACAAGAAGACGACCTTGAGAAGAGGCAAATGAAAAAAATAATTTTGCAACGATAACAGCATTGTCTTTTCGTCTAGAGTAGTTCACTTTCTTCAGAGAAAAACTGCTCAGTCTTTACAGACCTCCCACATTCCCTATCGAGACGGTCGCGAAAGCACCCTTCGATATGTTCATCCAGGAGACCCGCTGGGTTAGTGTTCCAAATGAAACACGGAGGATGAAACCTTCAATATCGAGCGAATGAGGAGGTGAAATTATCATAGAGATATAATGGATGTAACCCTTTCCTGTTAATGGATATTGAAGAGGCCCTAGCCTGCAGTGAACTGTTTGTGGCTGCACTATGATGATGATGATGATGAGAAAGGTTGGCGATTGAAGACGTGAGGGATTGGCAGTCACGTGATTGCCACACCTCCGTTGGTGCATTTGCATTTATGTTTACACAACGTTGCATATTTGCAGTGCCAAGATCGGTCATTGTATTTGTTAACGTCCATCGTGCATATTAAGTGGCCCATTGAAATGGAAAATGTTGGACGACGTACCGTTGAACTGCAACATGCAAATATTAATATTTAAGGGGACTTTCAGCAAAAAAATGATTCAGAGCAACCTTGAGTAAGCACCTAGTGGAATATTAGTTGGAATAAGGTCAATAAAAAATATTTATCTTTGTACTATAACCCTTTAGTAGACAGTATTTTAAATTCCATTATTATGTAATTTTTAAGGGAAATTTCATAATGATATACATATTTAATATTTTGAGGAGAAGTCGTTGATGCCATAATCGCTTTACACCGATTACTTTCTGTCAGCTCTTATCAGCATAAGACAATCTTCAAATCGAGGCAGAGCTAATCGTAAATAAACACTGTTGATAGCATACAAGACCACGTTATTTCTTTACATAAACAACACACAAAAATCTATTTATTTGCTCCTGTTTTACAAGGAAATGATAATTGGACAAAGACTCATTCAACAAGCAGCGACGAACAGCAAGCAATTAAATAAATAAACACTGTCGATAGCACATATTCGGTAATTTCTTTGCGTAAACAAATAGCACACTTGAAATTGAAATCATTATTAGTCGATAAATTTGGGTTAATGATCTATACAATCGTGCGATGTATGCGGGGAAGCTCTCCGTCTTTGTCTCCCGAACTGCGCTACGTTCTCTCTCTGTCTCTGTCTGTCTCCGAGCTCAATGTACAAGAGTGCTCTTTCGAATAAGTGGAGGGGGGTCCCAGGCCCTGGGATAGTACTCATTTAGGGATTAAGTATCATCATTGACTTGGAAATATATTAAATTTTCATTTATTGTGTACTGCATCTGAATTCAGTGGATTACAGCACAGATGGACACGATGTAAATCTAAAGCATTTTGTCCTAAAAAAGTCCAAATATTTTTTTGCAAAAAATAGAGCATTGATCCCTAGATGTATCTGAAGATCAATACTGTTGTGGGGTACCTGTATATATAAAATGATTTAACGACTTTAGAGAGTCCGACGATGATTGTCTCATAAAACGGTCGAAACCGGTCACTCAATGAAACATTTAAAATGGACTCATACACACGCTCATAAAACAACAATCGTTTAAATAAATTGGCGGACGTATTTGAGGTCCTCAACGTATGGAGCGTCAGGAAATGATCTAATATAATGAATGTTTAATTGTTGAATTTTGGATGAAATTGTATCCAAATAATTGCCAATACATTTGTGCAAATAAATGATACTCAATAATGCCAAATGAAGCATTGTTAAATGATTGGTTTAATCAAATTTCTTTGTGAAAATCAAAAAGAACAGTTAGCATTCATCTTATCTATTGGAAAGTAGTGATGTATCTTTTAGTTCTAATAGATCTAAGTTGTGTGTTGGACTGCTCATGGCTGAATTATGATGATGATGATTGATGATAATATTTAAAATACACTTCCAATTAGATGACTACCAATAGATTCCTTGTAGCATCAATGATAATTTTAGAACAAATAAATGATAAATTCTTTTGAACACGACATATATAATGGCCTATAAGTTACACTCGATTTTCAAATATCATTTTATAAATGCAATGTATTAAAATGGTTCCAACAGTACCTGATCTAACGTGTAGATGGCGATTGTTGTTTTGAAAAACACAGATCATAGGAAAATGCCGCAAAAAGCCCTAAAAAGGGGACAGAGCGGCCATAAGGTTTGTATGCTCAATCGGTCCGCTTTTCGGACAGCTGATATGACAAATGAGCGGCTCGCAACCCAATAAAAAATTCATTTGATCTATTTTTGTGCAATCGTATTCGTTTAATTTAAATATTTACTTTTGTGTAAATTCTGGAATAAATAAAAAAAAAAACCAGGCGAGGTGACCACGCCAGAAATGGTGATGAAAATCCACAAAATTGTATTGGATGATCGTCGATCAATATTGCGCGAGCTTAGCAGACATGGTAGGCATTTAAAAATGTGATGTAAATCGCAGTATTGACTTGAGAGTTTGGACATAATAAAGCTGTGCGCAAGATGGGTGCCGTGTTTGCTCACATTGAAACAAAAACAACGTCGTGAAGATGTTTTAATCGAGCGTTCGGTAAAGTTTCGCAGCAATAAAGCCAAGTTTTTGAGTCGATTCATAGCAATGGATGAAATACGGGTCCATAACTTCAGACATGAGACCAAGGATCATTCTCAACTTCAAGTGGCCTGTAAGTAAATTTTATGGGAGTCTAGTCTCGCTCACATTTGGTGTAAGCCAGCTATGCAAATTAGCATCTGGAGGGACTTATGCGATCGTACAAATCATATGGGGTACGCTCAATCGGTCCGCTTTTCGGACCGCTGAATGAACGGCTCGCGATCGGATGCCACATCTGAACATAACAAAGCAAACTAGGAAAAGTCGATTTTATGCATTTCATTGTTCCATTCGTTAATGAATATTGTTAGCTAAAAGATGAAGCTGTGTTTGTGTTATATATAATAAAATAGGTGCGTACACAGCAGAGGTTCCTTATGATCTATGCGATGGAGACGGAGAGAGTAAAATGACTCCCACTCTCTTTCCGACCAATTGTCGCTTGGAGTTTCTTTGGAAAAAGATCTATACAAAATGCCATTCATGGATAATTCAACAAAAAAAGAGTTTACTTCTGATTATATCAGGGACCTTGAACGATGATCACATTAATTGATCGTCATCATTTATCTGATCTTCAATTTAGACTTGGATCTTGGAAAATAACAACCAAAGTCACTTTGTCCAACGCTTCGAGCTTCCTGCGCAAACAATTCCGCCATCAATTAAAGCGCATTGTGCATAAACACATAATTGCATCTGACCTGCGATTTCCAATCCATCAAAAGGTTCACACAATCAATCATCCAATCCCATACCGGTAATCATGAACTGACGGTAAATATATCCAAGTTCAATTGACAGCACTCCGAATGAAATGTCAAGGGTCCAATTTTGCATCCACGTGTTTCTATCGTAGCTTTTCGTAACGTTGCATTATTATTGCATTTAAAATGCAATTAATCACTTGATAACAATCATTTTGCATGCAAACGAATACGTCATATATTGGTGACATAGGAAAAACATTGCGTATTTATCTTTGCATTCTAAATACTGTAAACAGCGTCTATTACGATCGTTGACGTTCGCTGCTGGTGTTAAGGTTGGCTTAGCAAAAAAATGCAAATGTCAGGGTTAAATATTTTAGATAAGACGATGAGTTAAATTATAGAATGTTAAAAGTTTCACTGGAAAAGTTCTTCGATAAGAGAAGTTTTTCTTTAAGATCACAAATAAATTTGATGTTAAATATGTTTTATATATTATGGAATACGCGTATTTATAACGCAGATATAAAATCGCTTCAATAGCTAATAAACATAGAAGGAATTGTTAGAAAATGCACTTTACACGTTTATAACGAGCATGTTAAGAGTTACGAATATAAATAAAAGGACCCAAGTTGAGATTTAATCACATGAATTGATTGCCCTCAATTAAATAAGTTTGGGTAGTTGAAAATTAACGATAAAATAGAATAATTAAAATTTTAATCCTATGGCGATAGTAATTTTTTACTATGAAATTTTTACTATGTCTTTGATAATATTCATATTGTTGAAAATTAAAAATATAACAGCATTATTCATTGAAATTGTTGTAAAAGCGAAGAATAATTGATTAAAAATGTAATATATCTACGTAGTCGACGGTCGTTATAACCGTGCTAAATTGGATATTGTGTTAGTAAATAAGATTTTTAAGATGATCATACTCTTGTTAAATAGATAATGTGTAGTTTATGGGTTTTTACTAAAATATTTCAATAAATTACGTTAAATTTACATCAAAATAGCTGATGAAAGACAATGACATTGAAATTCGATTACATAAGGCCTCTTTGAGTTTGTAAATATGGCATTGTTATAAATCGATGCGATTGTTATATTTGCAATTCAAAAATATTTTTAAAACGTGTATTGATCGTATTGGAGCGCGTGAAATTTAAAGAATTTTTGGGCCATTCAGCTTCCAATATGAAATTAAAAAAAAAAAAAATTAATAAAAAAATCATAATAAGTTACAGGAGTTTTTCCTTGCGGAAAATACATAATTGGCACAATAAGTATGCTAAAAATTTAAGTCATGTTCCTTTATTTACGTATTCGATTCAAAGTCGATTAACAGGTATTTGGTGACGTTTGGAAAGTTAATTTGCGATTCAATTAAACGAAGGCCATAGAAATGTCTCTCTAATAGAGATTGATTATGGAAATATGCATTTAAATAATTTATAGTCATATTTAATACAAAAAAATCGATAGTTCATAAGAGTTCCTACCTGTTGATTGTTGCTCTCGGGTGATGTTTTCTTCTGTGGTTTGTTTTGATGCTACAGTTGCACTGTGTCTTTTTATAATATGTATTTTTAGGTGAAAAAAAAAATGGTGACAAAAATAGTGATCTTGTGTTAAAAAGACACAGCACACTTGACTATGGAGCGGCTACTAACCGACTGAGGAGTGTGAAATTAAATCAGCGCTTATATAGTGGGTGTGGTGGGGGTGTGTTGTGGGAGGGATATGCCCATGGGGGCTCGTCTCCAATTTTGTGGGCCCAAATGACCTTCACTTTAATTCAAAAGTTCAAGTATAAGGATATTAGAATTCGTCGAAAATCACTCCATCATCGCCTCTTCGGACATCCTTTCGGGTGTGCCATTTTTCTGGTGTTAACACTTGGTAAAATTTCATATTTACTTGGAAAGTGTAGAGTAAAAATTTTCGATTTTATTGTCCAAAGATGCATTTAAATTTTTAACCGGTTTTGGACTGAGAAGATCTGAAGAAATCAACATATTTGAGTGCAACAGCATCATATTTGGAATAATTTTTTCTTAATGAATTATTTGGGATTTCCCATAAGATTTATGTTCAATAGAATATTTATATGCATATCATAATTTATCATCCAAATCAGGGTTGTTAAACTCATTTAGATCATGGTCCGTGCAATTTATAGAAGCGTAATAGAATTTGCATTTTTAGCAATTATTGAAACAGATCAATATAAATATTCAATGTCAATATTAAACAATAACAAGGACATTAATATATTTAATTGCATTATAGCAGACATCTCCTGATGATTGTATTCAATCAACTTTTTAAAATATTTTTTCAGGGCTTCGAACCGAATACGGTAGACTCTCGATTATCCAGGGGACTGCCGGGGAGGATAAACACGGATAATCCAAAATATAAAATTTCTACTTGGTTTCGATTATAATATCATATTTACAATACACACTTGTATTTCAAAATTTTGATACTCATTATTTATTAAGAAAAACGCTCATAGCTAACCTGTATGGTAGGATGATCGCGTATTTGCGAGCGAATTCCAGTGATTCAGAAAGAGCACTCTTGTACGTTGAGCTCATCGACTAATATTGATGTGTGAATGATACAACGAATCGATTTCAAGTATATTGTTTATGTTTACTTGAAGAAATAACGGAATATTTTGTACTATCTACAGTGTATATTTATTTAGTTCCTTCGAAATTGAATTCGCTCGCAAATACGCGTACGAATATTTTTATTCAAACTCAACGTACAAGACTGACTGTCTGTCTCCGAGCTCAAAGTGTAAGAATGCTCTTTCTGAATCATTGGAATTTGGACACAACACTATGTCTTACCTCTTTAATGGGTACCGAAATAAAAAATATCGTTAGAAGCCCTGATTAATTAAATCCTTTCGTATATTAAAAGTTTGAGCGTTGTTTTTGATAAAAACACTTTGAACAGAAATATTTTTGCTTCCCTAATATTAAATATATATAATTTCCACTTGTATTCCCCAATAATCAGACTTTTTAAAAACATCTTTATTTGATTCTATTTCCAAAAGAATGCGTTCATTCTTTCGCCCAATTTTTTTAACGTTCATCCATTTTCAATGTCTTTGCATCTTGCCAATTTTTTAGCATACTTCAGCAAACTTGATTAACAGTATTCCAGCCTATTTTTAGAAAATTCGAATAAACTATTCACATCGAAAATATCTTCTATCGCAAATGGGTCAACAAGACGATGCAAAAGAAAATGTGAAGAATCATCGCAGGCTTGGTGAAAAATGGCATCATTGAATATCCAATTCTATATCAAGTTTGATTGAAAAGCACTGGATATATATGAAAAGTTGTTATAATTATTTAATCAGGTTGTCTGCTATTTCTGTTTTATTTCAGCCGGTTTTAATGTGCATATCTTAAACAATGAGCCGCTGAACAAAAAAGCGTCGGAATATTTTGCTGGTAAATTAACGCAATTTTGTTCTTTAGTTGATATCATTGGAATGATTGATATGCAACGGATGGAGCATCTTTGATAAATGGGATAAAACATCTGCAAATTGAGTCGGTGGTTGACAATAATTCAATTTAATAAATTCTGGGTAGCAATTTTATATGTGCTGATATATTGCTGCACTTTACCACTTTAGCTTCAATGGCAATCGTTTGTCTCTTCTCATGAACTATAGCTTTCATCTCATCCATTATGAAATATAGGAATGATAAAATAAAGTGTGTTTAATATTGAAATAATACTTTATAAAGACTTAAAAGAATAATGTATCATACATGCATTTTTGTCTTAGTAATGCTACAGAATGTTGGTACTCATAGATAGTTCAATGGCTTAGCTGATGTAAGATTTAAATTCTACCTACAGGCAAAATTATTTTAAAGTGGCGATCATATTTTAAAATAACGCCTTGAAAACCTAATGGACATAACATAGCTATTGGCATGATTTTCATATCCGTTATCAAATTTCCGGTAGTGATCTTTCATACTTCTAAAACATAATAAAAATATTATTATTCGTTTGCAAAAAAACAAATATACTAATAATTTGCTTTAACAACGATTGGATATACAGAATTTACAAGGATAAGTGTTAAGGCGGTCGAACTATTGAATAATTTGTATGCATTTGGCCATAAAATCACATTTGCTTGATGGAAAAGTGCATTGATGATTTGAAACGGCGAGTGTCCATGAAAAAGCGATGATCCGCTCTGATCATACTCCTTAAAACACGTATCACGCTGGGTACATTTTTTATTAATAACCCATCGGGCAGTTAAATAAATTTGATTTGATAATGTGTAAGTATGAATTTTATCGAAATTTTAAGATAAAAAATAGAAAACAGCATTTGAACAGTTTTGTGCACACACGTTTCTCTGTCGATATTCACCTGCTAAACCTAACGTATTTTGTCAGTACCGCCGTATATTTAAGGAAAGATTACACAATTAAGAATATTTTTTTCCCAACTCTCTGGCCGATGAAGCCTTTCAGCAATAGCAAGAAAAAAACAAGTCGAGATCCTTTTATTTTTCTGTGAGAGGGGAATCTTCGCATCCATAGTGGGTAGTGTCAGATTTGTACTCACTAAACTCCTTCCTTGTCCTTCTCTGTCCCCCTGGTATTGTTTTCTCCACATTCCTTCAGGAGAACAGATAGTCTTGCCTTAAGTGATTGGCCCTATTCTATTGTTGGAAAGTCGCTATGCGTCTCTCTCTTTCACTGCCCTATTTGGCGCTCAGAATCTCTTCTACGTATTCTTCTTGCTTTTCATCATGCTGGACGTTGAGCTCAGCTACTCCGAGTGCTTGTTTTAGCATTTTTCTCTGGGGTGCCCAAGTCTCACAGCCAATGATGGTGTGCTCTGCGTCGTCGACTTCAGTTTGACAGTGGTGGCACGTTGCGGATGATTCTTTGCCAATCCACTTCAGGTACGCACCGAAGCATCCATACCCAGTGAGCACCTGAGTCAAGTGGTAGGTCATTTCACCGGGAAGTCCGGTGGGTCCATCTTCCCTTGCTGGGCTGATCTCATCTCCGTTGCCAGGCTTCCTCAGTTTCTGGTCATGATCGTTGCGATTTTTAGGATATTCGTAGTCCAATGCCCTCTTCTTTGCCTGGAGGTCCAGCGACTGGTATTCCAGCGATCACGAGCATCGCTTCTTCAGATACAGTTCTGTATGCTGCGGTGATTCGGAGCGCACCCTCCCGCTGGATCCGGGCCAGCTTCCTTCTGTAGCTTTCGTGTGCTGAGCGACTCATGCCATATCGGGGTTCCACACAGAAGGATCGAGTGTATTACCTCGTTTATGGTACATTTTCTGCACGGCTTTGGCCCTTCGATATTGGGCATGAGCCGTTCTAGCTCACTGGCCACCTTCTGGGCTTTTTGCGCAGCTGCTTCAATATGTTTTCTGAAGATCAGCTTGTTGTCCAAGAGGATCCCGAGGTATCTCAGCGATTTGCTGTTCAATGCCTCCGCCTTTTCTGCTGCCAGTTGCAGGCAGGGCTTCATTGCCCGTCGCTTCCATTTCCCATGGATGTCCAGCTGTCACCAACAGTGTGACGTCATCCAGAAGAGGCTTGAATTTGCAAAAACCTATATCAACTGGACTTTAACCGTATTCTATCGGATGGCTTACAGTTTAGCTGGTACTGCTAAGGCCAAGTCAAATCAAACAAATGTGAGACAGGGAGGCAGATGAATCATGGTTTGGGTATGTTTTACGGCTCTATTAAAAGCATTCTGGAAAGCGACTTGGAAGAAACAGTTCAATTTTATAGATTGGACAAAGAAATAATTATATTCCAACACGATGGAGGAGAAAAATTGGGAAGTTCTCCCTTGGCCTGCTCAGTTTCCGGACTTGAATGAACTCGGTTTTTCCTCGATGCCTAGTCGATTGCAGGCTGTAATTGACGCAAAAAGTGGTCCGACAAAGTACTAAACAAAACTGTTCAAATGCTTTTTTCTATGTATTGTCTTACTTTTTCTTTCAATGAAATCAATTTTTATAAATTATCAAATATAATAGAAATACTATCTCTAAGTCTAAATGAGTGTGATTCGACATAAAACAAAGCGAAAAAATGCTTGGAAAACATTTGAACAGTTTTGAGCGGCAGTGTATATTAAATATTTTTATATATAGAGGTTATAAATTATGGTCCTGATTATTTCACCAAGACAAGTGCTCTGTTATTGGCGCTTGTCACGACGCACTGCTAAAAATCGATGTCAGTCACCGATGGCTGACACTGCGTGATACGTGTTAAATGGTATATGTTCAGCGCAGGGGATACATTACTGGATTTATTAAATGTATTATACAATGTATTAATATATATGAATGGGTAGGGAACTGCAAAATGATTTTTTTATAACACCCATTGACTCTTAGACAGAAAGATAACTTGGCTAAAGAACTATGAAAGGTAGCGCAACTTGGTTTTATAATTTTGAATTTTTACCTCCATTACTTCCTCATAAATACTGAAACTTTATGTAATAAATTCATTATCGTGTCCGATAACCTTTTTGCCTTTAATCGAAGAGAAATATTAAGTATGTATATTTCTTTACTTTTATACAATCATTATCTCCAACGGTGGATGATTTTTTTGAGCTGTTATTTTTTAGAATGTCTGCTTAAAGTAACATCATTATTTTGATGATTACGCAATGTTGATTGTGTTGAATTTGAAATAAATAATCAGTTGGCATAAATAGCTTGAGATATCGGCAACGAGTCGACTTAAGGAAACGGCTCGTGCGAGCCGTTTCAAATAAACATTGTCTTCAAACAAATTTAAAAAAAACTTGTAAACAAAAAGGAAATAATCATTTATGCTTTATAAAAGGCGTATCATACATCATACAATCTTGCCAAGTGCTCTGGCGTGCTAAAATATATCCATTGATTGCTGCCAAATACTTAATCACGACAGCTCAAATGATTTTATTACCAGTCCTAAAATATTTGAAAGCGTTCATTTTTTATGCGTACAGTGCGACAAGGCTAACTGGATTACAATTAGTTAATACCACAAAAAAGCCATCCACGAATCGAACATATCGCTTCGAAATGGATTTAAATTGTCGGTCATTTGGCGACAAAGAAGTGCCATCAAGATCAATAAGAACTGCAAGAAGACTACAAGATCTTGACCTACATAAGCGATTGATTGATAAAAAAGGCGCGCTTTTGAATAATTGAAAAATTGCCTCGTCTTATACTATGTGGAATATTTTTATCTGGCTGATAAATAAATTCGTAGAATAATTTTAGCAAATGGCGCCAGATTAAATGCGGATTTGACATTCAGACAGGGGTTAAATGTGATTTTATTATTGTTTTAAAGTCACGTTTTCATCATTATCATTATTGAACTCAAGCCGAAGATTATTGTTATGTAACCAAAAATAACTAGTGATAATGTTTGCATTAATTTAAATTGATCGACTATAAATCATTCTTTAATCATTATGATTTATGCTTCCATATGATGCTATTGAATACATTTTTTCGTAGCAGCATGATGTTGTTATTTTTGATTTTACAAACATGTTAGAGTTGATAACAATGACAGGTTGTGCTATCAATAAATCGAAAATCTTCAATATTTACGACATGTCGAATCTGAATTATTAGCATACTTCGAATGCAGTTTGTTAAATTGAAATATTTATCATTTAACCAATTTTTTTTAAACGAGTTGATCAGGAGGTTTGATAGTATTTTGATTGACTCTTTCTTATTGTGCCTTTACTATCCACTTGCTTATTCGCCTTTTTTAAACCTGTGCTAACATTTTTTGACTTAATTTGCTGCCTTATTAGAACAAAGATAAGAAAGATCCCTAATCTCTGGCCTGCAAACAAAAGTAGGTTAAAGGGCATGCCTGCGACCACAGTGGTCTCAGAGCCATTGGGGCGTAATCTGGGCGGAGTGACTACTTCGAGCGCATTTCGCGAATTAGCTGTAAAGCATTGAAATAATTCGAATTTCTTCACCAAAACTATAAACGACATTCTTAAAGATATGTTATTTCGAAAAATTAAATTTAAAAAAATAAAAACATTTTTTTGACGTGATAAAGTGTGATGACGTAGAGAAAAGTTTTAGTCTCCAATTACAATGGATATTAAGAATAAAAAGATATTAAGGATACTGGGCCGTTTTTCTATAATTTTGCAACGAGACCAATCGACAGTCTCACAGCATCGTTCGTTTGGTAAATTTATTTAGTTATTTACCATAAATGCTGAGATAAATAACGTGTGATAAAGGCTGTTATGAAATAACGCTCGATATAAAGCAATTAGAGAAATGATCGGTTGCTTAATGGGACAAACATGTATATTTCAATAGTTAAAAGCAGATCGATTTTCAAATAGAACAATGGATATCTTGACGTTTTCTGTACATTTGTTGTTTGTGTTTTCGTGGGAACGCTCGATGGATAAATAATTGTTTAAACTGGGTTTCAAAGCATTCCGTTAATGTCGTTATTAGAATGAAAATTGTGGGATAAAAAGCATACATCTAGTCCATAAAATAGAAATAGAATAGTAGACAGTTTCTAGAAAAAATTGGAGAAAATATTTATGACATCTCACTGTATATAAACATAGAAATTGTTTATAAACTTTGGTGCGCGCACCACTGTGATATATATAATTTATAGAATACTAGCCGATACCCAGAAGTAATAATTCTAAAAATATCGTTTGTTGGATTTATTATAAATATGAGCAAACATACAAACATTGATTTTTATATATAAGATCTACTGTAAGTTGATTGTACTATACCTATATTATTTGAAATAGTGCAAACGATTAGTTGGCAAAGTTTTATCGCAATCGAATGAACGGTATGGTAGCGCATTAAATACAGACAAACAAACATTGATTTTTATATGTTTGCAGAAAAAGTATGTTTTTCAAACGAAAGAAAGATCTGAGGTAAGTGCAGTGGAATCCTAAATAGTTTCCGAAAAGCGAATCCAGCGTCTCACTTCGATTGTTTGATAGTTCACGCTAATAATATGAAATGTTGTTGATTTATGACAATCTTGTTCAAAATTCTTTTATAAAAAAACAGAGTTTATTATCGTACTGTAGTACCATCGCCAGGTCGACGAACTCCCCACACAATTTAGCACACATTCATCAAGTCATCAAGCAAAATCTATATTAAAAAATACAAATTTAGAAATAAAATTGACAGGGGCGCAGTGTTAAAAATATCATTTGTCGTCAAGAGATTTGTCAATATGTCTTCAAAGATCTCGTGAATCTCCGATTGACCCATTTATTAGCATCGTAATAAATTCGAACATATCAATTTTTTGCCGGAAGGGTTACGGACGAGGTCAATCTGACAAGGAAGAATCGTCTTTTTCCCCATGTAATCTCGAAAACGATTGGTCCAATTTCATAGCGTTACAAAAATCACGTGTTTGATATTTTTTTGCGGCTCTCATATCGTTCTTTTTGGCGTTTCGTCGAAATTGTTGAATCCAAAATATGTATTGCAAGTCGGCTTATTTTCTAAGAAACTATTGTTTTTGACGCAGAGAAATAGTAAATAAATAAACATAGACCTAAAAGATCAAATTCCAAATTTTAATTTTCTTTCCAAATATGCATGCGTAGTATTTGGACCCAAGCAGTGGCGCAGTTTAATTTTGAGACCTCTTTATTCATATTTTCATCAACCCCTACAACCGCGTATTTGTTTTAACATATATGTGACGATTGTGTTGTTATACTATTTAAGAGTATATTCGAGACGCAGAAAAATATGCATATAATCTTTGAAGAAAATCGAAGTAATTTAATGCACCAAAATATGATTCCACCAAGTTGAGGCCCTTTATATTTGTTCGACTTCTGGCACAGCAGCCTATCTGATAGATTCTAATAATTTGTCATGTGTACACCAGAGGCGTCAAACTCAAAGGCTAACATGGGCCAAAATAATACAAAAAATTAGGAAGGTCGCAAAAATACTTAAATTATCATAGAAACGTAGGTTTATTACATAACGTAAAGAAATAAATAATGACAAGGACAATTTAATGTTTTCTTCCAGATTCTTGACATTTCTTCTCTGCCAAATCCAAATTGAGCCTCGTTAATTCCGAATCTAACAGGAAACTTATTCCTTTTCATGACTGAAAATAGCTGTTCAACACCGAAAAGTATTTTGAAATATAGAAACTATTCTACATGCGAATCTGCATACATTTTTAAGTTTTACTAGAAAATATTTGTAAAATTCAGGCATTCCAACTTAAATGAATTTTGCTTTCAAATTTGAATAGCATTGAACTTAAAACACCTCCGTCTGCATATGATTAGGTACTGTTTCTATATTAATTGAATAAATGATGAAGAAAACAATGAAAGATTGTCTTTCAAAGAAAGTGTGGAAAGCTTTGTGTTAAGAAATTATATGCCATAATAAAAAATAAAAAAAAACAAATGTAAAGAATACTCATAATGTCGTTTTTTTTTTTAATGCAATTTAAAATATTTTTTCTCTTGGTCTTTATTGAACTTTTCTTATACAAAATATTTTTCGACATTATCTATCACTTGGGCTTAATATTTATTTTGATTACATCTGCTAATATTGAGCCATTGAGCAGGGCCATAACAAGAGCGTGGCAAAGCAGGCGCCTGCCACGGGCGCAACAGGGCTTTGGGCGCAAAACGCATAACAGCGACCCGGTCGAGAGTTGCACATGGTTTTTATTTTACTTGACCATTCTACTTTACATGAATCAACACTGATTGACTCTATCCGTTTTTATAATATATACTAAGTTGTCTGATCCCTATTTTCTTTATTATTGCTTAACATTGGGTCGACCCAGCCAGCATAAGTCCGCAATAAAATAAAGACAACAATATTTTCGATCGATTGTAAAATTTAAACAATCCACCCGATCTATCTTCTTTAGACAAATTCGTTTCATAATGAGAGTTTATAATAGTTCTGTAGACATGTTCAGGTAGGTTCGCTCATTCGTCATATCAGCGGTCCGAAAAGCGAACCGATTGGACCTATAAACATTGTGTCCTCTTTTAGGGCTTTTTGCGGTATTTTCTATGATATGTACGATCACGGAACCAACGTAGCGTCTAGACACTTTCTATCTTAGTATTTTTTTAAACAGTAACCGCCATTTATACGTTAGGTCTATACGTTATATAATTTTAAAAAATGATGCCCCTAATAAAATTGATTTTATTTTATTTTAAAATTGGAATGTTCTCTTATATATTAGTTTGTGATTGTAGAATATAATGGTGCATATAATAACATGCAATAGCGTTCTTGTTTTCACAATCATCATTCAATAGCTCAAAAATCAATCGAAATGGACCATCATCTGACCGCGACAGGGCATCCAACTCTGGACGTTTGATGCCCAAAAAAAAATTAAGAAAAATCGATCACAAAATACGTTTATCTTTAAGGTCTTCAGGTCAATATTCAATCGATGATTACTGATATTTTGCCTCTGTGAGCCAGACCTTGCTTTTGCTACATCTATACATCTGAGGTCAATCAGTTCAACCATAAACACGCATACATTTCTAGCTGGGTTATCAAATGTTAATTTTTATTTACGAATTCGATATTGACGAATCGATAATCATGTTTGTTGTGTTCAGAAATGCAACCAAAACGAAGATAGACACTCGAAATATGTATTTAAAGTTCTCAAATCGAAATGATGAAATGTCTAATTGTTTTGCAGCATAAATTCTGCGTGATTTAGCCTTCTTTGATTTATAAAACCAAGAAAGATGAAGGTGGAAAAGACAATATTTTATTAGTCTTGTATGCAACCGCTGGCATGTGAGCTAACCTCAAGGAATCTCGTAACGGAACTATAGAGGTCGTGGTGGTTTTAAGGGACGTATTTGTTCATGAAGGCCAAACAGGATGCCTTAAATAAAACTGAGCAACCACAAGGTCCATATATATGCTTGTCTAACCAGTTCGTTCTTAGGGTTCTGACAAAATGAGTAAGCGCTTCTGGATCGGATGCCATGCTTGGCTATAATCACTTTCCTTCTTTCGTTGATGTCGAAGTTCGTGATCTTTGTCTGTTGATTATAATGGATGATCCAGTTAAGGGGTGGGATAAATGAAATCTGCCTTGGCCGTGTCGATAGTGGTATTAAAATATTTCATCATAGTGCAGCCACTAACAGTCCACTGCAGAACTATGGGCCTCTTCTCTATGGGGTTACATCCATCTCGTCTGTATCATAGGAAGTCTGTCTCGAAAGGGAGTGTGGAAGGTTTGTAAAAACTGAGTACTTTTCTTCTGACAGTGGAAAACTACTCTTAGACGACCTTTTTGATTCTACTGGAAAGGGCTTTCTGGATTGCAGAGTCCAGTCCCTCCTTTCCTTGCTAGGGCTTTGCCGGTATAGGGCGAAGACATACGTGACGCTTAAGTGAATCTCAGATTTGCTCCTACACCAACTGAGGGTGTCTCCTCGTCCTTGTACAACTTACCCAAGCGAATTCGAGACTGAGCGGTTTCCCATTTCAGGTTGACCCTCTCAGTTCGGTGATTTTTGGAAAGGCATATGACAAAGTGAAGTTCTTCATATGCTTCTCCTCAAGGTCGTATATTAGATGTTCTTCTTGTCCTTGTTCTGTTCCTAAAGCTCCTTGGCTCAGAACCGATAAGGATCATCGTGCTCCATATTGTATTAAGACATTTAATCGCATTGAAGTCAATCAAGTTGGCGTTTCTGTCAATTCCTTCTAGGCATTGTTGATCATTAGACTTACATAACATTATATAGACTTACAGACAGATATAATAGTTCATCCAATTCTTAATGCGTACATCATATCATAGAGGTCGAAGAGGTGAGTCACGGTCTTGATGGCACGTGCTTATTGTTCTTGTAAATAGTGTAGAGAATCAACACTTCAGTGAACAGTGAATTTAAATCAGATTTATTGGTTCAGAGCTCAAGGAATATATTTCAATCTTAACATATTTGGGGGTTTTGTTGCATTAATAATACTATTTTTATGTTCTTAGACATTGCCATATTTTGATTGATAAAGTTGTTGTTATTAACGATGCTGTCCATTAATGACAGTTCGTAACCGTCGTCATGTCAGTGGTCCGAAAAGTGGACCGGTTGGATACATGGATAAATTCACTAAGAATGTTCAATATTGATGGGTGCCGAACAATTCATTTTTACGTCACCATTTACCATTCAAGACATCTAAGCTAAATTTGTATTTTTTTTAAATATGCATTTATGAGGAGTTATTCCACATGGTCAGGTTTGGCTATAAGAAGAGGTTCATAGTCTAGTGGCATAGTTGTTTTGGGGACCGCTGATCCATATTATTCAAGATTAACCACGCCGTGGCCTATCTTCTGCCGAAACTGGTTTTGATTGGATCCCATTTATGTATTTCAGCATTAAAGTCAAGTATTATTTTGATGTGGATTGGATTAACATTTTGTGTGGATTGCACAGCATGCTTGATCCTTTTTAGGGCACTCCGATGTTGGGAGTTCAAAGTTCGCGCAGTGTAATCTGAGACCAACTGACGAAGATTCAAGAAAGCGCTGTCCAAAAACCAATAAGCATATGATACATTTGTATTTATGAACATGCAATCGTATTTGTATGATATGCTCTCAAATATAATGCAATGAATTGGCATTGAACCAAGGTTTATTAGATATGATTTTGGTCATTCGTTAGCTTGAATGGATGTTTTAAGCATTCAGCTCGAGTAATTTTGATTAACGAGTTATTTTTAAAAACGGTATCATTTTTAGATTAAAACTAATGTCCAATTATAAAATAAATATATTTTAATTTCTCAGAACAAAGTTGGAAAAAAACCAATGAAATGGAATAAGTTTCCAAAGCTATGTTCTATGTTTTATTTTATATATTTTAATGCGATATAACAATATCGATTATGAAAATTGGTTGCATATTTCATCTAAAACCAGAAATCGATTTCAGGGTCGTAACAAGGGGGTGGCAAAGCAGGCGCCCGCCACGGGCGCAACTGACTCGATCAGTCTTCGGACAACTTCGTTTTGTAATGAGAGTTCGTAATCGTTCTGTAGACATGTTCGGGTATCGGCGTTCAACCATGAGGCGTTCATTCGTCATGTCAGCGATCCGAAAAGCGGACCAGTTGAACCCACAGATCTTGTTGCCACTCCGTCCTCTTTTAGGGCTTTTTGCGGTATTTTCGAGGATAAATGCGTATCCGGGACCTTCTATGATCTGTTACCTCGCGCACTTACAGTCAACGGTCATTCAATACCATTTTGTGGATTTTCTTCATCCTTTTTGGAGTGGTTATCTCATTTGGTCTACTATTGCGCTGTTCGTCATGACAGTTCGACCGCTCGAAGGAGCAGACTCCCCGAGAGAAGAATCTAGCTCGGATATGATATTAGTTGGACTGAGACCTTTCAAATAAAAGACAACCATTTTTTTCGATGTTTACACATTCACTAAGAACGTTCAATATTGATGTCTGCCAAACAAATACTAAACAACGTAGCGCCTTGAAACATGAAACTTAAGCTTTATAAGGTAGACAATTTCTATCACAATATTTTTTTCAAAAAACAATTGTCATTTATACGGTAGGTCAGTTGCATATGGAACTATCTAGATATCTTTGTGAATTGATTTACGATGATCTACTGGAAGTATTGGAACTCGGAAAAAATTACTCTGGTTATAACAGAACGAATTCTGCATTTAAAATAATAAACATCTTCCATTGCCTTATATTTTATAATGTGCTCACTGAACTGGAAGGGTGGATTTCTAAAAATTTCTAATTTGGGAATGGAAAGATTTCTAAAGAAAATCTTTCCATTCCCAAAATGTATGGGCAAATTTTAAATTAAGAATACATCATTACGAGCATAGACATGATTCTGAAATATTTTTCTTGAGTGTTCCATAAACTTTCATTCCAACTTTTCCTTTTTCGTGAGCAAATAAAACATGCAATTCAGTAAATTATTTTTAATAAAATTAAATAAATAAATGCATTTTGGATGACATCTATGTGTGCAATAAAAAATATTTTATTTAATTGAAATATGTTTTAAAATAATTTTATCAAATTTCACAACCTTTTATTGTAAAATGGTTTTAAAATAAATTCATAGATGTCTTCATTGATTAATAATGCATTATAATAATATAATCGGTGCTATTACAATTTTGTAAAAATTTGCAAAATATACATATCCAAAAGAATTTAGGAGAAATATTAGTTTTTAAATTAAAATTTGGTGTCTTGCCCATTTTAATAATGCATAAGTATTGCTTAAATTTTACTTGTCTCGATGATTTCGTTGGACGTAATATTTAATATTTCCAACTCAAGCTTTCATTCCATAGATATTCGATTTGCAAACATTTTATGAAGTCTAGACACATTAATATATCACGCTTTCACATGAAATAGAAGCGCTATCTTCACAAATGATTATTTCTAGAAATTATGTCGCGTGACTGGTGGCACATTCATTACTACTTACCATTTTGTGATTAGATCAATAAGGACTGTATGGAGTGGTCCCGAAATAAATTTAATGCTTCATTTCATACGCGATTGCTATTGATATTAGCTATAATTCTATCGGAAAGAAAATTATGATTTTTTCCATGCTGGGGGATTTTTCCTGATCGATTCCGAGTGTAATTGGTCGAGGGAGTCGGTGTGTTTTTTCATGATTTTTTCTAGATGTCGAGGAGAGATAATTATAAAATGATGAGGGAGCAAAAGCTTACATTTGCTTTTACGGAACAAACCAAGGTCGTTAAATATGTTTATTTGGGTCGAATGAAAAATTAACGAAGGCTTATAATTACTTGTAATTATTCAGTCTTTTGAATCTATGATTTCATAATGTCATTGTTATATTTCAATGGAGCTAGATTTGAAATTATTCGATTGTTACAAAACAAAGTGTTCCGTATGGTCTATTAACCCATTCCATGTCCGAGGGCAGAGCTAACATTTATGCTTTGTTACGGTAACAAATTGATATGTGTTTCAAATAAAATGTTTATTCATCACTATTTACAAATATGAAAATTAGTTTTGACTTTGAAATAGTTTATTCGATTATTTTGGCTAATATTCTTAGATTATTCAATAGATCCAAGCTTAGTCTAACTATCTCATTATATCATATAAAGGTACACTAAACAAAAAACTAACAAATATTTTGAACTTAATTTAATTTTTTAAAAAAATCTCTAGTTTACACCTTTTTCAACAATATGCTACATGTCATACAAATCATTCAATAAGTCATTAAACGTGAAGAGTTTGCCAGGTCTTGGTTAAGATTTTTTTTATGTTTAAGACATTTTTATTAAATTAATTACAAAATTTGTTCAAATTTCGTGTCTTTGCTTCTTATGCACACATTACTATTTTTTCTTATTTCAACTGTTGTTGTTAGAAGAAGTATTTCCTTTTTTTTGTTGCAAAGGCAGCGATTATAAATTAATTATTTTGCACGTCCCTAGATAAAGAAATCCAGTGGTGTCAGATCTGGAGACCGTGCGACTCACGGAATAGGGCGTGCCTCTAGAAAAAGAAATCCAGTGGTGTCAGATCTGGAGACCGTGCGAGCCACGGAATAGAGCACGTCCCCAGATCTCCTAATCCAAAAAAAAAAAATTCGTTTCATGTGCAAAACATTCTATATATTCGTAACACATCACTAAATAAGTTCGTAGGATGAATAATAAAACAACAGATTTCTTCAAGAGTGATAAATTAATTCCAATGCTTTTCCAATATTTCGTTGCCTTTTTTAATAGAACGTTTAATCTTTGGTATCAAAATGAGCTTCAGTCAAAACTTCAGATATAACTTCTTCATTGAAGCCAAATCTCTTTCCCCGGAGTATTATTTTTAGCAGAGCCGTAACAAGGGTATGAAGCACCCGTGGCAAGTATCTAACTTCCGCCCCTCCCCTCCTTCTAGGAAATCCAATTTATTTTTGCTTTATAGTAGCTTCCGTGATCGTACAGATCATAGAAAATACCACAAAAAGCCCTTAAATAGGACATAGTGGCCATAATGTTCGTATGTCCAATCGGTCCGCTTTTCAGACTGCTGATGTGACGAATGAGCGCATTGCAATCGGACGCCATACCTGAACATGTCTACAGAACGATTACGAACTCTTATTATAAAACGAAGTTATCCGAAGAAGACTGATCGGATGGGCGACAACGAAGAAAAAAGACAACTTAGTATATATTATAAAAATGAATAGAGTCAATCAGTGTTGGTTTATGTAAAGTAGAATGGTCGATTAAAATATAAATCATGCACAACTGTCGACCGGGTCGGTATTCTGCGTTTTGCGCCCCAAGCCCAATATCTTCCATCAAACGCAACTATAATATTTGCTATTGATGGTTCTTCATTGCTTATGGTAAACGATTAATAAAATGCCGGAGCCCAAAATCTTACCAGTTGTGACTCTGGATGGTGGATCCATTTTTCAACCATTGTCAAATACCGCATGAAAAAATCATTTTTATTGCGCTACAACAGCTCCAAACAGTGCCCTGAATTGTCTACGCGTTGTTGGTTTTGATCGACTGCGAGCAAACGCGGTACTCACTTCGAACAAAGCTTTCTCACGCACAAATGCTGATGCAAAATGTTAGATTATTATGAAATTTTGACACATATTATTTGAAGATTGGTGTTTCCTAAAAATCATATGGGTTTGTCTTTGTGTATTCTACGAATTTATTGAGTAAAAAGCGAGCATCTAAATAAATGGATATATCATAGATGCGTTGAAAGGATTAACGAATCGAATGATGAAAATATGTTAATTATGGTTAATGAATTTGCAATTTGTATATATTCACACAATTGAATACAATTTTAAGCCCCGTGTAAGATTAATGCCTTATTTGTCTACCATTACACCATTAGACATGCGGCCATCTGATAAGCTTGCGTTTCTATTTCTTCATCGCACGTTGATATAGTCAGAGGCAATTTAGCTAATTTGTAGCGGATAAGCAATGTATCCGCAAAAAGGCTTATTTGTTACGAATTTTGGACGTGGTCTAAAAGAATCTGATATTCAAAAACGACTTATTTGCATACATTTGAATATTCAGCAAGTTCAAGGCTCTATAAGCACCGACACGAACCCCAAGGAGAGAATGACCCGAAGTACGAGTATCTTGACTATCTTTCTGTCTAAAGGTTACAAAAATGTTATTTAACCATTGCGCCGAAGAAAATATAATTTCACGAAGCTCATTTCATTTGCAAATACGATGCAACAAAGTAATTAAATGTTGCAACAGATGCACTATCATTTTAAAATGCATAATATTTCGTATTTTATTCTTCAGGAGCAATTGGATACATTTTAAATGACAGTATTAAACATCAAACTGTTTTCAAAATAAACAATGGAGATATGTAGGCATCGAAGCAATTGACATTCGATCGATAGGATTATTGAGTACTGATGGGACGTCAAAGCCTTAAGAAAGTTATTTTAGCGACAGCTCAAGAAGATTACGTTTGAACGTATCATGTTCCAATAACAGAGTTGTTAGAACAAAGGCCTCTAAAATATAATAATTAATATAAATTTTCATATCGTCGAAATAATACGTGTTATAAAATTTCACGATTATGCATATAATCACTTAATGAGCGTGGGTAAAAAAGGTGTTAATTGTCAACAGTTTCGCTGTACAGGTGAATTTAAAAAAAATGTTGTTTCCCATTAATTGTCGCTAATCGCATTACGTTAATTCATAGAAAACGATCAGTTTTAATCTCTAAAGGAGTATTATCCCAAGGTCTGGGATCCCCCCTCCACTATTCAGAAAAAGCACTCTTTTACATTGAGCTCGGAGACAGACAGAGACAGAGAGAGAATGTGGCGCAGCTCGGGAGAAAGAGACGGAGAGCATCCCCGCACACATCGCACGATTGTATAGAACTCCCGCGACAATGTATCGACTAATGAATATTTCTTTTCGACAGAAGATTATTTTTTATGAATAACCAATTGTGGAAGCGATATGTTGGAGAAAGATTGCTTAATATGCAAAAGAGCATTACAGCTGTTTTGAGCCGATTCATTATTTCGCTTAGCACAAGCATAAATTTTTGTACCACCTAAAAATAAACTCAAATACCCTAACTGAGATCGATTTCCAAAAGCTAAGTGAAAGAGTGGAGAAACAAATATCGCACTAGTAAAATATTTTTTAATGATTTTATTTATATTTATGTATTTCTTATATTTAATTTTTAGATTTACATATTTCTTTACAATGTAAATTGAGTATCAATATTATTATCTTATCTATGTTTACATTTAAAAATAATATTAAGAGGACCGGAAAGAAATCAAAATTTTTAGGTATCTGATTTTCAGGGTCAGTTTGTGTCAAGACACCAACTGACCCTGAAAGAGTCAGTAGAGCAAATACATATTTTTTGATGCTAGTAGATCGTGGGGGTCGTGAATTTGCTATTTTTATTTATATTATTTGTTACCGTTGTTTATTAAGAATGTCAGGGCCAATAATCGACGAAGAACATTTACGGCATTGTATTTTGTTCTTTTTTAACCGGGAAATGAAGGAGAAAGAAATAACAAAAACAATTACAGATACATATGGATAAGTGTTAAAACTTAATAAACGTCATAGATGAAAAAAAAATAGCGATAGAGATTTCAGGGTTGCCCCTAAAATAGAATGGTCTTTAAAATTGGATGATGACGTATTGACGTCATTAGTGGAATCAGATCCTCGTCAAACCATTTCGAAATTATCGATTAAACTTGCCTGTCCATGGTTAATAGTACAGGAACATCTTCATCGCATTGGTAAAATTCAAAAACAAGGAATTTGGGTTCCGCACACATTGATGCCAACTGCGTTGGGGCAACGAAGAACGATCTGTGCATCTCTTTTATCCAGGTAAGAAACAAACATCTTTTAGCGAAGAAAAATAACTTGTAACGAGAAGTGGGTTCTATGAAATAATTCTACCCGAAAAAACAATGGCTCTCCCCAGGTCAGTCGGCTGTTCCAATAGCAAAACCATATTTGACCTTAAAAAGTTCTTCTGTGTACTCTACTTTGAACTTTTAAAACCTAGTGAGACAATTACTGTAATGTTGTATTGCCAACAATTTGAGAAAATGAAAAATGAACTTCGAAAAAAAGTTCACTGTTAGTTAATAACAAACTGAGAATACTGTAACAGGATAATGCCCGACCACATTCCGCAAAAATCATCCAAGAAATAATAATGCAACTTGGACTTGAACTTTTACCTCACCCCGACTATTCTCCTGATATCTCTCCTGCTCCCTCTGATTATTACCTATTTAAATCATTGGAGCACTCCCTTCAAAATAAAATTTTCATCACTTTTGACGATATGAAAATCCATTTTCAAAAGTTTTTCGATGAAAAACAATTTTTTTACAAAAATGGCATCGAAAATCTACCCAAAAGGTGAAAGGTTATAAAAAATGATGAAAAAATTTTTTTAAATAAAAGTTTTCTTTAAGGAATATTTTTTTGGATTTTTTTCGGTCCTCCTTATAGTAAACACAATAATAATAACTCATTATATTTCAACTTTTCACTCCAAAAAAATGTCTATAGTGTATCTAAATCTAATATGGGGATATATAATTTTATATGCGGCCCGCGGAGTTATGATGCATTGTCAAAGTGGCCCGCAAGATCATTTGGGTTGGCCATGCCTGGTATAGAACGTTAACCCAAATGTATCGACTAATAAGGATTTCGATTTCAAGTTTGAAATTTGATGATATTTTTTTGTGTATTTTTTATGTAAAAAATGACGTGGTCTTGTATGCTATCAACAGTGCTTATTTACAATTGACTCTGCCTCAAATTAAAGATTGTCTTACGCTGATAGGAGCTGACAGAAAATAATTGGTGCGAAGCGATTATGGTATCAACGACTTCATCGATTTTAAATTTGCTCATTCCTCAAAAGATTAAGGAATCGAAGGAACCTGGTCGGACTCGACAGCAGTGTGCTGCATTTCGGCTTGCGTCGTGTATCCACTAAAAACCCTTCTTGTTTGCCACTTGTCTTATCCGGCCCGATCGTTAGGCATTTGCTAAACATGATATTCGGGCTTGTAGCTCCGCCTTCTTTTCTTCTACCAAAGGGGGTCTTCTCAGTCGAAGGGATCTTTATTGATCCCACCGTTTTTTGAGGGCATCTATGAAGACTTCGCACCTGGTGCTACCATACTGGTGCTGGTCCTCCATCCCTGCATCCTTGCACGGTGCACATCGTGCCCCAGGTGCCTTACAATCAGCCGACTTGTGGTTTCCCTCCCAGCATTTGGTGCACTTATCATCCCTGCACATCGTCGCTATGTGCCCATAACTAAGGCACTGTATTGGTCTGGTCGGACTTGCTGCTCCATGGCAATTCCGCGATACACGTGAATGTGTCGTCGTACGCTCCTGTCTTTCTCCTGTTTGTGGCCGTTTCCACCTTTCCTCTTCACTCTTCCGAGCCTTCTGCTCTGAGGTCGTCTGTTGCTGGAGTCACTGCTGCGCCTGCTTCAGCTGTTCCTGCAGCTGCTCAGCTAAGGTTTTTTGTTCTACGTACAACTGATTCCATTTTTCGTAGACATCACCATTCATAACGCTAAGCTGCCAAAATACATATATTGCGTAATTGTGAAGGGTTTTTTTCTCATCTGAGGTTTGTCTCAATGTCTTCATGGCTTCGCTGCAAACATCGTAGAGATCCCTCTTTTTCCAGCCTTTACGATCGTAACTAGGTCTTCTTTATCATGCTCTTCTGTACTCTATAAGATTTTATTTCTAGTCTCCTCCTCAGTTCTGGCCATCTTTCAGAGAAAAATAAAAAAAATAAGGCAGGCCACCCCCAGAGGTTATCCCGGATAAAAATGGAAAAACCCCCACCAAAACCGCTAGGGCGGACCCCAGCAAAAAGTCCAGGGAATTCTAGTTCCGCAATAAATATGTAACTCCTGCTGTGATGGAGTTTAGCAATTTGAGATCGTCGAGCTAACTTTGATTCCTCGATTTCTTCGACACGTCTGCTTGCCATGACAGCAGCCCGCAAGAAAGATTGCTAAATTAACCTAACCTAAAGATAATATAATGGAGTTTGGTTAAAAATTCCCCCTCATTTAACTTATTCACCAGATATTACACCCTTACTAAAAACACTAATAATGAACAGAATTATAATAATATTTATATAAAAAAAATGTACAAAAACATTCTTTAAAAATATTGCTGAAAGTTTGTAGGAGCGGTGGCAAAAATTGACTTTCGATTTTTGCAAGTTTTTTTTTAAGCTTATTTTTTTCTGTCACCTTAATTTCTTACAGAAAAAAGGATTTTTTGTGAATTTTTTTTCTCTATAATTTGGATTTGAAACAAATTTGTAGATTCAATATTTTTCGTCAATTGCGACATTGATATACATTAAACAACCAATTCCTTGTAGAAAATATTTATTACACAGTTACATATGAAGTTACGGAATTTCAGTTAGTCCAAATCTATCCTGATTGAGAAAGGTTCTGTGCAATATTTTAGAAGTTCGACTAATTTAAATTGGCAAATGTCCTATAGTCTCCAATTATTTTTAAATATGGAGTCACAAGATAATGGACGCCAACGAAAAAATACCAGGTAAAAAGATAAAGCAGGTAAAAATATTAGCAGAGCCTTTGAAGATAGATCGATTTGTGATAGAACAATTCAAATATGATACAAAAAAATCGTTCTGGTAATATGAATCCTGACAATAAACCTCGAGGAAGACTCATTATCGTCGTCAGTGTTGAAGATTTGGGCAGTCATTGAATGCCGATGAATCTCCAGGATAGTTACCAAAGCTGTCGATGCAAGATATTTAACTTTTTAGCTACTTGGAGTAATTGGATGTGACAATTCAAGGAATCGAAGAATTTATTGATTCTTTAAATGCGGATTTTTATAAAAATAAATTAAGTGATTTAGTTTCTCGTTGATAAAAAACTATTGAAGCCAATGAAGATTATTTTTTGTTTAAGTTATGGCGTTTAAATTCTTAACTACAAAATCCGAATTTTCATGTGATACGCTCTAATCGTTATTGGACTTGCTATATACGACTAAGACAAAGTTAAATATTTATGATATTTTTATGACTGATTGAAAATAATTGGAATCATGGAGCATTGAACCCGAACTTCACAATATTCAGTAGTGTATAATATCAAAGAAAGCACGTAGACATAATAGCGTCGGTTCTTGGAGCGTGGGTTATCCCTGAAACTCCACTATTAATATTGCTCTACGAGCTGGAGTACCTGCTGTGAAAGCCTCACAAAAGAGGAAACAGGCAATGAAGGTGGAACGTCACAGTTGTTTCATTAAATATACAAATGATCCACTGTCACCGGTGATGGGCGGTTTTCACAGGGCCGAATTTGATAATTTCCATTAATGGTCACACTTTAGACGTAATTTTCCACGCACAATTTTCACCCCTCCATCTGACTGATTACGGTATTAATTATTCAGAAGCAGTCGTCGAAAGAGTAAAAACGGCCTCAGGAATCAGCGAACGGCCCCATAAAACTATAAGAACTTGTTAATGGAGAAATGCGACTTAAAACGCTGAGGGAGTACTTTATACGCTGAAAATTTTATATCAGCATGCATGATATATTACGTGGACAAACGTATACACGATAATAATATTCCACTAAAATACCAACTGATGGCACAATAGCTCTTAGGAAATATACGTAAGATAGAGCGACATCATTGTTGTTGCGAAAAATTATTCAAGGGATGTTAAAAAAAAAACATACTTTACAATACGAATATTTTACGTTTATAACGAATTAAAGGGTGAAATAAAAAGACATAGTTGTAAATTTGAATAAAACAATTTAAAAAAAACATATTTTTATAAATAACACTGTTATCGAATTCCATTGACTTTGAAAGAGCGTTGATAGACAGCGATTGAGAGTGTCTTGCACGTTGAGTTTAGAAACAGATAGATAATCTTGCAGGATGGAGATTGTGAATGTGAGCCAGAGACGGAGAGAGTATTTTGCGTACATCGTACGATTATACAGATCGTTAACCCAAATTTATTGACAAATAATGATGTGTGAAGAATGATATAATGAATCGATTTCAAGTGTATTGTTTATGTTTACTTGAAGAAATTGTCGAATATTGTGTGCTATCGACAGTGTTTATTAATTTAAATACAAGTTTCATACACGCCGCGACGGTCCTAATTGATAAATGGATTAATACGATGATAAATGACGGACAAGCAAAAATAGCATTCAAATTTATGATGATTTTAAATTAGCTCACTACTCAAAGGCTAAATAGCGCATCGTTTATATTAGATAAAGCGGAAAGAAATGTCATTTTTTTTGGTTGCGTCTTTGCCGTCAGTTTGCCTCGGGTTGCTGTCGAGTGAATACGTCAAATTTGGTGTTATTTTGAAGCTCTGTTATTTGTTCTTACTTTTTAAAATATTTTAATATATTTGTAGCTATAGTGAAAATGTCCAAGCCAGAAATTGATGAGACCCATTTGCGATCTTGTTTATTGTTTTTATTCGATAAAGGATTAAAAGCAAAATAAGCTACCCAGAGCATCACTGATACATATGGCAACATATTGGATATTCGAAAATGCCACATATGATTCAAAAAATTCAAAAGAGATTTGAAAAATAAACCAAAATCAGGACGACCTCCAATAATCGATGATGACGCATTAAATTCTCTGGTTGAATCTGATCCTCGAAAAACAATAAAGGAATTATTGCTAGACATCAGCTGTCTCTGGTCGACAGTAAAAGATCATTTGAAAAGACTCAGGAAAAAACATAGACAGGGAATTTGGGTACCGCACGAGCTGTCATCAACGGTCTTGGAATAACGGATAACAATTTTTCATCGCTGTTGTCCAGGTATGAAGCCGATTCATTTTTAAAAAGGATCATTACTGGAGATGAGAAGTGGGTCATCTACAACAGTCCGATAAGGAAAAACGATGGCTTTCTTGATATCAAGTACCCGTTTCTACCCCTCGACTGTCAGTATCCTTGAAAAAGGTCCTCCTTTGTGTTTGGTGGGATTTTTTTAGCGTAATTCACTGCGAATTATTAAAACCTGGTCAAACTGTCACAAAAGCTATACTGTGCATAATTAGATAGGTTAAAAGCGTTAAATTGTACAGCTTTCATTAAAATAATGTTTTTCTCCACATAACAAAAAAATGACATTTCTTTCCGCTTTACTTAATATTATCGATCGTCAATTTTGTTCAATTGGATGTGGATGACAATCTGAAAACTAAATTAAACGCAAGTAATATTACAATGGGATTTAAGAACAACGCTTGAACAGACGCGAGTGTGATCAAACGGTAACAGTAAATAGTATGTTGAACTACCCGCTGCCCATTAAGTGGTGATAAAATTGTTGTGCACCGAATTTTTGCTAGTAATATTCACGTTACTTTTTGATCGATCATTCTTTAGTTAATGATCAAGGCGATATATTGAAAATGATAATATATTATCTGGCATTGAACTAAAAAATTATATGAAAGTCTAAACTCTTTTATCAGAGAATTTCCCCATTTTATCAACATTTAGTAAAATATTCTCTAGATCTGAATCGCGTTGACTTTTTCGTTAAGGGTATTTTAAAGACCACGTTTAACGACTTTTGTGTAGTTCATTTATCATTAGATTCGAAACCATAATCAGTGCTAAATGTAGCTATATCAGATTCAATAAGCTCAGATTCATTATATGTACATTCTAACTGCTAAGAGTATTTTTGTCGTCTTTTTTGTTTGTAGCTCCAAATATGTTCTTTGATGTTGTCAAAAAGTCGGTGTAAATAAAAGACGGTTTTAATATACTGCTTTGTCTGGTATTTTAGTAGAAAATATAAATACCAGATGCCAAGAATAAGTTCGTTCGAGCGCAGAAATGCTTTGAAATATCAAATGCAGTAAAACTAATCTAGACGATATGTAAGACACGCTTAAGTTTATGAAGGGCGCAGCCCGAGCAATTTTCTGTCCAATAAACTATTCACAAGTAAAAATGGCACAAAACAATTTCAACAACATTGTGTAAAATCGGGCTACAGCTGGGGGGCAAGCAACCACCGGGCCGAGTCACCTTTGATAAGGGTTGGCAGTGGAGTGCTCAGGTGATTTGCTTAAATAATACAGCTACACTTTGAAGGCTGAAGGCCATTTCATCGCATTCAATAATTGTTATTGCCGTCATTCTTACTTTCTGATTGTCCCGTGACAACTTCAATATTACGCCGACAAATTATTTCCATTATTTTGACGAGCCGCGGAGAATAGCACTATGTGTAATGGTTGTATCGAGTATCGATAAAAGAAGATTGATCACCGACGGATAGACCGTTTTAATATTCGCTCTCAACACTTAAATGCATGTTTTTCTATATACTCATATATTAGTGGATATTTTTGATAGTGTTTGAAACGTGCATTAAAATTTTCGAAATGCTGAGAAATACTTTGTCTGAGCTCTTTCTTATTGTCTCTGATGCCAAAACATATTTTTTGTGGCTAAAAATATACTGGAAATTGCGACACATATTGCAGCTTACATTTTAACGAAGAATTAGAATCGATTTTAAGAATATTGGTCGTCATGGGGATCATAATCGGTTCAGATGCTTTATATGCTTTGTCAATCGCCGAGGCTCCGAATCTTCTAAAGATGTTAGAACAGCTCACAGAGACATCAGATCAGCCAAAAAGACAAGGCTCAGATAGCTGAAAGATTACTTCATGTAGCTAAAATCACTGATTAGTAATATGTATTCCTTTTCAACAATTTTTAAGTACTTAAAACTTTAAACGCGTTTTTGTCGAAACGACATTTTTACACATGGTGTTGAAATAATCGTAAAAACCAATTCGCCGATTGGTCTGAAATTTTACAAACTTATTTTAAACATGTATGGCTATAGCATTTCGCAAAATCAGGACAAAATATTTATTTTATCTTACGCTTTACATTAAAAATTACCCCCAAAAAAGGATGTTTTTTCTAAACTTTTTTCAAACCAGCGCCATTTTGTTACTTTTAAACAAAAATTATTAATTGAGTGTTATATGATAGCGATGCTCATACAGATTATTATTATAGCAATTTTTTTGAGTGCTTAAAAACTATTCTCCAACGACATTATTCACGGACACGCGCACTTCTTTCCAAACTCCTGCAAAGCAATTAAGTTCTTCGGTGTACCATTTGTCAATATGGCTGTGCATGCTCGTTTTATAAAGCTCGCTTTCTCAGAAAAGCCATAATGCATTTTTTTCAGAAACATATTAATAAAACGAAAACATTCTATCAATCCAGACATATTATTAATTCTGCTCGTGCATGTTAATGCAGACTTTGGTCGAGCAGAAAATAGCCATTTTCGCAAATGAAAAATGCTTTCCAATACATGCACATGTCGACAATAGTTTATTTTTATTTAATACTCGCAGTCAAAATGTTTAGAGGGTGAATTTCCATGCATAAATTTATGTATTTTTAGGATATAAAGTCGAAAACAACAACAAAATAGGATTGGCATGCATATATACATTTGTATACAAATGTCTGCAAAGGGAGTTCAAATTTGATCCGGCGGTCAGATTTTGTACTGGCGCTGTATTAGGATTGACTTACATCGTAAAACATGTAAAAATTGTCTGATAATAGATCAAATTACTTTATAGTTGGGTCATACAAGAAACAACTCCACTGTATATTTATATTTCATTAACCTTTTTCTACCGGTGATGTATTTCGTACAATTTTATAACTACAAAAAATATTACATATTAACCTACACACTATAGTCAATAAAAATATTGGTGGTGTACCAAATACATATCATCGGTGGGTATTTTTAGCACAGTAAGGGAAAGGTTAAACGATTTACAGTAGAGCTGTAAGGAATCTAAGAAAGTGTTTTCTGTGCCCTGATGTCGCGTAATCGTAATAGGAAATCGCGTTTATCGAGGGTCGAATGAGTCCTCAAATTTATATAAACTTATTGCGTACATTGTAATTTTAGGAGTAATCTGAATCAATTGTAAATAATTCATGTACCAAAGCGAATCAGATCAAAATCAGAGATTGATATTGTGTGCATTTATCAACCAATTAATCTTTTCATTTATCTGTTCATTTTACTCCGAACTAATCTCATATATTAAATGTATAACCTAAATCATGTGTAAAACTTTGAGTAAATGAAATTATTATTGATGTATAAAATCATATAATATGAATGCATTTGCTTCAGAGTTATTAACCTGTATGGGAGTACTTACGGAAATATCCGTTTTGACCTTCAATATTCAGAAAGAGCACTCTTGTGCATTGACGCTCCAAGGCGGACAGAGACAGAGAGAACTTAGCGCAGTTTGGGAGACTGAGACGGAGAGCTTCTTCATATGCATCGCATGATTGTATAGATCGTTTTATCGACTTATAATGATTTCGATTTCAAGTGTGTTATTTGTTTATGCAAAGAAATGACCGAATATTGTGTGTTATCGAGAGTGTTTGTTTATTTAACCGCTTGCCGTTCTTCGCTGCGTGTTGAATGAGTCTTTGTTCAATTATCATTTCCTTTTAAAGGAGGAGCAAATGAATCGATTTTTTGTGCATTGTTTATGTAAAGAAATGACGTGGTCTTGTATTCACTATTAAGTGTTCATTTACAATTGACTCTGCCTCGAATCGAAGATTGTCTTACGCTGATTAGGAGCTGACAGAAAGTAATCGGTGTAAAGCGATTATGACAACAACGACTTCATCGATTTTAAATTTGCTCACTAACGAAAAGGTTAATATACATATAAACATGAGGCATATTCAGAAAGTAAGTGTACTAATTTTTTATATTTTTTTAGATAAAGTATATTTGAAAAAAAAAACAGGATATCGCACTTAGGCAGGTATACTTGTTGATTATATTTTTGTATAATTTTCATCCTGTTCAGTGCGTGCCACAACACAAGCCGCGACACATGCTTCTGTAGTGTGGATCACGGGGAGGGGAAAGAAAGGGTGCGCGCGCAACGCAGCGGTGGAGCTCTGCTCACGAGGAGGAGGGAGATCCAGTTCCGCAAGGAGAGAGCGAGTGCGCATACTGTTTGTGAACTCTGCCTTGCGGCTCCGCGACACGTGGTCCCACAAAATAAAGATCGCGTAATCATAGTATCGCGTTTCATTTCTACACCTCGTACATTCCGTCCTCCACGTCTCGCCGGGTCCGATAAGGAACGGATCGGTAATCGCCCGGGAATCTGCGGGAAGAGGTCACCTTCTCGTCTACCGCCGGTATCTGTGCGGCTGGACCGCAACCGGCGAAGGTGACGCACCCAGAGAAACGTTACACTTCTTTATGCCCTTCTCGAAGAACTCTCCCGCGAGTGTCTTGGTGTCTAAGGTTGTATTTTGAGTGCTCTTTTTGAGTTTTAATTATCTCACAATATTGTGACGACTGTTTTTTTTTGACTTTTGACTAATGAGCCACCCACATCATTATAGACCTCAAAACATTTTCACTGCAGCTGGACATTACAACGTGTATTTATATACTACCGTGGCCATTCAGTATTGCCAACCCTTAAAAAACACAAAACCACAGCCCGTTATGGCCACAGTACACATTACTTTCTGAACGTGCAGCTTACTAGCACATATTTTTTTCTACAATTTGAAACCGAACCTTTGTTATAAGAGTCTAAGATCTGACCCATTATATAATAGCAGCTCTTTTTCTTACATTTGAATTAATCTACATCAAATTAAATTTAAAATATGTTTTTATGATATAAAGAGCAATAGTGATTTGGTATCAGGATTTGGTAAAGATCACTCAACGAAAACAAAATAATCCATTGCTTTATGCATAATTTTGAATTAATTTAACTAAAGAGCTGAATCTTTAAGCATTTGGAAGTCATGCCAACTTCAACGAGCGCATAAAGAGATACATATATGATACAGATATGGATGTGAACCTTTGCTGTGTACGGACATTGAAAAGCCTTAGTCCTACAGTGCATTGCAATATGAAGATAATTATATTAATATACAGCGTGTTTTGCCCATGGACAAATATTTTTTTTTTTTGGGGTAAGGGAGTCCTTTTCTACTGTCTTATGTATCAGGGTTGTTGAAATAGATTTTTTTTCAGCATTTTGAAAAAATACCCAAAATTTCATCTTTAAATCATCATAATTTTTTAATCTGTAATCGTTATAGCCAAAAATAACGTATATGTTTTTATATTTTGCAACGTATCTAAAAAATCAATATTTTATGCAATTAGTTTGAAGAAAATTAGTTCTGAGTTTCCAAAGTCACAAAAAATGTGCGAATGAATGAGAAATGTCAACTTTTAAATTCTCTAAACAAAAAACTAACAACTATTGACGTAAATGAATTATTTTGGAGTCCTTATTCCGTGGTTTGCATGGTCTCTAGATCTGACACCACTGTATTTCTTTGCTTGGGAACGTGCACCATTCCGTGGCTTGCACGGTCTTCAGATCTGACACCACTGAATTTCTTTACACGAGGACGTGACCTATTCCGTAGCTCGCATGGTCTTCAGACCTGACACCACTGGATTTCTTTGTCTAATGACGTACAAAATAATTAATGTATACAACCGAGATGCCCACAAAGATACGATACGATCACGGGTAAATAGTGCACATGTATTTATTAAGTTTAAAAATGATTCACTTGAATTTTGTAACCAAAAAATAATGATCACAAACGAATTGGTAATCGATTGGATGTCGTATATTGACGTTTATTCCTGTTTATTCCCAATTCAATTTCTTGGAAAACCATTTCTAATTCCATACTGAACAGTTTCGTTTGATATGCTGACTCTTTGTTTCGTTCCTTTGCCGATGCTAAATTTAACTATATATATTTGCATCAATATCACCTTTGGGGATGTTTTCCATCGATTGATGTAGTCATTTTCTATAACATGAACGCCCGAATTATTACTGATGTACTTACCAAGTTGAAGACCTTTTCATAAGCGATGAATCGCGAATGGAGTGCTTCATCGTATGCATTCACTATATTATTTCGAATCCTCTTCGGAAGCTTTCATTTTGCGCTATTTGCCGAAAATGTAATATGGATTTAAATTTAAATCATGTCGATTAAAATGCGGTTTTAATTATTTTATTATAATTTTAACATCTATAATATTAATAAAAATACACTCAAAACTCTTTTTGTGCGACTTTTTTTTTGTGCGATTTCCAAGTTATGCGGTTTTATTTAAAGCAATTTTTTATTTCATGAAGAGTACGTATCGAGATATTTTCGATAAAATAGAAAATAAATCATCAACACTAACCGAAATTTGGATAAAAATTATAATTAGGGACTTTGTAAATCATATTGCATCTGGTTTAGATTTATGAAAAAATTGATTTCGTTTTCTTTACATTTTTCCAATGTTTTGACTATTAAAAATACTTTCTCCAAAGGAATATTTAAAATTACAACTACTAATGAAATCTTTTAACGCGTTTTTCTCGAAACTACTTTTTTTAACGCGGTTGACATAATATCTCAAGTTTAAAAAATTAATTTACTTCAAACTGAGTACGAATCTTTTTTATATAACCCTCTATTATTCCATCCAGATTTATGCCAAAATTTATTTTATGAGTATTAAAATAAAAAATTAAACTGTGACAAAATAAGGCCAAAATATTACTGAATTTCTTTTTAGCCATTTTGTGATTTTTTTTAGTTAGAGACTATAGTGACATGCTAATAACAATGATGTATGACGTTCTTTAAATGTTACCAAAAATGTTAGTTTTTAATTGCATTATTATTTTCCTGTTTTTTTAATTATTTTTTTTATGCGAATTTGGTTATATTTTATATAGTTGTTTTAAAATCCACCGAACGCATCTTTCCGAAGCAAAATTCCGGGTTATATTTGAATCATCCTCGTAAATTATGTAAACTTTAAAATCATTTAAGAGGAGATTTACAAGAATAAAACTGCATAAAAATATATTTATTACTAATTATAAATACGAATTTTGTGATCGACAACAAGTTTGGAAACGCTTACTACTTCGCGAAAAAACTATAGTATAACTATGAAACAACATAAAAAGTATACATATTATTAAACACACATTTTTTAACATGTAATAACATTTGAATGATGAGCAAAATTGATTTAAATTTTTAAAATCAATTTTGACTGTATAAGTAGGTGAACGATTTTTCACTTTTTCGCCGATATTATCACAAAATAGCTCGATTGGAGACAAGGTCTTGGGATTGGGGGAACTAATTCATTTTTTTAAAGAAGAAAAAATAGTACAAGGTTTTGAAGTGTGCTTGTGTGGATTATTATCTTGATAGAATGTGAACATTCGCCCTAATATTCGATGAAATGAAGGTTCTGCATTTTCTTCAAGTAACATATTTTCAAGTAACCCTATTTAATTTATTAAATCCCCAGTCTTTTTGCCACAAAAAGCATCATCAAAATTTCATCTCCGTATCTAATTTTAGGTACTCTACATACTTCAGAAGAATGTTTCGATTTTTTCGCCGAACCAAAACTTCTAAATTTGAGCTCGAAAGTTCAAATTTGGATACATAAAATACTTTCGCAATCAGCAATCGTCCAATTTTTATGCTTTGTGTTAAATTCGATTCAATTCTTATCTTCTGTTTATTCAATTTGTTTTTTTAAAGTTAGCATTTTAATGCCTCTTTCGTAAAATTTGGCCGGTTTTCCACTAAAGTAAGAATCCAAATGATTTTTCACTTGTTCCGCAGAAGTGATTTTTTTTTATCATGAAGCGAATGTTCTAATGACTTGAAAAGACGATAGTCTGAAGGTGCAATGTAGGAAAATATGGTGGATGTTGCAGCACTTCCAAATCCAGCTCCCTTATCTTGTTCTGCCGAATCCTTGCTGCGTGTGGTCTTGCATTATCATGCTGTAATATTCTTCTTTGGTTGTTAGCTAGCACTGATCGCTTTTTGAGCATTTTTGCTTTTAACCTATCTAATTGTGCACAGTATAGTTCTGCTGTGTCAGTTTGGCAAGGTTTTAATAATTCCTAGTGAATTATGCCAAAAAAATCCCACCAAACACAAAGAAGGACCTTTTTCAAGGATAATGACTGTCGAGGGGTAGAAACAGGTACTTGATTTGAAGAAAGCCTCTGTTTTTTCCTTCTCAGGCTGTTGTAGAGGACCCTCTTCTCATCCCCAGTAACGATCCTTTTTAAAAATGGATCGGTTTCATACCTGGACAATAGCGATGTACAAATGGTTATCCGTTGTTCCAAGACCATTGATGACAACTCGTGCGAAACCCAAATTCCTCTTTTCAAAGAGTCTTTTCAAATAGTCTTTTACTGTCGACCAGGGACAGCCGATGTCTAGCGATAATTCCTTTATTTTTTAACGAGGATCAGATTCTACCAGAGAATTTAATCTGTCATCATCGATTATTGGAGGTCATCCTGATTTTGGTTTATTTTTCAAATTTCTGTCACCACTTTTGAATTTTTAGAACCATCTATGGCATATTCGAATATTTAATGTGTTGCCATATGTATTATAGATGCGCTGGGTAGCTTCTTTTGCTTTTAATCCTTTGTCGAATAAAAACAGTAAACAAGATCGCAAATGGGTCTCATCAATTTCTGTCTTGGACATTTTCACTATGGCTAAAAATGTAGTAGATTTTGGTTGGCTCGGTATTTTTCTGTCTCTCAAAGTCCTAGTATTATGGTGTCTTTTTGATAATAGAATGCATATATTTGGTAGTATAATGATAAAGATATGAATTGTGACAAACTTCAAAAGATAATTGCAATGCGATTCATATTTTTTACAACTCTAAAATGTGTAATCTATGTATTTTTGGTATTATGAGACAAGAAAATAAAAAAAAATCCATTACGTTTGTATTAATGTTCTATTGTACATTGTGATGCATTGTTAAGTAGAAAGGTTGTAATATTAAAAATAAGGCGAATTAAATAATTTATGATGATTATTATAAAATTCGATAATATGTTAGGCGTTTTCAAACTTAATGTCGGTATTAAATGTCATTCGAATGTATTAAAAAATAATTTATTTAAGCTTGTTGAAATTGATGATGATTTAATTATTAGTAGAGGGTGGATGGGTAGAATAATTGCGATTCGTTTTAATGCACTTAATGTACATCCTTAGGGTGGAAATCCACGCGCCGGTATATACGTATAGGCTGAGTGTGAAACAACCTTAAGGTTTTTTCATGAGCGAGACGGCGCTATCGCAAACCGCCATTGCATCGCGCGCATGCGCCCCTAGTCGCTTTTCTCTTCCCTCTGCGCACGAAGCACCCCCAACCCCTAGCGGACGTACAACCTCTCCACCATTATGGATCTTAAAGTCGTTCGCGTCGTGTGTCACCACCCTCGCACGAGCACCCGCCATGAGGTTATCCCGCAGGAGGCACCCCAGAAGAGCAGGTCCTGAACGGGACCAACCCCCGTGCAAGCGCAAAATGTGAATTCGTACCCGCGCGTGTTGTGTTCAGTGATTATACCCGACTCTTGTGGATATACACCACTCAGTGTTCAGTGACAGTAATTATACAAAAATATACAACATAGACCAGAACGTGAGTACAATTCATCCCCGGTCATCCCCCGTAGATTTAGGCGTCGTCAGTGGCGAACGTAGTTCTTTTTTATAATGCGGTTTCTTGCGTACACAAATCGATGGACAAGTACACGCTTAACCCTATCCGAACCGCGAATTCTGCATCGCGATCTTACATCCTTTATCAAATGTTATTCGCGGGGTCGCATTGTTGTTCGAGAGCCATTGTAACTCGTCGGCTTTGTTCCTGGAGATATTCCCGAAATTCTATAGGTTATAAGCCCGGGATGCATATAAATTTGGATCGAGCCAATGGATAGCTCGAATATATGGGGATTTCGATTCGACTTAACTCGAATAACAACAATTCGAATTCAGCCCGCAAATCCTATTGAAGCACACTAAGAACGCTTAATATTTATACGAGAACAACATGACACTTAACCTCACAACACATTAATACCAAGATATAATATTTTTAATAAATTTACATAAACGCCAAACGACAAGAGCTTCCCAAACATTTAATATTCGTGCATTTCTTTTGGGAGATACGTCTTATCAATAAGCTTTACGTAAGAATGCATGCAGTTATATTGCTCATTTGTATAAATGCTACCCAAATTTAGAAAAAATGTATTTATGATAAATATCATAGTAATTAATAATGACTGAATATATTTTTTGCATAAATCATTTTGCTTATGTCTTATTTTTATTCAATGTTTGTAAAGGATTTACTTAAATATGTATGTCCGTGTATCAATTTATATTAGGGAAATTGAGCTTTAATCTTAGGTGACATTCATTTTTATCAATATGAATATAAAATGTATAATATTAACGATATATATGATATAATATGAGGCTAAATTTATTATAGGCTTAAGATTGACAAAATGCAAAAAACGATGAACAATTGACTGATGCTATTATATATGGAGTATTTGCGATCAAATTGCATTCTATAAATTCGGATTAATTACAAACGGTCCTCAATGAGTTAAATTTATCTCATAGCAGAGTAAACGCTTCTAATATATTATTAACAGAATCCATTATTATTGTATGGAGAGATTCTGAGGTAAACGACCGAATGCCGTTTCTTACGATTCAGAGTGAAATTCTTGGAAAGCTTATCTCATAAGTAATTGATGGAAAAGTTCTTAGATCCGTCCTTAAATTGAATTATCTAGATTGCGATTATTTGTGATTGGTATTGGCATAGCTTTTGTACGTTTTTGGCTCACAATTTTCGCATTTATATGCTTTTGGAAGGGGAGAGGGTTAATATTGATCCCATAACGGATCCAAATTAAATCCAGTTAAATGCCAAAATCAATTGATAGATCTATTTATAAGTATTCGGCCAATTAAGCGTATCACGCATTCTGGTCATCAAACATATCAAGTATGAACCTCTTGCGGTTCGGCATCCGTTTTGTTTACGTTTCTAGCGGCCATTAATTTCTTGTTGTTTTCCGTAGATTTTTTCCCGGAGCCCCCATCATCAATCACGCAAAAACAGTAGTTAGGCTATGAAAAATGGCATCATGACCATACGTTTAATTCTGCTCCATCCAACTTCTCAAACGCATACTTGAATAATTAGGTCGCATTTATTTCACGAAAAACAGATAAATTACGTATGTCGGAGCAAGAATCTGACAGCCCCTTATTATTTAATATTTACGGGCGAGCGAAATAGTCGACCTGAAAAAAAGCCCTTAAGATCGGACCTGTCCTTATTAAGTTAAGGGTCAATCACTTAACTAGCTAATCGGGCGTCGATTAAACACGAATCTTGACGAAAATGCCCGAAAACAATATCCCTTATAAAATAAGCAGCCCTCTAAACAATCAAATTGAAAATCGAGCCTTAAAACAATCTGATTTGTATAATCTCGCCGAAATCTGGACGCTTAGAAACAGTGGCGTAACTACTAATTGGCGAGCTTGGGCGACGCCTAGGGGCAGTAATTGTCTAATCTATGTATACATATATATGTTTTTAAAATTGTTATATTAACCTTTCCCTACCGGTGATGTATTTACTACACCTCGACTCTAATAATGGGCTTATCGATATGAAATATAATAGATACGGGGTTCAAAATTTTTGTATTCCTTCGTAATATAATTACGAATCCCATCGAAGTATTATACAATAGTATATAAGTACTCATCTGTAGCGTCGGAAATAAATAAACTGTCGGGAAATCGGGAATTTTGCGAGTTTTAGTCCGTGTCTCGGCAGAGAGGAATTTTGGACAATGGAAGACAATAAGAAATGGACTTATTAGTAATTTTTGATCAAATTTATCAATGTAATTTCTTAAACTATTGAAAATCCCGGGATGATCTAATGCGATCCCGAAATCCCGGGATTGAAATTTTTGATCGGGATTGGATTCCCTACATATGACCATATTGTAATAGTAATTCAGTTTGTTCGCATACCTGGCATAAATGGAATAAACTCGGGTGAAATACATGCTTAGTAACTTATATTAAAATCTTATATGTTATTAAGTATGTATTACACGTTAGTTTGTTTCATTCATATCAAACAAAAGCCCGGAATTTTAAATGGTTTCACTGGTTTGCATATTATATTACACATCTTTATTCAGAGCAGTTTACATGAAAATTATGTTAAATTAAGGTTTTAATCACATTTTATGATGTGGAATCCGTGGGAGAATATCCATGGAAGAAAATTTCATCCCTTATATAGCTGATATTATAGCTGTTATGATAATATTAATTTAAATTCGTTTTTACAAGTTTTTCATCTCAAGCACTTATAATTTTTGAATTGATCATTACATTTGGACAAAAGGTAATTTGAACGTTTTCAATGAGTGCTATTAGCAAGATGCTGGAAGACAAATAGAAATACTGTATGATATTTTTATTTATATACCATTAACATTAATTCTATATTGTGTTTGTGTTTTTAAAGAAGAAAACTATCAATCTTTGATTTAGAAACTATCAAGCTTGGAAATCCTCTACGGAATATTGTGGTCGTTTTTGAGAACAAAGTTGCAGGTAAGCAATCATATAGTGCCAAACAAATGGAAACATCAATCAAAAATATTCGGATGGACGACCTCTTATTTATTGCCAAGTTCTAGGAAAGCGTATGAAAAAGCTTTTGATAGTGAGTCGAATAAAAAAAAATAGGTCTTAGACTTTTGATTATGAAAGAACAGAGCTACAGAGAGAGAACAGAACATTAAACTTTCATATTTTTTACCATTTTCTTGATGATTTTTAACCCTAAAAAAGCTATTTATTTACGCTAAAACCTTAAAATTTTAGCTTAGTTGACTAGATAATATTATAGCGAGAAACATCCCAAAATTTCAGTCAGATCGATCAACAACTTTTTAAGCTACAACTGGCGAACATTTTGATAATGCAGTTTCGAGATAATCTCGTTTAAAGTTTCAATGCGATAAAACTATCAATTTCAGTGACTTATCGATCAACCAATAATTCCAGGTGCATATAATAGATCTTCAGCTTTCTAAAAAAGTTGATTATCTTCGACTAACTGTTGTTTTCGGGCTATTCGAGCTACTTTTATCTCAGAGAGTTCTACCTCGCTACCCGCGCTTCATCGGTATTTTTAGCAAAGATTTAACAGTAGGTGTCAATAATTATATTTAATGTATACATCATCTTTAAAATAAAGCTGTAGTCGCTATTAAATATATCCCAGCAGCATTTCAATGATTTTTACATCAGAATGCAGGCGCTTTGGAGCCAGTCGCCAAACCGTCGAGTTAAACCATTCATTAGCATTTTGGGCATGGCCACTCAAGCATCTTTAAATTAATTCATCCCTGGTTCAATCTTTATAAATTGGTCAGAGATGCTGTTTTATCTCTTGGACAAGGAATGGAGTCAGATATTCAAGCTTTGGATATTTTTTAAAGCATTGGTATTCTGCCATTTGCATAAGTTTTTGACTCCAATCGGGTTCCCATGATAATGTTTTTTTTTAAATTCCTCGAACTTCTCTAACTTTCGTTTCTTTTATTAATATATTTTGACATTTTTGTTTCAAAAATTCAACCATATACGACAAAATATCGAGCTAAACTTGACTTCGAGCAACTTCGAGCTGACTTCGAGCAACTTTAATTTCGCATAAAAGTGTACATTTTTTTGTATTTTGGTGCCTATGTGTGTAATCTGTAGATATTGGTGAATATAAAAAAAAATATTAAGACATTGGATAAGTGAACTGGATTGAGATATTAATTTATTACTTTTAATTTTTAGTTGGATTAATTCAAGGACCAAGGTTCATATTTCCAAGACCTAATTTTTTTTCAGTTGGTTCACAGGAAGATTCAATATCTTAAACAAGACTTTTATAGTCTAGTAAATAAAGGGCGGTAATAATAAATTGCTATGTCTGTTATTTTAGTAAAAAAATAATTTTCTACTCATTCCCGATATCCCAATTGTTAGTATGTTGAAATATTTTCCCACATTCTGGATTCAGACAATCTGAATTATTATACAAAGAGTATGAAACTGAATTACTCTATCAATAATTTAATTCACTAACAAGCTTAATTGGACGTTGGTTAAATTATGGTGATGAAATTTTATAGCAAAAAATATAGTCACAATGTTTCATAGTGATTTCCCCCGATTTATTCTATTTCTGTGCGTTTGTCACATTTAATACTCCTCTGCAGGTGTCGTTATCCCCGAATTTATAGCCTTTCCCATTAAAAACTGGCACAAAAATCCTATGGTCATTGATGATAAATCATAATATGAGTACAATATTCGAGCACCATAAAACATCACATAAACTGGAGAAAACGACTATGAGTTAATAAAAAAAACAGTGAACATACGGTCGCGTCGCTTTGTGTTTTTGCTTTAGGGAAAAAAGTAAATTTTATTGCATATTAGATAAAAACAACAAAAACAGAATAGCCGACAAAAACAATTTTTGTTTATTTTATGGGCTAGGTAAATTACCACGTTAATTACTGGAGAGCGAAGCCTCCAAGTCCATTAGAAAATTTCGTTTCAATGTTGTATTTACTTTGCAGACCGTATCTGCAATCTAGAATATTTAAGGGCTATTTGACGTCAATATGCATAAATTATATATTACACCCTTATGTGTTTATGTTTTCTTAGATTCTGGGAAATTAAAAAAAATGTACTTATATAATATATATGGAAAATTTTATGTATTGTAACTGAGTTATAGCACAATATTTATGTACTATTTGGCAAGAAAACGATAGTGGGAACGAAACCAATGCTCTAAAAATGGGTTCATTGTACTGAATACATGCCATTTTTTTTTAACATAAACTCTACCATGCTCATGATAAATCGCCATGAATTATGTCGAAAGATTTATAATATTTTTCTGGTCACACTATCATATATTTCTACATCAGTATGTGAGCATGGACGGATATTTCTTATTCGACTTCCTCGTGATATATTATGCAGCTCAGGTCTGTGGCTGCATACGAGTTTTCATTCTGATCTGATCCGCAAGAAAAGATTTTATGGAGAAAGGCTTTGGCATTGATGGAGCCCAATAAGAAGTTTCCTGGCGTAGCAAACCTAAGCTCATATTGAATGCAGATGAATGTATATTTTGAAAGCAGCGTGCATCCCAAGATGAAAATTCTTGTTAAAATGTGAAGAATGCTCCATTAATATTTATGAGACCCCTGAATATATTGAACAATAAAAGAGAACCAAAAATGAAGGGGATCAAGCCAAAAGCTTATGATTTATTCATTTGACAGGATGAAATCAATGATACCTAATCCAAATCATTTACTTCAAATTATTTCATCCTGCAAATATTTAGGTGTTGAATTTCAGTTTATTGGATCCCAATATTATATAAGCATATAAATATTCTTATGATAGGCAGCAATTATTTACATATATATGTAAAGCTATAACAAAGGGGTGGCAAAGCAGTCGCCCGCCACGGGCACAACTGAGCCTGTAAAATTTAAACAACCTACACGATCATTCATCTTCGGACAAATTCAGTTTGTAATGAGAGTTTGTAAACGTTCTGTAAACATATTCGGATGAGACGTTCATTCGTCATGTCAGCGGTTTGAAAAGCGGACCGGTTAGACACATAGACCTTGTGGACCACTCCGTCCTCTTTTAGGCACACATCTTACGCACAGCTTTCTTATGTCCAAATTTTTAGTTAATATGCGATGTACGGCGATGGTAAAGTCGATGGTCATCTAATAACATTTTGTGGGTTTTCTTCACCATTTTTGAGGTTGTTATCTCATTTGGTCGACCACTGAGCTATTAACTAATTAATCTTTCGTTTTTGTTGCCTAACCTTTCCTTTACTTTGACTCTAATAATGGAAATATCAATATGAAATATAATATATAGAAGGTTCAGTTTTTTTCAAAATTTCATATTGTGTATCAAATACATATCATGGTCATATATTAGGTCGGGTACTTATGGGACTTTCTTCATATATTTTAATATATCGCATGTATGTCTATCTCTTCGCTATAATTTTTTGCATAATTCGACTGTTATAATTTTGTATTGTTTTATGGTCCTTAAGCGATCTCTTTAGAAATCCATTAAGGATAATTTAATTTGAATTTAAAATTAAGGTCATTTAAAAAAAAAAATCAATATGCATTTCAATCTTTTTTTTCGATGGCGATTGTTTGAACAACTTTCTTAGGAAAATATATCCAAATGAAATATATTTATAAAAATTCAATTTATAGGACAAACTGGAGAAAGGAATGAATAGATATATTTCAGGGAAGAGGAACCTTTCATCACCATTCCGACGAAATTGTCACAATTTATTTTTAATAACGGTGATCGATTGGTGTCGGAGGCTCGTTCGGGTTTCTCCAATATAATTTAAGCTTTTTCTCAATAATGGGGTCAAAATCAGTGTCAACCCCCGGAAAAAGTCTTCGACCCTTAGGGGTGGCTCGCCCGTCCGTGCGTTTGGGCTTCTTCGGGGTAAGATATTAAACCGTGGGACGCAGGTGTTTTTTAAGTTTCAATTTGGTTTTACTTTCCCCATCTTCATAGTAATCTTTATTACCCGGTCGAGCCCCCAAACCCTTCTCCAACCCCCCCGACATTCTCTTATATAATCATATTACAAAGCGATCAAATAACGTCGTGCCTTATCCGTTCAAGGGACAACGTGATATAGATTAGAAATGACTTTGATGGGTTGACAAATATCGAATTGGCTTTCCATTGTGTACTGTTTTTGTGAGATGTGTGATTAGAAAGTAAGAAAAAATAATAAATATTTTTTTCCGAAGGTTTTGAGCATCGATGAACGCTTGCGAAATAGTGCTTTTTGTTTGAGCTTGTCGGGGTTTTGTGGTTGAAAACTTAATGTTCGGTGCTGTTTCGGATTTCCTTTACATGAATTCGAATGAATCTATAACTATTGGAGTTTAAATCGAACTCCAAACTATCGCAAAATAGGCTTTTAGAAGAACACAACCAAAATAATAATCTGATTAAGAGATAAATACTACCTTTGATAACAACGGACTACTAATAATACTGATTGTGTAAATCAATTAAATAATAGTAAACATTAACAATGTATGGGCGAAAGTAATGTATTAGTTAGTCTTGTCAGTATTTTTTGTAAACATCGGACGCATATTAATACCCATAGAAAATTAATATCGATATTCAATATAAACGTGCTTTAGTACATATTTTTATTTTCATATGGCGAATTTGCCTATACCTGATATATAAATGGTATGATGTTTGATTGATTCATAAATAGAATACGATCAAACTTAAATTTGGAATTGGAAAATTGGATTGCATTTGCAGAATGTAAACCCGCCCTGCACCCGAGCATCCTATCGGAATTTAAAGTAAGGCATGAACGAAAATCGAATGTAAATTATGAGCTCCCTGAAGGGCCATGAAAAATTCAGTGCATTTTTCTAGCACCGATCCTTGACCTGTTTCTATAGCAACCGACATGAAGCTTTATGACCCTCCTCGTGCCGTGTATACACGGGGTGGTCGTTATGGGGTTAAATTGAATTCCGCTTTTAGTAACTGGAGATTCGGGTTAACTTTGATGTGACGCTCTGACTTCCAAATTGCAACATACTTGCCCTTCGACGTTCCACGAAAGGGTTCCGTGTCATTGCTCAATATCGCATTCCATCGGTGCAATCGTTTTTGGAACTCTATAAATGCCAATCTACGGTTTATTCGGTGGATTTGAATGTGGAATACTTGTCTAAGATAAAGAGCACAGTTTATCTTCGATTTGAATCTTGGTTAGACAGACGAATGTTTTTTTTGTGACTTTTATTATATTAAGAAACCCATCATAGGATAGTCTCAAAGTTATGGAACATCCATTATTTATTAAGGCTCTACGTAATCTGAAAACCTGTATCTGTGAAACCTGCACGAATATGGATTGTCACGGTGCTTCGTCAGCATGACACCATGATACACATTTTCCCCCCAAAGTAACCTCTCGTTTAGTATATTGTATTACGGCATATACTTCTAACACTCTAATTTTATTTTGTACTCTATACTATTAAATTTATATATACTCACTGTTTATGTTGTAAAAATTGTAAATAAATTTGGATTCAAGACGTTTAAAATTTATAAATATACTTTTATTGAAGAGCATATTACTAGTTTAAGAGCATTTAGTTACGTTTAAGTCTGAGCTAAGTCTGATTATGAATCAAGGTATAATTTAGGAAATCGAAATGACTACGAAAAATGATTTTTGTGGGAGATCCATATGACTAATCGTATTCAAAGCAAGTGCGGACTGGATTGAAAAATCAAAGAACGAAATGGTATCAGGGAACTTGAAATTCACGGGGAAAAGCTTTCTGCTGACATACCTTCAGTAAACACATTGAAGCTATTTGCGGTAAAGAAAGGATTCGACGAAGAATTTATATACAATGCTAATGAGATCGGCTTAAATTAAAAAAAAAAACTACCAAACAAATCTTTATCATCAAGATGTGAAAATACTGGTGAAGTGTATAAACGATGGCATGAAATATCAAAACTCTATAGATAAAAGAGGAAAAATAGCCCATAGAAAGTTTAAACCAGATCGATGAAATGTTTATGGTAAAACTTTTTCCACCAAATGGCAAGTCGGTAATACAACCTATGGATCAGGTAAAAAAATCATGATTTTTTTTTTTTTAAAAGACCTTTAGTATTAATATATTCCAGTAATGTGGAAATAAGAGACATTGCGGGAGCAATATCACAAATTTCTATATGTGCTAAATGCGTTGAACAATATTAAGTGGTTAAATTGCGATGTAAACGATCTTGGATTCCAAATTTTGAATGATGAGGAAATAATTAAAAAAAATATTGCGCAATCAGAAGAATAAGGTCGAGAAGACTAAGAAGAGATTTGCGAGTGGGAAGATATTGGTCCTACACATTCTGAAGCTTTTCAGGGTTTAGATGTCACCATTAAATTATTTAGGACTATATTTGCTATATCTTACGAGTTAGATAAATAGTTGTGATTATTTTCGATTATCCTAAATTTTTGTTATCCGGACTAAATTCATCCCCAATTATTCTGGATAATCGAGGTTCTACTGTATAAATAATTTAATAAGAATATTTGTTAATAAATTAATGATATAATGCTTAGGTTGCTTCTTGCAAAACTTTTCAATTACTTAAGCACTGTAAATTCTCATTGCATATGCAAACATCGAGTTTATAAGAAGCTTTTTCTTTCTTCTTTTAGTTCTAGGGTTTCTCTCGTTTTCAGTTAATTAATTTTAAATGATATTTGCCTTTAAATGGTTTTGATATTCTTGAATGCCTTTATTCGTATTATATTATTAATTCCTTTCTACTGAGACGCGGACTAAAACTCGCAAAATTCCCGATTTCCCGACAAATTATTTATTTCCGTCGCTGCAGATGAATACTTATATACTATAATACTTTGATGTGATTCGTAATTATATTACGGAGGAATACAAAAAATTTGAATCCTGAATCTATTATATTTCATATCGATATTCCCATTATTAGAGTCGAGGTGTAGTAAATACATCACCGGTAGGGAAAGGTTAATATAACAATTTGAAAAACATATTACATAGATTATACAGTCACTGCCTTTAGGCGTCGTCTAAGCTCGCCAATTAGTAGTTACGCCACTGTTTCCAAGCGTCCAAATTTCGGCGAGAATGTCTCGATTTAGTAGCCTTCATCGTGTTGGTGAGGTGTACGATTTCTGTTAGATAAAAATTTCAATCCCGAAATTTTCGGGATTTTGTTTTATAATCCCGGGATTCTTAAGTACCTAAAACTGTCCGGGATCCCGAGATTGGATTCCCTACCTATAAGTCATATATGGAGTATGACATAGTCATATATGGAATTTAAATTTAAATACAGTAATTTTTAAATTTAATGGATTCCTGATAGCTTTTTTTAATGGTTAGAGTTCAAATTCATACTGTGGAAATGGTTTTCAACACAATAATACATTTGGGAGATCGGTAGTATTCATATTTCTGATCGCTTCCCTTTATCCAGATTTTTCTTGATTTTCTGGCTTTAAAAAACGTAAATGCCAGGCGATTAATAGCGTTGGATGGGGTCGCTAATGAGTAACTGAATTTACAACAAAAATTAAAATATCGTTTGAACTTAGCGATCTTTCACTATCTAGAATGCCTAATCAAATAAACTTACCCATGTATAGCTTTAAATGGAAGGCAATCATATTTAAATCCTTTATTCCTGGAAAAATGTCATACACATAACGCTTATGTCACCTTTACCCTAAGAAGAAAAAATAAATAAATACAAGTGTTTTGATATTAACAAATTTTACCACGTCACGAGTTAAAATATTTACAGATTGACAATCGTTTTGATTAGTGTCTAAATATAGTAAAAATTATATTTTCAAACGAAGCACTTTTTGAGAGGAATGACGTGGAAAATATTCATGATTGTGTTAAATTCGAATCTGGGAAGGGTGGGCGACGCTGTCGTGCTACTCATTCCAATTGCTTACGAAGCATTACATTTTTTTTCAAAGGCTTCCATTTGGTCCAAACAATGTGGACACGAGTTTTATTTGTCTCGGGAGCATTGAATTCAATTCATTTAAATTCCGTATGATGTCAACCTGAGCGAAAGGCCACAAGCCACTGAATGTCTGTTGCTTGTTGCGGATCAATCAGCATGTTGATGAAGTAATCTTCGCTCCAGGTCTCCTCATTCGGGAGGGTTTTTATCGGCCTAAAAGAAGACACTTTTAATTAAGCCCTTATGTCAATTGAGGGGGACTGCTAAAAATAGTTTCAAGCGCCAAACATTTTATGGGGTGCATTAAAATTTTCAATCAGGCGTCCATATTTTCAGGTGACATCTCGCCCTGTCAGGATGGCGTCTTGATCAAAACTTTTCCAGCGTTATCGGACTAACTAGAAATTTTACAGCCGTTTTACAGCTTTCGTTTATCGCCTTCAATGGTGCCGTTCAGCTTATGATCCAATAAACTTACGGGCGAAAGATTAAAAACGTGTCGAAATAAAAGCGTGTATTGCAAAAATGCTGTCTCACAGGGCTGAATGGTAAGCCCTGTACAACGAGGGAGACCTTGCACGCTTTCGGATTAAATATTCTAGATAATAGATATTTCCTTTGAGAAGGGACGCCAAAAAATAATCCAAGGGATTGAAATAATCATTAAAATGGCTCCCATTATTGAATTATGCCGAGGAAATGACTCGAAATTTACTCGGAGAACCGTGTAGAATTTTGTCGAGGCAAATTATTGGCTACTCCTATGATAATTTCGCAAGGATTTGACATATCCAAATTGAACATGAAATGCTCGATTTTTTCCTCGCATAATGTGGAAATATTTTTTCCAAGGTCACCGGGGTAAAATCCATAGTAGAAAGTATATCCAGTCAATTTGCTCCGCAAAACCTTTTAATATTTCTGACATGAAAATCTTGTTATGTCTGTGGTTACTGAGCTTAGCTAAAGTGTTTTGGGTCGGCTTAATGTTATCTTATTTTTTTATGTATATAAGATTATGTGGTTCAGATATTCAGCCTATTATTGTAACCTTGAAATCCCCTCAAACGATATGCTGATATTAAAATAACGTAGCATACTAGCTTCATTTCGCATATTGGGCTACATTAACTTTGAGAGATAATATTAAGAATATCTCAAAAAAAAAAATCACAGTTTAATCGAAATCAGATCGTGGAAAAAAATTATCCTGATTTCAAGGATCTTAATCCTCTGGACAATATATCGTCGATTGTGAAACTAATTAGGACTGCACACAACGATTGCTATTTGTCCATTAACCATTCTGTCAATGAAAGTGCTCGGGCTGAATCCTCATACATTTTGTATGGAAATTGATGAAAAACATACTTGTCACTCATTTACGCTTTTATGGCATGTGGATAAAAATATTAATAATTGACAAACTGACTCCTCACATTTATTACATTCAAATCGGACTTTTCTTTGAAGATTGTCGTTCACCCGGCCAATTTTGCATGACATGTTCATTACTATGTTCTTCTTTTCTTGTATATTTGGTATCACCAGCTGATGTGTTAGGATTTATGAACATTTATGGCGTACATAGGTGGAATGATTAGTTTTTTGACTCAAATTCTTATAAACTGTGAAAGATGCCAATGCTGCAGTATTCAGCATATTGTAGGGGAAAAAAAACTGTCATCTTTTATGTTCGATGCATAAAATAACAGTTTTAAAACAAGTAGGGCAAGCTGTGTGCCAATAAATCAGCAACTCTAGCTTTGAATAAACAGAGATAATTTATTTTTAAGTTTGTTCCTAGCTTGCCAGCACTTGTTTGTTCTACTAGCTTGAAAACTAGCCTCGTGTGTACCGGGCATTAGTCTGCCATATGTATATATACTCCCCAAGCATCTGCTCTATAACGTCAACACTTATCTTGTGCTTGTTGTAAAATAACATCACTTGTGGATTTTGGGCTTCTTCAATTGATTAATGAATTTTATCATTGATTTTTATATATAAGATCTACAGTAAATTAATTGTAACATACCTATATTATTTAAAAAAGTGCAAAAAATAAGTTGGTAAAGTTTTATCACAATCGAATGACCGGTAAGGCAGCGCATTAAATACAGACAAACAAACATTGATTTTTATATATCAAACTATGCCTATGTTACTCGCGAAATCTTTAACAATAAGTGAACGAAGTTTTATTGCAATACAATGAACGGTATGGCAGGCCATTTCACATGAACAAAACCACATTAATTTTTATATACTAGATTTGGGCTCTAATAAGTTTGAAATTTGTTACCGAAGAAATATTTTGTTGAACAAAGTCAAATTGATGGTATTTATCATACATAATTTTTAATATTTAAATAAGTGAGATAAGTTTTTATAATTTCGTCAACATGTTTTTATAATTTTGTAATTACACTCAAACCTCTTTTTGTGCGATTTCGAAGTTATGCGATTTTTTTTAAAAGAAGTTATTTTTTAATTTCATAAAGAGTACGTATCGAGATATTTTGGATAAAATATGAAATAAATCATTAACACTAACCGAAATTTGGAAAAAAAGTATAATTTGGAACTTTGTAAATCATATTGCATCTGCTATTGCTGAATTACGACCACGCTCTTTATTCTGGATTAGATTTTTGATAAAATCGATTTCGTTTTCTTTACATTTTTTCCAATGTTTTGACTCTTAAAAATACATTCTCCAAAGGAATTTCCAAAATTACAACTACTAGTGAAATCTTTTAACGCGTTTTTCTCGAAACTACTTTTTTCAACGCGGTTGACATCATATCTCAAGTTTTAATTAATTAATTACTTCAAACTGGGTACGAATCTTTTTCTATATAATCCTCTATTATTCCTACCAGAATAATGTCAAAATTTATTACATTATTAAATGTTACCATAAATGTTATTTTTTAATAGCCTCATTGTTTTCACAATAGCGATTTTGGATATATTTTATATAACTTTTTTAAATATGGATGCATCTTCATTTTTTCTATATAAGTTCATAGGGGATTTTTTTAAGAGATTGCAAAAAAACGACCCCAAATTAAGAAGAAAGAAGTTTATTTAATGATCGTTTAAAACGAACATATTGTGAGACTTTTTAGGCGAATATGTTGGTTTTTGATTTTTTCTTCCATTTGGTTCAGTTTGGATAAGATTATTTGAATATGAATTGGAAATAGTAGAGAATCTATGAAGAAATAGCAAAATTATTACTATTTTTAAATTATATTTTAGTTAATGCAATAAATCCAGTCACTCATAGGCAAAACTACAAGGTATTTATTTCTTCAACTCAAAAATTTCCATGTCCAAACTTTTATATAATAATAAGACTCCGTGGTTTATCTCACTGTATCAAAGATCGGTCTCAATAAGAATACCCTGTCTTGTTTTAGACCAATATTTTGGATATTTAATAGTAAATCAAGGTCAAATTTTCATTTTGAAAATGTTAACCACTTTACTAACACCCTCTGTATGATATTTACGCAGTTAACCGATGGAGATAAAGGTTTGGGTATTTAATATGTACATATAATTTTGTCGAGCGTATAAATTTCGCGTTGAATAATGAGTCGAGCAACACTGTCATCTCAAAGGGTCGAATTAAAAATGTTTGACCTACGCACCCGCATTCTGTGGTCCATATGAAGTGTTCTTCGGAGGGTTGAAGGCGGGCTTAATTCGAATGCGGGAAAAGGCCGGATAATGCTGTATCTGGTCGCATGAGGGTAGGGAAAACTTTGCCAATCAGACCAATGGCGGAGAAAAAGTTTATCCGGGACTCGTCACGTATATTGCGATAAAAATCAATTTCTTTGCACAAATTACATTATATTTGAGATTTTGAAAACGCTCCAATCCACATAATGAAATAATGTAATACTCTCCAGCGTTAAATGGGGTCCGATACGAAAGAATCAAATATTTAGCTTCTCAATTTATATGCGAAGAAAAATACTCCTGAAATCGTATTTGTTTTATTTATTTTCTTTAAAACAAGAGGTTTTATTTCGCCAGACAGCATTCCGGATTTGGGGGATTTATTCCGTAATCTTAAGAAATCCCGCAGTCAGCTCTCAGGAATTCTCTGAATTTATAGTTATTTCAGACGTCTTACAAATACATTTCTTTTTAAATATCGATTAAAACGACTGGTTACGTCGCTTTAAAATTACGGCGTTGTTTAGATTGAAAACAATAAAAGTAGTAAAGCAACAGTTTTCCGGAAGCATAACGATGTTTATAACAACTAGGCGTTCTAAGAGGGTAGACCCTGGGGTGGTATATTTTCGTAATTGTATTCCTGGATTTTAATTCAAAACGAGAGATATTTTAAGCACGGTAAAACGAGTTTTGATTAAATGTTTTGATATATTTATCAAAGCCGCGAGCTAAAGTCATCAGCATAATATTAACAGATTTGCATAGTAGTTAATATAATAATACATATGTATTTTTATTATTGCACTTATCTAATTTTTCAATTAAATTTTGATGTTATAGCATTTTAATAGCTTCTTGGAAAAATAGTTACTATGTATATAGCCACGTCTACCGAAGCTCTAGCCACTTTGTATCGAAAACAGACGACGTTTATTTAACAATTGTTAACGTAATCTATTTGTAAACAAAAAAGTAGCTTTGTAGATTAAATATAAAGGGCAGTATGTATAATGACTCAGTTTTCGATTTTTTTTATTAATCTCCGCAGCGTTGAAAGCTTGTTAGATTGCAACTTTATAATTTTAATTTTAGTAGAGACACATTTTGAGTATCATCCTGATTTTTTACGTAAAAGATTTTGAATAGGGTTGATGATCAATACTGTATGTCTGATGTGTTCTTTGTCAGTTATTGGGTTTGATGTTTCAGTCTTATCTATCTGTTTTATCAATATTTTTGTTTGTTGAGAGAAGGTTGTTTATGAAATGAAATTAATAAAACTACGTTTGTTACCGTAACGATTTAAAGTAAATGAGACGAGAGCTTAAACCTTTCAGAAGGAGCAGGCTGCATCAAAAGTTTTTAATTAGCTAAAGCCTTCGCTTTCCAACTCTACACAAGAACATAATTCTCTTTCGAGTTTAATTAATCCTTGTCATCATTCTATTTCTGAGGCAATTTATTTATGGTATAATTCGTTTTGGCCTTCGTACCACTTTGTAGAAGAAACCTCAGACATTAAACGAATCATCCTCCAGTGCAGCTGCTGCAAGCTAAGCTCAACATTATTACATCTTCATACAAATGCTTCACATTTATAATGACGACAGAACGGCTTAACGTATTTTCATCAGAACATTTTCGAGGATTTTCGGGAAAGTTTCTTTCATACCGATATTGGAAAGTACGTGCCAGATTTACAGCGACAAATGTTGTAAAACATTTACGTAAGCGACTAAGAAATAATATTTGCTACAATCTGTCGGTATCAAAACCGGAAAAGCTGTGTGCTGTGCTAGTTCAAGCATCAAATTATATAAACATTATCTTCAAAGGAGACTTAACCGGAAGGAAATGGTTGTGATAAAAGTTCAGACCGTGGGAAAGGATCTTTCAAAGTGACAGAAAGGGAGATTTAATCTGAGAATAGATAATGGCTGATTTCTACTTCACGTATTTCAAGACAGAGTAATTCCAGGGCTTCTTTTATGGATGGCCAGACTCGGGCAATAGTTCGGGAAACAATACATTCCAATTTAAACTTGAAAAAAAATCGAAAAAAGCCAACTTAAAAGACATAATTTATACATGAATTTTTCGGTTTTCTTCGCAGCTTAAGCAATATATTTCATCCCCACGTTCAAAGGGTAAAAAACAATGTTCCGTCTGGCAAATGTGTCAGAATGGGGAAGTCCCATGGCGCCAAGTCGGCACCGACGCCCACAACGCCCACAACGGCGATGCACCCGCAAATTATGGTTTTATGTATTTTGCTAACATCTACCACTTAAATTCATATAACATTATTTTAAATGGCTATCAAGCAATTTACAAAAACGAAATATCTTACTCAAGCTCCAGGATTTTAATTATAGTGATTCGGGTTCAAATTCGGAATGCCCAAACAGATTTGGGATATTGGAAGTATTCGTATTTTCAATTGATCGTTTCAATTCACACAGTTTAATTTTTGATGAATATCGACTAACAACAATGATCTGCTAAGATAAATTCGTCCATCACATACAGAACCTTTACTGCCAAAAATTCGCAGCATTGAAATCACATGAAAATCGTTCACCTCTAGAAAAATTTCCCTCGTAGATTGTCTATGTCTGATAACGGATATGGTAACTTAAGAAGAAGTTGGATTCGAATCAATGACCTCTCATTGTTCGGGTGCAAGCTTTTGCTTGTACTTTCTATTGAGCTTTTATCATAATAATATTTAGGTACGAATAAGATCAATTGAAAATATTAAATCTAATAAGACTTCTCTAAGATGTTCATTTTAAGCTTCATATATTTGTTGATTGGAACATTTTTTTGGAACAGTTGCTGGATGAATCGATGGGAATAGGCGGGCATCGAATAGAAATACTCCCTTCTTTAAATAACTATTTATTCCTTACGAGAGAGAGAAAGTGAGAGATCTGGCTGCAGGAAGGACGACTTCCCGCAGCCAAGGCTAATCGACGACTCCCCCAACTCGCGCTTCCTGCGCGTTACTACCCAACCGGTAACGGTGCACGCGCAAGAAGCGATCCGTCGGTATGCAGGTGCAATGTCTCCGTAGGGCCACAAGAGATGGCGCTGTTAAAATAACACATTGCAGCTGAAGAATAAAAATTTAAAAAATACACAAATACAAAAAGTGTCAGGGATGTCGAAATAGATTTTATTTTGCATGTCCCTATACAAAAAAAATCTGTGGTGTCAAATCTAAAGACTGTGCGAGTCACGGAATAGGGTACTTTCTCAGACAATGAAATCCAATGGTGTCAGATCTGGAGACCGTGCGAGCGACGGAATAAAGCCGCCAAAATCATTCATTTACAGGACAGATGTGTCCACAAAAGAAATTCTAATTAAATAAAAAGGTATAGTGCGTGCATACGAAGCAGAGTTGGCCAATTTGAACAAATTTTGTAAATTTTAGGTATTTTTTCAAAATGTAAAAAAACACTATTTCGACAATCCTGACACTTACGATATAGGGCTTTTAAACCCCAATAAAATTTTAAATAAATTTCCCTGTGCGCAGATAATGTGATAATTTAACAACTGTGGTTATCGTTACCACACGGCGACGCTCGCCTCAAAAAAATGCATCACATTTTTTAAAATAATAATCGATTTGCTTAGAATTGAAATGGATGAGTACAATAAATCTCCCATAAATACTTGACTGGGCGTTGCAAAAAAATAGATCATTGTAAATATTTTCATAGACAGTAGTATAAGCTACATTATGAAGTGGTCGATTCCTTTTAACGTTGGAAAATGTCTCGAGTTTCAAACGCGGCTGATTGCACTTAATTTATAGCCTCGCAAAGCAGCGAATAAGGCTTTAACGATTTGAAATACGCTTCCAAGAAATACGGACGAAAAAAGCGTTGCAAGAAAATCACCCGAGCAAATAAAATTTTCCCCAAGAAAATGAATGAAAATTTAGTACGCTCAGCTTTAATATATGGGAAAGAGTTATGAGAATGATCGGGAAACATGCAATCAACTCGTAAGTGATACGTATTAATGAATAAAACGTGTCAATGGTAAAGATCAGATATTTCAAGCATTAAATAGAGAATGAAAAAATATCGAAAGCAAAGTGTCCTTGTTTCGATATTATTTTGTTGCCTAATTGAAAATTGTGTAACAATAGTTCGAGGCTCAAAGTCCATATAGATGTTATCAACAACAATCGTGGAGCAATTTCAATATGAATAATTGATTTTGATTGATTGCTTTGTACACTCTTCTAGTCGTGTGTAACGAGGATTATAATATGACCCAGTTTCAGGTCGTGCTTGTAAACTCTACCAAAGGTGTAAAGTTTAATATTTTTGGAATAATTGTGAATTTAAATTCATTCAAAAAGTTTCACAATAACGTTGTATTTATACCTTATATCGCAGGATCTTATTTTGAAAAATCTAGTGACGTTTTATCAGGTATGGCGAGTTGTCTCCATAGCTAGGTGCTATAAATGACCGAACCGATACTAATACCACGGAGAAGCTCTTGCATTCCATCATCTGCTGCAGCCCCCTTCAAACTGATGTTTAACTTATGGTGACAGCAATACTCAATAGACTCAGCAAGACTCACACCTTCGGGTGCTTGTTGTCTGAAGCTGGTCTTCCTGCTCAACTTCACCTCCTCTGGAGGGCGCGGAGCAAAAGGCGTGGGCACCTGGACGCTCAGCGCGTAGTGTTTCCAGTTGGGTTAAATATTAGTGGAAGACCCCATCTGTGTGGAAAGTCCGGGATAACCGGGAACGGATAGATTCACTTAAGCAATTATTATAATAAAATCACGGTTATAACGAGCAATTCGATTGGGAATAGTTAAAAAAGATAGTTTTCAGTATAAATATTTTTATTTTTACAAAACGAGCATCATTTAAATGTCGCAGAATATTGAGATGTAAGCGACAAAAATATAACATTTAGGATTACTCTATACCTTCTATGTTTTTGAAGAACTTTGGAGACAGAATTTATTAAAATGGATAAACGTGTCCAAAAAAAGCTTATAATAAATATGAAAATTAAGAGTATCATATTAATAAACGAGCCGTAATACAGATATATCGGTTATAACGAGCACGTTGTGTTGATCTTTTATTGCTTGTTAAGATTGAGAGTGATTTTATATTATGTTTTATTTGGAATATTTTCAAAGTTTTGTGTTATAATGATATAATACCAAATACCACTTCTTGTACGTGCAACGTTGCCGGTTGGGTAGTGACGCGCAGGAGGCGGGAGTCGGAAAGAGTCGGCGGTTGACCTTGGCTGCGGAAAGACGTCCTTATCGCAGCCAGATCTCTCTCTCTTGTATTTATTGCAAAGTTGCCTATATAAGGGAGTCTTTTTGTCCGATGTCCGTCCACCCGCATCCCGTACGTTAACGCGGCCACCCCGATGAGCGCCCCCGTTTCTATGTAGCATGCATCACATGTTTATCTATGTATTAAATTGTAAAGTTAAATATATCTCTATTGTGAGATATTTTGGAGTCATCAATTCCATTAACGTAATTTATCATTGATATATCAATCGGCTCATTTGAATTCGGAACGGCTTATTATATGTCATTTTCAGTTTAAATAATACAAATTCTATTTGGATTAGAACACAAATTATTTATACTTCCAAGAATTTCTTCATTTTTTGCCTGGCGAGGAGGTTGAGAAGATTTCTTCGGAGCTTTCAAACATGCGATACGCTTATCTAGTGCTTACCTTACAAAATCGCTGTCGCCATTTTTATACATCACGTTTGGTAAGGATGATTGATATACGCAAATGAACTGGAAAGGTTTTATAAATATTTTCTTCAGGGCTCCTCCATTGGCTCATATTTTCGACCTAAATACGGATTCGATACAATTATGTAAGAAATTGGGGGAGAATGTGTGCATGCACATTTCAACGGCGTTATTTAAAAAATGTGTTCATAAACGCTCAGAAAATATACATCGATCAAATTATTCATAGTGCTAATGCATATAAAATAGCACGATTTACGGACGTATGCAATTTTTTAATCCTGGTCGTTAAAAACACATAAAATGCTGTAAATAAATATACACATTGCTTCAGAAATATAACTTAATTATTGGGACTTTATGTGCTCAACACTAATAACTGCAATCTAATTTTTCGCGCATTAAACGTTCTGCATATAAAATACTTTGGCTTAAATCCAAAACCTGAAATTCACTGCAAAATATTTTATTTATCGATGATGAAAAATTTCATTGAAATTGGATAAAATATACATTTGAATATTCATTGTATCCTTTCATCCAGCGCCGCAAGTACTCTTACGATGGCCACCGCTGAAAGAAATTTAGGGAGACCCTATTATCCCCGAAGGTAGTTGTGATTCGAATAGTCCCTCCCGTCTTCTTTATCGATTAAAGAAGGCAGAGCTTAGTGTGTCCCTAATATTTGGCGTAAGAGTTTTCATACAAAATAAGCTGTTCAACACGAGGCGTATAAAGGGTGGTTTTATCAAATACAGCCAGTCAGAATGGACGCTTTTTAATCAATTCACAATTTATAACCCAAATTTTCATGATGAATTATAATTTTTAACAATGATGTTCATTAAATTAAATATATCCCGGGATCCCTGATAGTTTTAGGTGCTCATGATTTCCGGGACTAGTAAACGTAATGCTTAAAAATTCGGGATTGAAATGTTTATCTAACAGAAATCGTACACCACACCAGCACGATGAAGGCTACTAAATCAAGATATTCCCGCTGAAATCTGGGCGCTTGAAAACAGTGGCGTAACTACTAATTGGCGAGCTTAGGCGACGCCTAAGGACACTGACTGTCTAATCTATGTAATATGTTTTTCAAATTGTTATATTAACCTTTCCCTACCGGTGATGTATTTACTACACCTTGACTCTAATAATAGGAATATCGATATAAAATATAATAGATACGGGGTTGAAATTTATTGTATTTCTTCGTAATATAATTACAAATCACATCAAAGTATTATAGTATATAAGTATTCATCTGCAGCGACGGAAATAAATAATTTGTCGGGAAATCGGGAATTTTGGGAGTTTTGTTCCGCGTCTCAGCAGAAATCTTGTATGCAATTATTTAAAAATACGTATAACATAACTATGCAGTTACGGAGTTCCCATATTCAATAAATGAATAGCGTTTGAGACGATTTTTACACATAAATCAATAATAATGTCTGTTTTATTCGTGATGAAAAAACATATTTAAATGATGTTCTGATTGAATCATAATTGAAACATCCCTTCTTTAAAAGATTTGAATATTTTTGTTATAAAATAATCAATGTAGCTTAACGTTATCACAAATGCATTTAGCAACCACGCAAAAAAGTGTTGAATATTCAATGAAGATTTGATTTTTCTCAGAGGAGCTTTTCTCGTACTCCTGAAAGTCCTGGAGGCATATCTCCCTCTATTTTAAATTTTGTTTAAAGAATCATTCGGGCGTGAAAAAATAATGCAAGAAACCATTTTCGTTCGAGTGAAAGTAAGAAAAATTATACGACATCTCACGGCATCCATTATGTAGTTTACACACGAGTAAGCTCCCGAAAGTTTGAAAAGCTGCTTTTTTTTAAAAAAGTGAGCCTTCGGGAAAATATTCAATCAAAGCTCTTACGTTTTAATGCGTTCCATTATATGTTAAAGTATTAACGTCACGTATTCCGTGATTCAGTAAGCGATATGGTGTCGGCATGACGTAACACACAATGTCGCTGGAAGAAGTTTGTGACGTCAGCTGTGAAGGGCGTGCTTTGGGTTCTGATTAATTCATTTTTACCCTTCGGTGACTTGGAAATAGCGTGAAAAATCGTTAAGACAAATAGCTGCTAAGTATTGAAGTCACAATCGGCTGCAGGACCTAACTTATTTCCTTCATAACCTTGTTACTTCCCACATCGGGGATAAGTCCGTAAATACACTCGGTTAAGTCGTGGCCAGAATAACACCCCATATGACGTGGACTTATTATGAAATGGAGCGATATGGGGTAGTGATACTCTTGGAAACAGAACATGTTTCACTATTTTATCCAGATATTTTTACATAAACATAAGGGATTGTTTTGGAAATGTAATGTTTTAAACTCTTATTTATTTAAGTGTTTGGCAAATTGTATTTATATTCATAGCATACATACATAAGTAGTTAACATTTACGTCTGGCTTAAGACTTCAAACTTCCATAACAAAGTCCTCGAAACGTACAGGATTTTTGATTATTTAAACGTAGATAGATATTGAAGGAAATGATGATATAGTTGTAATCAATGAATAGATATTTAAGTAATTCTATAGATTTCTTGATGATGATGAAGATATCAGCTAGTACATTTTATTAAATGAAGAATGCTACTGATCAGCTCCAGTAGCCATATTTTTATCATATTAATTATATGCTATACTTTTATTTTATCATATTAAATGTCGCTAATATGAACATATTTTATATATCTGCTTTATAGGCGTTGAAAAAGCTTTCAATCATATCATGTTCACAATATGATATGCATTATTGCCTTAATATTAATTTTCATCCATTGAGTCATGTGTTTCTGAACGATTCATGAAAGCTGAAAAGAGCTTTCATATATATATATATTTTGTAAAATTAGAGAGACTGAATACATCCAACATTTTTGCCATCAAGTGCTCAACGTTTGATAATGCTGCATTTTTTTTATGGATGCAAAATCATTCGTGCTTTTCCAATTAGTTATTTCCATTGTGTGTCGAGTATACAAGTCATGTTGGTTTAAAAGCAGAAAAAAAGTATTTTTTGCTTGTTATAAGCATTTTTGAAGACATTAATATAATAAGTATTATAGTAGTATATAATTTGCTGATTTGCACGTGGAGAATCGTGTTCACTTTTGCTCACGTATGTGATGGATTGCATATTACTAAGTTTACTGATGTTTAATATCAGAAGGTGGAAGCTCAGAGAGAAAAGTTATGAAAAAATCAGGAAATACATAATTTGAAGAGTGTATTTTTACGTGGTTTATACAAAGACGATCAACCGGACAACCAATATCTGGTCGATTGTTGTGTGAAAAAGCAATATTTTTCAATTAAAAATTAAATAGAAATTTCATCTTCAAAGCAAGTGCGGACTGGCTTGAAAAACAAACAACGACATGGTATCAGGGAACTTGAAATTCATGGGGAAAAGCTTTCTGCTGACATACCTTCAGCAGATACATCCATTGACACATTGCAGCTATTTGCGGTAAAGAAAGAATTTATATACAATGCTAATGAGACCGGCTTAAATTGGAAAAAGCTACCCAACAAATCTTTAGCATCAAGACGTGAAAATACTTCACATGGATACAAAACTAGTAAAGATGCTTCAAAAATATCAAATGTCTTCCAGTTGAATATCATCATCAGAAAAAAGCTTGGATGAATTGTGAAGTTTTTAAACGATGGTAAGAAAAAAAGTTCATACCAGAGGTGAAATAATATTAAAACTACATAGATAAAAGAGGAAAAATGTTATTATTAATAGATAATGCACAATCTATGGGAAGTTTAAACCATATCGATGGAATGTTTAGGATAAAATTTCTGTAATACAACCAATGGATCAGGGTATGAGACAAACATTCAAACGTTTATATTGAAATCAGATGCTACGACAATTATTGCTAGCAGACGAAAATAATGAAGGTACAGTTATCAGGTACCATAAGAAAATAAATTTAATGCATCACAGCAAATATTTGGATATCTTTATGTGTCAACTTTGAAAAAATCATGAAACAAAATTTAGAAAAGACCTTTAGTATTAATATGTTGCAGTAAAGTGGAAATAGGAGACATTGCGGGAGCAATATCACAAATTTCTATATGTGCCGATTGCAATGAAGAAGATTAAGTGGTTTAATTGCGATGTAAATGATCCTGGATTCCAAATTTTGAATGATGAGGAAATAATTAAAGAATTATCTGCTTCAGAAGAATAAGGTCGGGAAGACGGAGAAGAAATTCTTGAGGGGGTCCAACACATTCTGAAGCTTTTCAGAGTTTAGATATCACCATGAAATGGCTTATGAAGCAAGAAGATTGTAATTAAGGACAACTTACATATCTTAAGAGTATTCGTGATTTGCTTTCCCTGTCAATTATGAATATTTTCGATTATCCGGATTTTCGTTATCCGGATTACATTCAGCCCCAATTATTCCGGATAATCGAGGTTCTACTGTATATGACATTTTATGAAGATAAATTATATTTGTTTAAATATTGATTTTCAAAAGATGTCAAGATAAATGGCATATTTGATTGACGAAAATGAGAATTAATCCTAAAATGATGCAATGTAATTTTTTGCACATATACTGATAAGCATATTCAAGATATAGTTGTAATGTAAAAAAATATGGATCTTTTTTAAGGTCACCCTACTTTTAGAAATATTTTAATAATAGGGGATGATAAAAATACTTTCAATCATAGCAAAATCCTAATCGCAGATTGGAAAATTCAAATAAGAATGAAAGCTTCTGTTTGATTCTTTAGCGTAAAAGGCTTAAAAAATATTTTTCAGTAATAAGAATATTTTATTATTTTCATTCAATTCACTACAGATAGTAGAGCATTTGATGGTTTAACGTTGTAGTATATTTTCAGTATTTTAAATGATAAAAGTAAGTCATTTTATCTTATTAAAATTTATGGGTTAGTTAACTTTGAAATAATGGATTTTGATATAATCAAAAAAATGTATTATTTTGTGGTTTGTGGTTAAAATATATTGTAGATTTTAAGCTAATTTCCATTTAGATTTGATTGTATATCGCAAGCAAAAATTGGTATTGTATTGTAGTTATTGCCTGCTGGACTGCTTATCCTAGATATATCATATGGGGAAGAAATATTTAAGTCAAATACTGATAGAGTATGGTAGGGTTTCTGAACATTTAAATTTAATTAAATATATATTTTAAGAAGAAGAGAAAACGAATTTGTACTCTCTATGATATGAAAAAAATATGATATTAAATATTGGATGGGTTGTTGATGTATTGTAACACACTTTAATATTGTATTAATTAAAAAATTGCCTTAAGCTAAATTTACTTAATAATGTAGACCAGCACTGAGGGTAGTTCTTTCCATTTTAATTATTAAAAAGGGGACTTTTTGCTTTGTTGCGAGGATAATGAAGTTGCTCGTGTTCACTGAACAAACTTGAGGAAGTGGGTGGCTGAAGCTAAGCATAATGGGAAGTGACCTGTTATGTCATCAGTGGGCTGAACTTTGCTATTAAGCTTTGAATATCGTCTTGGATTATTCAGAAAAGAATTTTAAATAAATTATGCACTATTTTTAAAGAAATGCAAATTTCCCCACGTACTCTCGCGGCCCTCAAATAGCGAAACATCGCAAGGGTTAAAGTTTTCAAATTAAAAGAAGTCAGGTATGCCCGAGTCGTAATGACCTTATGATAAGTAAACCAAGGCTCATATAATTTGTTAAGTAGCGCTACCGTTTACGATTTGTCAAAGCGATCGCGATTCGGTAGGGTTGAAAAATGAAAGCGGATGTTGCTAGCGTGAAAGCTTTCGAACTGCTCGAGAGAAACTTTATCAAGCCAAATAATATTTTCAAACATAACTTCGGGCCGTTTCGCGTGCCACACGTGGGAACAATGATATCTTATATGGGTCAAATTGTACACAAGTAGATGTATTAAATGCAGTTGGCCAGTTTTTTCTTGGAGGAAAAGAAGTAGAATAGGGGAAATAAACGAAATTTCCTAGCGCTGTATATTAAGACGCACGATCGGGGGGTGGATCTTTCAGCCCCCTGCGTTCCGACCAGCGCCGAACGCTCCGTTGTTATTTCTGCCCCACCCGTTTCTATTTCTCGTCTTTTGCACCGAAATGTATGTGTGGAAGGAACATATTTGAAAGGTTTTTGTCGTAATGTGCCTAGGGGTCCCATGTTTGCATTCTATTCAAGGTACTTGAGCTTGCTCCTGAAAGGCTTTCACTTTTGGCAAACTTATTGATCTTGCAGATCGATTCTGCTCTAAGATGCCTTAATGTGCCTTTAAGAATGTCATGTCTGTGTTCGAGGACAACGTACCCGATATATGATATTGAATTACGAATTTATTTATAATATATATGCGACAATTTTTTTATCAATCGAAAAATATGCAAATTCGCAATCTGGTTAATTATCAGTAATGCCTAGTAATTCGATACAATAATCTCTGATAAAGATAAAAGCGCGAAATTTGCTGATCATTTCATTAGCCAAATCAATGCCAAATTTGGTTTTTAGCCAAACTTGTTTGCTTAATTTATTAACAAACTAGCTGGTACCCGGCGCGTTGCTGCCACAGAAGTAATACTTCTAAAAATATCGTTTGAACATTGAAAGGGTTATCTTGTTTAATTATGATTGATAGAAAGAATTAAATTTATTTTATTTTGTTGGTTTCATTATAAATATGAACAAACATATAAACATCGATTTTTATATTTAAGATCTACTGTAAGTTAATTATACTTTGCTTATGTTATTTAAAAAAGTGCAAGCAATATGTTGGAAAAGTTTTATTGCATTCGAATAAACGATATGGCAACGCATTAAATACGGACAAACAAACATTGATTTTCATATATTAGACTATATTTATGTTACTCGCAAAATTCTTAACAATAAATGGACGAAGTTTTATCACAATCCGATAAACGGTATGGCAGCGCATTTCGAACGAACAAAACCCAATGTATTTTTATATATTAGATTAGATTATTGAAATGTGAATATTTTTCACGTTATTACTTGATCTGGTGATTTATGTATATTTAAGTAAAAATGCAATTTATAAGTCAAATTGTGTATTAGTCAAAGTATAGTGTAGTAAGTCAAATTTCGTGTGACAAAATAAGGTCAAAAAATGACTTGACTGATTTTTTTTAAATAGTCGCCATTTTGCATTTTTTTTCTTGAGTTAGGGACTATAATGACATCTTTACTGATTATGAATTATATTGTTGGAAAGAAAAAATCTACACAGAACAATTTTTAATTGCTTTATTGTTTTCCTGTTTATCAGTAACTTTTTTTATGCGATTTTGGATATATTTTATATAGCTGTTTCAAAGTTATGCGATTTTTAAAATCCATGGAACGCATCTTCACTTCTTCTATGTAAGTCATAGCTTTTTTGTGCGATTTTCCATGGAACGTTTACTTTAATAACGTTAATTTTAATCAATTGTCTTTTTTGTGGGTTTGTGGGTTGAAAACGCAAGTTAAAAAACGTATATAATTTTGAATAACATAATTATAAGGATTATAAACAAACAAATATACTTTTTCTGCTAAAATTGAATATTTATTCGGAGCGTTTGTGGATTGTTTGATGAAAAAGAATTTCCATAAATCGTCGTTTTCATAAATCGAATAAGCAAATTTATGGTAATATAATACATGTGAGGGTATTATGTACATGCCTTATTAAAATTGTCTTCTCAAAAGATTCTTTTATGGGGATAATACATTCAGATTCTTTTTTTGCCGTAAGGGGATGAATTCTGCGGGTTTTCAATTTACGGACGATTTGATCCTGCAAAGGATCATTCTTTCAATTTATTCATATTAAATTATAAAAAAAATGTCTAATCTAAATATCATGTTTGCGGTGGACCGTGTGCTAAGAATGTATATAATTTTTTTCTAGTGCGAAACTTTCCAAACAATTGCTTTTGGGACACAATCTGTTCATAACTTCTCAGCGGGTCGATCCGGTAGTTTCACGCCCTAAAGTTGATTCGAAAGCGTCTTCTTTTAAGGACGCTGATAAGAAGGCCATAAAGTTTCCTATGACCGAGTTGAGTTTTTTCCACTAGTGTTGTCGGTTTCTTACACAAAGGAACGATATTTGGATCGAATGGGACATTTTTCATATCCAAGCCATAAAGCAGATCAATTGTGCCGCTCGTCCTGTTTACCAAGATGATTTTTCCCCGAAAAAAAAAACTATTTCACGCTCGTAACTTGTAAATTGTTCTTTGAAGATATTCTTCTGAGCAAATTACTTCTTCGCGAACTATTCACGGCTCTGCTTATTTGCCAGGAGAAATTGTTTGTATACAATCGAGAGGTAAATATTTGAGACTTTGAAGAGAAATTAAGTTTAAATTAAGAGTGTTATCTTAGAAGAAATTGCGAAAAGTAGGGAATTGAAGCAATATCTTGATTAAACGTAAACAAATCCCGAGGGTGGGGGAGAAGTGGGTCGAAAGATTTGAAAGCTCTACATCAGGGTAAGTGCCGGCTGAGTAGATAAGAGTGGGAAACTCAGTTGGGTCGTTAACCCTGTTAAAAGGACGACTGTCACATACTCCACTGCTAATCAATGAGTTGTTGGAAAATCCGGATTGTGTATAGTCAACATTTGATTTAATAGAACTCTTCTTAGAACAAAAAGCATTGCATTTTGTATGGACAAAATATAAATTATTCAAATCAAGTGTTGTCAATCTCAAACAATGTGTATCATTATGTATTCGAGCAAATTATTCGACATAACTGCATTTAGCCTAGATTATGATGGTATTGTATCTATAAATATTTCAAATGAAAACTATCATGGAATTCATTTTATAATGAGTATTTAGATTCTACTAATAAAACATTGGGTTCAAATCAAGATTGCGAAATATCCCCATACCAATCAATTTGGGGATTTATTTACGAAACATTTTCATAACTCAGTTCAAAAATGTTAATTAAAGTGTTATCCTACTGTGGGTTAATTTAATAAATATGTTGTGCCAATTGTTCGACATTTTATTGATCACCTGCAGCAGCTGCCTCATTTCGACCTCTATCATCGAGCGAATGAAATCATAAACGTGTTCCGTCGTTCATCGCAGCCGACTCGTGGGTCAGGACCATTATTACGGATTGCGCCGCGATCGATCGAGATCGATCACGCATCAAACGACGAACATGTTTTTTCGCATTAATAGGTTGTTGAAAATGACATTAATGATAGCTTTAAAATATTTATAAATATTTCCTTTAAGAAGGAAACTGATTGATTTTTTGAAATTTGGCGTACTGTTTGCGGTCTGGTGGAAAGTCTCTGCGACCCGACACTGAATCGCGGACCACCGATTTGGGAACAATGCTTGCTAAATTGCTGCAATGCTAAATTATGACCTGAGAAAGTATTTAATTTATCATAGTCACTCACTGCTCCAAATTATTGTTTTTTTCAATCCACCAATAAGATTTGTTTTTCAATGTTTTAGAATAATATTTGGAATTTTGAATATTGTAAAGCTTAAAGTAATAATTAATATTACTATATTAATAAATTATTATAATATTAATGCTTGTTTGCCAGCCAGTTGCAATTTGATTTTAATTGAAAATATACCTTATTATTATGTAAAAATATGTTTATATAATAAGTATTTGAACTAAAATGAACTCACTGTCATAAGCGACATTATGAATTGGTAAAATTTGATTTGGCAGATTTTATACAACATGAGTATTTGGACAGACTACATATAGAAAGTATTTTCATAGTATCGTGTTGATTTTAATAATCCATTGTAAAATAAGATAGCTAAACTCCAAAAGAAGACATTGTCATTAGATGAGTTATCTTAATTAATTAACAATAATCTTCGATCTTACAAATTGATGTAAATTTGATTGAAGCTTTTAGATTTTTATCGAAAGAAATTGACTGAAATCTTCTAATACAAGAATATGAAAAAAATATATGGATTTTTATTCGCAATGCAAGTAAAAAATGGTGCAAATTTTGCTAAATTTTGTTAATATTAATTAATAAGTTGAGTCACCACAATACAGGATCTTCATGTTTAACACTGCGACAAAAAGATTTGTTTTACGACGGCTCTCCAAGCACAATTTGGTCGTAAATACGAGGGGGTCGCTTTTAGTGTTTTTTCCGCACATCAAAACGTATGCTTGTGGTATAACTTAATATTAGCACGTATGTTTGATATATTTATAAAAACGTATACCGAAACATTTACCACGATATAAGTTGATGAGGTCAATTGTAAAATTTTGCAACATCCGCCTATTTATCCAGACTTGGCATCGCATCCAATCCAAACATTGTGCAACGACTGCAGCCAGGATTTATTTCAAATAATATTTACAACGAGACATATTTTTATCGGCTGGACTTGTGCAGAATTTGAAGAAGGCTAGGTAGTTGCAGCATGGTTGGATACGCTGTCGTCTGGAAAATGTAATGGTGACTTTATCTCCATCTTGGGTTTGCGGGTAAGTGGCCTAGGTGTCCCATACCTTGGTTAATATCCTATTTAACCCTTACTCGTTACACGTCCCCGTTCAACCCTCAGAACTTGATGAATATGCATTGCGCGACCTTTGATCATACATACATATGTCTGGACGTAAATATGCAAATGTTTTCCAATGACGCCCCCCGGCCCGGGCTTGGAATAGTTAATTAATTAAATTTCAATGAATCGAAATGCGATTTTAATTTGATGCGATTTTTTCACTCGAGTTTAAGCCGAAAATGAGTTTTTATTCCTTCGGAATTCATTACGCCCAAACGAATATTAAGGGTCGGACGTTAATTATTTTTACAAGGCGATTCCCTCCCGGAGGCTCTTAAACTCTATTTATTATATTGATTCTGGCTCCAAATGAAAAAATACGATCTTCCGCTATGTTGCTAAGGCATATTTACAAAATGGACGATGTTATTTTATAAAATAACGTTTGCTCAGACTCTGTAACCATATATTACGGGCGCTGGGATTGTATAAGAATATGGCTTATGTAATCGGTATGTTTATTCAAAGCACATTTTAAGTCCCGAAGATAACTATCGATATTACAATAAATATGAAAATCCCTACTTGAACAACGGTAAGGCTTTAGAACCTATAAGAATAAATATTTTGTTATTGCATGCGATAGATTTAATCTGAAATTACTATTAAAATCATTTTCAAATTCTAATATGTTATTATTAAAATTTTGTAATGTATTTTTATATTTAACCCCTTAAGTGGATATGACGTATATATACGTCAAGACCAAAGTCCATGCAAAGTGGGTATGACGGATATATCCGCATTGTGAAAGTTAAGCAAACCTCAATAGAAAATGACGGATATGTCCAATTGCAGTGTTGTGTAGGTTAAATGTAAGAATGATTACTAGGGAACTGATTCGACTATTTTCGTATATGACGCGAAAATATCGAAAAGGCGAAACGATCGCGTCACTACGGATGACACTTTTGACAGCGAATCAAAACGTTGAAGGGGTTAAATTCATGATACATCATTTTTATAAATGATCAATCAACAGCGAGTTCATATATAGCTTAATATAAGATTTAATTGTTTGTAAGGAAGCGTTTATAATAAATTAAAATTTGAATATGAACAACGAGTTACTATAAAAAAAGAAAGATCTACACAGGTCATAATTTAAACAGCAGTGTCCCTCATGAATAAGTGTAAAATAAAATTGCCTCGGTTAAGAATTGAAAGAAATTAGTTCTGATCTCCCAAACTCAAATAATGTTCAAACGAATGAGAAATGTCAACTTATATTTTTTTTAAATAAAAAAACTATTTCGAATTTAGTGCAGTTAAAAAGTTTTTTAGATTCTACAATTTCAACGATATGTTACATGTCATGCAAATCATTCAATAGTTTCAACAAGTTAAAATGGATGGGAATAGACAGGCGTCGAATAGAAATATTCTCTTCCCTAAATAACTATTTATTTCACACGAGAGAGAGAGAAAGATCTGGCTGCGGGAGGGACGACTTCCCGCAGCCAAGGCTAACTGCCGACTCCCCCGACTCCCGCCTCCTGCGCGTCACTCCCCAACTGGCAACGGTGCACGCATGTATGCAGGTGCAATGTCTCCGTAGGGCCACAAGAGATGGCGCTGTTAAAATAACACATTGCACCTGAAGAGAGACGGAAGATGTCGCTGTTAAACTGGAGAATTAAATCTGTTCAGACTAACAGCGCTATTGCGTGGGGATGTTAAATAGCCTACGCTACACACGCATGACACCCTTTTATTATTTCAATTTTTGTAGCATTTCCTTTTTCATATTTGCAAAGGCCGTGATTATTCTTTCAATTAGGATTCCTTTTATTGGCCCCTATGTCGTATGAATGAATTCTTTTGCACGTCATAAAAATACAATGGTGTCAGATTAGGAGACCGTGCTGACCACGGAATAGAGCACGTCTCCAGGCAAATTAATTCAGTGGTGTCAGGTCTGGAGATCATGCGAGTCACGGAATAGGACATGTTCCCAGGTAAAGAAATTCAGTGGTGTCAGATCTAGAGAGCGTGCGAGCTACTGAATAAGGCCGCCAAAATAATTAATTTACACAACAGAAGTGTCCACAAAAAAAATTGAAGTAATAAGCATCGCCTTTGCAAAATATAAAAGTGAAAATGCTACTTCAGCCATTTAGTTTTTTGTTTAAAGAATTTTTAACTTAACATTTCTCATTTTTGTGTACATTTTTTTTAAGCTTTGGGAGCTCAGAAGTAATTTTCTTTAAACCCATTTCATAAAATAATGATTTATTTTGATTTGATTTTTTTTTTAAATATTAAAAAAATTACATTTCGATTTAGCCCCCCAAAAAAAAATTTGTCGATCCATGTGCAAAACACCCTTTATAATAAGGCTTTCGTGCAAACTTAATCACGTAGCTTAATATATTTAATTTAAAGCCAAAATAAGTTTGAATTGGAGCAGTGAATGACTCAAAAAACGTAAGAATTTGCTCAGGTCATGATTTTAAAAGGACGGGTTCAGTATTCCTTGTCTTCATTGTGCCCATCTATCATCTAGGCCAAATAGATGGAATTTTCTAAGATTCGTACAGTGTTTATGACTTTATAATCATAAAATACTTGGTAAATGTACAAATATCAAATAATCTATCTTCTCTTGTAAAAATGGTTATATTATATTCAGTATATTGATTATAATGGCTACCAATTTAAGAATGCCTACGTTTAAGATTGGAGGGAAAAGGGACTTATAAAAAGTGTTTTGCATTAAGGTTCCTATGTTTTATTCAAGCAGTGTGCTGGAATCTCAATAAGTAGATTCTTCTTCGTTAAATACTTTTAGATAGAATTGAGGATTACGAGATTATTGGCGATTTTCACCTGAGCCCAGTTTTGCGAGGGTTAGGGTTAATGGAATATATTTATTTATTTTGCGAGTTTATTAATAGAATTAAAATGTTCAGCGATTATTCCAACTCACCGGGATCAGAAAATGTTCTGAAACAAGTCTGAATATTGAAAAAAATATCCAAGCACATGAAATATTAGAAATTATAAAAGCAATCACGTCATATTTTATTTATATTATACATTTTTTAAATTGCAAATTTGGTTAATCGTATAGAGCCAAATTTACATAAACATAGATAGCATTAAAACAGGAATTAAACGTATTATTCGTTCTCTATACGATCTTAGCCCTTTGAACGATGTTAATCAAATGTTGTTCTACGTAATTCCTCTTTATAATTGAAATTAGCATACATCGTTCATCTTTGAGAGCAGCTCCAAAATAAATGCACCCTCTACCCCTATCAAGGTATAAATAATATTGATATGTATATTTAAGGAATTAATTTATTTTTGATAATAACAGCTCATGTAATTTCATTATTCCTGTATTTAAAATGTGAAATTCAAAAAACTTTAAAAATAATATTTGCAATAGAATTTCATGTTTTTTTAGTTTTTATCATGCTTTGACATAAGTAATTGGTAACCATCGATGATTGAAGTTGTGGAGGATATTTAATTTTATATATGAAAATCAATGTTTGTTTGTTCATATTTTATGCACTGCCATATCAGTCATCCGATTGCGATGAAACTTTGGGCAATTATTGTGCGCATCTTTGTGAATGTTATAAAATTAGTTTGATGCACCATGTTGGCGCATATTGCTCTGGTGAAATGACGATTGGAGCTCGGGGACGAACGCGCATTTTGGTGGTTAAGCTCTATCTAAGAAATAGAGAGAGACAGTCGATTTTAGAGGTGAGAGTGAGTGTGCGTATGTTTTTGGATCCTAGTCCTTCAGCCCGTGCTACACGTGATCTGAAGCAATAAATCACGTACTGCGTTTCTTTCGAAATAATTTCAAATTGTTCCTATAGATTTGAACCCAAGATGATTGAGTTACTGGTCTGAACGCTTAATCGCGGGACTATCTATAGCTTCTGGATTGAATTTGACAAATAAAATAAAATTGCAATAGTAATATATTCATTGTGAGCAGATTTCGTATGGCCTTCACGTGTCAGAGGCCCTATTGACAGCCTTGAACAATGAAGTCAAATTGAAGCTGAATGTATTGGGGCCCAACGCAGGGCAGTCACGCGCATTCCACGCCACCCATCTAAACATATCGATCCAAGTCGTAAATTTTACGACTTTATATGAGGCCGCGTATGGGGCTGCCGTTATTTTTGGGGTAGGTTATCTTCGACCTGGTTCCGATATTAACGTATTCTATTAGCGATAGGCAAAACCCATTCCGGAGAGCATTGTTGGGGAAAAACGACAGTTGGAATTGACCGTTAAGCTCACCGCCTTTGGTCGGTTATAAATCGTTAGCAGTTTAACGCCCGTTGTGGCGTTTTTCAAGAGTTTCCCCCGCGAATCCCCTTAATGCGCCGCGATCCCTTAAAAAGGATCCCTAATGGCTTCACACGCCAGGACCTATCTCGATCTGTTTTAAATGCGTTCGGCTTTTACGAGTATTGCGCAATTAAATCGGCAACGCCATGTTTGAAAGCCGCCGCTAACGTTATACGGCTCTCGGTCATGAAGAAATTTGCTTGCGACTAATGGATTTATTAAAATATATACAGAACAATAAAATAGTCCCGTAATTAGTTCTTTACGATCCGAAATTAATGTGCGTTATATCGGAATAGGTCCTAGTAGTACATTAAACCCTTGAATGCGTCCGGAAAATCGGGGAGGCTTAAGGGCCAATTAAAACCTATGAACGAAATTACTCAAATTAACAACTAAATTGCCAGCCTAAATTAATTGTAATTTTTCAACTATTGAAATATTTTTATCCAAGAGTACAAAAATGCATTTCATTTATTCAAAAAGTTCTAAGAATTCAATGTTTATTGGTGTATTTTGTCGCTCACCAAAAGCTTAATGCATAAATTGACTATGAAAAGCTCTAAAATATGCGATCATATTGTGGACTTGTTAAATAAAAAAATGCAGATTTTGAACATTCCCACAAAATGGCCAGGGAAGACAGACTACAAAATAGAGGGAAAGCATTTTTAATACGAAAAAAAAATCTGATTGTGAACAGTTTGGGGGCGAATTTTCAACGAGAGTGGAAGCGTATACACGAGATGCATATTTGTGCAGCATGCGACACGTTCATCCCGAAACAAATATTTTTCATATTTGCATGTGCAATTTATTACAATCTTACATTAAAAAATCCATGATGATGATGATTTGGGTATGATTTAGCAGTATTATTTGCCAATTAATCGAAATCAAATGTACATAGTTGGCGTAAATCGATTCAATGTCATCACTCATCCGATAATACGATTAGTTGTGTGCCGTGAAGCGACATGATGCATGTGTATTTAATTGAGGATCGATAAGTCAGCCATACCGATTAATGATTTGCCTATTCGTGCAATTGATCTATATACACGACTATTATTGAATTTATTATGAATAATTGAAATAATGAATTTATTAAACATATAATATGTAAAAGGGTGGTGGTAATATTTAAGGGACGCTACCAAGGTTTGAGTTTTAATTTTAAAAAATTAAAACACTGTATTAACCACCAGCTTGTATTTATTAATATAAAATATTTACATGTAAAATTAATGTTTAGACAACAAATAAAGATACCTTTTTAATATTAAAATCATATTTATTTAGGACACAAGCGTTGATTTTTTTGTATGAGGATATTTCTTTATATGATATTTTACCAACAAAAATGATTGTTAACAATTTATTATATTCCTTCATTCCCAGTAACGATCGATTTCATACAAGGACAATAGCGATGAACAAATGATTATCCGTTGTTCCAAGACCGTTGATGATAGCTTGTGCGGTATCCAAATTCCCTGTCTATGTTTTTTCCCGAGTCATTCCAAATGGTCTTTTACTGTCGAACAGGGACAATCGATGTCTAGCGATAATCCTTTATTGTTTTTCGAGGATCAAATTCAACCAGAGAATTTAATGCATCATCATCGATTATTGGAGATCGTTCTGATTTTAGTTTATTTTTCAAATCTCTGTCGCCACTTTTGAATTTTTTGGACCATCTATGGCATTTTCGAATATTCAATATGTTGCCATATGTATCACAGATGCTCTGGGTAGCTTCTTTTGCTTTAAATCGTTTAGTGTTTTAGTGATGCTGGTAATGTTTTCGAAATGAAAGATTCTCTATGCAAAAAACAGTGCGTATTTATAATATTAGGGTTTCTTGTCTTTTCAAGGATAACAAATCCTTTGATTGATCGTACCATTGAAGAGTACCATCTCTACAAATCCTACACACAACTCTCATGATATTTTAAATTGTTTTAAATATGAAGAAATAGAATCAAAAACATCTTGTCTTATCGTATGCTCGGTAAGTTCTTTGGAGCAACTCTTCTGTTGACTTTGATTATTTCGTCAACGACTTTTTCGGTTTTCATTATTTTGCAGAATTTTTCGTTTTTATCATTTTTTTCGCGGTGCACTTGCAATTAGCTCGCGGTGCACTGCTTAAGAACCACTGCTCTACATCTTTGATTCTTAGTGCATCTACCATACTTTGCTTATCTTGAACTGAAAGTTCGTCGTCAAAATATGCAAAAGACATCAACTCTTCCAACAAAAATCATAAATGGCACAGTATTTTTTTCATTTATACTTTCAAAGGATAAAGGTCTTTTAATTATTTTAAGTAATTTCTCGGTGCTGTTTGATTTAGTAATTTTAAATTGATGTTTAAATAGAAAAAATTTCAAGCTATACATAGCTTTAGACATTCATTTAGCACGGCGAAACTCTTTTTTAGAAATTCCCCCCAAGTAAATGATGGGAAGACTCAGCAACTCTTTGTAGTAATTTCGAGATTGATATATTTGAGGTTGATTTTGATCAAAAGAAATGCTGTCTGCAGCAATATTTTTTATTATTTTTGAAGATGTGTTATCATAAATTATTTTTTTACAACCACTTTGATGAATTTTGTACTAGTTCTTCTTAAACAGTTTAAACTATTTTAAACAATATCAGGAGCACTAGACGGACCGAGCGATTGACTCACTACAGCTTCTAAAATAATTTCCATTATATGATTGTGACAAGATAGGCAAGGCATATACTTTAGGTCTTTGCAGATTCCGACCGATAGTTTCTTGCCCGTGAATCGTTCCCGGTTGGGTGGTAACGCACAGGAGGCGGAATTCGAGAAGAGTCGTTGGTTGGCCTTGGCTGCGGAAGGTTGTCCTTCTCGCAGCCGAATCTCTCTCTCTCTCGTACCGAATAAAAAGTTACATAAAGAAGAGAGTCTTTTCGTTGACGCCCATCCATCTCCATCCATCCGTGCGGCTGTACATGACTTGGGTCTGTTTTTATGTGGATCTTTTTTTTAGCGTTTTTGAAGTTATGCGGTTTTCAAAAATAATGAAACCTATCCATCATTTTTCTATAGAGCACAAAGCTTTTTTTTTATGCGAATACGCATAAAAAAAATAAAAGTCATCCACATTTAGAACATTCAAATGTTAAAATAGTGTTTATTCCACCCACCACGACATGTTTAATTCAGTCACTAGATTAAGGCATCATTTCTAATTTTAAAAAGTATTATATTCAGAAACTAGTTATTAACTGTACCTGAAGTTTGGAAAAAGTTTTCAATTTTGGACTGTTTAAATAATGTTTCAAGTTCCCTTGAATTGTTTGATGTTATATGACAGCAAAGAAACAGAGAACGATATTGAAGTGGAAGAAACTGCCCCGTCCACTGTAAAAAATATACAAGAAACTAGTTAAACTATTTATTCTACATGACTCAAATTCTGAACGAGCTTAAGAATTGTATGTCTCTATATTATGAACTGCGTAAAAAAATATTGGTTAATCTACACAAAGTTTTTTTATGCGATTTTTGTTACATTTCATCACATTGATTTGAAGTTATCCCTAAGTTTTATATGTAGTTCTTTTTTATGCGGATTTTTTATATGCGACTCCATGTGGAATATATCTATCGCATAAAAACAGATCCAAGTGTATTTATTTTTTTAGGGCAGAGAATCACATGACCACCCTTAATATCATTAAATTTGTATTTGGATCAAATTATTCACTAAATTTGATTTGGATAAGTTAAAAACTATTGAATTAAGTACAGAACAGATAGACATTGAACTCTGTGTATTAAGAGTTTATTAGTGTTCTTTCAATATAGAAAAATATGAATAGACGCAAGAAAATACACACATTCAATTACAAAAAGGTAATAAAATTTCATGAGAATTGAATCTTATATTATTAACGTCGATATCTGAATACATTAAATGATACAGAAAAATGGGCAATTTTGATCGTTATTATTTTTTCATTTGATTACATTATATCAATGGAATTGTTTATTTATACATAATATTAAATGAGATCGTAATTCTCGCTATGAAGGGATGCAGAAAAATTTAATAAGATCTGATCTACATAAAATGAAGTTTGACGTTTGCGAGCGAGTCAGTAAAGCGGCACATTTTAATGGCTATCGTTACTGTCGGTAATGTAGCGCGCTATGCTAATAAAACAAAAAAATATATATATTAACGTTGAGAGAGTGTCTTTATTGAATCTGTTTGCTTAGTTTTATGGTACTTCCTTTAATCTCCGGCTAAGACATTCGAGGCTTTGATGTCGCTAATCCCTACATAGTTGATCCTTCGGCGTTCCCAATTATGTCTGACATTTTCGGGATGTATCCGAATGCTTATTTCGTATTTCTCCCAATTATCTAAATAAAAGTACGATATCGAGACGCTCGTGATGATATTTCATAAATTTTCATACACGTGTTTATAGATCGTAATGGTTGTTCAGGATCAGATCAAAGGATGAAGATAGTGGACCGTTTGTCTTGAATAGTTATGCTCTCATAAATAAGGGAAGATGACATGGATAACATTGAACATGATAATATAACGACGTCATTTACATGGACGTGTTATTGCTTGGCTTAAGGAGATACAGGAGCAACAAATGATACAATTTGGAAACGCAATTTATATGTATTTTATATGTAAGTCTCCATTAAGACAATTAAATAATAAATGTTAATCATATTAAAATGACGATGTGAATGATGTGCTTATTAGAATTTAGGCGCAAAATATGTAGCATGGAATGGATTTATCATAAGGATGTACTGGGAGTGGTGTAAAACTATTGAAAAGAGCATTGGCTCGTTAAAATAAGGCTTTATCGCGTTTAATTGACTTTTTAATTAAACGTTCATTTTTCATAGCTTTGGCATGTGAATTGCATGGAGCTCAGTTTATGAGAGCGAATTCATTTTCCCATTATTGCTAAGCCGCAGAAATATGTTTTTTGCGCACAAACGAATTCATGGGGAAGCATACGGGGAATATTTGGGGTAGTTCATTTGGGATTATTTGATTTCCTCTCTTTTTGGGTCATCGTATTTTTCATAGTTGTATGAGCCTGGGAAATGGATGCTTCAAACAGCGATTTTGTGTGGATTTTATGCAAAAAATTGCTCAATTGTGTAGGATTGGATTTTTAAACTGTCATTCTTTTTCAGCAACTCGAGCGATAAAAAAGACGAATGATTGGATTTTGATAACCCTTTCCAAAGCTTTTTGCAATTTATGACTTCTTTTAAATACCTTTATAATAAATACTCCCAAAATTAGGCTCTAGCAATACTTACATTAAGTATTTTTAATCTTCATTCATATTTATGTATTGTTCAAAAGGTTATCTTTAATTTTAGATGTAAAAGATCTGAATCATGCATCATTATTATTTAATTTTTTAAAAATAATTATGAGATTTGGATAACTGTTAGAAAAAAATGGATTCATTCCTTGAAGTATAATTAGAATGTAAGAGCAAAGAAAAGAAGCAGTGTTAAGACGACTAGACGTCAAAAACACACCAGATGTGGATTTAAAAAAAAAGATTTACAATTCGAAATAGTTTGCAGCATTAGCAGTATATCACTAATATAATGTAAAAAATATGATTGAAAAAAAAAAACAACATATTTTTCCTCAAATTCAACCCTATCATCAGAGTCAAAAACAATTATCGCAAACAATAAAGCCGAAATTCAAAAATGGAAATATTTTATAATTCTGTCTGAAAATCAGATACCATAATTAATTGATGGCATTCAGTTTGGCGGACAATGTAAAAGTGTCTATATAATATTATATTCTCGATTTAGCCTCTTTGACCCTTTACCCTCAGTAATAAATTAGCATTTGAGAGCCTAAAATGAGCTCAATTGAGTCGGGATGTAAAATGCATCAATGTTTTCATCTCAATTATATAGAGGGAAATTATGAAAACCTTTATTAAATTCGATATAGGTTTTGGGATTCCTCGACGATATCGCCTATACATCAAAGACTCTCAGGCGAAATGATTACCCCAGCATCGATATAAACGAATACTTCATAAATAAATACATCGCGAGAGTTGTGCTTATAACTCACTAAAAAAAAGCCGGATCAATCGCAATATTCGGAGGTATCTTTCCGTGAGATCGTGTATTAAAAAAACCCCGGTTGTGTATGAAAAATACTCCTACCTAATTTCGGGGAATTGTGTGGCTCGTGCTGTGATTGCCCTTTATTCGTCATAATGTTTCCCGATTATTTTCCGAGATAAAAAGGCGGCGGGAAAGCCTCCGAAACGCCGAGATTGATGGATCATTAGGGAGCCATTTGGGAACTACGGGGCCGTACAAATACAGAAAGGGGTTCAGAAAACCCCATTTCTTCGGTTCACTTCTTTCGCATTGCCAGTGCTATCAGGCCGACGCTGATACAATACGAATAACTCTTCGTCTAATGTACATATTACATTCATGTTACATGCGAGTGAAATTGTTTCTTTCTGTGTCTTGCATACCGTTCGTTCAGGTTCAGGCTTTATGGCCGGTTAAATTTGAAACTGGGGGAGAAAACAAGATGCGAACGAATGTTTAGGAAATTGTTGATTATGTTTAATATTTCGTTTAGGGATAAAAATGTAACCAATGTATGCTTGTAAGATGCATGTCTTAAATATTAAATATTGATCTTTGAGGCTCAGCACTCGTATCACATACACTTTTTTCATCTTTACTGTTACTTCTTATTTCGTTTTCTGCAACGTTCAGAGAATATGCCTTTTTGCATTATAGCTTGAAAATTGTAACAACAAAAACAACGGTGTAAGTCGAATGAAAATGATCGTTATATTGAAGATTTTGTGGAAGCGATTTCTGAAGAAATGTGCCAGAAAGTAGAACGCTGAATTGTCGACTTCTTTTTTTAATCTTTCCCTACCGATGATGTATTTCGTACAATTTTGTAACTTTACAAAAAACGTTACATTTCAATCTCAACTGTAGTCAATGAAAGTAATAGTGGTGTACCAAATACATATCATCGGTGGGTATTATTAGCACAGTAAGGGAAAGGTTAAGGACATTTGGCATAAAGCTGGAAAGAGAATTTGTATTTATAATGAAGATTTGGAGTATTTGTTTTATATTTAGTGAAAGGAGATAAAATATGGTTAGAATGAATTTTATTAGAATTTTCACAACAACGTTTTTTTGGGACGATAGACAACTTTTATTCTTCGCATTCATCCATCATACTTAGGTAAAAAGGATATGTAATGCTCTTCTTACTATAAATCTAGCATGGAAGAATGTGGAACTCCATAGCTTAATAGTTGAAATAAACAATCAATAAATGCTAGAATATTGATAAAATCCCACTTTAATTAAATTGATATACCACTTGCTATTTGTTTGAATTTTAACAATGTTCTTATGGAAATACAAATGACAGATATATACGTCCATTTTCCTAACATTCATGTATTAATATTTAAAGCATTTGTAGTCAAAGACGCCTTTAGGTATCAATTAATGTATTGCAGTCTTCAATCAAAATCTATCAAATGATGACCGATCTTTAAATCCCTCATTTTCTTAAAGTAGCTCAGTACGACTTTAACGTTTGCTAATCCAATTGGAAGTTCTTGTAATCTTTAATACTGCAGACATTAATTTTTCAACTTCAAAGAAATCTAATAAATCGAAACTTTTGGCAGTTTTAAGATAAAACCACATACTTACAAAAAATAAATAAAACATGTATAAATCAGAATTGCTTTAAGCGAAACGAAAAATATTTTTGTTTTCAAACAATGTGATAAGAATGAATAGAATTTATGCATATGTTGCGTGAACAAAATAGCACCCTTACACAAAATCAATGGATGCCAATGGCAGATGGAATTTGCCAGGTTAACAAAATATTTCTGTTTTTCTTTGGACGTAGTGTGTCAAACTAATGACACAATCTTTTGTCTTCTTGAAGATCTGTTCATGGACGCAGACCGTGTTCAGTGGGCATTTTTGGGCATGGTATTCGATCGCGAGGCGTTTCTTCGGCGTGTCAGTGGTCTTAAATTCGGACCGGTTGGACATGGAAATCTTATGCCACCCCTTCTAATTTTAGGACATTTAGGGCTTTTTGTAAAAGTGTACCACGAGTGAGACTCAAAACTCTTCCCTACCCTATACAAAATATATATTTATATATATCAATATATTTATCCAAGACTAAAAATTTCGAAGTTAAATTAGAATCATTAGTTCAAGTTAACAACGACTTTTATCTTTCTTTTTGCATTGTATCTTTCCGAAGGAGGGAATATGCGGGAGCACAAGAAATAAAAAGAGAGAGAGAGAGTTGATGGATAGCCTTGACTGCGGGAAGAGATGTTCTTTCCGCAGGCTCGTGGCTGTAATCTCTCTCATTCCCTCACGTTCGACTACCTTCATCATCATACTTGAATTCAACGTGCATGATAGCAAAATAGATGGACCAGGGAGCTCTATCTTTGACGCCCCCGCTTTACCACGTAACACATACAATAATACTAATTTTTATGTTATAATAATATGTTTTTATTTTTGTTACAGGCGATGACATCAACACTGGCCTAGCCTCAAGTTAGATATGAAATTAACCCTAGTGGTTTAGTTTCCATGAGCAATCGAATCTAAATCTCTTTTAAATGAAACCATGCAATCAATGTTGAGGATCATATAAATATAGTTTCGCATAGGTCATAAGTAGCAATCATCTTCAAAATGATCAAGAGAAAGTTCAGTTGATGTTGTCAAAGTGCCGTGCTCGGAAGTGACTACAATTTGAATAGACTACAATGGATAATATCCGATTCAAGTGTTGGTTGAAAATCAGCAGATGAATCGGGCAGTGAAAATGGCTGTGTCAAATGTTTGTTGTGGCGGTACGATGGTGTTGAAGGTGGCGGGACTCTTGTTGGGTCTGGTCGTCCACCTGTCGTCCAGCTTCGTCCTGGACGGGGGACAAAACTCTTATTCTCAATTTAAAAAGTGGAACGCTGCGGCAAACGGTAGTTTGGAGTTGGAGTTCAAGACTGATCAGCCCAATGGGCTGTTGTTGTATACTGATGATGGAGGAACATACGACTTCTTCGAGCTTAAGCTGGTGGAAGGAGCGTTGAGGTTGCGATATAATCTTGGAGGTGGCGCTCAGATTATAACAGTCGGAAGAGACCTGAACGACAGCCATTGGCACAAAGTTCTGGTAAGTTTTTGACTTATTTACAAACTTATGAGTGTAATTCAAATAGCTACATCTTTTTAGGAAAAAAGGGATTTTTTATCAAGACGATAAAGTGCTCTTCGATGCGTTCATTTGGGTGTCCCGCTGGGCGATAGTTTAAAAATAAAAATTAGTAGTCATGGTACTATACCGAGAACTGGTAGCATAAATTACAGGTAATTTAACAGCTGTCGATCATTTAATAGTTGTGTTCTGGCGTGTTTTTAGAATATTATTATGATAGTCTGGCGACTGAATGTCCAAAAATTATTCATATTCCATCATATTCCTTCAAATCCAAAAAATCGACTTAAATCCATATGTTAGATCAGATGATAAGATGTTGGATAAAAGTAATAATTTTTGAAGATTGAATGTGATCCAAATGAAATTTAGACATGGAATTCAAAATACATTTTTTACCCTTAAAAGCAATGGGAATAGAGGCAAGAGTATTACAATTCATTCATACAAAACTAGAGGAATAAAAAAATAGAACGAACCCATTTACGAATAGCGCTAGTGGCCCTTTGTACTTCGTTCCTATTTATTTGGGTAGAAGAATCTGTTTACGTTGTTTGCTAAAGTAACACGTTTCCCCTGATAGTATTTTTGTCCAACGCTCTGGTCTTCTACATGTCCAATAACATTCATCAATCGCTTTTTTTCTGAAATGTTCACCCTTTTTATGCCATCAACACGTATACACTCCCGATATATTTTCGCAAAAGCATCGGCAACATCTGGACAATAAAATCAATTTCGATTCATGTTCTTGTCTTATAATAATTTCATATTTTAACACATAGCGTTTTTCATGCCCATTTACAATTTTATTATTATTGTTTGGACATTAATCGCACTCATATTTGAACTCGCAAAAAAACTTTCACTCGAGCCCGCAAATATTAAATGGGTTAATTTACCCTTGTTTTATCATTTCTCATGTGCGTAGGGATACCCCTATAAGCTCAAGTTAACCCTTTTGAGGTAGGTTAAGTAAAATAAACCGACACAACCTAAATTAAACTAAATATCTGTTAAGATAGTTTGACACGAAGTCGTCAATTTAAATTCAAAATCATATATATATATATATATATACATATGTACATTTTTAATTTGATAAATGGAATTATTTTGTAGAAATAGAGTTTTAATATTTTCTGTGGTGGAATTTTATTTTTACTGGGTCAAAACTTCAGGGATTCGGTGTCATCTTGCTACTCTTATTTTATCTAGGGATCCCAAAAATATCCTTCCAATGCATGTGAAATTTTCCTTGCGTTATTTTATAATGCCATTTGACATCCTCATCGAGGTTGTAATATTGTATCCTTCTCAAATATCTGTCGGAATTTTTTTATCTAAAAAGGTTTCAGATAATTTTGTACATATATATTATATATAGGTCATTGTAATAGAGATAAATTGGTTGACTGTATAATATGTATAACAGTATATTGCTTGGTTTAATTAGTTTTTTCATGTCAACCTAATCACAGAAATTATCTTTATATTGGGGCTTAAATCTAGAATGAATATGAGTATTTTTTAAATTGTATTTATTAATATAAAACTTTTACATGTAAAATTAATGTTAAGATTACAAATAAGGATACTCTTAATATTAAAATTATATATATGAATATTCAGGATAAAAACTTTGATTTTTTTGTATCAGGATATTTCTTTCTGTAATCTTTTACCAACGAAAATTATTTATATAATATTCCTTCATTAAGGCAACACCACCTTCAGCAATATCATTTACTACCCGCATAGAATGGACGATTTTCTTTGCAGTCTTTAAATTAGAGTCATCTTCCTTATTCCAAAACTGTGATGAGTTACACAGTAACTGGAAAAATCGTAAAAAGTTGCTAGTCACAAAGTATTCTATACTTTTTTTGGTAATGTGTTCGACATCAATGCTTTTTCTTTTTGGGCAATCTGTGCTTTTTGGGAACTGAAAGTTCATCATCAAAAAATGCAAAAGACACCAACTCTTCCAATACTTACCATAAACGATCCAGTATTTTTTCATGGCAACTTTGAGCATTGTTTGGTTTATATCGTACTTTCAAAGGATTCGAGGTCTTTAAATAATTGCAAGTCGTTTCTCAGTGCTTTCTTTTCTACTCTGCTGCTCTTTCTCGATTTTTCACTGCTTTCTCTTCTTTTTTGATCAGTTTAAACTGATGTTTAAATTGGAAGATCTTCGAGCAATACGCCAATAAGCTTTAGTCATCTATGGCGAAGACTGGCAGGTCTTCTAAATAAAACTCTTCTTTTCAGAAATTCCTTCCAAGTAAATGATGGAAAGATTTAGCAGCTCTTAATAGTCATCTCGAGGTTGTTCAAGTCTCGAGGTTCCTTTTTAGAGGAATTAATTTGAGCAAAAAGAAACCCTTTCTGCAGCAACATTTTCCATTCTTCTTGAGGACTTTAATTTTAAATTAATCTTTTATAAACAATTTAAGTTGAAACAAGTACGTATAATTGGGGAAATAAAAAGCGCGTGCTCTCGCTAATAAGTAATAAGTTAGATGTGGGGCAGGGCTCAATTTCAATGCGTATCCGCGGGAAGAACTTAGAAAAGGAGGCGGGTTAACTGTAGTGATGTAGTGAATCTTTCTGCATGCTATTCCACTTCAAAATATACTAATAAACATATCATAAACAATAAGCAAGATTCATACTTAAATGGCCATACAAGGTTTTTTTTCTGAAACTTTTTTCCTATTGTAGAGGTCTCCAAAATCATATTTAAAAAAAACATATACACTTAAAACCTTTTTTTGTGCAGTAGATGTGTTCCGCGGAAAATCGCATAAAAAAAACTAAAACTTACATGGAAAAAGGATAGATGCGTTCCATGGATTTTAAAAACCGCATAACTTTGAAATAGCTTTATAAAATATATCCAAAATCGCATAAAAAAAGTTAATACAAAAAAGCAGGAAAACAATAAGACGATTAAAAAATAGCATTTTTGTTAATATTTAAAGGACGTCTTGCATCATTGGTAAAATTTTAAGGATGTCTGACAATTCATAACGAGTAAAGATGTCATTATAGTGTCTAAATAAAAATCACAAAATGGCGATTTTTTTCCAAATTTCGGTTAGTGTTGATGATTTATTTCCTATTTTATCCAAATATTTATGAAATAGAAAAAAATGCTTTAAAAAAAAACTGCATAACTTCAAAATCGCACAAAAAAAGTTGTACAAAAAGATGTGTGAGTGTATTCATTTTTTTAGAGCAGAAAATCATATGACCCAAATTTTTAAAAGTTGAAAAATAAGGATCACCCTAGTAATCATCATATTTTCTGGATAAATAAACTTCAAAAGAACTTGTTTGAGAACTGAAGGATGTTCATTTTTGTAGTAACTATTTGATCTATATAACAAACAAATGATTCATGTACAATAATCACTGAAACATAACAAATGTGTCATTTTAATCCACAGAAAATATTCTGAAATGTTGTTTAATAATACAATATTTTAAAAGGTTTTTTGTTGGAAAATATCGATATGATCATAATGAGTTCACAAACTGCGATCTGTTTCCCTATTTCAAAAGAGGAATGACCTCGGCAATTTTTTCCATTTCTGGAAAAAATTCCTATTTACGGTAGTAAATAAAATATTTATTGTAAGGGGAATAAAATACTACTACGACATGATTTGGTCGCGTGTTGGGGAATGGCATCGATTCCTGTAGATTTTATTGGTCTCAGTTATTTGAAAGCATTTCTGTTTATATTTGGACGAAATGTTTTCCGAGCAAGACTCGTTTTATTTCACTTCTTTCATGCTGCATTGATATTCTGTAGAGTTTAAATAGTTAAATATTCAGTATTATGTTATTATTAAATTATATTATCTTAAATTTTGGCTTTGAAATTTGATTCAGATTCAGTCTAGGTACATATCCATATACATATGGAATTTGGTTTAATGACAAGACTATCTGAAATATTGATTTAAAATATCTTTTAGATTGATGTTTTGGTCGGTTTATAGCTTGCCGAATATTTGATAGTTAAGACGCTGTGCCGTGTGTGGTTCCGTTACAATGGTGTCAGAAGTGGGACCTTCGATGGCAGTGGCCTCCCGGCAGGTTTCTTGTCCTCCGGCTCACGACGGACGCATCCAACGACGGTGTATTTTGGACGGCATAGCGTCCTAACAATAAAATATTCGGCCAACTGGGAATTGACCGAAATATTAATCAAAAAGATTTTGGTCCACGCTACAGTATCATAACCTTTATAATTAGAGGCCAAGAAGTAGCCCACTTTACTAACACATAGCCACTATTTATCATCAATTTAAGAATGTATATGTATATATATATATACATATATTTTCAATTATGATATGGAAAAAATGTATTAAAAAAGTTTCATGAACGAATGGTACTTTTGTAACGGTCTATTCAAAAAATAATAATGGTACGAAGAGCTCTTGAAAAAATTGTTGAATTTTTTTTCCAAGGACGTTTTATCTCGTTCTCGACTTTTGAATTGTGTTATTTGTAGTTACAAGGTTTCGCGCAATCAATAGTATTTTTCAGCATTCAATTAATGTTTGGAGCAACGTTTATGTCAATAGAAATGGTTGAAAAGCGGAAGCCGTAAGGGTTGCGCCAAATCATCCCCCGCACGCGTACGCAAGGTCACATTGCGCGAAACGTTATCGCCGAAGCAATTCGCCACTCAAAGCGATATGTTTTCCACTGGATACAATGTAATACAGTTTTGCCATCATAAATTTTGATCCGTCTGAAAACTTTTCACGCCAAAATTGAGATTTTGATCAATTGCTCCGGGGCAATCAATTCTCATTGCTGTCAGCGGGGCTGCTAATGAATTCATATCGAGGATTAGAGTGGACCGGCGAAAAATCGCCTCGCCACATTTCCACCTAAATCCAGTTTAATATTTCAGCTACGGCCTTGAGTGGACAAATAGAGAAACACAGCCTACAACATAATTGTAAACATGGCGAGATTAACATTTTGCGTGATTTATGGGCCAACTATTCAAACCGGCCCCAAATTTGAATTTCGCATTTTGAAGCGTTATTTCTCGCGCGAAGCTATCTGCCGGCCAGAACCATCTATTCTCGTTAAAATTGTGTACGACGAGGGCGTAAATATTAATAACACACAAAGGCTAATTATTAAATTCAATTTAAATAGCACCTTGCCGCCCCGCGCTCGATGCTAAATTGCCTTTATACGTTTAACCCTTTTAATCTCGAATTTACATTTTTGATGCGCCAGATCCGACTTGTGGACTCGCAGCTTCACATAAACGGCTCGAATGTCCTTTGTTGCTCTGAAAACCATCGTATTATATAACTAGCAAATTAATATCTTTCTTCCTAGGGAGCCATATTTGTTAATGAACCTAGGCGATCTCCATTGTCGATTTTCTCAGAAGCGGATGATTTTCACGTCGTGGTATGCTCGTTTTTATTTCGTGTGATGGTTATAAGTTGTAGAAAGCATTTAGAGCTTTATAGAGAGTATGAATATTTGGACGTAAGCAAGCTAATCTAAATAGTGTCTTCTCTTCTTAAGAAATGATCATTATTTTTTAATATGATATTTAAATAATTTTAGCGAATCAGTCATTCAACGACGTAAACTTTACATATTATCTCAAGGCTTTTTATTTTAGAATCTGATTGAACTTGATGAATCGGAAATATTAGGTTGTCCCATAAGTTTCTTTCGCAAATGAATACATTTCTGATCATAGCCATGGTTGAAGAAAACCCGCGATATACTGTGCGCGAAATATCTAACAAGTTCTATAAATCTACGAACATCCGTCCATAATCATCTGACAAAATTGGGATACATCAATCGTTCAGATGTGTGGCTTCCTTATGAACTGACTGACTCAAATAAACTTCAGCGTATTTCAACATGCGATCTTCTTCTCCAACGACATAATAGCCAACTTTTTTGGAAGAGACTTGTCACTGGAGATTAATGTTGGATACTCTATGAGAATATTCAACGTAAACGGTCTTGGACCAAGGGTACTGAAGCTTTAACTGTAGCTAAACCTGGCATCAAGCTTTAACTGTAGCTAAACCTGGCAACCTACATCCAAAAATAGTTTTGCTATGTATTTGGTGGGATTGGAAAGGGGTAGTTCATTATGAGCTACTTCAGCAAAGTGAAATGATCAATTCAACCAAATATTGTTTCCAACCAGACAATCTAAAGGATGTGATTGCCAGAAAACGGCCAGAATTAGCGAACAGACGAGGCGTTGTTTTTCATCACGATAACACCAGGCCTCATGTGTTTTTGCTTGTCAGAAATAAATTATTATCATTTGACTGGGATGTTTTACTTCATCCTCCATACTTTCTGGACATTGCCCTTTCAGATTCTAAATCTTTGTGATTAGTTTCAAACTTGTTCTTTCAGGTGATCCTATGAATTCGTGCATATTTGAAAACGCTATTTAAATAATGTAACACATTATTCAATAAGTTCGTAGGATTTTTATTGAAGAGATTGCGAAAAAACGACCGTATCTGTACAAGATTTTGTACAGATACGTAGTTAGTTTTATAGAAAAAATAAAATACGATAGACTAGCCTGATATTGTTATTAAATAATAAGTCTTATTTTGATAAAGTTAGTTCCAAAAAAAGTAATAATAAACCAATACTGTCACGAGCTAATATTGTGACAATTTTTGCAAAAGGGTCAGATTTGGCCAGAAGGGCCAGAGTTGTATGATTCACAATCAACATCAATAAAAAACTGGCTCGAGAAAAGTATTACAGTGTTTGAATAATCTTTTTTTACAATATGTCTTTCTTTTAAACCCCATAAACGCCGTGCGCACATAATTGTTGGTTTCATCATTTAAATAATTAAATATTTACTCAAACTTATTTATTTGACACATTTGTTACCAATATTATTTTTAGCACTTTGACGCACACAACCGTCATATCACGTCGTGCGTCAGCAGATAATACTTGCTCTTTGCGACAGATAAGTTTATGCATACCGTCTTCGTAGACACTTCAAATCCTATATCACACCTATGAAACTCATCAAAACGAAAACAAACTTAAGTGCCTTAAAAACTCTCAAACTTCTCTAAATAAGATAAATTAAATTTGCTGAGTAATTGGATTTTTGCGATACAACGACTCGGAGTACATGCATATTATAAACATCAGCGTTTTATTATGTAATAAATTATTAAAATGACGCACACAATAGAGCGCAAATTCTTTTTGTATAATTTTGTAAATGTGCACTTTTTTTTATAAATTGTGGCGCATCAAACGGTTAACTAAAATATTTTTACTATAGAAATTGGTGTTTGAGATCTGTCTAAGGTGAAAAAGTGAGATAATTCTCAGTTTTTAGCTCGAATCATATAATATGAAAGCATTTGCTATTGTAGATATATCTTTTGTTGTTGGATATGAATGTTCATTGACGGCAAAGTATAAGTTTTTACAAACCAAAAACTTTTCTACTCAAGTTTTTTTTGTCCTAATTCTTTTAATCTTTAATTGAATTTATTGAGTTAAAGTCAGATATTCGATCGAAGGTAATATCAAGAATTGCTTTGATCAATAAAATATCTGAATGCTGCCTTAATATAGTAGTGAAGCATGTTATTGTAAGAAAAATGTTGAAAGATAGAGGTTTTCATCAACAGTGTTGAGATATACTATAATAGTTACACTTCATACATTTAAATTTGTATGAAATACAATCAATAAAAATAGATTGGATGCCTCTTACCCTTTTTGTTAAAAATAGATGTATATTGAAAAAAACAGATTGTCCAACATGCGATTTTTTGAGATTTTTCGAGATGAAAACCTTGTCAAACCAAGCTGATATTTGAAAGGGATCATTTTTTTCTCCAATCTATATCTGGCATACATACATTTCATGTATTATAAAATGTTTGATTTCTATTTTGAGAAAACCCTAAATAAAAATTCAATGTGACCCCAACAAGGTTATAAAAGAGCACATGCAGACCAAATTGGAACTGTGGAAAATGTTGATAAACCCGATTATATCGAATCATGATTAAGCACGTTGAAAACGTGTCTTGAAGCAATTATGTCAATGAATATATTTCGATATAATTATTTAAATACTTTCCTTATGCGAGTTTAAATAATTAAGATCCAGAAAGGGAAGCATAATCAAGTAGATTTGCTTTTATTAGACTCCAATTAGATCGTTCGCAATTAAGCTCGGCGAGAAATAGCTGCAGGTAAATAGTGCAAAATTTTCTCTGATTAAACCGATAGTAATAATATGCCTTTGAAATTGAAAACATCCCCCGATGAAACTTAACGAGACAAAATAGGTGCTTCGTAATGGAGATTCGATGTACGCCCTCATTATTGAAGAATGTTTTGCAAAACAATATTTGCTTCAAATTAAAACTCATTTCATATAATGTACTCCGTATTATATTTTCATGTAGCCGTGAATAAAGTAGTTTTTGTATTCCTCAGAGAGCTTACAGTCGTGTTATCCTTAAGGACGAGTCTGCACTCAAAGCTCAAGCAAAATTAATAACTGCTGCACTTGCATATAAAATTTTACGAAATATCATATTATTTTATCACTAAATTATGTTATAAAAAGTTGTTTTGAATTTAAATTTAATGAATGGGTTTTCGTAAAGCTATCTATATCTAGTGGATTAATATTATATAAATATGTTTTGGATGATTTAGAGCATAGGTTCCCAAACTTTTTTGGGTCGTGCTATGTTTTTCGGTTTTGGGTTGACCCCCTACTTATCTGATATTGATTTTTTGAACATTTCTAATTGTAGTGAAGTTTAAGTTTTTTATATATATATATATATATTTTTTATTTTGTCCAAAATTTTGGTAGATCATAATGTCAATGTCGTGCAATCTCCGTCCGTCGGTGTCTGAAAAGTTAGCAGACGACGTGACCTCGAACCATTATCGAAGGAGTTAGGTGGGGGTATGTTAGGTTGGGGTATGTTAGGTTGGGGTATGTTAGGTTGGGGTATGTTAGGTTGGGGTATGTGAGGTTGGGGTATGTTAGGTTGGGGTATGTTAGGTTGGGGTATGTTAGGTTGGGGTATGTTAGGTTGGGGTATGTTACTTTCGCCTCCGGGCTGCAGCCGTGAGCAGACGTGCGGCCAGTTTTACTCCGAGTGTCATCGGAGACCGAACCTGGCGGCGGGCGCTCAGCCCCGAAACGAAGATCGAGGAGTCGGAGTCAGCCGGAGACAGCAGTTTCCGGCCGATCAGGGAGTACCACACCGGAGTGCGGGTATTCATTGGATTCGGAATTTCCCGGGCTGTCCGCTGGAGCCTCCGGGGGTCCAGAATTTTCCGACCAGATTTTCCGAGAGGTTTCCGGGAAGTTTTCCGATCGTTTTTCTGGGAAGAATTTTCCGGGAAGATTTTTTGGAGATTTTCCGGGCGCTTTCACGAGTCGGCGTTTTCCGAGGAAAATTTTTTTATCCGGGCTTTTTCGAGATTTTCCGGCTAGTACGGAATTTTCCGGACGGGCGGACACCAACAATCGTCCAAAATGCTGCCGCTACGCACCAAGTACGCGCTGGGCTACCAAGTGCCACCAGGGACCGACCTCAGCGATCCAACCGCGAAAGCTGAGCACGACCAATACTGCGAGGATCTCGATGCCACGCGCAACGAGTTCTACGAGACCGAAGAGGAATACGAACAAATGAAGACGACCCAAAGCTTGGGAAAGGCCATATGGGAACTCCATAGGATGGCCATGCCCTTGAAAAACCTGAAAAACGAAGTCAAAGTGCAAATCCAAACGTGCTTGGATCTCAACCAGCAATACGCCCGGTTGAAAACGATCACGGACGACATGAAGGAGAAACTCTACGTGTCCCGGAGGAAGGAGATCCGCGGACTGCGAAAAGAGCTACTGGAAGCCCAAGTGCTGATAAAACTGCTCAAAGAAGCAGAAGGAAAGAGTCCAAAGGACTCCGAAAGGGCAGTGGAGGCCCCTACACCCATCAGCACATCGACCCCGAAACCGTCGGAACACCCAGAAGGGTGGAAGGCGGCTCCGGCAAAGAAGAAGAAAAAGCAGACAAAGAGAACGGAAACGGAGAAGACCCTGACAATTATGCCGACAACACCACGAAAACCTCCACCGAAACCACCGACCGAAAAAAGGCAACCACAGCAACGGCGGCAGAAAAACAGACCAAAACAGAAGAGAACCGAAAAAATAGTAATAGGACCAGCGGAACACTCAACCGAAAAACCGTCCTACGCCGAAGTAATAAACAGACTGCAGGAGCGAGCAAACACAGAAGGTGTAGCAGCTGCCCAGTCAATCAGGAAGACTGCTCGGGGCGAGCTCGTCCTGAGGCTTCGCCCGGGGACCGCCGGCGCGGATGCGCTGCGTGAGTTCCTGGACGAGGCCGCTGGCCCTTCATTCCGAGTAAGACACGAAGCACCGAAGCGAGCGGTCATTGTTTGCGACATATACGAAGGGGCTGAAAAGCCCGAATACATCGCAGAATCCCTAGCACGGGCCCTCGACAACCGAAAAGAGAGTGTGAAGGTACTGTACGTCAAACCGGCGTACGATGGCACTTTCACTTGCACGGCAGAAATCCCATGGAGCGCCGAATCCGACCGACTACTCCGCGAGGGGCGAGTCCGGATCGGTGCCGTCATGTGCCGCGTCCGAGAGCGAGTGGAGGTGCGACGCTGCTTCCGCTGCCTCGGCTACGGGCATCTGGCGACCAACTGCAAGGGGGAAGACCGAAGCAAAAAATGCACAAAGTGCTGGAAGGAAGGACACAAATCGGCAGACTGCAGCACAGCCGAGACACGATGCGAACCATGCAAGAGCGCAGGAAAGAACGACCGGCACCGGTGCGGAAGCGCCGCGTGCAGCGACTTCAACGAAGCCCTCAAAAAACGAAGGGGTCAATAGACCACTTCGCTGAAAAGAGGAGGCCCCTCACCGGGTGGACAAGAAAACGAAAGAAGGGCTAAGAGCCTGAGCGTCCTGCGCTAGCATATGCCTACCGGCAAGCAGCGCAGAGACGAAGGAGGTCAAGGGGGCGGTTTAGTGAGCAGGTACGTTGGTCGACTTCCCTTATGGAAGTTGAATAGACCCCAGCGTGAATCTCACACTATCCGAGAAGGGTGTTAGTCTATGAAGATTCCGCGCCCACAGAAAAAAAAAAAAAAAAAAAAAAAAAAGGTTGGGGTATGTTAGGTTGGGGTATGTGAGGTTGGGGTATGTGAGGTTGGGCTATGTGAGGTTGGGGTATGTTAGGTTGGGCTATGTGAGGTTGGGCTATGTGAGGTTGGGGTATGTGAGGTTGGGCTATGTGAGGTTGGGGTATGTGAGGTTGGGCTATGTGAGGTTGAGCTATGTGAGGTTGGGGTATGTCTAACCTAACCTTTTTTTTTTTTTTTTTTTTTTTTTTTTTTTTTTTTTTTCCTGTGGGAGCGCAAATCTACATTAGACGCCCAGATGTTGTACATCTGGGGAGTGTGGGATTTACGTCTGTTACATGAGTTTCCATAAGGGAAACCCACCAGACGCACAAGCCCTAACTAAATCGCTCCCTTGGGTCTCCTCCGTCACCGTGGTATTGTTTTACACATTGCTTCATGGATGACAGGTAGTCTAGCCGTTATGGCCCTATTCTATTGTTGTAGAGGCGCTCTGCGCCTCATTCTTTCACTGTCTTCTTTGGCGCTCATGATGTCTTCTACAAAGTCGCGCCAAAGGTCCCAGTTTTCCTTTCTTTCCATCATGCTGTGGACCATGTTGTCGATATTTAGCTCGTTCACCCCGAGTGCTTGTTTCAGCAGTTCTCTCTGGGGTGCCCAAGCCTCACAGTCTATGATGGTGTGTTCGGCGTCATCCGCTTCCGCTTCACAGTGGTGGCATTTTGGGGTTTCCTCCTTGCCAATCCACCTCAGGTACGCACCGAAGCATCCATGCCCGGTGAGCACCTGGGTTAAGCGGTATGTCGTTTCTCCATATTTTCTGGCCCTCCATCGACTTACGACCGGTATAAGCCGGTGGGTCCATCTTCCTTTTGCGGACTCGTCCCATCTGCGCTGCCAGGCTTCCCTCAGTTTCTGGTCATGTTCTCCGCGCTTTTTGGGATCTTCATGGTCCAAGGCCCTCTTTTTTGCGATTAGGTCCAGCGGGGGGATTCCCGCGATCACGAGCACCGCTTCTTCTGATACCGTTCTGTATGCTGCGGTGACTCGGAGCGCGCCCTGCCGCTGGACCCTGGCCATTTTCTTTCTGTAGCTCTCTATTTGTAGCGACTCATGCCATATTGGGGCTCCGTACAGAAGGATTGAGTGGATAACTTCGTTTATAGTTTTCCTTCTGCACGGCTTTGGCCCTCCGATGTTGGGCATCAGTCGTCCGAGCTCGTTGGCCGCTTTCTGCGCCTTCTGCGCAGCTTCCTCTATGTGTTGTCTGAAGGTCAGTTTGCTGTCAAGGACGATCCCGAGGTATTTCAACGTTTTTCCACACTTCACCTCGTGACCGTCCACCGCAAGCCTGCCGACCCTCGGTCTCCTTCTCCTGCTGAAGAACACAGCCTCCGTTTTCTCCGCCGCTAGCTGCAGGTGATTCTCCCGCATCCAGTCGCAGATTCTTGCCAGTGCTTCGTTTGTCTTACTTTCCATGTCGAACTGGTGCTTGGCTGTCACCAGCAGCGCGACGTCGTCCGCGAAGGCTATTACCTCCGCTCCGTCGGGTAGGTCTGTCTCCAGCAGGCTGTTGTACAGGACGTTCCATAGGGTGGGTCCTATGACGGATCCCTGCGGAACGCCCATTTCCATCCTTCTGATGGTTCCCGTTTCCTGGTGTACCACTGTCCGGTCGCTGAGGTAGTCTGTAATGAGTGACTCTGCGTACTCGGGCAGTTTGAATCTTTCCTTTGTGGCTTTTATGATGTGCGCCCAAGATGCCGTGTTGAACGCATTTTTGATGTCCAGCGTTATCATCACGACATCTCGGCTCTTCTTGACTGTGCCGCTCCATGCCTGTCGGATCTTGTCAACGACGTATTGTATGGCTCCCAGCGTGGAGCGGCCGGGCCTGAAGCCATATTGTCTAGCAGACAGATCCTCCTCTATGATTGGTTGGATTCGTTTCATTAGCAGTTTCTCCATTATCTTTGCCAGCCCGTCCAGCATGCACAGCGGTCGCATGGTGTCCTTGCCCGGTTTGGGTATCAGTGCCAGCCTGGCCGTTTTCCATCTTTTTACAAATTTTCTCTCGGCCAGGCAGGCGTTCAGGACTTCCAGCACCATCTCCGGGCACGCCGCGATTGTGAGTTTAATAACCTCGCCGGGCACACCGTCCGGGCCAGGCGCCTTTTTTACGTTTACGCGCTTCCCTACTTCCTCGAGCTCCTCCAGAGTGAAATCAGGGGCTGGTTCATTGCGTCCCTCGCCCACTGCGCTTCCGTCGGGCTCTGTCGTGTTGACAGTGACGGGTTTATCCGGGAAGAGTTGCTTAATTTGTTCCTGGATTTTTTTCTTGTCGGGCTCTACTTCTCCCCATCCCCGTAGCTTCCCCCGTACTATTTTGTACGGGAGTCCCCACGGGTCGGTGTTTACAGTGCGGCAGAGCTCTTCCCAGCAGAGTGCCTTCGATGCCTGGATCATTTTTCGCAGGTTCCGTCGGTCTTCTCTGTGTGTTTCCCTCCACTGCTCTCTCAATTCTTCGTTTCCGCGGGATCTTGCCAGCCGGCGTCTACTGGATAGGCAGAGTCTCCGTTGTTCGGCTATTTCCTCTGTCCACCAGTAGGCGGCTGGTCTGCCTTGTTTGGCGGTCCGGCGTGGCATGGCCGCGTCGCAACTTCGCTCGATCAGCGCTTGTACCTTCCTGGTCTGCTCTTCCGCGTCTTCGGTGCCGGTTCCTGAGAGTGCCAGTTCCTCTGCTCCGGCCCGGAGCACCGAGAGGAACGTGTCTTTGCACATTTTTTGGGTCGACCATCCCTTGGGCGGTGGAGCTCTCCTGCCCATCCCGCGGCCAGTCAACCGGTAGGTGAGGTACTGGTGGTCACTGTTAGTATACTTTTCCGACACTTCCCAGTCCCTCAGCCTGCCGATCACTGTCTCGCCGGAGAAGGTCACGTCGATGATCGACCCATGCGGGCCTCGCCTGTATGTCCATGTGTTGCCTTTGTTGGCCGGGAGCAGACGCAGTCTTGCCGTGCTCTCGGCCAGCATTGCTCCCCTGCGGTCCGTTACTGGGGATCCCCACGCCGCGGACTTCGCGTTGAAGTCCCCCGCAGCCACCACCGGTTTTGTGGAAGTGGACACGTCCTCTTCAAGGTCTCGCAGCAGTCGGTCGTAGTCTGCAATGAGAGTGTTGGGGGAGAAGTAACAACTGTACACCCTCACCCCCTCCACCTCCACCCAGACCCATCCGTTCCCCGCCGCTCGTCCGGTCACCTTGAGGGTTTTATTGGCAACCCACACTGCCGCTTTCTCGGTTACGTCCGCGTGCCATCCATGTTGCTGAGCCTTGTACGGCTCAGAAATAATGGCCACGTCAGCGAACGTTTCATGTGCCTCGCGCTCGAGCAACGCTTGAGCCGCCAGGCACCCGTTCAGATTTATTTGGATAAACTTTATTGTCTTCTCTGCGCCTTTTGCAGGTAGTTCCTCCTGGCGGCGCAGTCGGCGCTTCCGCTCACGTGGCTGGCTTTTTATTCGCCTTTTTTGCCGCACAGCGGGCAGTGGGGTTGTGCCTTGCACTCCTTCGCCTTGTGTCCGCTTCCGGTGATGTCTAACCTAACCTAACCCAACCTAACATACCCCAACCTCACATACCCCAACCTCACATAGCCCAACCTAACATACCCCAACCTCACATACCCCAACCTCACATACCCCAACCTCACATACCCCAACCTCACATACCCCAACCTCACATACCCCAACCTCACATACCCCAACCTCACATACCCCAACCTAACTCCTTCGATAATGGTTCGGGGTCACGTCGTCTGCTAACTTTTCAGACACCGACGGACGGAGATCGCACGACATTGACATTATGATCTACCAAAATTTTGGACAAAATTTAAAAAAAAAAAATTGTTACGTTGGCTTGGTTTTGGCCAATTTAGGTTGTAAATGTTGTTATAGTGCCGAACTTACATATAAGATACGGGAAGAAAAAAAAAGTTTGTGAAGATTCCTCACCCACAGAAACAAACAAAATTTTACAAAATATAACATATAAAATGTTATCATTAATATTTCTGAAAAAATATAAATACCTATAGGTGCCATACGAAATGTACTTAAATCGTTTTAGGTCGTAGTGGCTTGTATTTTATATTATATAACAAATACAAAATTTTATTTTGAGTAGTTTTAATTTAAATTCAATTAATAAATGTATAAATTAATGTGTTTTTACTTTAAGTTTTTAGCACTAAATTTCACTACAATTAGAAATTTTCAAAAAATCAATATCAGGTAAGTAGGGGGTCAACCCAAAACCGAAAAATAATGCTCTAATAATGCAATAATGCTCTAAATTTTAGAGCATTAATCCAGGTTAGCCTGATCCTTGTGAATATTTTCTATTGAGATATTTTTCTGTTTCGAGAAAATTTTCTATAGAGGAGCCTACGTCTGATAAGGGAAATGGCTCTCTAAAAAGAACTTTTATGACGCCAATCTACATTTTTTATTTGAATTGAGCACGTCTTTATAAATTTTAATTCTTAAATTAAAAAAAACATACAAATTGGTGTTAGGGGAGTGTAGTACTAAGAAAAAGTTTACTAATAAGAGCAATTTTAGGCTATTAAGATAGGTGAACTAGATATCGCTACCCTAACTTTTAAGCCTCATAAATTCACTTTTGGTGAAAAGAAATATGCTATCTTTCAGAAGTATCCAAATTTACCTGTGTGTAAAACTATTCAAAAATAAGAGCGAATAATGCGCATATACCAAATAAACATGATTATTTGGCGTTTTCTGTGGCCGATTAATATTTTAAAAGAAAATATGTAAGTATGCAAGAATATAATATGTCAATTATGAAGATTGGCAATTATGAATACATCGGGTTAGTTCAAAAGCTAATTCGCATTTTTGGGAAATTTTTAAATACTGTAAAAAAATTACCAGACCAAGTGTTACCAATTTTTAATCGACAGTTCTATCCAAGATCTCTTAAAGAATTTATTATGTCATATTGGTGTAATAATTTATATTTCCTGATTTAAAATTTTGATCAGATAGTGAGTTTCGACAAATATTGTTGGCAAATTATGACCTGAATTGTTTCACACTTCTCATGGTCATTTGCTGCTCCAAACTATGGATTTTCTTGAATTGAATTTTTTTGTTATATACTCGGGCATCATAAAACACGGTTATATGGTTCTGCAAAAATGTCGTGTAATACAAATCCGTGTTATACAAAATTAGGGTTTACGTTCCAAAAAAAAATAGTTAAAGTTTCTTCTCTTGGCTTTTAAGCTTCTTTCCATCATAGGATCATTTTCTATTTAAAAATAATTCTAATTTAATAGTCAATTCTATGCCTTCATTAATTGTTTTTAATGTGAAAATTATAGCTTCTTTGCTGCAACTGGTTTTTGTGTCATTGGTTGTGGTAGATTCATTTAATATTGTATTTTGACTAATTCATTTTCGTTCATCGTACGATCCTCCAATATTTTTTGGATGTCATGGAATATACATCTAATCAAAACCTTCTCCACCAATATCACAACAGATGCTTATTGTCTTTTTGTATTCATCTTCTATGGATGGTAAAACATTTTCTCCAGAGACTACTTCTGGCCACAAATTTTTCCAGCAAGAATTTAAAGTGGATTAGGCTTGTGGAAGTGCTAAATTTTCATCTTGATCGATGTATCCTAATATTTTTTCAAATGTTCGACGAATATAATATGCTTTAAGTATTGTCGTTATACCTTGGTTTAAGGATTGGATCATAGACGTAGTGTTTGGGGATAAAAATAATATTTCAGCATTAGGATGTTTTAGATGAATAGAGAACGTTATGATTTAATTATTTCACTAAACAACGCAAAGAAATGAATTATAATGCCGTTTTAACATTGCTGAATGACTTGAATATTTCAATTCACAGCGTTTTTGAGCTATAAAAAGCCCGAAAGCTGTTGATATTTCATGATAGCGTTGTTGAAAGGACGCAATGTCAATGCTAAGGCTATCGGCGATGATTTTGCAATATTTTACCGTGGCTTTTCATTGAATCGATTTTCTGCCAGAATTGCTATTTATGTCCGTAAAACTGTTAAGGTTTTTTTTAACAAGGACCATGAGCGTCCAAAACAGACGTACCACAATTGATTGATATTTATTCGGGCTAATTTTGAATTTAAGCGACGAAAAATCACGATCCTGTTTTGAGATCCTTGAAACGATGATGCCGCGAATGTGTCTCTCAAGTGTACACAAGTCTTTGCAAAGTTTCTTTCCCATGCGAAATACTTTAAGCTTATATTCTCTTTACAAACTCGTCCTTTGTCTCCCGTGTTTCAATAGGAGTACTCCTCTTTGTTTACTTAGTACCTTTAACCCTTTGCTTACTCCGGGGTTGAACTATCCGTGGAACACATGTCTTGGTTGCAAACAAGGAAAGATCTTTATTATTCAACCTTAAAACTTTTGCTGGCGTTGATATATCTCATTTATGATGCTGAGCAGGTGAGGAATGCTGTTCTAATGAAATTTTTTGAGAGTATTCATAATTTAAAATTCTTCATAAAATACTCCACATATGCATTTTTTATTATAAAATACTACATACGAAAATTTTAATATGAACATATTGTATAAACGTTCAAGTGGTTTATTCTTATACGAACAGCTTAAATTAGGTAAACAGTGAAATGGATTAAATTAATAGTCCATCAGTCCTGAATTTGCTCTGGACTTAGATTTAAACATAATACAAAGATATGTTTTCGTCTGAATATATTTATTAAATTGAAGAAAAAGTTTTTGTATTTTTGCAAGCGAATAAACAAAGCCACGATTGTGTTTCTTTAAAAATATGTTTCTTTGAAGGCCCAATTATTCTTAGTGCTCTTATGCTGCGAGAAGATTTTTTACCTTGGAGCTTTCTTTAACACAAGAAAAAAATCGACGAAAATATTAATTGAAAGACATAAAAAACTTATTATCCTGTCAAGTTGTCACGATAAAGAATAATCGTGATTTATATATATATATATATATGAAGGATTCTATTGTTGAACACTCTTCGGGTACAATGTATGGCATTGGTAGGGCTTCCGGTGGCCAGCCCACACCTTGTGCGCCCCTGATTTTTCTTTAATAGCACTTTTGACATTTGAACTCATGAGCTATGGCGAATTCGTGGTATCGCCCACGAGGCCCCAAATTTAATACTTCCATATTAACTTTGATTGCCATCAAGGTACCACTTAATTTTATTTGCCCTGAAAATGCTTATGGCGTAGGTGTGAGCCATAGCAGTAATTTAATTTTTACGTTGTGTGACTTTTAAGTTTGATTCGTATATCTTTTGACGCCTGTGGCATGCTCGTGCATACACAAACAAAAACCAGACACGAATATAGACAGATACTCTTGTGTATGCCGGAAAATAATACCTGAGAGGCTTCTTAATTTGAAAAGTTTGAAAAATTAGCCATTTATGGGGTGTACATTTTGGAAGCTACGGGTGGTGTAAATTAAGAAAATTACTTATGAAATGTGAAACAAACAAATCCTTCATCATCGTCGCCTTTAATTGTTCATGTCATTTTGGTTGATTAGAAGTTTAATGGATCTAAACACCATGGAATGGTAACCTGTAAAATATTTTTTCTTAAAAATCTTGTAACCATTTAGAGACCAGTTAATTGTGTTCTGGCATATTTCTGGATCATCAATATAATAGTTTGTCGACCGAGTGTCGTTGGATTTGAGAGGGAAAGGGGTTGAAATCTAGTGAAAATTCAAGACAATTAAGTGATACTATACATTTAAACCTTTTTTTGTGCGGTAGATGCGTTCCGCAAAAAAATGCATAGTTGAAAATTGACAAGTTGTCGTGTCACTAAAACAGTTATAACTCCGTAAGTAGTTGGAATTTTGGAAATTCCTTTGACGAATGTATTTTTTAAAAATCTAAACCAGAAAAAAGGCCGTGGTCGTAATTCAACGATAGCAGATGCAATATGATTTACACAGTCCCAAATTATAATTTTTTTCCAAATTTCAGTTAGTGTTGATGATTTATTTCCTATTTTATCCAAAATATCTCGATACGAACTCTTTATGAGAATAAAAAAAATTGCTTTAAAAAAATCCGCATTACTTTTAAATCGCACAAAAAAAGGTTTGAGTGTATAAGTATTTTTTATAAATTGGTAAATTAAATCAGACTATTTACTGCTTGTTAAGATAGTACAAGACTGGTTTAATGCTACTAAATTAATGTTTTAACCAAACACCATTCAATCTAAATATATTAGATTGTCCAGTAAAAAATGTCGTTTTTTTATATTTGATTTTGGACAATCAGTTGTGTCTCAGCCATTCCTTTGCCAAATGCATTGTATATTCTATAAGTCGACTAATAACTGGAGAACGTTAATTTCTACAAATTTTTTTTCGAACTACTTTTCGAAAGATGGTTGATTTTGTGCCGAACAAACGATTTACGCTTTGCATCCATTTTATTCTCCTTGCCTTGTTCTTTCCGATTATAATTTATTTAGATCAATGCAAATCAATGCAGTATCGGGAAAAAACTATAAATATAGAAGAATTGAAATGCGGAATCGAAATATATTTCATATCAATGAATCGGAAATATTAGGTTGTCCCATAAGTTTCTTTCGCAAATGAACACAGTTCTAATCATAGCCATAGTTAAAAAAAACCCGCGATGTACTCTTCGCAAAATAGCTAACAAGTTAGAAATTCCACGAACATCCGTCCATAATCATCTGACAAAATTGGGACTCAAATAAACTTCAACGTATTTCAACTTGAGAATATCCAACGTAAACGGTCTTGGACCAAGGATACAGAAGCTTTAACTGTAGCTAAATTTGACCTACATGCAAAAAAAGTTTTGCTATGCATTTGGTGGGACTGGAAAGGCTATTGAATTATTGCCTTTTTTTCTTAATATGAAAACGAAAGAAACTTATGGGACACCCTAATATTATATCTCTAAATTCATCACAATAATATGCATTTAGAAAGATTTCGAAGGAAAGCTATAAAGAGAGGCTCATTTCGATGAATATTTTTTAACGTTTGTGTTTTAAAATGAAATCCATTAATATAATCTGCAACTAGAAAGAGCTTTGTTAAATATTTTGATCCAAAAAATCCTGTTTTTTAAAAATTAGTATCAAATATTTCCGGTTGATTTTTGATAAAAACACTAACTATCTATTAAATATAATTTTAAAAATAGGAATGAAAAATGTATAGTTTCAGATGGTTTGAACGAAGGGAACATTTATGTCAAAATGAAACTCGGACAGCTGGCAGAATCGCATAAATTTATCAAATATATGGTTTTCGAATTTAATAAAAAAAGTTTCGGAGTTTTCAGGGAATTAAACTAACCTCGCCGGCATAAATACATTCCAATTTTTTATTGTTCAATAAAACTTTGCAAATCTAGCCGACATCGACCAGATTCATAATCATCGTACTTGACACAGAATCGTAAAAAATGTATTTTACACGCCACCGGTACCATCGAGTATCACCTAGTTATCTAGATTGGCTATCCATTTGCGTATTGGGAAACATGTTTTTTACGACACGAAGAACTCGAATTGTATATACAGAATTTGCGGTTTAATTAGAGATTACATTTTGCGGATGTAGGCCATTGTGAGGAAAATTTACCAGGCAGACGCAGTATGACAACATCCTGGTCACGTAATCAAAAGCAGTGCATACGTCAGTTGCGATGTTATCCAGACGATAGATGTTGTGCTGTCTAGTCCATAATTAAATTTGTGATTGCTCCGAGAATGGAATTGATGTTGTCTGTCATTCCGCTTGTGGCCTCGAATAATTCCATCAAAAAATAAATATATTGATTAAATATACAAAGCCAGGCGCCTTAGATTCTATTCCAAATGATAATTATTTTTTTTATATTCATATTATTGATTTTCTTCAGTTTTCCACAAAGTTTGTATTCAACCCCGTTGTTGTCGTTCCTTTTGTTATTCAAATACGAAATGAACCAAAAGAATTCTCTGTTCAAAATTAAAAACGTAATCTACGCCATTTCCCCCGCGGATCACTATCTCCCGCCGGACAAAAGGTGATAATTTATTTAATGGTGATAAGGTCTTTTTTGCGTAACGAGCCACCCCTGAATATGGAACCCCCTAAAAAAATATTAGTGGGTGTAAATTTTAAATTAAATAAAACCCCATCGCTTATTAGCTAAGCTATGAAAATGAAGATTATTAAAATTCCATTAGGATTTTTCAGCTGCGCGAAAGAATTATTTCGATAAGTACGAGATATAATTGATTCCGAGAATATCATAACAGAGGGTGGAAATTGCCTAATTTGATTTTAAGTAGAGCGCTAAAATCTATATGCTTATGGAGTTAATTAAATTTTACGGAAGATTAGTTAATTAATTAAGATTATGAAGCTTATTAACGTTTATTCTCTATTGAACCGAATTATAGTTATTTATTTAAAAATATTGTAATACGTTTGCAGGTTGGGTTTTTAAAACCTGGTTTTTGGCAAAAATATGAATTTCAAAAACCGGGTTTTTTATCCTAAAAATCCGGTTTTGAATAGAAATTGTTTTTTTTATAATCGATGTCATTCACTATTACTGTGTTATGTACGTAGATTTTGAATCACCAAATCACCAAAGAAATTGACTCTGACATCTGACATTGAAATGTACATCATAAGACCATAGGTTTCCTCTTTTAAATGTAATTTTTATGTGATCTACTCTAGTTTATAGAATAATTTTCGGAAATAATCGAAAATCGGGGAAAACCTGTTTTGATCGAAAATTGAAAACCGAAAACCGGTTTTTGTATAAGCCCTAGTGGTGTTCTTATAACTTAAAATAAGCATACATTTTTAATGATATTCAATTCAATTTTGTGTAACCATACGGTTACATTATATTAATAAGTTATCATTAGGGGTCCCAATCGAATATTCAAATATTCGATATTCGAATATATTTGACCTTTTTTCAATATTCGTAAATTCGAATATTAACAAAATTAAACGGTTAATATTCATTTTTTTTTTACATAATTTAGAAAGTTAATATAAGATCAAAAAGCATGATTCTAAAATAATTTCTTTTATATATATATGATTTTCAAATTGTTATATTAACCTTCCCCTACCGGTGATGTATTTGCTACACCTCGACTCTAATAATGGGAATATCGATAGGAAATATAATAGATACGGGGCTTAGAATTTTTGTATTCCTCCGTAATATAATTATGAATCACATCAAAGTGTTATAGCATATAAGTATTCATTTGCAGCGACGGAAATAAATAATTTGTCGGGAAATCGGGAATTTTGCGAGTTTTAGTTCGGGCCTCAGTAGAAAGGAATTTTATCAGTCACATTGATGGTATTATACGAAAATGGAGGCTCACGCGGTCATCAACTCGAACTAGCATTTAAATACCTGATGACGATACCTTCAACGAGTATGGAGGCTGAGCCAGCATTTTCAGCAGGTATTTGCATGGCTTCCAAAATCAGATCCAGACTAAATGATGAAACACTCTTCATGATACTTTGATGCTATATTTTAAAAATAATATTTGAAATTTTTAATGTTTTTTTGATTGAATTTATCAATGTAATTTCTTAACCTATTGAAAATCCCGGGACTGATCCCGTGCAAGCAATGCAATCCCGAAATCCCGGGCAATTTTGGTTCGAGATTGGATTCCCTACTCTTAACTTAGGGGTTTTTTTCTATAGCAGGCCCAATAAAATTAAAAAAAAACCAAAATTATGGTCAAGTTTAAAAGTAAAAACGTTCAATGCACTTTTTGTTTTAAAATATATATAATATAAAGTTCTGATCTTTTTGACCAAAATTCCGAGTCATATTTGAATCATCCTCGTATATATCTAAAATATTCGAATATTTAACCAGTTTCATATTCGTTATTCAAATAATTGATTTTACGAATATTTGGGACCCCTAGTTATTAATATGTTCTGCAGACACAGTCTATATAGAAGAATAAAATATATAGCAGTACATGTGTCTAATAAAAATGATCACAATCATTTGATTATGTTATTTTAAAAATGAGTGTTATAATTTCGATGATCTTTTTTTAAAGGAGTAAAATTCTTGATTTAATTATAATTGATTGACGCTTTTGGGTCGCAAGCCTAAGCCTTTACGCGAATGCTTAGAGGGAAGCCCAAAAAGATGTAAGAAGATGGTTGTATGAAGATGTGAAAAATTTGATCTGTTCAATATACTTTCCGATCGCGAGGCGCTCATTAGAAGTGTCAGCGGTTTGAAAGGCGGACCAGTTGGACACATAAACTTTGTGGCCCTCCCTCATCTTTTAGAGTATTTAGGACTTTTTGTGTAAGTTATGGGAAGAAATACATCCCCGGAGCTTTCTACGAGAGGCTAATTTACATTGGTGGCTCGCACTATTTATAATATTAATCTAAGCTATTTTTTTGTTGTTTTAATTTACAAAATCTAGTTAATTTTTCCCCCGCGAATTGTATAGACAAAATTGACAAAATATTGCAGTTTTTTGATATTATTTTTTATGAAACTGTGGAAATACGCCAGCAATAAACATGAAGATCGATCTGTCAAAATAACATGTAAGTGGTTGTATTAAATACATAATATAGAAAGTTCGTTTCAAGAATTTTTGAAATATAAAACTCAAGAATTGTGTATATTAAATACTACATAGTAGTTTGTCTGTTGCTAAGTTGATATTCATGTTAGATAACGTGTAAAACCCACCCTGTTTGTAAATAAATGAGACACCCCTATATTCATCCATCATATATTCCACTCGCATACCAAGTAACCAACTGGAAGTACGCAAAAATTGAAACATGTATATTTTTACAGATACAGAACGCACGTGCACCTCGAAAGCGAAAGTGTCAAGAAATACGACTCTACTGCGGGGTGTCATATATTTCCTCTTCAATTTCTGGGATGTCATAATAACGGAAGCATTCCATATTTACATTCCATTCATTACACGGCACTGCATTGCACCACTTTTTCAAATTTACTTCCCTACTTGCAGCATCCCTTTGTTGCTGCTCAAAAACGTAAAATTTACTACGCTCGCGTCGTAAACACGAATCGACGGACTAATACGTCCCGCCGATGAAATTAAATTATGAAACAACGTATCTCGAGTCTATCCGAATCTTGCGAAGCGTGAAAATACGGCCGTGGAGAAAATTTTCATGCAAAATTATGGCGAAGTTGGCCGTGGAGTGCGTGGAAATTGGGTCACCTAGTAGTTAGAATTTATGACGAAATTAACACAACATCTCATATTTTATAAAAATAATGTGTGTTCCCGCCTTGCCATTAAATTCGCGAGACTAAGTAAACGGAAACTTGACACGCTTGCTTGAAAAAATCTTGGATATGACGTGAAAATCAAACACGACGTGAAAAATATGGGTTGGGTTTGATTCGAAATGAATAAAGGCTTTAGAATTGATCAGCAAATGTATGTATAAGTTAAAATATTTGCGTATATTTATAAGAATGTGCATAGAAGATGTGTTTGAAACTGAATGTCAGCTTTAGTTTGTACGACCGACCCGGAGTTTAGTTGAATTGCTTGACTAAGATCATACAATTTGAAATTGTTTTCATATTGTTATGATGATATTAAATTTGAACATCATTGAAATGAGATAATCTTGTATCAGACTCTTATTGATACATGATAATAATTTAAAAAAAATAAATACTGACGAATATTGTTTGTATTATAAATTGAAAGATTGCATGAATTTCTAACTGAAGATAATATATTTCGATATTGAAGGTAATATGAACGTATCGAAGGGCTGAAATTTTTATCATCCTTTTCTGGTAAGGGTTGGGATAAAGACATGCGACGACCAAAAAGTACAATTTAAAATTGTTTAGCTTTTTAAAATATATCATTAAAAATTAGCAAAAATGATGTAACCATATGGACACATTTCGCATTCCTTTATCTCAAAAAACATAAATATTTCAATTAGTGCGGGATTTTAATTGATTTAAATTTTTTTTACAGCTTTCTATTAATTACTAGTACTAATTATTTTTTTAAAAAATGGCAAAACTTTGATATTATTTAAATAAAAATACGCCATGAAAGCTTTGGGATGCCAAAATAACCAGTGCTTAATTTCAAAGACATGTTTAGCATTCCTCGGTTTTAGTTGTGCAGGACTTTAAAGGAGCGTTAAGGAATTCGGAGATAACCAGGAGACGTCTGTGTTTCCAAAATGATAATTAATTTAATTTGAAATAAATATTTTAGCGCAAATTATTTTCATCCCCAATGTAATGTAGCCTGAATTCGGCTTAAGTAGAGATATAATTAGTAAGAGTTTTAATTAGATGTTTACTTTAATTAACAGGTTTCTCGGAAGGACGAACATACGACATTAAGTGTGGATGGCATAGCGCAATCCAAAACATCCAGAGGCAAGGAGTTTGATTTCGGAAAATTTTCATCAAATTCCGACGTTTTCATCGGCGGAATGCCTCCATGGTGAGTACCGAGCTTAATTTGTTTCAAGCTAAAAATATTTATTTCGCCTTTCAGACAATGCCGATTTGCTTTGAATAATTAACGTGAGCATTTAAAAGATTTTTGCTTGAAGGCTGTTGGTTTTCAGTGAAACAGTGCAAACTTAATTTGATACTCTGCTCTATTTAATTTCCACTGGGAAAATTCATTTTATTCGTCCAAAGTAACATTTGACGCTATGGAAATGCACAAAGGATATATGATCGAACGACTAATTACGTACTTTTTTGTTATATAATATCTGCTTCTATGAATGTCGCTCTTTTATCAAGTATAATGGTGATATAAATGGGGCACATTATATGTTCAATAGGGAATGGCATTAAGTAATTACGTTTTTGACAGGAATCCCATTCACCATAATAATACATTGCCTTCGTTCGACTTATATATATTTCACCCTTATGAAAATCAATAATATATACATGAAAATAATTGGTTGTATAAATTTAAAAAAAACATTTATATTTTTTGTAATATTTGTATGATCGATGATCGATTGTTTTGACACAGGTTTATCTTGATTTTTTCTTCTCACCTATTTAAATATTCAATGAATTCAATCCTTTGGGAAAATCTTCTATTTTGAATGTTTGTATTCGATAATAGTTATGGAGCCTTATAAAGTAGAATTCAGTGACTATTAAATATATATAAAAATGATATATTTAATATTAAAAATTCTAATTTTCTATATACCTATTTAACTGTTCTATTCATAGCTAAAATTTAATATTGTAAAATAACCATATATATGTAAATAATAATGCTAAAATATATAAATAATAATGGCTGAGGTTTCACAGGGTAATTGTGTTGCGGTTTCCAAATAATGGTTAGTTTAACATCTTTGGTACGCTTTAAGATTCAAATGAATATATTAAAGCTATTCTCATCAAATAAGTCTTCCAAATATACTAATATCTAATAAATACAATAAATCGATTTTCTTAGAGCATTTCAGTTTATTGGTCCATTCAGATAACTGGATCAAAATGCAAAACACCAAAGCAATATTCATTATAACAAAAGTGAAAAATGCATAATAAATATATATATTGTAGATCCGTACAGCATCGAAGTATTTATGTCTCTAATTACGGATATTGTTAGATGATCAGTATTAAATATATTACTGATTATTGGTTTTGCTTGAATGATTCAACACACTAAAAAAAAGTAAAAACTAATTTGAGAAATACTTGATGATGATGACATTAATGTTTAAAATTTAAATTAGCATCCACAGCTCATAATTTTATAAATACGAGACATATCCCGAAAGTAAGTGTACTAAATTTTTATATATAATATTTTTTTAGAAAAAGTTATTGTTGATACACTTGTTATTTATGTTTCAATATAATTTTCATCCTGTTTAATGCATGTAGTGAGCCATGGCACAAGCTACTTTTTGTCCTCCTTGAAGAACTCTTCCCTCCTTTAGAACCTCTTTCTACATTTACTTGTCGGTTAAAAATTAATTTCACTCATGTTTTCTTTCAGAGAAGGGAAAAAATGATAATTTGAAGGCACCAAGTCTGAAGAATATAGGGCGTGGTTTAAAAGATCCCAAACAATTAAGTCCAAGAGTGTCTTGGTGGCTAAGGCTGTATGAGCCGTTGTCGTGCAATAAGCACACTCCTCTCGTCAGCATACCTTTCTTTTTATTTTGAATGCTTCTTTTGAGTTTTTTAGGGCCTCACAATATCATTGCGCATTGATGGTCTCTCCCTGAGGCATAAATTCGACCCAAAACATCGTGGACATGATTATTTTTTGTCCGAATTTGTGATTTTGAATTTTTTGGCAGATTGGGAATTGATATGATACCACTGTGACGACTGTTTTTTGACTCAGACGTGTAATGAGCCATCCAGTTTTTATCTCCAGTCACAATAGAGCTCAAAAAATCTTCACCTTCTAATTCAAATCGCGCAAGAAACTCGCGATTGCTATTGACCCACTCGCACTTAGTGGGTTTTCTTACCGACATCTTTTAAGCAACTGGATACTACAACGTGAATTTATGTGCTACTATATTCCTGTTATGTTTGCTTTGTCAATATATCTCACTCAGTATGACCAACCTTTAAAACGCACGTTATTGTCATAGTACACTTACTTTCGGGATATTCCTCGTATATCGTATAAAATACACAAAAATCCTAATATTGTAATTCCAGTTTTAGCTTTGGATGGTCTATTTGATATCCAATTGGAGAAGAGACGCCTACTGATTTATAAGATGTTTAATAGTGAGTTCCGAAAGAAAAAAATCCCAGCTGCGAGAATTTAAATGATGCTGACTATCTTACACAAGCATGTTCAAAAGCAGCTTGAATAATAAAATAGTAATTAATATATATACAATTACTATTTTATTTAAAATTTTAAACTAGATTTTAGAATAACTTTTCTAAAATCTTTAAATCAGTCCCAATTGCTATAATTGATCTCTGAAATATTTTTATGTTAGCTTAGGAGATTGTATTTGAAAATAAATCTAAGAAATCTCGTAAAAAGTCTTAAAGATGTGTATCAACAGAAGCTAAAAATAAGTATAGAAGCGGGATGGTCGAGTTGTGAATTTAAACAGTTACCATCTAAAAAATGGAAGAAATTACTTTAAATTTCACTTGTTAAGTATCACAGAGAGGATGTAGCTTTAAAAGTGTCTCCCAGAAAGTGGACTTTTTCTTAATTAATTCCGTAATGGCGTTCCTGGACGTGGAGATTCCATTCTTATTCGCCAGGCATTTCCTCCAATTAAGTAATGCCTTAAACGGGGCCAATTATACCGGTGTGTCCTTATCCTCTGCAATCGTAGCCCAATTTGCAGCGCTGCATTGCGGCCGCGACCCACTTTTACAACCCCTGGCCAGAAATCCTTTGTTCCCAATAAATTAACACTTATCATCCGGCAGTGTGCGCAGCATCTGAAATGAGATCACCGGCAGCCCTCAAACACGAGCCGCGATAATTGTGCCAAAAACAAAACGAAAATTGCCACTGTTTTCGGATGTAACCATGTATACATTATACCCTTGTATAAAAGCCAATTAGTACTTGCTACATTCTGACTTTACAAAGATTTTAAAGAGGATTTGTTTGTTGTGGTTTTGTTCTGAATTTGAAATCAGCTTGTATTATTTAGCTTGTCCGTGGGATCATGGTCTATATTGCCGCCTACATGTCTAAAACTTTGGCTACTGTTCTTCGACTTTATTTTATGAGATCTGATTTTTATGGTGTATTCGGAGGACAGAATTACTAGTTGACAAACAAGTATATATATATTAAATGCTGAATAAAATCTTTGGGGCTTTGTCTGAGAAAGTCAGTCGAAAACTATGGTTACATCATACGTTCTGATATATCTATTTTAACACTATCGTGGCCGCATCAAAGGACCAGACCGATGAACTTATTACTTCAAATAGATGTAACATATGCATCATCGGCCACGAAAGTGTTAAATATACATAAGTGATATTTCACTATAGTTTTTATATTGTTATGTACTTTATATTGTTGGAGGCGTCTTCTGCCCTATTATTAATACCCTTTCACACTCCTGGTTAAGAACCAATGGACTAGATGAATATATTGCGAAATTTTATAATCCTTTGAATATTTTCTTTAGTTACAATGCAAATCAGGAAAGCTACAGTCAAGCAAGCTTTAAACATTGCGGACATGAATTCTAAATAATTGTACATAACGGCATTAAATTAAAATCTATAAAGCTGTTTTGTTTATAAATACGGTAGAACCTCGATTATCCGGACGAATTGGGGATGAAAGTAGTACGGATAACGAAAATACGGATAATCGGAAATAATCATAATTTACAGGGAAAGTATTAATAATTTTCTAATGTATAAATAATTATAGATTATCGATTTTGGCTTTAAGCTAATTTTTCTTTTAGAAACTGCCAAATCGCGAATAATATTAAGATATAAAAGTTGTTCTGAATTACACTCTTCTTGGTTCTAAAACCATTTCATGATCACATCTAAACACTGAAAAGCTTCAGAATGTGTAAGACTAATATCTTCTCCTTATCAATCACTTCTTCGTCTTCTCGACCGAGTTCATCTGAGGCAGATATTTCTTAAATTATTTCCTTAACATTCAAAATTTGAAATCCAGGATCGTTTACATCGCAATTCAACCATTTAATCTTCTTCGTCGCATTCAGCACATAAAGAAATTTGTGATCTTGCTCCTGTAATGTCTTCTATTTCCACGTTACTGGAACATACTAAAGGTCTTTTCAAAATTTTGTTTCATGATTTTTTCAAAGTTGACACATCTAAAGAAATCCAAATATTTGCTGTCATGCAGCAATGATCTTTTAAATTTATTTTCTTATGGTAGCTGATAACTATTTCTTCATTATTTTCGTCTGCTAGCAATAGTCGTCGAAGCTTCTGATTTTTATGCAAAAGTTTGAATGTTTCTATTACACCCTGATCTATCGGTTGTATTAACGAAGTGACAGTTGGTGGGACAACTGTTTTTCATACCATTGTTTTAAAACTTCCCCATTCGTCTAGACTTTTTTCTGATTATCATATCCAACCAGAAGACCTATATTTTGAATCATCTGGGGTTCTTTGATTTTTCAATGACAAACAGTGACAATCTGTGTCTGCCAGCTGAATTTACACACACCATTGTAGTGACACGTTATTTACTAGATTTGTATCCAGGTGAAGTATTTTCAGTGGACTACCGTTTTGTGTATTTATAATATCAAAACAAAAAATGAGAAAAAATCAGCTTTGTAGGGATAATTGCAAAAATTATGTCACTGCGTCCCATATTATTAATCTTTGTGAAGAATTTAATTCTGTAAAATATACATGCTTATCTTAGATTGCTTTATTATTAAATTTAAAGATTGTGTAAATAAAACTACGCTTTAAAAGCATTTCTTTTAGAAGTGATTTAGTATCGATATGAAGATCAAATAATATCCGAATCAATCGGATGTTTTCGCACTTTTGTTGCGATTTTGACAGCCAGGATTCTGGCATGCCAGGATTTAGACTGTCAGGGTTTTGATTGTCGGGGATTATGCCTTGTATCCATACTATGAACACCATGCAAGCGAAGACAATTGATATGTTTTGACATTTGGATAACGCCACAATGCCAAGTATTAATAATCGAATTGGCGAATTTTGCTCGATAAAGATTGATCATGATTAAAGAATTTATTCACAATCGCAGTCTAATGACTGATAGCGACTTTAGGCATAAGAGCGATAATAACACATATTTTTTAAGGGGATGAAATGAATTTTTAGACCGTCCGGAAGAATATTTCCCTTTTCGAAGTATCTAATTAAGATGCGCATAAAATTTGATAGCACACAATATAAATTCCTAATGGCGGGGCGCAGAATTTTCAATCATAAAATTCCCCCATAAAATATCATACTCGTATACGACATTTACTTATTTCAATTTTATATTTTTTCATTCTGATCCTGCGATAAAATTGAAGAGCTTTATGTGACTATACGTTTTTTAAAAATAGATGTAGCTGTAAGAATTATAATTTTGACTATATGGAATGAATCATTTGTTGCATGCAGTGAATTGATCACAGTTGCTTGCATTACATAAGGGTTAACAGCGTTTTTCGGGTGTAAATAATTAGAATTAATTATTGTAAAATAATTACGTGACTTAATCCATGATTGTATTAAAATATCAATTTAATCTCATTCTATCTATCGTTTGACAGTGCAAAAGAACGGACATCTGCCTTATGTAATAGTTAAGATCTAGCCCAAATTGATTATGTTTTGAATATTTCAAGCAATTTTAAGGCTTCGTATTTTAATGTCCCAAATAAGGCTTATCAAAGGCATAAGCAAGGAGGTTTCATTTTAACTTAATAAGCACGCAACCAGATGCTATAAGGGTGAAAGTAAGTGCCTCTCTAAAATTGGCATAACTTTAATAGGCCTCGGAGCTTAGAATTATAGTTAATAACGGCATTCATGCAACTATGAAAACCGATATTTTTTCTTAGTAATTTGCCAAAATTATTATAATAAAATGAAACAAGCAAAGGGAAATATTTAAAATGATGAATAATGAAAGTGTTGGATTAGAAACGTCGAATCGATATTCTATCAAGATAGGGTCGTGTATGTGGTTTTTCACATTTCCCGGAAGTGCGCTTGTAACATTCAACTTTAGCCTCCGGTAAGTTTTAGCACACAAACATTTCCCGTTTTGAACGTCGTTTTAAAATGTATTTTCTGAAACTTTCCCCTTGTGTGGACGAATTTGCATATTTCGCTGATGAGAACTAACCTTCCGCCAGACGATATCATATATTCGATATATAATAGGAAAAGTTTAATTGGACTTGTTTTCTCGTATCTAATGTTGTCCAGGAAAATAATTGGAACCGAAGAAGAAAGAGGAAAATGAATTTTCTGCATTATTTTGCGACGTTCCATTACCATTCTGGATGTTGTTTTTTTCGAATGGAAAGCGCATTTCAGTTTCAAAGAATTTGTTGAAAAAAAAAACCAAACAGTAGTTTAGCTTGTATGAATATATTTTAGCATATAATAGGAACATTTTTATACAAAAATCAAATTTATTATTCATTCATCAGGATTATAAAGCACTGTGAGTTATTATGACCCAATTTTTTATATTTATGGCGTTATACTGATTTATTTATGAAAAGGAAAAGTCGAAAATAAAAATATTTAATAGGCGAAAGCAATAAATTATTTTTGATCGTGTGGTTGCCTTGCCAAAAGATGGTTATCTTTAATTTAGATGCTGCGGCACAGATTATCTTAATAGAATTGCATACTACGTTTAAGCTTTAAAAAGCTTTATTGTTAAAGTTTTCTATGAATTTTTAAAGATTTATATTAAATCTATACGACCACCTTTTTAAGAAAAGCTTTCATTCTGTGCATAGTGACATTTTAATAAGTGAAATATACAAATTAAGCAGAAGAAAATTGATCTAAATTATTGACTTTGAAGAGGCTGGAGAAATAAACACTTCTTTATATAGTTAAAGGGTTAAATGTAGTTTTAAGCTCTTTAGCAGCTTGATTTTGCTGATCTTTTTTGGCATTTATTGATCAAAATTTTGAATCAAAGGCATCGAAAACGAAAATATTGATTAACTATCACAAAAATAAGTTAAAATATATTAACAAATTATAAATAAAATGTGTATGCCTACTTGTTTAAAAATAACGAAAAACAGATTTGGGTATAATGCTTAAAAAATCTCCGTCAGTTGATCGTTTTTATAAACCTATATTGAGATTCAATCACCCGATTGAAAATCTGTAACCCATGCTGGAGTTTTAACACGATGTAAAGGCTAAAATTGCAAATTTAAATTCAAATCAGGAAGGATCACGCTCGTAAAAAATATAAAGAGCAGCGATTCTTGTCCTGGACTTTATACCGGAAAAGCTTTAATCTACAATTAACCACGATGACCCAAATGATAAGAGACAATGCATTAGATACAGCAACCTGTATTGCTAGCTTAAAAGGACAATTAATTATTCAAAACGACTTTTTAAAATTATGCCTATTTAAAGCTTGGTTTTGTCCATAATTTAAGCTGAAGACGGTTTGAACTTCAAAATTCCACTTCCTAAGTATCTAGACCGAATCAGGCTTATATTCGGTCTGGATACTTTGGAAGCTTATTCCATAAGCTCATTTAATTTGAAAGTACCCAGCTCTCATAGTATACTGCACAAGAGTTTGCTCGGATTTTTCAAAAGCTCAAGGACGCTTGATTAATATATATTGGATTTGGGATAGTTCGCCTGCTCGCATGAAGGGTGAAATTTCTAAAATCGAGTCTTTAAAGTATCGACGAAATCTATTACGCCGTCTTTTCACCGAGGAGCTGAAGGTCTAATATCCAACGTTGATGGGCTCGATGAAAATCAAAACCAATCTCGATAAAGAAGCAGAAGCACAACGGCACCGAATACAAGTGGAAACAGAAACATATTGATAACAAGAAAAAAGAGCTTTATCAGATAGGGGGTTGTAACGACCCTTGCTCCGGATTTAAGGCCCCTATGGGCATGCCTATCACGTTCTAACGACCCGTCTGGCTCTCTCCAGACATCAAAGGTGAAAAAAATCTCCACAGACAGTGGGCTTTTTCAAAGATGAGATCCTGCTGGAGCTTTGGGTGAGTGTAATTAAAAGCTCACTGCAGCGGAGCACAAGAGGTGCCTTTTTAATTTTTCGAAAGGAGACGATCGATGCTCAATTTGTGCCATAACGCTTCCATAATTATCTCCTTATGAATAGCTGTTCATGGGCCAAAAAGAATAAAAATTGCAAAGCACATTTGCTATGCTGCAACTTGAAAGTATATTATGCATTTATTTATTTATGGAATTAACTTGTTAAATACTAAAAATATCACATAATAATCCTCCAAATATAGTTTTCTATCTACAATGGGGTTTCATTCCATCAAATTGGACGTTAATCGAATTTAATATTTTAAAACAAAAATCAGAAATAATATATCAGGTCAGTCCAAAAGTTCGTGCGCATTTTTGGGATTTTTTTAAATAGTGTAAATAAAACATAATTTAACATTTTAATCAATAATATATATCCCTTCATCATAGGTAGCTTTTTAATTCCATTGCCGTATAAAGACACTGGTTTTGAGTAAAAAAAAAAGTCCATGTCCATAGCCTTGCGTTATAATGATGAAACATCACTTTCTTGATATTCTCCAATTGTGGGTGTTTTTTTTAATCAATTCTAAGTTTAAACGACAGTGTAAACATCTGCATTAATGGTTTGATTTGGTACTAACAGTTCATAATAAATCAAACCATACATCAAAAGTATCTTTATAGAATGTAAAGATACCTTTGCTGTTGGAATTCGCTGCTTATTTCTATCTGTCCACTGTCTTTTTGTGACGTTATGATAACTAATCTATTTTACGTCACCTGTACCAAACTGTCAAAAAATTGCAGGTGCAGATTCATTGCTGGCAATTGGATTCTCAAATTTCAAACTTGGAAACTTTCCCAATCTCCTTTAAATGATGAATGACTATTTCATGAGATGTAACCATCCTTTCTGCGATCTGATCCACTATTAATTGTATTTCTGACTCCACAAGATTTTTAAGAACGTCGATATCATAATTAACAGGACTTCCTGAATGGAGTTCATCATAAATGTTGCTTTCTCCCACTTTAATTTTTTTAAACCATTTCTGAGCAGTCCTTATAATGATGGCATGTTTATCATGTACACTATAAATTTTTATAACTGCAGATCTATCAGATTCAGACGATAAATTTCGACAGGTTCGAAATCTAAAGTTAAACTGTGTTTTATTTACACTATTTAAAAAAATCTCAAAAATGCGCACGAACTTTTGGACTGACCTGATATATAAAAAGTATGGAAGGATGTTAATATTTTTTTTTCTGATTGCTTATTAACTATCAATCAACTTCCAGATTTGTTTATGTAGTTTGTTCTTTCTTTTCCTTATAAATTTTATTAAAACAACCAAGTGCTTGCTAAATAAAGCGACGTTATCTCCAAGATCTATCGGTGTTTGAGTACATATTTTATAAACGTTGAATAACTAATTGCTTTTCAATATTAATCATGTTTTGATTTGTAAGCCCTTCAATGTAATTTCCAAAAGTTGAACTATATCTTCGTTAAAATTTTCCAGATTGATTAAGTTATACAACAATATTGGCTATCTTTTCTACTTCCTCTTCTACATTAAAATGCATATTGTTACGATTTAATTTTAAGAGTTTATTTCATATTTTGTTCACACACGATGTCGTTACATTGCATCAAACTTCTGAGATAAAAAATTATTGAACAAAATTTTCAAAGTATCTTACTTTTTATATTCTTGAACCAACAATCCATCCTCTGATTGTAGAATTTAGGGATGTTAGGTGGTTAATAAACCACTTTTATGATTGAGTCTACCTGCACTGAAATTCATTTAGCTTCTTTATTGTCATTTTGACCTTTTTTCCATAATGGACTGGAAAAATGATTTCCATAATTAAAGATGCCTCAATTAATTACACAAACTTTTTAAGCACTTTGAATCGAATCGAAGATATTAGGAAAAATTCATTTTATAATCAATAAAAATTTGATTAGATTTAAACGATCCTTTCATCGTAAAAATGTCCTTTATTCCCCTCGAGCTCTTTAGAGTTGTTGACAAATTGTTAAGAGTTTCCTCGTAATCCTTTCCATCAATTTTATTATTAAAAAGATTTTGATACATAAGATTTTCATAGAATAATTCTAATGCCAAATTTGTCATTAATAATAGCAATTTAAAAAAATATCGATGCACCAAACTCATTTTCTTTATCATTTATAGATATACTTAATTATAAATGATCTAGTTTGTTAAATTTTGGAACGGTGATTTAGGGCCTTGTTAAGAGCCTGTCCTACATACTTTTTAGTACTTCAATTAGTTAGTCATGTATGATTTCAATTATTTGCATATTAATAATAGATTTGAATATAAAAGTATTTAATTCCTTAAATATAGGTCGTATTTTCATAGCGAATTCTATTATCGAAGTGATTAGTCGTGAATATGAAATGTAAATTTGATTGGTCTTTGGCGCAAGAAAGACGGTATATCATGTAATTTTATTCGAAAGCAGAACATTTAAAGTTGAGCAACCATTCACTACCAATTATATAACTATGGTAATAGTAGGAATTATGCGATTTTTTACTTGGCAAAGCTTAAAGGGTAATTTGCATACGAAGACGTCTAGAAAAAAGTTCTTAATATTTGGCTTATCTACAGGCTAGACCGATCGTGACCACAATTTATAAATCTGACTATGTACGGTTAGCATTTTGAGTGACTTAGATAATATATATTTTGAGAGTATGAGCAATATATTTTTTTATTCGACCTAAAAATTGCTAGTTTTGTCACGATTTCGTTTCAAGCATATACGATTTAAATCCATTACTTTAAAAATATGCTCCGGTGGAGATTTATTCTGACCATCCCCATCATTATTTATTTAAACATCGTTGTGTTGTGTGGGAGTCTTTCCAGAGAATGTTTTCTGGAATAAATAAGAAATGGTAGGATGGCAAAAAATGTGCTCTATGAAATTTGCGTAGTGGTCTGAAAATAATTTCAGATCTCTTTAGTTTTTCTAGGATGTGAAGGCCAAATGTGGCATGCCGTTGAATTTGCATAATGGTCCACGAGATCCCACAGCTTGCGGCACATTTGACCTATTTACTATGTTATTTAAAATCAAAAAAATCTTCAAATATCACCAACTACGTAAATCTATGCGAAAACGGGGAAAAAACTTTTTCCAATTCAATAACACCGAAGAAAAATTATGCAAAACGCAAAGGAATGATTTATTAATGTATTCCAAGCGAATATTCTCAAAAGGATCCAAGCAAACTTTAAAACATCTTCGGATACAATATCCATATAAAAAAATAAATCAATATTTTTTTAGCGTAGAAAATCCGCTTAAAAATGCCATCAGCTGATAAGAATTAATTACGCATTCAACAGTTTGATTATTTAGAATCAGATGATTCGAACATTGTCGTTTAGTGCCGCATAAAGATCTAACGATTCAGTTATGCAATGCTGAAATAAGTCAGTTGCATGTTAGTTTGCAACATATATTTTATATAATAAGTGAAATAAATATAGAATCGGCATAGAACAGTCGACGATCGTGCATATCAAACATAAAATTGATCTTAAATTTTATATAATGTTTTTCATTCCATTATACTCGGCCTTCGTATAACGCGGTACTACCACGACTTAGTTTCGCCATAATATCACAATTCTTTCATCTAATACGGCCTTATAATAATAATTTTGATTCATTTCTATAATTGCTTAATGAAGTGAAAATATTGGTTTATTAGTAGTTAGTCCATTGAAGATAATAGTCTTTGTTTTATCGATGGTGGGCTAAATGCACGATTTTAATGTATTATTTTAAATTGCAATTGTGCCAATGGTGTGTTCATTCATTAATGAAATCATCAAATTTGAGTTCTGTATCAATTCCATTGTTAGTTATTGACTTTGATGGCAGTTAAGTCTACATTTTTCTCTATTGCAATTTTTATTATGGCTAATATAATACTGATTGTATAATATTGTCATTACCTCAATAAATTCCATTAAACCGTAAATGTCATTATATAAAAATTGACAACAAATATACGTAGAACCCAAAATGGTTTTCGTTTTATTGCTTGACCGTTTTTGGAGATTAGTTGTACTTGGGCTGCTGCACTTTCAAGTTATGTTTTGTGCTTTTTCAGTTTCTTTTTCTTCAGAATATTTTCGTTTAAAGCCCATGATGTTTTATGACAGAGGTATTAAACTATTACCAGATAGGTGTGGAGAGATCTATCTGGTAATATCTAACGATGTAAATAACATTTTGTAATAATATATTAAAATCTTTATGGGTGCATCTTATATGTGTACAATAAGATTATAGTGGACCTATCCGATATAAACGCATACAGGAAAATTCATCAAAAGTTGCTTTATAAAAAGTGATAGTCATCCGGTCAAAATTCAGCTAGAAAGTTTATAAGTCAGACTAAAAATGGTACCTCTGCTTGAAGCCAAGAAACGTATTTCACTTTTTGTGCAAAGCTCATATAACGAGCTAATGCAATCTTTTATGTAGTATGACCTCCATATTTCATGAATTCCATCCAATCCTGCAATATTCTATGCGATGATCATGAATGTAAGCCTTAAGATTGCTCAAAGTCAAAGAACCTCTTTCATATGAATTATTTTGATTGTAATTGACATCAGGAGCTTCTTTAAAATCTATTGATGCAGCGACGTATTTTTTCAACACGCGAGAACATCGTCAATAATATATTTTCCTGACATTTAAAATTATTCATTTTGCTGTCATTTGATATCTTTAGCTTAAATTCGTCGACTGTAAATAAATATTTTGGAAATTAATAGTGTAGAAGAATAGTATATCCCAATTGCGAGACTCTTGGTCTACACCCTACTTTTGCAAGGATTTTTTATCTGCCAAATAGAAATATTTTGTTTATTTACAATATCAAAGCAACAAAACGAGAGAGAATTGACTTTGTAGGAATAATTACACAAGTACTGTCGTTGTCGCGCATACTATAACTTGAATATATAGGGTTCAGTTATCCATGAGACGTGCAATTATAAAAACATTTATATGAAAGTTTTGTTAAGGGAGGAACCCGGTTTAGGTGGCAGATTTTTTAGCGTTTTTGGTTTTTTTTAAGAAGGAAAGATTAATTAGAATTTGTTTAAACTTATAGAATATTTTGTTAATATTTTGAAGTATATCTGATATTTTTTTAGTAATTTTCCGCTGGAAATATCCGAGATATAAGCTGTTGCCAATGGAAGGTCGTCATCAGAGTTTGCTGTTTTGCAATTTTTATTTAAAATCAATACATTATTTCAACCTTTCTGTCAATAAGATAATCTGGTCAGACCATTATGATTTTGAAATGAGTTTTTATAGTAACTATGTATAGAGCTTACCAAATCTCCCTGACTGAAAATTTAATCCTTTCGCTCCAATAAATAATTAATAATGTTTCTTAAGCTAATCTACATTTTTACCTGTGTCGTTAAAATCCTTTTTACATCATATATGCTTGTTTACCTATTTTGTTGACGGGAGAAAATTAAACCTTTCATTGATAGAAGGGTTAATTGAATTAAAAATACAATTTTCAAGAATAAGAACTAAGTTTTGATTCAAAAAATTATATATTTTAAGAGTGTTTAAACAAAATGGTACGATTTTTTAAACGTTCCGTTCTGAGAGCGTTGGCAACTGCATCTTCCCTAAAACTTGATGGATTTTTGGTGTATCAATTTCCGTTGAAGGATCTATTATGTGGTTTACTACGTCGTTTTATGGTATCCTGTTTTTCTTTTAGATAAGATTATATTTTGACTTCTATCTTTCAACACATACTAGGAAGGCCGAAGCTAAATTGATGCTAAACGACGCTCTGTCGAAACGATACCAACGCTTCTAGTACCTTTTACTTAAGATTTTTATTCTAAGAACTTACAAATAAGAACGACTGTTAACATCTTCCTCTTCTTTCATTTTCTTCTTCTTCTCGTAGTACAAGGGTATAGAGATAATAAATAAGGATCTTCTGTGCGACCACTCCGTGCTATTTATCGCGTGCTCCAGCACCGATTTTTGTTCACTTTAGTGCTCATAATATCGGAAAGAATCGGAATTTTGTTGTGAAACTTTGAAAACATATTCTTGAATATTTTTTTTTTAAATTAAAACGATTTTTTATAGATGCGAATTAAGTGAAATCATTTTTTAGGAGTTGAACATTTTAAAAATTATTTTATTACTTACCGTATGAACGTCATTATTAGTTTGATATAAAATTTTAATATCCATCTCGAGTTTTAATATTCATTCTACTTTACGTCTCTCGGATAGCATTTCATGATAACATTTAATATCAAAATTAACCTGATTAAAGAGCTGAAATCGGATTTAAGCACAAAAGGGCTTTTCTTGCAAAACCAATTGGGATTCTCCTGTGGATAAAAATATTATTTTAATAATCAAGCGAAAATTTTAAAACCTAAATTGAACGAACATAAAGTCGATCTTTACATCCATAATTTTATAATATGTAATTTAATAAAATGTATGTCTGTCTGTTATATTATTTTCACAAGTTATTAGATCGTTTTTAATTTTTATAATCATATATTGATGATTAATTAACAAGGAATTTTTTTTTAGGTAAACATATTATTTTATAAATTTAAGGGTCGTTGTGAATTTAATTCCTGCTTGTACTTAGAAAACTGGTAAATCTACCCCTGGTCAAAATGTATTAAATATACAACGTTGACGAAGTATATGAAATTTTAATGATACTCAGCCAAACATTACATGGCAGCGAAATTATATTAATTATTGATATTCCAAATATTGATTATAGCGTCATTAATTTAAGGTAACCGAACGTCGTTTTATATAGTGCTTGGTTAATTATTTTACAGCGGCGAATTATAACAAGATTATTTTTATCATACAAATTTGTTATTTATTGTACATTTGGACTTGGACTTAAAAATTGGTCCATATGGAAAAGTGTTCCTACACAAACTCAAACGATAAATTAACGACGGAATTTTGAGTTTATTATACTTTTACCACTAAACACACATTTTACATTTTTTTGCAGGTATAACTCTAAATTGACTCAGCTTGCCTTGCCTAGTGTCGTCTTCGAACCAAGATATCGAGGATCTGTTAGAAATTTAGTTTATGCTGATCAACCCGGTGCTGCTCCTAAAAGACAAGAAGCTCGTCAACCTAGGGATATAAAGGTTAGTAGTTTTATATTTTTGTTAAAATTTGTTGATTTGTTGTTGACATATACCAAATACATTAAAAAAAAATTGTATATAAAAATGTAAATATTTGCTTGTTTTTGAAGGCTTTGATATGGTAGATTGATTTGGCTTAAATAAGTCAAGGGCACTTAAACACATCATCCCTTTTGTTTTTATATAATAGAATAAATGTAGAAATTGAGTGCGATTTGATTCAGTTCAATGTCGTCGATTATCGACCGTCTTTTTGTCATTTTTGGAGCAAATGTCAACCCCTAGTGAAAAAACCGCACTATTTTTTATTAAGGGTGAACTCAAATGGCGTAATGTATGTCAACCTTTACTTTTATCATTTCCGTCAAATCTTTTTCATTATGCGCCGCATTTAGGAATACATTCAATCTTCTCGCACGAGGTAAAAGCAAAACACAACTTTTAAATAGGACGGGCCCCATACAAAATTCGTGATGAGGGTTGACGCGTTCGCATTAGCGATATTCATACGATGTCAAAAAATAATTCAGCACAAGGCCCGTTTATTCTAAACTGTGCCGAAAAAGCTCCAAAACTAGCCTTTGAACCCTGATTTTAAACATGTCTTCTACGCAATAAACTACAAAAAGTGATGACACGGGGAAAACTTCAAAAAAACAACCCTCAAAATTTTATTATTCTTCCCATAGATGGCTTCCCACATACTGATGAATATTTGAAGCACATATAGATTCAAAGATCTTTTTGTTTGCCTACCCTTGATGACCCTGATCCGGTCCTATTGGGATATTTCAATACCACCCCGGCTGTCTGTTCCGAATTCGCTTATGAGATTTTCTTTGTATGGAAAAAGCATGTTAATTGAAACGAATGACAGTTGGAAATGCCACGAGTTCGCTTTATAAAAAAGAAGAATGTCAAGGGTTCAAACTAAATAAAGGAAAAGGGAAAATAGACACAAATTTCGTTTAAAAGTAGGCTTTCGTTGAGCGTATGGACTTTTCATCTCATGGGATGTGACAAAATTTAAATTCTCAGAAACAATATACAGTCTTATTTCTTTTACCTTTTTTTTTAAACAATAAGAAACTTATAAATTTAACATAAGCTTATAAACATTTTTATCAATATATGATGATCTCGCATTTTATGTATAAATTTGCATAAATCTTGAAACAACATCATCTTACTATCCAAATTTTCTGCCTAAGCATATTTATTAGATTTAATGATACTTCTATCATAGTCGTTTCATTTAATTTCAGTAGATGGAGTAAATAATTCTATGAACATCTCATTATATACAACAAATATCTTTAGGGTTAAATCGAGCTTAGTGTAGATCTTTTTGATACAAACTTATGATAAAATAGAAGAATTTATTATCTCGATGATGAGTTATTGTATGACTGAATTGTTTCTGTTCAATTTATCCATAAGTATAAAATTTCTAATCTTGCAACGGATATAATTCATATAACAAGGGTGGTGCAAAGAGCGCAGAGGTGTTTATTTTATTGCGAGCTTATGTCGACTGAGAACGGCCAATGTTTAAGCGATAACGAATAAAAGAGAGAAGAAAACGTAGCATATGTTATTAAAACGGGCAGAGTGAATTAGTAAAGTAGAATAGTTAAGTAAAATAAAAGCCATGTTCAACTCTCGACCGAATCGGTATTCTGCCTTTTGTGTCCTAATCCCAGTTGCGTCCGTGGCGGGCCCTAAATAAAGACGAAGCGACCATAAGGTTTGTATGTCCAATCGGTCCGCTTTTCCGATCGCTGTTATGACGAATGACCGTCTCGCGATCGGACGCCATACCTGAACATATCTACAGAACGATGACGAACTCTCATTATAAAACGAAGTTTTCCGAAGAAGACTGATTGCGGTTGGATTGTATATATTTTATGGGTCAAAATGAATGACACTCTTTAAGTCCCATCAAAGAGAAAACATTAATTTTTGTTATCAGGCTGGGCTTAGGGGTCAGTTTTGCTACCTGACCCTTCGATAACCATTGATTTTTGCATCCATAATAAGAGTAAAAAGCCCATTTCTTATCTTCAGTTATTAAGTTGCCTAAAAACGGCATTTCGGATTTCATTTTTAGAAGTTGTTGGCATGTGTTAATGCGGTCGCCCAAGTTCTCTTCACCTAGTTCGTGCGGCACCCATCTTCCTTGTCTCCACACTTTCCCGATTTTTTTTCAGATTTCTTTGAACACTCGACCATGAGAATCCCAGATTGGCCGATATTTTTTTAATAGTTGCTGTTAGATTACTTTCGATTTCAGTAGTCACCTATGCGGCACCCACCTTACACAGTCTTCCACTTCCAGGGCAATCTTTTAAATCGAAATTTCTGTAACTAATTTTGAAAATGGCGAATATTTAAAATATCGCCCAGTACATCGCAAATGGCACGCGTTGCAGTTTCTTTTTTGAGAAAATGATAAATCAGGTTGTTAACTTTAAATTTTAAAAATCACAATTTTTTCTTGATAAGTACAAAATCCGATTTGAAAATGCAGCAGCCTAAGTACAACAAGTCCCCAACAGCGGTCAAGCAATAAAACGAAAACCATTTTGGGTTCTATTTATATTTTACGATCCAAAGTATTTCATTGAGGGATATTTGACTAATCATTACAAAGCATTCTTGTACTATAGATTGTGCTAAAAGAATCCTATTTTAGGAAAATTCGAAGGTTTCATATTTCGCTTAAGCATATCCTATTCATCAAAATTTCAATTTGCTTTGACGGCTTCGTCATACGAAATATACCGTTGGAATGTAAGTATCTGTGGTACGTTTCGGTCATATTGTGTGAACAGAGCAGCCGGTTCAATTTGCAGGAAGCCATTTAGTGAATCGTCACGGACAACCGAATATTGCAAAATAAGACTCATGGAATAGGGAAAACGTACGACTCCAAGTCTCATAATGTGGAATATTGCAAAATGGACACAGGGATGAGAAGACTGTGCACCACTGGGGCGCTCTTTCCTAACTCAACCCCCCGGATACGTGACACACAAGTCAAAGTACTCTTTTAAAAACTTCTTAATCCCCGCCTGTCTTTCAGGTGACTGTTCGTCATACTGAAAAGTCGTTAGATCCAACCAAAGAGACGACCGTTTCGATTTGTAAAAAATAAAACATCGAAAACACAGGCCTAATGGTCTCGGCATATTTTTTTGGTCGAGGATCTACTTGAGGATTTACGTGACTTCTCGAAATGTATGAGGCTTTTTACCGCAATGCTTCAATTCCGTCAGATGAATTATAACGGAAAACCGTCCATCTGAACAAAGTTGACTTAAGTCTAAAACATATCCAAACTTTCATTTCAATAATTCATTATACCATCAATTTTATCGAATCTAATGTCATTAGAAATGGGGTTATTTGATGTATTGCGTTTCAAGAAAGTTTGTTCAATAAATATTAATCACGGAAGTATTTGAAATAATAATTTCAAAAATATGCAAAAATGTAGAAAACACTCTATTCAGCGCAGAATTAAAATGTATTTCCTAAAAATTATGATCAGAACGTGTTTTTCTACTATCAAAGCCAATCGCTGATTTAAGTTATATTATAAATACTATTATTATTTTGCTCGAAAATATATTAAGTACATACGTGCGAGTGTATAGTATCTTTATTCTTTCAAGTCATACTGCATTCAACTTATTTGTAAAGTCTTGCATATTTTGTAGCATGTGGAACTTTATCTGAAGTTCATTTTTCAGCATGCAGCGTTTGAAACTGGTTGAAATTTTATAAAGAAACGGGAAACTTTTCAGTATTCTGCTTTCGAGGAAGTTGCTGTTCGTTTCGGGATGCCACTATTGATTTAATGATTCTTAATTTAACGTTTTTTTAGAATGTTAAATTTGATTCTAACCCGTTTCCATCACTGTTGCATATATTTTCCTTTTGGTTATGTTGTTTTCTTTGATATTTAATGCTTAATCGTCCTTTGATCTTAAATCGCCGCTGGGGACTTTATAAAGTTGGGATGAAATCCCTCTGGGGAAACTTTTACCACTAGTCTTCCATATTTTGTTTATATTTAATTTTCTTCGTAAATTTTTAAATACAGACATACTTCAATGATGGTGGGTTGAGATATATTTTAGCAAAATTATTCATATTTTAAAAGGTGATTATTTTTTTATTTATTTATGTTACGATCAGACTCGTTACAAGCCCCTTTTGGCCCTTCTGCGCGTGTACAAGATAAGCATATGAAAGTACAGGATTCATCGTTAGCCTTGGTCGCAGGAAAACGTATTCTTTCCGCCAGCTCCCCAGCATTCTTACAGCTGGGGAGCTGGCGGGAAATACTAAGATAGATCGATAATTTTTAAGTCAAATCTTAAGTTGAGTTAAATTCTGAGCGAATCTTCAAAGAGTTTGTTTTTCAGTTAAGTCATGGGATCCGACTGATCGTCTTGGGCCCGGGAAGATCTAGTCTTTCCATTGACTTCTCTGATCTCATAGCTGTGCCTTATACTTGTCGTATGAATATTGATCTGTATCAATATGTTTGTACTTAATATCAATATGTTATATAAATATTTATTTATTTCTTACACAATATTTTATATTCCATTACAGCTTGAGTATGCAGATATCGATGTGTTGTCCAAACACAATAAACAACTGTATTGTAAGGCATAAACTTCGAATGGTGGGATTAAACTTTATGAAGTGTTCAGTATGCTTTATGCCAAATGCTGATAATGTAAATTTATCTGATCATGGAAGTAATAGTACTGTCGTTTTCAGCAAGATAAATACATGCAAACGTGTTAAAAGTGTGCTATTCCTGCTCAAAATTGATATAAAATAAATTCGGAAGCATCATGTGATCTGCATACTAATTAGATATTGTGTAAAGTCTTATGTCGTGCAAAGTTCTGCTGCCATGTTTAAGTTTCAGTATTGTGCTTTCACTAGAAACTTTCATCATTACGATGTTTATCAAATTTTGAAACCTTTCGTATGAAATTTCAATTAAAGCTCTCGCAATATGCATTTCGGGCAGCTCATCCGGAACAAATTTATTCGAGAACAACCGCGCAAAAATGAGTCCAAATAAATGGCACGAGGATAATCCGACAAAATAGGTCAATATAGTAAGACCTATAAAAATTGATGTCCATAAATCTATATAAATAATCGTTCTCCCGTACGGGCCACGGAGGAAGTTCAAAAGAACATCAAAGGAAATAGAAATCATATTTCATCGGAATAACCGTTCAGTTTATCATAGAGGTTTTCCAATTGACGGAGTGGTCGAGACTTCCCCGGTCTGCAGTAAAAGGGTCAAAAGCTTTTTTGTTGCCGGATAATCAGATTTTTTGTGGGCGGGCGATTCTTATCTATTTATCAAACGTTTGATAAATTAGCCATCTTTGTGAATATAAGTAGCTTACACGTACGCGTAGCTTCTTCTCATCTTTCATCTTTTCATTAGATAATAACGATTCAGCTGTGAAATGTATTAATTTTCTAGAACGAAGTGAATCTTTCTAGGTCGAAAGAAAATTAGCGTCCGGGCCTCGATAAACTAATCTAGATTAACAACTATTTTTAATCATAATTATAAGGAAGCGCTATGTGAAAAGCGAATGGTTAAGATATATCAGGTCAGTCCAAAAGTTTTTGGACTCACTTGATATTCATTTCTGCGCTATTTTTATACAATATATAATACGTATACGTTATATGTTATATAATTATACAATATTTTGTATTAACGATTAACATAATATCATTTTTCATATGAAGGACTATCAAGTTTTTTGGTGTGATTTAGTAGAATTTGCCAAGTGTGAGTATTTCATCTTTAGTTTCTGTGTATAAATGAACATGGCCTATTCAAGTCACTCCCGATATTGGTAATCTGAGAGGTATCTAGTTTGGTATACCCCGAAACTCCCTCAGGATAACTCATTTCGGCCGTCTCTAATCTCGACCTAATATTTTCTGACAGTGGCCATTGTTTATGGCTTCAATTACATTTTGATTTCTGTGATGTTATTTTTATCAAGATTTTTTAAAAAATACATGACTGAAAATATGAGGTCGAAGGTAGATATAATTTGGCATCGTTATGAATATAATATGAAATGATTGAGGAAATTGTTGGGGGTTTAGGGTCTCTTTGGCGGTTCTTTGCGTTTCATATCAATTTCCGTTTCGAATAAATGGCTTAGGAGGAAATTAAGGACCCTTTTTTCGGGTTATTCAAGCGAAAATAACATATTCTCCGGTATGAAACTCATGCAAAAATACTTAATGGTTGTTAACATCAAATTAAGCGCCAAAATGGCGCGGCACCCGAGCGTGGCCGAATCCGCCCGAATCGACTCGGAGACCATTAATTACGACCATGTACAAGTAATTAATCCGTAAATAGCGTGAAAAAACTTAGAGATTTTTATAAATTAGCGTCGGTTTTTAATTTTTCAATGTCGTATTGTCTTAATTTATGGCCGGGGTCCGTAGCCGACCATTCCTCCCAACCTGCCCAAGGAGCGATAGCCTTAATTTCGGCACAAGTGGAATAAATCACAATTTTAGAGGCGGCCTTAATTATTTTTGGAATGGCTAATCACGCCATAATCGCCTGTTGATTATTAGGGAATTTGAAATTTTGAACGGTCTCGAAAACTATTACGGATTTCTTAGATATAATCTCTGCGCACCTCGCTAAAAATTATTTTTCAATTAAAATACATCCCTATCTGATTTTGCACAGGGCGCCGGATGTGTCAGGTTATTTTATGGGGCGTGGTTGAAATTACCACAGAACAAGATGAAATCTCTCCCATTCACCAGGTGTGGAAAATCTAGCTCTAAAGTAACCTCTAATCAATCAAGTTAATGATATTGGATCAACTTTGTGATGTAACAGTTTGAAGGTAGCGAGTCAAAGCGGATGAATCTCTTGATATTAGTGATATTCGAAAATATCAAAGCTTCTTAAACTAAAAAATACGCAAATCTTTATAAATAACAATAAATCGAAGAACTATATTATAATATTAGATTGTCCAGTTATAAATGCCGTTTTTTTCATACTTAATTTTTGACTATCAGTTGTGTGTCAGCCGTTCTTTTGATAACACGTATTGTATATTTTATTAGTCGACTAATATCTGGAAAACGTTATTTTCTGTTTTTTTTTCAAACCGTTTTGTTAATATCAGAGATGGTTTAAACAATTTAAAAGTGAAAATTTTAGTTTAAAAAATAGGGTCTCAAGTTAGAGAAAAGTTAAAGTGGATGACGATATCCTGCGTGCTGGAATTGAATCAAATCCAATATAAACTATACGAGAATTAACAGATAAACATAAAGCAGGGTGTGGATATCGCACGACGTTACTGATGAGATCAAGATGTTGCGTAGGAGTATGTGTCATGATTTAATCGATAAAGAGTGAATCTTGTGACTGGAGATGAAAAGTGGGTGTTATGCTCAAATCAAAAATGCAAAAGACAGTGGTTTTCAAAGGGGCAGGTAAAGAAACCAACCCCTCGACCGGGTCTAACAGTAAAAATAGCTCTTTTAAATGTGTAGTGGTACTCCAAAGGGATAATCTACCATGAAGTCCTTCCATATGGTCAAACCATAACTAGGGAGATTTATTGTTCACAATTAAAGAGTTTAAAAGTAGCATTGGGTACGAAGAGGCAAGATATAGTCAACTGTCGCCAAATTCTTTAGCAATATGATAATGCGTGATCCCATAAATCAAATATGATCGAAAATAAATTAAAGGAACTTGATTGACAAACGATTTTGCATCCATCTTGTTCTCCTTACTTTGTTCTTACCGATTATCATTTATTTATCGGGAAAAAATCATAAATATAGAATATATAGATGAAATGAGGAATCGAAAAATATTTTATATCAAAATCGTTGAATTTTAATCTTCCGGAATTAAAAAGATAAATAAATAGATGGAAAAAGGTTGTATCTACTGAAGGAGAATACATTGTATTGATGAAATTAATTAAAACATTTTTTATTTGAATTTAACTCTTTCATTTAAAAAACGACATTCCCAACTGGACAATCTATTATAATACGCCAGATGTCGTCCACAGTTCTTCAGCATACGTTTAATGTGTGAGATAAAGTATATCCAATGTATGTCAACAACATGAATATTTTAGGTTATCCCGAAAAAAATCTATTATCACAAATACCCATTCTGCTCACTTTACCGATGCTTTTTATATTTACATTTGATTTTAGGAATGAGATCATTTAAATTTATCAAAGCACTGTTTTATTGCAAAATCAATTTTTTGGCATAAATAAATGGTGTAGTATATTTATTTATTATTATACTGAAACAATTCTTTATGGAAGTGTATATTAAATTTTTGATTTAATATAGTATGAATGCCATGATCTAGGTCAACGTTTCTTAATGCAATACCTTATATTCCTGGAGGTGAACGAGAAAAGCGTAAAGTTACTTTAGTACAACTGCATTGTTACATAATTTTGATTTGTATGGCCGTAGAGAGTATATATTTAATCGCTCGACAAGAGTTTTTAACACGGATCGTTTTTCAATTAGCCTACATACGCGGTGTTACATCCAATGGTAATATATTGAAATTTAAAAAAAAATCGCGGATGATTCCAGGATTCAGATGAAAAATATGCAATCTGTTTGCAATCAACTGAATATATATTTGGATAGTGGATTGGATTTCCAGGTGACCGTGTCGGGGCTTGATGAGGTTCTATTCAGGATGAGATGTAAAATTCCCAATGGTTTATAAAAAAGAGTAACCAAATATCCTGCAGCAGATATTTTTAAATAGGAAAATATTTACTCGGAGTGGATTTGCTGGAGGGCTAATTGGGGTTCAGCCAAGGGTTTCATCGGATTTGGGGTATCCTAGAAGGTCGACATTTGATACTATTAAAATAATACGGTTTAAATATATTAAGCACAAGATACTCATATTTTTATTACATAAAATTATATGTATATATATCATTAAAAATATTTTTACGGCATCAAATGTCTCAATAAATAGTTCGATGCAGAAATAAGTATTGTTACACCTAAGAAATCATTACATCCTAAGAAAAGCTGATTTTATGCATTGCTCTTTTTATTTTTATATCAGGAAATGTTAGCCGAAAAATTTTACCATCTAAACCTTTTACCTACCTAAAATCATCATATTTTTTTTATTTGTAGTTGTAATTCGGTGACAGCCCTATTTCGTGATTTGCACGGTCTCCCCACTTGACACCACTGGATTTTTTTTGTCTGGAGATGTGCCCTATTTCTTGGCTCGCACGGTCTCCAGACCTGACACCACGGGATTTATTTGTCTAGGGAGGTGCAATAGAGTTAATTTACACAACAGAGGTGCCCACAATAGAAATCCTAATTGAAAGAATAAAAGTCGCATTTGCAAATATGAAAGAGAAAATGATACTTCAAACAACTACAGTTAAAATAAGAAAAAAAGTGCCCAAATTGAGCAAATTTTTAAAAATAAATTTAATAAAAACATCTTAAACATAAAACGTATATTCTTAACAGTGACCCTGGCAAACTGGTAACTCTTCAAGTTTAACAACTTATTGAATGATTTTTATTACATGTAGCATTTTGTTGGAAAGGGTATAAACTATAAATATTTTTAAAACTAAACTTAGTTCAAAATTGTTGTTAGTTTTTTATTTAGAGAATTTGGAAGTTGATATTTCTCATTCGTTCGCACATTTTTTGTGACTTTGGAAGCTCAGAACTAATTTTCTTTGTACTAATTGTATAAAATAATAATTTATTTAGATCAAAAATACATTAAAAAATACAAAAACAGATATTTCGTCCTATTATAACTATAGATAAAAAAAATATGACGGTTTGAAGATGAAATTTTAGGGTATTACTTTCATTCGAAAATGTCAATCGCGTAGAGATAAATATATTTTACATACAATGTAGTACATGATATTGCATCTTATCAGATGTATTCATCATATAAAAACGTATTAAATGTTTATTATGAAGAAAATGTACGTGCATAAGAGCTCTAGAATTTTTATCGTGTATTCAAACGGTCTCACACGTTGACCTAATTTAGCTCCAAGAAGGATAGCGTTACAAGGAAAAAAGGCTAAAGAACACACATTGTTCCTATGACCTATCATACCAACAATAAAATTTGAGGTCGACGATAAAAGTCAGACTGGAAACTTTGCTTATGATAAAACCCAAGACAACACGAGCCTTAATTGCGGAGGGCATATCCCAAGCAATGAAACGTCTGTCTTCTACGAAGAGTTAATTTGTTGTAGGAGTGTGGTATTGTGCCAAGTATGAATGTAACGTTCGGACTAGTAAGGAACAACGTAAATAATAAAATCGTTGTCACGTAGAGTGCAGCTAAAATGCTTTGAAGTGAATGCAACCATTGTTTGCCCCGCAGCTTTCCCAGACCCAGTATAGAGCCATTGTCTTATTTTGTGGTTGGCTGCTGCCTTTGCAAGACTACCAAACTAATATATAAGTGCTGAAGAACGTCGACTTCAATCGACGGTTCAGGGCCTAACTTAAATTATACATCAGCTTCAAGACTTTGTCGTGTATGTCTAAATTGGACTTTAGAGCAAATTGAAATGTTCGAACCTAATTCTATTTGAAAATATTTTTAACTTGCAATTATGGTTCATAATTACGTTAAAATGTTTGTTTTTTATATTTTAGTTAAGTCTTTTAAAGTTGAACAACAGGATTGAGTTATAAAGTGGGTCATATTTCCGCAAAGTCGTGTTTTTTTGAAAATATTTTTCAAAGACGTATTAACTGATGAAATGGTATTATAGAATCACATTAACTTTAGAAATTATTTCCAATGCAAAAGCGATTGGATGTATGCATGAAAATTGATTTGTTATATGAAAATCCTTATGCTTTAACGATATTTGCTAGATGTTGCATACGTTGCTCGTTGTTTGTCATATTTACCATGATTGATCATTCTGAGTATTAAATAACAAATTATATCCGTTCGATCGATCATGTGCTAGTCTCAGATGGTATCTCATTAGATCTGGATTAGATTTTATTCACCAAATGGCGTTACCATCAATTTGTTTGTTCTGATTTTCCAATAGCATTCCGAATTTGATTTCAAATTGCAGGCGAATAGCTATTTTTGTTCTTAAAATTTCAAGCTTCTATCAAATTTTCTCTATGGGCGTAATCAAAAATGTGTTTCTATATTGTTGCTTCGTGGATTTTCTTCAGATAAGAGCCGCCGTATTAGATCGAGACACATAGATACAAGTAATATAAACTTTGAAAATTTAGAAGGGTAACTTTTTTATGGGAAAACTTTAAATCCTACATAAAGAAATAAGTAATAATATACTTTGACGTCATTTTATTTTATAAGAAAGTTCTCAGCGGGGGTAACATATGCGTTAACTCTATTGAAAGTTTTAACGCCCCCTCTGCGACAGGTCATACAAATGTTCCGTGGGAAATATAAGGACGTATAAAATGTCCCTGATCCTTTTTTTCATTAAATAGGAGTATATTTTTCAATAACTTCGGCGCCAGTAAAACATGTAAATGGGTCTTAGGGGGACCGCCTGAGATCGAATCATTTCAATATATCTCAGTTTCAATACGGTCTCCAACGTTACTTATTTACTTATTTCTGATTTTTTTTCTCTGCGTATTTGCCGCGGTAATCGGCTTTTCTGATTACACACGGCAGATGTGAGGGTCACGCGAAACTTATTAAAAATATATTATTTCCACATGTTTTCGTTGCGTATTTTCATTGCTTTCTATTGAAAAGTCGTATAAATCCCGCTTTTTACGGCAATTGACGCGAAAAGAACACGAAGGATTTGCGAAAAAACTCTCGTGAAATTCTCTCATTTGTTGCTATTTTTTTTCCATTAAAGAACTTTATGAATTACGATGTTTTTAAGGGACCAATTAACCTTTGAGGTTCCGCATTTTTCGGTCACACGACGGGATCTGACCTTTGATTATAATTTATTTGCCCAAAAATTTTGCACATCAAAAGTTTATATGCTTAATAGCACTCCTCTCTGATTAACTTCATTAAAATATATGCAGAACATATTTATTTGGCAAAAAAATAATTTACTTCATCAAGTACATACCGAAGAAGGAACATTGTTTGAGCCAAATGTTGGGTCTCAATGGAAGACTTTCATAAATTTTGTAGTATGCAAATTAGACACGTTCGTTTCCTTCCTGGCTTTTGTAGGACCTTTGCCAACCTTGGACGTTAGGATGAGGCTTCTTTTACCAATTGTGCAAATAATTTTTTAATTAAAAATTGAAAAAATTATAGGAAAATATAAATACAACGGGATTAACTATTTATAAGGAATAAGTCATCTTAAATATTGTCATATTGTGGTACATGGTTTAGTTTCGGGTCTGGACATTTCATCCTTAATGATGAAAAAAATCTGTTGCATGAAAATAATGTTAAGAAATACTTCTACAATTTTTTTTATTTAAAACGATGTTTCCTTGATTGTGTTTGAACACAAACTGAGCTCAAACATAAGGTATCAAAATACTTTTTAGTTCAATTAATATAATATCTATATACAATCTCCAACCCTATTGTCCTGTCTTTTTGTGTTGATTTTTAAACGAATTCTCCAATATTATAAAGTTTATTCAATTTGCCGATTTTTCTGTGCCAATTCATTAGAAAATTCAGCTGAAATAAATTTGTCAAAACATTCAATTTAAATACTTGATTGTCAAGCGGAATAGTCTATGCATGAAACAGAATTTCCAATTGTTAATCAGCTATGTTGATTTATTTAAACGTCGAATTTTCATTAGATCGACAGAATATTTAATGGCATTAATGCAGTATTTAAGTGCAAAAAATCCTTGGTATAAAAGAATATTTAAAAAATTCTTTGTGCCTGACAAAGCCTCATTTTATGAAGTCGATAAGGGCGTTATTCTATTTGCATGTCGAAAATAGTATGAAATTATTGTTATATCAGTTCCAAAAAATAATTTTCTATGCAGGCATACAATAAAGTGGTATTAAGCCATGGTTATGATGAATTTACTTCGTAATTTTGAACGAATGTAGACCGGGTCATACCCAATGCAGTAAATTGCAGTCGTTACGACCTACTCCCGCTTGGAATGGGTTAACTCCTGTCAGCATTTCCTGCGGTCGCTCGGGATACATGTTTTTAAAATAAATATAAAGGAGGATATCTTATAAAAGGGTTTTTTATTTTTGAAATATGAATTTTAATATTTTTGGATTTATTAATCTCAGGATATAAAACATTTTTGATTATCTATTTTTAATTTTATAGATCATCTTATAATGATATATAACGCATAAATTTGAGCTTGCATCTTCTTTTTTCGAGCTTTCTGAGCTTCCTTGGTCTCCGCTGCGTTGCGTCTATTCTGCCGGTTGATCAATTTGCCCAACATAATTAAAGCTCTGCGAATCAATTACTACTTTTAGATCGTTCATTATCATTACAAGTGCTTCATTAAATAAAGCAACAGCCAAAAATTCCACAATCTCGATTATTTTCAGGCCAAAATGTAGGTACTTGAAGCCAATCGCCAAAGGGTCGAGTTGAAACATTCGTTTGCATTTTGCACGTGACCATCTCAACATCTCTTCTGTAATTTCATCTTTTGACAAATCTTTATAAATTGTAATAATTTATTTTTGAAAATCGGGGTGCAATGGAGAAAGATGCGCTTCAGGACTCCGTTCCAAAAGCTTTTTTGCGCTGGTAACTGCATCTTCTCTAAAACTTGATTGACTCTTGGATGTGTCGATTTCCGTGGAATGATCTATTATGTGGTTTACTACGTCGGTATATCGTATCATGCTTTCTTTTCAGATAAGATTATATTTTGACTTCTATTTTTCAACACATGCTAGGAAGGACCTAAGCTAATTTGATGCTAAACGACGTTCTGTCGAAAAGATATCAACGTTTATAGTAGTGTAGAACGACTGTCAACATCTTCCCTCTTCTTTCATTTTCTTCTTCTTTTTGTAGTACGATTCTGATTCTTTCCGATGTTATGAGCTGATTTTCATTACATGATGTTGAGTTATTTTGTGTGTGACAGTTGTAATATTGGTACATTCTCTATGGATTGTGATTGATCCTTGAACAGATTTTCACAATAAGACTTTTATCTCCTTGAGACGCCTTTAGGTTCGCTAATTAATGAATTGTCTTCTCTTATTATTTCGGCATAGTCTCTGGATAGATTTGCAAAGTAATGCGTGCTGTTCTATACTAAGAGTGGATGTTTACCTTTTGATTTTATTTGGTTTTTTGCTTCAATCGCGTCCCATTTGAGTCAATACCAAATTTCGTTTATATCAGCCTGTTGAACATTTTAGAGGAAAATGAACCAATGTAGAGGATTCTGATTCAATAGTCGTATAGTTAAAAGCATTGTCTGAAATCGCTTCTCATCATTAGTGAACATGTATTCAATGGCAGCCAGATGTTGCGGCTTAATCGTCATTCTGACTATATACAGAGCTCTTGATTAATTATTCATTTTAGATATATACGCCTCCATGCTGTTCCTCAACAATATAATACAATTTTAAATTGATATTGTCATTAAGACAAACTGAAGCAGCTTAGTTTGATGAAGTATCCATTCTGCCCATATATCAGTAGAATTACTTTAGTTAATAAGCGAACGCAGAAGCTCCGTTATCAAAGCACATATTTATTACAAAAACGTCTTCCGCTGGTAACTTTTCCATGGCGAATTTTAAGCGCTCAGAATCAGTCGTTCCCCAAGCTGAAATATATGGAGCTCATATTCCAGCATCCGAGAAATTAATGTATAAATATCAAAAATAATATATTCCCTTGGCTAAATCTGGCTGACGATATCGCACAAGAGCATAGTTATTTATACGTTCAATTTTCGCAACAAAACAGCGCATCCCATTTATATTGCCATTACCCGGAATTTGAGCGTCTGTTCCAGGAACATCACATAATTATGCGAAATTCATATAGAAACATTCATAGGCTTTACCGCATGAAATACGTGACAACTTGTTACAAATGCAATAGCGCCCGTGACGTCACCCTTTTAATGAATGCAATTTGCAACGAGCCGCGAACAAACGGTCGAAACTTTGTCGGCGGATGAAAATGCAGCTGCAGAATGCAACGAATCTCGACATACATCTCTGAAAGATGGCAGCCTGACCATGAATGGCCGATTTAGTGAAGTGGCGGTGGTTTGTCGGCGTGATTCAAGTTAGGGGTTTTTGAATACCCCACAAGGGCTGCTGCACATAGTCGTTATTTTTTTTACATAGGCCATATTCATTATTAACATATCCAGAGTTGTTATCAATTCTGAAATCGGAATGGACTGGACATTTCGTGTTTTAGATTCAAATTCAAATGATTTACTACTTTAAAATATTGAATTTAGGTCAACATTCTAAAGATATGCTTAATAGCTGTATGTCACACTATAGCTCAATCCAAATTTTTCAAATGCGAACTAATTGAGGTATTAGCGTTTTTGGAAAAATATGCTAGCAAATAATTTATCGGACCGTAATTTATCATTCATAAATATGAGTATAACATATCAAAAAATTAAATTCATAATGAAATAGTTTGTATCAAATAAAGGGCGCCGATCCGGGGTTTATATTCTAATTTGGAGGGCTCGAGTTGAGCTTTGTAAGCTAAGTGTCTTAATTTGACGTCGGATGCTGTGTATTGAATTAAATTACTAATATTAAGATGAATCACATCGGTATTTTATTAATATGCGCGTATAGAGAGATGTGTTGCGAATTTGATATGAGAATTGATAAGAACCTATTAAATATGTTCCCAGGTCGTTAATCATAATTATGTTATTTCAGTCAATTCTGAGGCTTGTTCTGCTTTATGGGGCGCGAGGTGGAGGGTCGTCTCGATAGATACGCAACATAGCTACAATTATTTTTAATCGCATCGGAAATTATTTCTAAATAAATCACCATAATACTGAATGAAACGTTTAAATTATATTGCGTATAAAATGTTTTTTACACAACCAAATTTGTAGATTTGTTTCCTCATAAACAATATTTCAATGGAAAATTTAAAATCAATCAAATTCAAGTTATTTAATGATTATATTCACTTTGTCATACGATTGATATTGAATTCATTTGAGCTTCCTTTTTATTAAATTGCAAGCATTCAAATAAACAGCGGAAAGAAATGTCATTTTTTGTTACTTGGAGAAAAAAAATATTTTAATAAAAGCTGTACAATATTATTCAATTAAATAATTTCCATTGTTATTTATAATCGCTCTCCACAGATTAGGTAGCTTTTTAATGCCTCTTTCGTAAAATTCGGCCGGTTTTCCACTAAAGTAAGAATCCAAATGACTTTTCACTTGTACCACAGAAGTGATATTTTTATCGCGAAGCGAATGTTCTAATGACTTGAAAAGATGATAGTCTGAAGGTGCAGTGTAAGGAGAATATGGTGAATGTTGCAGCACTTCCAAATACAGCTCCTTTATTTTGTTCTGCGTAATCCATGCTGCGTGTGGTCTTGCATTATCATGCTGTAATATTCTTCTTTGGTTGTTAATTAGCACTGATCGCTTTTTGAGCATTTCCGCTTTTAACCTATCTAATTGTGCACTGTATAGCTGCTGTTGTTACATTTTGGCCAAGTTTTAATAAACCGTAGTGAATTACGCCAAAAAAATCCCACCAAATACAAAGGATGACTTTTTTCAAGGATAATGACGGTCGAGAGGTAGAAACAGGTACTTGATTTCAAGAAAGCCACTGTTTTTCCTTCTCGGATTGTTGTAGAGGACCCACTTCTCATCCCCAGTAACCTTTTTAAAAATGGATCGGTTTCATATCTGGACAATAACGATGAACAAATGATTATCCGTTGTTTCGAGACCGTTGATGACAACTCATGCGGTACCCGAATTCCCTGTCTATGTTTTTTCCTGAGTCTTTTCAAATGTTTTTTTACTGTCGACCAGGGACAGCCGATGTCTAGCGATAATTCCTTTATTGTTTTTCGAGGATCAGATTCTTCCAGAGAATTTAATGCGTTATCATCGATTATTGGAGGTCGTTCTGATTTTGGTTTATTCTTCAAATCTCTGTCGCCATTTTTGAATTTTTTGAACCATCTATGGCATTTTGGAATATTCATTATATTGCTATATGTATCACAGATGCTCTAGGTAGCTTCTTTTGCTTTTAATCCTTTATCGAATAAAAACAGTAAACAAGATCACAAATGGGTCTCATCAATTTCTGTCTTGGACATTTTCACTATGGTTAAAAAAATATAAAAATATTAAAAAAAGTAATACAAACAACAGAGCTTTAAAATGACACCAACTTTGATGTATTCACTCGACAGCAACTCGAAGCAAACTGACGCTAAAGACGTAGCCAAAAAATGACATTTTTTTCCGCTTTATCTAATATTTAGTTTAAGCAAAAAAAAAAAAAAAAATCGCCTTAGGCTCTTTTCTTATCATAAATAACCGTAAAAAAATTGTGCTTCGTTTTCATTCAAATTAATAATTCGCATCAATTCAATTAACTATAAAAATATCTCATAAAATATGAAGGCAACCAAAGCATGTAAAACTATGTTGCTGTTGCTAAGATAAACGTTACCAAATGGTGACACAAGCACTTGTTGACCAATCTTGATTGAATTTTTGATATTGAATTAAGGAAACAACTGATTGAAAGTCAATAAATTTGAAAATATGGTTGATTGATAGCAATATTTAAACTTGTTTGGAACTAGCATAAATACTGCAGCATTCTGCCAACAGTAGCGTTTCGCTTAAGCTTTATCATTGCATCTTATAAATAGATATAACGTCGGCTGTTGACATTTTAATGGATCATTATTCATTGCATATAAGTACTAAAAAGGGTTAACGTTTGGTCCTAATCTGCTTCCATAATAAATAAGCGGATTAGACAGCTGTTAAGAAATTAAGTACTCGCATTTCAACGAGCTCGTAATGAATCGATCCAGGCTGTAAATTTATATCTATTTGACGTGCGTGTCTGATTTAAGGTCTTTTTAATTATATTTATTAATCGCCGCCATTAATCGGTGAACTGTTGATATAACCCCTATTTGTATTAAGGCGCCGGTTCATATTAAAGTTTATTGCCGGAGATCACTCGAGTGTGTTTGGGTTACGGGAAGGCTTAATGTATGGGATGAAATATTGATCGGTTTTAAGGCTCTCATTAATAATAAGGCATCTTTACGTTATATTGCGTTGACTTTGTAGGGGTTTATGTCTTCCGATTATATTTATTCCGCGGCCATGACGCAAATCGCTTGCTGGAATTGAGAGCTTTTTTTGCTGCCCTGTTGTATGCATTTTCCCTGTTCGTGTTCAATTCGCTGAATTTGCGTGCAACACCCCCTCAATTTATTTTTTTGAAGTACAGCAGTCACCTTCAATTTTTTTATAGACTCTATTTCCATGGAGTGGATTTTATGTACATTTTCATGTTTTAAGTCAATTTCAGTTTTAAGGCATTTAAACGTGTAATATTTGAAATTCAAACGCTTTTAGTAGAGATATAAGAGAAAAATAGATTTCAATAGAAATTACATAATTACAAATGTATTCTTATTTTATATTATTAATAAGATTTCAAGTAAATTCACATAAAATTCAAAAAATACAAGACTATAATTTTATAAAATTCCAACATTTCACAATAAAAGTACTACATTTCGTTCTGTTAATAAGCAAATACATTAAAAGGCATTTAATTTGTATTCATTAACTTATTGTGAGAGTTGACAGCTGTGAATAATTATAAATTGAACCATACAATTTATTCAAAGACACACTAATTTGAATAATATATATTTCCACCCCCCTTATAAATTCATATTTTGTATGATTTCAAGCTTTTTGATACTCCTTTTCCATTTGAATTTATTTAAATGTTATTATGAATTCATGTTTATGGTGCAAGCAACAGCCCCCCCCCCTTTGGGTTCATTTGCATATTTATAAAAGCCGTTTAGGATCAATGATAAACATTCAAAATATTTGGCGAAAGAATTAATTATTGGAAAGTGAAATCTTTTTTACTTCCATCTCGTAATTGAATTTTATAATTGATTGGATTTATACATTAGTAAATTGTATTTCATTTAATACGTACATTCGTACAAATTTACTTATCTGTCAGGACAATCAAAGGGATATACATAAAAATCAGACACTTGATTCGCTTTTCGGAGACGCGCATATCTGATAGACGCAGCGATGAACGAGTTAAATAAATAAACACTGTCGATAGCAAAAAATATTCGGTAATTTCTTCAAGTGAACATAAACAATACACTCGAAATCGATTCATTATATCATTCACGCATCATTAATTCACGTCGATAAATTTGGGTTAACGATCTATACAATCGTGCGATGTACGCAGGAAGCTCTCTGTCTCTGTCTCCCATGCACAGTTACCGAACTGCGCTACGATATATCCGTTTCTATCTCTCTTCGAGCTCAAAGTACAAAAGTGTTCTTTCTGAATCACTGGAATTCGCTCGCAAATACGCGATCATCCTACCATACGGGTTAAATTACAACTTTATCTTTAATATATCATTAGTAAAGTAACCTATGGAATTCACCCTATATGAATTTCCTGATATCCTTCCATACACAGTTAAGATATCTTACCATTTATTTTTCGAAAATTTTTGATTACTTTTCGGTATTTTAAATATTGGTTATTTTCACACATTGGTATGCAAGTATTAGCCGAAAGACAAAAAATAAGGTAGTCACTGCGGTTTAAATTATGACCCGAGAATTTTTTTGCTTTTTAAGGATACTTGTTGCTCCAGGCATAGTTATTTTGATTGTTAACAAGCTATTGGATTTTGCACATCTTTTTATTCATTATTAATATTTAAGCTTCCCACGATTTGTAAATGTAAGCAGTTTGTCTTTTAAAATTATATTATTGTTTATGAATTTATGAATTTTATGTGTTATGAATATGAATAGCTTGCTAAAAATATTATTTTATAAAAAACATCCCTAGTGAAATAATTTTTAGCTCATTATAATTTTTGAATATTCTCTTGGAAATCTAATTTTAATTACCATTATTTAATTCAGAAAATTGTTTCAAAATATTCTTGGTATTTTATTTATAGCCAGAAATATGATAATTCGTTCTTAGATTGGCTGATAATTGATCAGGATCTTTACCTTGTCTTTGCACTATTTCAATTATTTATTTTTACCATGATTGAGCCAAAATTAAATCATCAAAATTTATGACAACAATCGTACTTTCAATGTTTATGGTCATTGTACGCAATGTGAGGGTTGGCGTTATTAAGGTTCCCTTTGAATTAGATGACCCTTTAGCGGAATTCTCAAGTCTCAAGAAGTTGTGTCCTAAATACTGTGAATTTATGATATTGTTAACGTTCTTAAATTATATATTTTAATAAAGGGGGCCCAAGAAAGTAATATAAATAAAGCTATATGACCTCATACAACGTATCCATTAGGTCGTTAAATCTATAGTTGCGTACGGGGCTGGGAGGGCGTTATGTGAATGAAACTTTATGATGAAAAGGCTCAAATTATGTCTACACATATAAAGGAAACTTTTCACTATATTTTCATGCTGATACACATAATTTTGAATTGCATGTTTATTATTCTAGTTAAGACTTTCGTGTCAGTTACAATAACGTTGCGTGTCAGTGCCGACGTTGCTAAAAGTGGAATACAACGAATCCAAAACATTTTATGTTCAATTCACTACGCACTTCAAGCACTTCTTGGGTGTCTAGCATCAAGACTGATTCAATTTTTTTTTCATGAAAAAAAAATGTATCTATGAATATTGTGTGATGATCGTCTATTGCAGAATAATGGTAATTCCAACACAATCTTAATCATCTCTATATGATTCTGACTTCACTCGCTTTTTAAACATTAACCAGATCATTTTTTTTAAATTCATCTTATAACTGCCTTGTTATATTACTTTTTTGTCATTTTATTGCTAAATATTACTTATTTTATCATTCAAATGTATTTAAAAATCTAGCATAGCCTAACAGTGTCTAAATTGCGATTTATATAGCAAAACGTCCATCATTGACCACTCTTGAAGTTGAATTACAATATGATTTTTTTTGAGAATGGTTTACATCTAAAACAGCACTAATCTTAAGCAAGCATCTCAAATTGAAGACCAGATATTAGCTGTCCAGTTGATCGTCTTTGTATGAACTAGGACTTGTACAAAAACATACATTTTTCAAAACCGGTTTTCGGTTTTCAGTTTTCGAACGAAACCAGTTTCTACCGGTTTTCAGTTTTAAGAAATATAAAATTAAAATAACAGATATATTAAGTTTATTCGAATGTTATTCAATATTAAATGCATTACACAGACTTGCATTACATTTAAAAAGTATTACATCTATATAATAATCACCAAAATAAAAATAAAATACAATAATTGGGACATGCAATCAAACATTTTTAAGCCAAATTTAAAAATATAAGAACAATCAATCATTACAAAATATGTAGTTATTATTGCCAAAAAAATAACAATCAAAATATGTCTATTAATAATAATATTTCCCTATAACAATAAACGCCCTTTCGCTAGGTATTGAGGTAGGATGAATACACTTTAAAAACATTTTTTTGTTCAAAATTCTTAGAAAATGAAAATTTAATTTTTATATTCTAAACCGGATTTTCAGGTTAAAAAAAGTTTGGTCAGGTTGGTTTTCGAATATCATAATTTTTGCCTAATAAACCGGGTTTTTAAAACCGGTTTTGAAAAATGACAAGCCCTAGTATGAACTTTAACTTCTGTATTTTTCCTTCCACTTTGAGCTTTCATCTTCTGAGCAAAAGTGGACACAATTCTCTACGTGCAAATCAGCAAATTATAATTTAAATTATTATATATAATTATTCACGTTTCATTCCTGTAGGTATAAGACATTTATATAATATTTATTTACAGGTTTAAAAAAATGTTATAAAATATTACGACTAAACATTTTAAAACTCATGATTTCTCTGAGTAAAATAAAATAAAACATTACAACAGGGCTTATAAAAAAACAGATATTTTTCAAAACCGGTTTTCGGTTTTAAATTTTCGGACAAAACCGGTTTTCGGTTTTAATAAATATAAATTTAAAATAACGGATGTATTAAAATGATTTTAATTTTATCCATAAATGACTGGAGACATCAATCACAATATCGAACAAATTTGATGATTGAGAATTCCATTTTTTTCGATTATATGGTATTTATGTATTAGAATTTGTATAACGTGTTCGTAATGCAAGAGATCCCGTTTATGGCACTAGTTTTATGTTTAAGATTTATATTTTTGTTTGGAGTGATTTGTCACAAATATATTTATTGTTCTGAATTTGGTTTATAAGCAATGCTCAAGTCGACAGTGACCTGAACTTTGACCTGAAGAAGTGCAGTCGCAAGGCGTTAAAGGAAAGCTTTGGACTGATTTAAGGTATAAAATGAAGTGAAATCTGGAATATATTTGTAGGACTTTTATACAAGGAACACTTCAACGTACGTATATTTCAATGTCAATAAGTCAATATTCAAAACCGGATTTTTAGAATCAAAAACCCGGTTTTCAAAGTTCATATTTTTAGCCTAAAAAACCGAGGTTTTCAAAACCGACAAGCCTTAGTTGTGTATATTTAAAAAAATCCCAAAAATGCGCATGAACTTTTGGACTGACCTGATAATATGCAATAAGTGACTGATTTGCCAGAATTAAAATAATATACTTTAATAATAGTTATAAATTTGTCTTATACTGTATTTCCAATCTAAAAAAAATCATATTCAAATAATATTTTTACAATTTAATAATATGGGAAGCCAGTGGAATATTATTCATATGAAATTAATTGTCTTTGGAAACATTTTCAATGGAGATCGCTTGCGACTGATAACGGATATGATAACTTAGAGAGAAGCAGAAATATTTTTCATCGGTTTGATGCCATTTTCTCTAGATACCTTTGAATATTATCGCAATTTTTCCTCAAACATGAGCCTCAAAGTCCACATTCTACAAGCTTCGGAAATTTGACATTTTTCCAAAGACACACAGAGACCAATCACGAGGAAAATTATGAAATACGAGAGAAAAAATTTCGATGAAGAAAACGGCGAAAGATAAGAGGAACAGGCAGTGGCGTAAATCAAAATGCAGTGACACTCTTCGATTACATTTTTGTAATTTATTACTTTTTTTTGGGCGCTCGATATTTCCTCTCAAAATGAGGAATATTATTTTTAAATTGACCTGGCAACACTCAAATAGGGCGCATATGAATTCGATTTCCGACCAAACTCGCGTAGAGTGAATATATCATGGTTATTTTACAAAATCTCACATTCGAATCGCGCTCTCCACTACATATCCGATCGACTGTTGATTGGAATGTGCAAAAATTATTTATGGCTCAATTGCTTCATTGATTGCTTTTTGTAACATGACACAGAATGGCGATGAACCATAAAGCGAACGATATGGAAGGCTGGAGAGCTGGTTATCGACAATTTTTATTTCAATCCAACGACTTGTATATGAAATGTTTCCATTAAAAAAAATCATTTAGAAACGTTTTTAATTGAAGAGATGCACATAATTGCTTTACAAAGTTCGTAGCAAACAAATGATCAAATGCAGCTTGAAAACATGTTATATTTTTATACCTTATGTGAATAAATGAACCAAAAATAAATGTAACGCTAAAACATTTGAATGTTAGGGTATACCACATGAACGTTCGGAATTTGCAGGTAATAATTTAAATGCCGTAAATTTTACAAATCTTCGCCAACGAGAAACGTTCATTTTTACAAAAGTCCGCATTTTTAGTTCCATTGAAGTATTTGAGCTCTTGACTTACCTCGTTCCGGTTTTAAAAAAATTTATACCTTAAAAAATACTCCAAGCTACGAAAAAAGCAAAAAAAAAATCTTATAAAGAGATCTGGCGAATAAAGTGTATGTGGTAAAATTCTGTAATTTAAAGTACTTAAATATAAGGGCTTCCATTGATTTTATAAATGAACAATATAAGATGTACCCATAAAAAAATCGTTTTTTAAGTGAAAGATTTGAATGCTTATTTTTTTTAATTTTTAAATATATTATTATAAAATGTAATTTACATCCTATCTGTTAACATTTTAATACCTCTGTCATAAAATATCATGGACTTTGAACGAAAATATTCTAAAAGTTTTGTAATTTTTCCCATACAAATAATACTGCATAGATAAAAGTCTGTAGAATAAGAAAGATGTTGAATTGTCTTCCATCCAAGGCTGTTTATTTTTTCGTGCCTGCATTATCATGCTGTAAAAACACTTTTCCTCGATGCACGAGAGAGGGTTGTTTTTTTTTGTTTTCCCCCCAGCATCTTTATTAACAGCGACATCTTTCATCTCTCTTCAGGTGCAATGTGTTATTTTAACAGCGCCATCTCTTGTGGTCCTACGGAGACATTGCACCTGCATACCGACCGATCGCTTCTTGCGTGTGCAATGTTGCCGGTTGGGTAGTGACGCGCAGAAGGCGGGAGTCGGAAGAGTCTTTGGTTAGCCTTGGTGGCGGGAAGTCGTCCTTCCTGCAGCCAGATCTATCTCTCTCTCTCTCGTGTGAAATAAATAGTTATTTATAGAAGAGAGTCTTTCTATTCGACGCCCGTCTATTCCCATACATTCGTCCAGCAACATCACAGCCCGATAGAATGACGGACCCGTGCGTCAACTCGGCTATACCGATGAGCACGTGGGGGGCGGGGAATCGCTCGGGGACTTTCCTCCCGAGAGCGCCCCCGCATCAACAAAATATTTTTGTTAGCAGCTTAAGTGCAACTATTCCCCAAAAACGGTCAAGCAATAAAACGAAAACCATTTTGGGGTCTACTTATATATTATGCCCAAAATTGTCCATCATATAGTAATCATGAGCTGTTGTTGATACACTGAAAATTTTGTTAATTTAAAACAATTGCACTTAAAAAATATTGCACCAAAGTTATCTTAACGATGGTCGTTTTTCGACTAACTGAAATTCCGACTCTTCATATGATATGCCCCAATACTATCACATGATTTATTGATATGCTCGAACACCACATCAAATTTTTATATAGATCATTTTTGATTTACATAGTGTTTTAAAATGCATATTTTTGACAATTTTTAGAGCAATATAAACAAATTTAAATTTAAGAATTTTGTACTTCCACAATATAATTATTGTGGAAATGAAAATTCAATAAGTAGAATATGAAATCTTGTGACTCAAAGTGATCATTAACTTTTGTAGTATACAAATTTTTAAATTTCTAAAAATATATTTAAGTTCAACTTATTCATTTAAATATAAATTTTATGCCCTTTTATAAGCAATTTTTCATAAATCAAATAAATGAAAGGCCGAGTATAGTCTTCTTAGGATGCCATTTCTGTAATCAGACGTAGGGAATCTTCATATGATATTTCCCTAAGGATAGAAGATATAGTAGCTACCAATTATTCATATAGTTCAAATTAAGTTTAAAAAAAGGATTTTAAGGTAAAAAAGCGTTTATGATTACGTAGCGAAATCATCATAATTTTAATGTAATATTGTATTTATCGATGGTATGGTCAAGATTTTAGACAAATATACTAGATGTTGATCGGCACCATTTGCATTAAGTTTCATACATAATTCATGCCAAATTCATGTGGAAAAATATATACATTTTTAAAAAATATGCTCAAACCACATATTCTTTTATTATAAAAATCGTACTACGTATTAAATTTTTTCACAAAGTGTAAAGTTTTCTGACCATGATGTTAGCCTTTGTAGAGCTTTAATTTAACACCATATACAAAGGGTCTTTTCATCTCGTTAAATAAAAGATTATTATACACGAGAAACATATGGTTTTTTATATGTTTGATAATTTTAACGAACGAAACACAATAGAAACTCATTATTCTTGTATGAAAAACGTAGCTAAAAATTTATTAAAATATCATATTATAAGGATGAAAATGCAGATTAAAATATATTAAATAAATATACTGCATGCAAGCAGCTGTGCTAATGAGCTGTACTTGTAAAGTTGCCTGAGGTTTGGTGTAGACCGATTGAAGGGCGTAAAATTGCACGGAGAACAGACAGACATACAAATAATTTTATTTATATAGAATTAGCCAAATCGTGTATTAATAAAAATCGACAATTCTTATATGACTTGTAAACTTTGCGAATCATTCTATTTCAACCTAAATTTAATAGACGACATTCGCAACAGAAAATTATTTTATTGGTAGTCGAATGACTAGCAAACTGTATTGAAAGTTTCAATCAAATCTGTTTAATGAAAGAAAGGAAGAAAAATAAATAAAACGAGAATTTGTACTATAATGATATAAAATAAATATAGAAATATACAACTAAAATATCAATACACACTCAAATCTCTTTTTGTGCGATTTCGAAGTTATGCGGTTTTTTGAAAGCAATTTTTTTATTATTTTATAAAAAGTCGTATCAAGATATTTTGGATAAAATAGGGAATAAATCATCAACACTAACTGAAATTTTCCGAAACCGAACATCTTTTAACGCGTTTTTCTCGAAATTATTATCATACATAGTTGACATGATATCTCAAGTTTTATTGAATTCATTTGCTTCAAACTGGGTATGAATCTTTTCTATATAATCCTCTATTATTTCTACCAGATTTATGTCAATTTTTTTTATATATTTAAAAAAAATGAAGCTGTGACCAAAAAATGACTTGACTGATATTTTTTTTAAACAGTCGCCATTTTGTGATTTGTTTATTTTTTTAGTCAGAGACTTTAGTGAAATCTTTACTAATTATAAATTATATTGTTGGAAAGAGAAAATTTACACAGACACTGGGTATAATATTTCTTCCGAATAAGAGAGCGTTTTGGAGTCATTAGAGAAAATTATCATCCAGCGATGATAGTTTGTAAATAAAATAATTAGTATTTCTCTAGTGGATATTTGGTCTTTGCGATGCCAGATGTCAGATATTCTTAAAATTATACCAATGATACAAAACGTCCTTCAAATATTATCAAAAATGTTAATTTTTTTAAAAACTTTTTTTGTGCGATTTTGGATATATTTTATATAGCTGTTTCAAAGTTATGCGGTTTTTAAATTCCATGGAACGAATCATCATTTTTCTATGTAAGTCATAAGATTTTTTGTGCGATTTTCCACAGAACATATTTAGCGCACAAAAAAAGGTTTAAGTGTAATACATTTAAAAAGAGCTTATGGCAGACTTTAAACGTTTTACCAAGAATCAGCAATTTTGCATAATGCCATAGAAAAAATATTTTATTATGTAACAAATACTTGACTTTAACAGCTATCAATGTCTTGATTTCAAATTTTTAAGCAATATATAAAACGAATTGTTTCTGATGTTTGTTACATGACCAAGAACCTTTCAAAACCACATTGAGTTATGTTATGGCTTAATCACGTTTTAATCAGGTTCAGTTATGGAATCGGAGAAGAAGCATTTAAAATTCAGTAAATAAGAAAATATCAGGTTTTCTGGCTATTTATTTTCGAGGCTCTCAAAAATAAAAACCCGATTGCGAGACTTTCATGTCGAACCACTTTATCAAGTATAGTCAATCCCACCTGCCAAAAAACAGTATTGAGGAATACAACTTCTTCGTTGAAGATTCATGGCTTTATTATATTGTTACTAAAGACGTTGAGTCCTAAATTCTGAAATAAAGTTAGTGATTGCGACTCTCATCCAGATTATTATATTTAATACGTTATGATCTCTGCTACTAAACTGGGAATATGATTTTTATATTTTTTAAACATTTTTAATTTAATTATTTTTATACAAAAGTCATAAAAGCAATTAAGAGCAAGAGAAGATCTATTTATATAATGTTTTAGATCGTTGTGATATTGAATTAAAATAAATACGTTTGTAATATTGTCCGAAAATGTAATGTTAAAATCGACAAAGATATGGTATTTTAAGCTGGTCACACTTGATTTGGTGAATGATCTGTAACAAGTAATTATCATTAATATTATTATAAATTTAAGCTATTAAATTGTATATTTAAAGCGATTTTTTGTTATTATGCACACATTAATTCGAATAATTATAGTGTTAATGAAACAAAATGCTTAGACACTACACAGCGCATTTGGTCCATACAAAGTATGCTAGTCCTTTGGGTATATACACACAATGTGAACTGCATCAGATGACCCCAGACTCATTAATTCGGATCCTTGCAATGTGCTGTGCCAGAAAACGTTAGACTTTGAGCATATTTTCACGTTTTTACACGCCGTTTTGCTACATGGGCATTAAATAGCCCCCAAACGAAGCGTGCACGTTTTGTACTAATGTAAATATATATCCGGCAAAAGGACCTTACCTGGATTTATACCAATTACAAATTTATGTCCCCGTCGGCGAGCCAAGGCCAATATTTAGGCCCAGCTATTTGCAAATCACCGTGTTTCATCTAAGCCCCATTAATTACGTTTAGGACTCGACCGGGGCCAAGTATGGCCCAAAGAAAATTTGTGCCCGATGCCAAAAACAGAGGACTCCCTTGTTTTATCACATTGTCGTGGGTGGATTCGGGACTATTATACGCATTTGTGCTATTTTTTATCAAGCCCCCCAGGGGTTCCCAATGCGTGAGGCGATACTTTGCCCGAATCCCGCGTCCAATTTAAGATCATTTTTAGCAATTAACATTTTTATAGTGCAGGAGCACTGCGGCGTTTGGTAACCCATTTTTAACTGTCAATTGTGATTTGAGAGGAGATATCATTTATCATTTTTTCGCATTAAAAAGTTGTTGGGGTAAAAAAGTCGACTGGGGCGGAAATGAGGAGATTTGATCAGTGGCTCATAAATCAGTTTATAATGCAAAGGGACAATTTATTATATTTGTTTATATTTAGCGAATCCAATATTTTTCACGAAGATAGATTGACAATTAAAATGTACTTTGGTTAATGATATTTTTATGATTTCCACGAAAAACCATAAAAGCCTTAATATATTTCTCGTTCTAGGGCAATAAATATAATTTAGCGTTTTATGAAGCCTTTTCTGTTCCAAGTATAGAGGTCATTAAAAGCTCGTCCGTTTAAACATATTAATTTTGGAACTACCTATAGGGGTTGTAAAGGAATATATATTAAAAAAATACAGTTATATACACATATTTTTTTAATATAAATATCAATATAGTTGGAAGAAAATATGACATTTTTTTATTGCACCCTTATAATCAAATAATATAAAAAAACTTAACTTTTATGTTTTCTGATCCAATTTACAAGACCACTTTTTATCACATCTTGCGAGATAATTCAAGTGATAAAACAACCCCTTATAAGTCCTCAATCAACTTTACAAAAATATAAATATAAATATTCATCTAGCTTATATTAATATACGTATTCATCTTTTATTCGATACCATTAATCTTTTCTTGCATCGAATTCACGTCGCTTCACGGCATACCAGAATCAAATAGACTTGGGTCTGTTTTTATGCGATAGATACGTTCCACGGAGAGTCGCATAAAAAAAGACTTGAACTACATAGAAAACTGACGGATAAGTTCCATTATTTTTAAAGACCGCATAACTTCAAATCACTATGATAAAGAATATATCAAAAATCGCATAAAAAAACTTTGCGACGACTTTTTTACGCAGTTCATGACGTGGAGGCATGCAATTCTTAAGCTCGTATTGGAATTTGAAAGCTTGTTCAGAATTTGAGTCTGAGTTCAGAAGTTATCTGATATACTGTACATTAAACATTTTTTATACAGTCCAAATTTTACAACATTTTCTGAAAACACTTGTTGATAAGTGTTCATAATATAATACTTTTTAAAAAGTGAAAATTATGCCCTGATTTAGTGGTTGAATTAAGCATGTCGTATTGGGTGAAAGAAACACTATTTTCACATTTGGGTGCTCTAAATATGGATGACTTGAACTTGCATTAGTATTAATATTAGATTTTTTTATGCGCATTCGCATAAAAAAAACTTTATCCTCTATAGAAAAATTAGGAATGTGTTCCATTATTTTTGTAAACCGCATAACTTCAAAATCGCATAAAAACAGACCCAAGTGTATATCGCAATTATAGTACATAATTATTTGCAAATATTAAAAAATAAATTTAAGCATTATAGTTCAGTTATCAAAAATAATGATCTTAAATTGGAATATATTATATAATTTTAGTAGATGAATAATAATATATTTTTTAGAAATATTGGTAATTTTTTATGAACAAAGAAAGCCAAGTTCATTTTGATTGCAGAAAAGGTAATAATGGCTTCCATTAAATGGGATTCAGAGGAAGTTTTGCTTAATGAATATCATTCAATGGAACAAGAGATTGAATTCTAAGTATTATGCCAACCATTTACATTGTTAATACCAAAAAAAATATTATAAAATGGCCAAGTTCATCAGGGATAAATTAATTTTTAAATAGCGCGGTTTTTTAATCAAAAAATGCGAAATTCAAGTGCAATTTGTAATCATATTTTATTCATCTGATTTCCGTCTGTTTTATAATCTTAAAATAATCCTAAGCGGTAAGAGTATTCAAATTTTTAGCTAAAAGTGGTGGTTAAATAGCTGTTTTAAAGAGTTTGAAGCATTGTATTTATTTTTTAACTGGCAAGATTTATATAAAATAGCTTTAGAATGTGTTTTTGCTATTAAAAATGAAATAAAATGGGGTTTTGTTGGAGAATAAATTCTCTTTAATACAAAGTCATCTTAAGCCCTTATCTTTTTTAAATATTGTCCCTGGTATTTTAGAGGGCAGTTTCCGATTTGCGGAACACAAACGAAATCAATTTTTGCTTATTATGCTATAAGAGTCCTGGTCGGGCATTGTTTACAGAATTTAATAAGGGAGGAGGAATATAAAGTAGTATTTGAAAATATTAACCAATTCGGTTCGTCCCTATGTTTTCAATTCCTCTCCCGGCCTTAATGGTTATTCAGAAGAGCGACAGTATGGTCCGAAAATAATGAAAACTCATTATTGTCTTAATTATTTTCTTTTGTCAAACGCGTGAAATTATTCGCCTCTTTCGAAGCTCTCAAAGAAAATATTCATTTTTTTCCTCCCTTCCTATCAGCGATTCTTTTCTCACCCCTATTCGGAGTATCGCCCGAGAAGCGGACCGCTTTTAATTAAATACACAGACGAACAAGACTCCATCTTACTTTTTATTAATTAGTCCGTTTTTAATTAAACCACAACCTCTGTACGCAACACAAAACATGAAAGATGAAAATTGGTGAACAAAACATCCCTTTTTTTAACTACTGGCTTACATTGCACTGTGGCGTGCGCACCGACAAAGCTCCCCCTATCAGACGCTACAATCAGATGTCACGAGCCCCTAATAGGCATGACATATATACCCTTTTTGTCTTTATATAATGATTTTTTTTAAATTCAAGCCACAACGGAGCGTGGATTAAAAAAAACATAGACGCCGACGTATTACAGTTTTTCATTACTGTGGAAATCGACCCAGTAGAAGTCGATCGAGTAACATACATCTGAGTTTCTCAAGCCACCAAAACTTCAATACCATGTCTTAGGTCGGGAACTAAGTTAGTGAGTCTTGTGCTAATTGTGTTTACATAAAGCAACTAAGTTGCGCAACTACCAATTATAGAGTCGTGTTTTCCAAGTCGTGCGTCTAGTTACACACGTGACTTGGCAGGTCACATACCCACCCTTGTGATATATGAACGAAGATATTTAGGTCATTATTTGCAGCCGATGCTGCAAGTCTTCAGCATCACATAATCTTCAATAGTACATAGAGTTGTAATGAAATTATGAATCGATATTTAATAGAGAAAATCTCAGTTAAACATCGTACAAGTCTGATGTAAATAGTATTAGGAATAATTTCTTCTAAATATTAGAAAAATATTTTAGATCAGTGATTCTTAAACAAGGTTCTGCCGTCCTCTGGGGGTTCGCAAGCCATTACAAGGGGTCCGCGAAGACATAAAAAACATTTATCTATACTTGAACAAGATATTTTTGTGAAATTATTAGGGTATTGAATTGATCGTTTCACCTTACTGAAGTAGCTCATAATAAACTACCCCCTTCCAGTCCCACCAAATGCATAGCAAAACTTTTTTTTTGGATGTAGACCAGGTTTAATTACAGTTAAAGCTTATGTACCCTTGGTCCAAGACCGTCTACGTTGGATATTCTCATAGAGTATCCAACTTTCATCTCCAGTGATAAGTCTAAGTTGGCTATTATGTCGTTGAAGAAGAAGATCGCATGTTGAAATACGCTGAAGTTTATTTGAAGTCACACATCTGAACGATTGATGTAGCCCAATTTTGTCAGATGATTATGGACGGATGTTCGTAGAATTTCTGACTTGTTAGCTATTTCACGAACAGTATATCGCGAAATTTTCTTCAACCATGGCTATGATGAGATCTGTGTTCATTTGCGAAAGAAACTTATGGGACAACCTAATATTTACAAAAAATATTATAAGAAGATCTATTTTGATCAATATTTGACCAAGAAATGTTTGTTTGTTTAAAAATCGAGTCAAAACGGTTGGGATGGGGTCTGCAAAAAAAATTTGTTCAAGGAGGTCCGCGAAAAAAAATTTGCACAAGAGGGGATCCACGGACTACAAAGACTACAAAAGTTTAAGAACCGCTGGTTTTGATAATGCAATTAAAGTTTCCAATTTAATACTAGGATATCTATCTTAGTCCAGTACTAAGCGAGGTATGAATATTTGATTTTTTTTTGGTAGAAAAACAAATATTTTCTAGTATCTAAAAAAGTATTATGTCCAAGTATGTACACATATTGGCAAATCCAGACATGTCTTCAGAATTTAACCGATCTTGGTGTTTCCACATTATTTTTAAGTAAATTTAAACGTAATCTTTAAATAACAGAGGATTTGTGAATGGATAAATTGTTGAAAATCGGTCAATAATTACTTTTCCAGAAACAAGAAAGGTTGAAATATTGATTCTGACTAGCAAGGTTTTTGAATGATAAAATTTATTTACCCAATCGGTATTTAAAACTATTTAAACAAAGAAATTCAGTGGTGTCAGATCTGGAGACTGTGTGAGCCACGGAATAGGGCACGTCCCCAGGCAAAGAAATCCAGTAGTATCGGATCTGGAGACCGTGCAAGCTATGGGATAGGGCACGTCCTCAAACAAAGAAATCCATTGGTGTCAGATCTGGAGACCTCGCGAGCTAAGAAATAGGGCCGCAAAAAGAATTAATTTACATGACAGAGGCCTTTTTTTTTTAAAAAAATTAAAACTAAACTAAGCTCAAAATAGTTGTTAGTATTTTGTTTTAAAAAGTTAGAAGTTGACATTCATTTGCACATTTTATGTTTTTTTTTTTTTAAATTATTCATTAATTTTGTGCTATTACGACTATGTGGACTATGTGTGAAACGAAGCAAAAGACTCCCTTATATTGCTGAACATAAATGTAGAAAAATGTAGAACATTTCAATGAGTTTTCTATTATATTTGGTTGCTTTGGATTTGATTCTAATAGCTTGTAATATTGAATAGTTTTTATAAAAAATCAAAAATCGATGGATTTTTTTGAATATAAATATACTTTGAATGGCATGTCCATGATAATTGATTGATGATACGGATCATTTGCATGCATTATTAATGCTCGTCTTTTGAATACATTTCAAGGATACGTTTGTTGGTGGTTTTTCAATGTTTCATTGTATTTTCACGATTGTCTGAGTTAACGGCTGTTTTAAGCATACAGCAACGCCGTACGTATATTTATAGCATGGTTGCTGTATAAATTGTGGTAAGATTGAAATTAAGGTATAGCATGCGACTTTTCACGGTGGTTAATTGATTAAATATCCAGCAGCGAAGTCCACAATTAAAATTTCATACGATCGATGGGATTCATTTAAATTTCATGCGTATATTTGACCTCGCCGCTGTCGAATTTCCAGCACTGTGTTGAAGTCACGGAAATGTTTGAGAAGCGCCCCCGAATAAAGGGTTTTCGCATTAATTCCGCGTTTTAATTTTTCATCTCGAATTTTCGCGCAACTTGACTTCGCAAGCGAAGTTTGTTCGCGGCAAGAGTTGTGGATCTCATACATATTATTTCAGATGTGATTTTTTAAAGTTTCATCGCGATTTTTGTGAGTTTCGCGGCTATTTTCATCCGCGAAAAAATGCCCAATTAAGGCGGGCATACGCCGCTGAAGTTTTAATCTAGGCGGGGTCGCACGAGTGGTCGCTGAAACTCGCTGAAAAATTCAAAGTACGAGAAATAATGATTTAACTTTTTCGACTTTCGAATGGAACTCGAGTGTTTTTCGGCCAAATATATTCATGTGCAAAAACACATACATTCCTAGTTATCTTCCCCGGGAGGATAGCGAGTCTCACTCGTAATTCCATACAATTTTTCAGTTAAGCATACCCAACTCCCATTCATATCCATTACATTTATACTCTTTAAACAGATATATATGTACGTAAAAGCACAAAAACTCGACTTAATTTTTTTTTGTCTTAATTCTCTTTTTGACTGGAAATACGACTACAACAAGGCATTACGTTTGACAGCATGTTATTATTTATTCAGCCGCGTAATATATTTAAGTCTGTATTTATAATCGCTTAAACGCTTTAAATCTCGTTAAGCCCCGGCTTTATAACGCATTTATAAATAAATTCTACCTGGAGCTCTATATATGCAAACTAGATTTTGCAGTACATCATGTACGCTGCATCACTGCAACCGCACTGCGATGCAGTCGCATTGCTAATTGTCCCGTTAAAATTTAGTCATGTCATTACAAGAGTAAATGCTTGTAAATCAATAATTTGGCAAACAAAATATTTGAGAGATCGAATAGTTCCATAATCATTTCAATGTGATATTTTTCAATTTGAATTCCAAATATAAAAAAAAGCTTTTACTTCGTTCCACAATATTTTATAAAGTTTATGATTACATTCAAAACAGAACGTCCATAGGATTATTGCCTGAAAAGTCATAAAAGCATTATAAAATTGTAGAATAAAGACGTCGAATAAAAGCAGTGGCTATTAAAGTAATGCTCAGAATAATTAAACTAATTACTATTTTATATTTTCAATATGTGTTATTATAGTACCATTTTTGGAAAAATAATAGAATATTTTAAAACGTATTTTTGCTTATAAAAGTTCTAATTTATATGTTGGATTCTGAATACATTTTTATATATCAGATATATTTTTAAATAGTGTAAATATAATACAATTTAGAATTTTAATAAATGATATATTTTCCTTCAACATCTTCAAATTTTCGCCAACTCACAGGTAGATTTTTAATTCCATTGCTGTAGAAAGACACTGGTTTTTAGTAAAAAAAAATCTTGAAAGGCCATGTTATTATTATGATTACCAAAATATCAAAAAATGAATCTTCACTGTTAATCGTGGCTCTGACTCCACAAGATTTTTAATATTAAGTAAAGCGGAAAGAAATGTCATTTTTTTGTTATTTGGAGAAAAAAAATATTTTAATACAAGCTATACAATATTACTCAATTAAATAATTTCCAATGTTATTTACAATCCCCCTGCTCAGTTTAGGTAGCTTTTTAATGCCTCTTTTGGCCGATTTTCCACTAAAGTAAGAATCCAAATGATTTTTAACTTGTTCTACAGAAGTGAATTTTTCATCACGAAGTGAATGTTCTAATAAGTTGAAAAGATAATAGTCTGAAGGTGCAATATCAGGAGAATATGGTGGATATTGCAGCACTTCCAAATCCATCTCCCTTATTTTGTTCTGCGTAATCCTTGCTGCGTGTGGTCTTGCATTATAATGCTGTAATATTCTTCTTTGGTTGTTAATTAGCACTGATCGCTATTTTAGCATTTCCACTTTTAACTTAATTGTGCCCAGTATATTTCTGCTGTGATAGTTTGGCCAGGTTTTAATAATTCGTAGTGAATTACGCCACAAAAATCCCACCAAACACAAAAGAGGACCTTTTTCAAGGATAATGACGGTCGAGGGGTAGAAACAGGTACTTGATTTCAAGAAAACCACTGTTTTTCCTTCTCGGACTGTTGTAGAGGACCCACTTCTCATCCTCAGTAACGATCCTTTTTTAAAATGGATCAATTTCATATCTGGATAATAGCGATGAACAAATGGTTATCCGTTGTTCCAAGACCGTTGATTACAACTCGCGCGGTACCCAAATTCCCTGTCTATGTTTTCTCCCGAGTCTTTTCAAATGGTCTTTTACTGTCGACCAGGGACAACCGATGTCTAGCGATATTTCCTTTATAGTTTTCCGAGGATCAGATTCTACCAGAGAATTTAATGATTGGAGGTCGTCCTGATTTTGGTTTATTTTTCAAATCTCTTCGCCACTTTTGAATTTTTTGAATTTCTGGCTTGGACATTTTCACTGTGGCTAAAAAATATTTGAAAAAGTAAGACAAATAACAGAGCTTCAAAATGACATTAACCTTGACGTATTCACTCGACAGCAACCCGAGGCAAATTGACGGCAAAGATGCAACAAAAAAATGACATTTCTTTTCGCTTTATCTAATAATTTCGCTTTCATCTTGAATATTTTTAAACCATTTTTGGACAGTACTTACACTGATAATATGTTTAGCATCACTATTCATTATTATCGCTGCATATCTGGCAGAATTGCAAATGCGCACGAACTTTTGGACTGAGCTGATATTTATTAGACTCTAATAGATTTGCATTTTAAATATCTAAGGCACATGTTTCAAAGTGCGCATTTCATTTTGAATTATACCATTGGCTCTATAAGAATTAAAAACTCAAATCTAAAAAGTATTATAATTATTATTACACTTAGACATTTGATTGTTTTGAAGATCAGCAGATTTTTTTTTGGAATAGTTTTGAATATGATATTTTATTATTAAATAATATGCACAATTATAGCCATAATTGAACATATTTAAACCTATGTTTAATAATTTTTTCAAAGATTTCCATTACTTAAATGATGTTTTATTAATGATCCGCAAAAAAAATAATGCTAGTAATGTGATTGCATTCAACATTTAAACTGTATTTAATTTATATAATGGGCAAACATAATGCAATAGAGAGACAATAGAAATGCTTTCTAAACGTCCTGGCCATGTCTCATTGTTCCACAATTTCAATCAAACTACTATTGAACAATTCTGTCACGTCTCTGGAAAATTTATAGATGCATTTTCTTTGTGATCCCGACCACAGTTTCAGTAGAACTTTCCACGAAACGTATAAAGACTTCAAACAGGAATGAGAAAGTTACTTGAGTATTACCCGAGGGCTAAATACACTGAAGCGATTCCCGGTGTTTTTGTGCTATATCTGGCTGAATATAACAAAACATTTTGAATATATCTGCAACGTTTAAAATCGTATATTGTGACAAATTTCAACTGTTGATGAGCCACCCCATGTGTCATTGGCGGGGGTAGATTTGCGTAATTTGTCGATGCGTTTTCTATAAATAACAGGGGATGCATCGAAAAATGCCGAATATTTGTCATTCGTGCTTGATTCTTCCGTGTCAATTGGTTTTAACTGCATATTGAGAGCCGAAAATTAAACGGTCGTTTTGTTGATTTATATCTTTCAATTGTAACGTAATCAACTATGATGTCAAATCCATAAAGTATTATTTGCGATTTTTATGTAGGCCATTTAAATATATTGTGGACAAGTCACGGGATGTTTTTACATTGATATAATAGTTCAAATTCAAATCCAGACTGTAGACAAAATTCGCCTATGTATAAAAATGAATATCTGTTTGTTATTAATGTCTGCAACGTTGAAAGCTTGGTAGACTGCAACTTTCTGATTTACATTGTATAAATATTGATTGAAACAAAAATTTGTTTTGTAGAAATGGGTGCAAAATTTCGCTAATCATCACAAAACAAACTTTATATTTTATATAAATCGTCTACGTTTGATAACGAACTTATCAACTTAAGAAGAAGACTTTTATTAAATTTCATCCAATTTGTTTTAATGGTTGGTTTGCAGTAGAATAAAAACCGATTTTTCATTGTATTAATTCCAACCAACCTCCCATTATATGTAATTACATTAAAAAAAATGGTTTTATTTATTAAAGTCCCTTAAACATCTTTTGGCGTGGGTGGTTACCTAAGATTCTACTTATAGCCATGCGCAAAGATATATAAACTTTTTACTTGAATGTTATTTTTAAGGTTTTGACGTCAGAGGAGCGATTCGAGCAGGAGAGCAATCCGAGTTACGAATTCTTCTCGACTTTTAGTTTCTGTCCCCAATTTTAAAGTATTTATTTTAGTGGATACCATCGTCAGTGCTCGTTCCGAATCCGCGGATAAAAATCTACGAGAGCAGATTGGAGATTTTCGAATACGGCAGCGAATTTACATATTGTGCTCTTATATCTTGTTTATCTTTCGTTTTGCTGAAGTTCTTTGTTACTTCTGAAGACACTATCTCTCATCTCGAATCTATCTGCCCACGTTTGCTTATTTTGTATCGGGTTTGAAAGTTCATCCATACGAATGAATATATTGCCGGATGAGCGAGTATTATATTTCTTGAGTTTCTTGGGCGTATCGCGAAGAAGCGGTATATATATTTTTAATTGAGTGGGCGGTTAGAGTACCGAAGTTTTGCGTGAGTATACTTTCAACAGTAATTGAAGCTTTTACACTTTGGGGTGAAAATAAAAATTTGAAGATAACCATGATTGAACCATTGATCGTGACGTATTTTGGAAACAATTTCAATGGGACCAAAATAGCATATAAAAAATAATTTAATACACAACGCCCATGCATGAATATATAGAATGAGATAACAAAGCTGAAAGAGCTTAATACATTCATGGAATGGCAATGGAAAATCACTACTCAAAATATCCCATAGTAAACGCTACGCTATCTATTGTATAAAAATCAATGTTTGTTTGTCTGTATTTTATGCGCTGCCATACCGTTTATCCGATTGCGATAAAACTCTCTCAAATTATTGTTTACACTTGTAAGAATAACATAGGCATAATATACGCATTGTTTGTGTACGAAATTTGTTAACTGTGAAACTTTTGACGGATGCACCATGTTAGCGCATATTGATCATGTGGTTGCTAAGATAAACAAAGCATAACAATCGTCCATTTTTTATATATTTGCCAAGTGTAACACACAAACATCATCATTTCAATTCATACCTGGATCAATTCGTTTGGCGACAACAGCAACACATTGAAAATTATATTGATCTGTTTTGTATATTGGAGATATCCCTGTTCTACAGTAGGCATATTTATATCTATAATTCGCAGTAACTTAATATCAACGCTCGAGGGTTAGAAAAACAAATTTACTAAAATCACCCTGGCGAGGAGCGGTTTCGAAAATAGACTTAATTTAATACCGAGCCTTTGATTGATATAAAATATGTGAATATTATACTGTTGTTTTTGATGTATTATTTTTCGCAACAGGTACGGCTGATAGGAATAAATGCCGCGGGCGGTCATATTGTATTTTTTGTGGGCGAAAATTTCGCACGAATTTATACCGCTCGAGATTGAATGAACATGGCGAAAATTCATTGAAAATTTGTATGTATTTCGAGCTTTATCCATCAAAATGTTTGACATTATTCCCGAATCAGTTCAATTAAAAGCTTTGTGGCTCTTTCGTCAATCTTAATTTTCACGCCCTTCTTTCTTGTCTTTTAATGGTTCCACCCCCGATACTGATTGAGACTTTGTGGGAGTAAAAGTAGACTTTGAACCGTGAATTCGCACCCCAACCCCCTGACATATCCGGCATCGGTCGCCCACGCAAAATGACAGAATTTCACTTACGCACCATCTGCTGTTGAATGTGGGCGTGGATCCGGTTATTTAGAAAAATTGGAAGATTACAATTTTTTTAAGGGTCGCCTTTAATATTTCAGGATCTCGATGTGAGGGTTAAACGTATCCTTGATAAAACTAATTTATGTCACTAACTGAGAGCGATATTTTAGATTCGTTTGTGCATTTTCAATTCATTTTCTGCTTCAATATTCTTATAGTGAAATAAATTTGACATTCATTGGATGAAATTTTTAAAATTAAAAAATCGCATAAAATAATATAATTCCATTAGGAATGATGAATTTTATTTTGATCTTGGACTTATATAAGAATTTTCCATTCAGCGAAACAGTCAGAGTTTTAAATAAGCCGGTATTAAAGGTATGGCAACTTTTCATATTAAACTAATTTCAAGAAACTTTATATATATAAAATAGTATTAAAGTTTAAGAATGAAAGATTCATGTTTTGCAATTTTCCAAAAACTTATAGAATAACTTGTTAAAAATGAAAATAGTTTTTAACACATTAAGTTAATATATATTTATAAATATTTTTTTAAAGAACAATTGGGCCTCATATCACACGGTTTCACAAAAATGTCGAGTAATACAAATTCGTGTTATACGAGGTTCAAAGTTTATATAAAAACTGTCTTTTTGTCCTAAAAAAATATCGAAGCATAGTGCAGCCACAAACAGTCCACTGCAGAACTATGGGCCTCTTCAATATCCATTAATAGGAAGGGATTACATCCATCTCGTCTGTATCATACATTCACCTCCTCATTCACTCGATATTGAAGGTAGCATTACCACCTAGTTTTATTTCGAATGCTCACCCAACGGGTATCCTGAATGAACGTATTGAAGAACGCTTTCGCGAACATCTCGATAGGGAGTGTGGGAGGTTTGTAAAGACTGAGTAGTTTTCATAGGGAGACGATGGAAAACTACTCTAGACGACCTTTTTGATTCTACTGGAAAGGGCTTTCTGGAGTGCAAGGAGTCCAGTCCCCCCTTTCCTTGCTAGGGCGTTGCTGGGCTAGAGTGAAGACATAAGTGACGTTTAAGTGCATCTCGGATTCACTCCTGCAACAACTGAGAACAAAAAAAAATAAAACTGAGGGTGTCTCCTCGTCACTGTATTACTTACCTGAGCGAATTTGAGACTGAGTGGCTTCCTGTTTCAGGTTGACCCCCTCAGTTCGGCGATTCCAAAACGATATAGAAGTCAACGGAAGACAATGTTGTTTTCGTTGCAAAGTGAAGTTTTTCCTATGCATATCCTCGAGGTCGCCTATTTGATGTTCTTCTTGTTCTTGTTCTGTTCCTAAAGATTCTTGGTTCCGAACCGGTAAGGTTCCTCATGCTCTATATTGTTGGGTAGGGTCGACTATGTTAGAGATACCGGCTGACAAGCAAGCCATGGTTTGAAAAGTAGTAATTAATAGTAGATAAACTGAGTATCAGCTTACTGTTAGAGGGGTATTTAAGTATTTAAATAGGTACTAGTCATGTGGTCAATAGATAAAATACATAAAATTGTATAAGCATTTAATACATATAATTTTTCATATTTACTCAATAAGTTCGTAGGATTTTTGTTTCATTTTAAACGTTTTTTCTTTGTCATTTGGAGTCGTTTTTTCACATTCGGGACTCGGGAGTGTTTTTGGATTCAGCCTTTAAAAATTCTGTACTAAACAATTGTCTCCTTTTTAATTTAAATATTTTGTAATTTCCTCTTTCCATTGTGGGATCATTTTGGATTAGAAAAAAATCTAATTTATGAGCTGATTTCAAATCATCATCTATTGTTCCTTGTGTGTAACTTGCAGCTACTTTGCTTACTTCTAACTGCTTTTTTACTTATTAATTATGATAGATTCATCCCACGTATCGGCTAATTCTTCTTCGTTCAATGTATGATCCTCCAATATTTTTTCGATATCTTAAACATCAAAATCATCAAATCCTTCTTCGCAAATACCATGAGTATTTTTTTGATTGAAATCGTGTTATAAAAAGCGTGTTGTACAAAAATATGTCACAATTAATCATTTTTGTAATAAACCGTGTTATAATAAAGTCGTGTTATATAAAACCGTGTTATAAGAAGCCCATGTGTGTATAAAAATGTATATGCTCATCCCTAAAAAATATTTTGAAGTAATTGATTTAGGAATATAAATTACATCTTTTATCAATAAATTTATTTCGTTGAATTGCTCAGAGTTTACGTTTATAAAAAATCAATTGGAAAAATATTGTTGATGTGTTCAAATAAATAAAATAAGTAAATATATTTATTAAATAATATCAATCCATTATTTAAATAGTAATAAAATATATTATTAATTCAAGCTATGTTATTGTAAATATAATAAATAAATTTAATGCAGATAGAGCTTTTATGCAATGTGCTTCAGAGTTGCTTTCTGTTGGAATGTAATCATTTATGAAGTAAGAAAATAAAGTTTGTCGTAATAAATATATTAAATTTCTTCGGGATGGAAGCAAAAGGGAAGATTTCCTACAGGGATTTTCATTTCTTGAAATGGATTAAGCAACAGTGAATGTTGACGATGTCAAATAAATGTATGAACATTCTTTTGAAATGCAATTTCATCCCCGTTAAAATTAACTCGCCCGCAAAAATACATAATTCCATCGAACATATTATAATATTGAATTAATTAACCACGGACAACCCTGAATCGGGGGCTATTTATACAGTGTATTGGGCCGGATATAAAAATAATATTACATGTGTATTTAGACGAGAAGGTTTATGTTTGTTTTCATCAAGGGAATAATGCGATGTTACCCTAGGCCGAAAAGGGTGAAAAGCTTATTTTTCCACCCCTTTGCGATTAATACTTCGAGTGCTATAAGCCGAAACGTCCGCGTGGGAGTAGACCACCGAAGGGCCGGCGCAGGAAACCGCTTCCAGGATAATAAGGACATACACTGAATGCCTAAAAATATTTCGCCGTCCTTTCGGATGAATTCTGACATTAATTATCTTCAAATGTGACGTCGCCGTAAAAAATAAGGACGCTCCTGCAAAAAGCGTCTCCATTAATTGTTAACGAGGAATTTTACGCGCCCCCACGCAGGCGGGGGGCTCAAATTTGACAAGCCTATTTAAAATATGAACTCAGCTCCTATTCTTGGTAGCCCCTTAGGAGGTGTGAAGGTTAAAAAGGGGCTATTTTTAGAAATTTTGAATATATTTTTAGCCTGCTTAAATATATTTGCATTTATAAAATGCGGTTTATATTAAAGCATATAACTAATATGGCAATTTATATGGATACATTTTTTAAAAATGAATTTACTTTTATTATAATGCTGAACATCATTCCATCAAGTTCCATGAAATATGAACAACGAGAATGGATAGACAGCGTCTTATTGATGTATTGGACTTTTTAAGACAGAGCCCTTATGCCCCCGGACTATCCACACAGGCGATGTCTTCCACCACTATTTCGACCCCACGATTAATGCTACGCGCAGAGCATTCAGATGTTCACCCCTTCCACTCTGCGCCCTCAAAAAGAGGTGAGGTTTCCGCAGGAAGACCAGTTTCAGACCATGTGCACCCGAAGGTGCGTTGGAGGAGGAAAGAATAGGTTATACTAATTTCAAGGGAGCTAAGTACACGAGGTCACCACGAGTCCAACTTCAGTTAGAAGGAAACTGCAGCAGATTGCGGGGGCTTTCCCTTCCCCATAGTACTCGTATTGGTTCGGTAATTTATATAATCATGACTCCAGGAATGCATTTTTCCCCAAAAATTGTTGCAAAATCCCCGAATGCCCTACTGTTGGAGGGAGTGGCCACGAGGTTTTCGTGCCCAACCGGTCCAAATTTTGGACCGCTGACACATCGAAATAACGCCTCATGATTGGACGCCATGCTCGAACATATCCACAGAACATGGTCTGCGTCTATGAACGAATCTCCGCGTAGGCACTCCGAGAATTGGGAAATCCTGAATCTGTGAAGAGATGCCATTATTATCTTTGAGATTGATTTTATTTTGAAATATTGGTGATGTAATAATATTTTTAAAAAAATACATTTATAGCAATCTTCTCCGGCTAAAATGCATTGTACCATAATCTGTAGCTCAAATATCATGTGATTAAATCTACAGAAGATGTAATAAGCAACTATATTTTTTTATAATACATACTAAAAAAATTATACCACAATTGCAGACAATGGTTTCAACAATAAAATCTGAATTATTTTTGTATATGCAAATTTGCCCTTTGCATAAAATATACTTTTCAATTTAATTTTAGTTCAGAATTTCCCAAAAATTTCAGCAAATGTAATAGATTTAGATATTGCTATTACTATAATTCATATCTATATGAGCTAAATCTTTGATATAACAAAAATCATTACCAAATAAATGAACGAAACTATGTGACAAAACTGGCATGCAAATAATTATTTTATAAAGTATTTCATGATCAGTTATTTTTTGATATAAATATTGATCTTTCTCAAACAAATTGTTCCTTGTGATGCATAATTGCATTGTAAAATGGACATATTTAACATTGTTCAATTTTAAGTTAAATTGACGTTGAAGATAAAGTTTATACTTCAATAGCGCATCGTTTAAAAATCTTATTGATTTCTTAAATATATTTCCCAGTATAACCGCTTATATCTAACAATTGTTTGAACAAGTTTACAAAGTGCTTAGATGGGAAAAGTTTTGAAATTATGCAGAGGTCACAAGAAAATTACATTGTAATTGTCAAACAAATTTGCGAAAAATACGTATACAAAGTCATATGCAAATATGAGGTAATATGTTAAATGTTATCATAAGATTTATAGAAATCATAAAAGTTTTCATTTAAAGTATGAATTTTATTATGTAAATTTAATCCATTGAAATTGACTGTTACAATAATGTACAAATTTCTCAATGATATCAATTAATTTATAATGTAATTGGACTCAATTTAATTCCAAAGGTAGGATTCCAAATCAAATAATGGAGTATCGAATTGTGGATTGTTCAAGAATGGAACTGCAGAATGCATTCTGGTCGATTGTATACAACCGAGCTTGGAAATATTTAGCATTCCGGTTATTTCGGTGCAATTGCAGGCCATTATGTTGTTAACGAGGAATTCAGGCATTGTACCGAGTGCGGCACTATAAACTTGAGACTTGTCTAATGGAGAACATTAAGAGGTCGGGGAAATCGCCTTCGTCGTGTTCTTCGATTATCGTCTTAGAATAGATTAGGTGCTCGAAAATATATTAAGCTGAAATAACGGGAGAGTATTGTGTCGAGATTTCGGGACCGTAACGAAAGTAAATAAACATATATTGAGACGGAAAAAGGTCCGAGATAAATCAGGTTTGTTTTGATCGCCTATTGGTCTGGGTCATATAAGAGGGGTTCGTTGCACAGTAAATGTTGGGGAGCTGTTGTATGTGATCGATCAAAGTCGTCAGCTTTTTTTCCACAACAGCAAAGGCTCTGGAATGATATACGGACATACATTATTCAGGACGGGAGAGAGCTTCCCGGTGCGAGATTGGCCGACATGTCTGATACCTGAAAATGAGTTGGACGTATCATCACTCCATTCCTCAAATAATTAATATGTAAGCAGGTGTCCATCATCAATCATGCCACTTCCTCTCCAGATTCCTACATTATCCGCGTTCACAATGAAAAAATATCCGTTAATAAAGCGCTTTCATGGACGTAGAAAATTGGGCCACGAAGTTAAAAGCTATTGCCGAATTTGCGGAGAACCAATGTTCATTCTCACAAACAAGAAGGTATGCACTTCCATGAAATGGCTTATAATCCTCCAAGAAAGCTCTTGAAGTACTTTTGGCTTTCTACTCTAATGGAAGTTGAATAAAGGACTAACGTTATAAGAGAAAAGTTGAATGCATCAATACTAAAAATGTTACATTGAGATAAAATTAATATCGTAATTTTTGAAACTGTATCGTATAATAGTCATATACAAATATTAAATTCATTCAAAGTTTTAAAATTATATAAAAATACATTTCTTTAAAAGTCAATTAATGCAGTAGAAATTAAGTTATCGATTTTTAATTTTGTAACTTTTTGAACGTTCTCATGGAAAGACAAACGACTTTTATGAATATAATACACTAAGGAGTAGAGTGGAATGCTTTTATATTTTTTAATTACGATAAAAAACGGGTATACGATTGCGCTTAGTAATTGTTTCATTTATAAAAAATTCAAATGACCTTTTTCTGATATTTCGAGTCTCCTGTCGGACTCATGGACACGATATAACTGTCAGCGTCTTGGTGATGTTCTTTATGAGCATTTTCTGTCCAGTGCTGTCGATCGTCGATTTCTATGATTTAGAGAATATATTTTTAAATCTTATTATTTCAAATTTAATTATATTAAAAAGTGTCCCCTAAAAAAAGTTTTAAGAAAATCAACTTAAAAAAAGGATTTTATATAGAACCCAGAGAGCCATACATTCAATTATTTGGCTATGACTAGAAAAATATCAGGTCAATCCAAAAGTTCGTGCACATTTTTGGGAAAAAAATATTTTCACTTATTTCGTACTCTATAAAAATTTTACTAGAGAAAAAGTTAAATTTTAAACAGGGTGTATAAAACAGACTTTCAAGTTTTTTTTACTCAAAATTAGTGTCTTTCTACAGCAATTGAATTAAAAAGCAATCTTTGAGATGGCAAGAAATTGTAGACAGTGGAGGAAAATATATCATTGATTAAAATATTAAATTGTGTTTTATATACACTATTTAAAAAAGTTCCAAAAATGCGCACGAACTTTTGGACTGACCTGATAGAAATGGGAGCAAAAATATTGTAATTTTTATTAATATTTTTCATTATTAAGGAAAACTCCTCAATAAATTAACGACAAATATCTGTATTATATTTATATATGTTAAATTTTATTAACTATTATTTAGTATCATATATCTAAAGTATTGTTTCACTGATTTTCCATTCATAAGAGAACGATTATTTATTTTGAAAATATGAAAGTTCAAATTTTCCACAGTGAGATTTTTGAATCGTAAACTATTGAAATATATGTTTATCCTTGAATGAGTTTTCAAAGAATAAAGCTCTCGAAATGTGTGATCTGAAATTGCACTCAAAGCTGCATTAGTAGATTCTTCGGTCACAAAGGTTGTGGGGAATTGATTCACTACCTTAAAATCTCCAGGGGATGAACACAAAGGGTATTATTCACCACTGCGTTTGGTGCTTTGGGGATAAATGCTTCCATATATAATAGAAAGATTTACAGCAACCCAAAGGTTTATTATCACACGAAAACTTTATTCCGTGTAAATGCAATGTCATAGATGAATTATTAATTTATTTGCGAATATTTTCTTTGCAGAACTCGAGAGGAAATCAAACGGATGCTTGTGAAAGACAAGATCCGTGCCAACACGGCGGAATATGTATCAGCACCGATTCAGGACCAATTTGTGAATGCAGAAATCTCGAATATGAAGGAGCGTATTGCGAAAAAGGTCAGTTAATCATTTTTGTTGTTTAGAGCGAAAAAATCGACCCTCGTCGCTGTTAAATTGTGCGCTGTAAAACGTCGATGTTGCGAAAAAAGCTAAAAGCTCCACGCAGTCTTTATTTCATTACAAAGGCTCTTTTCATGCAAATTGACCGGGATAAAAAGAGGAAATATTAATGTGCCCACACGGAAATGTAAATACGCGCAATTAATGCAACAATGAAAAGTAATTTCGGCTGCAAAATGTTATTTTCGCGAAAAAAGCGTAAAGAAAATGTCCGCACTGACGGAAAGCCACCGTATGAGGCTGTGCTTTGGCGTGTGAAATGAAGAACGTCCGCTGAAAAAAATAAGCTTTCGCCAAATTGGCTTATGGAGGTTAATGGGGTTTTTAAATGGTTGCAAAGAAAACATTTAAGCGAGAAGATTTTTTGAATTTGCAGTATAGTGTTAAGAAACATTTTTTTGAATTACTGCAATGAGTTTTAATTCGAGGCTTTCAAGCTCGAGGCCAACATTGAGCCAAACTGTTAGTTCTATCGTTTTTGTAACCATTTACTTAATAACGACTTAAAAAATCCGTTATATTATTTGCATAGAAGTAAAATAAGGAGCAATTTATTTTCATTTTGGAACACGTTAAAAATGTTCATCTGCAAATAGTGCAAATGTTCTAAGACTATCTGATAAAAGTAGTTGATTTTGTTAAAGTCAAATATGATTTTATGGACATAAAATATATTCTAAACAATTCCAAAAGCTTATATAGCATCATAATCATATAATAGACAATATTTAAATCTTGTTTAAATTAGGCTGAGTCATAAATAGTTGCCGGCGAAAAGAAGCTGTTATAATTATTCGGTTTTATCTCTGATGAGTCATAAGTATTGATTTCATTAGATAGATATGAGTCTTATCAGTCTTTCGACAATAGTTAATTGTGTCACATCTTATGTTATAGTATTTTTTTATCCGTAAAATGGAAAATCAAAAGGTACATTATCGTCAAATAATGCTTTATTTGACGATAGTTTGACGGGAGTTTAAACATCTTGAAAGAATTTGGAAAGATGAACCAAGGGCAGATCGCCCTTCCGACTTTGATGAAGACATTTTAAAGGTGTTATTGAAGCAAAATCCACATCAATCAACAAGGTAGTTGTCAGAAAAGCTTAATACGTCACAATTAGGGATTCCATTAAGGATATTCGGTAATGATACATGTTCTACGTTCTACGGTCAAAATTGCAAACAAATTCCAATTCGACAATTTACATATCTTGATAACCGTAATACTAACATGTTTAAAAACAATGCAATTCATCAAACTTTCTGGAAATATGATTAATACTTTGCACTCGAGAGGTGACTCTCACTCACCATATGATTTGATGCCACAATTCGAGAAGCGATTCTCGCTCACCACTCGGTTTGAAGCGGAAACTCGATGCGTGGCAATAACTGTTAACGTTAAGTTCCTTTGAAGCGTATCCCTATTATCTTCTGTATAATCTTATGAAGTGTAACATGATACCACTTTAAATATCTATAAGATTTTTTTAATCTGAAATTAGTCCGTAACCATGAAGTGGACTGCATGTTCGGTATTAGTTCGAATTTGACAGTCGTAGCAGAAATACTACTAAGTTTTTGATCCCTATGAGTATTGAATAGGAGTTAGCAAGGATTGCAAAGCAGCAAAAGACATCAAACCACATATTCTCCAGAATCGACCTAATATTGTAGGATACAAACACAATCCATTATTTTTGCTCAGTCTAAATGGATTTATTAACTATTCAAGTAACTTTATTCCAATTTAGTTATACGAGAAATGCAATAGGAAACTACCGCATAAAATTTCTCTATCTATGGAAAAATTTCGTATGGAGATTGCTTTTGTCCAATAACGGATATGACACCTTAATAAAAATATTTTTTAAGCTTGGAAAAACTTCTCTCGCTATTAGTCATGACGAAAAATTTGGTTCAGATAACTCGTAAAGTTATTCACCCGGTAGAAGATAAATCTTTCTTAATTAAGAACTAAAATATATTATATTTTCAGTAAGAAAAATCTATTTTTCATCAGTTTTGCATGCAAATATTCTGTTTATACTGAGCGCTTTTTATATTTTTCTTACGACTATTGCTTTTGTTCTCATTCTGATCGCAGTGTAACTGAATTTTGATGAAACTTAATACTTTGATATTTTTGAAAAACTACAACCCTCTTTGTTTGAGAAAAGCTTCCATTTCAAATACTGCAAAATGAGGATATTTTCTATAAAGCATCAAATAAAAATTCCAAACTAGAGTAAATCTATAAAATAAGTGTCAAAATTCTCGCATAATTTCGCTTATACCTTGCTTGGATCTTCGACTATTGGATGATGAATTTTTAAGCAATGAGATCAAAATATGGAGATTTCATGCAAAAAGTTTTGTGCAATCATGATCTAAACCAAGCTAGCAAGACATGTTATTTCATGCAGAATAATGAATCTTTACTCAAGCGATGTATAACAGAATCGAGAAAATGTGGATGTATGGAGGATATTGAAAATATTTCGGGGTGACTAAAAAAATACAATATTTTACAAATAATATTGCAGGGGAAGGTATAACAAAAATAAATAGTAAATTTATATCATGCTTGCAAAATTTTCCCCAACAGTTCAATGATAATTCAACATATCTATTTCTATTGCCAATATTCAATATGAAATTAAACTAATAGAATGAATGACTTAAGGGGAGCAATCCCTTTAGACGCTCGAAAATTAGTCATTTTTCATGAATATTTTTAATGGTGATAAAACAATCGTACCTTTTTAAATTTTTGACATTATTTTACTACAACCTTAAAGTACTAATTTATTTTATTTTTTTAAAAACAAAAAATAAAATGGCCGAGTTATAAGTCCCTTAGGCGCCATTTCTTGTGATGTCAAACGGTTCGTCACTTATCGAAGGTTTCATGTTGAACTGAAACCGATAATAGAAATATTTTTTGTTTTCTAATATGTGTAGACAGTCAACTAAGCTATAAAAATTTAAAAAAATATTAAAATTTAAAACTAAGTAGGCTTTTTAGTTAAGATTTCATATTTTTTAACATTTTCTTGATAATTTTTACCCCAAAAAAATAGTTTATTTATGCGAAAACCTTAAAACTTTAGCTTTGTTGACTAGATAATTTTATAGTGAGAAACATCCCAAAATTTCAGCCAGATTGATCAACAACTTTTTAAGCTACAATTGGTGAACATGTTGAAAATGTAGTTTCGAGATAATTACATTTACTTACTGATCAATCAATGATTCTAGGCGCATATAATAGATCTTCAGCTTTCTCAGAAGGTTGATTATCTTTGAATAGCTGTTATTTTTGGGCTGTATGAGCTGATTTTGTCTCAGAAAGACTCTTACGGTTCTGCCTCGTTACTCTCGCTTCATCGGTATTTTCAGCAAAGACTGGTGCCAATAATTATATTTATTGTATTCATTATCTTCAAAATAAACATCCCGGTAGCAAAATATGCCGATATTTCAATGATTTTTACACCAGAATGCAATTGCTTTGAAGCTGTCGTTTTATCTCTTGGTCAAGAAATAGAGTCAGGTTTTCAAGCTTTGAATATTTTTTAAAGCAATAGGTTTCTGCCATTTGCATCAGCTTTTGACTCCAGTTGGGTTCCTGAGATAATGTCTTTTTTTTATTAAAATATTTTGACATTTTGTTTCGAAAATTCAACGACACATGACAAACTATCGAGCTAAACTTTGACTTCGAGCAACTTTGAGCTGACTTCGAGCAACGTTAATTTCGCATACCTACAGTTACAGATATATGAGTGCAATATAATAATAATTTTGTTTAAAACATTTTTATTAATATTTTCTATAATAAAACTAAAGATTTATACAAATGTAATGTGAAAAAAAGGTTGCTCAGCTCTAATCGCTCTTACCAATGAATATTCAATTTGAGTGTATTATATTTTTTTGTTTGGATATTATATCATTAGATTTTATCGTGACCATATGGTAACGTTAAATATATCGCTTACCCTATTGTTCAAAATAAGATAATCAATTTATCCCTACACACATTCAGTAAAGACTAACGTAATCATATGGTAACATAATATTTTTTAACTGATAAACCGATAAAAATTAGAAAAATATATTATACATGCAATTAAAAATAGCATCTTTTATTTTGGGTTACTCTATTCATTTTTAATAGCTTGTAATTTAAATTTAGGAGCGAAAAAATACGTCGTGTTCCGATGTTCGCAATAAAAGTTTTATGCATTTGGTCATGGACAATAAAAGTAACGTGAGGACCAAATCCGCTAGGATTTAAATACTAATTTCAATGCATCAATATTTTTGTCTCTCTTAAACGTAGACTATAAATTGATTGAACGAAATCACAATATACCAAATATTATTTCGTAAATTGTGCAGTTAAATAATACAGTTAAAGGGGTTAAAAAATAAATATAGATATAAGGGGGTCACTCATTTTTTTCGAATTAATTTCATACCTGGGTAGGTATAATAATGTAGCCTTAAAAGCGGTCAAATATTATCTCGGTTCTTATTGGACTTGTTGACACCATGGACGAGGGTTTGGCACCGATAACGTCTCCGGGAAATGAACCACGAAATATAAGAGACCTTTATAAAAGCTGTCCAACTTTAACTTTCCTCGCCTTCCTACAGTTAGGCACTTATCTGGGGAGTCTAGCTACACTCAGCTCGGGGTGTCCCTACAAACATTGTAGTGAAAAAGTCGCTAATTAAAAAGTTTTCGGTCCCACTCCAAAAAAGCGAGATTTCAAAAAGTTGATTAATATTAGGAACGCTTCATTAAATTTATCTAGTTCTTTGGCATATTTATATTGGCTGATTGGCAATGATAAATGGTGGCTTATTTTCTGATCCTGACCGTGATCTTGAGTCGACATCTAATTAGGGAAAACTTTGGTAGTTGGAAAACCATTTATAATCTCGGAAGAGGATCAAAACTTTTCGACGGGATATAATCTTGTTGCAAGAATTAATTTCGGCAGGCAATCCATGGATTCATTGATCAATGTAATTATACAAAATGACGTCTAAATTAGAATTAATTTGGCAATGGCGTAATTAATATCTGAATAATTCAAACGTTGGCTTATTAATGCATGTTCATTTACGAGGCTATCTTACGGTAGACAATTGTTATATTTAATGATGATGAATTCAGTCAGACCGAATGATATGAGATAGCTCATATTAGATGACCTATTATGGTCAAGCGATATGGATCTAAATTATGATGAGACGCATGATTTATAGAATGAATGCTTTAATTTCGTAATTTTATCAAATCTTAGGGTATGATGAAAAAGTTTTTGGCTTCAATGGACGCACAGTCAAGAGCGCGTAATGTTTGATGATTTCGAGAGTATTCAAAATGTTTGTAAGAACGACAGACAGCTGACTGACGAGCCTGGAGCTCTCAACTCTACATCATTACCTCAGGGGCTCAATTATAGCCCACAGACATAGACCCCCTGGGGTTTTATGGGTGGGCATCGTGGAGTCTAACATCAATCCGATTTTATAAAAACAGTTAGAATTAATTAATAACATTTTTTTAAACGGCACACTAGCGAATAGCCGGCTTAAAAATTATTTTAAAAAAAACGCAGTACCTGGTTTGCTGCTTCAGGTCACGTGTAGCTTCAAACTTTCATTTCACCAGACCAATATGCGCCAACATGGTGCATTTATACTATGCTTATGTTATTTCCGCATGTATAAACATTAAGTTAAGAAAGTTTTTTTGCAATCGGATGAACGGTATGGAAGCGTATTAAATACGGACAAACAAACATTGATTTTTATATATTAGAGAAGATCATAAAATATAATTCACTTCATAATTCAGCACATATTTACGTCGTTTTAGCAGTTCTCAAATCCATTTTTTGTAGAAAAATTGAAAAGCTTAGAAGCAAGAAATTATTTTAAATGTATTTTTGCACTTTGGTTGCATTTTTAAATTATTTTTCTCTCTGGCTGTGCTCTATGGACCTGAAAAGATGTAGATCCTTTGGGGCTAAGTCCGGTGAATAAAGAAGATGTGGTAATACTTCCCAGTTTAATTCCCGTATTTTATCCAGTGCCAATTTTCTTTTATGAGGGCGTATCATGAAGCTGCATTGCCTTCTTTTTGTTGAATAAATACGAAAGTTTCTCATTTAATTTTTAATACGAAACATCTAATTATCCACAAGAAACTTGTACACTTGTTACAGTTTCTCACAGTTTCATTAGTTCATAATGAATTATTACCCGCATGTCAATCTGGGCTTGGGCGTTGGAATTGGGTATTACCTATTGATAATGGCTTCCCTTAAATGACATAATACTTCATTTATTTATGTTAATTTTATTTTGGTACTTATAAGATAATAACGATTCCAAGCGGCTATTTTGCCTTAATGGGTTCGACCGTATTGCTAAATAAACTAGGGATCTTTAATCCTCTATTTTAAGTTTAATGTGTATAACATTATTTACAAGCTATGTACTTAAAATTAAATTTATTTAAAAGAACCAGCGAATGTGAGATAGTAAGAATATATTCAGATAATATCTTGGATTGCACTGATTGCTGATGATCTTTCTAAAATTATTATTTCAGCTGAAACACAAGTGAAAAATGATATTTCACAAATGGATGACTCAGATATTAAAGTTCCTTTATGCCCATTTAATTTCAATAAACGTATCAATATTTGAATTTTTATGATTGCGATTGCATGTTCATTACGCAAGGGATCAACATTTCAAAGCCGATATCCAATTATGAATTAATATCAGCAGCCCTTAGTGTGGTTTAAAATTCAATTCCGATCAATAATTGGAAGGTTAATTGCATTTTCTATTATATCCACGACGAAAAGAGATCTCGGCATTTCCACGAAACAATTCAATATTAGTTTTGTTTATAAGCTTATTATTAACACACAGCGTGGCCCAAATAATTTCAATTAAATGTTGGACTCTGTCGCACGTAGCTTCGAAAAGCTAAGTTAATTTGTAGTTTTGACATTGTTTAATTGCCTCGGATAGGTTATTTCAATATAGTTTAGAAAATGGATATTTCGCACATACCGTGCCGGCTAAGGCCGTGTAATTTAAAATCGGTATCTGCAAACGAAGGGTCATAATAAGTGAATAAGATCCTCTTTTCGTTTATTCGTCCCGAAGGTGTGCTTATCCTTTCCTTTATAGATTTTCAGCTCTTTGTATGTCCTAGGGTAAGCAATAGAGGTATGCAAGGGTCATATTTTTAAGACCTAATACGGTACGGTCCAGTGATCATTAGATCCAGAATTTGGCACAGCTCCAAATACACTGGAAGGTAGGGAAGACGTATTGGGCGAAGGAATACAAATGCACTTATTTTTCAGCTCGATTCGTAGTTATGTAATCCAACATTGGAATCCACTTATGTAATCCAAGCTGAAGAGCCAATGAAAATATTTAATTTATTCAAGATTTAGGGAGTGGTGTTAAATATGGTAGCATCCCAATACGTACGATTTAATTAGCACACGAAAACACTTTGGATATAAATCAGTTATGAATTTGTAGTTAAAAACAGTTTTCGACTTCGATGATTATCCCCGGATGGAATCGGGTGGGTTTTAGATTCCACCCCTGGGGTAATGATGTGGAGAAGAGGTGCATGAAAGCAGCCTCGTCGGTTTACTCATCAAACGCTGCTGGGATAGCTCAGATAACATGAGATGGGTACGCTGTCACCCTGTGCTGCGTATCTGTAAAGGGGTGTGTAGAACTGCTGATTACAGAAAATGGTGTAGTCTATGTCAAAAGCATCACTACAATCCTCAACAGCCTAGTGCATATAGGGAAGAACGACTTTAGATTACTCGAATAGTGACTCGTCTCCGTGGCTAGATACTACAAATGACCGAACCGATACGAGTACCATGTGGATGGGGTAGTCCTTGCAGTCCATCATCTGCTGAAACCCTCTTCAAACTGAGGTTGGAATCGTTAAACTTAGCATAATCTTTGTCCTTTCTCCTCCAACGCACCTTCGGGTGCACGTTGTCTGAAGATTCTGTCCGTAGCGTTTCCTGTAGGGTTAAAGATCAGTGGTAGTAGTACGTCGTTACTAGCTGTTTGTCGTCTGTCATATCCCAAATGGAAGTCGTTAATGAAGTTTTAATTCAATTATGTGATAACTATGTAGAGAAACTGATAAACCAAAACGTGATTTAGATTCAATAAGAACAAAAAAGACTTTTTGAGAACTAGAGTACCTCAAAGAAGCAAACAAAAAATGTATGCTTAAAACATGACTGCAGCTTTTAGCTTAATTAATGACGGATTTCTACAAAATGAAAACATGGACTTTTTGGTTTAGTTTTGAAATAATTTTTGCCCCATTGCTGATGATAAATTTCTACAATAATCGTTTCAATTGTATTGCAAAAAACCTATATGAGGTTGAAGTGTTTGCAAATAGAAACGGTGTTTTATTAGAGCGATGCTTATAATTCAAACCTTAAACAATCCTTTTTAACACACACATATTATATATTATGCTCCGTAAAGATGAATTAATGATGATTCCCAGCAGCTTATCATCAAATGTCGAGGCTCGTCTTGATCAAAGATAAGTATCAAATTTATATAGCCGGATTTCTTTTTTAAGTCTTCATTAACATCAGTTGGTGGCTGAGAGCGGTATTCAATCTTGTTACAGTATACAGCATCTAATTTTAGCTTTTATGTCGGTACTTTTTTCTCGATAAGCTAATCAAAACCCGAAAGAAACGTCATAGGTCAACGTCAACCTTTATTTGTACCCGAAAATTTGAAATTCATAATAAATGTGCAGGTTCTTTCAAATGAAATATTCAATCAGTGCCGTATCGAATTCATGCATTTTGTAATTTGAATTATTTGAGTTTGAAGGAAAGAATGGAAAAATAAATTGTAAATAGGAAGGAATATTGATTTAATGGATTTATTATTGGCTAATTCCTATTTTGGGAGTATTTACATATTTGTCAGGTCGGAAAAAATCATATTTTTGATCAATTGTTAGAATTTATTATATGCATATTTAAAGCCAAAATAAAATGTTGATACCCTATGTTACAGCCGTAAAACTTTACAAGAAAATTGACAATGCAAATTAATAATGTTTTTAATTTATTTTTTAGGGGTTGCTTTTAATTCTATTGAATCGCTGTATTTATTAATTGCTTTTATCTGATATTTTTGTTGCCCTTTAGGGAGTAATGAAACTATTTTAATTAAAAATTTAAAATATAACTGACCTATAACAATGTGTGGCACAGGGAAGCCTTCCAGATAGCCACAGGCTGCGAAGAACTGCGATTGAAATTAATGAATCTTCCCAAGTTTTTAGAAGCCCTTACAAAAGTATAAAGCGCGTTAAACTCGAATTCGTTCTCGCAGTTGTTTTTTGCTGCGATTTAACAGAGTAGATTAGTGCGAAAAAAATTAACAGAAGTGAAGACGACCAAGATGGCGCATTTTTTAAAAGCGAATTTTGTGATTTGTTACGGTAATAAAGGACCTAATTTTTTCCATCTAAACTTTACTCCCGGTTTATTTTACGACTGTATGCTGTAACTTTTTTTCTCCCGGAACTTCCTGATCTCATTAATTTGCGAAAAAAGTCACCAATCCTTTATCGGGGGCGGAGTGACGAATTACGGCGCCCCGGGCGGTTTCCCTGCGGATCGATCGGGAGGTAACATTACAAGTCCAATATAAAAGTTGGCACAAAAACTTTTCTTTGATGTCAGATTTCGGAAAGTCACCCGAGCTGGAACCTGCGAGGCGTCATCACGGGAGATATCGATCTTTAGTGCCAACTCTTTCGGGCAACGACCCTAATCGAATTTCAGAGGTGCAATGCACCGGGTGACTGAAAGTGAACCTTGCCGTATCGAATTGGGGTCCTGGAGAGATCAGAATGGCGATACGAGCGCTAAAAAATGCATGAATTTAAAAAAAATGCCTGTCGTGTATTTTTATTAAGAAAAGGTCATTGCATTGGAGGGCGCCAACCCCTGGCCGTCTCTGCGACGTTCCATGTTGATTATTTTTCTTCCAAGGCTGCCATAACTTAAAAAGGCGTGCATTGTTTAAGAAATATCAATCAAAGCTTTTATGCTTTATTTCAAACAATCAAAAAAAATTACACGCCACTTTATCTTCAATGGCTGAAAAATTTGACGAAAGCTATTTTGCTTTTAGCCTATTCATCGCTTTTGTAAGGCTTTGATAAATGTTCTAACATTTTTCTGACATTAAAATGCATTCAAAATATGTATACACATTTTTTGAATAAAAAATAATAACGTCTGATTTTATGATAGGAATCGAAATAAAGTCTATTAAATAGATATAAAATCTCTTGAATAGGGTTGATATAATGATGAGTTTACAATTTTAAAAGGTAGATTTTATATATTCAGATATATTCCAATAACATTTTGTAATGATTTAAAATTGCAAGCAAAAAGAAAGGTTTTATAAATGCTCGCTTAATAATTTATCGAAATTACTTTTTGCAAGCTCATGGAAGTGCTCCCACTCGCCCTAGATGAGCATTCTTTATGAAATTTTGCAAACATATGTATAATAAACGTCTTTATCGTATAGACTATCATTATCTTAAAATGTTCAAAAATATTTATTTAATAAACAAAAAACTACAAAAAATGCTGGTAAAAACACAATTTTTATTTTCAATGTCTCACTATTTTTTTATTTTTCAATATTTCTTTATAAATATAATTTAAAATATACAAAATATTATACAGAATAAAAATATGTTTAATTTTTTTGCTGAAAATCATTTGTTCAGGACTTAGAACTTCCATTATGAAGAATGTCATCGCTCGCGTACCGACATACTTTGTCAAACTTTAAAAAATATTTTTATATTCAATAAAGATTGCCTAGTCAATATACTAAATATCAACATTCTATATTTAATACTTTTCGCATGAAAAAATGTTAAAAATCGACCACTTTTAAGCCCAACAAGGTAGAAACGTCCCTTGAATTTGAAACCAACAAAGAACATATTCGATATTGCATTTTTTTAATCATGGCTCGATCGTGAATGAAATAAATATTGATTTTGGTTTAAACCCTTAAAATCGGGTGGCGGAAAATTACAAAACACCCCTAATTTAGGATAATCCTTAAATTTTGATGAAGATATGCTGTAATCTTTAATTGAATCAAATTCTCGTCAATCAATTGTGATCACAAACATTTTCAACATCAACCATACATGTTTATTTTAATTGCAATGGTAAAGCGAGTAGGATAGCGAGCAATAGCTGGATGCCGCACGAACTGTCCGCTCATAATTTAGGCTAAATTTAAATGAAATTAATATTAAAAAAAATGAATATATTTCCGTAGTATTCATTTTAAAGAAATATTTGCTACTATGCATATATAAATAGTACGAAAGCCAGAAAGGACTCGAGGGGTAAATATTGAACTCCGGATACAAATCCGATATACATTGATATAATAAACTGAGTTAGGCAAGAGGATACCCTGGCAATATCCACCATTTCCACACGTGGATGTCGCATCAATCAAACATCTCATTCCCCGGCACAAAGGAATGATATTAGGACTTATTCTCCGGTTCTGTAGTACAAGCATGTTCCACATTGAGACCTCCGGTGTCAAAAAGCACCGCTGATGATACCCGTCGTAATACAGCCTTGAATGGATATACAAATTGACATGAAATCAGACCTCATTTTCGTCTGTATGAGCCGAAGTTTGACATCCCGACATTAGCTGTCGGTGATAAATCTACTTAGGGCAATATTAAAAACGAAATTGATGTACGTCGAGCCCTTTTACAACTGCTTGTGCCTCGTATTCAATGAATAAAGGCTCATTGTGACCTTCAAATGTCTGGCCTTTTGTCGAATTTGAATATCGAACAAATATGCGGTGTATCCGTACAAACAACCCTTATGTGATTACATACTGAACGAAATCATCTATTGATTTCTGAATTCTTCCTTTTCGCGCCAAATGGGGTAGTTCACGCCGGCGTTTTTCACCATGCAATATACATATCTTTCAATGAACATTTCTATCCTCTTCCAATGCTGCCATTTTTCTCTTATAGTCGGCACTTTTAGCTATCTAGACCCGGTCGGAAGATCATCACAAAAGAGGTGATAAAAGTATGAAAAAAGTTATTGGACTCGGAATAAATTTGATAAAAAGTTTAATAGAGTATACGCGTGTCCCCTTATGCTTAGATCCGAAAAAAATCTTGAATATATTATGAAGTTTTATTGTTATGGGTTTCGCAGTTTAAATTTGCATAATTTTATAACTCTATTCATACCGCCTCAATAAATCTCTTCGTGTGCCTCGTGTATAAAAAAATATTGAGTTTTGAGTTTTAAAAAGGAATTATCGTCGCCATGGCAAAGAGAAACATTTTGGATTACTTCAATAAAGTCATAGATTATACAACGCGTTTGTGGTTAATTTTGATATATTATCTTAAAACATGTCGCCAAAAAATATTTTGTTATTCTATCCGTATTGAGATTGCCAATATATAATAGTGTAATAATGATTTTTACCATTTAGAGGAACTTTTGAAAAAATATGGCTTGTATATCCACGAAAAACCATAGTGAGTCTTGATCACAATAAGGACTTTAATTAAAGCAAGATATAAATGTCTACCTAAAGATTAATCATATTTAAAAATTGCTTTTAACTCTTTTCTAAGTAATTGTAACGTACGAGGCATATCCCGAAAGTAAGTGTACTATTTTTTTATATTAAAAAAAATTAGGATATTGTTGATACACTTTTGAATTATTTTTCAACATAATTGCCATTCTGTTTAATGCACATGGTGAGCTGTGGCACAAAATTCTTTATGCCCCCCTTCAAAAACTCTCCCGTTTCTTCCCCCATCACATGACCTCTTTTTGCACTTGCTCGTTAGTTGAAAATTTAATTCCACCCATGTGTTCTATCTGATAATCTGAAGCTGCTAAGTGTCAGGAGAATACGGAACATTGATTCAAAATATCCCAAACCAAATAAGTCCAAGAGCGCCTTGGTAGCTAAGGCTGTGTGAGAACGGGCGTTGTTGTGCAACAAGCACACTGTTCTCGTCAGTATACCCCTCCTTTTATTTTGAGTTTTTTAGGGTGTCACAAAATCATTGTGTATTAATCTCCCTGAGGCAGAAATTTGACCAAAATGATGCTTGTTCGGTCCCAAAACACTGAGGTCATGATTTTTTTGGTGATTGAAGTTTTGAATTTTATAGAGACTACAACGTGAATTTACGTACTACCGTGTTGTGCAGCTATGCTCGCTCTATCAAGAGATCTCCCTTCTACTATTAAGTATGGCCAACCCTTGAAAAACAAAAAAACACAGTCCGTTATTGCTACAGTACACTTACTTTCGGGATATTTCTCGTAGAAAAAAAAACTGTTAAGCGCAAGCGATCTTGTGAAAATAAATGTTTGAGTTTGCCATGGAAAGCCGTTGGTTTTCAAATTTTCATCTTAGGGTAGTCTAAGAGGTAGATTTTACATAAATATGGCAACACATAGATAACTACGCCACTATAAAACCGTACACATGTTGATCATAGAATGAGAGTTCCAGAATAATTGCAAGATGCGATAATGTGCAATGGTCGGAAACAGACGATCGGTTCTTACGAAAGTCGAACATTTTTAAGATCATTGCGTAGTTCAGAACGGATGTAAATCTTCCAGAATAATCTAAAAAATATTAAGGAATTTAGTTTATAAAAGATGTGAGGCAGTGAGTCAGTTTTTAATTATCTGCATCACTGTTAGTTTCTCAAGTCTCTCAAGTTGCCAGTTATCAGTTTAGTCATATGTCAGTTTAGTCATATGCCAGATCCGACCAATCGTCTTGGCCGCGGAAAGGCCTGATCTTCCCGCGGTCGGCTTCTCCGATCTTCCCGCGGTCGGCTTCTCCGATCTTGTTACTGTGGTCTTTAATAACGTTTGCATACATTACACTGGAATGTACATGCAAAAATTATGCGTATGCCTGCACATATCTGAAGTCCCAGATTGCCCACAGAAATATTCCAGTCAGATATACATATATATTTTGAAATTTATTTTATTAAAATTTTTGAAGGTATAGTATAGAAAAAAGTTATATAAAATTTAATAATAACCAATTTATGATTGTCATATTTCAGATATAATGGAACTTGTTTAAAAAAAAACGCACTCTTTGGAATTGCTCTCCCGGTTTTATGGCTCCATTCCCAAGCGACACTCGTCACTGATTTTTCGCCCAAATAAAGTAAATCATCTTCGTAATTTTTAGCGAGTATTATCAGTCATACATAATTTTAAAGTTTTTCCACCCCCCCAAGCGGGCGGGAGAGTATTCATTCTGGAATTTCGCGTAAAGCCTCATAATTTTTCACCCCGGCTCTTCTTCGCCAGCTCTGAGCGGACCAATCGATGCGGCCCGTAACTTTCGTATGAAAATCCTCGCCGAAGGCTTCGACGCTCATAATTGGAAATCTTCGTGACCGGAATGAAACTTTGTCGAGATGATAATATTTTAATAACGAAAAATATTTTTAATCGCATCCGTCTGCGAATTATTTACGGATACTCTCGGAATCATATTACGAATACTTTACAGAGGTCCGATAATTTAATTTTAGCAGGGGTGGAATTACGACGGGGCAAACTGAATAAAGTCGGTCTAAATTTATCGAAACGAGTTCACAATATAAAAGTTTTGCAAGTGTTAGTCGGCCTCGTTTTTAAAATATTTTCGCGAAAGATGAAGCAGATTGCCAATTTAATCTATGAAGACAGGACGTAATCTATCGATTATAAAGTTTGAGAAAGTATTTATGGAGACTAACTTGAACAATTTTCTGATAATATGAGATTCTTCGACGTCTAATTGACATTTTATTTCAAATTTGAAAATTTCAGTATAATCTATTAAGCGAACATTTCTGACACTTATTGACATTTAATTTATTGATAAAATATATACTTTTTAAATTAACTTTTCTTCCTATAATGTAATACCAGATTTTTACCAGACTAAGTGTTATTAATTTTAAGCATGTGCGTGTTATCCGTACATAAGTATCTTTTAATAATGAATTTGTATAATCATATTTAAATAACTATACTAAAATATGAGCGCTTAGATTGTGGTCTGTATAGGTCAATCATTTTTAATGGTCACTCACTGTTCCAAAATTATGGAAGAATACAATCAAATACGATTTTACCTTTTGTCTGCCATGAAAGACTATAAATCAAATTTAATTTTTATTAGTATTATGAATAGAATAGATGATACTCTTAAAGTAATTGCTTTTATGATTTGCTTTGATTATCGAGTTTTACTACTTACTTACTACAAGGCAACCACACTATCTCGTTTCAATTCCATTGTAATACGTGATGAATATAATAGATTATATTCAGAGATAAATTGATAGTTTCTATGTTTGCTTGGTGATACACTTAAAAAGATAGAAAATCAAAATGCTTGATCAAAAGAAAAGGATTTGTATTCTATCATGATTTGGATTGTATGAAAATAATGGTTTAATTTTCAATACCCTTATTATAGAGCATTTGAAGAGGTGTTTGAATTTAAATAGGGCTCATTAAGTTTAAAGTTAATTTTGTGGATTTTAAATGGATTTCTTAATGCTAAAGAATCTAATGCTTTATATGAGAGAAATCTTCTAAATAAATGGGTTCAAGTTCGACTCCATAGCAAATAAATCGAGCGAGAAGTCTAGCCTGTGGAAAGTTGTTCAGCTAACTACTTTGGACATTAAGTTATATAGTCAATGTACATAGAGAAAAAAACTACTTTTCTTACTTTCTAGTTACATTTCGTATAGTATCCAACCAAGAAAAGTCTCATTCCTATAATTATTAATTAACCGTTCAATCATCGAGTTTCGTTCGTTTCGGCCCAACACTACTTTACGCTCGCTTGAAAACTTTTTTCAAGATAAAGGAACATTCTACTCGTTGAAATTGAAGAATCAATTTCCCGAAGTGGAAGCTGCCGATCACGACCTCTTCCTCAAAAATACGTGATTGTTTTGCTCCGTAAACGCTCATAAGACTTCTTCTTCAGGCGCAATAAAATAAAATGGCGTTTTGCGATACATGTGTGCGCATTCCGTAGAGTCTCCTCTACGGGATTTCTCCTGTCTATCCCTTAAATAAATACTCCTCGGCCGGGCTCTGGGGATTATCTCTTCTTCTTTCCCTTATCGTTCGTCGTCAGGTTTTTTTTGTTATGACTGTCTGTTTAACATAATGTCATACAAATGTCATCACTCCCCTCCGACCTCCGAGTCTTTGTCCGATACGTTGTAAAACTAAACTACGCAATTGTGATATCATCGTCACAAATCTACGAATCTTTTCCTTTTACTCAAACCATGCAGCCAATAGATAGGACATTGTCAAGAAATAATATTTGGTGGAAGCTGTTTCTCGATACTATAAAAAGTATTGCGACAATAGAAATCTAGTAAAATGCTTGGGAGACAACCATTTTGGCTAGGATTTGGGTCAAAATCAATTATAACTTTAATTAAAAAGGCATACTAGAAAGGAAAAGATTTTTGACGTAAGATGATGATGACGATAATATTTTTTTCAAGCAAAGTCAAGGTCAATTTGAAAATGAATATCCCTTCCCCTTATGAAAGGTTTCAGCTGTTAGAAAGTAGTTTCGGTGGGTGTTAGAGCCCACGATGCCCACCTATAAAATCCCAGACGGGGGAGCCAACCCTACGCCAGTGGGCAACGGTTGAACCTCTGGGGTAATGATGTGGAGTAGAGGTGTGCCAAAGTAGCCTCGCCGGTTTGCTCATCAAACGCAGCTGGGATAGCCCAGTTAACATGAGTTGGGTGCACAAGTCACCTTGTACTGCAAGGGGTGTGTGGATTACAGTAGTTGGTGGAGACTGTCAAACGCTCACCATTGTCCTCAAGAGCCTAGGCTCTTGAGGATAATGGTGAGTTATCTCCTGTTATCTCCTGTTTGTCTAGACAAACAGGAGATAACGGTTTTAGGCCTTTCGAACGGTGACTCGTCTCCGTGGCTAGGTACTAAGAATGACCGAACCGATACGAATACCATGGGAAAGGACAGTCTGTCATCTGCTGCAACACCCTTCAAACTGAGGTTGGACTTGTGGTGGCAGTGAACCCCCTTGAATTTAGCATATCCTTAGTCCTTCCTCCGCTATCGCACCTTCGAGAGCACATGGTCTGAACCTGGTCTTTCCCGCCTATTTTGGAGGGCGTGTAGCAAAAGGGGTGGGTGCCTGGAAGCTCCTCGTATAGCATTTATCATGGGGCTAAAGGATCAGTGGAAGACACTCTTTGTGTGGCTAGTTCGGGGAAACCCATAACAGACCATACAGCAGCGCAGGAAATAGAGTCGATTATAATGACCTTTCAATTCAGTCAGTCGCTTTCTGACGTCTATCGTCTTTTTAGGAAGTAGAACTATAATCCTTTAGATTTTCAGTAATGCACGTCCGCGTTATATCAGGGGTACCGGATGAAAAATTCGTATTTTTGATGTAGTCCTTTTCATTGGTTGATTTTGTTTCGTTTGTTAATCTGTTAACACGTATTTCATATATTTAGGGAGTGTTTAAAGCTCACATTACAAAATAAATTACGGTTTTAACCTCTTTTTACAAACTTCTACGAAATTGCATGTTGTTCGAATTTCATCAAATTGCAACGACTGCGATAAAACATTAGACTTTACAGAGACAATTAGAATAATAAACTGAGTAAGGGTTGGTTTAAATTTGATCAAATCCATTAAACAAATAGCAGATATACTCATGGTTAAATTTAAGAACATTTATAAAATGCTAGTTTTGTCGTACAATGCTTATGGATTACATGATATAACGAAGGAAAATTTCCATTTGTTCTTATATATTACAGAAAATGGCAAAGTAAATTCATACAAAATATAAAAAATATATTTATTATCAGAATATCAGATATAAATATGCAAAAGTTTTGGAAAAACCGGCAAGTATACCGTATAATTTTACTGATAAAATTGATTTAATTCAAGACTAAATTATGTTTATATGACGTAAAAAATTGCAAAATTATTTTAAAAATATGAATACTTGTTTATTAAAAATATGGAACCAATGCCGATCAGTTTCGAATCATTTTCGTAGGATATATATGTGTCAAAAATTGGTGTATTATCACACTTTCTGCAAATTTGAACCTAATTTTTTTTGAGTTTCGATTTCAATCTTTAAATTACAAGACCATCTATAGGTATTTATTTAAATCGTATTTTAAAAGCGGTATAAGTAGGCTGTATCTTCGGTTAATCGTCTGCGTTATTCGACGGAAATCATAAATTTATTTGTGCAGACTTGTGAAAAATGTGTTCCGAGAAATTCTACTCTTCGAATCGATAATTTCTCGGTCGAATGCCGCCCGAATATTTCTGGAAGGAAATCTCGAGATATTAATAAAATTAACACCCACGTTTTAGCTTTTGGAGAAGAATGTCGGGGAAGATAAGTCCCATGAATGGCTTGTCATATTATTTGCCCTTTCGTGAATTATTCCGGTCACAGGAAGATGAATATCACAAAGGTCTCATGGAGCATGTATAAATAGAGTCCGAAACGTTTTTAAGTATTGTCGGCGATAAGATTTAAAATTAATTCCGAACAGACCTCATTCAATAAAATGGCGAGATAATATACCTGCCATAAGCACATCTCTTTCATTCGGGACACAAAAGTGGAAGAGGAGCCTCGAAGATTTTTATTGTGTGGCGGAGATTTTAAGTCGTAGTCATTTGGAGAGATTTTCGCTTGGGTGAAAAATAATTTTCTTAAGATATCAACGACATTTTGCGGGGTGAAAAAATCTTCAGATATGTACTCAGGAGGGTGTATTGTGTTTATTATATTTTTGCGCTTGTGTTGAGAAATCTATTCCGTATTAATATTGCATTCCTTATTTATGCTTCTGGAATTAATTCAAAAATATAATTAGAGGGTGGCGCTTGAGGGTCGGCGATTCAACCACTTTATTTACACGGGTCAACCGTGAAGCACGCGTTTCGTATAAGGAAAATAATGCGCGACCTCAGACTGTGATTTAACCGTGAATATACCATGGGGCATATTAAGCCACATGAAATGTCAAAGCGAAAATGAGATTAAAATTTAATTCGTTCACATTTCAGAGAAATAATTATTTTCTTCGTATAAATATTTAAGATAACCTAGTAAAATAATAATTTGTTCTGGCGCATGAACAATATATTTCGCACCCTTATTTCGTCAAATTAGAGTATCCAATTTTAGCAAGAATGCATTAATTATGAACGACTTGCGACGTAATCCCGTATGGCGTTTATATACGTCAAATTCGCAAAAGATGTCTTTCAAAGACGGCTATAACAAGATCTTGCATGTCAAACTTCCATTGTAAAACATGACAGGATATCATCTTGAAGTTCACGAACTTTCGTGAACTCTAATAAGCTCACTTGATATATTTCGGATTTCTTTTGTGGTTGCGAGGTCAGTTCAAAAATACCACACGAATGTCTGGCATAATTTAATTTCATGGTATGAAATTATTCTTCTGCAAAACATGCTATTTTTAAAAATAGGTCTCAGGTTATAGTTGATCACTACTCAGACGATCGAATATGAAAAAAATCAAGTAAACAAATTAAGCTTAATATACTGTCATGAATTATCAAAATGTCACTTGAAGGAATTTGAAATTCTATAAGACTTCCCCGAAAAATATCAAAATGCATAGTCGTAGGAACCTTTGAGAATTTTTTTTTATAAGATAAAACTTCGTAATTTTTAAAGATATTTTCACATCAAATTATTATATTGTGTACATGTTAACGGATTTTTTAAAATGATTTCGATGGATTATTTAATATCCATAAAGCTCTATTTAAATACGTACAATGCCATTCAAATATTCAAATAAAGGTCTCATCTATTTGGATATTTGGATGTCTCTCTGTGTATATAGATGTGGCGAGACTCAATGAGAATATAGAATTTCAGTCATGCGAGGGTTGAATAGCGTGCAGCGGTATAAAGCTGGGATTGTATCGGCATATAAAGGCTGTGGGGGGGCAGCTCGACCCCAACAGCCCCATGGTCGATACTATTTCCATAAGCCACAAATAAAACACTACCTTATTCCAATAACATTTGCATAATTTTCTTTCTAAACACCTGTTCACTGGGGGGATGACCCTCGCCTGAATTTTTCATTAACCAATAAAAATTTGTACCCTTGGCGCTGAGCACGAAGCTACCCCCGCGGCTCTGCTCTTTAATGATGATGTAAATATAAGCGCTGATATAATTTTAAGTTGCTGGTTGATGTCAGCGAATTCGATATTGCAAACTAATTCCATATCATGATCAGCAATATATTGCTTACATGTATTTTACGTTTGAATATGTAATGTCTAAAAATCTTGCTAATACCGATTTGGGAAGCTTAACGTATTATGTAAAAACAGTACACGTAACCGTTGTAAATAATTTATTTAACCGTATTTTCGACTCAATATTAACAATACATCATAATGTTCACTTGAATATTTATACAAACGTAAGAAAGAAAAGAGTTCAGAGAGTCATTCTTACTATTTGATATACAGTAAGTATACAGTGGTGATTTAAAAAAAAATCATTTAAGGGAGGTAATCAATAAAATAATCGTATCATTTTAAATTTTTGACATTTTTTGTGATATCAAACGGCTCGACACTTGTCGAAGGTTTCCTATTGAACTGAAACCAAAAATATAAATATTTTTTGATTTGTAATATATGTAGGCAGTCAACTAAACTATAATACTTTTAAAAAGTATGACATTAAAAATTTTGTAAGTTTTTTTAATTAAACTTTCATATTTTTTATCATTTTCTTCACAATTTTTACCCCAAAAAAAAATTTATTTAGGCGAAAACCTTAAAACTTCAGCTTTGTTGAATAGATAATATTATAGTGAAAAACATCCCAAAATTTCAGCCAGATTGATCAACAACTTTTTAAGTTACAACTGGCGAACATTTTGAAAATGCAGTTTCGAGATAATCTCGTTTAACGTTTTAATACGATAAAACTATAAATTTTAGTGACTATCGATCAATGATTCCAGGCGTATAAAATAGATCTTCAGCTTTCTCAGAAAGTTGATTATCTTCGAGTAGCTGTTATTTTTGGACTATATGAGCTGATTTTGTCTCAGAAAGACTCTTACAGTTCTGCCTCGCTACTCGCGCTTCATCGGTATTTTCAGCAAAGACTTTACAGTAGGTGCCAATAATTATATGTAATGTTTTCATCATCTTCAAAATAAAGCTGTAGTCGTCATTTAATATCCCAGAAGCAATGTACGTTGACATTTTAATGATTTTTACACCAGAATGCAGGTGCTTTGGAGCCAGTCGCCAAACCGTCGAGTTAAAACATTCATTAGCATTTTAGGTATTGCCACTTAAGCATCTTTGAAGTAATTCATCCCTGGACAAATCTTAATTATTTGGTAAAAGATGATGTTATATCTGTTGGCCAAGAAATTGAGTCAGGCCTTTAAGCTTTGGATATTTTTTAAGCGATAGCTTTCTGCCATTTGCACCAGCTTTTGACTCCAGTTGGGTTCCCATGATATTGTATTTTTTTTATATTCCTCGAACTTTTCTACATTTCGTTCTTTTATTAAGATATTTTGACATTTTTACTCCGAAAATTCAACCACAAACGAAAAAATATCGAACTAAACTTGACTTCGAGTTACTTTAGTTTGCCCCCTTAATTATTGTCATTAAAAATTGAAAATGGCAAAATAAGCCAAATTAATTATTACAATTCATATTTATATCATTGCACTAAAAAATGAAAAAAAAATCTATAAAATTGCTAAAAATATGAAAATTTCCATGAAGGAGATGCATTATACTATTTAGATTTTTTGAGAAAATTTCAAGCCATTTCAGAACAAAAATAAAGTATCTTTCATCAAAAAGTCATGCTTTATTCGAGATTGAATTTATTTTATTGAACTGTATCTTTTTCTCAAAATTTTCTTCTTAAACAATAGAAAAGATAATGATCTCCAGCATTCGTTTCATTCGGAATGACAAAGAGCATTCCACTCGTTTCCGACCGGGAAGACTTCATCCACGTGAAGTTTTGATCGTTCCCAAGGGACACCATGGAAATTTGCATACTGTAAATGTTTTGGCGGAGGCAGTATGCAGAGCGAGCTTTGTTATGATTATGTGTTGTTATAAACTTTGAACGTTACCGGAGGAACCCATGGAATAAGCCATTCCTTTTAATACGCACTTTTTAAAAATTATTCTCAAAGCGAATGCTAGATTAAGTGATCTTACTGCTAAATGTGCTATTTTTATTAAAAAAGACGATGATCATAATTCATTGATCTCATTGCTCCTTAATTAATATAACAGCATACAATAACAATATGTGGAAAATTGATATTTTTAATTGAACTGTCATATTGTCATTTTTGAAGCATACGTATCATACACGTACATTAAATTAAATTGAAATATTTGACAGTATTTCAACATTGTCACCTTTTGAACTCAAGGATGAGAGTACATACTACTCATTTTGGAGATCTAAACGAGGAGATGTTCATCGAAAATTGGTCATGTTGCCAATTTGTCCGAAAAAGGAGATCAATATACTTTTCCTTTGTCAGGCCGACAAAATACTTCATCCCCTATTTATTGACTGAAAATAAAATAATTTAAACTCTTATTTTAAGAAGAAGAAAAAATGATGTTCTCTTCATCATTATAACGGGTGAATTAATTATCTAATCAGACATACGTCGTACAAACTGCTGGCATGGCAGTAGTGAATGTGCACGAATATGTCAGTAGCAAGTATTTAAGCTGAGAACTGCAATTCTAACTAGCTCTAGGGCTTTCATTAAAGCTATTTTTTTTTTCAAAACAAGCTCTTTTTGAAAAATTAAGCCAATTTACAAAGGCGATTTAAATAATGTTCATCCTAAACCATTTAGTTTTTGTTCATTTGGAAAAATATTTTAGCATTGCATTACATTTTCATAGCAAAACGAATTAAAAATATTTGATTCATTATTAAAAAAGTTTTTTAAAGAAATTCAAATTCTAGATTAGGGATGGAAAAAGACTATTACGCTGAAAAAATAATATAATAAAAATATTTAGATATGATAAAATACATTGAACGGGATCTAAAGGATAGAAATGATGCTTTAATTATTGAAGAAGATCAGCTAAAATTTATTAATCAACATTCACCATTTTAGAAACAAGAAATTAGAAAAGATCTGAATCGAAATGATCGATGAAAAATATTATGTCCCATTTAATAAATTTGTTGGTACTGTAATTATTCTTAAACTATTATACCAAAATTCCATATTTTCTTCATATATAATATATACACTTTTTTGCGGTAGATGCGTTTCACAAAAAAAAACGCACAAAAAGTTCCATAGATTTAGATAATTTTTTGGCCTTGTTTTTGCAGTTTTAATATTTTATAAAATAGTTAAAAATCAAAGTTTATCACAAATCTGGTAGGAACGATAGAAGGATTATATAGAAAATATTCTTATTCAATTTGAAGTAATTCAATTAATTAGAACTTGAGATATCGTGTCAACCGTTTTAAAAACGAGAAAAACACGTTTAAATATTTCATTCGGGTAAGATCTGCTTCTTTCGTGGCTTACTTGTCATGTCACTAAAATAGCTATATTTCCGTAAGTAACTGAAATTTTGTTAATTTCTTTGGGGCTTACATTTTAAAAAGTCTAAGCTTTGAAAAACTGCAAAAAAATATAATTCAGCGATAGCAGATGCAACATAATTTAAACTTTTGAAGTTAAATTTATATTGGTACCGTATGCTAAATAGACATAAACGTCACGAAAAGTGAAACTCCAATCGGCAGTGTGTCTAAAATAGAACTGTTTTTACTATTTCCATCTCCCACTCCATTCCGTCGCTTATTGTATTCTATGCGTAAAATAAAGCAACCAAGCAGACCAATAGATTGCCTTTTTATTATATATTACACAAACAATATTTAAAGCCATGTTTTTAAAAATATGTTCACTCTTCACATTTATAGATTTTAATCCAAAACATTTGATTAATTGGATTTCTTTTTGATACAAAGCTTATTTAAAGTGTTAAGGCGTCTTCTCACTTTACAAATTTAAAAAAAAATGATTTTTATTTTATTTTAAATTTTGAAAGTACATATCTTCAAAAATGTTATATCGAAATTTCATAAAGATCGGACGAGTCTAACTATATTTTTGGGCGACTACCTGAGAGCACCCGGCTGCATACGTATTGTTCAGACTCATGGTGCAAGTACAAGAAAGTGGTGAAAAACAATCAGATAGAAACTTTTAAATATCCTTCTGCTCTAGCTGAGGATGTTCACGAGGTTTTGAAACCAATTTATGAAGATCTTCGGAGGAAATACCCAAAATAACAACGAGTTTTTCAACAGCTGTGTCTGGGCAATTTTTCTGCAACCAAAACTTTAAACGCGTTTATCTCAAAACAAGGTTTTTCGGTGGCTTGTTGATGAAATTTCGGAAACCATCCGGCCGATTGTCATGAAATTTGAATGACATATTCTTCATAGTTATGGCTATAGCGCATATCATCAGATTTTTGAAATTTTGATTTTAAGTAATTTTTTTTTACAAAAAACTCCGAGTTTTTTTTTTACTTTTTCGAAAAACGTGAGCCATTTTGTTATTTTCGCGAATATCAAAAATATGATGATATGCGCTATAGCCATTAATATACTGAATCTAAAACTGTTTTATTTTTTTGTTTCAAATGACCCATATCGGAGATACCATCAACAAGCCACGAACATAACATTTCTACACGGGTTTTTCGATGCTACTGTTTTAATATAATAATTGTTCAAAAAAGTAAAAATATTTTTTTTTCATGTACTTGAAAGATGTGTTTATTACATAAGATCCATTTTATCTCATAATTTTTAGCGAAAATCCTCGAAAAAAAATCGTGAAAATAGCCTATTTTTGAGGCGCCTAAAGTGAGAAGACGCCTTAAGTTCGTTTTAGATAAGAACGATAATTCAATCATATATTAAATCAATAGTGGACTAAAAATACAATATATTATTAAAACCGGAATATATAAACATTTGAAACCAATGAAATGTATCATAAAATGGACTAAAATATGTTCAAATTATGATGGATTCCTTTTGCAATTCGTGCTAAATAAAATGAGATTTGGATTATTTTTAAATATGCTTAATTTTGATTCAACTCAAGTATTATAGAATGATGGATAGCCATTCAAGCATCGACGTAAAGTAGTTCAAATATATATCAAACATCAAAGATATATTTCATTTCGAATGGTCTTTCCAGATAGGGGTTTTCAAAATGATAAGATATGGCCGAGGGGTGTGTTTCCCATTCAAGGACATAACGCACATTTTATTTTGTATAAAATGTTATTTAAATTTATATGAGCGTAGGAAAGGGTCAGAATATGTAAATATTAAAGTGACTAAGTCGAGTTTGTAAATGTGTTTTTTCGCTACTGCTGTAATGTGTAGTAATAAGTGTGATAATTGTAGGCAAAAAATATGTACATATATTATATTTTATTGTGGGGATGTTTTTCGACTGAGCCGAGCAATAAAGTATTCTTATCCCTGTTTAAATTTTAGAAATCTAGACGGACGCTAACTTGATTTACTTGCGGGACGGTTTCATTATAATAAATTTATGGAATTTCATTCTTTTCCGGAAGAAGTTTCCCTTTATCCCTAGAGAAAATATGCGTCATTGTTTCGGATAAATTTGCATAGGAAAAAAAGCTTTTGGCAGTCATTGAAGTAAAAATTGTGCCGCTGATCCAATTTATTCGGGAGGAGTAATAGAGACCGGAAACAGAATATAAGAGAAGCGCCATCCTTCCCAGTGCGGGTTTTATTGTAAGCTCGAGCGCCTCGTTTGAGAGGTTTGTTTAGCACTTACATGGAGGCTCTGTCAGACGCTTCCGGTTTTTTGTTAAGTCAACATGTCGCCGGGGTGCCACCCCCTCGATACGTATGGGGGCCAAAAATTTATGCCGCTTACCCATATCCTCCCCCCTGTGCCATTCTTGCGTTATTGTTATGGCCGGCGTTATTTTGAATCCATTGCAAGATGCCTTTCAGGGGCTCGTGTATTCCTTGTTATTTTCCATTTCGCCGTATATTGTTCCGCTTTTTAGCATCCATTGGAATCCGGAACATCCCCGATTCTGTGCACTTCAAAAGTACATTCATCCCCTATGTGAGAAACTGCTGTTATTTTTAATATACTCGGAACGTTTGCTACTCAGCTTATATTTTATTATTTTCTTTTGATATTCCGTTTTTCTACACCCCTACTAAGATCATGAGAAAGTTTTACATTTTCATACTTATCTTTTCAAAAAATATCATTCATCTTATCTAGCTATCCAGAGCCTTCTTTTCATCTTGAAAATTCATACTTTGAACCCATTTAAATAGTTCTATACGTTTACTCCATGCTTCTTATTTAATACAATTCAATGTCTGTTAACCTGTATGGGAGTACTTACGGAAATATCCGTTTTGACCTTCACTATTCAGAAAGAGAACTCTTGTGCATTGAAGCTCCGAGGCGGACAGAGACAGAGAGAACTTAGCGCAGTTCGGGAGACTGAGACGGAGAGCTTCTTCATATGCATCGCATGATTGTGTAGATCGTTAAGCCCAAATTTATCGACTTATAATGATTTCGATTTCAAGTGTGTTATTTGTTTACGCAAAGAAATGACCGAATATTGTGTGTTATCGAGAGTGTTTGTTTATTTAACTGCTTGCCGTTCTTTGCTGCGTGTTGAATGAGTCTTTGTTCAATTATCATTTCCTTCTAAAGGAGGAGCAAATGAATCGATTTTTTGTGCATTGTTTATGTAAAGAAATGACGTGGACTCTGCCTCGAATTGAAGATTGTCTTACGCTGATTAGGAGCTGACAGAAAGTAATCGGTGTAAAGCGATTATGACAACAACGACTTCATCGATTTTAAATTTGCTCACTAACGAAAAGGTTAAACAATAAGGACGATAAAAATGAAGATAAATAAAGGATGAGCACATCATAATATTATACATAACATATATTAGGTTGTCCCATAAGTATCTTTCGCAAATGAATATAGATCTAATCATAGCCATGATTAAAGAAAACTCACGATATACTGTTCGCGAAATATCTAACAAGTTAGAAATTTCCACGAACATCTGTCCATAATCATCTGACAAAATTGGGATACATCAATCGTTCAGATGTGTGGCTTCCTCATGAACTGATTGACTCAAATAAACTTCAGCGTATTTCAACATGCGATCTTCTTCTCCGACGACGCCAACTTTTTTTGAAGAGACTTGTCACTGGAGATGAAAGTTGGATACTGTATGAGAATATTCAACGTAAATGGTCTTGGACCAAGGGTACAGAAGCTTTAACTGTAGCTAAACCTGGCCTACATCCAAAAAAAATTTTGCTATGCATTTGGTTGGAATGGAAGGGTGTAGTTTATTATGAACTACTTCAGCAAGATAAAACGATCAATTCAACAAAATATTGTTTCCAACTAGACAATATAAAGGATGCAATTGCCATAAAGTGGCCAGAATTAGCGAAAAATATTGGTTAGTAAAAATTTTAGTTCAAAAAATGATATAAAAATGTACCTTGATCGATATTTTGCCTACAAACATGGGAAATTTTTTCAAGAAGGCATTATGAGGCTTCCGGAGAGATGGAGAAAAGTAATAGAAAATAATGGATCATATATTATTCAATAAATTTTGATGTAATATAAATTATTGTTTATTTTTTTCTTAATATGAAAACGAAAGAAACTTATGGAACACCCTGATATTTACATAATCTAAACTTTATCTAAAGATATGTAAAATGCATTATAAAATCACAACTAGGGAATCCAATCCCGGGATCCCGGACAATTTTAGGTACTTAAGAATCCCGGGATTAGAAAACGTAATCCCGAAAAAATCGGGATCGACATTTTTATCTAACAAAAATCATACATCTCATCAACACGATGAAAGCTTCTAAATCGAGACATTCCCGACGAAATCTGGACGCTTGGAAACAGTGGCATAATTACTAACTGGGAACTTAGGCGACGCCTAGGGGCAGTAACTGTTTAATCTATATATATATATATACATATATGTTTTTCAAATTGTTGTATTAACCTTTCCCTCCCGGTGTTGTATTTACTACACCTCGACTCTAATAATGGGAATATCGATATGAAATATAATAGGTACGGGATTCAGAATTTTCGTATTCCTCCGTAATATAACTAGGAATCACATCAAAGTATTATAGTATATAAATAGTCATCTGCAGCGACGGAAAAAAATAATTTGTCGGGAAATCGGGAATTTTACGAGTTTTTATTCATGTCTCAGAAGTAAGGAGTTTTATCAGTCACATTGATGGTGTAATACGAAAATGAGGGTTCACGCGATCATCAGCTCGAACAAGCATTTAAATATCTGATGACGATACATTCAACGAGCGTGGAAGCTGAGCGTGCATTCTCTATTCTCCTACCTAAATTATAATTATCATCTAAATAATCCTATCCTTATTTTACCACATGTGAGAGGCAAATCACCACTTGAAAAGATCTTTCCCAAGTAAAGTCTTCTATGGAGATTGCCTACATCCGAAAATGGATATAGAATTTTAAGAAGACGAAGATTTCTCTAAATTCAATATTGCGATTTTTATTTCAATTAAAATCATTTTCAAGGGTTGGTTTTTAATCTGATCTCATTCCTTGAAAACTCCAAGTGTTAATCATTTACTTAAGACCACAGTTTAGGGAGAGGATCAACAAAATATTTTAATTTTATGATATAAAATGATGTTCGTTTGATTATGTATGATTAACTACTTTGTTGTGTAAAATCGAAGCCATGTAATTTGATCATATGCCATTGGCTTTGTCCACATTTGATACCATTGCCGCATATTATTAATACATGTTAAATGACACAGGCGCACATAGAGTTTTAGCGTTTAATCTAATTGAGTCGCAAATTACTCTAAAATGTATGGAATAATTAAAGGATAAGAATCGTAAAAATTCTATAATATTACAAACTTGTTAGTCTGCATAGTGAGGAGAATATTTTTTTTTATTGAACGAGTGTATGTTATTATTGTATTGAAGATTGGCTTTTAAATTGTTTGTACTCTGTAATTTTAATAGCAATCTTAGCCTCCAAGATAACATAAGTCATCGTGCTTGCTTTAATTGTTAATACCAGTTCATCGAACTGAGACTGAACTGAAAACCGACCATTGGGAAAGCCGTTATTTTTACCCGGAACGAAAACCAGAGCAGAATTGATTCGAAAATATCGGTTTTATCGGTTCGGTATGTATATATATTAGGGTGGTCCTTATTTGGTTCAAAAAATGTAGCATAAATACTTGTATATCAGTACGATACAAATACCATAAAGTAAGCACGAAATTAGATTAATTTGGGAGATTTCGTTGTATTATGGGTTACGTCAGTTTTCAACAGATCGCCTCAATTTAGAGTTAATTATTTCGTTACAAAAATATATCCGTTTGATCTTAGTACACAGCGAGGATCAAAGAATATTGTTCCGAGCTAACAATTTTGGAATGCGCCGCCCTTAAAAGTAATTCGCGCGCCCTTAAATTTGTGTTCTCGAATCGGAATATAAATTCCACCCTTGGGTCTTCCAGCAAATCATTTTAACGAAGTATCCACGGGCAGTTTATATTTTTGCAGCGAAATTTTCACATCGCCCATTCCTTATTGCGCCGTACGTCCGATATTTATAAATCGCACCGGAACAAAAAATCGCCCCGGTTTCCACACTTTTAAGAACATCCAGAATTTTAGAGGGTGAAAAAATGTAGCCGACCATGTTGTGCCAATTCCGTGTCATATTTACGCCATTTTAAACGAAGTATACTTCCAAGATGCTTTACGCTAATTCAATATAAAGAGCCGATCGCGAGACGAATTATTTTCAACGAGGGAGGCTCCATTATGGAAAAACAACACATAATTCAATATTCATGCAACTGGATAAAGATGCTCTGTATTAAACTATTATGGACCCTTATTTCATCTCGTTAAGCAAACTGTATAATGCGCGGAGAATGATCGAAACTTTGAAAGTAAAACTAATTACATTCCTTTTTTGCGAAGCTTTTCTGAGAACTTTTCCTACATCCCCAGAAACTGATAGCTTGGTTCAATATTGAGAAAAATGGCAATCATATTAAAAGATAAGGGAAGTTCCCGGTTCGAAAGTTCTCATTAGTAATAAATGTTCCGAAACTAGACAAGAGCTTCCTCGGTAAAATTGTCTAGAACAGTATAAAGTAAATTAGACAATGCTCGCTATGAGGATTATATATGATGTCTGGAATATTGCGCGGTTTAACTTTGCATAATTGTCAGAGTTTGTTTTTGATTACTTTTATGTACCATATGCATATATTTCTTTTAGAAAATAAGGCCAAAACATTGATAAAGTCAACCAATATAAATATTAGATAAAGCGGAAAGAAATGTCATTTTTTGGTTGCATCTTTGCCGTCAGTTTGTCTCGGGTTGTTGTCGAGTGATTACATCAAGGTTAATGTAATTTTGAAGCTCTGTTGTTTGTCTAAGTCTTTCAAATATTTTTATATTTTTTTAGCCATAAAAAATGTCTAAGCCAGAAATTGATGAGACCCATTTGCGATCTTGTTTACTGTTTTTATTCGATAAAAGATTAAAAGCAAAAGAAGCTACCCAGAGCATCTGTGATACATATGGCAACATATTGAATATTCAAAAATGCCATAGATGGTTCAAAAAATTCAAAAATGGCGACAGAGATTTGAAAAATATACCAAAATCAGGACGACCTCCAATAATCGATGATGACGCATTAAATTCTCTGGTAGAATCTGATCCTCGAAAAACAATAAAGAAATTATCGCTAGATATCGGCTGTCCCTGGTCGACAGTTAAAGATCATTTGAAAAGACTCGGGAAAAAACATAGACAGGGAATTTGGGTACCGCACGAGTTGTAATCAACGGTCTTGGAACAACGAATAGCCATTTGTTCATCGCTATTGTCCAGATATGAAATCGATCCATTTTTAAAAAGGATCGTTACTGAGGATGAGAAGTGAGTCTTCTACAACAGTCCGAGAAGGAAAAACAGTGGCTTTCTTCAAAAAAAGTACCTGTTTCTACTCCTCGACCGTCATTATCCTTGAAAAAAGTCCTCCTTTGTATTTAGTGGGATTTCTGTGGCGTAATTCACTACGAATTATTAAAACCTGGCCAAACTGTCACAGCAGAGCTATACTGTGCACAATTAGATAGGTTAAAAGCTGAAACGCTCAAAAAGCTATCTATGCTAATTAAAAACCAAAGAAGAATATTACAGCATTATAATGCAAGACCACAAGCAGCAAGGAACAGAACAACATAAGGGAGCTGGATTTGGAAGTGCTGCAACATCCACCATATTCTCCTGATATTGCACCTTCAGACTATCATCTTTTTAAGTCATTAGAACATTCGCTTCGCAATAAAAAAAATCACTTCTGTGGAACAAGTGAAAAATCATTTGGATTCTTACTTTAGTGGAAAACCGGCTGAATTTTACGAAATAGGCATTAAAAAGCTACCTAATCTATGGAGGGAGATTATATTGTACAGCTTTTATTAAATATATTGTTTCTCCAAATAACAAAAAAATGACATTTCTTTCCGCTTTATCCTTATATGTATATATTAATATATTTAAAGTGCCCGCTTGTCTAAATATTGCCAATTTAAATTGTCACAGCTTGTAAGATCATTATAAAGGTTTATATTTTAATAAATCATGCATATTGATCGGTATGGTTGGCATTGACTTGGATGATAGTGTTAAATCTTGGTGATGAATATATCGCAAACTGCATGAAAGTGGCCGCTGGGAATACGCTTCCATTCTCGTTGGAGATGCTTTCAATCTCTCAACTATCTTCTATATTTTAGTGGCGTCTTTGGATAGCCATGAGATACAAGTCTGGTGAATATTTCTAAGAAAATCTTCATTTTCACCGCCTTTGTGGGATAGTACTAAAACTTCATGGGAAGACTTTTTAAAAGGACTTTTTGAGCGCGTCTTTAACACCTTTCAACAGTATGTGTATTATTTTTAATATTGTTTTTTTTTTAAGCAGGAGTGTAGAGCATCTGCGGTTTAAAGTATGAGCCAATTAAATCTGATAGAGGTAAAAGTTTAACTATAATAAAAGCCTGTGGGAAGGATATCTTCCCGCAGCCTAGGCCATCCAATGATTTTTCTCTTCTTGCAACGTAATAGGATGGAAAGCAGTGTGTTCATAAATGTACTCAGTATAAATATTTCATTATGTTGAATTTTAATCTATATATGTTATACAAGATGTAAGTCTGTCTGTACATATTCGTCTGTACATGTCTGCTAAATATTACAATATTGATGATATTGATATTGGCAATATATTTTAATATTACATCTATTTGCATTTATTAACCCTTTTGTTTGATGATTTTACCTTGCTAGGTCAATTCGGTTTTTGTTCACGATTAAAATTAATATTAATAGACGCGTTTTTAAGCTAAAGGTTAGCTAGAGCTAAATCACCCTCAAATAATTGCATGCTAATGTTATTTCAGGATCAGGTAATAATTCAAATATAATTTGCATATTATTAACATCTTCATTAGCTTGTAGAATATTTTGGATGTATTTAGAATACTAAATATTTTTTTTTAAATTTAATTTGACAACACTTGTCAAATTTACAGCAAATGATCTTCATACAAAAAGATTGCGGTCTTGTATTGACAATTTCGAGCGTGTTTCAATTTTTCTTCGCTTAAAGGATTTGTTTAAGATCTTATCTAAGCATCGTCTATATGTAAATAGGTAACGAGGCGTGATGATATATATAGGTATCCACGACATTCAAATACTGAGATATTTTATCAATCATCTGGTGATACAAGTTTTGAACGTTTCTATGTTTGCCATTCGCCTGATGTTTGATCGTGTCTATCCAACGAATTTCGAATGTGAATTTCGTCGGCAAATTTGTCTTTAGATATGTTCCAGGATTTATTTTTCACGAAAATTTTACTCACAGCTCAAAGGGATTTATCCGAATCCTTTTTCGTGTATAAGTTTTTCTCATCCTCGCCCTATTTGCCATAATCTTTGTCAAACGACGTCGAATCGAAGCGTAGCAGTTAAAAAAGTTTTTATTAGTCAATGGCCAATAATTTCAGGGGTAAATCCGATTTTTTTATTATCAGGCCGCCATTAAATAATTGATTTCTATGAAAAGTTTCTCTTACGGCTAGACGTTTATTTATGACAATGGCTGGGAGTTGTGTGCCGCTAGTTATATATGTTTTATTCATGAGCAAGACGAAATCGAGCAGCTTTCATGGCTAATATTTTCAAACCTATGAAATTTCAACGATATCGTTAAAAATACGTACTTAATTAAGGGTGGAATTAATTAATTAAATCCAGGTGGTAACAATTCATGGAAAACTCCAGCGCATAAACTAACTGATCAATTTGAATATGTGGATCTGAGCTCATGTGTCAGCTTGTTTTAATTTAGGTATACTTTACCTTTGTGAATCCTTAAATATCATTTTGAATCTCTCGGAAAACGCTTCTTTGTTAAATTATGACGATATTAATCTATTATAGGTAGTAAAATTCTATTAAATAAGATTATTTAATAATATTATATAATTATTATTATATAATTATTTAATAATAAGAAAATGATCTTTTGCACAGATATGATTGGATCATTTTAATAAGATAAATAGGAAAATTAAGGGATATAGTTTTATGGATCAGACCACGATGCCAGACAGTGTCGAATGCCTTTTCGATGTCGAGTAGTACCACACCGGTACTTCTCTTCGTGTTAATGTTTCTAGTAATGGGGTCAGTCAGTCTAGTCAACTGATGAACCGTAGAATGATTCCTACGAAAACCGAATTGCTCATTATTAATAACATTTATACTAAGTTCATCCAGTATATTTCGAATAAGTTTTTCAAATATTTTGCTTAATGCAGAAAGTAAACTAACCGGGTGATAATCTATCGGGTTGTTGGCGTCTTTACTTAGTTTGGGCAATGGAATGACTTTCGCCAACTTCCAAGTGGATGGGGAGTCAAAAACCCCATGCTCAAACACGCAATAAATATTTTTGTCATAACTGAATAATTATTTTAAATGGGAGATTTTTTATAACATTATCGAAACCTGGTGATTTCTTGCTTTTGAGTTGTCTGATTATTTTTAAAGCTTCAATGGGTATTATCAGTTCGAATTGATGTAGTTTTGTATTTAGGTTGTCATGGGATTCCCTAATCGATTTATCTACTATTTTAATAGTTTTGCTATTACTCATATTCTCTGAAAATTTGTGATTTAATTTAAAGGTTTTTGCTAACAAGATGGCCTTATCTCTATCGGACTCGGCACTTATCAAATTATTATATTAATTAAACTGGGATTTTTGAGGGTTTTTAAAACTTTCCAAAGGGAATTGTCAGAAGGACTTAATTTCGAAAGCTTAGTTTTCCATGATTTATTTTTGAATTTGTTGATTTAACTTTTAATTTGAAAGTTGGGGCGATCGACTATAACTTTAATAGATTTTGCCATAATTTTTTTAGCGTATTTCTATTTTTAATAATACATTTTAAATTCTGCGTGAGCTTCAGCTTGATACATTTTTAAGCAGGAGGTAGTTTATGAGTGATTATCTTTAAATGATATATTTTTTCAGAAATGTGAATTTTGGGCTATGCCTGAATTAAGATGGATGTTATTACACTCAATTTTGTTAAATTTTATTTTGTAAATTTGAATTTGAACCTTTATAACTTCTTCCAAAAAAAAAACGAACCCAATATAACGAAATTTGATTATGTTTTATTACATTTTAATATTCATGATTCAACGTAACAAATTTTTAACGTGGTATATCAAATTGTTGAAGTTCTCAGTAATTCGAGGGGAGTTATTTTGGTCCTTTGAATTTCGAATTAGTGATGTTCTACAGTATCTACATATTACTACCGGCGAAGGTTACTTCCACCGTAATTAATACACGAGAAACTTGAGATTTTAAACTAATTTCACGCAAATATAGATGGAGATAATCTGCTATCCGAATTAACCGATCCGCGTTCTCGTGAAGAAGTATTATTGCGAACACAGACCCCGTTGTTGAACAGACACGAAATGGCCATCCTTGAAGGATAACAGGAATGAGTGACACAGTAGAATGATAAATGAGAAGGAATTTGTCCACTCAACCCGACCGGTTAATCCCAACTTGTATGGGGCTACTTAGGTATGGATGTGGAATAAGCAGACTTTGTCGGCACAAAGGCACCCATCAGATATGACATTCTTCTCTTTTCCAATTTGCGTGGGCCCGACGAAATAAAGGCATCCTTGTCATTAATGCCTTTTGGGAGCGAATTTAATTTGACTAATTCACTGAGACACCAAATTTGGTTCGAGGATTATAGATCCTTAATTTATTTAGCAACACGTTCGAGCCCATTAAGGCCAAATGGTCTCCCCTGTGGAATCATTGTTATCTTATAAGTATCCAAACTAAAATTTACAGCATCAAATGGAGCATGGTGCCCTTTAAGGGTAGCGATTATCAATGGGTTATAAATAGTTATTTAACATTAATTAATCGCTTTTGTATTTATAGACATGGTTTTAAAATGAACTTATGCGCAATATTAGGACAATATTAATTATTTATAGGGACTACCCGATCAAGTGTTACCAATTTTGAACACTATTGAAAAGCTGAATTTGAATGAATGCTGATACCGGTATAGTACTAGTATAGTACTTACTATTTTTTGTTGAAAGTGTATAAAAAACTTTAATTAAGGTTGAAATATTGAAGCTTTTCTCGAATAAAAAGATCATTTAACAATAATATATATATTATATTATGAAGTCTTATAATTATTAAATATCGCTTTAATATTTGCTAATAGCCTACATATAGCAAAACCATACATTAATAATGACAAAAACCTACAAATTTTGATGTGAAATAACATCACATTCTTGAAACATTCAAGGGTATTATTTGGCGTAATTAAAATTAATACAATGGCCAAAATGAAATATCAAATAACCCAACACTAAATATAGGCCAAGAATTTATGCTATCAGATTTTCTCCTTTTTCAATTAAAGCTCGCAGTATTCGAAGCTAATGTTGGCTTTGTTTGTACAAACAAATTTTTACATCCTCGTTTTGTTTCGGTCGGTGTTTTGTTTCCATTATTGCAGCTGTTCGCGGCGATAAAGCTTAGTTCTGACCACGGCCAAATATTGACACAATCGAATGTTGTTTGGCTTTTTTCGATTCCCCTTTGTTCACTTCGATATTATATTAAACGTAAAGTGGTAATATCAACAATGATGACAGTAGCACATTGAAATAATGAAAGCGCCCCCCGAATAAGGACAAACAAGGACCTTGTTCATTATTTGATAAAAGCGATAGCATTAGGAAAGGACGACTGGGCGATGAAGAATAAGAGCTAAATATAAAATTGATTATAAAAGTGAGATTATTATTTTGTATAATAAAATTCAATTTTGTGTTTGTTTAAAATTAGGAAATCCCTGGGCAATGTATTTAATGCTCTGACCTTAATCGAAATATAAATTATGAACCATAGTATTGATTTTATATGGTTTATAGGACTTTATAAATACGTATGTAATATTATACTACCCTAGTGTTGATATAGTGAACTAGTCCTAGGATTTATTTATTTTATTCGTGGAAAAACAACAGCTTTACATATAATTAGTAATAAAATTGAATTAGATTATTAGACCAATTATAGCTTTTCACATATAATCGTAACGTGGTGCGGGAGCTCTCTTGAAAGCAGCGGGAAGGACATCTTCCCGCAGCGAAGGCTATCCGACGACTTCAAGCTTTCTTTATATTTTTTAAAAAGAAATTAAGTGATATGACAAATATTTTATGTTTTAAAAATAATAATTGATTATATTTAGGTTTGCAATTAAGACCTTGAATACAACAAAATTCTCACCATCTTAAAAATTCAGGGATATATCTTAACAGTGTTTAATATTTATACATGTAAAATAAAATAAATTTTCCAATGCATCTTTATTTAGTCATATTTCTGAGAGATAAAGTAGAATTTTACTATTCAAATGTTAATGTTTTAAATTAGCCAAATTTTTGAACATGAAATTAAATTTATTTTATTATACAAATGTATGAAATTGTATTGTGTTATGATAATTTAAGCCGGTATTCCAATTTAAAATCTCCTTTTTTAGCAACTCTTAAAAATGATAACCGGAATCTCTTAAAATACATTTGTCGTGTCTTCAGCCAACTTTCTGCTACGTGTGCCAATCTGTAAGCAAACTTTGCATCCCTATAAACGTGGCATGGGTGGTGTGGGTCGCTAAAGGGGTAGTCATTAAATATTTATGGTACAGCGTTAACGCAAGGGTAATAGTGATTTATGCCTCTGTACGTATAAATACTAATTCGACCTTTGACATGTGATTCAAAGGCTTTTTAATTATCCAACGTTTGCTTCGGTCATCCCCTATTTTCTTTTCAGCACAATTAATGCAAAGTTCAACGAAATGAGGGATGAGATTGTCGACATATTATATTTACCCCTAACCGGGGTTCATGTGACTAATTTGGTGAGACAATCCTACAAAGGGCCCGGATTTAAGATTGACTTTACAATAAGTTTTGGATCCTCGAATTTACACCACTTCATGCCACCTGAAGTTCAAGAAGTCTGGAATAGTTTCGAAATTGATTATATAAATGGAAGTTCTTGGCTATAATTTTGAAATAAGTTTTATCTGACAATATATTGGACTAAGTGCGGGCGTTTTGGGTTGAATCTTAAATATGTACTTGAATAAAACAGTTATGTCAAAAATCTATCAACAAAACGATCTAAAAGCGATGTTACAAAAGTATGCAAATCTGATATTTGGCAGCTTAATATACGTTTTATTTAGTTCAGAATCTAAACCACTATATCAACCCTTCAAAATTGGATCTCAATGCATTGGCCAGAATGAAGGACACCTTATTGATATAATTTTTAAATATAAAAAATATACTTTAAATGTCTCTGTATGACATAGACAAAATAATTAAACTGATATATCCTATACTGTTTGTGTTGTTCATTTTTAAAATAAGGTAGTTTTCCTGCCGCACCATATATATGATAAAACCATATCGACTTTTTTGTGTTGTTCAATTTCTGTTGTACTAATGTATTTATGCTAATATTTACTATTTTTTACCTTGGTATGAGAATGGATCGTGTATAGCCAACTGTGAGTTCATCAACATTTTATTTCCTTTCTTGTTCTTTGATATATGAATTTAATGATAAGAAAACGAAGGCAGGCTGAACTATAAAAAATGTTTCCGGAATATAAGGCTTCTTGTGGGGTTATAACTTCAAATAAATATTGTTTATACGCCGAAAGTAATAATTTCCGGCATATATGTTATTATAGCGTCGTTCTTCTTGTTTTCCGAGGATCGTTGGGCAAATAAGGCACAGCCAGTGCATTTGCTCTCAATCGAGCGGAAGGTTTTCATTTTTTTTTTTTTGTGAATCGATTTGCGGAGTCTTACGACGAAAGCCCCCGGGCGTGCGCCCGGGCCCTCGCTGAGACTTAGGGTCCGATCTTCGCGGATCCCTCCCTGTTCGAAGGCTTATGGTCGTTGACGGGGCGAAATTGTCGCGCGAAGGAAATTGAACCTTAAAGTCGCATTTATGTAAGCGGCCCCATAAAATTGAGCCCGGGGCCGTATTTTCGCGCTGGTTTGTGTTACTTAAAAGCACATTTATGAAATGAAAAACTTCTGAATTATGCTTCACGCGGGTGACTTTTTAGTAAGCCCTGCTGGTTATGTTAATGTTATCAAATCATACAAGCTGACACGTGAGCAAAAAGCCTCAATAGCCTGCTAATGAAGACTCGGTTAAAACTGAGACAAAAAATAAACAGGAATAAAGCATGCGGCTTCATATTGGCGCTCCACATGCTGACCTCGGCTTCATGTTTATGCATGGGATATGCGGTATATGCGTCATCGATTAGTTTTTTACACATTAATCTTTTAATTGACTTGAGATGGTTCTTAGCGAACCCTTTTATAGGATTCTCACCAACCATTTTTACATGATTTTTCATAGAAAAATACAGTCGACCCTGCTATAATGAACATTTTTATACTGACTTTTTCCCTATATAATCGCCGATTTTTGGCGGCAGTCTCTCCTATAATGGATAATTTGGTCATAACATTCGAGAGATAAGACCGTACTTTTATAGCCGTCGAACCATTTATCATCAACTTAATTGATTCACACGATTTTTAATGCAACGTTCAGGGATTTTAAACCATTCTAATTTTTTATAATACATTCATATCTTTTAATCTTAATAATAATATTATCAAATATCGAATAACATAATAAGATCTCTGTTATAGTTATTTCCAAGCGTTAATTTGAAGAATTTAATTTTTCAAAGTTTTAAAACAGTTTTTTTTGTAAAATCTATGACTGGGGCTGATTAATTCCAAAATAGAAGGCCAGTCAAAAGTCTCGATGTAACATGATATTAGATGACACTGATAGTAATTGAATGCATAATTACATAATTTAATAGTTTTGCAGTTTATGTTTACTTTTTTATTATTTATTCATCGTACGCTAATGCATTAAAATAAATAACTTAAAAAAGTGTCGCGTTGAAGTCCCCTGACTGCTGCGGCCGTGCGAGATACGTAATCAGTGCGCGCCTTCTTAGTCATCTTATACTCTGGTCCCTATCCCGCCGTTATAGGAGGGTCGACTGTATATGCTTTAATACGTTCGTCGCCCAGCATAAATCGGTGTTGTTTCTCTCTAAACAGAAGGAATAGCGATGCAATATTATAATGCATGGGATAAATATGAACGACACATGACGCATCTTCTCTCAGGTGTTGTTTTATCTTAGATCTTAGACTCCGCCATTAATCATATTAACAAAATAAAAGTGCAGATAAACAAGTGCGAACAGACAGTCGGATGTTTCCTGTTGAATTGAAACCGAAAATAAAAATATTTTTTGATTTACAATAAAATTTAAAATTTATTAGGCTTTTTAATTAAATTTTCATATTTTTGAAAATTTTCTTGACAATTTTTACCATAAAAAATAATTTATTTACATGAAAATCTTAAAATTTTAGGTATTTTGAATGAATAATATTATAGTGATAAATATTCCAAAATCTGGGCCAGATCCATCAACAACTTTTTAAGCTATAACTGGAGACGTTTTTAAAAATGCAGTTTCGGGATAATCTCGTTTAAAGTTTCAATACGATAAAACTATAGATTTTATTGACTTACCGATCAATCAATGATTCCAGGCGCATATAATAGACCTTCAGCTTCTTCAAAAATCTGATTTTCTTCGAGTAACTGCTATTTTCGGACTGTGGGAGCTGCTTTTGTCTCAGAAAGACTCTTTCGGTTTTGCCTCGCTACCCGCGCTTCATCGATGTTTTCAGCAAAAGCTTTTCAGTAAGTGCCAAAAACTATATCAAAGCATTCATCATGGAGCTGCAGTCTTCATTAAATGCCTCAGCAGCAATATTGGCTGAGGTTTCAATGAGCTGATAAGATAAACAGCGCAGTCGTGATTATGTTTTAATTGAGTGTTTGAAGATGTTTTACAGCAATAAGGTCGAGTTTCAGGATGAAATAAGGTTCAATCACTACATATTTGAGACAAAGGATCATGGGGACCATTTACTGTTACCCCCTTGTTATGGCCTTGCATCTTTTGTCGATTGAAACCTATGATGATTGAATTATGTGTCCTAAATTATAGAACAACCTACACGTATACCAAAAAAATCCCTATCCAATAACCATATCCTGATTTTACTTTATGTGAAAGATAATGGAAAATCATCAAAATATTCTATATTCAGTTGTGATACCAAGAAAAAATGTATATCGGCATGCGTGTATACACGAATTATTTAAGATGGTCAGCACATGTAAGCGAGTGAAATGTTAAATTGTCAACGTTTTCATTTTTCGCCATGTAAATATGCTATATTTTTATATATTCATGCTATATACTCCAAGCACTTTATAATTTATAGTATTTTTATGGTTTTCTTCGAACAACCTTTACTAGCGGCAGTCAAGCACGGATGGCGTGTGAAAATATGAAAATGTGATTTAGTATTACATCATAAAAAATTAACAATGATACGTAGTAAATAAGTGAGATATTATAATACTTCTGAAACCATGAAATTGATTTCAAATTCGATAACAGACTGCAATCATTTAGCACTGGTGGTTAACTTAAAATACATTCAGACTTACACAATACTAGCATACTTGTCGATGAATATGGGTTTTATATTTATGATTTTTTAATATTCGGGGATCAATTCAATCGTATGATAATTAAAAAAGGTATAGCTGAGCAATCGCGATGAAAATATAATATATAGCAGAAAACCTCTAATGATATTTAGTATTATAGTATCGATATTTCAATGTATGATAATACGAAGTAAAAAGATGTTGACACAAGTGAATAATAGCTTCTAGAATAATGTAAAAGCTATTGAACTTCACTTAGCTTAATGACTTGAGCCATCAGTCAAAAGTCTTTGATGTTCACAAGTGTCTACATTATGGAGGATGTGTTTTTTTTTAAATTATGCTTTAAAAATTGCTGATTAAGACAAAAATAGTAAATCATGTCACTGTTAAAACTTGTTGAAAGACTTTGGTAGATCATATAAATTAAATATAATATAAGCAAGAATTGAGCAAATATATCTATTGTCTTAGGACTTTAAAAAGTAAATTATGACCAAATTTACAGAGTTACATTTAAGTTATAAAAGTTTTATTATATTAATCAGTTATTAAAATTAAAATTAGCGAACTGAATGACTGAAAATCCGATGAGCAAATTTAAATAATTTGTTAGATTAGAAAGACGAGTTTTTAATGTATAGTCTAGGAGATTTTTTCCATTTCGTCAAACAAAAATACGTAAAAACTTTTGCATCAATCCAATAATTGGGGTGGTTTCTTTTAAAGTGTTTTAATAAAATTCTTTTAAACTTATTAAAGCTGATTCTCTAGGGAAAAACAAAGAACACAATTTACTATACAACATCAAATGAAAAAAATATGAGGAATAAAAATAATTTTTTTTTACAAAAGCTATAAAATAACATTTATTCTTTGGTGAAAATGAAACATATATATACAGGGTGTTTTGCATATGGATCGGCAAATTTTTTTGGGGGTTAAATGGGTCATTTGCTACGTTTCACACATTGGTTCTATGTCCTAAGTGTCAGGGTTGTCAAAATAGAATTTGTTTTCAACATTTAGAAAAAATACCCAAAATTTTATCTTTAAATCATTATAACATTTTCATATATGGTTGTAATAGCACAAAAAATTTTTTTTTTGTATTCTGCAATATATTTTTGATCTGAATTAATCAATATTTAATTAAATCGGCTTAAAGAAATTTACTTATGAGCTTCCAAAGTCACATAAAATGTGCAAACGAATGAGAAATGTCAACTTTTAAATTATATAAACAAAAAACTAAGCACTATTTTGAACTTTGTTTAGTTTTAAAAAGTTCTCTAATTTATTTATTTAATTTTTGCAAGACCTGACACCAGTGGATTTTTTTGCCTGGAGACGTGCCTATTCCGTGGCTCGCACGGTCTCCAGACCTGACACCAGTGGATTTTTTTGTCTGTCATTTGCAAATTTTATGTGTATACGATTTTATGTGTATAATAACATATTATTTAGATCAAAAATACATTGCAAAATATAAACAAAAATTATTACCTGCTATTACGACCACAGATTATAAAGTTATGATGATTTAAAAGTGAAATTTTGGATATTTTTTCAAAATATTTGGGCCTATGTGTGAAACGTAGCAAATTACCCCTTTAACTCCCAAACGAACTAGTCGGTCCATGTGCAAATTTTGACTTTGTATTGGATTTTTAAAATATTTCCGTACGTTAATAAATTTAATGAGTTTAAATGAGAAAACATATATTTCATATCTTAAGACTTTTATAATGAGGTATGCTCTGGTATATATTTCGTATTGCAGCAGTGCCTTAACAAACGCAAAATTAACCGTCTGACCTTTAGGTATGTAGATAGACGATCGATAAAGATAATGTCTAAATATAAATTATTAATATGCTGAATTCCTCAAAGTTCACCGATTTTGATCCCGCAAAGAAAATTTAAAGACGTAACGGAAAAACTACCCTTATCTACGTTCAGGGTGAGTTTTAAAACAGTTTCGTCACGCTTGCCTCCCGCTGGTCCAAAAATATACAGGTGTAATGATGTAAACGCTAATTTGCGTGCGATTAAAACGGCGAAAGGGCAAATGAATATTAAAAATAATTATTTATTAAATCAACCTCCCCCTGTCTCGCCAAAATCAATGTGGGGAGGACTGTGAGCGGCGGTGATGACTGTAGCGTTTCACATAATTAAGCCAAAATTATTATAACCAGACCTAATTAAATTTGTATTAACTCGGATGTAGGTAATCCTGCCAAATTAAAACGAATCTCAGCTAAAATTGGATGCGAGGTTATTATAAACTTTCGTCGTGCGATACACACAAGGGATGAACCCTAAGCGCTCGCATTGATTTTACTCAAATTAAACCTGCTTCTTTGTGTTGCGCATGATTATGGTTGTTGGCCGCACAAAGTTGTTAAAATACACCCAAAATAGAATTCAAAAATAAAACAACCAAACAATTCGATCCCTTTCACAACTTTGTCTACGCGCAAGTGAGCAACTGAATGAGCCAATTTAAAAAGGTTCTCAAAGAACGCAGAGAAAGTCATTATAAGCTGGAGTTCCCACAATAAGTATAAAGAAATCAAAGCGGAACCAACCCCCAAATATTTGATATTACGAGTATTTGATTCTGTGCGAAAGTATTTCAAGGCTAAACACAGAAATTTCTCCCTTTGTATCTAAATATATTTGCTTAAAATTTGACTCGAGTTTATTTTTGTGCCATTGAGATGAACATTATTGATCAGCAATTAGTATAGGCTGTATTCCGATCAAACACTGAATATTATATTTATCCAATAAAAACTCTGAACTGAAAAAACTGAAATACTATCGCAATATAAATTTGTTAGTATATAAATTGTTCGTAAGTTGAGGATGCAGTTTTCTGAATTTAAAAGGGATTTTGATATTTGCAAAGAGTATTCAATTATATATTGTATTTAACCCAGTATGATAAAGAAATAAGAAGTTTAAAATAATCTTATCCATGTTTGAACTAATTTGATAAAATGAGTCTCAAAAAAAGAAGCATTGTTTAGAAAATTAGAGTAGTGAAGTCTTGGAAGAATTCTATTGGATAAATTAAAACAATTAATTTATACGATGATATTGGATTTTTAGTATTAGAATTTAATTACTTATGATAATACTATGATTCAATTACATATTTATTAGAATGGAAACTATGAAACGGGCATTGAGAACAGCAGTTTCTCCTCGTCGGCCTATGACTTTATGAATTTCATTTATATCCACTTGAAATTTATTGAACGTATTCTTAAACATTGCTTCTTTCCGATACACGAAGATTTTTTTTTTTTAACCAACAAGGTAGAAACGTATCTTAATGTTTCTCGATGCTCGAGTTGCGCTATGATTCAATTTGAACTTGTACAAGAAAATTAGAAGTAAATCACGTTTTGTTTCCATTTGGTTTCGGAAAAAAATAAAATAAAAATGGTACGCCCGTTTCATAGTTTCCAACCTAATATATTACATCAGATAAAGAAAAAAGTTGGATTTTCTCTTACAACAAATATCTGGATAAAGTTCAGAACATCAATCACTAATATGGATTCTAAAAATAAAAACACCCACCCAAACAATTTTCTACGAATGTTAGTATATTAAATATTTGCTGAAATTTCGCACAGTTAAGTCATAGAAATACATTTCGCGGTAATTCTTAAATAAACAACATAAATTAACATAGCGCTTAATCGAATTCAGTCTGATAGTGATATCTTGATCTCAGTAAGTGATTATTTGAAGTAAGTCATTCGTTTTTTTTTAACGTTGAGAACTATAATATTTTGTAAGTGACTTGTTCGTGTTCACGCTCCTAAATTTAGCCCAAAAATAATGTCTTTTTGATGAAATTCTAATTTAACAATGATTGAATTTGCAGTTTATATACTGTTATTTTAAAATGGGTTTGCTATTGATTTCTTTCATTTTATGCTGATTTTATATACCTTAACATTGGTTACAAGCAAATTTTATTGGAATTCTTGTACACTAAAAATATCTTCTTGGAAGAAAACAACAACAACTATGTTTTGATGAGAGATTATTTTTTTGTCAATATTATACCATTTGCATTTATTGAAGACGTAGACAATTACTGCAGAATTTATTACTTTAATATAGAAACTTTGAGTTACTATAAATCCTTTTTCTTCCACATTTTAGGGCACCATTAGTTTCATTTTTAAGCTTATTTCTTCAATTCATACATACTAAATAAATATATAATTTAACATAGTCTTCTTAAAATGGGCTAGTTCTTGAACTCATAATTTTAAGCAATTAATTATCAATTCAATTAAATCCTTCAAAAGATATCATCCTAATTTAAAAAATCTATTCTATAAGAGATTAGATCATTCATGCTCGATAACGGATTTATAATCTCTAAGAATAATATTAAATTAATGTACAAAAACGACAACGATATTTTGATATATATACTTGTTATTAAATTTTTTTTTTTGCGATTTTGACTTCGAGCAAATATTTTGCATTTATACTGAAACTGAGATTGATAATGTCATGCAAGCTTTATTTCAAAGAGTACGTTATTTCGTCTTCTTTTCTTTGTTCTGTCATTTACCATTACCTTTGCCTTGATTTTATCTGTTTCAAGATTTGCTTTCGTTTCCAGCGCAATATAGGAACTTTATTAGGCCCTTTTTTATTATCGATTTAATGAAAAACATCACAATTTTTTTTTAAAAAATAGTAAAAATTAATGTTAAGAATAATTTGTTAACGAATTGGGTATCTTTGGGTATTTTAAAAAAAATGACTCTTTTATAGACGCGGTAGAGTAAATTGGCTTGAACGTCACGAAAAATGAAACTCCAACCGGCAATTGATCGGAAAGAGAAAGAACATCATTTTGGGTGTCGTTGTATCTATCACAAACCACTGTTTCCACTGTGTGTGTGTGTGTCTATGCGTAGCATAACGCAACTAGACTAGTAATGCGCCTATTTTATTATATATTACACAACACACAGCTTCATCTTTTAGCTAACAATTTTTATGTAAGATTTTTACATTTCCTATGATCTAAGAAGTTTCACTTCTACCGCATTTGTTTTAATGAATTGGTTAAGTAGACTGTAACATCTGCTAATCTTCAAACGGGATTAGTTAAGCAAAATACATTTTAAAGAGTCCTTAATGAGTCCATTCGCATATAGACCAGACGAGCCGTAGCGTGATAATATTGGCTAAAATGCTATGAAACATTTGCGGCTAGCATAATTAATACGATCATACATTTGGGTGATTATTAGCACTTTGGTGTGGAGGCTGTGTCCATCAGAGTTGATCTAATTGGATTACTATAAACACAGCAATTTCGCTGCTGAAAGGATCATTAACTGTTGCAATAATGAGTATCATCCACGTACGGCGCTTCAAATGGACTTTTTAAATAATGCACAACCAACAGGTTTGGAGGATTTGTAAATTAATTGGGTGGCGGAGGGGGTGGAGGTCAAATTTTGAGGATCTTCAAAAAATTTAACATGAAATTTTAATTGTTGCAGACAAAGCTCCGTCGGAAGCCACGTTCAGAGGGATAGAGTTCTTGTCCTACGACTTGACCCAGACCGGTGGAGAGCCCATCGTCAGTACTCAAGATGCCATCTCCATATACTTCAAGACGAGACAATCCAACGGCCTGTTGTTTTATACAGGTGATAATATTCTTTGTACTTATATTTTTACATTCATCCTCAAAGAGAAAATTTGAATGATCATCAAAAAAATAATCATCGCAATGTGGCAAATACAAATCTATCAAGAATCTGTTCTAATTACTCTTTAAAGGCATGATTTTACGATTTAGATTACATTACTTTTTTCATATTACTAATAATATTTTGCAAATTGTTTGCTTGCAAAATGACTCCAATACAGGATCGAAGCATTTTTTTGTTGTTGCTAAAACAAACTTAAACTTCATACTTTTCGCATTTCGTTCGAGTAAAATCCGTACAAATTGGATATTTGCATCGCATTTTATTTTCTTCCATGTAAATTTGTTCCTTTGTATTGGAAGATTGGATGAAGATGGTACATTTTGGGTATGCTAGTTTATATTTCTTCGAAAAAAATCACATCAGTATTTTATTTCTCGTCAAGTTGAAATTCAGCTAGTAGATTAACATTGCCAGAGACTTTATTATCTATGTTATTTTTATAATAATATTCTATGATTAATATGCCATTAAAAGTATAGTTCGTGTGGCTAAATTTAAATAATTTGATGTAAACATATTTTTCTGATTTATGCGTATTAAATATGTAAAAAGGAGGAATAAGATTTTATTTGATCTTTTCAAATATAAATTTGATTTTGGTTTTCAATTTTAAAATTCATTGTCAAGCTTGTTATATTGAGTCTTCGAGAAAGAGAAAGGACTCCGACTGCGAGACTTTAATGACGAACCATTCCCCAGGCGTGTTCAAGGTCAACTTAATAAATAATAACGAGATGATTTTTTTCTTAATAAATCAATACATGATTGATATAATTAGTATTTCATTATCAACATTTTTTTGCAATCATATGGAAAATAAAGGTTTCATATATTTTTATTTAGTCTAAAAATAGTTTACAATGCTTAAAAATGTAAAGGTAAAATCTATTTCTAATAAGCTCATAATATCTAAAAATATATCAAAAATATCTACAAAGGCTGTATTAACGACGAGTTCTTTGAGATAGCGATAAAAATATAAGAGTGTCTTAGAACACGAGACACAACAAATGTTTTCTCCCCAAATTGTCGTTATTATTACATCCCCAAGCTCAGAACTTGATTCGGGAATAATACGACAAAAATCAGAATTTAATGGTCAATTACTTTTGAGAACCCGAGCTCATATAGACGCAAATCATATCTCAAAAGCACAAAATACTGAGTAGACGTTGAGCTTTGTTACATCTTTGCTTTTAAAGATGCCCTCCAAAATTCTTGGAAACGATCTGCTCGTACGTCTCAATTCAATAGATTTTCAATGCAGAATTATTAAATCGAACAAGCATGCCTTTACAACATTTTACTACATACGAAATGGAATAAATATCTCGATAGCATCGGGGCTTTAATGTGAAAATTATTGTATTTTTTACAACAATGGAAAGCGAAGCGATTGATTCATTGTTGGGTAATAATATCAAAGTAAGCAATAAGCGTGCACTACAAATCATTGTTCCCTGTACGAAAATCACTACAGTTTATCTATGAAAAAATATAATACGCCATTAAGGGTAAGTTTATTGCCATAATAGCCCTTTAGCATGAGCTGGCAGAATATGACCCTCATGTTACACGTGAAAATATTTAGTCTGGTAATAATACTGATTGGCTCGGAATAGCTTAAAGAAGTCGAGATTACTTACGCCAGAATTGTTGAAGGTCGTTAGCAAAGAAAACCATCAATAAAATGCGTTTCTTAAAAGGCTTAGTTCACGAATGTGTGCTTTTGGTAACGCGTGATGTTGTTGCTGTTTTACACGAATAAATTTTAATTTGTAAAATGATGGCTTTAAAGATGAAAACTGCGTTAATTAAGACATGAAATCTATGCAAATTTTAAAAGAAAGCTGAAAGAAAAATCTATACATGTTATTGTACCAATCGCTTCACACATTGGACATATACACGCTCTCAAACATCCCAATGGCGTAAGTGTACTCTTAATGTATAGGTTCGTTTTATAAATAATTTAGTTCGTTTCAAATATAAAATGAAAACATTTCTCAGAAATATGAATTCCCTTTGATTTTCCGATTTGGATGTCGTAGGTTAATCAAAGAACGGAAATGACTTGCCATTTGAAATAGTAGCAAGTCAGGAAGTATTCGTACGTACATATGCACGTTGGCTGTTACAATATTGACACGTTTGCTGATAAACATTTCAACCATCTCACAACACAGAAATTCACACATCCGACATATTTCAAAGTAAAACACACTTCCATTTAAATTGGACAAAATTCTTTCCACGCCAGAAATATACGATGCTTCTTATCATTGGCAACAAATCGGAGCTTATCTCGTGATGATGTCTTTTTTTTGTGTTCCCAACGAAGAAGCCATACATTCCGTTACATTTTCATGAAGTGGCATTTTTATGTGAGATTTTCAGAAGTGCAATTTTCACAAACGAGAAGAACATTTCGTGCAATTCAAATGGCGACTTGGCTTTACGAGCGCTTGAAACGACATCACATTTTTGCTATCCTAATATATGGGACTAGATTATGTGTTTAACTCAATTCATTCGAACTTATAAGGCTGACATAATGACCGTTTAATAATCAATGAAAAATAGTACAATTCAAATAAAATCTTGGATAATTTGTAATTAATCGAGATGGAATAACGCAATTTGAAAATTTTTCATTAATAATTATTATTTTGGCAATCCTGTTGCGTGGCTCGCACGGTCTTCAGATCTGACACCAGTGGATTTCTTTGTGTAGGGACGTGCAAAAGAATTAATTTATACGATAAAGGTGCTCACAAAAGAAATCCTAATTGAAATAATAATCGTCCCCTTTGCAAAAATTAAAGAAGAAATGCTACTTCAGACAATTACAATTGTATTTCCTTAACCCTGACCCTTGCAAACTGGTACCTCTTCAAGTTTAACGACTTATTAAATGGTTTGTATGACATGTGGCATATTGTTGGAAAAAGTATAATCTAGAAAACTTTTTTAGATTGAACTAAGTTCAAAATAGTCGTTAGTTTTTGTTTACAGAATTTAGAAGTTGACATATCTCAATACCAAAATACGTGGTGCAAGGTCTGTGTCAGTAGGAAGTGAGGCACACATGTTGTATCATTGGTCATGATAGTGATAATATACGAGTAATTTCAACATAAAAACATTAGTTTTATTCTGGTTATCATCCTTATCAAATATAGGCATGATGATTGATAATAATATTGTTATATCATATGGAATTAGTTATTATTATAAATTTATGTGAAATCTTAAGCCTTGTGGGAAAATTTCTATAAATTTTATATTCTTCCATTATCCAAAGCTTTGTTCATTCAAACTCAGTCATGGTACTTCATCTTTTTGTTATTTTTACGCACCAATTCCACCCTTTGTAATTTTTTCATACATTTCAAGTGATTGTAATTAATTAAGACATTGTAAATGAAATTTAAAAGGGAGATTCCAGATTTAAGAGCTCGAAGTCGACACATGGATTGTTATGGCGAGGGAGTAATAGCTGTGGTTATAAAACACAACCACATGCCATTGCCGGCATTTTCTGGACACGAGACTGCTTTTCAGTGGGGGTGGATTCGCACACCCCCGCCGACAATGGAGTCTTTGCGCGAAAATCCTTGTGATTCGCTTAACTGTAAACGTTTTGAATGCAGAGATGTCGCTTTCTATTATGAGAATTTAGCGGAGCTTACAGGATTATTCTGTTCGCTCTGGAAGGCGCCAACGGCTTCCATGGTGAGCTGGGCTTAAAGGCTTTGCGGTTCGCGTCTCGGTTGTTTGCTTGATCGCGGCTTCAAATGAGCGAATATACCCGATCCAGACTTGCGAATCCCAATTTCGATATGCATTTCCACAAAGGCAATTAATCCACTTTGAAGCGATACCCTTTACAAGACGTCACGTTTCAATACAGGCTGCGAACAAACAACTCCTTCATTCGGTTGGAGTGCCCGAAAAGAGGCACCGGCTCGATGGCTATGTATAAAATCAAAATTATATTAAACGAGCCATTGACGTCAATGTTGAGTGGATTAGGTATATCCATAAGAAGATCACCCACAAACATGATGTGAGATCTTATAAGGTCATCGATTTTTAAAGCTTAAGGGGTCATCTCACTTTGACGGCTCAAAAAATAGGCTATTTTAATATTTTTTTCACATTAAATACACCGTATAATGAAATTAATCTTTTTGAGATTTATTATAGCACTTTTGTATAATACTAAAAAATAAATTCGCAATAAGCTTGATGTAAATTTTTATTCGACTCGAGAGAGAGGGATTTGGCTGCGGAAAGGACGTCTTCCCGCAGTCAAGGCCAACCGCCGACTGATGAATGTTTCAATTGCAGAATAATTCCCTGTACATTGGTTTTTAAACAATTTTATATTAATATATATACTTTATTATATTATTTTTAGTATTTTTAGCATGAAAAAAAAGATAAAGAGCTTGTATTCACTGGTTGCGTATAAAAAACTATTCAAAATTTAAAGCAAAAATACCGAATAACGAGAAATTTATTAAATGTTTAAGTTGAAGAGCAGACCAAAAACTGTTTGAGATTCGTAATTGGCTATAAAGTTCGTAGAATTAAATTTTAAATGTGATGCTCAAATACCAGTTATAATGATTTAAGTATGATAATTACTATATACGATGAATATTGGCATTATTTTTCATCTGAAATATGGATATCAGTAGTATAAAATAAGGTAAAGGTCACAATTATCGCCACATGAAGGTTAAGCAAAGTCTGCACAGCTGTTATTTTGGCAAGCTCGAATTTTCCCATTTTAAAATTTACTCCAACAAAAGAGACGACTTCATCAAAAGAAGTTTTTTAATACGCTTTTTTTACCGAATGAATATACGTACGCTGGGGGGGTTATTCATGGATTATTCAACCCTTATACGCTTAACACATGGTTTGGCTCAAAATTGTTTTGAAGTACTCCCACAATAGATAATACGGGTAACAAGGAAGCCTTTGTAGATTGAATGGACTTGCACAAAATGGTCTTCAATAAATTGTAGCCATGCTCATATGCACTTTGTTCAAAGTCTGCAATAAAAATGAGAATTCATCTCCAATACTGCGGTTGACGGAGATGGCATACGATGCATCTGTTATTTTAATGTTTTCATATTTCAAGCAACATGGAAGTGTATAATACTTCCTTCCTGAGAATTATGATATATGAAGTCTGAAAAGATTAAATTAATTATCAAATAAAAATATCTATATTAGTAATAATAGGTACTAATAATATGGTTTTTGTAGGTTTTATCCAATTATTTTAATGCTGAATGTTTTACATTTTTCTTTCAGGTCACGGTCAAGATTATCTCAATCTGGCAGTAAGAGATGGAGGTGTTTCCTTGACCATGGGATTATCCAATGGGAAGCAGGAAATGCACATAAAACCAGCCCGGGTGAGGTTTGATGACCATCAATGGCACAGGGTAACAGTACACCGTAGAATACAAGAGGTATGTCTTAAGTAATATTTTTTTTACGTCGATGCTTTCCAATCATCCATCATAAATATAAATCAATTACTGAAAAATATTCAAGATTTTTATTAGAGAGTATTTCTAGTTGAAAAATGATTATCGTTAACTGTTTTAAATACGCAATTTAGTGCTGTAAACATAAAAAATGCATAAAACTTCAGGCGAAAAATCGCGTGATCTTATGGTCACGCTCATCTTTACTAGGAAGGTGTGCTATAAACATGCGGGGAAAACTTTTTCAGTTAAAAATCATAAATTCAAGAATATGCTTTCATTGTAATCCACAGAAAAATAATTCATTGGTGAAAATATTTTAATATCTACAAATTTACGTCTTTACAATGAAAGAGTTGGACTTAATCCAATCGCTTTTATTTTGGTAATCTCTTTGTATAAAATCCTAAATGTGATTAAAACCTTAATAAATCAACAATATTTTTAGAGACTCTGATACTTAGAACATAGGGACCATGTGTGGAACATAGAAACATGACTAAGTAGTTTTCTTTGGAAGACAGTGGAAATCTACTTTAGATGACCTTTTTGATTCTACTGGAAAGGGCTTTCTGGAGTGCAGAGTCCAGTCCCTTCTTTCCTCGCTAGGGCGTTGCTAGTAAAAAAATTAAATTATATTAGCCAGGGGTAATTATGTCAAATTAGAGCAAATTGGAAAAAATAGACAACCGGAGCAAATAGGTGAAACTCAGGTATCAAGTAATTTCAACTAGTCAAGTCCATATCAATAAGATCAAATGGTTCCATAGTCAAGATTGTAGTTTGGGAGTAGTCGAAACAGCCCTTTGGTTTGGGCCTCACTCATTACTAAGAGCTCAAGTCGCATTATTTAATTTATTTATTTGCGTATCCTCCACAGATAAATATAACTGCAATTATCGGATATTTTATTGAATTAATAAACGGTCTAAATAATTTTGGAAATTTATTTGCTGAAATAAAAAAAACATGCTAAGAGTTAGAATATCATTTTTTAAGTACTTGTATTATTATTTTAAGCTTTTCCCCCCCAAGGCTCTTTATCTTTTTACTCTTTACCTCTTTTCCTTTGGGGGTCACGACTTCAACGTTGACAGGATGTCCTATCCATCCTAGCCCATCTCGGGCTGCCGTTTCCAATTCCGGTCGCACTTAAGACCATGAAAGAATAACTTTTAATTCGAAAAAAAGCCTTAATTTAAAGTAAAAATATTTCCATGAATGCATTTATATTTTTAGCACAAGCATTGCTCAAATTATGCCAAAATACATTTGTTTTAATCAAAAGCGCATAAATATAAGTTTGTCAAAAACTGCCTGCCGAAAACAAAGAAAAGAAAAACTCACAAGCCCCACACGAAAGTTTTCCATTCTTCCTCCAATTCTTTTCATGAAAGCGGATAAAAATATCAGGATCAAATAATAAATAATTCATATCCACAAACACGCCGACCACATAAATTTATTAATGACCGTACACGAAATGCATTCTCTCTGTGGTTCCACAGAATGAACACTTTTAATGGATATCGATTCCCTTCCCACTAATTATCAATTCGGTTCATCGAGGCTATAGCAGGGGTGGTGAATTAATGGTTCGGGCTAACTTTCGCTATAAATCTCAATTTTATGGTATGCCTCGGTCGTGTCTTAAAAAACGTTGATTCTTCTGAAAAGTTGGAAAATGTAAGATGTAAGTTAATGATATGCCGGAAATAATTTACTGAATGTATGTTCGGAATTCCCGGAAGGTCTTGTGTCGGCATGGCTTAAGGTTACATTCCTTTTTAGGGGTCGTTGGGCAGTGCTTTTTATTTTTCGAACATTTGTCGAAAGAGCGATGAAAAATTCCTTACGTGACAAGTTTTATGAAATACACTTAAACTCGGCCAGCATTAGATTATTGTAAACAATGTGTTACATAAAATTATTGCATAAAAATAAAGATGGGATTTTATTATCGGAAAATATTTTTAAAATCGTAAATTCACATATTATACCCATACCTCGCTTTACGGCCTAGATACGTTCCAAGAAGCTGACATTTAACAGATCATTAATAGTACCATAATTAAAAATGGTTGCTATAGCAAAATGCCGTATAGCGAGATAAAGGGTGTATTGTATCATCTCAACAAAATTATTATAAGATTGATATTATCATTAGATAAATCAATTCGTTTTTTTTAAGGCGCACAAATTAACGCGTTACTCAATAAGTTCATAGGATTTTTTCACTTTACGCTGTTTTCTTCTTCATTTGGGATCGTTTGTTTGCAATTTCTTCCGTACTATGCATCAATAACAACATATAATATTCACCATTTATGATTCTTCATTTCTCAAGATAATTTATGTATAAAATGCCGAGTGCATCCTAAAATACTGAGGTCAAAACCCCACCAGCAAATAATATCATTAAAGCGAAATACCGTATAAAGAGCGGCCGCAAAGCGAGGTATGGATAAAATCACAAATGTAGACTTGATTAGGTAATTTATTCTAAGTTTACTTAAAAAGTCATGTTGGATGCAGGCGATTTCAGAAAGGCGTTGGCAGAAATAGTATTTTTTTAAGTTAACTTGGAACAAGGTGACTGATTAGAAAATATTTTAATTTTCTTTTTCTCAGATTGCTATAACCGTTATTAGATGTAGGCGATCTCATTGAGACTTTCAGAGGAAAGGAGTTTCATGTGAAGGTTATCAAATGCCTTTCATATGTGGTTAATCATTTGGGTAAATATTATTAAATGAGGAATTTTAGATAGGAATGGATCTGTGAGTGAGTGTGAAAATCCTAATAGATTTTAAATTACATTTAATTATTGTTACAAATCTAGTCATTCATAGATAGTTCTGCCCAATTTTATGAATGACTTTTGGAATTAATTTCACAAAGGCTATAAATTTGGCTTAATCAGGATCTACAATAGTAATCGAAAACATTAATATATTCGACTAAATTATATATGTATATAGTCCAGGAATTAACTCTTTACGTCAATATTTGTTAGCGCCTCGTAGCCGAAATGATTATGATATTTACATTGATTTTATTTTGCATACATAATACATATTGAATAAAAAGTCCAAATATTGAGCCGGAACTAAAAGGCTCTTCAATATCCTGCATCCGAATAATGTTTTCGTTGTCCTTCTTTGGACAAACAAATAATTCATTACAAGAGAAAAAATATTATTTACTATATTTGTACATTCTTATTGTATTTTTTCGGGATATGCAAATATGCGTACTTTTGGGATTAGCGTTTTATGAATTTATAGGCAATGAAAGAATGTATAGTTCAAAAGCTTCTTCCTCCCATAAAATGATATGGGGAGTTCACCTTCACATACAAAGGGAACCCGAATACAGGCGCAGGGCCGGAGGGGTCGTAAAATTTTTACAATGTTACGTGTCGAAGGCACAGTTGTCGACTCTGTATCCAAATAAGGAAATTGTGGTATTTTATATACGCATAACAAAGTTTGACGTTGTTCGGTGAAAGCTATCACGTACATTTTAAAACTTTACAAGAAACTTTTTTCGGGTGAAATTATTGCCTTCGGCATATTGCAAGGATCGCGAGGCCCTTAAATATCGCTTTAATGCGAAAAACATTATTTTTCGATAATTCGATCGAAGCGCCCGAAAATAAATTTGCCCTTTAGAATGTAGATTTGTGATTTTTAAGGGGTTATAGTTATATTTTTAGAAGCTCTCTGAATAAATGAAAAGATTTACGTTTCGCGTTTAAATTTTATGAAAAGACAGAAAATACGACACTTTTAGGAGCGTCATAAGGAAGTGCCACTTGCCTTCTACTTCCGGGCAGGCTCTTTCAGAAGATTTTTACGGTGTTTCAGCAGAATATTTTATAGTCACTGTACTATATATTTAAAAATAAAACAGTCGTATTCAAACGAAGAAATTTTCATATGATTGATTTCTCGAATGCTAAAAAATAATGAAAAGTTTCATTTCAATCACATTTTGAATAGGAAATCATTACAACCACAATGATACATTAATATAATTCAAATCAAATTGTAAATCATTTTTTTATGAATATTTTTACAAATATAAATATACAAAATTCTAGCATTTGTTCTCTAAAATCTTGATTTTTATTAAATGTTACGTGAAGAGGGCAATTGGCTCTCTAAGGTTGCAACCAGATCAGATGATGCTTCTTTTGGTACAATTCGTGTGAACTATTCGCTACTGGACCAAAAATGAGATCCCGAAAGGTGGACAATGATAAAAATACCTTTGTTTAAATTGTGGTTGTTTGATGCTACATAAAATGAAATCAGATTCCATTTGCGAGACCAAGATCCAAACCAGCTCAATATTAGCAGATAAATTACGTTACTTGAAAGTATCAAGCTTAAAACTCGCTTTAAAATGATCACGACCCACAATTGTAGCTTTGAAATATAAGTGGCCCAAAAGTGGATTAGATTCTGGACTCTTATTATAAAGGTTCGGGTTCAAATCCAGATTGTGGAAACAAATTTTACCGTACCAACAAATTTGGGAGATCAAAAATATTAATATTTCTGAACGATCGTCTCAATCCAGGTTTACCCTGATTTCCTGGATTTGAAAAAGTAAATGCTGAAGCGATTAATAAAGTCGTGAAGGGCCGCCTATGAATAAGTGATTGAATTTGCAACAATAATTAAATTATAATTTATATATAATGATGATTTCGCTACTCACTCCTAGATTCCCTCCTCTCCTACCTTTCCAAATAATCGTATCCTTACTTTACTACCTGTGGAAGGCAACAGAAAACCAGAACATTAAATCCTTTCCCTAGTAAAATCTACTATGAGTAGATCCCAAAATGGTTTTCGTTTAATTGCTGGACCGTTTTTGGGGATTAGTTGCATTTAGGATGCTGCACTTTCATGTTATGTTTTGTACTCTTTTGGTGACTATACTCATCAAGAGTAAATTGTGATTTTTGAAATTAAAATTTAACAACCCAATTTACAATGGATTGATTTACTCGGAGTGAATAATTTGTTGAATTTAATGTTTTATCATTTTCTTAAAAAAGAGACTGCAACGTGCGCTAATAAAAATATTTGCGATATTTTAAGTGTCCGCAAATGTCAAAATTGGTTCCAGAAATTTCGATATGGAAATTTTGATTTGAAAAATTGCCCTAGAAGTGGATGCCAGCGTAAGGTGGATGCTCCTTGACTGTTAAAATCGAAAGTAATCCAACAGCAACTATTGAAAAAATGTCGGCCAATATCGGATACTTATGGTCGAATGTTCAAGGAAATCTGAAAAAAATTGGGAATGTGCGGAGATAAAGAAGATGAGTGCCGCACGAACTAAGCGAAGAGATCCTGGACAATCTCATTAACGCCTGCGAACAACTTCTAAAAATGGAATTCAAAACGCCGTTTTTAGGCGATTTAATAACTAAAGATGTGAAATAGATTATTTACTCTGATTATGGATGCAAAAATTAATGACTATCGAAGTATCAGGTAGCAAAACCCACCCCTAAGCCCTGCCTGACATCAGAAATATTATTTTGTCTGTTTGGTAGAACTGCAAGGGTATTATTTATTTTGAAAATTTAAACCTGAACAAACAATAAATACAATATTTAATTGTGAAAAATTAGATCGTTTAACGGCGGAAATACAAAAAACCACCCTTTCTCGTGGATCGAAGATAAGTGTTTTTACAGCATGACAATACTCGCCCCTATACGGCGAAAATAACGCGGAAAAAAATAAACAGCCTTGAATGGAAGACAATTTGACATCCTCTTTATTCTCCAGACATTATTCCGTCGCATTTTCATCTTTTAAGATCCATGCAGTATTATTTGAATGGGAAAAATTACAAAACAAACGATGAGGTCAAATATGGGCTTTAAGAATATATTCGTTCAAAGTTCGTGATATTTTATGACAGAGGAATTAAAATGGATATTACATTTTGTGAATAGTTTTTTGGGTTTTAATAGGATTTTATATCAAGGTTTTTATATCAGGATATTTTTGCGTTAGAAGACGTGCATAGTCGTATTGAAATATGACTACTTTTTAATGGCCAAATTTACACTTTTATCACAATCATTTTGATTTGTGATTATTGTGGTTAAACCGGGCTCAAAGGTTAGAATATGTGTATCCTTTTAAGATAGCTATTATTTTTTGCATTTTTTTTGTAAGTTATTTTTTTCGCTACAAGCTAAAATTCGCTAAAATCTGAAGAAGAAATTGAACTATTTTTCGTCTTGATATTATAAAATTCAAAGTGTTTATTCTTTGTTCTTGGTTAGCCGTGGAGAAATTAAATGGTATCAAACATCCAGCTTATTTACTTTGCCAATAAGTTTTAAATGGTATTATGATTCTATGATAGTTCAAGTAGTGATGTGAGTAAGTTACGGTTAAAATTTGAAGATCTGCATCCTTCAAGTTTATTTGATATATCTTAGGTTTTAATATCGTTATTGAATTTAATACTAAAGCAGAGCATCTTACCAAAATGAATGTTTATGTGATTAAATACATTAATACGATATATTTGTATTAAAAATAATCATTTTGGTTATGTTGTATATTGTATAGTATAATATGTTCGTTCCATGATGGTATTAAGAGACACGTTTTACGTATTTCTGGCGGAGTTGATTTATTTGCGGATTCGTATTATGGGCATGAGAATGTGCAAACAAACAATAATAGAGATAGAAAGCCTGAAGGTTCTATTGAAGCCTCCGGAATGAGATGTTTTATTGAATATTGTCCGTGTCCTGATTTCGTTTTTTTATTTAATATTGGTTTTCCCTTCTTTCGCATGTACAATACGTTTTAATGTAAGTGGAAAAAAAATCTTTTGAATAATTTAATACAATGAAAATCGATTCGGAAAGCTTTTTTAATTGTTTGTTCAGAGAGAGAAAAAAAACACCCCTATGTAAGCAAATTTGGAGTATTTGTAGCGTGTGGGTTGTCGTCGTCTTTATTAATTCTCGGAATTAATTATCAACGAAAATTGAGATTCGGGATAAACACTCAAAGGTAAGAGGTATTACAAAGTCTAAATCCACAAGATTCAATCTCAAAGCGGAATGGATGGATAGAAAAGCGATTAAAGTAATTGGACTGCACTATTTAGAGCAAATAAACTTTTCTAAGAAATCGAGCTCTTTTAACGTGTGGGTTCATTAAACCTTTATACACTTTATAGCAGTGTTTAATCTCAACACGTACAATTATAAATTTGATAAGCGAAAATGATCGAAAATGCCTTTTAATTCATCCCCAATTCGATCTAAAAGGGTAGAGCCTAATTATTATACTCGTCTGCTCCTATCGATCGGCGGATGTCCTTAAAATAGAGTTTGCATATTAATAATGCTAGAACAAACTCCGTTCGTTCTATTTCTCCAGCAAATTTACAGCTCCGTAATTGATATGTGAATATTTCATTCGAGAGACTTTCAAGAATAAGCTTTCTAATATCAAAAACCTTGCATGTAAGCTATACACAGCTAAAACTTCCGCCGAAGAAGTTGAGTGTATCGTTTGCACAGGAATCATGCGAGTCTTATACACACAAGTTTGTATTTTAACTTTAAAATTTATGCTGATAATAGAATAAATATTGATGGCAATTTTTTCATATTAATTTATATATAGCGTTTTTATGCTATAAGTCATCAACGACATCTGATATCATAGTTGATCTATCGAAGTACATAAATATGATCATATTAAATGATGCGCTCTAAAATTACTAATGAATAATAAAATGATAGACTTTCAAAATGACATGGAATCATATTGTCAATAGAATTTTTATTAGAAAGTGGTGATCGTTTTGGGTCGAGTCTTAGTTCTACAATGAGTTGCTTATGGCTCTTATATGACGAAGATGGTAATTCCAATTGAGTTTTAGCATTTTTTTAAACATAATAAACCATGCTTATTTATTTTTATCATGATGCATGAATGCATTTTTTAAAAAATATTTTTAATAGTTTACGCTTTACGTTTGTTCAATTGTCCATCATGTTTCCGTGTGTCATGCAAATGGATAAAAAATATACCATAAATCATTCTTCAATATATTTTAATACGGGATTCAGTATTAAGGAAGTAGGATTATACTCTCGTTGCCCTTTAAATTAAATTAAGTGGATTTTCTTCCGTTTAAGTTGCAATACAAAGGATGCCTTTTATGAGACAGCGCAAGGCGCTTTCATAATATGTGAACAAGAATAATATACCCTAATAAAAGTTTATATGAAATAATAAAATAGAACAAATTGAAATGAATTACCTTGCGAAAGCCGAACAAAGAGAATGCTCCGGCAAAACTGCAGCGAACAATAATAGGGGATGCTTTTTGCGATACGGCTCCAGGAGGAGGAGAGTGTAGGCGAATAGACACGGATAAGCGGAGATATTTCCAAAGCATTGGTTATTATCTATTGTCTACATGAGACAATGGTCGAGTCTGGTTAAATTGCCTGAGAGGAGTATTTCCGCCTATCATCGATCAACCCCGGCCTGGACAAACAGCCACCCTCACAAATGGCCGGCGCTGTCCAATTGCCCGGTATTGGGACTTATTGAAAAATGAAGTGACCGACGGCTTATGTAACAGCCGGCCAATTTACTTGTCTAGCGGTGAATGAAATTAATGTAATATCTCATGTATGATGGAAGTCTCGGTAATGAAGGATATCACTACTTTCTTGGCACTAGTTCAGCCCTCAAATGAAAATGAAGCATTATCGTGTATTTTTTCAGTAATTATATGTAAGATTCATTCAAAAACACATCAATCCTAATTTTAGTTTTAATTTCTGTTGTGTCATTCCATAAATAATAGAGCTTATTAACATTAACGGTACCAGCATTTCACATATATATGTATAATTATACCGAAAAACAGGAGTCAAAGGATTTAAAAAATGGATCGAGTTGGACACTACCTTAGGGATACGTATCCCTTATTTATCTCGTAGTATTGTGCTACTTTTTAAATCAAAATAAAGTGTTCAAAATTAAAAGAAATTATTTAAAGCACCAAGTAGATTTTGAATGGATGTTCACGAATCTCCAATCTTCGAGTTATTCCCCATCACATTCCGAGGTTTAAAAATGTTTCGTGCATTTTACCCTTAAGCCTCTAAGAATGTCATGAATCCTGTCTTGTCATGGTCATCCCAAAAGCCTACGTATTGTAAATTTACCAAAATTCCTTCTCCACATTTTTTAAAGCAGAAAAAAATAAGAAAAATGTTCCTCGCTCGTCTTCATAATTAAAATCAACCCTTATTCGTACTCGTTCGTCCCTATACGAATTTCGTGGTCGTCAGCACATTTACAAATTGATTTATACTCTATAATAGTATTTCTATATTTAGAAGAGATCCCTCAAAATAAGCATAGGGATTCTGATTCTCGTGCATTGTTGGAGTCTCAGTGAAATGTAAGCAGTATGTCAATTAAATTATTAAGAAAATAAGGATGCAAATTTTGTATTAAGCTAGCAAATAATAAATGAGCATATACATGATAAAACAGTGGTTTGAAGACAACACAAGGTGATAGTTATGTATTGACGATGATAATTTATAATTACGTTCTTATCGATCAATTACCACCACATTTGGAAGAAATTGGTCTTATTAACTATCATTTTAATAAAATCATTGAGTGCTAGTATTTTATCTCCAGATGAGAAAAAAATTACCATATCAGCAAATTTACGAGACTGGAAGAATTAATATGTATGCTCAAGCGTTTCGAATCAGGTTTACCCTTATTTTCCGCTCATGAATATACAAATACTTAGTGGATTAATCAAGCTGGACAGGACGATCTACGAGACGTTGATTTGTTAAAGATAATGAATATGTTAATTTAAATTCAAAATTCAAAATGTAAATAAAATTATGATCTTTTTGATTTCGCTGAAACCAAAAACATCAAAATTTCACTTGATTTCACGCCTTTGTCTACGAGAAAACGCGTTGCGCAACAGAGGATGATACTTTTCGCCTTCTTTGTGTGTTGGGATCAAGAGTCTTCCTATCAGATGGGATAAATTTCTTTCTAATGAAGGGAACTTTGTAGAAAAATAAGATGCTCCATTTGTATTTTTATACAGCACTAATAAATTTGTACAGAAAAATTCCGGGTTATATTTGAATCACCCTCGTATACATATATGAAATATTCGAATATTTTCCCAATTATCGAATAGTTTACGAAGTACAAAAATAATAAATTGTACAATTCGGAATTTAAAGCGATGTACAATAAGCAAACTTATTTTGTAGGACTTAAAATTGTGTCATCCCCTTTGTCCTATGTAAACATGTCACTGTCACCTAGCTTTTATGTATATATACCCGGAATTGTGTTCTAACATCTCTCAATATATTTGGACGATAGATTGAGGCCCTAAATAAATAAATATTTCTAAAAGAAGACTTTATGGTAATATATTAAATATATTTATGGGAGATTTTCGTGCAATGATTCTCGATTTGCTGTTGTAATATGCTTCAGATTTAAAGCTGTTCATCACGTCAAATGGAATTGTTTTTCTTAGAGACATCCCTTGCTATTCAATTTTGAATGGGCGGGATAAATAGGACCCAAATCATACGAGTGTCCAACACGTCATCTACAATAGTTTACAGAGCTAGATTACCCATGTTAGGGATTCACAGGTAATCCTGTGAGTATCACTACGTTGTAAGCACCTTGCTATAAGACCATTGGAGGCAATCCTATTTGAGTCGAACACCTGTACAGTCTAATTCTGGCTAGTAAATAGCTCAAGGAGAAATGCTACAAAGCAGCAGTATTCCACTTCGGGGTCTGCCGACACCCCAGGGATCCCACGGATCCTGAGAACGGATAATGCTCGAGGAGAGCCTTTTTTAAGCATTTTTTTGCGTTAATGTAGGTCAGAAAAAGTAGCCTTTCGCTATGACGAAGGTCGAATTCGAATATGATGAATATATTTTTTGTTGCATAGAAATTTTTGTTACACTGGGGGATCACGTCATTCTATTTTAGTGCCCACAATTCGGCGATATATCATCGAAAATGTCTGTCTTTTGAATTTATAACCGATTGATCGTATCTTCGTCTCCGCCGTAATTTATTCCCATGCTTAGAAGTTTACAAACAAAAATATGATTCATTACGAAAGAAAATATTCAATAGCACGACCGAGATGTGCTCTTGGAATTGGGTCAAATTTGGCTTCTTTTTTCATGTTATAATAGAGAAGTGTATAAAAAGATCCCTTGAGAAAAATATGAAACTCACTCTGGGGTAAAATAACGCTGAAATTAACTTCAGCATAAAGATACGGCTAGCAGGACTTACTTCACTCGATTTTTAAATAAGAATTTAATTTTTTCAAAGCGCTTAATATATCTTATACATCTTTGTATACGAAATATATAATATATAAATTGCGCAAAAGAAAAGAATACACAGAACATTCTTCCTTTATGTAACATAAATTACTCGCAACCGACAAGATGTACGACTTCATCATTTGCTGAACAGAGACTGCTTCCTTTCAATGGCAACGTGTAAGGGATGATTTTTTTCAGAATGGGCAGAAATAAGAATTACAAAGGGAAAAAATCTTTGTTTGTATTTATCAATAAATCATTATTATAATTGGAATAAATTTCAATTCGCAAAATTCACGTTGAAATATATTTTTGTGCACTGGACAACTTAATATGAAACAGCGTGCCGATTATACAATAAATTACAGCTTAAATAACGCATTCTAAATATGCCAATTGCACGAATCGGTTAATTGAAAAACGGTTATGGGCGAATTTAATACATCTGCCATGTGATATAATTACATGTATTTTATACGCCGACTAATAATTACAATATATACATTAGGGTGGTCCTTATTTTTCAACTTTTAAAAAAATAGATAGTAGTCATATGATCAAAGTGATTATAAAATAGTAATTTATGATACCACACCCTCTCAAAAATTATAGAAAATGTTACTGCAGACAGGATTTCTTCTACTCAAAAACAACTGCAAGATGACTATAAAGAGTTACTGAATCTTTCCATTATTTACTTGGGAAAAGTTACTTTCATTTAAGAAGTCTGCTGGTCACGATTCCCAACATTTCCAGAATCTATGCTTTTGTGCAGTAATTTAAATAGGTGGGTGTTAAGCCCTCTAGATTTGATGTAATTTACGATTATTATCAGTGAATCGAATACCTTTTGCAGAGGAGTTGGAAGTCTTACTGGCAAGGGCCCCCACAAACGTTTTTCCACTTTAATCCTCCGATCTCAAAAAACGTATTTATCTTCTCCACAATACCTTCACTTTTTATAGTAGATTCAAGACCACTTTAAAATAGGAACTCTTCTTTGATGTCATCTGAATGAATCTATTTCACGAAGACAAGCAACTGAGCACACGAGCTTACGTTTGTTGATTCATCAACTTGAAAAGAAAACAATGATAAAACTTGATTTCATTAAAAATCTACTCTTTAGCATCTACGGACAATCTTGATATAATAATATTATTAGATTGAGACATTCATTGCATTTTTACTTGCAAAATAAACTATTTACATAGAAACAATAATAGCATAGTGTATTTTGTCATTTTGTAAAGTGCTCATAATGTTATATCGATAGTTGATTTCGTTTGGGCGATTTCATCATGCAATTGATGAGATGAATCTTTCGGTTTTCATATTAAAACGTGTTCGTTATTTGGGGCCGCTGAACAAATGGGGTTGAAAACAATTTGATATTATATTTATTTTGCAGCCGTAGGAAGAGCTCTATCAAATAAATTGTTTGGCGAGGCTAAAAGCATGGTTCAATTCTATGGCACGACTCGTTTGAAATTCATTTAAACCCATCGAAAAACTCATCATGGAATCGATTTGTAGTTTTAAAAACCATTTCTATCGTCTTGTTCTCGTGCTCGCTTTGTGGCAGGCGAAATATTTCTGTTTTGCTCTTTGGGGGAGATAAATCGACGCCGTCCATATTACGAGAGACGATTTGTTGCTTCTACTATTGTACTATTATTTTTCCGATTTGGACTACTTTCTGTCTTAAATGTAATTTTTGTCAATATTCTTGGAAAATAGTGTTTTTTCTCATTTTTTTTTAGATCATTTTTGCGCATTTTGGTCCGGAAAGGGTTCCTTATCCAGCGGGCGAATCTTCCCCACCACTTTTATCATATATGAATACTTTCGTTCAACATACGCTATTCCTTCACGAGATACGATCCCACAGGTCTACCCTAGTAGAATTTGGTCCGGGTAGGGAAGGCCTTCAAAAATGATTACCGGAAGTATCTTCAATAAACAATGCGGAGATTACTGATAAAAGGTCAAATGGGGAGGTGGGTCAAGTACCACGCACCCTTAGCCACCCCCCGGGGGCTAAATGAAACCATTTCGTTAGCGTTGCGGAACTGGGTCATTGCTGTGCGCATCATTGCACTGCTCTCGAGATTGTTTGCAGACGTTTATCGCCGTAATTTATTTATGTAATCCTGCGGTTTGCCTGCCATTTTGCAGAAAGGATGTTTTTTTTTTGGGATCCTTTTTTTTACATACGCATCCCCTGACGCAGTGGCTTTTTTAATATTGGAGATTTCTAACAACCCTCTTTGAAGTGTTTAGACAGATATCCCTGTATAGAATAAAGCAATTAAAATTATGAAATATTATTTTGTATGTGTACTAGAGTGAGCTTGTCGAATATCCTTATCGCTATATTCTAAAATAGATATTATAAAGAATTAAGATTTTTTTGAAAATGTAGAAATATTTTATAGTAATAGTAATATTATATAATATTAGTAAAAATAATAACAATTTTATATAATACTTGATATTACGAGTATATGAGTTAATGATGATTATAGTACACATTCTGAAAAAAACGTCTTGTAGAAAAATACACTATTTGTTCCAAAAGTAAGAAGAATTTAGAGGAAGAATTTAGAAGGCTTTAGAGGCAAGAGGCAAAATATCTGATTTTTATTAGAAAGTTGCCAAAAAAACTATTTATAACGACTATAACAATTCTCCTTGTATATAAAGAATCCAATATAATGTACGATATTATATTAAATTTACTGACTTCGTAATTTTTATAATATATTAGATAATACAGCTTTTTGTGCGCTATTTCGATGCATTTCCTCAATAAAGACATTTAACACTACTCTCACTCAATTCGCTGTTCTTAAATTCTTATATAAAATAAAATTTATAGAATTGAATAATTTTATGTACTTGTTAGTATTTTTAAAAAATCATCATCGCTTTTATTACGATGTCAATTTTCCCTTAAAAGCAAAATATACCGAGCCAGTAATGAAATATGACTGTCAAATATGCCAAATGAATTTAGCAGGGTGACAAAAATTAATTGAACGAATGGTGGTTGAAGGCTGTCATGAACGCAATCTGAAAAACGGGATGCATTTCATGCGGATTATAATAATAATGATGGTAGAAATATTATCGTATGAATATATGAATAAATATTATAGTTCAGTTTTATTTATATATATTATACAGGTTGTTTTGCACATTAGAGGGGGTCTTTTGCTACGTTTCATACATAAGTCCTATGTCCTAATAATGTATTTTTGATCTTATTAAACAATTAGTATAAAGAAAATTAGTTCTGAGCTTCCAAAGTCATAAAAAATATTCGAAAGAATGAGAAATGTCAACTTCTAAATTCTCTTAATAAAAAACCAACAACCATTTTGAACTTAATTTAGTTTTAAAAATATCTCTAATTTATACCCTTTCCAACGATATGCTACATATTATACAAATCATTCAATAAGTTGTTAAACTTGAAGAGTTACCAGATTGCCAGGTTAACAAAATACTTTTTTTTACGTTTAAGCTGTTTTTATTATATTTGTTTACAAAATTTGTTCAGATTCGCCATTTCTGTCTGTGTATGCAAAGACAACGATTATTTTTTCAATTAGGGTTTCTTTTGTGGGCATCTCTGTCGAGTAAATGAATTCTTTTACACATCCCTAGATTAAGAAATTCAGTAGTGTCAGATCTGAAGACCAAGTGAGCCATGTAATGGGGCATGTCTCCAGACAAAGAAATCCAATGGTGTCAGATCTGGTGACCATGCCACGGAATAGGACTGCTAAAATAATTAATTTACACGACAGAGGTACCCTCAAAATATATCCTACTTGAAGGATTTTGGTCCATTTATATGTAAAACACCCTATATATAATCTTTGAGAGACAAATTAAAAATTCAAATTCCGCCTATGTTTTTAAATATAAATTATGTTTTTAATTCAAGCGTTCCCACAGAAGCTTAGAAGTTAGAGGTTAATTTTATTAGAATTTATTCTTAAATGTTTGGTAAGCATTAAGAGTAAAACATGTTAATTGTTGATGGGAGAATAAATAGATCCAAATTAGATTTAAATTTAATATTGTCTGAGTCCAATAATTTAACTATGTCTTTCTTATATTACGTTATCCTTTCTGTCTTCTTAACAGTTTGCTCGGCATTGAATTTGTTCGTTTCTCAGCATTTTCTGCTATGAAACGTCGCTTAACAGCACGTAGTACTAATTCCTTGAAAACACGTGTCTGGCAGACAGTACAAAGTGTAAAAAATGATTTTCTCCTTGACACATGTGTCTGGGAAAGCATTTTAATTTGATGGTGAGCTGAGTCACGTTGTGGTTATAAACCCCTGGCCTAGCGAAAATGAAATTGAATTTAATACACTTTTTGCATAGCAAAAATTGATAGAATGTACATCCATCCATCTTATTTCATATTAATGCGAGAATTTATTTTTATAATACTAAATTTTTATTTTCTCTCTTTCCAGATATCACCCATCACCAGTTTTTGCAGGGTAAGTCAACTTTTATGATTCAATATTTTTTTATTGCCCGGGGGTGGTTTTTTATCCACTCGGATTTGTTTCTTAATACGCGCTTTAAGCTATCGCCTTTCGACTCATTTACATTTTATCCACAAAAGGTTCGATAATCCCACTAGTCTATTTGATTCGATTGGATCTTCCTACGCCTTTTACGTCGTGCAATCTTTGCCCGGGAAACTTCAGACGCTCATCCATCCCAGGATATGGCTTATATCAATTTTCATTTCCTCTCTTTGCCATTTCCATCGTCTTTCCGGCGCTGACTATACTTCCCTCCCATCGTTACTCTCGTTGTGGACTCGTAAATAAAATGTTCGACGGTCGCTACTCATGAAGATTTTTTCGGGGCCTATGTAGAAAAATAAGGAGATAAACTTCATGAAATATAGATGAGATCATTCTGGAAAATAATTTAATTTAATTGGATTATTTAAAAATATAATTGAACCATTTAATATACAAACTCATAGTTATTGCTTATTACAATAGACAAAATTAAAATTTCATAGGCTTTCAAGACTTTTATATTTTGTGAAAATTTGTAATTGTATTTTAAGCTACGACTCTATAAATTTGAATTCGACGTATTTTATAAAGGACATTTAAAGTCTTGCAAACCAAAATCTGAACAGATCGAAATTACAAGGGAGAATTTGGCTGTTTAATATAAATTTAAAAAGTAATCCTTTCTGTGTTTATTTTATGTACATTGAATGGTTGATTACTGATTAAATAAAAAATAAAGTGACGAATAGAATAAATTTGCCAGATTTATATTGGGATTTTGTTTAACGAATTTATGATCATCGGAATTGTGATCCATCCCGATGTTATCTTCTTAGGGAATAGTATTATACAAGTTATCATTTTAGATATTATAAAACCTCTTTATAAAACGACACGTCTTCCATATAATTCATAAATTATATGATAATTTATAACCAGGGCATTAAATTTAGCTTTACTGCAAGTATTGCCAAAATTGATGACTTTTCAGGATTTTTCTTAAACACAATAATACACGATCTTAATTTTCATCAGCAATATAATGTAACAAGAAAAAACAATTTCAACAGTGGTGGCATAATCAAATTTCGCCCTTAAAAATGGGATTGTTTTATAGATGTAAGGACAGGTATGAACGTGTATATGCAATAAAAGTAAAAAAAAAGTCGTAAAGCCAAAGTCACGTTTTACTGTATTCGTAGCAGCAGATTTTCGACCTTTGGGTTAGCTAAATAAAATCTCGACTCTCGTTGTTAATGTTATTTAAAACTAAAATTGTTTGTTATAAAATCAAACATGGTTGAAATAAAATTCATGCAAACTTTGAGCAAATGTTTCAAAAACCTCATAAAATGTCTTTATTATTTTTACATTTTGGATCGCATTCGTTAGAGATCTAAATTATACGAACTAAATTCTATTTAGTTGTTTCGTCATTGAAAACTAGTTTTGTTGAAACTTACCGTACCAAGAAATTGAAGAAATTAGAAGTATTAATATTTTCCGTCGATCGTCCAAATCAAGTTTAGCCGACTGTTCTATTTCTTATAAAGTATTGACATGTACATATCCACTATGTAAGAGATAGCGAGTGTTAAGCAAGCCATGGTTTGTAAAAGTAGTAATGAATAGTAGTTAAACTGAGTATCAGCTTGCTGCTAGAAGGGTATTTAAGTATTTAATCTTTAAATAAGTACTAGTCAAGTGGTCAATAGTTAAAATACATAAAATCGTATAAGCATAGTAGTTAGGAGTAGTCAAATGTGGTTATATATCTGCATCATCCATGCATTCAAAACTTGGATCATTTAAATTACGATCGAGCCTCTCCTTGACGTTTTCCCTATTCATGTTTTCGAAACATTTTAATTTGTCTTTTTGTCTTTACTTTTGACCAAGATTGTGTTATTCTGTATATATCATCCAATATCATAATTTTTTCCAGAAAATGATTGTCATTTCATCAAAAAATTTGTCATCTTCCTCAGCAAGAGTTTTAAGAAGACTCTGACGATAAAGACGTTTCATTGATTAAAAATCATAATAGGGGGCAAAAAAATTGCAAACATAAGTCCATCGCTTGTTTTCAATATGCATTCGTTCAGATGAGAATGGGCACTAATAGTACTGCTTCTCTGTGGCCATTCCCTTATTTTTTTCAAATAAGGGATGACGTGCCCCTTTCTAGCTATAATAATCGAAAGGAAGATTTTCCATTTGAGTTCCTTTAATATATCGAGGTTTATTTGATTTCCCAATCAGTAAAATTTCATTTTATGTGTTCCTGGTGCGTTTCCAGTTTCTTATCACCCTGGATCTTTTTTTCACAATTTTACACTCGTTGTGATATCTGCCTCATGTAACAAGATTTCTTAAACATCATTGTCCGGTTGTTTTGAGAATCAAGATAATTAAGATATGAGAACAGGCGTTTGTTTTGGTAATTAAGACACAAACATCATCCTTATCGCTTTGAATAGTTTTAATTTTCTTTTATCTTGACCTATATATGTGACACCTTATGTACTATTCGGGAATTGCCTCATTATTCGAGTATCACCACATATTTTTTTTAAGTATAATTTTTTTGTGTGCGTCTCATAATCACAAAAAATAAATCGTGTTTTTCAGGCACGAATAATCCGCAAATTAGATAATCCACACCCGGATCATCGAGAGTATATTGTAGTTCTAAACTTCTGAAACATTTTGGCGGTCTTTTATGCTTTGAAACAAATTATTATAGACCGAATCGAGCTAAATTACTTACTTTATAATTTCCGTAACCGATACAAACACAAAACCGCGACCGCTTTATATGAATTTTGAAGCATTTAAACATCGACGCAAAGCAAGCACATAATTTAACGATAATTTGTATCGTTGTTAAACAACCGCCGTTAAGTGGGGTAAGCCAAACAAACGGGGCACGACGTCAGATTTTACTAGCCATAGCCTAACTACCCTTACATCCTCGGATGCCACCGAATTCCTGCTCTACGGTTTTCATTACTAGATTTATGGCAAAGAGGAGCAGAGAAGAAAGCGTCGTATTTTTACGCCACCGTTTTACATGAAATATCCGGCGTCGTCTTTTACGATGCCGTTACATTGGGAAAATCGGCGCACGTCTGAAGCACCCTCTCCAGAAATTCCCGGCTCTGAAGAAACCCCTCCCGGGGCCACCTCTCTGTTGATAAGGGATGAAGAAGAACAGGGGGCACGGGAAGTACGCGCATCCAATTTTCCTAATGGGTGAATTAACATAATAGCTCCGACTCAATTTGATCAATGGGTGTATCAATTTAATTCTTCCTTGTCGGGTGTATTTAAATTTAATCAACGCGCGTGCAAAATGGCATACGCACATACGCACAGTGCTCTAGACTTTACAAGATCTAGCACGAACCATTAAAATGTGTCTCTCGAAAGACCCCCATGAATTATTGAATTATTAAGAGGTTCTGTATTCATTAAAAGACACAAAGACAGGTGAGAGCTTTAACCACTACTTTGCGAAATTTGCCATCTGATTTGAATCTACGTGGAAGGAAGATATTAAATACTTCTAACATTAAAAAAATTACATTTTTAGGGAATACAGGAATTAAAGCAATTAAATATATTTTTAATACAATGACAATTTTTAAAAAAAATGACATGTTTTTAGCAAACAATTTTTTCATATGAAATGTCCGATTAAAAATTTTAAACGGAATGGTACATGAAAAAAACTCATCAAAAGCAATTATCTCGAGAAAAATAATTTATTTCATTAGTGAAATATTTTTTACATATAAAATTTAGCCCTGATTGCAGAAAAATAGTTTTGCTTAAAAATCGGACATTTCGTATGAAAATATTTTTGAAAAGTCAGTTCAAAGCGAATTTTAATGATAATTTAACAATAGGTATTAAAAAGAAAATTATATTTAAAAAATAAATGATTCATACATTTTTGTTAAGATAAACATTGGCCCGTGAACGGTCGGATTTATTGGTCGTATTCAAATAAATTGCCAAGCTCTGAACGGATTTTCCATATTCGACGTGTATTTGCTCCCACTGTGGAATTGCAGTATGTAAATCTTGCATTATGTTGGAAAGACGTTGCTCAATTTGTAGTTCCCCAAGTATAGAGGAATTTGTGCGATCGTTTATGGAATTCGTAACAATATTTTGAGCTGTGAATTCGAAAAATATCTTCGGTAACACAAGTATTTGCAGAATTTTTCGCCGAAAGCCTGTGATACGTGTATCAGTCGCTTGAGGATTTATTCCATTTTTAACTGCATTAATGGACTTAAATTTATGGAAAATAATCACACTTCTAAATGTTACATAGAGTACGATATACTATCTAAATAATTAACTCAGTCCATCGGCAATAATTCATCTGGAAAGCCAGACGCTCTTGCAGAAAGTGGCCGTTTGGCGAAATTTTCAGGAGTGTCACCATGTCAGAGTGAAAATAGATTAAGTAAAATGGATCGCTATCGCCGGAAACGTGACAATTATATATTTGGCATTCTACGGCTAAACATGATGAATAAAAGATGACCAATTATTGCTTGTCCAAATTGAATTCCCTCATATATACATGTTACGGCGTTGTGACGCCGGAAAAATGCTGTACTCTATCAACGTCAAAAATGAGGGGATACGTGTCCGGAAGTGTCCCCGAAATGCTCTCATCTATTCTATTATTTTAGTTTTATGTCCCTCCAACAAAATGGCATGTGTAAATATCGTAAAAAATATCTCAGACTGTTACGTGATGTCATTTGGGCTCGTTTTGAGCGCTTTGTCTGAAATCGCCTTTTTAAATTTCATTTTCAGCTGTGCTCGTATGTCAAGTGGTACTCTCGTATAATTAATATTGGATTATGTTGAATACTTTTATGAATAATGCTTTTTGATTCCACTTATTGATCTGGAATATAAGATGTACCCATAGAGTTCCACCAAACAGACAAAATAATATTTTTTGTAGTCAGGCCGGGCTTAGGGGTCATTAATTTTTGCGTTTTAATCAGAATAAGAACCCGATTTTCATATCCAGTTATAAAGTCGCCTTAAAAATGGCGTTTCGAATCCTATTTTTGGAAGTTGTTCTCATGCGTTAATGTAGTCGCCAAAGATTTTTTCGCTTAACTCGTTCAGCACCCATCTTTCTTGTCTCCACACCTTCCCGATTTTTTTGGACACTCGATTATGAGTATCTGAGATTGGCCAACATTTTTTCAATAGCTGCTGTTAAATTAATTTCGATTTCAGCAGTCAGTGTGGCAGCATCCACCTTATGCAGTCTTCCACTTCCAGGGCGATCTTTTAAATCATAGTTTCCAGATGGAAATTTCTGGAACCAATTTTGATATTTTCGAACACTTAAAATATCGCTCAGTACATCGCAAATAATTTTAGGGGCGCGCGTTGCAGTCTCATTTTTGAGAAAATGATAAAGCATAAAATTTCGAATAAATTCTTCATTCGGCGAAAATCGATCCATTGTAAATTGAACTGTTAAATTTGAATTTTAAAAATCACAATTTATTCTTGATGAATATAGTCACCGACAGAACATAAAATACGATTTACTATATAATACTAATAACATAAAATGCAGCAGCCTAAGTGCAACTAATCCCCAAAAACGGTCAAGCAATAAATCAAAACCATCATCAACTACATTCACAATCCATTAAAATGGCTCTCTCCTATTACGAATATAATGTGTGGTTGAATTTTCGAAGCAAAAATGTTAAAATATCTTAACAAAGGAACGAAAGGTAGAGAAGTTCAAAGAATTAAAAAAAACACCTTATCATGGGACCCCGACTGGAATCAAAAGCTGGTGTAAATGGCAGAAAACCATTGCTTTAAAAAATATCCAAAGCTTGAAGACCTGATTCCATTTCTTGGCCAAGAGATAAAACAGCATCTTTTACCGATTTATAAAGATTTGTCCAGGGATGAATTACTTCAAAGATGCTTGGGTGGCCATATCCAAAATGCTAATGAATGTCGAATGGCGACTGGCTCCAAAGCACCTGTATTCTAGTGTAAAAATCATTGAAATATTAACATACATTGTTACTGGGATATTTAATAACGATTATAGCTTAATTTTGAAGATGATGAATACATTAAATATGATTATTGGAACCTATTGTAAAGTCTTTGTTGAAAATGCCGATGAAGCGCAGGTAGCGAAGTAGAACCGTAAGAGTCTTTCTGACACAAAAGCAGCTCGTATAGCCCGAAACAAAACTGCTAGTCGAAGATAATCAACTTTTTGAGAAAGCTGAAGATCTATTATATGCGCCTGGAATCATTGATTGATCGGTAAATCACTAAAATTGATAGTTTAATCGCATTGAAACTTTAAACGAGATTATCTCGAAACTGCAATTTCGTTCGCCAGTTGTAGCTTATAAGGTTGTTGATCGATCTGACTGAAATTTTGGAATGTTTCTCACTATAATATTATCTAATCAACTAAGCTAAAGTTTTAAGGTTTTGGCGAAAATGAATAATTTTGAAAGAAGAGAAATTATACAATTATTTTTTCACCATTAAAAAAAAATCATGAAAAACGACTAATTTTAGAGCGTCTAAAGGGATTGCCCCCCTTTAAACAAAGTGGCTTGATAGCTGCAATATAATAAAATTCTGGCTGTCTTCGTATTCATCATCATCAAAATTGGATGTGTAGCATGGATACAAAACAACCCCGGGTGGTTGATCATCGATAGTTGAATTTGTGAACATCAAAGGGCAAGGTTGCCGGTTGCTATTCTATATTTAACTGCAAAACTAGCAATATTGCCCTATTCACGACAGAGTATTGAAAATAGATACCACGTTAAACGCATTAGCTATTCAACATGGTTGTACTGTCTCCAAAACCATGGGGGAATACTCAGGATATCCCCCGGGTTATTTTGCCACCCATAGAGGTTTATTGTCTACTCGGCCATATATTTAGCCTATATTTCTTAAAATTATATAAATCAGATACATTTACCTAAAAAAAAAAGCTTTTAGAATTTCATTATAGCTGTATTTTACATAGCTATACATTGGAAATATAAAAGCGGATATGCCTTATGTTCAGTGCTTGATATAGCGGATGTGGTCGCTTATTTCAATTATTCAATAGAGTATGGATCAGCTTCGTCGAATTAGAGCACGAAAATGTGGTCACAGTGTTCGATTTCAATTCAATTTAAAATAAACCCAATGAAATCTATGGTAACACAGTGCCAGGGTGGAAAAGTTCAGCTAGGAAAATTGTATTTTAGTTTATCCATTTTATAAAATTGACATCAAATTGTATGAAAATGTATTCAGATTTTAAATAAATATTTATTTTATTATTGATAAGAGTAGCATAATAATTATGATTTTAAAAAATATTAATAAGTTCATAGGATTTTTTTCGCTTTACAGTTTTTTCTTCAGTAATTAAAAAAAATCCTACAAACTTATTGAGTATTGTATTGTTTTAATAGTTTATAAAAATACAATAATGAAATGTTGTTTATTTTATTATTTAGTTTAAATAAATAATTTTAGATGTAAATCAAAATTCTCGTATATTCTTACTTATTGGTTCTTACGATTGGCGTAGATTATCTTTAGAAAAAGACATTTTTATAGGATACAACGCGGAAAAGGATTTCAATAAGTAATTCTGAAGTTGTTTAAATTGCATTTGCATTGTAAGTTTATATTATTCGCCTTGTGGTTAATTGAAATTTTGCTTTGCTCTCTTAAGTTATATGCAGCCAACTCGAGATTTTCCTCCAGTTGCCATCTTAACATTAAAACCCTGTTAAGCTCTTTAGTTTTCCACTTCGTACTTGTCATTGTTTCAGCAAAGCATTCATGAAATATCAAAGTGGTCTTCGTCGACCGAAAAATGCAACCACATTTCAGCCGAATGACGTCTTATGAAGTTTCGTGGGCGTTCGCGAAATTGCTTTTCTTCGGTGAAAAATCTCTCCCGGTGTAATTTGGATGGAATTTTCCCGCAAATTACTTTAACATGAATATTGGCAGCACGCGTTGATGGGACATTTATTATGATGGCGATTTTTCATGCTAACACTTTAGGGGAATTGATAAAACTTCGGACAAAGTTTTTCGCTTACGCGGGGGGTGTCGTGGATACGTGTTTTTCCCACACAAAAAATACTTTTACTTGGTGGCATCGTATTAGGGCACCGAAATGTCTCATAAGACAACCCCTAAATGTCACATCATAATATGACTTACTTCCACTGAAGCTTTAGCAGGTAAATATGCTTAATATTTTCTGATTTAAATTTTCAAATGGTGATCATGGTCACCGAATAATTGAGTCTGTGAATATTTAAAAATATATGTGTTAACAACATTAATAATCGTTAATTAAATTTAAAACCATTTACATGTATTTATAAATAAAATTGATTTAGAATCATGAAAGTAGAGCTGTCTAAAGAACAGACAGACATACAATCAATTTCAATTTTTAAATTTATTACTTTTTTTTTTAAATCCTTTTATAAATAGTTTACATATTAACTCTTCTATGTATACGTATTATGAACAACCAAATGTGTCATGTTATGTTTCGTTTTAAATATTAAATAATGCTTACTATATTTTGTACTGGTAATTGATTCTATAAAGTATATTAGTATAAAAAATATCACGAAAACGGGGGTAAATTAATTTTTATGTATGATTAGATCTTTACTATTAAATATGTATAATTATACTAATAGTTTTAAGGTTCAATATCGAACTAGGATTAATACTTTAATGACGTTAGAGTGCAGTAGTGTGTTCAAAAAAGCTTTCTAAGCATGAAGAAGTATATTCTCAAATGGAACTCTCAAATGTATAATCACTTATACTTGAGGGAAAGAGTAAGTTCCACTCATATATTATATCATAATATATTATTTGCATTATATTAAAATAGGAGTGTAAGAACGATTATAAGGTGCATTTCTTCAAGCATCATATATGTTAGATTTAAATCCAAACTGGATTCAATGTATTCCAGAAAGCTCTTTCTGATAAAATCAACTTTTCGAAGAAAGCTGGACTGTCTTTAGAACATGTAGAATTGCTAAATTGCGATCTAATAAACGGCGCCAAAGTAATATAAAGCCATCCATGTAAGATTAAAATATTTCATCCCTACTCGAGAAATACCCTTCTGCTTGTGGTAGTAAATTAATTATAATTATACCTGTTCAAAAACCATAAGGGACGTCTTACGTCCAATCTTGAATAGACAACTTATAAAGTTACGAGACGCAATACGTTCCTCGGCTTCGAACTAATTAGTTGTTTCGAATTTACGATGGAAAGAAGGCAATTCGTAGATAAATTTATTGAAAATGTTGAAAATAATCTTTGCAATGAGATCTTTTGACGCTACCAATGGAAGATAAATTAATGCCTTCAATGGGATTCTACGAAGAAACTTCACCGGCGAAGACAGGCATCGCCGTAGTAGCTAAAGAAGGTTCTAGGTATCAATTAGATGTTCCAGATAAAACCTTACCGATATTTTGTAATTAAAATAATTTGATTCTCGAATTGAAATTGAATATCATTTCTGAAGTGTTTTCACTGGCGAAATTCTCGCAACGATCGATGTTTATGTATTGTGTTGTAGGATGAATATTTCAATTGGGGCTTTTTACGTTTGATCAATTACATTAAGCCCGCCAGACTAATTGTTAATAGATTTAATCGCCTTTGAGACGTTGAGCCCTTAATAATAAATAACAATTCCACTAAATATCGCCAAATAAATATATTTTTATCGAAATTTGTCTTACAATTCTACAATATCAAAATTATCGTCCGGATTTATGAGCTAAGAATTATTTTCTTAAATTATTAAATATGTATTTTTTTAAATTTATTGTATGAATTTAACGATATTGGTATTTTTAATGCGCATGCGCAGTTACTGCCTTTGCTCTGTGCCTCCCTTAAATTCGTCGATATTAGAGTAAACAATATTACAGAGGACTTTGATCTGGATGATGATATTAGACTTGTTAACCCTCTAAGGCAGCGGTTCTTAAACAGGAGTAAAAATCAAATATAAAAAAAAAAATCTTTGGAGAATGTAGTTTTTAAAGTCGAAACATTGGAAAATGCCAAAAAAGGAAATCAATTTTTTCAAAAATCTAAATCAGAATAAAGGGCGTGGTGGTGGTAATTCAGTGATAGCAGATGCTATATGATTTACACATTTCCAAATGATTTATTTCCTATTTTATCCAAAGTATTTCGATACTTACTCTTTATGAAAAAAAAATTACTTAAAAAAAAACCGCATAACTTCGAAATCGCACAAAAAAAGTCGCATAAAAAGAAGTTTGAGTGTAATCATCATTATTTTTCAGGGGTATTTTAATAATTGCTGCATATCAATTATTTGTAAATGGTCCGAACCTTACGTTCTTAATCGTCTCAGTATTTATGATTAATACTGAACGAAATGCAAAAAATACGTTTCCTAGCAATCGTGCTGATATTTTCAGCTGAATAGATCATTAAAGTCAAATTTATTTTTAGATTAATAAAAAATCGAGAATAATTGAATTTCATCTATCAATAAGTGCCCCGGGGAGTAATGTAAATGTTTTCGGGGATGATGATTTATGGATTGTTTTTTTTTTTCTCCCCTAAAATAAAAATATCTCGCCGAAGGCGCCTTCCATTCCTCTTCTACGTATGTAAGGTCGATGGAATGAATTCCTCATTTGCATTGTGCTTCTTGGACGACTTCTCCCGTCATTCCGTCCATTCTCCGGTGACGACCTTACAAATGAACTCTCATTTTCTTGTCAGAACTCATACAGGCCGGCATGAATAAGCTTTCGCCGGCGGAAAATGAATAAATCTACAAAGCGTGAGTTTCATTATGATTCAAATCCATATTCAGCACTGTTCTAGCGTTCATTTATTATCAAATATTTGCATTTCGCCAAAAATGTACATACATCTGCGATGGGAAATATGAGAGTCATGGCTTTAGGGGATCTGCTATATAATTGGGTACGATGAAGAAGCAACTAATACCTATCATATTTGATACACGATTGAGATAAAAAACAAGCTACATAAATACGCTTGTATAAATTAATCATCAATAGTCATTAAACTAAATAATCAGTAAGCTTTTTCTTCGTCGATAACAAAAATTATATTTGCATAGTATCATAGCATTTCAGGAGCGATTATAAATCTAAAATATGGATCATGAAGACAACTTGCAATATACTATATTCGTTAATTATATATTATTTACTTTATTCAATATATAAAAAATATAATACCTACAGAATTATGCTGTGTGGAACCAATAACGCGTAAATGGAGTTGAGTTCTATGTATTCAATATCTCTATATTCTACTATATTCTTCAATATATTCTGCTCCCGATCTCAACTATATAAAAAGGCTTAAGACATACGTTTCTATCGAACTTCTTTATTTTTTCATTCATGCTTGGAAAGTATGTAAAGTGTATTATTCGTATGTAAGAGGCGTATGATCGTAATTATAGCGGTATTACGAACAATTGAATTTTACGACTGCAATTCATAACATTGATACGGCATGCAAAGGCCAATCGTAAACATCAGATAAAAATAAAAGGTGATCCTTAACGTTACCATAACGAAATGGGGTCTTTGGGGATTTACCACGCGGCGGATACCGTTTGCCCTTCACTTTTTCAAATATAAAGGTCTTGTAACAGTGGTATGGAATCGGTATATGAAAAGTTATTCGGGTCGTGGAACGGGGGGTTATACAGACGAACACGCATGTATTTGCCCTTAAAATATAAATTTATATGAAAGAAAGGAAACCGCAATATGTTACTGGTTCAAGTATAAATTTTCAGTCCGAAAGCTGCGCTCTTTCAGCGGTTTCGAGCCCTCGAAGTAACGTTTCGACATGAAGAATTCTAAAGCTCAACTTTTCAAATCGCGTTGCCTTGGACTGGGCGCAGTAAATTGTTGACTTTCTGAAGAGTCCTCGACAGCACACTCGTCTTACGTATACCTACAACAATTTTCTTCATATAAAGATTGGAGACGTAAGTTTTAGGGGAATGAGTTTTATTTATAGCATTTTTCCATGAGTTTTTATATTTTATCGGAAAATAGGGTCTTAAAAATAGATCACTGTCGCAAGCAATAAAATAGGTATAAAAGCGCCTCATTTAATATTTCTTTTCTAATACATTTTTTAATTCCTGATGTATTTCTATTATAACTGACATGTATTATTTGATAAAAATGTACGGTATTTTTTTGCAATTGTATATACATATTATACAGGATGTTTTGCAAAAATAGATTTTTTTAGATCAAAAATACACTGCAAAATACAAAAACTGTCATTTCGTGTATTACGATCACAGATTAAAAGTTATGATGATTTAAAGATGATTTTTTTTCAAAATGTTTAAAAAAGATCTATTTTAAAAACACTGATTCTTGAAGACATAAAGTCTATTTGTGAAACATAACAAAAGACTCCCTTTAACCCCCAAAAAAAAAATTGTCAATCTATGTGCAAAATATCCTGTATAATAAAATATTCGTGCAATTTATTTAATGATTCGCGCAGAAGACGTTGGGTTTTATAGGAAAATATTAGGTTGGGGAATAAGTTCATAGCGTTTTTATCAAATACTTTAATTCATACAAAAATCAATATTTTTAACAATAAATTAAATTATTATATATTCGCCGTTGCTGTTTACTATATCCTCTTACCTTTCGGCCAATTTGTCGATGCCGTTCTACTAAAAATCAGCTCTGTCAACTATCGAAGAATTTGTTGAGCCAGTTTTTAAGATTCGTCTTCATTGTTGAAGGTAAGCGCATCTCATACGGTTCGACAAGGAGTGGAAACGTTAATAATCCGTCTGTATAAAATCTGAAGAATACAGGCGGATGCTGAAAGATCCTCACATTCAAGCTCTTGGAGAGTGCGGCTTTGACGACATGTGCAACATTGGGTCGGGCGTTGTCTTGAAGTAGTATGGATTTGGCCTTGTCGATGGGATCTTTTCAGTTGAATAGCCTCTTTAACGCTATGTATCTGAGCTATGTAGAGCTCCTTGTCGACCGTGACATTCCTTTCGAGTATTTCCCGATGCACCATGCCTTCCCAGTCCGACCAAACGCAGATCATGGTCTTCTTTGGATGGAGGTCCGGCTTGACTCTCGGATTTGGCGTATCTCCTGGAGCTATCCATTCCTTTATTGGCTTCATGTTTATGTATAAGTACTATTTCTCATCCCCCATGACGATTCAGTACAAAAAACGCTGTTTACGACCGCGTATTGCTCGATGGCGGGCGAGATGCTGAGTAGCAATTTGAAGGTGATTTTCTTTGTTGTTTTCGTTAAGATCGTGAGGCACACAGGCTCCCAATTTTTTCGGCAAATCCCATTGAATGAAAATGATTGAAAATCGTTTTATAACCGCAATTCATTTTTTCGGCCCATTCACGACTTATTTAGCGACCGTCCTCTTTCAAAAGTGCTTTAAGACGCTACGAACTTATTCCCCAACCTGATACATATGTTCTATGATTTTACTTTATTTATTTGTTCTTATGTTGTATGTACGGGGAAATAAAAAAAAAACGATTCAAATATATTATGATGAAATTTATTGAAGATGCACATGAAAATAATTCGTTATTTCACATATATATCGTTTAAAAAATAGGGAAATATATACATTATTATATCCAAAGATATTTTGCTGATGTAACTCTACAGTTACGGAGCTCCCATGATTATATTTCCGGATTGATATCATAATATGCATTTAATATTAATATATAATAGATAATTTGGCATTGTTTTTATAAAGGATATTGATAATAATTGTAAAAGTTAATCATCAACGTATCATCCATTTCGCGTGACTTATGATAGCTAGGCGGGCTTAGGTTTTTTCGTTCCTTAAGATTAAAGTTTATTTTACACATTTGAGTACATTTGCAAGTTTAAAAAGCTTTTTGTTTTAAATTTACGATCTCGTCGCTAGAAACTTGATCGCTTTATGAAATCTCAAGTATTCTTCGGCAGTGTTATCTTTGGTTAATGTCTTCTGTCTGAGTCTATACTTAAGTAAGCGTAGTAAAAGTTGAAGGACGCCACAATCAAAGATTCGTGGCTGGATTACAGAGCGTGTTATAAACACGTTTGAAAACGTCGATAACGATTATGGAATAGCTCGTTTTTTTTGCTCTTGTAAAAAAAACGAGGTTTTTGAGTGTTAAGGACAGATTTGCACGTATGAGTGTTTATCGTAATGCGTTGAAGGTTAGCGGGTTGTGTGCTATGTAATGATCATTGAGATGTTGTTATTTTGTTTCGGTGGTTGATGTGGGCCTCGAATTCGGCGGCTCTTCTTGCTCCGCCACCCCCAAGGTCCCACCCTATAACGAAGCACGCGGATCGGTTACTGGCTTAATGTATTCATCGGTTTTTCAAAGCCGAGCTGGGTTACGTTTTACGACAGGGTTCGCAACCCACTTTTTTTAACGCTCCACGGCGCCGGCATATAAATATAATCGAGTGAGCCGAAAGAATTGGCTATTGATCGACCTGGGGCATATACACATACGAGACCTACTCCTGCCTGCCTGAAGGGCCCAACCAACACCACAGAAGGGCCTCTGTAAATTTTAAATCCGTTCCCACGTACAGGTTTGACGGTTTCGTGACGCGTAGTCTAGCACGTGTGTAGGTCAATGTTTACGTATATACGTCACAGGGGTAACTGACACCGTTTTTCCTGAACAAATTTGATCACATTTGGATGGAGTAAGTCAGCTTTATTGTCAAGGAACAACTAATCAGATTTAATTGCTAATAACTTATGAATCATCATTACTTCGATGAAACTCTATATTTTGAAGAATAACTATATGCATTTATAGCGGACAGACAGACAGACATACTTTTATTGTATATATCTGGGTATATACGTTTTTAAATTTAAAAGTACAACTTAGAACTAAATGTCATTTAATCACATAATTTGGACTTTCTTAAGCATTATTTTTACGCTTTCCTAAGGATGTGTCAATGTATACCATAATTGAGTATTAAAGATGGTTTCCAAAAAAAATAATATATACTCAAACTTATTTTTGTGCGACTTTTTTTGTGCGATTTCGAAGTTATGCGGTTTTTTTGAAACAATTTTTTCTTTTTTTTTAAATTTCATAAAGGGTATTTGAGTATCGAAATATTTTGGAAAAAAAATATAATTTGGAACTGTGTAAATCATATTGCATTTGCTATAACTGAACATACCACCACGACCTTTATTCTAGTTTAGAACTATAAAAAAATTGATTTCATTTTTTGCAGTATTTTTCCAATGTTTCGACTTTAAAAAATACATTCTCCAAAGGAATTTCCAAAAATCCAACTACTTACCCCTACCATAATGATATCTTTTAATGCGTTTTTCTCGAAATTACTTTTTTCAACACGGTTGATATCATATCTCAAGTTTAAATTAATTAATTTACTTCAAACTGGGTACGAATCTTTTCTATATAACCCTCTATTATTCCTATCAGATTTATGTCAAAATTTATTTTTCATCTATTTAAAAAATATTGAAACTGTAAAATAAGGCCAAAAAATGACGAATGAATTATTTTTTTAAACAGTCGCCATTTTGTGAATTATTTTTGGTTGTTGTTAGGGACTATAGTGACATCTTTACTAATTATGTTTACTGCATGAGTTCAAAAAATATCTGTCGGGGAGAGAAAAAGTTAACTTTGTATTTTTAAAATAATATTCTTTAGAATAAATGACAAATATTGCCTGTTTAATTCATAAGTGTACAGTTGTAATAGAACAGCTATAATAATAACTCATAATGTTTCAATTTTTCACTCCAAAAAATGTTTATAGTGTATGTAAATCTAATACGGGGATTTGTAATTTTATATGCGGCCCGCGGAGCAATTATGCATTTCCAAAGTGGCCCGCAAGATCATTCGGGTTGGCCACCACTGCTTTGAATGTTACCAAAAATGTCATTTTTTAATTGCCTTAATGGTTTCATGTTTTTTGTGCGATTTTGGATGTATTTTATATAGCTGTTTCAAAGTTATGCGGTTTTTAAAATCCATGGAACGCATCTTTTTTTTGTGCGATTTATTTTGGTGCGATTTTTCGCGGAACGCTAGATGCGCAAAAAAAGTTAAAGCGTATTCTAGTTTTTCTGTAATATTTTTTTTAAATATCGTATTTTAGAATGGAAGTAATCGAGGGGGGGGGGGGGCAAACCATTGTTAATCGTTGTAGGTGAAATATGAGAGAGTAATAGGCAGTATCATTATACTTTATAGGTGTATGTCCCAAGAAAAGTTTAAACGTGTAGAGAAGGAGAGAGTAGTCTGATAACCTTGATCACTGGAAGACGTATTCTTCCCGCTGGCTTGACCGATCTCGCACTTGGGGTCTTTCTTTGGGCTCAATAATAAATATCTCTATGTAAACCTCTACCCTCTCCACGAAATTTAATGTATGTCTATCTGTTTGTTCGTTTTACTACCCAATTATTCTTTAAGAAATTCAAAAAACTATTTTAACACTTTAAATAATCGGTATTTACAGATGTAATGATGTTTAACCGTTATAGTGCCAATCGTCTATTTCCGTCGACTCGTCTTCAACATTCCTTTATAAAATAGCGAAAAAATGAACAAAATCCATGGAATAATTATGATGTTGCATAATTTTGAAAAAAAGCATTTTTTTTGGCATTTTTAAGCAAACAATATTAATTTTTTGGCACTAAAACGGTTAATCTATGTATAATATAAATTCCTAGATTACCTCTGACCCACTCCTAACAAAGGTATTTATATTAGAATTGTTCTATGGAAAACTTTCAGGAGTTATTAATCACGCTTAGCCATTAGATACAGAATTTCCAATGCAAATTAATGTCTAAATTCTGGACCAAATATTATTTCATGTCGAAAATATTATTTTTAATTAAACTTTTATTTTTAATTTACATATATATTAATCGAACAACCTGATTCCCTGTTTAATGGCAATGTTTTCTATAGTTGCTTATTATTTTTAAGCAAAGTGATTCCTCATACCCATAATTAATAGCTATGATAGTTATGTTTTTTTTTCGCCAAACAAACAAAACATTAACATAATTTTTACTCGTTGAATAATATAGCAAAAATAAATAGTATCAACTGAAGAGCCTTATTAAAATATGCAAACATTGTTCCAATACAGCGATGCAAATTCACGTCCAACTCGTTTTATTGCTTAAGAACGGAACAAAGCTGGCATCGTGTCATATACAATTAACGGAAGTATAATTGTGCTTGTTTTCAGTCTAAATTCAATTTTGTACTATGAAAATACTATTTTTCACGTTTTATCCAAGCATAATAATTTATAGTGTTTGAATTTAAGTAAATATTCATTAAGTTTATTTTTTTGAATTCGTCTATATGACAATGTTCTGTATCAAGAGTATTGGAAAATAAAAAAAGTCCTAGTGCTATACCAATTTGTGTGTCTGTGGGAACACTTATATAATAAAAATTAAAACTCAATAAAAATGTATTATAATGCATTTTGAATACTTTCAATGAACATTGAATAGTAATTCAAAGTGTACAAATTGAATATGTCAGTGTTTTCATTACAGTATTTGGTACTGCGCATGCGTAGATTCAGCCTTATACTGTAGTTATAGTATGCAAATTTAAATTTAATTCTTGATTCAAATGATTATATGTTTATGGAATAATATAGGATAAGATCACATTGTTTTAAGATCATATATGGAGACAAAAACACTGTTAGATCCTTCATAATTAATGACAAATGATCACACAGTATGTTATTGAATTTCTGAACCAATTTTATTCTCAGATATTTTTTTGAAAAAATAATCGTATTTATATCAAATAAAATATAAAATTATATTGAATGGAAGACCTCCGCTTAAAAATAGCACATGATGACTTTTTGTGCTCTTATTTGTAGCTTAGATATGTGAGTACATTTAGAGCTCAGTGTGAAATTTATTTACTGAAGACTTTCCCTAGGGCTTTGTAAAGTGAGATTCGACGACAAGCTTTTCTTGGCCGGCTTTTCACATTTTCGTACAGAAATCGCAAATAGATATTGAAAACAGTTATATCGGTCATGGCATCGAGCCAAGCCCAGGCATTATTTGACGATCCAAATAATCGGCACTGGGAAACCTTTGTGCAATTTTTAATTTCGTTGCCAAAACCGGACGTGACTGGAGAACTCTATTCCATTTGAAAGGCCTCTGCAGCTAAGGCGTCAGTCCTGGGCTACAAAAACCTGGCGAAATAAGGGCGTTCGGAAGGGTGTAGTGGTATCGGCGCATTGCAGGCAATAAGGTTGTATCTCGAATCTAGTACACCTTATGTGGTATAGGGGAATGAATCCTCGATTTAAGACGATATATTTTGCCTCAGGGATCAATGGCCGCCTTTATGACTTTATTTTGATGGCTCTGTATCGATTCGGCGCAATATTTTTTCGTCCCGCGCTAAAAATATAATTTGATCGAAATTTGTATTGTAGAAAATACAATTTTCCAATGGGAAAACTTCCAAACGGGCAGAATGACATAAAATAGGCAATTGGATTGAAAATCTCTTCATGTATTTAAAAAGTTTCATAATGGTAAAACCGATTATTTCTGCAAAGTTTTGGCACTCAACGACGTAGGCCCTGAATATAAACTGCTTATTATAACGATCCCGTTTTATTATATTGTTTTTTATGGGAGGAAAAATAAAGAAAACTTAGGCAATAAACATTAACCGGGATGTGTCAATATTACATTTTTAAAACGAATGTATCATCCGTGTACGGATGCTGCAAAAATGATGTACCAAAATTAAAAGTTCGGGGGCTCATATATCAAATTTTGCGAAAATGTGCTTCGTGGTAGATGAATTTAATGAAAATGGACAAACAGATGCGACATAAGCTAATAGGTATTTTTCATACAAGCAAAATGATACGCCAAGGGCAAGCATTTTTCTCATTTTATTATGCACAAAGAAAGCCCACATTAAAAGATTTTCATTACTTCATTAAATACACAGACTTCATTTATAACATCTTAATGAAATAAATAATAAATACGCAAAAATTTAAGCATTTTCGAGCAAAATAAAATAATTTCGACGTATTTAGGCATATATAATCCTGAAAAAAATATAGCAAGTATTCAGTATATTAAGTTTTATTCGTTTTCGTAAATGTTTGACATAATATTTTTAAGCTCCCGTAGAAGATATAAATAGGATAAGGTTATAAATATAGGATTATTTTTACTTTGACCAGTCAGGTCGACTCAATCGACCTTTAAATCTGACACATTGTCTTCATGACTCTACTTGGTATTTATATTTTTTTATTTTTATTACATCACTATATTATTAACCCATGCGAAAAATATAGTTATATTGACTGAATGCATCATAAGAAAACATAGCAAAATTCAAAATAATGATGTTTTTTTCGGTTCAAATCGCCGTCCGAGATTTCATTTTGATAGTAATGTTCATATTCAATATATATATAACAAATATATTTATGGAAGCTGTATATTTATTTTCAAATGATTGAATATTGAATAAAATTATAAGAATACTAAATAACTATTTATTCCACACGAGAGAGATCTGGCTGCAGGAGGGACGACCTTCCGCAGCCAAGGTTAACCGACGACTCGCAGCGAGCAATGTCTGTAGAATACGTAGGATGTCAAATTGTCTTCCATTCAAGGCTATTTATTTTTAGCATTCTAAACTGTCAACGCGTTGTTGTTTTTGATCTACTGTGAGAAAACGCGGTACCCACTTCGAACAGAGCTTTCTCATGGACAAATATTGATGCGAAATATGTCATCTTGACAGTTTATCCTAATTATGTGTTACCTTTTTACTGTTTGGATGTGTGTGTCTTATAACATATAATACAATATTCAACCTATCTGTTTTGAATATTACACATTATATGCAAATCATTTCAATCACGTATCAATCAATCATTTCAATCAATCACGGTTGAAGAATTTGGTACATAGTATTAATTAAATTTGTTCCTAAAATAAAAAAAGTAAATTTGAATGAATACAGCTTATCTTGTGATGCATTTGGCTTTGTTGTTAAATTCGAGCTTTCAAATTATTCAATTTGAAATTACACTTTATGCTTGTAATAACTTTAACGAGAAAAAAAGAGCATGGTATGACGTTGTTGAAAATGGCTACATTGTACATACAAAACGATTAAACAATAATCTGATAATGCTGCAGAGGAACAACATAGCATTGCAGACCTTTCTTGCTTTATTTTGTTCTCGTCCTCCATTCTCGGAGTGTTTTTCATATACCTTACAATATAAAGCAGCCATGCACAAAGTGGGTTCCGTGGATGGCATGCAGTCCACCCAAGGAATTATCGTTGCTTGTTTAATTTATTTTTAATCTATTCTTCTCGGGGATTTAAAACCTTCCATTAAGATTGGGTTACTCCGTTTCACGTTACATGAACAACGGAAAAGGCCAGAGCTCAAATTGTGCAATAATGAGAGTCGATATTTTTTGATTGAATATTTCTCGATTCAAATGGTCCACAAATTGAATGCTCGCGTTCGTGTTCCCTTTGAATCAGGACTTACAGTTTTATCTCAGCCCTTAGTCCCGGCAGCCGACCACCCCCTCAAACACATGTAGTCTGTGAAACATCCTCTGTCGGCAAAATCATGAGATCGACCCATTTTTAATCCTCCGCACTCCTCGCAGTACGTATTTTTGCACGCTCGCCATAAAAGCAGCCTTGCTTTCTACTATTTCTTTTTTTGAAACGCGAAGAGAGTTTTATGACCGCGTAAAAATTCATGATAAGACACGTCGGCTTGCGGTGAGTTGATTTTACCGAAAAGTTCTCTTTGAGTGAGACTTAAAGCACAAATAAATTGAAATTGAATTTCGCGACTAATTCTTTACGACGGCGATGAGATTCTTAGAATTCGAAAATTGGATGGGTTACAAGCTGAGTTTGACATTGTTGTGGCGATGTCAATTTTGGAGATCGTCGAAGAGGTCAGACGTTCTCCACAAGGTTAAATCAATATTTCCAACCATATTTATTCACCACCCAAAGAGTGATTAGAACTGTATATTCAGATTTATAATAAAGCACCATATTGACACTCTTAACACATTCAATTATTATATCTCTGAAATTGAATAAGCAAGTTTATACCAAAAATGAATTTCAAAACAGTTGATGATTGTATAACCGTAGGCATTCCACAGCAAGACCAATGTATCAATCATATCATCTTTAATATAAATATATGGATTTTTCATTTAACATGGAAATTTCAGTTATTTTTATTTCAAATAATAAGATGCTTTTGACGTTATGACAGAGTTTTCCATTTGAAAACCACTCACCTATTTATGATTTGTGTGTAAGAACTCTTTGTATTTTATAAAGTATAATTTTCCAAAACATTTCATCATTGGAAGATACTCTTGATTTGGAGCAATGGAATAAAACTGAAGCATACGCGATTAGGATTTATACAAAAACAGACATTTTTCAAAACCGGTTTTCGGTTTTCAATTTTCGAACAAAACTTGTTTTCACCGGTTTTCGGTTTTAACAAATACAAAATTAAAATAACGGATATATAAAAATGATTCTAATTTTATCGAAGACGATGAAAGACTGGAGACATCAATTTACGACATCGAACAAATTTGATAATTGGAAATTCCACTTTATTCGACTATATGGTATTTATGTATTAGAATATTTGTAGGATTTTTTTACAAAAAATAAAAATTACATTTAAAAGAGGAAATCTATAATCTTAATGATAAACATTTCAATGTCAAATAGATCAATTTATTTGATTTGGTGATTCAGAATTTAAGTACATAACATGGTAATAGTGAATGACATTGATAATGAAAAAAAAAATCCAAAACGGATTTTTAGCAATTCAAAATTTCGGTTTTCGAAATTCATAATTTTTGCCTAAAAAGAGGGTTTTCAAAACCGATTTTTGAAGATTAAGATCTAATTCATAATATATCCGTCAAATATTGATATTTTATTGCGTTTGATATTGAAGTTATCTATTGTATTTATCAAAGGGCATCAACAACGACCTAAAAAATCAGTTTTTTCATTCAGGCTTACCATAAAAAAAAATGTCAAAAATAATTTTATTCTGTATGAATTGTGTTATTATATAATACTCAATCAATATTTTTGGTTTTGGTTTTCCAAACAAAAAAAATCTTTTGAAAAATTAACCTTTTTTGAGGGTATTTTTTAATGTAAACCGTAGATAAAATAAACATTTTGACCTGATTTTTAGAACTGCCATAGCCATACATGTGTAAAATAAGCTCGTAAGCTTTCAGACCAATCGGCGACTTGGTTGAACTTGGACGACCATTATTCTTAAATTCTCAAACTCTCATTGTTATTTTGGGTATTTGGGTACCAAGGCATCTTTCCAATAAATCATCATATGATAATTTTTCATAAATGGGTCTTAAGAATTGCTAAATTTCCTTGTTAAAAGTGGGAGGATTCCTGTACAAATATAACGATCTTGTAGTTGCATGTTTCTGCCACCAAAAATCTGCGCCTTACGGACAGTATGAATGCAGTGGGGGCTTTATAAGTCGATATTTAATCTTGGGGCCTGTGTTTACATTTTTTTGACTTAATTTGTCCCTTTACTAAAACAAATATAAGAAAGGTCCCCAAAGGAAACCTCTGACCTATTAACAAAAGCAGGTATAGGGGCAAACCTGCGACCGCAGCGGTCTCAGAGCCGTTGGGGCGCAATCTGGACGTATTGATTGCTTCAAGCGCATTTCACGAATTAGCTGTAAAGCATTGAACTAATTCGAATTTCTTCACCAAAATTATGGACGACATACTTACAGATATGTAATTGCGAATGATAAATTTAAAAAAAAATTAATGTGATAAAGTGAGATGATTCCTTAATTCCTAGCGAAAATTACGGTGAAGACCTACGTAATACTGAAGAAAAGTATCTTAGAACCGGTCCTATGCTTACAATGTAGTTTCTCCGATGTCATGCAGATTATTATAATATATCTGAGAATATTAAGGCTCTATTTGAAGGTAAAATATGACATAAATTATTTTCAGTAAAATTTATAAACACCGACCAAATTATTACAGTATTTAGCTAATTATCCCGTTATTAGGTAATAGTAGCAAAACAATTATATTCAAATATGTTTTATATTCAATCGTGAACATAATGTAATTTTGCATTGCCCATTTGCAGAATTTGAAAGATTAAAGCATGCAATACCGAATATTATTAAATAATCAATTAATTTGATTTTAATCTAATCCTTTCAAATAAAAAGATAATTATTATGTATGTTTAAAGTCCGGCAAAATTGTAAGCAAATTTACTGTGCATAAATTATATAACAACAGTATCATATTTGTGGTGTTCTAAAATAGCAGTTATATTATAGTCATGATAAGCAAAAGCACTTACCGCAATGATTTGAAGTAAGTGCAAGCTATATTGCATTAAAAATTATTAACCCTTCAGCGCTCCATTTGTAAGACGATCGTAAATTCGTCTGGTACAAATGCTGCACATGGCTGTATATCTGATTAGAATAGGTAATCTGAAGCATTTGCGGATTTGAGCGTTAAATTAATACAAACATATATGTAATTTATATATACAGATTGGATAGATCCCTAGCTGTTGGATGAGATGGTCAAATATAATTCTGCGAACGTTTTCTGTGCAACAACACTGAACAACTTCAAAAGTTACAAATCACTGCGTCAAATGAAGCATGCCCTTGTTACAAAAACTTGAATGTAGTGTCCAGTACATAAGGTTTAGAGAAACCGAGTTTCCAACTCCAAGTTTTAATTGAACACATAACTAAGCTTGTTTAATGAGTTCCTCTTGCGAGATTTAACAATGCCAGCATTTCTATCGGAACTGTGAACTACCGCATGCCAAGCGAATAATACTACTTTTTTCGCAACTTTTTTGCTCCACTGAAAAAGGCTTTAATGGTATTTGACTCGAAACGACTGCCATATTTGTCGCCTTGATATATTACACTCACTGGCACTATTGAAAAATGATATATTCCCGTAATATCGCTTCGGAAATATCGGAAAGCTGTTATTACAATAAAACTGCTTTTCTTTGATCAATGTTATGCAAACATTTTTTTTACAACTTCATAATAACTTCGAGTCATGCGACGGGGTTGCGAATATTCGATGTTTCCGATGGGGTAGTAAATTCAGTTAAAGAGAATTCGATACGTCTATATTAACATAGTCTATGTTAAAATGCTCAGTGATTTATTTTGAATTAGCATTTGGGCCAATTTAAAAAATTGTGCCTTATGGGCTCAATAAAATTCTACCACAATATCAAGATCCATATAGTTGCGATTTTTCACAAATACATGAGAGTAGCGTTTTAGATGTTTCTAAAAATAAATGCGTAAAAAATGCTGTAAAATCTGATTATTTTAATAGGTCATATTTCATGTACGTGACGTTGACTGAGTGATAACGGAACTACATATAATCTAAACGACACTGGATTCCCATAATAAAAAAATCTAATTTCCTCCCCAAGAACGACCATGTTGCTGATGGCATCGATAATTTGTCATGAAAATGAAAAAAAATCCATCCCCTAATATCACCACCCTATATCTATGGATATTCAAATGGATTATTTTTATGGCGAATAAAAACAGAATTGTTTTGATCTCGAAAATATGTTACGTATGACGGAAATATTAGCTGTTTTTTTTTGCTTTGAATAGAATCGCTTTGCTTAGCTTATCCTACATACGACAATATGATGCAAAATGCTTTGATGCCAGTGTCAAAGCAACGTCCTGTTAAAAGTTCAATTGTATGAAAATTGGCTAGAAAACATTTTTGCAGCAAAGAGAATCCTTTGAATATTTCCTGTTCTCTGATCTATTCACATATAGGCATCCATAAAATGGAAAACTTATTTTAAATTATTTCCTCAGTATCATTATCATATTTCTCGTCATTTTGCAACAATTTCATGTCTATGCCAAGATGTTGAAGAATATTTATATTATGATCTTTTGAATTTCAACCGCCTATTGTATACTAAATTCAAACGCTTTTAAAAGCGACTTATATGCTATGTATTAACGTTTGAAAGTTCTCGCACTTTAGGGATCTATCCAAGTCACATACCGAACAAAAAGGCATGTTCCATGAGAATAAATACTCACACAAACAATTTATTAGACATATAGATTGATGTAATATTTTTCAATCACTAAATTTAAATTTCAAGAGTATTAAACAATTTAAAAAGTACTATATATATAGAAAATTGGGCAAAAAATCGGCACCAAAAAATATATTTATATTGATAAAGTATATATTTATACAAAAACTTCTTAGCATTAGCGCTAATATAAATTTCTCAGTTCAAATCGATTGATTTCATTACAAATTTTTCGTCATTAACACAGGGTATTTCAATAGAAGCGCCTAAAGTTTATTTAATTATAGCGGCCATATTATTATAAGAAACATTTATAAAATTTATTGTAAATTATTAAATAGCATATGACAAATTATTATGAAAAATTATAGCTTCGAACAACGTGTACAAATTATTAAATTTTATTTTCAAAAATTAGTGCTTTAGCGTCGTGGCCAATTTTTGGTTTGAATGGATGAACAAGCAAAATTATCAGATTAATTTAAATACTAATCCAAACAAAATATACAAGCATCGACATGTGATTTTAACAATACGGCGCTACATGCCACACAGCGCATGCCATGATGGACATTCTGCACGAGCGATTTGAGAGCATCGTTATATCGCGCGGTTGCAACGTGATTTGGATTCTGATATTGTGCGATTTAACTCTTTTAGACTTCTTCCTTTGGAGTTATCTTAAATTTTAAATCTATGTGCATAAATTGTAAACAATTAATATCCTCAAATTTAACACAACGATGCCATCCAGCAAATTCAGTCAGATTTATGCGACAAGTCATCGAAAATTGGATCTATTGAATATGTACTACCAAGAAAAGCCGCGGTTTTTCGGTTGTTTTATTTGCATTTAAACGTTGAGCGTCCTTATTGAAAGACCCTATAGTAAATCCGATCGACGAGCTTCATACTCAAAACCATTACAATCCGAATATTATAAAATTTAGTGTATATCATAAAAATCTTTTAATTTACAAGACCATTTCGGCGTAAGAATTTTGTCATACAAAATGAGCTTAAGTCGTAAAATTTCAACACAAACGCTATAAAATTTAATGATTGCTCTCTGCAGAAATAGAAGCACTTTATGCCATATCAAGATTTTATGCTATTGCTCTTCAACGGACTTTGACAAGTTAATTTCAAGAAATGATTGCGTTCGTATATTGAAATATGAAACATATGATTCTGAGAACGCACGTACATTTCTTGAAGAAATATCGACATTCGAATTTGTTAAATTCGATCGAAAAATGCTCATGCAAATTATATCAAGCGTCGATGAGTTAAAGTGTGGAGTTTCAGGTGCTGAAAGTCGGTCGACGGTAAGAGATGTTCGTGTGTCATCAGTATCTTGATGGTTCCATTAGCAGTAATATGAGTCTCTCCCATAAGCCTTTTACTGGGATAAATAGATTTAAAGTTCAACCATAATGCGGAGGGTAAATTGTTTCTGCTGGTGACAATTTTATATTACGCTTGTGTTGGACAAAAAAAACCAAATAACGCCAAACAAAGTAACAAAAATTATACTTAAGGCGCGTATAATATTTCTTTCGGATCTTACTAAATGATGATACCAAATATCTTTGAGTTTTACGATCACATCTTCTCTGACAATTGTTGTTAATATGTTTATTTTCGCTTAATAAATGATCATACATTGTTCTATGGAGCTTATATTAGAGCTTTTACTCGAACGTAATGGAGCTTTTATCTATTTTTAATCCAAATATTAAGATGCTTTTGGTATTATGAAAGAGTTTAGGGTATATTTGTATTACATGAAGTATAAATCCAAAACATTTTATGATGATCATACTCTTCATCATAATAGACGTTGGCTGTTTTTGTACATTTTTGTCAGCTTTGAAAGCTCCTCTCAGTTTCGTAAAATTATGCTGATAGTTTTTTTTTTCCATCACTTTGAATAACGGATCATCACTGAAGCATATTTGATGCTCGAAAACTATATTACAGATTTGAAAAGGATCTATTGCTTTTATAGAAAAGGAAAATCCTCTTACAATTAAATAGTCATAATTTTGTCTTAAAGTTAATTTAGGCATTCATTTAAGTTTAAAATCTATATTTTCAGTTCGATGATATTAAAATGTTATAAAAGATAATCGTTTATCATTTGAAGTTCCATATATTAACACACAAGGATTCTGCGTAAAAATTATCAACAGCTGAATGAAGTTATTTAGAAGGAAGAAATATAGCTTATTATTCTTAATATTGCTAAAACTTTAGTACTTATTTGGTCTACAAAAAGAAGCAATAAGTAAAAGGAATTTAATTAAAAAATAAATATGAAATGACGCAGAAGTGGATGAATTTGTTTGCGTAATTGGGTTAAGAACCGCCTCGGTCCAATTTGGTGCTGAAGTTTGAAGATAGTTGCGTAAAAGAATAGCCTTGGCACAATTTGTACAAACATTGATCCTTGTAGTTTAAATAGCGCCATAGTTAAACATCTCACGACCCTTCGTCATGCCGAAATTCCAGGAGTGCCTTGCCTTTGAATTATTTTTAGTGGCGTTTTCCATATTTGTCACATGCTTAGTTACTTCTTAGGGCCTTATCAGTAGGAATGAACATTCGCACCGTCCCCGTGCAATAACTTAGTTTAATAACCAGGACGTTCTTCGCTCGGAGCCTTAAAACTTTTCGTGTTCTTTACAATTTACGACCAGTAACCGCGGCCGACTTAAAACTTTACGTTTTATTTATATTTTGTTGAAATTTATGCGCACCGTTAAAGTACCTCGATTTTTACTCTCGAACCGAGTCAGATTAATCGGCATAGCTGATTACTCTCGCTTAAATCCTGCCGTCTGAGATTTCTATCCCGAGGCCTTCCTGATATGATTATATATACTTATATGAACAATAAACTCTAAGTGGACTCCATTTTGCAAGTGCGTAACAATTGTGATCTTCAAATGAATTTAAGGGGTCATCTCACTTTGACGGCCCACAAAATAGTCATTTTTTAACAATTTTTTTCACAGTAAATAATACTCAATCAATATTTTTGGTTTTGGTTTTTGGTTTCAATTTTTTGAGAACTGCTATAGCCATACATATGTAAAATAAGCTCGTAAAATTTCAGACCAATCGGCGTCTTGGTTGAACTTGGACGACCATTATTCTTAAATTCTCAAACTCTCATTGTTATTTTGGGCATTTGGACCAAGGCATTTTTCCAGTAAATCATCATACGATAATTTTTCACAAATGGATCTTAAAAATTGCTAAACTTCCTCGTTAAAAGTGGGTAGATTCCTGTACACATATAACGATTTTGTAGTTGCATGTTTCTGCCACTTGCACCAAGAATCTGCGCCTTCCGGACAGTATGAATGCAGTGGGGGCTTTATCAGTCGATATTTAATCTTGTGGCCTGTGTTTACATTTTTTTGACTTAATTTGTCCCTTTACTAAAACAAATATAAGAAAGGTCCCCAAAGGAAACCTCTGGCCTGTAAACAAAAGCAAGTATAGGGTCAAGTCTGCGACCGCAGCGGTCTCAGAACCGTTGGGGCGCAAACTGGATGTATTGATTGCTTCGAGCGCACTTCACGAATTAGCTGTGAAGCATTGAAATAATCCGAATATCTTCACCTAAATTATAGACGATGATTGAAATGATTTCTTAAAACATTATTTTGATTAACATATTTATCTTGATAGCCTATGAGGCAAATGCTTATAATTTTTTTTAATAGATATATATAGATATGCATGTTGAAATAATAGTTGATATGGATGACGGCAAACGTTATAACGAGCTCGCTTTCGTTCGCCTCAAATATAAATATAGCGCCATAATCAATACTTCCTAATACTTTTATTATAACGACAATCATTCAATCTTGTCGATGTGCTGTGAAATTATTTAAATAACGTACGCTTTATGTATTGATGTTTTTCCAATCGTATAAATTTATGATATGCTTCATAAACTACTATCATAAAGGCAAAAGCAGTCCACTGCCAGAGCACCACAATCACCTATTCAAAGATAAGGATCATAGCCATGCCATCTAATTCATTCATTCACCTCGATATAAGCTTAGTAATGAAAGCATAAAGCTACTCGTAAAACTACCATCAATTTACTGAAAAAGGTTCTTGGAAACCAATACACCCATAACATGCTAGGATGTTAATAGACTGGTTGCCAATGCTGTATCCCAGACTTACGAGCACATTGCCCTTATGAATTTAAAATTGAGCAGAGTTTCTCCATTTAAAAATTATCAATTCAATTTGATAACATTCTCTTCAATTCTGTATCATGGTGTCAAATATTATTTTTGCACAAAAGCCTTAATTATTTTTACTTGATAATTAATACATTATACATATATAAATATAATGATTCGGTTTAATTATTCCATCCTTTATGTGCAATTTTCCGAAACACTACACTGAAAACCGCATTACAATAGACGCCATATGTTAGGTATACATGCATTCAATTTTGAAAGCTCTCCCTGGTCTCCTAATATTACACTAATTGTTTTAAACCATGGCTATGAATTCTGAATCATCACTAAACTGAATTTCGAGCATGAAAACAATATTCCAAATTAGAATAGACGTGAATAGACCATAGAATACCGCAATAGATCACGTTGAAATTGCCATGCTGTTGATATTTTTTAAAATCTCAATTGCATTTATCTATTTGCCTCGTTTACAATTAAAATTATAGATAAATCCGTCAAATTTGCGTTCATTCACATTTAATTTGGTCTTCAGAGATGGTGTTTATCAAAATTGTACATAGATCGGTCAGGATCCAAATCGGATTTAAGACAGTTTTTAATAAGAGTAATTTTAAATGAAAATTAGGTTTAAATTATATTTTTAGAATTAAAATATCTTTATTGGAGAATATTTGATAATATGAAAACTGATTGATAAAAAGGCACAGTTTGGGTTGCTTTTTATCAATTTAAATAAACATGGGCTTCATATAATACTTTGATGTACACAGCCGTCAAATACCGTCATGCGTCAACAGATAATACTTGCTTTTTACGCCAGATACATCTATGCATATCGTCTTCGTGGATACTTCAAATATTGTCTCACATCGACGAAACCCATCAAAACGAAAACAAACTTAAACGGCTCAAAAACTCTCAAACTTCTCTGATAATTGAAACGAGGCAAATAACGATACTGTCAACAATCAAAGTCATTGATTCAAAACTATAATAATTGTATATTTTAACGATGGTTTAACTCCAATTTTATTTACTCCACAGTATTATACAACATAGTTTTGATATAACACGGTTAAACCAATCAAATATTCGATATTCGAATATGTTTTCCCTTTTTTCAATTTTCGTCAATTCAAATATTTATGAAAAAAAAATAATCGGATATTATTCGATTTTTTGTTAAGTAATTTAGAAAGTTCAATGGTAATAAATTCAAGAAAATATAACTTATTTGAAATATTGGATGAATTTTTATTTTCAAACTAGTTGGATGCGAGCCACAGAATAGGGCACGGCCCTAGGCAAATAAATCCGGTGGTGTCAGGTCTGGAGACCGTGCGAGCCACGGAATAGGGTCGCCAAAAAAATAGTAATTTACACGACAGAGGTGCCAACAATAACAAGTATTTTCTTAACGCTGATCTTGGGAAACTGGAACCACTTCAAGTTTAACAATGTGCCGAATGATTTGTAACAAATGCAATGCACATGGGAAACCTAGCAAAGGACCCCTTACCCCCCCCCCCTTTAAGAAATTGTGTCAGTTTATGTGCTAAACGCCTTTTATATAGAAAATATTCGAATATTCGTATTCCAATTTCATATTCGTTGTTCAAATAATTAATTTTATGATGAAAAAGAAATAAAGGATTGTAACAACAAGACAACTTTTGAATAAACTTCAAACCTTGTATAATACAGATTTGTATAAGACGACGTTTTTGTGGAACCACATGACTAATATTATTTGTTGTGAGTATGTATATAATTAAAATGCATATCTATATGATTATGTATTTTTTTAAGTAGAACAATTTAGTTTTTTGCTGAAATTATACATTCAGTAAATGGTTGAAACTCATGTCATATTTTATACGCTGAGTAATGGCGTTGCTTTGTTTCTTATGGTGAGAGCTCGAAATGAAAAAGGAGGCGAAATTTTTTATCCCGAATTGTTCTTATTCAGATCGTGAAGAAAAAGTGGCGATAAAAGAAGATCATGCAAAAAATAAAAAGAACGAATTTAAAGAATTCTTTCGTAGGGTCCTCGGCGGTGGTTAGAGGCATTGCTCTCAATTTGCTCGTACAAGATATAATTTTGGCTAATGAACCCGGAGAGTAGTTCATCACGTGTTGGGCCCTGCTAACAAAGGTGGCATCCTTGAAATGGTTTCATACTAGAGTGAATCAGCAAAGGGTATGTTAATACATCCAGGCTCGCACATTGTGGAATTTTGTGAATAGCTGCTTGGGAAGACAGATTACTCTGTAATCAGTCACGGCTGTCAAGGTCTAGGTCTCTAGGTCTTAGTTTACATATTCCGAGAAATTTAATCCGCGCCTCTGCTTTTCGTGAGTCTATTTAGAGAACAATTCCTATGGTAATAAACCAAACGACTACAGACAGACCTGCTCGGGTAATATTACAAGTGTGACACTTGCCACCGCCGAAATGTTAAAGCGCAAATTATGGAAACCCCGAGCTGTTTACAACAAACACTCTCAGTCTTTAAGAGCATGCAAATTTGTATAAAATTATCGTGATATTCAGATGAATGTTTCTTGTTCCAGGTTTCAGCTGTCGTGGACGATGTGTATGCAGAGCACTCTCATGTGGCGGGACAGTTCAGCATGCTGGCGTCCAGTCGGGCTCATGTGGCGGGTTCTTTGAATCCTCGGGCATTACTAGGAGCTCGTGTTCATAACAATTTCATTGGGTGTCTTAAGAAGGTATCACTGCTTTATTAATTATTACTAAGTGCTTTGTGTGTGACTAAATTAATTTCGTCAGTGTTAATTCCTAGTCCTCGAACGACTTAATATCTTATTATTACATGTTCAAAAATATTTTTATTTTATTGAGTATTATTGGGTTGATGCCAAAGTTTTAACGTAAACAATCATTATTGATGGCATATATACAACGCATTGCCTTTACACAATAATGGGGTGATTTTTTATTGATTATTGATTTAAACCAAGGACATGCCTTTGAAAGGTGATAATGACAAATCAATCAGTTGAGTAGTGAACTAATTTTAAATCATCATAAACTTAGATACTATATTTTTATGTCCATCACTTATCGTCCGTACAAATCCATTTATCTGTCAGGACCGCCGCAGTGTGTATAATGCTTGTATATAAATAAATAAGCACTGTCGATAGCACACAATATTCAGTATTTTATTCAAGTAAACACAAACAATACATTTGGTTTATCAATATTAATCAATAAATTTGGGTAATCGATTTATACAATCGTAGGATGTACGCAAGATACTCTTTCCGTCTCTGTTTATTTCAGGGCCGTAACTAGGGTATGATGCGCCCGTGGCAAGAATCAAAATTGCGCCCCCCCCCCCACATTTTTGGACGGATATTTTCCATACATTTTTTAAATGTGATAAAATAATGTTTAATATTTTAACATTATTTTATTACAACATTGCTACATTAAAAAAAGTGCTAATGTTAGTTATAAACAAAATGGCGTCGTTATAAGATATTTCATTAGACTTTTTTTTTATTGATATCAAGAATTTGTCGGATTTTTTCTATTGGTCTGAAAACAATTTTTTTTATTTTTTATTATGTGCAGGAGCAGAATATACCTATAAAAGTATATAATTAAAAACTAAGTAGTTTTTTTAATTAAACTTTTATATATTCTTGACAAATTTTACCCACAATTTTACAATATTATAGTGAGAAACCACCTAAAACTTTAGCCGGGTCAGTCAAAAACAGCCGTTTTTGAAAATGCAGTTTCGAGAAAATGTCATTTAACCCATCGATGCACAGTTACCGTCAAATACCGTCATGTGTTAGCAGATAATACTTGCTTATTGCGCCAGAATAAGTTCATGCATACCGTCTTCGCCGACACTTCAAATCTTATCTCACACCGACGAAACTCATCAAAATGAAAACAAACTTAGGTGACTCAAAAACTCTCAAACTTCTCAAAATAAGATAAGCAGTGGCGTAGCTAGGTAACCAAGGGCCCTGGGGCAAATTAAAAAATGGGGCCCCACTGCTATGTAAACTGATTAGGTTTTATCAAATAAAAATATGAAATATACAAATACTTTAAAAATGCTAAGCTACTTAACGCTTTCGCGCGCGCACATCGTCAATCCCTTTGTCGCTGCAGCACATGTGTGCAGATAAACCTCGCTCAACCTAAACCTCGCGCCGGATTAGTCCTATGCCTACCGCGCTCCCAGACACAAAAACAAACCATTTACAAAACATGGATCCAAAACATAGAGGAAGGTTATTTGACAACGAACCTAGAGGAACCAAAATTGATGCCAGTGTACTTAAATTGATGAATCCATTTCTCCACAAAGGTCATCATGTTTTTATGGAATTTTTTTATAATAATATATCATTATTTACTAAATTATTAGAAAAAAAAAGCATACAACAGGGACATTACGTGCAAATAGAAAAGGAAATCCAGTAGAAATAACAAAAAGGAGAACAAATATGGTTAAGAAAAAATAATATATACAAAATGACACGATACTAGAGATGTATAAAGCATCACAACCAAATATTACTCGCAGCTCATCGAAAAAACGAATAGATATGGAGTCGTAAAAATAAAGCCCATTCAAATTGTAATTGTGTGTATTAGCGATGGTTTAAATAGTTTTATTATTAAAAAAATACAATGGTTGAAAATCACTGAAAAGTTTAAAGAATACATTAAAAAAAACATGTAGATCGATTTACTTGATGATAAATATTTCGACGGCAATAAAAGTTCGGTCTTATCGCTGGAATGTTATCACCAAAAACGATTAGTGAAGTGAAGAGGCAAACACGAGAGAGAATAACTGACTCATTGTGTGTTCTGGCGATGGCTTAAGCACTAATACGTATTCATGAATGTCGTCGGCAATCGGATTCATGGAAACGAGCTAAAATGACGATGCCGCGCGCGAAAGCGTTAAGCTATTTTTTGTGATTAACAACACTGCCAACCTTCAGAAAGAATTTAGGGGAATTCCCTAGGCATAACTTATGAATTTCTCTCAACTGAGTTGTCATGATTAAAGTGGGGTTGCAACCTGTCAAATTTATTTTGAAAATAGGAGAAATTTCCAAAAGTTCAGTTAGATCGAGATTTCTGGTAAGGATTCGAGGCCCCCCTGAGCTTGAGGGCCCCGGGGCACTGCCCCGCCTAGCCCCTTGGTAGCTACGCCACTGAAGATAAGTTAATTTTGATAAATAATTTGATTTTTGCGATATACCGACTTGAAGTACATACATATTATAAACATCAAGTACTAAAGTAGTAAAAGTTTTATCGCATTCTACTTCCAATATATTTTACTTTGGTCTGTTTTTATGCGATTTTGATATTATGCCATTTTAAAAAATAATGGAACTTATCCCTCATTTTTCTATAAAGAACAAAGCTTTTTTATGCTAATACGCATAAAAAAGTCTAAAATTGTCGGAAAAATATATTTGGGAAGAAATGACTATCGGCGAAAACGAAGAATTAAATTTACAAAACATTAATACTTTACAGTCCGTGCGTTTCGCGCTAAGCTTCGCTGAAAGTCCGGGCGATTTCGTAAGAAATTCATGAAACTCTACTTCTTTCGTAAAATTGATATAATTCTTAAACCAGCTAATAGATTGAAACGAAATTTTAGTCGTGCCTACAAAAGAGCTTACTGCACAGATATATTTAAACAAAACAGAGGTTTTCAATGTATGGTGCGTGTATCAGCGCGACAATATGCAAAAAGTAACTTTTTGATTTGAATTATATAAAAAGGCATTTATCAAATGACACCCAAACACATGAACAAAAAATAAAGGCAACATTCAGTTAGTTCATCGTTCTATTTAAAAATTATATTTGAATTGTGTATTTTAACACTGAAAATTGGCAACTAAATTGAAATAAATTAAAATTGTAGCAACAGTACCAGACTTTTAGAGAAAAATATGATGAATAATATCATCAAAGCTTCAGTTTGAAATGGAAAGAAGATGTGTCCCAATTATTCCGACTGATATGCTATTTGAATTGAAGCGCATGCAGTTTCCATTGCGAGCATCAACAGAGTACAGGGAAACACAGGGCATGCGTGCATGCTTCTCGCATGGACAGCTGTATGTGGGCTGCTCACGCCCAAATCATTTATTACCAGACGCTACGCACCATACGGATTTTTTTTAAGCATCCAAGAGCACGACATGAACGCGATCTTTAGGACGAGAAAAAAGATAGGAAGCCTCCTATTCGACAAAAAGAAAAAAGTGAAAAACGAAAATCAGGGGGTTTACGAGATCAAATGCGCAGCCTGCATCATGTCGTACATTGAACAAACCAATAGATAGATCGCCCACAGGGTGAGAGGATATCAGAAAGCAGTTTTGCAATTGGATTACAAATCAGCAATAACCGAATATGTTACGAAGAACGATCATCACATCAATTTTGCGGCACATAAACTATAGCAACAGTCAAAAACGTCAGCATCAAAATTACAAGAGATCAAAAAACGAAGAAACTCTGCAATTAACAGACGATATGACGGCACTAGCATTCCTAGATTTTGGCTACCAATTTAACCGAAAATTAAAGCACCAATGACCAGCTAAAAGATCTGAAAGTGTAAACAATCTCCAATAAAGACCGCAAAGCAACGACAATGGACGAAGGATGCTCACAAGGAGCACAGAAGTCAGGCATTTATTTTGATAATTAACGAGCACCATTCTTATCGCTGACCATTTTTTTTATTCCCCCTTTCTACGTCTTCAAAAGTAAACTGACAGATTTGCACAGCAACTCATTCCTTTTATTTTCGCAACACAATAATAGGCAAAAATAATTAAGCAACAGCAAGCAGATGCTATGCATGTTGGACATAAGAAATTGAACATTTTTTTATTAATTTGGACTTATGTATTATGTTTTAATGCACCTATATCTTGAGTCATATAAAAGCAATTCAAACAGAATACTCGCGCGCTAGTGCAACCATCACGACGAGCGCGTGGGAGCGGGGCGCCGCCCGGGGGCTCTGCCCCGAGAGCGCCCCCGCTCCGACGCTTTACATCAAGAAAAGCCAACTTTGGTGAATAGATGTACCATTATTTTCCAGCACGATAACGCGGACCTCTGTTAACGAAATTGAAAAAAATTGCATTGAGAAAAAAACCGCAATAAATTGTAAGAACATCTAATATTGACATAATTTACATTTACTTACTTATTAGTGTTTCTCGTGTATTTTTCGTTTGGACGAAAATGAGGCAGGGGCGCACTGGCCGAGGGGCGCACTGGCCGAGGGGCGCACTGGCCGAGGGGCGCACTGGCCGAAGGGCGTAGATGGTGTTGGTGCTGATGAAGCAATATAAGGAGATGATACAACGAGCGCTGAAACACTTTTTTTCGGGTATCCAAAAATGACTAATCGGGTCGACACTTAAAATTCTTACGAGCTTCATTGGGAACACTGATTATCCATAAAATTGGATCACCGTTAAAGTGGAGATAAAGCATCGCTAATCAATTATTATATCATGTTGTTTTGAATTAATGACATCGATGGTGTTATCTATCTCGAGCCAATTATGAGTAATGAAGCAAGTATGTACATATTATCTCCAAACGAAGAATCGGGAACCCCATGAGAGATATCGAAAATGACTCATTGAGAATCTTATGTCAATTTACGTGTTAATGCATTTAGAGTAAAATGGTCAAGTAAAATAAAAATCACGTACAACTCTCTCAATCGGGTCGGTATCCTGCGTTTTGCGCCCCAATCCCTGTTGCGCCCGTGGCAGGCGCCTGCTTTGCCACGCTCTAGTTACGACCCTGGTTTATTTCCATACTCATGTGCAAGACACTTTCCATCTCTGTCTATCTCCGAGCTCACCGTGTAAGAATGCTCTTTCTGAATCACTGGAATTTAGACACAAATACGTGAATTAACCCCGCAAAGAGTTAAATGTCGTGATTGATGTTGATCCATATCAAAACACTAAAGAGAATGGTGAAGTAATGGGGAAGTACTTTTTGCAATATTCAACTAAAATCAAGGTAGGAATAACGTAATTTATAATCGCATGTCCCGAATAAAATGTGTTATGATATCATATTCAATATTGAACGCAAACGAGCTTCGTGAGAGGTTTTTAAAGAGAAAATTTTGTATTACATTTTCCATATAACTACAGTAGAACCTCTATTATCTGGATCTGGATTTTCGATCATCAGGATTGTTTAAAATAAAATAAAAAAAATAGGAAATACAGAATTTGAAGAGTGTATTTTTATGTAGTTTATACAAAGACGATCAACTGGACAGCCAATATCTGGTTCAGTATTGTGTGAAAAAGCAATATTTTTCAATAAAAAATTAAATGGAGATCTCACATTCATAGAAAATTCGGGCTGGCTTGAAAAAATAAAAGGACGACATGGTATGAGAAAACTTGAAAAATAGTTGTGTCAATTTCATGGAAAAAATCATGGAATCAAATTTTGGAAAGACCATTGGAATGTTCCAGGAACGCGATAGAAACTGATATAGGAAACAGTGCGGAAGCGACCGAGTGATTAAAATTGCGATGCAAACGATCCTGGATTCCAAATTTTGAATGATGAGGAAATAATTAAAAATATATCAACCTCAGAAGAACAAGGTTGAGAAGAAGAAGAAGAGATTTTCGAGGGGAAAGAAATTGGTCCTACACATTCTGAAACTTTTCAGTGTTTAGATGTCACCATGAAATGGCTTGAGAACCAATAAGAGTGTAATTTAGGACAACTTATATATCTTAAGAGTATTTGAGATTTAGCAATTTCTAAAAGCTAGATTAAAGCCTAAATCGATCATTGATTTTTTTAATAAAAAGTAATTTATTATATGTGTATCTAGACAAATAAAAATTATTCATTATTTCCATGTCTCTCTCTGTTAACTATGATTATTTTCGTTTATCCGGACTACTTTCATCCCCAATTAATCCGGATAATCGAGGTTCAATTTAAGATAAGGATTGTTTGAACAGGAATATTTGGCGGGGAGGATCCAAGAGTGAGTAGAGAAATTATCACAATCGGATCAGCGTGAACCTGGATCGAGATAAATTTGTTTCTACAGAGATTTTTTTTCTCAACCTGGATTTAATCCATTATATCAAAGGGTTCTTATGTATGGGGTGGTGGTTCCTAAACTACTTTCTTTACTACTTTACGATCAAATATTTCATTTGGCTTTTCAAATTCTTTATTCAAAATATCCCTAAATTGACATAACTTTAACAATCACATTTGCATTAAAATGAGTCTATATAACATACCAAGAAATGTTTCAATGTGCAATCCGTTCATTACTATATTTCATTCTAAGGTTGATAAATTATTATATTAAAAGCGTCTCATGTATATATATATATATATTCATAACCGATGGTTTAAATGCCAAGTTGAGATATAAAGGGCTAGATCCGGAGCTCTTATTATAAAGGTTTGGGTTGAAATCGCGATTGTGGAAATAAATTTCACCGTACCAACAGTTTGGGGAAGTCAGGAGTATTTCCGATTGGTCATTTCAATTCAAGTTTAGCTTGATTTCCTGGAAATGAAATTGTAAATAATGACACGATCGATATAGTCGAGCAGGACTGTCGAGTGACTGGATAGTTTAAAAATTATTATAATTTTGTCACTCACAGAAAGTCCCTTTCCTCCCTAAAATTTATATTCTCATAGTATTATACTAAATTCAAAAATCCTTTTTCTTAAAAATATGCCTATGGAAATCACTCACGTTGGTTAAGAGGACAAGTTGAAATATATAAAGCAATAATTTATTTAAATATTCCCCAAACATATTTTTAGAAAATATTAAAAAATGGCATGGTATCGCACAAGTGCGCTTATGGGATTTATGACATAATTGACGTGAAGAGCTGCTAGCCTTTGGTCATTCCTTCCATGATTATGACCCATAATTATTGGGTAATTTCGCTTTAAATAGACACATTTGAAGGCTCTATTAGCCAAACGTTTCATAAACCACCCATACAATTTTTAATGGTGGTTCACGAGCGGTCGTTCACCTACAATCGATACAAATGCCATAAAAATCGACAGTGTCAATATTGATTAGGCCATATGTAAATTTTCGCCACACATTAGCTGTATGTGGATTTACATACATATTTAATATTTATATATATTTGAATGAATGACACCGAAGAAAGAAAATCGGACAAAGCGGTCCATCCGTAATCGAATAATTCAGCTCATTTCCCCGATAACAATTTGATCTGCTTCCTGCAAACGTTTACCTGAGAATGCTTGGGATAAATATAAATCAGGCGAAGGTTTGATCATCTGTTAATATTTTATGAGGACTGTGTTCGATATAAGATACGTATTTTTCTCTGTGCGTAGATATCATCTTTATTCAATATTTTTCCATGTGATTGCTTCGTATTGATATTTTGTTGTATGATGCTTTCAAATTTGTCACGGAATTCATATACGAAATTGTGATATTATGAATTAAAATGTTTTCTTTGAATCATTTAAAGACCTGCGTTTATATTTTTTCCCACATAATAAATGTTTTTATACGGCGTGATCAGCAATTACGCTTGAGGGTTGCTCCGTTCAAAATCTTCTTACATCCCCCACGATTGCCTTTTTCATTACGAATGCAGATTTGGTACGCTATTCTGATTTTAAGGGACGGTTTTGATCTGTGATTAAGTTAATTGAAACAACAGAAGCTAAGCCAACCTTTTAAAAATACTCTCGAAGCGTTAGGTTTAAGATCATCAAAGTGGATTTACAATATGATCACTTTGAGATGAAACAACATCCCTCCTTTAGGTGGATGTGCTCAAAACCAGACATCGTTTATCTTTTTCTCTCAAGAATGTGGGGGTAATTTATTTCAAAGAGAGGGAAAACTTCAAGCTTAATCGTTTTATGAAAAGTAAGGCAGAGTCGTCCATATAAGAAAACGTTGGACTGCCAAAGATTTTTTTTGAGGCGAAAAAATTCTAAAAGCGAAATGGTACAAGACTAATAAAAATGATGAAGCTCATTTCGTCTTCTTACAAATGGAAAATGGTTCCAAAAATAATTTATACCGCAATCTATAAATTAAAGCATTTAATACCAAGTACGTATGCATTTAATCACAAACAGCCAAATTGTCTAGGCAGTCAAGCGTAATATATGTGTTATTTTAAAATAAACTTATACATAAAAAATATGATTTACTATCACGCCAGGGTCGGCACTGCGGGAGTGACAGTGCTCTGCTTTCCTCGCAGCCTCGCGTGCAGTACATGCATTTTACCAGCGTCAAACACCCCGCTGCTGGAACTGTGAAGCGCACAGTTCCATATTTTAAAATAATAGGCTAATTAATTATATTTAAATTTAACGATAATATCAAGTGGAAATTGATGATGCAGCTACACACTGCATTTAAGATTGTCTATTTACTACCGATCGCCATGATGTACCAAAATATATATTTTTTCATGTTTCAATAAGCACGCCGTGAATAAATTCGCACAATTACATCAAACAATCTATAAATAGAGGGCAAAATGAATGCTTTCTGACCTGGAAGTAATAGTGGTCTAACCCTATTATTCCATAACAACAAAAAGAAAATTCATCTATGAGCAAAATCTTATTAAAAAGATCATTCAATTTGCGATTGGAATTGGATAAAAATAGTTATTGTGCCATTGTGTTTTTGATTAAATGAAAATGATACATAAAAGTGCTGAATGTTTTGTGATCAATAGCCATTTTTGCTGTGATTTTAAAATATTCAAAGTCAATAAATTAATTTAAAATTTATATATCTTCAAATCAATGAATATTTCAATGATATCATTTTTTTGTTGTTGATAATAATGTATGTCTGTCTGTTAATAGATATTCTGCCTCCTTAAAAATGAGATACACTCATAAATAATTTACTCAGTATATTTATATCACACCCTCTCCCTGTTTTAATCAAATTTCGAATACAATGTTATAAAATAAAAGTATCCGTCATTTCGGGATTCTTTGATCTTAATATACATCATATCAGGTTTTTTTGGTTCAATAACCTTTCACAGATTTAATATTTCGCGTCTAAATTTAGTCGAAAGCCTCATGAATTTTCTTGGAATTTATAAACGACGGTTAATGTAAGATCAGGGAATTAATGAATTGTAAACGCGTTTTAAAATAAATGTTTAAAGATGATACTTCATCTATTTTTAATTTTAATCAAGTCTAAATATGGGCCAAGGCCGGATTCGCACAATTCATACTTTCATAGAACTATATGTTGAATGTAAAATCGTCTGGAATTTAAAAGGCATTTGGCAAATTCATTAGCATTTTAGAACGAAATCTATAAAAAATTGCTAAAGTAAATAGTATCTAATGATAAAATTCATGATGGATATGATTCTATTATAATAAATTGATGTAGAAATACCATTAATTAGTAAAAAAGTTGATAAATTTAATAATGGGTAGGATATATATTATATTTATAAAATGTCTGTCATTTGTGTTTCCGTGGGAACGCTTGATAAATAAAAATAGCACAAATGGTTGCAATATTTAAATTTTCTAGTCTTTCTTTTGTTGGACATTGTGTATTACGTTTTTTAAACTACATGTTTATGCATTTCATTCTAAAGTAAATTGAGTTTATGAAGTTGTTCATATTTTGAGTTAATTTTATCTATTTCTTAGCGTTAGTATTGTGTATATAAAAGTATGAATATAAGCTTCCTCCCCGGAAGCCTTAGACTTCCAAAGACCCTCAGGGAACCGAGTCAGTCCCCAAAGCCCTTTGTTGTAAGCTTGAGCGATGTGGATATTATGTCCAAGTTCTTAACCTCGGCAGACAGGTGAGACTACCCCAGAAGTTAAAACTAGAAAAATATGGCTTTATCGATTTTACACCCGTGGGATAAGCACGGCTTTACACGCCGTGAGGGTTGACAACTCCCCCGCCGAAAATATTAATTCGAGACAAATACTGCGGTTTATAAGTCTGAAATATTGCCATGCCTCCCCTTTGCCGCTAATAAAATATTTGACTTTGTATTATTTTTTGTTCTTCCTAAGGTGGAGTTTTCAGCCGATACCCTGAGGCTGAATCTCATAGACCTGGCGAGGACGGGAAGTAAATTAATAAGCGTAACCGGGAAGGTGGAATACGCGTGTTCTTCGGGAGATACCGTCGATCCCGTTTCTTTCACCACGAGGGACTCTCATCTGGTACGTATGAAACATTTTATCATTTTAATACTGTCTATCTTTTTGAGAGCGTGAGATAAACGCGAGAAAGAGTCTCTTGTCGAATAAATTTCCAAGGGTCGGTTCAAAATCATACACTGGCAATCTGACAGTGACATGGCACTGGGTCCCAGGTGCTGGGAGGAAATCTGAAATTGAACGAGATGGTGGAAATGTGATCACTTAAAGATGAGATGATTTATCACCGTCTGTCCACTGGCAATCTCTGGAGCAAAATTTATACACACACAAAGATACATATATATCATTCCATGATATTATCAAAAACCTGGATCTCTCTTTCTACTCGGAGGAACACATGAGGCCAGGCATATTTTACCCAATATATATTTCAAACCAACCATTCCTAAAGCCTGGAATACTCACACAATATACATGTCTGTATTCAATTAATTTTTTAACATTTATATATACTTCATCAACATCAACTACATATGATAAATAAAAGTATTCCTGAATCTCAGTTTGAAATTATAAAACAGCCTTGATTTCAACTCTTAGACAGACCCTCATAGGATGATCAAATATGATCGCCCATATGCGGTAATTTAATCATCATCGGAAAGAAACAGAGCCTCCCTGCGTACAAAATTTTCATACACCCTTTAAGAATAATTTCGAAAATTCGCAAATTTATGGCTTTCCTCCCTCCATTGCATACCGCGATCATACTGCTAGAAAGTCGGAAAATAAGTGAATTAGTCGATTGAAAAGTTTCCACTCGGATAACGTAATAATATATTAAGATAAGTTCATTTCAAAAACACACTTTCCGATATTGAGAAATTGTTTACTCCCCAGTTAACATACATTGATCAATTGAATAATATATGGGGTCTTCATTCCGGAGCTTTGGGAACTAGTACATGTATAAAATTTTGATACCCAGATACTGGCATACTGCGCGCCGACATTTAGGCGATGGAAATAAATAATCGATCGAAGAAAGCCGATTCATTCATATAGTGTATGTTATTCATGGGGTGGGAATGCAGCACAGGGGACGACCCTTATTTTGTGCACGATTTGAATAAACCATCATGTAAACACGTATTTTCTTATTACAGTCAAATCATTTCTGCGAATTCGAGGTCGATGTGACAATTTTCGCATTTCGGGTTCAATCCCCAAATACAAAATTTTACGCATAAAATTGAAAAAGTCATAACTTGATTTATTATGAACTATAACATCATGCAAGTACTCTTCGCAGCCCCCATGGGCATTGAATGGCCTCTGTTAATGGCATTGTAAGCCCAATTAATTAACTTAAAGAGGAACCCAATTTGCTACGTGAGAATGTCAAGCAGTGGAGGCTCGTATGGATATTATCATCGCATATTCACGCATTTTTATATGAATTTTCAAAAATATGGTCTTTGTTATAGTATTTATTTTTAATTTGACTGATCTTATAACGTATAATAATAATCGAACTTTAGTGTGCATTGAATTCTAGCAAAATAAAATGCCTCTAAATCAAGGGCTTGCCGATGCTGGCTGGCATACTCCCGCTGGATCTTGAGATCCAGTGCCGTGCGGCGAAGTTCGTAACCGAAAACGGTGGAACTCCGGAATTCGGGAGCAAAGGCATCCCAATTCTCTTTACGTATTGCTCATGCGGAGATCTGGTCATAGACGCAGACCATATTCTATTTACATGTCTGGGCATGGCGTCCGATCGTGAGGCATTATTTCGATGTGTCAGCGGTACAAAGTTTGGACTGGTTGGACACGAAAACCTTGTGACCATTCCCTCCAGTTTTAGGGCATTCAGGGCTTTCTGCAATAAATTTGGGGGAAAATGCATTCCTGGGGCCTTCTATAACCTCGATAGGGTCGTAAAGTCCCCCCCCCCCCTCGTCCCGGGGTCGCGAGTGGAGCTCAAACACATTTTTACTCATAATTTATATATGTATATGTATCATGACAGTCGACAGACAGCAACTTACTGGATTAGAGGATCATAATGTGCGATCCCATTTCCTGCGCTGCTGTATGATCTGTTATGGGTTACCCCGGGCTTCACCCCGGACACATAGAGGGTCTTCCACTGATCTGTTCGAACGGAGACGAGTCGTCGTTCGAACAACCTAAAACCGTTCTACCCTGTATGTCTAGGCTGTTCAGGATATTGGTGAGCCTTTGACACAGTCCCCACCAACTACTGTATTCGGCTGTTTCACAAGGCCCTTTATAGGTGCGCTGCACAGGGTGACCTGCACATCCAACTCATGTTAGCTGGGCTAACTGTTTCGCGCATCTCTACTCCACATTATTATCCCAGGGATTCAACCGTTACCCACGAGCGTATGGTTGGCTTCCCCCCCCCTGGGGTTTTATGGGTAACACCCACCCGGATATATATGTATCGTAGAATTATTTATTATATTTCGTATATATTCAAAACGAATATGTTTTAAAAATGTAATCGCCAGCCACATCTCCTATAGATTTGAATCCATGACAAGTTACTAATCCAACCGCTTAACCGCGGGACTATCTACAGGTCTGGAAGAGATGTATTCGATCGAAAATTTGATTTATTCCTGCTGCTGTACTGAAACCCTGAAATTTCATGTTGCATTTACAGGAATCTATTTTTTTCATCAGAATCAATGTCTAAAATTAGGGCTAATTTCAATTCAACCACTCATTCATGTATAGCATCACTGTTGTCACTATTTTCTAACTCATTTATATCAGCGTTCTTTATACAATTTTGGTCATTTTTTAATAACAGTCACATTCACAACTCACACAGATTAGAAAGACTATTGTGAAGGATCGTATAACAATTCCTACTTGAACATTGGGAGTAAAAAAATGATCACTTCGCCGTTTGAGTACAAAACAGCGTTATATCTTTGCAAGAAATTTCGGTCAAAAGTGCGACATGGCGATATATAGACGTTTTGTTTTGCGTTGTGCCTGCATATTTTTATTTTGTGTGTAATAGTTTCATATACGATTATTCCTACAAAAAATAAGTAAACTCGATTTATATTTTATGATTAAACAAAAATTTTTTTTACTAAATTTGCAAATTATTGCTTGTCATTTTTTGAACTACATTTTTAGTAAGATATTTATTTGTATTATTGTAATATAATATTAAATTAATTGTGAGCATGTAAATATTTATTATTCTAGAACAGCGCTTCTTAAACTTATGTAGTCCGCGGACCCCTTCTTGAGCAAAATTTCTTTCGCGGACCCCCTCTTGAGTAATTTTTTTTCGCGGACCCCTCGTAAATTATTTTTTTCGACGAAAATAATATAAATCTAATATAATGTTGAATAACCCATTTAGATTAATTTTGATTCATCTTCTATGATCTTAAATTAATATTTAATTTTTAATGTTTTATATTTGTGCTAAAAAAATGTATTTTGGATTTTTGCTTATTTGAATATTTGAAACATGTACACTTTCAAATCATTATATTATAATCAATTTGAAAATAATATCTAAAAAAACACGCATTATGATTTTTTTTAAAAAAAAGTTGATTTTATGTTTCATATTTGTATCAAGAAACGCCACTGGAAATGTGGTGTATTTTCAGGGATTCACAGGGTGTCAATTACTAGTAGTAATATACTTTTTTCATTAATGAATAGAACGTTTCATGAAGGATATAATAAATTTATTTATTAATAAGTATTTTGTATGGGTTAAAATACTGTTATTATGAAGTGAATAATTTTTATGGTATGGAAGCATACTGATAAGACTTTATTGATGATTTCAGGTACTGCCGCCATGGGAAGCTGTCAAGACAGGCACAATCTCGTTCAAGTTTCGGACTAATGAACCAAATGGATTGATAGCTTTCAACACTGGTGTCAAACCACCAAGGGTAGGTTGTACGGTAAGCAGCACAGCGAAACGCAATCGGTGCCCCGAGTTCTTTCAATTAGAACTCTGAAAGACATCTTGATACCTTTCAATCTAAAAATACTCCTTCATTGTAATAAATTAACTTCTTCTTAAATACATTACCATCAAATTCGCACCGTCGCTCAGAGTGAGCTTTAAGGTGATTATGGTACAACGCTTCAGCTGAAACTGATTAGATAAAATACTTTTTGTTAAACTGAAGTGAAATAATGTAAATTTAATATAATCCTCTTTCATTCTATAAGCCATGTTTCATTATCATTCAAACATATTCCCCATTTCATGACAGAGTAGAATAATAAAAGTTATCCTTCGGAAAATTCATGAATACGACTGGCTCATTTTGTTCTATCCCTTTGAGACTTGAGACAAACTTAGAAATCTGAAATTAAAATTTTAAAAGTTGTGGTCTCCCATAGAAGAACTTGGATTCATACTCTAAAAGTATTATTCACATAATTTCACAGCGGTTAGATGTGATAAAATAAACATATTTTATCCACAAATCATAAATTACAGCGTACATGTATTACGTCCATTATCATGAATTAATAAATACATTTTCTCATACTCAGACAAACATTTCAGTCTCAAAAAGGCTAATTTAAATATATGTACACATTTAACATAAAACGAAAACACACTCAGTGTTAAGCAGGTCAAAATTATACTTTTCTTAAGATACGCTGCCAAAATAATAATATATTAAAGTCCTCAATTAACATGGGAAATTAAAACGATCAATTGATTCGTTCGGATAAATACTCTCATGTATTTTTATAATATAATAGGGATTGGTCGTAACACGTAAATTGTTATAAAGAAGAAATTGCGTTTCAACGTGTTGATGCCTTGAAATTTTATTATATCAATATGCTTATATCAATATCAGCACATTAAAACTAGTTTTTATTGAATATCACTCAACACTGAAGATTTAGTCGCTTTCACTGCCATCAAACAATTATAAATATCAGCATGCTGTACAAAATTGTATCACTTTGCACGCTTTCACTTTAATATCTTGAATGCTACAATCACCATATAAATCATTGTCACGTCCATTTTCATGGAAAACTTCTTACATCTTTATATGCAATGATAAAGATAATGCATTTTTATTATCACTTGTTGGATAACATTTGTATATATATATTTATATGAATAGGTATGAAAATTTGAAACGTACACTTATTTTATAATATTTATTGGGTAACGTGTGTATGCTTTGTATCATTGAATTATTTTTGTGTATTTGAATGTCTATATTATTTTATTTGCTTGGTTAATATGAACATTATCTATTGAATTGCATAACGGCAAACAAATCCTTAAGGAAGATTTTCTATTAATAAAATGATACCACGACTGGGGATAAGCCATTAACAATTGGTCGCTTTGCATAGATTTATATATTTTATTCAAGTATTTGTAATGCAACAAAATTTTCTTATGCACAATTATCTTTTTAAAATGTATTATTTTTTAATTACCATTTTTTATTTATTTATTTCAGTCTGATTTATTTGCTTTGGAATTATTGAACTGGACACATCTACTTACATGTTGATTTGGGCTCGGGTGGAGTGAGAGTAAGAGCATCCAGACGACGAGTAGACGATGCAGTATGGCATGATCTTACGCTGAAAAGAAATGGACGAGATGGTCGAATAACTGTTGACGGAGCATCTGTTGAATTCAGAACACCAGGTATTAAATTTATGATTGAAAATGGTTTTATGCATGTGTTAAAGTTGTATATTTAAATATTTATGCATTGTTTCAGGGGAATCGAATCAATTGGAATTAGACTGGACCGCTATATCTAGGAGGTTTGGGTCCTTCACATTCATCTGTAAATACACCACCAGGCTTTATGGACTGCAGCACTCAGACAGGGTTTCGTAGGATGTATTAGAGATTTAATCACAAACGGTAAAGCCATCGATTTAACGAGCTATGCAAGACAACAAGATTCTGGTAAGTATATAAATAAGCATGGATGCTTAAATTACTATGGATTATATTAGATAAATATTTTAAATTGGATTTAAATTTAAGGATCTGTTCGTCCAGTCTTGCCATATTTTACCTCCACAATGTACACCTACAACATGTCAGCACGGTGGAACTTGTACTGAAGGTTGGAATAGACCTTTGTGCGATTGTTCAGCGACAAGTTATACAGGACCAACTTGTGGAAGAGGTCTGTAATTAATAGACAAAACGTTTTGGAATGATAATATAATACAAATGTAGTCTATTGCATTGTAATAAAGAACTTTTATAACAGATTAATTCTACTTTCAGAATCAGCAACTGTGTCACTAAATGGTAGCCAGCATGTATCAGTTTCATTGGGTCCAGAACATTTAACACAAACAGAAGAACTTGCTCTCAGATTTCGTACGCTAAGACCGTTGGGTTTATTATTATTGACCACAGCATCGAGTGCAGCCGATCGTCTTGAGTTGGCAGTCGTCGCTGGACGAGTTCGAGCAAGTGTGAGATTAGGGGACAGAGAAAAGGTTTGATCGCACAGCTATTAACAGCACCAACCCTTTTTGTCTTGTGTTTTTTAAATTTAAATTTGACTCACCGTTTAAGTGTTTTTGTTTAAATTTTATATGAAATGATTTTTGAGTGTACATTTGATTCCCAGAATTTGTTAGCCGGACAAAATGTCAACGATAATGAATGGCACACAGTACGATTTTCAAGAAGGGCTTCAAATTTAAAACTTCAGGTGGACTCGGCTGTGCCCGTGAGGGGTACGTTATGTATGTATTGGGCACACCACCGCGCACACTAATTATTGTATTAACTTTAATGTTGTATGAACTTCATTTTGATAATATTTATGCAATACTTGTCGACGTATATATATATAAAATTAATATATCATCAAGTTTTTGATATTCATATATAATGTTTTACACATAAAAACGTGCATTTTAAATTCTGATTTTGATAAAAGTCTGCACGCATTGCAAAAATGATCAAAATAGATTATTTCATGGTTTTTGGACGTGCTTTTCAAAGTATTAAAAAAGCAATTTTAAATATATAAATATAAATTAATTTCAACGTTAGGTGATACTTAACGTTGAAATATTTGATATTACGTTCAGAAATTATGAAATATGACAACATAAGTGTTTTATTTTGTGATTACCATAGAAATGATTTCATTCAAAATTTAAATACATATCAAATCTTTAACGAATCTCTTGATTTAATAAATAAGTATGAATATTACAATAATAAAAAACTGTGTATTTATTCATACATACAACATTATCCCGTAATATAGCTTTTTAGTACACCAATATTTAGTAAAGCTAGATGAAGATTTAGGACAATAATAGCTTTAGTCTATAATAAACTAAAAACCAAAGTTTAATTGCCCTTTCCTTGTATTGAAGTAAATTTGTATTATGATATTAACGTTGTTATTAAGTGTATTATATGTTTAACGAGCCAGATTGTTAGTAAATAAACAAAATCATTGCAACGCTAAAAAACATTTAGTATTAAAAAAAGCACTTATGTTGTCACACTAAAATTAAGTCCTTTATAAAATAGATATTACAAAATTTGCATATGATAACGATTGTTATAACAATGAAAAATATTTCTAAAATATAAAACTAAAAAAGCTCAATCGACAAAAACATATATGCAAATTTTACATTTATATAATTTTGATTTTGGTTTTATCTTACTAGAGGGCACTTTATATTTTGTTTAAACGTTGATTTTGCTTTATTTTCTTCAATTACTCATGTTTTTATTATTTATACTTGTATAGAGTGATTTTTCACTGTGCCTGCTACTTTCCTAGTGTTATGTGAATGTTTCTTATATCTAAACAATAACTCAAAAACAATAAAAACAATAAGATAATTCAACGAAATAATAAAAATGGACTAGATGTTAGAATAGTGCTTGTGTTTCACATTTTTCTTGGATTACATTTTTATTCTAAAGCATAAAAAAATGATAAATAATAATTATAAATAAAAAAAATACATAAAGACTTTCGATTTATTGCGTCGACGTATTTACATTTTTTGAGAAATTCCCTCGTTAAAATCGATACGAATTTCTCCAGAAGTGTATACAAACGGCATACATGTTTTCAATCTATAAAATGATTTATACGTACAGGGAAAATTATTTGCCAAAAATAAATAAATTTACAATTTAAATTCGATCATTTAAAAGAGCAGAGATACGATTCAAAAAACAGCAAAACTCAATTTCAACATGCTTTGCTTTGTCAGTCTTCAACATTTTCATGCTGTCTCTTTATTTTTCTGAAAAATCTTTCATGATTGACTTTTTATTTGCCGTTATTATAATTTTTGATGTTGTGGACTCACAATGTATCAATAGCACTTAAAGACTAAATTTTTTGTTTTTTTTTTCTTCGGCAATATAGCGGAAACAATATTGGGAAAGGCTTCAACTCTTGAAATAACTACAATACATCTCGGAGGACTATTCCATGCCGAAGAAGAAATCCAAATGACCACAACGCTACCCCATTTTGTTGGATATCTTCAGGGATTCATATTTAACGGGCACCGATTTATAGATTTGGCCAAGACAATGGGATTAGGTTTTAATAATCTAATACCGACTTTTCCTCAAATAAAGGTGACCGGCAAATTTACAAAGACTGAACATCAAAACATCTATAAATCAGTTACATTCAGATCAAAGCACACCTACGTGGGATTACCTTTGTTGAAAGCCTACTCAAACGTGTATATAGATTTTTATTTTAAAACTTTGGAAGCAAACGGTATTTTGCTGTACAACGGCGGAAAGAAACAAGATTTTATAGCGTTGGAACTTGTAAACGGACACGTGCACTATGTATTCAATTTGGGCGATGGAATTGTAACGTTGAAGGATAAAGCGAAACTGCCGTTGAACGATAATAGATGGCATTCTGTATCGGTAAGAAGACCGGCTCCGAAGATTCATACGTTGACAGTGGATGATACTTTTGAAATATATAGCAGCACAGGTAATATTTACACAAAATGCAGATTAAAACTTAAGATCAAAAAGTATATTTAATAAAAAATGTTTCATTCCAGGATCAATTCTTACGTTTGAATTAGATAGTATTCTTTACATTGGAGGTGTGATGAAAGACATGTATGTTGGTCTTGGAGCAGGTATTGTTTCCAGACAAGGATTTGAGGGATGTATGGCTAGTCTTGATTTACCCGGTGAAAGTCCTTCATTGATTGATGATGCAGTTGTACCAAGTAGTTCATTGCTAACAGGATGCGAGGGTAAATACAAATAAACTTACATCAAAATCTTCATTAATATATTTAAAACATTTAAATGTTTGTTTTTATCCAATCGCAATATATTTCCAAATATTATAAGCTTTCTTTATGTTAAGGTCCAACAAAATGTAGCCATAATGCCTGTGCTAATAGAGGCGTTTGCGTACAGCAATGGAATACATATGCGTGTGATTGTGATATGACGTCGTTCACCGGACCAACTTGTTATGATGGTACACTAATATCATTTTAACAATAGGCCGATTTGTTTTATATAAACATGTTTTGTATGAATACTCAAATGTTTCAGAATCAATTGCATATGAATTTGGACCGAACCGAGGAATGGTGCAATACATGTTTCCAGCATCGCGCATTGCAGATACAGAACAAGATCTCGTAGCTTTGGGATTCGTTACGGCTCGATCTGATGCAGTTTTATTAAGGGTTGAATCTGCTACAACACAAGATTATATGGAAATGGAAATAGTGAGTGATTTTAAAAAAAAAAAAATTACCAAAATATTTAAAATAACATGTAATACTTCATAAAATGTTATTTAGGTTGAAGGTAATGTCTTTATGGTATATAACGTTGGAAGCAATGATCATCCACTTGGTGATATTGGAGTAAAAGTAAACGACAATGCATATCATGTTGTACGATTTACAAGACATGGAGCAAATTCAACATTACAAGTTGATGATTTCAACGTCCAAGTTAATCATCCGCAGGGTAAAAAAATTATTAATTTATTAATTTTGTATTGTCACATCAACATTTTTTTCACTCGCAAGCTTTTATAGGTCAACAATCAACCGTTTTCAATAGTCAATCAGCAGTTTATGTCGGTGGTAAATGGAACAAAGCTAAATCAAGAGTTGAACGAGGATTCAGCGGCGTAATTGCTGGACTTGTTGTAAATGGAATAAGAGTGCTTGATCTTGCCGCTGAAAAAGATTCTGGAGCATCTGTACGTGGAGATGCACAACTAATGACGGGAATATTAGATAGAAATGAACTTCATAGGATGCAGCAGGTATGTTTAAATTAGTTCCATTAAAGAATATTAATTAATTGTTTCTTAATTATTAATAAATATTATGAAAATTTACTTCAGACGCCGGCATCTGGGTATGGGGGAGTTGGAGTGTTAGATGAATTAGTATTCTCGGGTGCTGGATCAGGATGTCGTGATGATGATGAAGACGAATGTTTGCCTGCTCCGGAAGCAGGTTCCGGTGATGATCTTATTACACCTGTTTATGTACCACCACAACCACGTCCAACGTCCAGCAGCAAAAATAATGTAGTAAGCTAAAAAATTGGTCACATAATGCTTTTTTTATTATAATGATAGTCCAGAAACACGCCAGAACACATCTATTAAATTATTCACATATGTTGGATGATCTTCAATTTATGCTGCCAGCTCTTGGTATATAATGTTCTTATAAAAATATTAATTTTAAAATTATATCTTTTTTAGAAAACAGAACATAATAAAAATGCAAAACTGGAAAAACCATGTGATGATGAAGACTGTTTTGGAGGATCTGGTTCAAGTGATCTTGTAACAGAGCCAGATCATACTATTACCCCAAGGTAATATTAAAAATGACTAGAATACTGTTTTTTAATTATACAACATTCTTCTAAATCAATTTCATACAATGTTTTAGTATTGGCGTTGGTGTAAGCACAACTGATGTGGATGGTCCACCGTCAGCTGGATATCCTAGCACATTTGGAAGTTCAACTGGTTTTAGCCCACCTGGGCAATCAGTGACGCCTTGGAATACTCCAACTCATACTCGTACTGATCAATCTACTACGACAAAGATGGAGACTACATTTAAAGAAGAGGAGGAGCGGACATCACCGACTCATTCAACGCAAACAACTCCAGATATTATTACTCTCGGTCCAATAGAAGAATCTTCCCCTATGTATCCCCAAATTCCTGATAGAATACCACCTCCACAATTGCCTCCAATACCTTATTATCCACCGACGCCCACTCCTCCTAGAAGAAAACCAACAGAGAGAGTCACTTCAGAAGCATCAGAATATACAGCTATGATAATAGGTAAAAAATACATCAATTTTATATATTATTATTATGAATATATTATAATGAATGATAAATATGCATTTTATTAAATTATAGGTATCGTAGCAAGCGCACTTATAGCAGTAATTTTGGTTGTGTTGATAATTCTTAAATTCAAAACTCGATCAGACCCATCCTATAAAGTGGAAGATGATAAGTCGTTCCAACAGGGAGCTAGTGCGGCCTTATTGGGGAATCAGGTAAAGTGTAATTTACAATATGTAACATTTAGTGTATTTATATTAGATGAAATTGATTATTATACATTAATTTTAAGGTTCAGTCAAGTCAAGCAAATATGGGATATCAAATGAATGGAGCAGCAATGCAAAGAAATGCAGCACCCGTCCCGTTACCAAGAAACGGTGCTAACGGCAAAAAGAGAGACAGTAAAGATATTAAAGAGTGGTATGTTTAAGATGTGCGAATAAAAACTATCAAAATAACAATGTAAATAGAAGCTTTATAACGACATTAAATATTTACATAATCTATGGTATCGAGTGTTGTAAGTGAGTATAGGAAAATAGAAACAATGCTATCAAGTAATATGTGTCGGACGTTGTTAATATGTTTACTTTATCTAGTTGTAAAGAATGAATTTGCTAATTTTGGAATTCATATTTAAGTGGTAACTAATGAGGTGTTTTTCTAAAAATCAATGAAATGGCTTAGATCGATTTTTATATGAAAATGAAATTAGTGTGAAATATACGAGCTATATTAGATATCGTATTCAGTTTCAACCTAAACAATTGAATGCTTTTTGGACGATAAGCTATAAATAAGAAATAGTGTTAACGATCTGTTACTAAGAGTGCACACATTATGAAGTTTACTAGTGTTTAAGAAAGCACTGCAGATAATAATAAGAAAGTAGTTCACCTCCGAGCCATGTGTCGTAAAATGGGACTATGAGAAACAAGTGGACTTATTACTTCATTAAAACTCAATATACATTGTGATTTCGGGTTTCGTCAATTCATCTAACAGGGAAATAACAAAGAGTAATAAAAGATGTAATAAAAAAGAGTTTTAATAGATTTACATTTTGTTTGCGGCAAGATAAAAAGAGTATGTGACTGTAGAAAGTGGCGTTGAATATTATATTTTTTATAGATAAAATAGACATGTGAGATTAGAGAATGTGTTGAATATGATGTACTGTTTAGATAGTTTGTTTAATTTGTTTTCTACTGAATAAAATTTGTTTGTTACCGTATATGATTTTCTACGAGTATAAATAAATATATACATTTCTTTCATCCAAGCGTACAAATATACAGAATGTCAGTTTATTGTAAATACACATATGTTAAACTCTGAAAACTACAGATTGTTGATTTATTATCGATAGAGTCGCGTTATATTTATTACCTTCGATGTAATAACTTGTTAATTTTTACAAATCACTTTTATACACTTAAAATATTGTATGCTGTTTGTCACATAATCGAAATGTTAAAATTCATAAGCAACAATTTTTAAGCTTAGTCCAATATTTAAATAATTTCTCGTTGTTGTTGTTGGAAAGTGTTCAAGCAAATTTTAACGCTCAAATTAAAGCTTACCAAACGTTCCTTTTTAATAACACTCGATTATATATTTCACCGTCATGCATTGATATAAATGAGGAGGAATATTTTAAGCATTTTCAATTGTTTAAGATAACTATATTTTTCGGTTCAATTAAAATTGATTATCGAGTCTCGTTTAAACCGTAAATGTTATGATGATTCCGTATCTAAAACAAATCTTAGGGTAAAAAGAAACAACTTGATAAGATTGATATAAACATTCTTGAACTTGTAATAATGCTTGTACGGCAAGATTTTGATTTAACGGTGTGTAACATAAGCAACGTCATATACGATATTAATAGTTGTAATTACAATTTCATAAAGGCTATTTTTGAGGCTTCCTTTCAAACTACAATCACTCAAATGTAATGTTCATCAATCATTAAGACTTTTGTACATCCGTAAGATTTTTAGTAAATTTAAGATCCATCCCGTGAAAGAATATTTTTGTATTTGTAACCTTAGTTATGATAATTTGGAAATCTGTTTTATTTTCAGCACGTGTTACAGGTCACTATTATTGATATGTTTAAGATTCTTTAGAAATACTTGTATGAACATCTGCCTAAGTTTGTTAGTATTAAATAAAACCAATGTTGCTAAAGAAACGTTACATAATTTAAAGTTTGTCATTTTTAATAGATATACTTTAAATGCAGGATATTAACGAAACTCTTCTTTCTTTGTGCATATTATAAATCTTTTTATGTGGTAGTTAACGCTGAAATGTTTAATACGTATTAATCGTTTATTTAGCGAAGCACCGAGCAAAAATATTTATATAATTTTCATAGTTCAATTTTCTATATATTAGAACTATTTCATAATGGTTTGTATTATAAAAAGATTAATGTTAAAATTGCTTCATAATGATTTGTTTTATTATTTTCATCTTTTTAAATATTCGGTTGTGATAAACTTTTGAATGTATTATTCTCTCAAAGGATGTTAATTCTTCTTGTATTAAGCTTACTCACTCTTATAATTTCAAAAGCTTTTATTTCATCTATGTATTTTATGGCATCCATTCATCTGGTTATTTACCTTATAGACTGAGAGCTGGCAGCATAAATTTAAGATCATCTTATACATGTGAATAATTTAATAGTTGTGTTCTGGCATGTTATTAGACTATCATTATGACAGTCTGGCACCTGAGTACTCCCAAACCCAACGGCACTCAGTCGCCAGACTGTCATAATGATAGTCTGGAAACTCACCAGAACACATATATTAAATGATTCACATGTGTTAGATGATCTTCAATTTAAGCTGCCAGCTTTTGGTATATTATGCTTATTCTTGCCCAAGGTTTCTGTTTGATTAAATCGTCCAATTCTATGGCTCTATCGCTTTTTTGTCCACGATAAGCTTGTTTTATAATAATTTGTGATAAATATTTGAAACAATCGTAGAGAGCACTGTGGGATTTTTTTTGCTATTGTTATTATTTTTTTGAGGAAAATTAACTATGACTGTAGTTGAAAAAGTACCATAAATACTCTTACCGAGTATATGTAAAAATTACCAGCACCAATATTTTTATACACCAATAGAACAAAAAATGTTGTGCAATACCACAAAGAATGTAACAATTTTATTGCGTAGAATCAGTAGTAATTTTATAATGAATATTAAAATAAATTCGACTGATTTGAAACATTATCATCATTCAATGTGATTTTTTAACTTAGCTGTCTTTTATAGCAATATTTCTCTTAACATATCAACTATTTTGGGTTGCTGAAAATATGTTTAACTTTCACACGTACAATTAATTGTAAATACTGAAAAAAGTCAACGGATTAATCTATCCACGTTGGCTGTTTTGTATTTAAAATAACATCTATAGCCTGTTAATTTTATATGAATTAAATGCAACGTTACTTTTATTCGTTTGCTCTTTATAGCCATTTATTTAAACGTATGCTTTTAAAACTTCGTTACACTTGTGCAAAAATGACAATTTTTAACTGTGTAATTCTTTCTATTGAAATTGTTACTTGCAATAATAATAATACATTATTTTAAGTTAATGATTTGATAAGGAGCGAAATTTTCTCGACGAGCAACTATGCTTTGGGATGAACGCTCACCAACTGTAAAAATGCATATCGATGTATATAAGACTCGTTTAAAGATATACATACAGATCTAGTAATTACAATTTAAGTGTCTAATTCGAAAAATTAAGCACAAATTCATATTCTCCTATTTGTATGCATATATTTGTAATATATCTTGTCTTCTATTGAAATTTCAATTCTATTCCATTAAAAAAATCGTCGACAATTTACTATGTGTAAAGTTGCATTTTGACATTCTTTGATACTATATCGTAATTTATTTTGTAAAAGATATTTTTCAATAACCCCTCTTTCTAAAAGTAAATAAGTTTATTACAAGTTTTATTGCAATATCTGAAAAATTATTATGTACGAACACACAAAAAAAATCTAACGTTGAAACAGTTTTTCGAGCTATCCGAGTAGATTTTATGAAATCAAATTAAGCTTACTTATAAAAAAGACAAAGATCATCCTATTAGTTATAATTGTAATTCTTACGACTTTGTCTGATACGTTATTACAATAATTTGTTTTCAAATATTGCATGTAAATCTTTGCCTTTCTACAATATATCGTGCAATATCCGAGACTTGTATAAATGTTAAATGTAGATACGTGCTTGCACTCAATAATTTAAATATGTACTAAGCAAAAACATGTTAATTTTATTTATAATAACTGTAACGATAAAATATAGCTATATATTTAAAAGAGAACACTGATCGAACAATTGTAGATTAGAAAAGTTTGTAGAAATATACGAGATATATAATTATTAAATGAGAAAATGAATTAAATAAATAGAATTGTTCAGAATGTGGAGATCGTAACAGTTCGTGGTGATCGTTGTCGTTGCTATCGGGTGATGGCAACTAAAGCGGTTAAAACTAATTAAAAAAATCAATTACTTATTCTGATAGATTAATGTTATCATTACTTGTTGCAGTTATGATTTGATTTGAATGCAAAAGAGAAAATAAAAATTACAAACAAATAAAAATGTGATTCTTTCCATTATTTTAAACCCTTTTATCATATAACAAACATTTAAGATCTTGATACATTTCCATTTCATCAAACAAAATCAATCAAAAAATGAATGGTTAAATTGATAAAATCAAATGTTAGACGACATCTTAATACCAATATATATAATTGAAACGTTACCGAGTTTTAAATTAAATACTTATTCAGTATACTTAATAAATAAAGACATTCAGATTCGATAATAGATACAAATGAAAAGAATATATTTTAACGTCAATCAAATATACAAAATTTTACTTGCATAAGTAATACATATGATTAAAGCATATTTTATTTATACTAATATTCTAAAAAATGATAAAGGCTGATTTATGATTATAATCCTGAAAAGAATATTCCATTTGAATAGTGTAATATCAAGACAAAATTTCCACGCACCGTAGCAAACAAATTACAATCTTATACTATTGATATATAAAATATCCTGGATCATATGCATCCTTTTTATTATTGCACGAATCAATTACCAGATAATAATATTTATAATTGGACGATTTTTTGCCTTTATCAATATTTTAATAGAGCATATTACATATAAATTTATCAAATTTAACGGCATTTATAAAATATTTTCTTATAAATCAGATGAGAATTTCAATATGATCCATATTAAGATGATTGTCTATATAAAACTGAATATAATATTCAATTTAGGTCAATAAATATATATACTAAACGAGTAATTTATGCTAGATATCATATAAGCAAACTTTTTTATCTATGCTTGGGTAGACGTTAGCCGGGATGCTCAAATATAAAATACAATATGAATATGAATATTTTAATTATATTTAATGAGATTTATATGTATTATTATTTTTCGCTTGAATTTGCATGAATCGTTATCAATTAATTGTGTTTTATACGGGCAGAATTCATATGGAACAACGTCACATTCCATTATATGCCTGAGATCATAAATTAATCTTGCAAATATGAAACAGGTATTTTTGCTCAAAGAGATGTAATAATTTGTGGCGAAAATTGGAAATATATAATACTGAATAAAGCAGATGGAACAAAAAAAAAGAGAAAATGTCATACAGAGGCCTTAATCAGCTTAGTCCTGATCGAATGAGATCCCGGAGAGGAAAATATCTCAAATTGAATTTATGCACGTATACGTGCGTATTCGAAGGCTCAGCATCCATGACCTTTGCTTTTGTATTATTTAAGTACATATTTTTTGTTGAATTTAAGACAATGTTTGTTTGAGATGCTTGTGTATTTATTTTGGATTGAAATTAATTTGCGTTTTAATAGGATCAAAATTTGACGGCCACAATTCGAAAGGGGAAAATTTGTACGGGGTCTAAATTATATATAAGCCCCCAAGGATATTCAATATTGACCCTTATTTTTTAAAGCGCCACGTAAATTGCGAAAAAGTACGATCGAGAAAAACGATTTGTAATCAAATTAAAGCGGTAAGTTATTTAACGGAGGGTGATGCTAACAACCGCTTTCCGCTTTATCAGATTAAGCTTATTAGCGAAAAAGGAAGTAGACGTTCCACCGGCAGGATGGCAGCATCATTCTCGTCGTTATTCGTGGCCAGTCGTCCAAGAAAAATTTCCAGACAGTTAAAAAGACGAAAGACGACCTCAACGGTACCAATTAAAAAGCAAGTAGAACGGTTGCGCATCCGTGAAGTTTCGACTGGCAAAAAATCGGAAGTGATTTCTTGGCGTTTTCCTGGACTGATCCCCCACCACTTCTCCCGTTTCCTGCGGAGCCTCCCGGCCGTTTCCCACGTACAGGAAGCTGAATACAAACGACCGAATTAAAACCGGAATTTCCGGGTCGGGTTCAGCCGGCAAAGTAGATTTTAAAGCGCTCTCGCTCGACGTTCGCGCGAAACTTAACCAATTGGCGGAGTCTGCAGGCGATTGCACGATGGCAAATTGATTTTGAGGCATGATTAAGTTACTAAGCGAAGTCTGGGGTGGCTGCTGTTCCGGTTCCGGTCCGAGCTTGGCACAAACCCTTACTTTGACCAACCGATATTGTTGACACATTGCCTTTATGACATTGTTTTGATACTTCAATTTTCTTCTTATTGTCATATCATATTCCTTGTCATATCACATGATTAACCAAATTACAGTCTAGCTGCTAGCTAAATGCTAGTCCGAATTTATGACCGCGTGAGCTCCCATTTATAACACCATAAACGTGACTGATAAAATTGCTTTCTGTTGAGACACGGACTAAAACTCGCAAAATTCCCGATTTACCGACAAATTATTTATTTCCGTCGCTGCAGATGAATACTTAAACACTATAATACTTTGATGTGATACGTAGTTATATTACGGAGGAATACAAAAAATCTGGACCACATATCTATTATATTTCATATCGATATTAATATTATTAGAGTTGAGGTGTAGTAAATACATCACCGGTAGGGAACGGTTTACATAACAATTTGAAAAACATATATGTATATATACATAGATTAGACAATTACTGCCCCTAGGCGTCGCCTAAGCTCACCAATTATTAGTTACGCCACTGTTTCCAAGCGTTCAGATTTCGGCGGGAAACCAGATTTGATCAGAAGATCGAACCAGAGAGACCAGATTTGTTTCGATTTAGTCGCCTTCGTCGTGGCGATGAGGTGTACGAAAATAAAAATTTCAATCCCGAACTTTTCGGGATTACGTTTATTAATACCGAGATTCATGAGCACCCAAAACTGTCCAGGATCCCGGGAATTGGCACCCTGACATTCGCATTCAATGACTTGTTAAACAGATCTTAACTGGTATCATCGGCTTAATGGGGAATGAAGTATATCAAAAATAATACGTCTGTCAGAGACTCGATGATATTTTTGGCATTTATTAAAATAAAACCTCGATTGGAGATCTCAATGCTTTGAATCGTATTACAACAACATTTAAAAACTATAAATACTTGCCTGAATATTATCACTGCACGGGGTCGTAATAAGGGGTAGAAAAACAGGCGCCCGCTGCGGGCGTAATTCGATTTTGGACGCAAAACGCAGAATACCGACTCAGTCGAGAAATTATCATGGTTTTTATTTTAGTTGATCATTCTACTTTACATGAATCAAATTAACCAGATTATATCCGATCGCGAGGTGCTAATTCGTCGTGACAGCGGTTCGAAAAGCGGACCGTTTGGAAACAAAGGCCTTTTGGTCATTCCGTCCTATTTTTGGACTTTTTATGACATTTTCGGTGATGAATGCGTGTCTGCGATCCAATGATCTGTACGATCATGAATGTCTCCCCCCCCCGAAGCTATTTTATGCTTGTTTAACGTCGAGGCGGGGGCAGAGTCGAGTAATTATTAAAATGATTTTTAAGTATTTTTTAGTATTCATCATTATTAAATATATATATATTAAGAAGTTTATTTTATTAAAATAGATTAAACGACGAAAATAAGATGGAAATAATATATATGCCTGATGACCTATATAAATGACACCTTATTTTATTGCGTTATTGATAATATATGAACTCTGATAATGATAATTGATAAGCTTGTTAATGATCAACTAATGTATTTTTAATTTAAAAGTATGTCTATATCCTACCAAATGTCGTACGAAAAATGTTTGTAAATCATAATTGAACGTTTTCGTATCCAAGGATCCGACAAAAGGCGAACAATCACACAGTCGTACGGGCAAATATCAAAATAGCAGAAAATCGGTGTTGTGTGATGGTTTCGAAATTTCGTCGTTGATGTTTTCATTACGGATCAGTAGGGGTTGGGTTGAAAGTGGCATTATATTATCGGCAATTTGGAGACAGAGCCAAGTATTCAAAGCTTCTACGCTTAACTAGGCACGTACTTGATGGATAAACTTTGCCTCAACCTTAGAAAGCTCTTGCGGAGATGCCGTAAACTTAATCGCAGCAATAAAAGCTATGTAAGCTTCATTATGAAATTAATAGTTGGGATGAAGGTTCTCAACTCTGGAGACGAGTAATGCACATTGTCGAATTTAGAGCCCAATCCTCAGCACGCAAACCATCAAAGCCGATTACAATAATATGTGATGCTTTGATTGCAGCAACCATAGTAATATATTTTAAGGCTATGCTAAATTTTGTACCGTCACAGTGCGAGATTTTCGCACATTTTTTAAAATGCTGATCACAAGTGTTTATATCGATAAATACTGAATGGGATAACTCTTATTTTAGTTGGTTTGACAACTTTGAATTTTGTAAATTCGAGCTTTACAGATTGAGAGGGACTGAAGAATTATTAAGGTTGTCGACAATTGCATAACTTGTTAGGCGTGGTTATGAACGCTTTGATATTAGCGTTGAAACGTTTGTCGGTTGATTCGATGGGATGTGTGAGTTTAAGTTCTAATAGAACTTTAACACAACTCTATACATCACAGGAATCGACAAACTGACTAGAAACACTGATGTGATATCATGGTACGTATTTTCCTAAAATGAAGAAATTATTTTAGTTTGTATGTGATCTTTCCACATGTATCAAGTGCGGTCATATATCAATATCCGACATCAAAGCCTGTAATTTATACGTATATTGATTGTGCATTGTTAATACTTGAAATTTCATTCTTGAAAAATCTTTACTTTGTAAGTGAAATATTGACTTATTGTTAATATTGTAGATGGATGAGCAAACTGCAGAAAATAATGCAGGATTAAATCTATTGACAATAAGACATTTATGGTGGTTTCTTAAGACAGTAAGAATGAATCATGAATAACGTCTTCACTGGACTATCATAGTCATTATGAAATTTACATGCTATCATGTAAATTTACAACTGTTTATACAAAAAAAGACACCTTGGATGATGATTTTTTCTTTTAGCATTTAACATAGCACTTTTAGCATGTTAGTGATATTAACACGTTGTATGCGGATTCGGTTGATGAGTGATAACGCCTGGCGCGGGGGTATAAAAATGATTTTAAGGCCATTCAAAATTGATACCGTATGTCGATACAGTAGACTCTCGATTATCCGGGGGGACTGCCGAGAAAGACAAACATGGATAACTGGAAAACACGGATAATCCAAATCATCAAATTTCTACTTGGTTTCGACTATAATATCATATTTATAATACAAAATTATACTTCATAATTTGAATACTAATTATTTATTAAGAAAATCGTTCATAGTTAACCTGTATAGTAGGATGATCGCGTATTTGCGATCGAATTGCAATGATTCAGAAAGAGCACTCTTGTACGTTGAGCTCGGAGAGAGACGGAGACGGAGAGCTTCCTGCGTACATCACACGATTGGTTAATCTAAATTCATTAACTGATAATGATGTGTGAATGATATAATGAATCGATTTCAAGTATTTACTTGAATAAATGACCGGATATTTTGTGCTATCAACAATATATATTTGTTTAACATGTTCATCGCTGCGTCCACCAGATATGCGCGTCTCCGAAAAACAAATCCAGCGTCTCATTGTTACGTATTTCTATAACGACTTGCAAATATTAACTTTACGAACGTCTTTTTATAATGTCTTCCATATGACAACTGTCTAAATATATTTCGAGATTGAAATCGAAACTTGGATTCCTACCCTTTTCTGTTCGCACTTGCTTATCTTCACTTTGTGTTTGTTAATTTGACTAATGACAGAGTCAGGCTTACGCTCCGACTATCGAATTTGGGCCTCGTAGCACCGATTCACGGTTGGCGACGAGTGTGTTAATTGTTGGCGTGCAAATTTCATTTTCCGCCATGTGTTAATTTCGCGTTACATTCACATTCATCTGGAAGCTTATGTCTCGTGATCGTTGCCGTATCACAAATGGCAAATAAATTTGAATATTAAAAGTTCGTAATGTTTTAAATATTTCCTTTTCTTTTTGAGGATTCCTCTTTTCTGTGTCGTCGAATAAGCGATCGGAGATAAATAATTGTCCCCTTTACGGAGATAAAATAAGGATTTCCGTTGCGTATGCTGCGAGTCCGTCTCGGGGCTGTGGAGCCCCATCGCTAATGAGGAGTGGTGCTTTTCTAACGAGGTAAAAATACTAAATTTGGCAATTGTAATATATTGATGTAAAAGTCCTGAGATTTTGTAAAAAATCATAGTTTTAGTATCAATTTTTGTATAAAGCAGTTATTTTTTAATTCAAGATATTTTAATTTCCGTAGCATTATTGCGAAATTCTTTACTGTATAACTTAATGTTTTTTTCTTTGTTTAAATATCGACGTTTTCAACAGCCATAAATATTGCTTGGACTTATGGATCACATTGATTATCCTAAATTTAAACAATTTTCGCTTAAACCAAATTGAAAATTATGATAAACATGTTGTCTTTATTATAATATTAGTCTCAAAGAGATCTCGAACTTGTTTGATAAAATGATGACGTAAATATTTGTTTCTATTAGACGGATTAATGTATGAAAAAATATGTTATAAGTTAGAAGAAAGACTAATAAACTTGTAGACGATTATTAACACCTTAAAATATCAATACATAAATATCTTGTTTTAATAGCGATAATAAACTGATTACTAATGAAATATTGACAAGAACATCAAGATTTTATGTGTAATATTAATTGGATCAATAGAAGTATCGAACTTAATAGATCAGAGATTGGCAACCTTAATAAAATAACTCATTTTTTATATAATATCTTAGTTTTATTGACTTTTAGATTTGATTTGCTTAAAATATATGCGATTAAACTATGAAAGTTATGCATATTTTAGTGAGAATTTAAAAATGGGCAATATTGCAAAATAACACCCGCTAAAATTTAAGGAAATTAGGATTTTATCCGGACAACAGCCCCTTTCCTTTGTATCTCTAGCAGGTAGGCGAAACACTATGAAAGATCATAAAAACCAAAATTCCTTTCCAAATACTGTCCTAAACACGATACGCAAAATAAAATCACATGATTTTAAATCTGAGTGGGGGGAAAAATGTAGAAACAAAATGTCGAGCCAGACTCGACATAGGTCTCATCGGAATAAAATCTATGTCGAGTCAGACTCGACATAGGACCGCAAAGAGTTAAAAAGTAATTAATTTGGCAAAAACATAAAACTAGTGCCAAAAACGGGATCTCTTGCAGAACGAACACGTTATACAAATTCTAATACATAAAAACCATATAATCAAAAAAAGTGGAATTCCCAAATATCAAATTTGTTCGATATTGTGAATTTATATGTCTCTAGTCTTTCATCGACATTCACCGGGAACATGCTAAGGGATACAACAACTTATGAGGTTTCAATAACAGTTTGTATAAAAATATTTTGGAATATAATTGTTTTCAAGTGTTCGTTTTAATCTAATATATCTCAAAACCGAAAACCGGTGGAAACCGTTTCCCGTTCCCGTTTCCGACTCTTCATGTGACATATCCTAACAATAATAAATAAACTGATTAAATATTGTTTCTACTAAAATTTTCTCTTTTTTATATATTTATCGCATACATTATATTGTTATTTGTAGATTACCAATGCTATATGCAGGAATAACTGCGTCATCAGTATCTATGAAATATGTATTTGGCTAAAATTAATTCAACCCAAAAGCTCATGTTGCAAATTTGGACCATTTAATTCGACTTCCTCTCGTCATGGTTCGTTCTTCGCTCGAATTAGGTCAATTAATTAATGTTTTTTATCATCCGCCGAAATGAAATTCCTAAATGAAATAGGGATTAGGATGATTTAGCGATGGCTTATTAAATAATTAAAGTATTACGAATACGAATCATACGAGCGGAGCCTTCAAGGCTGAGCCGAAGATTTGTAGGCGCGCTTACATGGAAGATCATCAAGAGTTCCTGATGAATATTTACTTCCAGGGCCGGTGGAAATTTTCTTATCGGCGGGAAGCAGCGAGGAAGATAATCCACAGGGTAGGCTCTCAAGGTATTTATATGTCTAAGTATTTCTGGCACGCAAATGTTTCCGCACCTCTCACGTGAGGATTATAGGCCCGGGCGCATGCCTCGGATGCTTGAGCCCTAAAATAATTAAGTCGCTAAAATGGCTGGAGACGAGCTCTCAACCAGGACCCAACGATGCTGCACACGTCTAATTGGACAAATATAATGCCTCGTTAAAAGGCAAGCTTCAAGGGGGGTGAAAATTGATAATTGTTAATTTATTTCGGGTCAAAACTATTCGCCAAAAGCGTTGGATTCCATCATATGTTCATTCGGATTAGGCAAAAGAATAATTTATTTTGACCGATATCAAATCCAAATTTAAGTTCATAGATTACGAAAATCATTCCAGGCGTGTGCATCAAACGGTTAAACATTAAATTTTACATTTTTTTTTAAATATTTACAACAACACACCACTCAATAAATTCATAGGATCCTTTTATCACTTTATTTTTTTTCTTCTTCATTTGGGTTTTTTTTGCAATTACTTAAAAAATCCTACACACTTATTGAGTGATGAGTTATAGTTATATTTTGTATGACAATGCATTTGTCATTTGTACCGACCAGAAAAGCTTCGCAGAATGAAATATGAAATTGCTGCTATTAAAATAAACGGTCAAGCAATCAATAGCATTCAATTTTCAGATGATACTATACTATTCGGTAACAATATGACGGATTTACAAAAAGTCAATGAATAAAATATTAAGAACATTATTTTTGAAATATCTGTTTTATTTGAACTAAATTTATATTGAATGCGTCAACAAATTAGGCATATTACTCATATTATACAGATCCGCAAATTAAATGCTGCCAATATGATCTACATATATTTTGGCAAAAAATGCGGTTCTAAACAGGACCTTCGCAAATCCTTGCATTTTCATAGTCACTCACTGCTCCAAACTACGAATAGGCGTTATTTTCAGCCAAAGCTGTTTTTTGCTAAAATATCTACTGATATGAAAATATAGTATTCGAAAGAACTGAAGAAGTATAATATTTTGAAGTTCATATTTAAGTTATAAATGCAATTGAGATTTTTTAACCAAATGCGAGGTAATTATATAATCGCATTTAAATCATATTGGGAATATGTTACATATTTAAAATTAGAATAGAACGATTTCAGCAGTTTGTGAATCTCTTTATCAATAGTTCTCCAAGGAGAGTGTACTCTGTTCTGCCCCTCCTATAAGCAACTTTTTTTCTCTTGGGAGGAGGAAATCATCAAAAAGTCACTATGATTAAAAACCATGGTAGTGTGGGATTCCTACCCATTAAAACTCCCACCCTTATTGCTGGACGAATGGATGGGAATACAAAAGACGTCGAATGGAAAGACTCTCTTCGCAAGATAACTATTTATTCCGCACTACAGATAGAGAGAGAGAGGTCTGGCCGCAGGAGGGACGACCTCCCGCAGTCAAGGCCAACCGACGACTCTCCCGACTCCCGCTTCCTGCGCGTCACTACCCAACCGGTAACGATGCACGCGCAAGAAGCGATCAATCGGTAAGCAGGTGCAATGTCTCCGCAGGGCCACAAGAGATGGCGCTGTTAAAATAGCACATTTGAAGAGAAATGGAAGATGTCGCTAGTATGCGGGGATGATAAATCGCCCACGCTAAACACGTCATGCTCCGTCAGCATCTGGGTCAGGTGATAAGTGAGCTTTCTGTGTTTACGCGAGGTCCATTTTTGTATTGGTATGTCCACCTTCCCTTGGTTCCGGTGTCCCACCGTTTCTGCCAATCGCGCCAAATAATTTGTCACGATTGTTGCCTTTTGCGTTACCACATCGATCTGTTTTCTGAATTTGTTGTCATCGATGTGTACGCCTGAGGTAGTTGACACTTCTGGAGTTGCTAACACCATGCCTCTGGATAGCTATTATCGGTGGTTCGTCAACGCGTTTCCTTGTTTGGAATAGGCCCTCTTCCTATAAGCAGCTGAAGCTATAGTTCCTATCGCAATGGATACCGCTCCATTGATGATCCTGAAATGGTCCTCAACTACTCCAGCATCATCTGAATGATACAAAATTGGCACAAATGACTACAACACGACGTTCTACAATAAGATACTTAAAGAATTAAATATGGTCACAGTGAGACAGGAAATTGAGAATTATAGCATAGGCTATAAAAATATAAAGCGAACGTCCAAAACATCTAGTTAAATTGACTAAATACAACATGAAGATGCGCAGACTATATGATCTACGACGTAGATGAAATATTTCAATAAATATAAACCCATAACCATAAATGCCATAAAATTTAATAAATATCCCTTAAAGGATAGATGAAATATTGAAAATATCAGAAGATCATTTGACAGAATGAACATTTTTTATAGAAAATATTCATACTCATTTTTAATGATCAATGGCACAATATGTGCACCATGGCTTGGTTATTATAAAATTATTTTCCCATTTAACACTTGATCTATACTTGATATTTAAATGTAATAACTGTCATATTAGTAGTCGAATTATTATTAATTAATTGACAATTAGGCTCAAGTATTTAAAATGCTTTAAGAGGTCGTCAGGGGGATAAATACGCTTTAGAGCTGGAATTCATTTGAAGTCATCAATACTCACCACCCTTAAATTTATATGGAATAAAGTAAAATAAATAGACTTTTATTTATTTAACAAAAAAGAAGCAATTTAAATGTAAATCACGGAACTGTAATTAAGTACTCAGTGTTTTAATGGACAAACTGGGAAAAAGTCAAACAACAAAAAAATCTGAATAAAACGAATCCATTTGATTTTGTTTTAAGGCCCTTCCTGTCAATCGATGAGGCCCTGACAGTCGAACCCGAAATTAAATTATTATATGAAAAACACTGAACCGTCGGCAGTTCATCTTAGATTCCGGACGTCGCCTCCGCTGTCAAGCACAGCAAGATCCCACTCGGGGGACACTGGGGACCTTCGCCATTATTAACTTTTTTAATTTAAATATGAATTTAACCCAATTCAACGGGTCACATAATTAAAGGCGATCAATCCGGTCGGATGGCGGTGATCAATTACGAATTTCCCACGACGTTTTCTCACAATTTTCCGAGCGGGCCGAACGAATGACGTCGGTCGGACGATTCCCATTGGGGAAGGGGAGGACCCTACCCTTTGGGCGCGGGGAAGCAAACATCCCATTAAGAGCCGTCACGATCCAGAGCCTACCCGGACGCGAACTTAACACGCTCATCGCCTTTCTGCCTTCTTCATTATTATCTGAACCACTATTCTTACCAAAAGGAACAGGAAGTTACGCTGAAATTGCACGAAAATACTTTTAAAAAATAAAAATTTAGCGCAAAATGTACGTATTTATCTAACAAGATATCCTCCGCTAATGGTGATAAGCTAATGGTGGCCATCGTCGAAACGCGGTGCTTAGAATTTAGAATTGCGTTTACTCTGACTAATAGTCGGGATAATTCGTAGCAAAATCAAAGCCATTTGGATAAGTATTTTTTAAGAGTCTAACTAAATTTATAATTTCAACTTTTTCAGGTGAAATAGCCGTAATCAAGCGTAGGCAATAGCCATAAAGGACGTTTTTATATAAAAGAAAGATTTGAACGTTGTGTTTTTTGATTGCCTTTCACATATGGTTTCATTAAGATAAGATTTTTATAACAGCAGCAACCTTTAGGTAGGAGAAAAATCAGACTAAACAGAAGAATCTATCGATATTAATGTTTCCTATCTTTCAAACTCGTTGGTATTGTTACATATCGTAGTACAGGATCTCCTAGGTCAGAGGTGTTAAATTCATGGCCTGCGGGTCACATGCGGCCCACAACGGATATTTTTGCAGTCCAGCCAAAAATCCTATGAATAGTCAATCTTGAGTTGAAGACTTCCCAAGTCATATGAGAGTTCGTTCTTGTATATTTTATGGTCAATTTAAGTGGGTATTCTAGTCTAGAGGCACCAATTTTAGGTGTTTTTCAAGTTCGATGAAAGTGAAATCAAAAATATTTTTAATTAAATTTTTTTTTACCAAATATCATATTTATTAACATTTTCAAAATATACAAAAAAATAAAACAGAAAAAGAGGTAAAAAAAAAGCTTGGTTGACATGATTTAAACTCTTCTAATTATCTGAAACTATAAAAGAAAAAAGATTATTAATTATTAACAATATTGCTATAGTACCTACCTCAAAAAAAAAAATGTTTTTATGTTTTTTAAAAAAGTTATTTTTTGGCCTTATTTTTTCATAGTTATATATTTTTTAAAAAATATTTTTTTCACATTTGAAATTCTGGTAGGGACAATAGAGGGTTATATAGAAAAGAGCTGTATCAAATTTAAAATGTATCAGTTAATTAGAGCTTGTGATATCACGTCAACCGTGTTGAAAATATATTTCATTTTGGTAGGATCAGCTTAGTTGACGCGTCACTAAAATAGTTATAGCTCCGTAAATAATTAGAACTTCGGAAATCTATTTATAATATACATTCTTAAAGGTCTAAATTTTGAATGTAGACATGATGGTGACATGTAGAAATGATGATTGAGATACCAATCTTCAATTGAAAATCCAGGTCTTTCTTTGTTCTGATGCCGCGTGACAATGAAATTGTAATAAGAAATCACGCTTATCGAGGGCCGAATGTGTCCAAGTGTCTCAAACTTCTAGCTTACATACAAAAAATAAAGATAAAAAAGTTTAAGATCTTTATTATCATGAAGAAAAACTTAATTTGTGAGCCTACTGGGGAGCTAGCGAGATGAATACGTCTTTCCGCGCCCAAGACTATCGGTCGACTCTTTTTTCTTCCCTGCGCATCTTTATCCGGATTTGCACACACGTAGAAGGGAAGAAAGAGGTCCATAAATGATTTGAAAAGTTAACGGTTGTTGTATCATTTTCAAGTATTTCATCAATACAAATGTAGGATCACAAGATTATTTATCGTTTAAAATGAAATTATTACAAATTTTTCGGACACACAAATGAAAGCCTCGAGTTATAAAAAGGAGCACAAATTTTGCAGCTCGATCATCAAGATGAAATATAATAGTAACGTTTATGTAGCGGCGTATCCAAAACTATAAACAGCTTTCACGAAACGAAACACATGCTTTGTAAAATATCTTCTTTAAACAGTTTTTTATTATGTAGATTTATGTTACACTTGTGTATAATTTTATTATGGTGATGATGGCGATAAGAAGACTTATTTATAGCACAAATCAATAATGTAATAATAAAATTGAGAACTTTTTTATGCTACAAATGCGAATAAAAGCTTTCATCGTGTGTCTCATTATTGACTATCAATCATTCCATTCAACAATATTTCATATAATATTTGCTCAATATATTGGTAATGTTTGTTATAAATTCAGGATGATTTTTGATGGAAATATTAGATCATCATCAGCCACATAAATTTTGATCTTAAGTTAAGGAGACATGGTAGATTTTGTAGTTTATTTACTTCATTACTTCAAGTGCAAAATATTAATCATCTAATATAGTGATTATTTATTTAAATTGTGAAATAATAAATCATTTTCTATTGGCAATTGGCGATGAATTTATTCGCATTAATTTATATGTTAATAGGCTATAAGAGGGAGCGTGGATTTTGATTTCATTGCGTATTGATAAAAGATGAAACGTTTAACATTTCCTGCGCAGCCCTAAAAACTTTGTCCATAAATTGAGTCGAAAAAAGTTTTTTTTAATATTATAAACGACGAAAGTTTTATTTTTGTGCAAAATATTATCCAATACTGAAGATAACATGGAGCGACATCATCTCGTGACCTTTTTCAAAGGGGTGGGGGGGTATGACGCCACCCCGCCGAAGGATGCTGTATTAAACCCCACCCTAATGTAATTTGAAAAACATTCAAATAATGAGATTAGCCGCGGAAAGAACAGGGAAAAGACGAGGGTAATTTTTTTTTGAGCCGGTAATTAACATTGGTGGAGTGCGGGCCCTTGTTCTTTATGTGCCCGGGACTTGTAATTTTTCTCCCGATTTTACGACCCTTTTTCGGAACCGGGAATGTTACCAAGATATTTAAAGAAAATTGTCATTACTTTCATAAAAAAATATTTTAAAAAATCAATAATGCAAATGCCCGATACAAATATTCATATGAAAAAGATCATTAATCACGTTATTTTGATCACATCCATACTTATTGATTTTAAATCAATCATCAAGATATACATGATAAAAATGAAGTTTTTAAATTCCATTTTCAATTTTAAAACAATGTTAAGTATTTGGAATGTACATTTTCATTTAGATGTCTTGGTTGCGTTGTTTTTTTTTTGTGGAAGATTGTAAACGGGAGCGTAATTGTATTAGGGGATACAAGGGCTGGAATATTTCCGGGAGTCTGGGAAACTTCACGACCTTAATAACTCCTGTTATACAATTATTTTTCTCTAATTTTACAGTAATTTTCGTGAAAAATAATCGTGGCTCTTTTGAAGGAGGGTGACTTTATTCTAATGACAAAAGTTCTTTTTAAAACGAGCGCTAATGCAAAAACGAAGGGTGATCCAAAGAAACTTCTTCGCAGGGTTAACTTGAATTAAATAAAAATATGTTTCTCAATGCAAATATGAAAAATTCTCATCCAATAATATGATTAAAATAAACGATTAAAATATTGTATAGTACAATTATATTGAATGTAGATAGCTTATATCCGTTAACAATACAAAATGTTTTTTGCTTCTGTTTTGGCATTTTTTGGGACTTAACACTCTAAATTGAAAATATGCGATTGATTTATTTAATTTTTCTATATATGAGTATATTTTTTAACATTTAATTTTTTGCGATATCTTCCTAATATCCTATGAACTTATTGAGTGACATGTTATTCATATTTAAAAAAAACACAATAATTTAAGTTGGTGACTCCACTCTATCAGCTGAGGAAGCAGATGGAATTCTTACATATCCTATTGCCACCAAAAAGTGGACTAAAAACGCGGCAATTGCCGATTGGGAACACAGTTGGTCTGAGTCGCCTCACGGTGGCTACATGCGAAATTTCTTTGGTTCAGTCTCATCTCGCCTCAAGCTAACATGGTTTGACTCCTATCACTGGATAGTACTGGTAGATAGTTCGGATTAGTTCGGTTAGATGTGTGTGTGGGGATCCTTTCATGGACGCGGATCACGTTCTGTGGTTGTGTTTGGGCATGTTGGTCGAGAGATAGGCTCTCCTGTGCCGAATCAGAGGTCCTTTTTCTGGACCTCTTGGCCACAGGAACTTGGTGGCCAGCCCCGGTGCCTTTTCGGCGTTCAAGACCTTTTACTATAGTTTCGGAGCCAAATGTACCTTGGACGGATACTATTTTTAGTACCATAACATGTCATTTATACTATTTTTATATTTGTCCTCTATATCACTAAGGGCTGACCATATATTATCCTAGGTCTGAATAAAATAATAAAAAGGAAAAAAAGATGGACTTACTCCTCCAGCTTAAACTGACTAACTCAAACGGACTGACTGTCGGCACGTATAAGATTTTTCAATGGCGATTTGAGGTTTTCCATTTTCATGTAAAAAATTATCCTTTAAGAAGAAAAATAGGCTTCCACGGTAACCCCGTCTTTTCTATTTTCACAAGACCACTTGCACTTTCTTAGTATTTTCGTTATAATAATAAAAATGAGTTTTTTGAATCGTCATAAAATTTTGATTTCATTCCTCTCTCTCTCTCTTTCTACTAAAAGAGAGCAAAATATCGTAGCTTTTTTTGCACGGAGTTCTTGGATTCTACACAAGTCATTGATTTATATATTTTTTTAAATAATTCTGTCTCGCTTGTTCCAATATTTCGCAGTATCATGCGAGACAAAATATAGCAAGATGTAGAATACACGAAAAGCTGGTTCACATATTAAGCTTCCTAAAACGTGGCTTTCGTAATATATTAGCCAATTTTCCTCTCAGACACAGTCTTCAGTCTTTATGAATATGCCATAATTCTTTTGGGCCACTTAAAACCTTTTTCTTTGCCTTATTACAAAATATGAAATACATATTTAAACAAGCGAGCAAAGCCGCTTACGTGTCTACCAATTTTGTATAATTCATACGTACCCGTGATGGGAGTACTGATAATTTTATTGGATTTATTTATCGAGTAGCCTTTTTCAGGAGCTTATGTGTAGAAGAAAAAAAATCAAATAAAGTGCAAATAAAAGGAAATTTTGTAAAATATTTCATTCTTTATACAGAATGTTTTGCACGCGGACCAAAAATATTATTTTGTAAGTTAGGGGGTCTTTTGCTACCTTTCGCACATAGTCTCTATGTCTAAGTGTCAGGGTTGTTTATACAAAGTTTTTTTTTTAATTTTAAAAAAATATTCAAAATTTCACCATTAAATTGCCAAATTTTTTACCTGTGGTCGTAATACCACGAGGTAACTGTTTTTGTATTTTGCATTATATTTTTGATCCAAATATAGTGTACTCTCGATTATCCGGGTGCGGATTATCCAGGTCGGTGGCTCGATTGCTAAAACTTTAACGCGTATGATAGTATGACCGCGTATTTGCGAGCGAATTCCAACATTTGCAAGACATTATAACAATACGTAACAATGAGACGCTGGTTTCGTTTTTCAGAGACTCGTTTCGTTTTGCTTTAACTATGAAAGTAAATAATGGACTCAAATGTTGCCCAAATCAAACATTTTCAGTGTTCGTATGCATTATTGATTCCTGATGACACATTATGTCACTGTCCAAACACCGAATAATTAATGAGCATTGCGACTTAGAAAGCAAATATTAAAACCTGATTTTGTTGCATATTCATTTCAACATAATTTTCAGTTATTTTATAGACTTTTGTAAGAGATTGTCTCATTGTTTCGCAAATTTTATGATGAAACTTGATCGTCTGTCTCCATTTATTCGAAGTTCGGTTAACTAGGCAGCCACTTAATTATATTAGGGTCAGCAGGAGGGTTTCAGCCGTCTTCGTCTTGGCCTATTCCATCTTTGCCCAAGAACCAATTCATCAGAACATTAAAAATGTAAGAGAGAGCCAAGGCTCTCGACCACCGATAGATTTCTCATCCTGATGAAATGTTTAAATATTAAACATCGGCTAGTGCAGACAGGACCTGGGTTTACTCTGCTAAATGTTATACATTAAACATGAACATACATCACGACGCCGACCCACAAAGGTTTCACCCAACGGCAACGTTATAAAGTAAGTCATAAAATCTGGGTGCTGGAAAACGGGTCACTGTGAATTAAGAAATACGACCGCATTTAAGCCCATTGCGGTTTTCAATAAATCAACCTGACCGAATATTTTTAAAAAATATATAAACATTCTACACCGGCGACGCATATATGCGCCGAGTCATCGAAGCTTCAATTCAATGGAGGTTTGTATTTATTTGTAATTTTAACTCAATGCGAAAAATATTATTTTTAGTTGATGATCCCGGGGGGGTGGTAATGGGCGGGAGGCTTAAGTGCGTAATTAGGTCCGGACCTGGATGAACGCTTTATTATTCAAGGTGTGATTTGCTGGCAGGTGAGCGGCGACTGGTGGTCTTAACGACCAGTTTTAACGGTCATGTGCCCGTCATGGACATTATACTTGAGAAATTCTTATTTTCAACACAATAAATAAATTTTAGATTTTAGAAAATATCTAAAATAATTGAATTTTTGTTAAATTTATTGATTAAATTACATTTTTTAAATTATATGATGATAATCTGGAAGACAACACGATCTCAATTAAACTCACCTGGTTCGGGGGCCGCTTTTATGATTATTTTTACAATAATCATATGGTCAAAACATTGCTTTATTTTTATATTTCGAACTATTATAAATTATTTTATTAAAAAAATATGTTCGAGATATCACAATAGATCAATTGATGAAAATAAGATCAAAATATCATTTTAATATGATTTATATACAGGTAATATAAAAAATATAATAGCGATTAGTTAAAATACTCGGCAGGAAAACAGGCTGCCATTGATCACATGTCAGCCAATCATGAAAGATGTATCTTTGAGTCATCAAATAACTTACTACCCAAAAGCAATTTAATAATCTTTATGTTTAAATATCTTTAAAAAAAGTCCTTTAAATTTATTATTTTAGTCAAAAAATCAATATTTTTAATGCATCTAAATAAATCATTATTTTAAGCAATTGGTAAAATGTGCAAACGAATGAGAGATATTAGCTTTTAAATTCCATCGCTCGCACGATCCTTGGACCTGACACCACTGGATTTTTTTTATCGTCTGAGGACGTGCCCTATTCCATGGCTCGCATGATCTCTAGATGTGATACCACTGGATCTCTTTACCTGGGGACGTACCCTATTCCGTGGCTCGCACGTAAGGAATCCAATCCCGGGATCCCAGATCCCAGGATCCCGGGATCCCGGACAGTTTTAGGTGGTGGAAAAAGTGCCGACACAGTATTGACAACACACAAGTGGAGAAATTGTGACATATTATTAATAGCCGAATCGTCTGAAAAGCTTCAAGACATGCTCCAAGACCTAAACGAAGTGTCAAGTAAAATTTGTCTGGAAATGAACATGGATAAAATCGAAGCCATGATAAATAGTCACAATTTTCAGACCTTCGGGGCGATATCCACTGAGGAAACACAAATTGAGGTTGAAAATGAATACACTTATCTGGGACAAGTAATACAACTAGGACGACAGAATTTCTCAACAGAAATTGACAGACGAATACCACTGGGATGGCAGCATTTAACCAACGCATCATCCCAGTGTTAACCCACGAAGACGTGGAATCTAATATCAGGCATTTTACACAGAATAAAGTTTTCCCAGCGTGCCATAGAGAGATCTATGCTCGGAGTGTCTTTATAATATGGAATCAGAAACGAGGATATCCGAAGAAGAACTCGAGTAGTAGACGCTACTGAAAGAATTGACGCACTTAAGTGGCAATGGGGGAGACAAATGTGTCGAAGAAACGACGGTCGATGGGGAAGAAAAGTGTTGGAGTGGAGACCCCTGTAAGACTGACGACATCGAAATAATAGCAGGATGAAGCTGAATGCGGAAAGCGGAGGATCGAGAGGGATGAAGACTCATGCGTTCAACGGTGGACGAACACAGACTGATGATGATGATGATGATTATGAATCTTTCCTCAGCGGTCAGACTGCATGACGATTTGAAGATTCCGCCACGACCCATCAGATACCCATTGAAACCATCCTACTGTATTCAACCATCGACATCTTATTCCGCACTCTATGTAAGAGTCTATTGCGACAATAAAATTAAAAGTTTATCGTTGCTTTTAAAAAAACATAATTTATCGGCTTTAAATCCTACATCTTAAAATAGACATCAAGGACCTCCAATTTACTATAAGTCGCAGTACAAAACACTTAAAAAACTAAGAACACTTGCCTGAGTATCGACGCTGCATGACGTTCAGGATAGATCCTGGAGTACGGGACGCATTCTGGAACAACACTGCACTTTATTTATTAAGATATATCCCTCTGACGATTAAGCCAAACCGTACAACCTAAGAACCGAACACGCACTGATTGTCGCCTAGCTTAATTCGACGGGTCAACTGAGCGTACGAATATAAATGTATTAATACTAAATGTAATTATTATTATAAAAAACTATTGAAAGAATGCATGAGATTCTCTCTGAGATGAGCTCTTTTGATATATTCCCAAAAATATTTTTATCAAATTTGAAATTCATTAAAAAATAATATATTTATGCAACGAAAAGGATGGTGATTTTTTTTGAAAAATAATATTTTTGGGAATATATCGCAGCAGCTTATTTAATCCCATGATTTTTAAAAAATAGTTTTTCTTATAAATATTAATAATTTGTCATAAATGCGTTTCAATTTGTCCGTCCAATTTAGGCGTCGAGTTTATGCTATGCAACAATATTCGGTGCAGAGCTATATTTTATTTTCACAGGTTAGGATGTGCATGTGCGTATGTTAAGTGATATTTTTTAATACACAGAGTGTTGTGCCGTTCCCGAATGTGATCCGTGTTCCAGACTGTATCCTGATCGTCATGCAGCTAAAATATTGAGGCAAGTAGTCATAGTTTTTAAGTATATTGTAATACGATTATTAGGCTTATTATCGAAATGTTTAATGTTGAACAATTGCATTGAGATTTCAAGAACACAGATTGGAAATAATACTCATAGTGGATTGGAAAATCAAGATGTCTATTTTAGGATGTAGGATTTAGGTCCGATTTTTGTATCATTTTTTTAAAGTCACGACTAACATTCAAATGTATATGTAAAATACGATATTCGGAAGTGATTCATTTAGCATTTCATAGCTAAAATCTTCATTAAGCATCAATTTTTCCTTAGATTAAAGAAAATACATCATATATCATTTTAAAAATATATCATCAGCTAAATAATTGGACTAAAATGTGTCAAATATTTAATTTCAGGTATGAAATCGTGTTTAATATAGAAGCAATCCGCAATTGTTTGATTACGAAATCGACCAGCCTTGATCAATCAATAGTCTTAAGTTTAGATGGACGTTGTGAAAAATTGTACAGTGTGGTTCAAAAGAACTGCTGGTGAGCCAAATTCCAAAGGTGTTCAGGACTTCAAAATTCATGCAGTAAGAGCTCTCAGGTAAGGATAATAAGATTTGCAAGATAAATTTGAGCTATCATTTAATTTGTCATCTAAAATATACACACAAAATATTTGGTCTAATGGATGTTTAAATTCTTTGTTTTAGGTAAGTCTTTCGAATAGCGCAATATCAATCCGAAATACCGAAGTTTTCAAATATACTCATACTTTGAGTTAAATACATAATGCATAAAATGTTACATTTTAAATATTATTCAGTCTTGTTTGTATATTACAGTGGTTTCTAATTAATATTTGTTGATTTTATTTGCACATATATATTGATAATATCATTATATTATTGTTATTTTGGCACTAAATTCAATGGTGCTGATTTGATTGTGCAAAAATGTAGCAAATTTAATTTTTTTTTTCAAAATAACCTATTATGTAATATTCAAATGGTCTTCATAGAAGACTTTTTTCATATGGTGGTTTTCCATTATCTTTCATAAGTGGTTATTAACACTCCAGGTTTGGCTGAATTCGGATGAATGATACAGCGTAATCTAGTACATTTCTGACAATTTTTTATTCCGCGCGGCTTTAAATAAAAATGCTCATAACTTATTTTGTATCATTGCTAATTTAATAAAATAAGAACTGTTATAAAGATTATAGTATAATACACAAGTATTTAAAATATTTGATTCATAAATAAATCTATAACGTTGAAAAAACGATGATTTATTTATATTTTTGTCTGAAAAGGCAACACAAATGGATATTTTTTTATTTAATTACACAAATATAATATATTCGAAGTCTTAAGAAATTATTTCATAAAATGCCACGTGTTTATCTTATCGAGCGACTCTCAAACTGTGGACAAGTTTGTACAAAATGCTTTTAAAATACATCGCATATTACACAACTAAGGACTAAAAATAAAATAAATAAAGCATTTATTGTCATTAGATTTCTGAGAAGTAGGGTTATTCATAGATTAGGATTCATACAATCATCTGAATATCAAAAAAAAAAAAAAAAAATGTATATAATATTTGAAACAAATATATGCTTGGATAAGGGGTCCTAAATATTCGTAAAATCAATTATTCGAATATCGAATGTGAAATTGGTATAATATTCGAATATTCGAGTATTCGAATATTTTATATATGTAGACGAGGGTGGTTCAAATATAACCCGGAATTTTTCATTAGTGTTATAATATAAAAATATTAATGGAGCATCTTTTTTTTCTATAAAGTTCCCTTCATTAGAAATAAATTTATTCCCTCAGGAAGGAAGGTTCTTGATCCCATCACACAAAGAGGGCGAGAAGTATCATCTTCTGTTGCGCAACGCATTTTCTCATAGACAAAGGCTAGAAATCAAGTGAAATTTTGAGGTTTTTGGTTTTAGTGAAATCAAAAGGATCAGAATTTTATTTACTTTTCAGCAATACATATTAAAAAAAAAAGTGCACGGAACGTTCTACTTTTAAGCTTGATCTTGTTTACTGTTTTTATTCGATAAAGGATTAAAAGCAAAAGAAGCTACCCAGAGTTTCTGTGATACATATGGCAACATATTGAATATTCGACAATGCCATAGATCAGTGATTTTCAACCTTTTTGAAGTCACGGTGCACTTTTGACCATGGGAAAAAGTGGCGGTGAAGCAGAATTAAGAAGTCGAAAAAATTTGTAAAATGTAAAAAAAAAATACATAGACATAATTTTTATTACATATTTAAAAAAATAATATTTACATACCATTTTTTTACATATTTTCTTTTTATGTCTATAGACTCTAATCTATGTATATATACATATATGTTTTTCAAATTGTTATATTAACCTTTCCCTCCCGGTGTTGTATTTACTACACCTCGACTCTAATAATGGGAATATCGATATGAAATATAATAGGTACGGGATTCAGAATTTTTGTATTCCTCCGTAATATAACTAGGTAGCACATCAAAGTATTATAGTATATAAGTATTCATCTGCAGCGACGGAAATAAATAATTTGTTGGGAAATCGGGAACATTGCGAGTTTCAGTCCGTGTCTCAACAGAAACAAATTTATCAGTGACATTGATGGTATTATACGAAAATAGGGGCTTAAATAAAAATCTTAAATAAAAAAAGTTCTTTCGTCTTTAAGCTTATATTTTATATTCAACAAATGGACTTTTTAGTAATTTTTCATAAAATTTATCAATGTAATTTCTTAAACTATTGAAAATCCCAATCCCGGGATCGAAATTTTGCCTCGGGATTGAACGCACGGTCTTCAAATCTGACACCACTGGATTTCTTTGTTTAGAAACGTGCAAAAGAATTAATTTACACAACAGAGGTGCCCGCAAAAGAAATCCTAATGAAAAGAATAATCGCGGCGGCCTTTGGCAAGTTTAATGACTTAATGAAAGATTTGTATAGCATTTAGCATATCGTTGGATCTAGAAATCTAAACTAAGTTCAAAATAGTTGTTAGTTTTTTATTTAAAGAATTTAGAAGTTGACATTTCTCAATCGTTTGCAATTTTGGGTATTTTTCAAAATGTTGAGAAAAAATATATTTAAACAGCCCTGATATTTAGAACATAGGGTCTATATGTGAAAGGTCTCAAATGACCCCTTTAACAAAAAAAAAATGTCGGTCCATGTGCAAAGCACCTTATATATTACATTCTCAATGATCGCTCAATCAAAACATGCAATCTACTCGTATTTCACTACTTCAGAGAAACAAATAAGGCTTCATATCAACAAGAAACAAGAACAACAGAATATTTTATTTTTATATTACTTTTGAAGCCTTCTACTAGATACATTCATATATATTTGTATGGACACGTGTATCGCATTCTCTTTTTGCCTCATCGCCCTTTCCTCGGCCCTTGTAAAATAGTTTACCTACGTGATGAACTAATTATCCACCATTACGCTTCTGCCACCGTTCTTCGTTTACAACAATGGCCTGTATCACATTAGTGAGGTGAACCGAGAGCCATCGTGAAACTTGTCGCACAACCACTTCATTTATTAAATTGTAATATCATGAAAAATGGCAAATTTATCGTCGGATGAATTCGCTACGACCCATTCAGAGATGCATTAGCGCGAAATGCTATTTACGCACTCGAATGCAGACTCGATCATAATGAAGGCCCACGATCGGATAAGTGCATTGAATATGGAACGATGAACGGTTGTAAATTTTACGGGATAAGTAGAAACGATTGGTGTTAACTTTGAACAATGATATATAGTAGTGCATTAGCGAAACTGTGCTGAAATATTCCATCGGCTTTTGAGCTCGTTGAACGAGGTTAAGGCGATATTCTGCAAATGCTGTACAATATTTTGGGATTAGAAGTCATGTTATTGTACTGGAAATGCATATGGAAGTTTGTATGTGGATCATTTTGAATTTTAGCTAAGGGCGAAATGATCCAATCCAGATATTCGTAAATTTGATACTAGATATTCGAGTTGCATTTTCTCTGTTAAGAAATTTTAAGCAAACGTATGATAGCTTTCATGGGGAATTTATTGTGTTTCTTCCACTTTAAGATTGGAAGGATTTCGGCATTTAAATAACCAAAAAATACATTGAAAATCTTATCATGTATTCGTCCATACTCTTCTATAGTCCCAAAAGTATCTGACATAACGTATAGATGGCGATTGTGATTTTAAAAAGTTAAATATGATAGAAAGTGTCTATCTTATAAAGATTAAATTTCAAGAAAATGCCGCAAAAAACCCTGGAAGAGGATGAAGTGGCCACAAGGTTTGTGTATCCGACCGGTCCGCTTTTCAGACCGCTAACATGACGAATATATTTATTATAAAAACGATTCAATCAGTGTTGATGCATGTAAAGTATAATGGTCAATAAAATAAAAACAATCTCAGATGCACCCCCTTGTTACGGCCCTGGTTTACGGCATCCATCCAACTGTAGTTTTTCCAAAAATCACGATATCATCCAATATTTCCGCGTAATACTGAAACAGCGCTAGCCGGGATCCTACTACACTCTTCAAAATAGTGTTAAGATACTAATAATCCAAGTTAGCGTTTCTATGATTAATTTAAATGCGACTGCCCAAAGGATTAAGGGTGCATATACAAATTGATCCAGGCATGGGAAGGGTTAGATGTTAAGGGAGTTGTGGTAACTGCATTTTCCGTAGGGCATTAAAGTGCAAATTAGCACAATTGAGAAAGGGTAAAATTCAAATACATTTATATTATTGAAAGGGAATAAATGGTCCAGGTGGGTTGACTATATTTTAAGGTCATTAAGCTATAATTTGCAAAAAATAATTTAAACCTATCATAAAAGTAGAACCATTAACATATAGTGAGATATTTAGAAAATGGACATACAGATATACATTTAAATGTAAATGAATTTTATTAATAAAGTTAGATCGATTGTTAATCAAAATATGAATTTGTATCATGTAAGACACAGAGTTGTGCTCGAATTCCAGTTATTCATAAAAAACATTCTTATACGTTGAACTTGCAGATAGACAGAGACGGAGAGTGTGTGTTGCGTACATCGTACGGTTGTATAGATCGTTAACCCAAATTTATCGAGTAATAATAATATGTGAATGATATAATGAATTCACAGCGTTTATTTATTTATATACAAGCTTCATATACGCTGCGGCGGTCCTGATGGATAAGTGGATTTGTACGGATGATAAGTGGCGGGCATACAAATATAGCATCTAAGCTTATGATGATTTAAAATCAGTTTACTACTCAAAGATTTAATGCCATGTATGTAAAAATTGTCAAAGGTTTTCTCGATGCTATTTAAATTTGAAAAAACAACAGTAGCCAAGCTTTGGGTGAGCTGTGTTTTATTCATACATGAACATACTTTCAGATGTTATTTAATTGTATCGCATCTAAGGCAATGATGGTGACATTTAATTCGTGATCATGGGCAGATCTTCGCGTCCGAAACATCAAAGGGATGTAAATTCAACAATTGATGAATTAACAATTTTTTACTAATCTTTTGTTTGCGCCCTATATTTAAACTTATTTGCTTATCCAATATTTGCTGAAAAATGTCTTTGATTTATTGAATTCAATGTGATTTATCGTCGCTTTCTATAGTGTCGATGTTACAGTGGTGGTACTATAATAAATTCAACAGACAGCTAGACAATTCGAACAATTTTTTCCTTTGTTTGGTGTGTCACATTTCTGGTTAAAAATAACGTAGGCAATTTTATGGTATTGGTTCGGTTAACACCTGCACTTAATACTGAAAGTCCAAAAATAAATCCAGTACCAAAAAGTAGAAAGGGAAGATCGACTTCATTAGGCAGATGCCGTTGGCGTCACGAATGCACGACAGTAAATATCCGCGTGCCAGATATCCACTGTATTATTGCTTTGTTTGGCTCATGCGGCTTAGTTGACTTGCATGTGCATGTGCAAGTGCATCTGCTCGGTGCTAAATCTGAACCTACTAAATATCGTGCCTCGATAGAAATGTATGACCATCGGGCGGACAGAAATTGGAAATCATGGGCTCGTATGTTCGTGTTATTGGCTGATATGAATTTAGCACTCACCTGGTTCCGGGCGCCGCACTTGAAAACACCTGAATAATGCAACAGATAACAGTACTGTTTATTTCATATGTGTGGATGTGTACTGAGCAAAAGGATTTATTGATTTTTTCGTTACAATTAAAATAAAATTATTTCGACAGGCAGTTATTTTAATGGGGTTATGCGCTGGATGCATGAATGATAATTCGAAATTGCTTTCGCTGAGGTATTTTCGGTAGAAATGTATGATGTGCGTAGAAAACTTTTACAGGCCGTTTTGCAAATTAGACTTTCAAATTGCATTTATATCTAATCTGCATAATATTCAGTTTCAGGGTTTGGTCATCGTGTCGACAGATGCTCGTAAAGTTGGGATGCGGTCGAAAACGGTACCCTTCCGAACAACCGACGTATGGAAATGGACGCACGGCTGGACGAGTGCTTACACTGGCGAGCCAAGTTAAATGTAAAAATCAAAATACACACTATTCGTTCAAACAAATTTATTTGGCAATGATGGTTGAATATATTTAATTGTATATAGAAAGCTAAAAGCTTTCAGCTTAAGCTTCTAAATTAAAAATGTCAAATCTGTGATATTTTACATCAACGTTGCCCATAAAAAAACTAATCGTCATTCGAAAATTAAAAACCTAGCTCACTTCACAGAGGGTTGTCCGTTGTTAATCGGCGCCGGGATCCTCGAGACTAAATAATACAGAGCGCTTCGAGTGACCCCTCAATGTGGTCTATGCAGCCGAATAATGCGACAATCGGAGATTGTCGCAGCGACGAAGGCAACGCACAGGACTCAAAAAGTCGGTCCCTAATTACATTACACTACATTAACCCTTTGTACTATCCAAGTGATTTTCAGTGAATGTATCTATTATCTTAATTATGTTTATGATAATACATTGGGAAAAATGGTATATTACCTAAGTAGTAGTTGTATTTAAACTATTTTTGGTAAATATCTTATTTTGATTTCCTCGGTCTTCTTCTTATAATTTGCGAGGCTGTTAGTATTTCAAAGTAAACCTTTTCTATATATCATTGTTGTACTGGTGAAATAACCTTTGTTTAGCGGTTCTTTAGCCAATATCAAATTTTCGACTGACTCGTTAATTAAAACTATTCATTAAACATTGCTTTGATTAAGATTTGTAATATCGGCCATGGTAAAAAAATTGGAAGAGTAAGAATTTCTTATTTCAATAGATATAGACATCCAGGATAGTGAGATTAAGTCTACTGTATATCTTGAAGATAAACAGTAAGCTCATAAATCTAAGCAACTTTATTTTTCCGATATCTTCCTCCACTATGCAGCGTCTCCTCTAAAATTAAATTAAATTTTTAATGACGAGAAAATAATTAAATAAATATCTGCCTCAGAAGAACAAAGTCGACAAGACGATGAAGATATTTGCGGGGGGAGATATTGGTCCAACATATTCTGAATCAGTGTTTAGACGTCACCATGAAATGGCTTGAGAACCAAGAAGAGTGTTATTTAAGAAAACGTATATATCTTAAGAGTATTCGCGATTTGGCAGCTTCTAAAAAAAGAACTAGCTTAAAGACAAAATCGATAATCGATTTTTTAAATAAAAAATGATTTATTATATGTGTATATGTATGTAAATATAGACAAAATAAATTAATCATACTTTCCCTGTCAATTGTGATTATTTCCAATTATTCGGATTTTCGTTTTCCGGACTACTTTCATCCCCAATTAGGTCTGGATATTCGAAGGTTCTAGTATATTTGGATATGTAGCGGGGGTGATTTACCATCCCCACGTAGTAGACATCTTTCGTCTCTCTTCAGGTGCATTTTGTTATTTTAACAGCACCATCTCTTGTAGCCCTGCGGAGACATTGCACCTGCATACCGACCGACCGCTTCTTGCGCGTGCACCGCTGCCGGTTGGGAAGTGACGTGCAGGAGGCAGGAGTCGGGGAGTCGTCGGTTAGCCTTGGCTGCGGGAGGTCGTCCTTCCTGCAGCCAGATCTCTCTCACTCTCTCCCGTGTGGAATAAAGAGTTATTTAGAGTAGAGAGTCTTTCTATTCGACGTCCGTCTATTCACATCCATTTATCCCATCAATGAATATGGGGATTATAGAAGAACAATATTATATAACATACTAGAATAAAAATGCTCGAATTCGTAATGTGTGAAATAAATTTATTTAAAATTGAATACGAATTTTGTTCCATTCAAGAAAGATTTTTAGGATCGTGATATAAAGAAAATTGGATTATTTAAGAATAATATTGATTATGTTATATTTGACAAACTACTGATTATTTCAAGTAAAATTGAGAAGTGTAAACGCTCATCAAGAATGCTATCGCCGAACATAGAATGGCACGCGTGTTGAAAATGGTCACTCTGCAAGTGAGGATAATTATCTAATTAATATGCATATTTAATGTCTAGACATTTAATTAAATTAACTTGTCATTAAGCGAAAGGCTAAGTATTGAAAATTAGCATGATTTACGCCTTCTTGATTTTTTTCATAGACTTATGTATGATGATTTCAGCAATAAAAACTATTGTTGAAATACCCCAAAGAACGAAGAGCAAATCGAAGACGCCAGCCAAGTGTTCCAGCTTCAATGATCTCACTTCATTCGAAGGCTTTTCTGGAGGTCTCGGTTGCATCACTTCGGTCGTCCATTTAAAAATCAATCCGCTCTCGAAGATCCTTTTAAGGATCGATTGAAATGTATCAAAATAAGGATTGAACTTCCAAAGCATCAGCGACGGTGTATAAGTCCGCATCACTTTGGTGCGGAGACAAAACAATTCCTTCTGTTTAGACCTGTTGAATCGATCCTGATAGATGATGTATCTAAGCGGAGCAACTATGGCAAAATCTCTTTTTATAGATGCCCTTTTAATGCACGGCCAAACTGGCGCGCATTGGACATATTTACAGCGGAACATCAATTCTTCTTCGATGTTTACATCAGCTATTAGAACATGGACTGGATGTCCACCATATGTATATTTTTGAATGGCTTCCGGTCCACTGGTTATTTGATCTTCTTCGATGGGGTCCATGAGCGCTTGTTGGGATGAGCTTTGGAAGGTGACTGTCATAATTATTGAGACCAATAACCATCCTCCCAATAAAAGCATGAACGTCCTTGATTTTGGGCGAATTCTGGTCACACATCCCGCCAGTGTTGCTAATACGATGAAGAAATTTAAAGCTATGTTGATGCGACTGAATTTCTTTTCTTTTATTTCATAAAAGTCTACAACAAGGCTTATAAAAATCGTCATAGCTATTATCAGAACCCAAGATTCCAATTGGAAGACGATGAGCAGATTTTCTAGATAGCTCAGAGATCTTGCTGTGGGTACACACCAGGTTATTTGTTCTTGGAAATTATAGCTAAGAGCGTCTACTGGGAATATTGAATTGACGAATATGTCGGAAAAAACGTTCCCAGCGACGATATCCAATTCTTCAGTGTCCAATAAGCTTTGCACGTCAAGAATTGTACCATCGTTGTATTCTCCAAGCTGAGTAGTGATCAGCGACATGTTCATGATTTTCGCAAGAATTTCCAACAAGCGCACTTCGATTCCATTCTTGAAGACATATTTGGTAGTGTCGTATGTTTTTATCCTTTCAGCGGGTAGCACATATGGTTCGGACACAATATATCCGACATTCACTGGACATCTGCTTAAATTCCCTGGGATTTTAGCTTCCATCGGGCTTATGTTGATGACGCGTTTATTTCGGCAAAAATCCATTCTTTTGATTTCGATGCATCTCTTCCCGCAATTGCCATTTCCGTAGGGATACCAAGAATATGACCAAACTTGATTAGTGTCATCGTCGGTGGTTATGACATAGGCGTCGAAGACTTTCTGATTACGCAGCTCGTTGAAGATTCCAATAATGGCAGCTTCGTTCGCAGCATCGTCTTTGATGACCACGAAAAACATCGCCGTTGGATTCCATCCGGGTAACTTCTTCATGTTGTTGATATCTTGTATGACGTCAAGTGGGTATTCAATTAGCATGATGTAAGCTTGTGCGTTGTCGCCCAGATTGATGTTGGATTTCTTGTAGCTCTTCGAATCTTTTGTGACGATCCTAAATTTTCCCAAGCGATGTAAATATTTCAAAATCATCCTTTGGGTAATCAGATTTTTATTTGTTATTTTAAAGAAGATTATGTTCTCCGTTTTAGTTAGTTGGTTGTCGGTGTTGAAATACTTTCGAAGCATCTGAATAATGCAGAATGCCATCTGTTGTTGACCGGTTATGTCCACTCTATTCAACATAATATCGAATCCATTTGAATTTACAGTAGTTATTACGAAGAAAATCACAAACAACACAACGAATTTCTTCATTCTGTTACCTGATTCCTCCAAAGCGAAGTATACGATGGTGAACAATGAGAACGTGTCCTATGTTTATATAAGCTGGAACAATTATTTATTTACAAATGGCTGTGTAGTTTGGGGATATTAAGAGTTCAGATTTGAAGATAACATGGTATAACAAAGCTATTTAGTTGAAAACATGTACTTAATTGCCGCATGGTATTTGAAAACGATGTTCCCAAATGGCACCGAAGAATTCTTGAAATTTGTATGCACGCACACTCACTGTTCAATCATTTAAGCAGAGACAGGGTGCTCAGGTTATTTTTTGATAAAAACCTAATGAAACATATTTATAATCATAATAAAAAATCTAAGCAAAATACTGATGATGAAGCCTTTGATTAAGAGCGTGTTATACAGTAGACTCTCGATTATCCGGGCTAATACTGGAGAGGACGAACACAGATAGCTGTAAAACATGGATAATCCAAATTAACAGATTTCTACTTGGTTTCAAATTTACTATCATATTTATATTAAGAAAAATCTGTGATTTTTATTTGCTTATGAAAAATTTTCGTTCTATGACTATTGTAATCACTGATATCTTCTTCCCTTGTAATGCCACTGCCATTTTCTTCTTGAGAAACAAAAAAGAAGGTTATCTGCATCATTCGTGCATTCAAAATCTGGATCATTTAAATCATGATCGAGCCACGCCTCGATCTTTTCCCTATCCAAGTTCTCAAAACATTTTAAATTTTCTAATAATCTAGAAATTTTCTAATTTCTAATAATTTCTCTTCAGAATGCATTAAATAGATTTCCATGCCAGAAAGAAACTTTCTCTATATATAATATCGTATTTTTTTCCCAGAAATTGATCAAGTTTTCAGAAGACTGTGACGATACAGACATTTCAATATCATCCTAAAATATCGTCTAAAGTTAATGGGAAATCACCACATACATAAAAGTTTTTCATTCCTGGAAATATGGAGATTGCCTACTTATAATAACAGAATCCTTAAGGGAACATTTTAATAGATTCATATGGCATAATAAATCAGAAAAAATTTGATTAAATAATCATTGAATGTAGAATTTTATTTAAAAAAATATGTATTGTTGGAAATCAATTCCTTGTGTAATAAATAAAATGTACATGAAATTAACATTTATCTAGATAATAAGAGTCATATTTTAACATCGAGCTAATGAAGAAATCAAGATTAACTTATGTAATATAGAGTTGATTGAAATGCCTGATTGTCTGATGAAATGCCTGATGAAAGAATACAAAGCTGAATAATATCATCAATTTTTCGGAATCACTGATTAAAGATGTTAATAGATCCATATCATATCAACCATAAAAACCACAAGTTAGTGATGTTGCCTGGATCATTGGTTTTTTCGCCTTTAGATTAATGAATTAAAACCGTTTTGTGCTATCCTATTGCAAACATCTTATAAATATTTAAATAATCTATTTAAAAGTGACCAAAGTAATAAGCCCTGGTGAAAGATTGGCACTTTAGGACGAGCAATTTTCTTTTTTAAAATGGGTTTCATGATAAAAAAAAACTTTTCTCAATATTTAACGATCATCGTTATATAGCAAATTAATAATTATGGGGATCTATTTAATACCTATTCAAGATCTAAGCCACGTATATAATTGGAATATTTCCACATGATTTGTACACGATATTGAGATTTTTATTGGTTTTGAGATAAAAGGATTTATAGTAAAAATATTCCATACACGAAACATTTTGCTATAAAATCTAAACAAGATTTATCAAGAGACTATATTTAATTGCATCAAGCTACTAGTGTGGTTTTCATGTTGGCTTTAATGTGCCATAAGGGTACTTGATGATTTTTGAATAAATGTAAGAGTTCCTTGTTTGTATTCTCAGTGTATTACAAAGAAGTTGATGTTTTGCTGAAAGAAGAATTTGCCATACACTGTGTGAATTTTATGACTTTTTTATGTAAAATGTTTTCTTCTGTTAAAAAAAAGCTCGCAGACGGCATGAATAAACGAACTGCACGTACACCATAAAAAAGCTTTCCAAAGTTCATATTCGCTTGACTGTCCTGACATACATTAAGCCTTCCCCATTTGCCGGACTCTTTCTTGTGCTGGGTTCCCTCGGGAACGTCGGAGATAAAAGCCTTGGCTTTGGAAAGCTCCTTCACGTAGATTAGGTTATTCCTTTAGGTCAAACTTTTACGTCACGCGAGCATTTACGTCATTCTTTGCCACTGGCGCTTTGCATCTCTATACTCGTGGAACCATCATTATCATCGCCCTGTACCATTAACCGATAAGTTCCTTAAAAATATTCCAATCACAGTAAGTCCATTTATATACATATATTTAAAATTAGAGCTCACGAGTATAATTAAATCGGAAATATTAGGCCAGTCCAAATGTTCATGCGCATGTTTGGATTGGTTGGACGTTGGAATAGTGTACATGGTAAACATATTATTAGTATACGGACTGCCCAGAAATGATTTAAAAAAAGTTGGAGAAAGCAGCATTTATGATGAACCTCGTACAGGACATCCTGTTAATTTTGATAATGACATTGGATCAGATTGCAGAAAGGATAGATTCATCTCATGGAATGGTTTTCGTCATTTAAAGGAGATTGGGAAAGTATCCAAGCTTGAAAAGTGAGTATCGCATGAGCTATTCGAATCCAATTGCCAGCAACGAATAAACATCTGCACTTCCCTTTTATTGCGCTTCAAAAGAGAGCCATTTTTTTAACGTTTGGTAACAGGTGACGAAAAATGGATTATTTATCATGACGTCACAAGAAAAAGACAGTAGACAGATAAACATAAGTAGCTAAATCCAACAGCAAAGGTCTCTTTACGTCTTAAAAATAAACTTTTGAAAATTATCCAAAAATGCGCACGAACTTATGGACTGACCTGATATATATATATTATGTATTATAAATGGCGTGAGAGAAAATTGTTCGGGATGGTCTAAGGATTACAAGGGACTGCTACATTTATTTGTTCATAGTTATCAGAAATAAAGATTTGCGGATTATAAATCATTATGGTGGAAGTGGTGGTTAATCCTTTTTCCCGCAACCCACGCTTATCACGTTGGCAAATCCTCTTATGCAGGGGATCTGCATTCACGGTCTGCGGTCTACCTACGGACGCTTTAGACCCTTTAAATAACGGTTTTTAAATTGAAAATGTTAAAAATGGTATTCAAATATTAAATTTAAAAAAGAGACCTACAATAAGCTTCTTACATGATTTATGCGCGTTCTTTTATCGCGTGAATTGAGCCGAACTAAATTCGATCTATTCATAAAATAAAGTGTTCACTTCAAAGTACACTCATCCCGCGATTTAAGCGGTACCCATTTTACGCGGTTTTACATATCAGAAAATTTACAATTGGCCAATCACTTAGAAAATAAGGCTTTGGTCACTGATCCTGTTATTAAAAGTGCTGTTAAATTTCAGCGAGACCTTAAAAGCCTAAAATTAGTTACGGACTATTTAATAAGATGAGAAGAAGAGCCTGCTGCTGGATTTGAATCCGATGATATTAGTAATTTCAAGCCAACCAAAAAAATATGGTTGAATTAGAATACAGCAGTGAGGAGGTGGAATAATAAAATTATCATTATATAATTATGCTTTTAATTATAAACACGCTATAAATTTATGTCTAGCTATTAATTCTATTTCTTAATAAAATTCTCTTTTTTATGCATATAAATGTGTATATACAATGTACTCGTTTTACGCGGTTTTCTGGAACCTATCCCCCTACTATGTCCGTATGTAGTAGGGGGCTACTATATCCCCTTACTATTTTTTGTAAATGTATACGAATAAATGCTGATTAGATCCCTGCTGTAAAATCATTCTACTTCCGCGGACCTCATTTTGAAAAACATTTTTTTTGCAGACTCAATGCCTCGATATGCGCGGTTTCCTATTACGATTTCGCTATTGTGCGACATCTAAGCGGAGATTTTTTTCAATTGAATGTTAATATTTTAACCATGATTTCTACATGTGGCGGACCCCAGTTTAAGAGCCGCTGCTATACATAAGTAGAAAAAGACTTCGCCGAGAGTGAATCTAATGGAGGTTGAGGAAATTTGCAAGAAATATCACCGTGTAATATTAATCACTACTTTTATATTCAGTGCTCAGTATAATTTTAGCCACGTTTATCGCTATTTATAAATTTATTGTCTCTGTATTTAAATTTAATGTCAAATTATTAAAAGAGCATTTGTTATCGATGTTGTTGGGTGTCTTTAGTCATGAAGAAGAAAACAATAACATGTCTCAATACTAGGAGTCCTAAATAATCGTAAATTCAATTATTCCAATAACGAATATGAAATTGGTAAAATATTCGAATATTCGAGTATTCGAATATTTAAATATAGGATGCTTGGGTTATGAACCGACACATTTTTTAGGGAGTTAGGAGTGTTTTTTGCTAGGTTTCACACATAAGCCTGTCTCCTAAGTGTCAGGGTTGTCGAAATATATTTTTTTTCAACATTTTAAAACAATACCTATTTTTAAATTTTTAATCTGTGATCGTAATAACACGAAATAACTGTCTTGTGTGTATTTTTGATCGAAATAAATCATTATTTTGTACAATTGGTTTATAAAAAAATTACTTCTGAGTTTCCAAAGTCAAATAAATGTGCAAACAAATTAGTAAATTGTTAAAATAAAAAAATAACAAATATTTTCAACATTTTCCTTTTTTTAACTTTAATTGTTTGAAGTAGCATTTTCTCTTTATTTCTGGGATTTCTCTTGTGAACACCTCTATTGTATAAATTAATTATTTTGGCGGCCTTATTCCGTGCCTTTGACGGTCTCCAGACCTGACACCAGTGGATTTCTTTGCCTGGGGACGTTCTCTATTCCGTAACTCACACAGTTTCCAACCTGATGCCACTAAATTTGTTTGTTTAAAGGAGAAGTGTGCCGTGTTTTCCATTTGATCGACCGTGATTGAATGAACTAATCGAATTTAAAATTTAAAAACAAAATGGCGCCAACAAAATGGCGTTTTTGTATAAGTTCAAATTGATGCACAATGCAGTGAAAGCAGGCGGAAATATTAACTGAACAATCAGAGAAGGATCGATTTGTGAAAGAATAATTCGATAAAGGCAAAAATAATGTTGAAATAGGAAAGATAAATTTGCTGGACAAGTGAGTGCCGCACGAACTGTCAGAAAGCTAAAATTGACGCGCTTGGAAGTGTTTTCTTTGTTGGTGGATTCAAATACGTAACAAAAGCAGTAATAGACACTAAAAATAAGTAGAGGAAATTGACACGCAGTTTCTCTCCGAGTATTCCGATAACTAGTTTGAAAACAAAAATGCATCCAAGATTTCAAATTAGCTTAATTTACTTAAACTTTTGACATTTGGTTAAACAAAATTCATATACTTGTAGACTTATGTCTATTTATCGATATTAATTTTAGTTAATAAATTTGTATGTGCTTTAGGATTTAGGCTCAGTATACAATGACTAAATTTTCTAAGGCGGTAATATTTAAAGTAAAATCTTGAAGTTAATAACTAAAAAAAAATATTTATACTTGGATTAATTATATTATGTTTGATTTACTTTCGTCGCGAAGAAGCTCGCACATGTTACTTGCCTATTAATATACGGCATTCCTTTAAAAGCTCATTTCCACTCGACTCGAATCTTCCAGGTTAAATAGTTTTAATAGGATTAAAGCCCTTTCGCAAACCATATGGCGATATTTATGGCTTCTCATTGTCTGCAGTGTGTTTAATTATTCCAGTAATAAATCCATATAATCATTAGCAGTTTACATTTTACGATTATAAATACGCCGTTGGGAAATGGCAAAAGGCCCATGCATTAGTATTAATAAAAATCGAAATGTAATTTAAACTATTTTATGCTTATTTAATAAGGTCCCCTTCAGCGTATATTAATAATAAGCGAATGCTTCTTGAGATAAAGGTATAGTTCAGCGAAACAGTATCTTATAAGTTTGCTGCAAGATCTTAGAATTCCTCAAATACGCATGATGTTCCAAACGCATTTATTATTATATTTTCATTGCTTCTTCATGAAGCATAGTTTATTGTTAAGAAATTTATTTCACAAAGGTCTACTTTGCGTTCATCGATTTCAACAAAATGGAGCTTCATACGTGCAAAAGTATCGGTGGTGTGCATTCGACCTTAGCATGGGAATATCAAACTGCAATCAAGCGGTGATTGCAACGCCGAAATGCACATAAATTCGGTTGCAGCCCAGTTCGCCAATCGATGCGTTTAAAGCCCCAGATAAAAATGGCCACCCTGATGAATTTATGACTGCGGTCTCTGTGAAACAAAGCAGATAAAAGGGCCATTGATTGATGTTACCGAGCGGACACAGTTACATCGAAGTCAATTTAGAAGTACCGGAAAACAATTTTTGAGCCACGATAAAATGCTATGTAAAATGACCGCAGCATTTCGATCCGCTTGCTTACATTTTTGTATCATTGAAATTCTAAAAAAAACTTTTTACCTCGATATATCAACCACAAAAACGCGCAAAAAAAGACACGGAACCCGTAAAAAATGTAGCGATATTAAATTGATTATTTAGTTATTAGCACCATGCATACAAACTTTAAACAACAGCAGTAATCAAAATGTATATACATTCAAAAAAATGTTGCACGAACCCTGAGAATTTTTCAACCCTTCATGCTTTATCCGGTGTCCTAGGATTGCTTTGATCGGACCCCGGAATAGGTTTTCAGGATAACTGGTGTAAATTGATGTTTTTATGTATTTTCATAGAATTGTGTCGTATGATACTGTAAAGTTGAGGCGGGGGCGCTCTCGGGGGGCAGAGTCCCCAGGCGGCTCCCCGCCCCCCACGTGTTCGTCGGGATGATCGCGCTAGCACATGGGTCTGTTCTTTTATCGGGCCGTGATGTTGCTGGATGAATGGATGGAAATAGACGAGTGTCGAATAGAAAGACTCTCTTCTCTAAATAACTATTTATTCCACACGAGAGAGAGAGAGAGATCTGGCTGCAGGAGGGACGACCTCCCGTCTCCTGCGCGTCATTCCCCAATCGGCAATGGTGCACGCGCAGATAGTGATCGGTTGGTATGCAGGTGTAATGTCTCCGTAGGGCCACAAGAGATGGCGCTGTTAAAATAACATGAGTTACATGATAATAACGAGCCGAAAATTGGTTGGTCTAGATCAGTATTCTCCAACCTTTTTACACCTGCAAGCGGGTAATAAAAATGATTTTTTTGCGGATTTTTTATACCGAAATTAAATTAATTATTATTTATGTAATATTTTTTTGATTGTAAATTGTGATAGATGGACATAACTATAACTAACAAATATACAGTCTTAAAATTTAACAAGAAGATTGGATTTTTTCAATAAATTAATGCAAAATCTGTTTTTGCATCTTTGCTAATACGAGACATGTTCAGAAAGTAAGTGTACTAAGATCACAATGGGCTGTTTTTTTTAATTTTTTTTTAAGCCTTTTCCGTATTCTCCTGACGTCTATTCAGGCTCCCTGAAGTCACACATGGAATTAGTTTTTCAACCAATGAGCAGTTGCAGAAAGAGGTTCTGAAGTGGGGAAAAGAGCTAGCGGAAGAGTTTTTCGAGGAAGACATAAAAAAACTTGTACCACGACTCCTAACATGTATTGAACGACATGGCAATTATCTTTTCAAATACACTTTTTCTAAAAAATATATAAAGATCTAATACACTTACTTTCTGAATATAACTCGTATATTGAATATTCTTGGCTGCAATACTGTTTCTGATAGATGAAGAGCTGCATTCACGTCCAGTCTATTTATTTATTTCAATTTTATTAAGGACATGGATAAAAATTCTTTTTCGCATGAATAGGTTGTTAATAATGACATTAATAAATTTAAAGCTTACCTATAGATATTCATCTTCCATTGGTATCCAAAACTGAGGCAATGTTAATGTTTTGTGTCTGAATATCAAAGTGTATATAAAATGACTTCCTCCATGAAGGGATTATTAATACAAAGATTTCCTTTGCCGGAATCTTTATTTTTGGGATATTAGTGATTAAATTTTAGTACCTATGTCGCTAAGTGTTGATTTATTACATTTAAAACACCTTTCCTGTTGACTGTCAGCAGCAATTTTTTTGCAAAAATGGAAATATTTCTAAATCCTCCTCTTGTGTGTGACAATCCCAAAGAACTAGCTTCCTTTTAAATACATCAACCTTATTTCGGAGTTTAAACCGCACCATTTCTTTTGCGTCTATATGTAGTATAAACTAACTAATAGAGTAGTAGCGCGCCTATTTTAATATATATTACACAAACATAGTTTAATTTTGTAGCCAACGATTAACAAACGGAAAAAAGTAATGCATAAAACCAAAATTCAAACAGCAGTTTAATATATACTTTTATATATAAAAATTGTAGATTGAGGAACAACTATTAATTTGTTGACAATTATGAAATAAAATTGGCCGATATTAGCGCAGATGATTTAATATTTTAATGAATTGATTCTTGTGAGGATACATGCATATTCTTCTTGAAAATGAAGAGCAATTGATTGTAACGCTTTCGGATTGAAGCTGTTGTGTAATGCACTACATGTACTAAAATTTCTGGAATTCACTACTGTTCCAATTCCTTTAAAATTTCGCACCAACCGGTAGATGGTTGGAACTGAGGGCGAATTCTTAACACTGTTGAAATTTCTGAATTTCGATTGCGTTTTTACAATATTCCTGTGATTTTCTAGGTGAAGTTTTAAATTATAAAAAAAATCTTTATTTATAATTATGGTTGTTTTTAATGTATTTTTAAATTATTAGCAACAAAATTATGTTAAAAAAATGAATGAAATTATGATTTTAGTTTCAATAGCAAGTGACTTTTGGCCCATTGTATATATTATAATATAAATAGAAATCTGTCGGATGGTTTTATTATTGTTCATTACAAAGAAAAATAAGTTTTATCAAGAGGAGGACAGAAATGAAAGTCATCAATATTCAATTATATTTATTACAATAATATTAGACAAAGCTTGCAAATCCAATGAAAACTATATTATAAAATTTCCTTTGTAACTCTTTGGTTGTGAAAAACAATTATTATACCATTTTTTATCCATAAATACGTGTATTTTAAATACTATAACTTCAAATAGGCAAACCGTAAAACAAGCGATGTATCCGATCATTAAGAACATGAAAGCGCCGAACATATGATCCATTCCCAGAGGAACCATATCGTTGGAATCATGTTTATTTTGGTGCAGAAACACTTCACTATTCCATTTCCAAATCAAACCGTTTTCAAACACATTTCTTATGATTTTATTAAATTTGCCCATCATCGGAAACCATTTTCGTGCCAATATCACCACACCATATTTATACAGAGCGTTTTCTTCCGGGAAGCAAAAAATCAGAGTCTTTCCCTTTCCGATGTATTGGTCTTGGTAATAAGCCTGTCTTCTCGATCCGATCAAAGTGAAATTTTTATCAATTCCAACTTTCTTGATGCATCTGTTGAAATTTGAGCACGGTTCAAAATGTCTGTAGATGTATTCGCTAACGAAATCATCGCCTGTAAAATAGTCTTTTAATGGCTCACGTCCGCCGACGCAATATTTGGCTCGAACGATTTCCAGCTCGGTATTGATCTGTTTCTCATATTTTGGATGTATCAAGAAACTCCTCAATAAGCTCTGATATGATGTGTTCAGATTTATGCTGAAAATCAACCAGCTGAATAAGAGGATCCTGAACGCGATTTTCTTGGGCTTGAATAGTGCACCCCATCCGAGGATCATCCCAAACGTCATCAAAATCGATTTGGTTGGCCATTTCGTCGTGTTTGGTTTTTCTACGCATTTCATGCAATGAAATAATAGCGACACGGTGAGAATTAGTGCCAAAGTCATAGTCCATGTGGGAATTTCGAAAATCGTCACGATATTAGCCCATGTCGATTCGGTGCCTGCAATTGGTACACACCATGTCATTTCATCTTGCATGTACGTTATTGAAGAATCGAAAAATTTGCGTATGATTTTGTTACCTTCCATATTACCTACGACCAAGTCTACTTCTTCAGATTTGAGCTTGGCGAACAATCCGGTTGCAGTTCCGTCGCTCTCAATACTACCCCAGTCTCCTGTCGTATTTATCATCCTTATGACCAAAGTCATGTTCGTCAGTCTAGGTTATTATCTTCAAAATATTGATTTCGATGCCGAATTTGAATTCATATTCATCGTTGTATTTGGAATTGGTTATTATTCGTCTGGGCGGCATCACATAAGGGGCACTCACTACGGTATAGACCGTCAAAGGACAACGATTCATATTGATTGGTATCATGGGCTTTGCCGAGCGTATTTCATGTAGCTTTTTATCACTGCAGATATCCAAAATGTAGAACGAATTGCAAACTCCGCCACAATTTGTTTCGCTGTACGGCATCCACGTATAAGCTACAATTTTTTTTTCATCCGGAAAATTCACGAGCACAATCGTTTTGAGGACTCTGTATCTTTGGAGGCAGTTAATCAAGTCTTTGACTAAAGAATCCAAATCATCGTCGCGATATTCGATGTAGATGACAGCTTTTGCGTGAGGATTCCAAGTGGGAAGTTTGTTCAATTGTAGAATATTCCGCAGGAGTTCGTCTTTATTCTCAAGGATTAACATATAATTTTTGGCCTTCTCTGGAAAGTGAGATGCATTTTTATGAGGAAAAGCAGAATCCTTCACCATCACTGTGTATTTATATCCACTGTGTATTGTTTCTAAGATAGTTTTCTGAGTTTTGGACATGTACGAATTCATATTAATGATGACAATATTTCCACTGAGAGCAATCTTATCAACGAAATATTTAGCGGTGAGCTTTAGGACACACTGTGCTACTCCATGATAATTTTCGTTCTGATTCAATAATATATCATTGATCGAAAATCCACTAATTTTAACGACAATCACCATCCAAACACCCAAACTCAAAATGATATAATTCATCTCAATTAAATCGTATTAGATTTCCCTCAAAAATTCGAAAATTTTCATCTAGGGTGATGTAGATTCTAGCCATGGAGTTGAACTGGAATGGCTCGATGGCAGCAAGTCATAGGGCAGAACCGTCTGCATTATGTACGGCAATCTAAACAGATAATACAAGATATTTATTCATTTTTAAATTCTAAACTGACAGAGGCGACTCGTGTAAAATTTTAATGTTTTCAATAAACAATAAAATATATATAAATCAAACCGTCTGACTTTGATAGGCTTGTGCATTGAATTACCATTACGACGTTATCGCGTAGATTTTATGAGTTGGATTTCATTCCAGCATTGTGTGAAGTCAATAAACCATAACTATAAAAACGACCATATATACTTTTATATAGTATTTGGTTATCATCAAATTCTTGCATTATCTTGGTAATGAAATGATAATGACCTAAGAAATATGCATATCAGGATGTATCGTAAAAATGTGTACCTAAGCCGAATGTGCACATGGGCCTCGTATAATGCGGTTTCATACAATACGGTTATGATTTAAAACGGTTGATGAATTGTTGTGATTTTCTACGACGAATTCAACGAAATTACAAAAAATAAGGCCTACACATCAGACCAGATATTAAATCTAGATAAAACTAAATAGAACCTATATACGTGCAAACCTTTTTTTGTGCGATTTCGAAGTTATGCGGGTTTTCTAAAACAAATTTTATTATTTTTTCATTTTATAAAGAGTACGTTTTGAGATATTTTGGATGAAATAGAAAATAAACTATTATCACTAGCCGAATTTTGAAAAAAAAATTTTTTTTACATTTACTTTCAAAAATACATCCTCTAAAAAAAAATCCAAAATTTTCAATATTTACGGAGATATAGCTATTTTAATGACGCCGTGATAAAGCCTGCCCTACCAAAATCAAATTTTTAAATGTTTTTTCTCAAAACTATATTTTTCAAAACGGTTAACATGATATCGCATGTTTTAATTAACTGATTTACTTCAAATTGGGTACAAACCTTTTCTATATAGCCGGTTATTGTTTCTACCATATTTGTGTCAAAATTTAATTATTTAAAAAAAACTAAAACTGAAAAAAAGGTCAAAAAAAACTTTTTTTAATAGTCGTCATTTTATGAAAATATTTTTATTTTAGTGCAAAAGATGCAAAACATCTTTAAAATATTACCAAAAACGCTATTTTTTAATTGCCTTGTTGTTTACCTGATGTTTATTAACTTTTTTATGCGATTTTGGGTATATTTTATATAGCTGTTTCAAAGTTATGCGCTTTTTAAAATCGAATTGAACGCATCTTCACTTTTTCTATGTAAGTCAAAGTTTTTTTTGTGCGATTTTCCGTAGAACGCATCTACCGCACAAAAAAGTTTAAGTGTACACATGGGCACCATATAATGCGGTTTTATACAACACGGTTTTGATATAACACGGTTGATGAATTTTGACTTATATTTGTACGACTTATTTTTGTTCAAAAAAAACTGATTGATAAAGAATTGTTGATGATAACGATGATTAATGAATGATCTATTTTATGAATGTTATTAAAGTTTTTTCAATAAGATCGTTTAGTAAACAATTAAAGCATTTTAACAAACTTCAATATTGGGAATTTCAAGACTATTTTTGTATGAACAAACTTCGTTTAAAACACGGATTTGTATTACACGATGGTTTTTTGGAACTACATGATCATGTTATATGAGGCTAAAGTCATTTTAATTTCATCTTTAATCATATTCTAATTTATTTGATTAGTAATTAAATACAATTTATTATAAGATGCATAAAAAAATGTTTTTGTTGCTATATAGCTTTCAATTAAATTGAATGTGTTATTTAAAATTTTAGCTTCTTATGATCTAGTGAAGTTTCATAAAAAGCTTCCTTAAGGCTGAAATTTTTGGTAGAAACTAAGATAAAATTCATTTTTAAGCATTGTATTGTGTAGTTGTATTTAGAAGGCTTCAATGAGGTTAGAATTTCTAAAAATGCATATAGGAAATTTTGCATATGAGCATTGTATTTATTGGATAACTAATACTTAAAGTATTATTCTCAAAAAATATTAAGCTGTAAAACTGTATGATATATGATTGAGGGTGCATCATAGATGACTAACACAAAAGCTCTGGGAAATTTAATGGGTGAGGTGAGTAATTTCTTTAATATTTGGTGGATCCACTGATGTTTAGTATAGTAAAACATATCAAAGTGTACGGTTGTGTTACGATCAAAGCAACAGTATTCTGATCTTATTAAAATTAATAAAATAATATTTAAATACGATCACGAGCTGTTCATGTTCGAGGTGATGATACGTCCAGTGGGCCTTTCGAACCATGCATGATGTATGAAGTTCAAACTACTTCCAATAACCACTGTAAAGGTTACTGGGACAGCATTTAACATAAATGGAGGTACAAATTGGACTATTTGATTACGTTTCGAAATAAAATGTCATTTATTCACTTATTTTTAGCATTTCACACTCGATACAGTTATATTTTTTGGATTGCAAAAAACGTCTGCCTATGGCTGTTGTTTCAGAACGACTGCTGGTATATCATTGATATTAATATGCCGACTGATTTTTTTATTTTATAGCAAAAATCACTATTAAAAGCTTTCAAATGTGCACCATCGACGATCAAAATATACAAATAAAAGTCTTCTGTCAGGCTGATGTTATGCTGCCTATTTTGAGGTCACGCTATGAAAAATAGATCAGATAGAAATAGTGATGATTATAGATAAAGCTCGGTTGCAGCAATCTCAATTTATATCCATGTTGTGAAATGCTTTTATTCCATTCTTTGGCCGGCTCAAGTATGAATATTCAATAATGCTGGCAGAATTGACACACTATGAACGCCAAAAATAAGACCGAAATAATTTTTGCATTTAATTAATATTTATATATAAATATGAAAGATTTATTTTTGTTTAAGAGCTGAAAGACATTTTCCAATGCAATTATTGAGAGTCTTCTTTTATTGTAAGTTTCTTAGGTATTTTCGAGCGTGTTTCATTGACAAACCTTTTTAATATTTTACAATAATTGCATGTGAATATAATTCTGTTGTATTTAGGGAAACAGGTCACATTCTGACCCAATTGTCATCCTGTACATAGTCAGAGATCGTGGCATTTAAATGTAAAATGCAACAGCAATATGTGTCTAAAGAGCCATTACAGAAGGTTTAAATACATTTATTTAAGCTTTCATGCGAATTCTTCAATACGTTCTCTACTATTTATCGCTGAAAAATATTCATTTTTATCCATATTCCATAAATTATAATATTAAGGAGTCCAATATTTCGGAGCTGCGAGATACCATGAAAAGCAAGGACTTGATCAGGTCATGATTGCCGATTTTATTTTTGGATCAAGCCATGAAAGCGAATGCATACATATATCGTCAAATGGTTTTAAATGTTATTATTAAAGGCAATGCATTTGTTAAAAAAATGCATACTCGCTGATGAAATATTATAAATGCAGTAATTTTAATAAACGTCTCAGACTTATGATATCTAAGAAAATGATGTCATAAAAATCTATTGAGTGGTGATATGTTGATTTATTCCATGTCATAATTATCGTTATAAATGTGCGTCCAAAACGACATGCCAATAGGGTAATATATTAGGTTTTAGCTGTTTTCCATGCTCCCAATTGAAAATTCGTGGACGTAGCATAAATTGAAAAATTATATATGGGATCTTGTTCAGGAGTCGGTATTGTTGTGGAGGCTTTCACATAAAGGAGTCGTCCATTTCATTTTTAAACGGTCCTCGCTGACCAAACACATTTCCTTCCGGTCGGGTAAGAGCCCACACGTGATAGATTCCCGCCGTTAGCGCCTCTCCTCCCTGCCACCCACCTCCTTGGAGAGTGAGCCTCTGTCCCTTGTTTATTTATTTTCCGCATAAATATAAAGCCGAACGTGTATGGCGAGCCTCCTTTGTTTTGCAGTGTCGGCTCGAAATGAGATATTTTTTTCTTAACGGTCCCATTTGTTTATTTATCGCTTATTTATTTAAGCAGTTGCTCGGCAGCCCGAAGAACCGTGAAACAAAAAACTTGAAGGGAACGCTTTCGGTTTTGTGTGGCGCTCTCTTTATGTTCTCAGCAATCCGTGAATAAACTATTGTGGAGATTTATTTGCTCCACTCGCATGAGCACATCGCACATGTTTTTAGCACCACTCTTTATATTTATTATAATCCTTCACCGCAGAAAAGGGGTGTAGACCGGTGTAACGATTTTATGGACAAGCAGTGATTGATATATTTAACGGATATTTATTGGTTTCCCTAGGAATTTTGTAAAACATTTCAATTCAGAAAGAGAGAGAGAGAGATCTGACTGCAAGAGGGACGATTTCCCGCAGCCAAGGCTAACCGACGACTCTCCCGACTCCCGCCTCCTGCGCGTCACTACCCAACCGGCAACGGCGCACGCGCAAGAAGCGATCGGTCGGTAAGCAGGTGCAATGTCTCCGTAGGGCCACAAGAGATGGCGCTGTCAAAATAACATATTGCACCTGAAAAGAGACCGAAGATGTCGCTGTTAATCTGGCGAATTAAATCTGCTCAGATTAACAGCGCTACTACGTGGGAATGATATATCGCCTACGCTATAAAACCATTTTGCTTTCGAGTTATAAGAATCAAAAGTTGGGTAATAGAAGCGTTTAATGTATTTAATTGTCATTAAAGCTAATTTTCTAAATAACTACTAGGCATATCCCGAAAGTAAGTGTACTGTCATATGAAGCTGAATGAAGCTTATGCCACAGCTCATCAGATGTATTGAACGAGTTGGCATTTATGTTGAAAAATAGTTATCAAATGTATGTATCCTGTATTTTTTTTCAAATACACTTTTAAAAAATATATAAAAATTTAGTACACTTAATTTCGGGATTAGTCTTGTAGAAGAAGCACTACTTGTAAAAATAAAGACAGGCTTTACTATCAATATAAGCTCAGATTAATTCGTTAAAATTAATAACGACGTCTTTGTTTTTGGCTTGTGTGTAACGCCGGTTATTCGGGGCAGTCGTTGTTTTTGTGACAAAACACGAATATCAGCAATAAAACTTATCGTTGCTTAGGCTACATTTGATGATTTATGATTTCCGTGAATGGTATTTGTATAAGAATTCATCAGATTGTAAAATAAATCAATGAATGTTGTCATTTTGCGTGTTATAATGCCCATGAAATGATAATCGGAATCGGATTAAAATTAATACTCTTTTTATATAAAAATACACTATCATGTCGTTTAATAAACACAGTGCTATTAGCTGTCCGAGTTTCATTTTGATATTAATATTAAAAAAATAATACTTGTTTACATCAATTTAGAATGAAAATTCAGTTTTTCAGCAACAACTATGAATGCTCAGTGACAAAAAAAATAATTCGCTTAATTAGTTGAAATTGATTTAGTCTCGATCATTGCTTTCATTCATTGCTGCATTGCTTTCGTTGTAATTTAACAATACATTTTTCAAAATTAATGATTGATTTGTCATTAAATTATGCTGTTGCAACATTTTTCGTGACTCATGCAATCTTATCGATCATTATCTTCGTCCGTTTCTTTTGAAATATTCTGCGATCCTGATTGAAAAGGGTGATTATTGCCACCATTTGATACGGGATAAAAGATTTTACGAGTGTCCTTTGCAAATTCTTACGACCTCCAATTCCATCCCGGCCATAACAGTAGCGTTCCAGTTTACGTTTTTGCGATCCCTTACAATTCACGCAACGGGACCACGTTGAGATACGAGATTCCATAATACCTTTTCGTATGACCTAAGGGAAATGTTTTGAATAAATATTATCGCTAAAGGAAATTTTTCATTTTCCACTGCCAGGCAGTTTTGCTTTTTCCCTCCCTGTTCGTTGGGTATAAATTTTTCCTCTGTGACTTTGGCAACGCGCCGCCCTATCCTTTTTCTCTTTTTCGTACCGAATTTTTATTCATTTCGTCAATTTATGGTGCAGGTATAATATTTCAAGAATTTTCACGGGATGCTTAAGACAAAGTGGGGTGGATCTCCCCTTTGATCACTACTCCCTCTCTCGAGATCCGTTCCAATCGAAATATTCCCTTTGATGCTTGAAATAAATACCGAACTGCAGACGTTCGCGACGACCTGCGATTCCAAAATAAAGGTTTATTATTTCTGAATCTCTTTCATGCAGTTCAAATATTCCTTTAAGGGATGATATTTCTCCACTAATACCATCATTACGCTCAATTAAACCCTTGAAGATTTTTTGTCGTGCGGTCTGAATAAAATAATAAATAAATCAAAGAGGTCCATCTGAATCGAATAATTTTACTCTTAAAACGAAAAAACATCTACAATGATCCCTTTGGTTATATTTTGTACGAATACAAAATTGACGATCCTTTCAAGGATAATATTTATACGCCAGTTGTATTAAAATCAAAATATTTTCTTTTTAAACATTTAATAAATCAATATACGCAAATATCATTGCAAAATAGTAATCACATTGCCATAACTATATATACTTAAGTTAAAGTTTATAGATAATGGGCAATTAGATATACAATAATTGAATTTTCGAAAGCATTATATTTTTGTCGCCAAATGCGTTTTATAATAAGTTTTTGAATTATTTTTTAGAATAAATAAATCTAAATATAAACGTTATCTTTTACAATAAATGCAATGATTATTTCTTGGAGTGTAGATGACATGATGTTTATCTTTAGGGGTGGTATTGGCTTTGCACAGCGGTTAAACAGATTTGTATTTACTCAGATGATTTGCTTTCGACAGCAGCTTCTACAATATTGAAACCATATTTTTTATTATTAACTTTTTAAGAAATATATACGTAATTAAACTTATAATAAAATAGTTTAAAAAAAATTAACATGGTGGGTTTCAGTACTATGTAAACAACCCTGTCTTTTTTCTGAAACCATTTATAAAATTTTTAAACGTAATAAAATATTGTGGAACGGCTTTTATATTCTGGGAAAAACTATATTGTTGACATGTAGTTATGAAATTTCAAATGGAAAGATGAAATTCAGATCCGTGGTTGGCCAACTGGAGTAAAAATTTCATATCAAAGTATTTTACGAGCGGTGGCGTAAAGGCTGTGTTCAATTTTAGGAAATTTTATTTTCACAACTCATTTTTTTAGAATGTCGCTTTTTAGCAACAAACAGACAGAATGACGTAATAAAATTGCAAAAAAGGATAACGTCGTTTTTTACAAATTATATAAAAAAAAGTACCCGAATCAACTTCATAGCACTTATAATTATTTTTTAAATAATTTTATAAGGTTAAATCAAATAAAAATTCTGGTGAATCCTATCATTTATGATACGGACATTTTCGATAAAAAAAACATTTGATCCCCTCGGGTTGCATCCGACGCTTCAATCAGGATAGTTCACATTGTCTGCTCAAGTATCGGATCAGATAAGGAATCCTATTGAGCTAATAAGTTGCTCAGTGATATAGATAACTATTTTTTACTAAGAATGTTAATTTCTATATCTTTAAGTCGTCTTCTCACGTTGAAAATTTAAAAAAATCGATTTTTATTTTTTTTTTAAATTTTGAAAGTACACATCTTTAAAAATGTTATATCGAAATTTCATAAAGATTGGACGAGTTTAACTACATTTTTGGGCGACCGTTAGGTGACTACCTGAGAGCACCCGGCTGCAACCCCACAACATACATATTGTTTAGACTCATGGTACAAGTACAAAAAAGTGGTGAAAAACAATCAGATAGAAACTTTTAAACATCCTTCTGCTCTAGCTGAGGATGTTCAAGAGGTTTTGAAACTGATTTATGAAGATCTTCGGAGGAAATACCCAAAACAACAACGAGTGTTTCAACAGCTGTGTCTGGGCAATTTTTCTGCAATCAAAACTTTAAACGCGTTTATCTCAAACCAAGGTTTTTCGGTGCCTTGTTGATGAAATTTCGGAAACTATTCGGCCGATTGTCATGAAATTTGAATGACATATTCTTCATACTTATGGCTATAGCACATATTATCAGATTTTTGAAATTTTGATTTTAAGTATTTTTTTTACAAAAAACTGCAAAAAAAACGCATATTTTTTTACTTTTTCGCTGATTTCGCTGATGAAGTCGCAGATTGGTTTGAAATTTTACGAGCTTATTTTATAAATGTATGGCTATGGTAGTTCGCAAAATCAGGTCAAATTGCTTATTTTATCCTACGTTTTACATTAAAAAAATACCCCCAAAAAAGGTGGTTTTTTTTCCAAACTTTTTTTTTCAAATCTGCGCCATTTTGTAACTTTTTAACAAAAAATATTTTTGAGTGTTATAATTATGTATATTAATAGCGGCACTCATACAGATTAAGAATCTTTTTGACTTTTTTGTTTCAGGTAAGCCTGAATGAAAAAAACCAATGAACGCATCTTGCAATTTTTTGATATGCCATTTTGATGTTTTAAAAACGATACAACATATATTTTTTTTAATTACAAATTATTTTTTAAGTAAAAAATTGCCCATGTTTTAGCCCGTCAATGTGAGATTATGACAACTTAAATATTTTTGAACATCACTTGACTTTAAATACAAATTATAATTTGGTGCTAATGTCAAAAAATACTCGAATGTCTCATAAATATTGATGATTTTTTATTTACATTTAAGGTACTCACTTGTCAGCATTACAATTAAAGGGCGTGATGATGATAATTTTCAAGCGAATACATTCCGGCATCGCTCTTAACCCCCGCGCGACCGGCGTTTTTTGTATTCGTAAATGGTTTTTAAGGCGAGGGGGAGGACTTGTTTGACTTCGCGGGACAGAAACAAATTATTTTTGGGAAACCGAATTGTGGCCGCGGCGAGGGGAAGTCATTACTTGAGTGAGCAGAATAATGCACAAATTTAAATTTCCTGAAAAGAAAAAAATACGACGGAAACACGTAGAAAATGGGACCACAATACCGTGAAATGTTAATCTCGTGCCCTCTCTGAGGATGTATTTTTTATGATGATCTTTGGGATGTAGCGCTCGCGGGGCGACCGAAATATTTCCGGGATAAATAAATTTAATTAGGCGATCCCGTATAAGATTCGGTGCTACAAAGGAGAGATGTTCTGTATGTGTATGGATTTTAATTTTTTTCATATTAGTATAAGAGCCATGCGATGAATTTTGGTTGTTTGTCGCTTTAACAAATGGTTATCTTCATATTTATATTCGAGTATGCACAGTAGATAGAATAATGGTGCTGATTTGTATCGTTTTATAAAATGCTTTTGCATTATCTACTATGAGACTTATACTGACAACTTTCTTATGGGCTTCATGACGTATAAAATATATTTATATTATTTTTTACATTGAATTTTTCATAAATATCGTGATCAGTAATTCAATGCCTTTAGGGCATATTAATGTTAGACCTATATGAACATGTACAACCTCCACAGCTTCATTAGCTTACTTAGGATTTACACCTCCAAGCTTTTTCCAATAGGAGCTGTTATAAGCTCTATATAAATCTTTGAATTTGTGATGGAAATCAACAACGAAACATATACCCATATTTCAAAATATTTTCTATTTAGAATAAAAATATTAGTTCTAGAGTAGTCTGATTTACATTTACATTAATAGTAAAAATGGCTCCATTTTCAAATTGAAGTTTAGCGAACTATTTCTATCCGAAGGAAATATTATTATGGAAGTGTTGAAATATGCATATCTTTTTCTTTATAAGGTTTAAATTTCATATTAAATAATATAGTAAATAATTCAAATTTTCGGAATAAATATCACGAGAGAGTTGTCAGATGCATAATCAAACAAACTGGAGCAATAATACACGAAACTTCAGTTGACAAACAAAACCATGACAAAATACCAGCCCAAATCAGTCTCGAGGGATTCGTTGAATTCGGAGCAATTTGTGGTATTTTTAACATTCTTCACAATGGGGATGTGCTATGGGAATAATTTTGTGTTTTCATTTACAAAAAAATTCATCGAATTTTTTTCCGCCTGACGATGCGAACATTTTACGAATTCCGAACTGATAGACTTATTTTAGTATATATGAAATGTATTTTATTTTTGAACGAATTTATTATTTTAAGTATGAATTTATATTCAAAATGGGTAATAAAATCACATTCAAGACTATTTTGTGATCGATCTCCAGATAGTTGATAGAAGCAATCTAATACAGGGTAAAGTGAAAAGGAATGATAATATTATGATTTGTTAAGGTCTGACATTATGGCCTGATGATTGAAGCCAAAATATGCTACCGAGTTATTTTTGAGAATGTTTTAAATCTTCGGAATACCATAGGTTGTTCAAAAAATTTAAATATGGTTATAGGGAGCTGACGATCGTATACAAATCAAGACATTTGTAAATGTTATTATAAATAGATGATGTCACTTTAAATTCATTAGTGGTGTCCATACACATATTTCCAATGTCTAGTGATAGATAACAGACGACAGACAGCGACTAACTGGATTGGGGGATCATTAATATGCGATCCCATTTCCTGCGCTGCTGTATGGTCTGTTCCCGGTTACCCCGGGTTAGCCACACAGAAAAGGTCTTCCACTGATCTTTTAACCCCGCTAGAAACCCTTTTGCTGCGCACCTTCCAGAGGAGGCGAGGTTTTTGCAGGAAAACCAGCTTCAGACTATTGCACCTGAGGGTGTGACGGAGGAAGAAGGACAAAGGTTCAAGCTAAATTCAAAGGAATACTACCGTGGGTTCACTGCCACTTCAGTTTGAAGGGGGCTGCAGCAATGACGGACTGCAGGGGCTACCCCTTCCCTATGGTACTCGTATCGGTTTAGTCATTTGTAGTACCTGCCCCGAAGACGAATCGTTGTTCGAACAGCCTAAAACCGTTCTCCCCTGTATGCCTAGGTCATTGAGGATAGTGGTGAGCCTTTGACACAGTCTCCATGAACTACTGTAATCGGCTGTTCTACATTCTCCTTTATGAGTGCGCAGTATAGGGTGACCTGCTCACCCAACTCATGTTAGCTGGGCTACCCCGAGCTGCGTTTGATGAGCAAACCGACGAGGCTACTTTTGTGCACCTCTACTCTACATAATTACTCTAGGGGTTCAACCGTTGCCCACGGGCGTAGGGTTGGCTCCTCCCATGGGGTTTTATGGATGGGCATCGTGGAGTCTAACACTCACCCAAATATCTAGTGATAGTTGATGAAACTTGAATGCATCACAAAGTCTTTGAACCTCAAATTAGAGTACATGCTAATGGATTATAATTATTAATAGACTTAAAAAAAACCACCTTGAATTGTCGAATACTATGTTTTAGAATTATAAATTTCGAACTTAAAATGTTTCATCAGTTGAAGAGATATAAAAAAACATAGACCTCACATGCATAAATATATTATGTAATATTTTAAATAATTGCATACATATTAATATGAATCTGTTATTTAGCAAATATTTAAAATATATATTTGAAAATGGTGATGGAACATGATATATGTCGTCAACGCAGTAATTAGCGTCGTTAGCTAAGAAAGCGAACAGCAAATCGGATCGTTTTGTTTATTTTCAAATTTTGTCTCACTTTTTACGAAAGCCAAACATCAAACGTTCTTAAATTCCATCTAAATATAACCCTTTAACTGCCATGAAAAATTCAGAATAACGGCCGTGCGTTACAAAGCAATCCCAATTTTAAACACAATTTGTTGTTGGAAAAATCACTGCATCGCCATAGTGACGACTTTGAACTTTTTTGTAAAAATGTTTACATAAAAACTGAAAAACATGCATGTGGTAAAATTAAATGGTCGCTTAATTATAGTGTTTAGCCAGATTTATCCGAGCTGATAAATCGTCTTTCGTGCAATATCCTTAAATGTGGCGTTGTTTACAAAATATTTTTAGACGTTCGTGGTATTGTAATGAACGCGTTATTACAATTAGTCGATTCGATCAAAGTGTCATAACGGTGATTGTACATTGTATGGAAATAACGTGATTTATTGAATAACATAAAATCTGAAAAATATATCATAAGTATTATGTTCATTGGTTTAAAAACAGTCGAATGATTGTAAGATAAAGCTGATCATGTAATCATAAATGATGACAACCTAATTCCAAGTCCTTCAAGTGATACACCATCTAGCTAAATGCCTTCTTGGACCTTTTATTCCAATCTATATGACTTTGATAGCTCATCAGCTAATTTAATATCAGCATTGGTCGTAAATTCAGTAGAATTTGACTTTTTATTGACACATACATTTTAAATAAATACTCCTTAACCAAAAATGAGCAATAAATTCTTGGAATAAACGGTAGTTAAACGTTGAAACCTTACTTTAAATTTAAATTTGTAAATGGTAATCAGTGGATACGTGGGTTGAAAAATGTCCTTATTTGTAAATCTGGAAAATATATAGATGATGTTAAAAGTGTACAAACTCATCAGTTTGATCCCCCATAGCTCTGAAAGCCTTCTAAAAGCTACTGTTGGAAACATTGAAGACTGGAGATTGAAGGAAATAAATTATTCTTGACGTCATAAAAGCATTTGACAAAGTATGGTACTCTGGCTTACTACTTGTCCTACAATGGATTGCGTGTCGCTGCATTATTAGGTTGCACGTGGGACTATTCAACTCAACGTTCTTGATCAAAATATTTATTTTCTCCGGGAAAGGTCCCAGTTCATTGGAAAACCGGCGAGAAGAATACGTCTTCCCGCGGTCAAGGCTATTGGTCAACTCATTTGTTATGCGCGCATGTGAACATTTTTCAGTCGAAATCGTGTAAATCCGCACTTTTAGAGCTAATAAATTCTCCGAAGATTTTAATTTGGTTTCGAAACTTTTTATTTTTAAAAATCCCAATTAGCGAAAAACATGAACATCTTTTGAAGAGTGATCTGATGAATTAGATGGACGTGCTAAAATCCCATTATTTAAAGTACTTTAATTTCTATGCTTTCACTTGGTTTTCAAAAAAATTAATATATTTTAAACTTATTTGTCCACTATTCTGAAACTGTCATTTTTTATAATTTTTTTCTGATAATTCGTACATCACCCAGTTATCAAACTACTTAAAATTTCCTATTAAAGCGAGATAATAAGGAATAGACACAATAGTAACACTTGACTCGTAAGAAAGTGCTCAAACTGCTATATGTGGTTCAGTTTCCATGGTTTTTAAATCTTCATCATCGACGACGATTTTGAAACTTTTTCGAGGTTCATTTTCTAGTTTCATATAATCGGAACTAATTTTCTTGTACAATTTTCGAATTGTTGTCTCACAAATCGATCCTTGTTTGAAATCTCTTTTAAGAGCTTTTTTCAATAAAGATCGATCTTTGACTAACTGAAATACCGAATCTTTATGTGTAACTGTGTAATAATATCAGGTTGAGTCATAAATAATTGCCGATTTTTTTAAAAAAACATTTATTTAGTTTTAACAAAATAACAAAGCAATTTTATATTCAACATTATTAATAATAACTTATCAATAACCTCTTCATAAAATTTAGCAGGTTTAAATCAAAATAAACTTTCGATAGCGTAATTAAATTCTGATTATGTTTTTCCATTTAAAAAATTCTGTAAAGAACAGAATAAGTGGTGGTCGGTTGGGACAAGGTCTAGGGATTAAAGGGTATATGGCAAGATAGACCAACCAAGTTCCAGAACTTTTTGCTGGGTTGACTTTGCTGTATACGGTTTTGCATTACCGTGTAACAGTATGGTATTTTTTCGATTAACGAAAGAAGGGCGTTTTTCTTAAACATGATATTATAGCTGTTGAATGTATTTATTGGCACTGATTGTTTCATTTTGATTTAAAAGCTCATGGTGGATTATGCCTCGAAATAATATATTTTTTCCATGAATATTGGCATTTTTCATCTCCAGTTCCATTCTGTTTAAAAATGGTCCAATTTTTATCGTGAGAGGAGACTTGTACCAATTATACATGCGATTTTCTTTATTGCCTTCACTAAGATTATGTGGCACCCACACACCCCATTTGCTAATCTTCCCAAATTTTCTCAAGTACTAACAAATGGTTAATTGTGACGTACTTAGCTTCCTTGAAAATACCCTTGTTGATTGATGTGGATTTTGTTCCAATAATACCTTTGAAATGTCGTCATCAAAATCTGAAGGGCGATCTGTCCTTGGCTTCAGGGTCTCATCTACCGACCGAAATTTTAAAAACCAATTTTTTACTCTCCATTTACTCATTGCTCCTTCGCCTTCTTTATCGCATATTTTTTCAGTCGTAGCTGTACCATTGTTGCCTTGTTTAAACTCCCAAAGCATTATATAAGGAAAATGCCCTTTTTGATTTTCCATTTTACGGGTAAAATAATACTATGACATAAATTGTTATACCGTATACTATTGTCAAAAGACTGATAAGGTTTATAACTACCTAATAATACCCTATACTAGCCAATATGGATGACTCATCAAGGGTAAACCGAATAGTTATAATGGCTTCTTTTCGCCGGCAACTATTTATGACTCAACCTTATAGTATACAAATTTTATATATAATAAATTGTTGGTATAAGAGTTATATCATGGTATTTTATTATAAAGAATGAGATTCAAATACAGTTTCGGTTACGTTTGATTTCCTTGATCTGAAAAATTAAATACTGATACTGATTCGTCACTCAAAGGTCGTCTCATATAATAAATTCTTATTGAAATATTCCTATCCTAACTTAATCAAACGTGAAAGCCAATGATGAACCACTACATGATTTTTTCCCCTAGTGATAAAGAATAATATGTTATTTATGGGATTCGTCAATATCCATATATTTTTCTACGGGATTTATCCCATTATTTTTTTAATATACTGGCATCTACAATGCAAGAGAAAGAACAAAATAAATCGAACGATAACACAGTCAGCTAGCGTTTGAATACATTCTACGCTTTCATAGTTTAAGTATCAACTCGGAAATTTTCTATACTTCGTTGTTAGCTCTAATATATGCTAATCACACATCTAAATCTTCGCTTCGAAAACCGTGGGTCGTAATGAATATTTAAATTCATAAATACGCTACTTAAAAGATATATTGTAGGCGTGAGAATAGACATATTTTCGAAAAACATAGTTACCAGGTACTTTAGTGGCCATGCTAAATATAAGCTAACATATTGCCGCGCGTTCAGGCCATTAAGCAACGTCACATTTAAATGACGGATCCCTCTTCGGCACGCCGTCACAATCGAAGGTCGCCTCGAAAGGTAATTGAATGACCCGCATCGAAATGGAAAATATGGTCACATTGTTTTCGTTGATGAGGGGACCATTTTAAAAATTAACACTGAAATGAGCGTAGAGACGAAGGCATCCAAGTACAGTTGTTTCTAGTAATTCAATTAGAGGTGAAATTGAAGAATCCGGTTCGCTTGCGAAGAGAAAGAATTGGTGCTTGGGGTTCCGGCTATTCTTGGCGAGAGCTTCTCAAAATTCTATAGATGGCTTTGTTGGTGAATTTGTAGCGGTCAGATGCCATCTTGGCTATTACTCATATCATGTTATGATCGCATCTTTCAACACGAGGCATCCCCGACATGTTTCCATTCATTTATGTCATGAACAAATCTAAATCACTCTACACAATATATTAATATAGGACTAGCACCCACCTATGAATTTTAATATAACTTATATATGCATGCTAAGACAAATTGGCTTGAACGTCACGAAAAGTGAAACCCCATCGGCAGTTAGTCGGAAAGAGAGGAAGAATGGTTTGGAATGTTTCCGTCAAATACGCATACATCATAGACACGCTACGCGCATGCGTCGTCCCGCCTCTACTGTGTGTGTATATCGATACGTAGCATAAGATCAGAAGCGCGCCATTTTTATTATTTATTACACAATGCGCAGCTAAATCTTTAAACTTACATCTTTCGTTTACAAAAGGAGAAAAAATCGTATGAGTAGTCTCGCACAATAAAGTGAAACTTCATATTTTATAAGAAAAATTGATTTTAAGCAATATTTCCTTGGCGGTTTATTCGCTTTCGTCTGTTCTCTAAAAGCCTAGCACTTTGCCTGCGTGTACTTGGATTTATATTCATTTAGTTTTTCAAATAATGGAACTAAAATATTAACCCTTTGAGCAGTGAGCTAATTTCAAATCATCATAAACTTAGATGCTATATTTGCATCCATTTATCTGTAAGCTTGTACATCTATGCAATCGTACGATGTACACAAGATACTCTCCCCGTCTCAATATGTAAGAATGCTCTTTATGAGTTACTGGAATTCGTACACAACCTTATGTCTTACCTCTTTGAGGGGTTAAGCTGTGTTTGTGTAATATATAAAAAGCGCTACAGGTCACTTTATGCTACTGTAGCGTGGGCAATTTACCATCCCCACGCAATAACACTGTTAACAGCGACATTTTCTATCTCTCTTCAGGTGCAATGTGTGATTTTAACAACGCCATCTCTTGGGGCCCTACAGAGACATTGCGCCTGCATACCGACCGATCGCTTCTTGCGCGTGCACCGTTGTCGGTTGGGTAGTGACGCGTAGGAGGCGGGAGCCGGAAGATTCCGTACGCCGGAGTCGGTTGACCTTGGCTGCGGGAGGTTGTCCCTCCTGCAGCCAGATATCTCTCTCTTTCTCTCGTGTGGAATAAATATTTATTTAGAGAATAGAGTGACGCTCCCGCCCCAATGTTACACATGTATGTAATGTATTTATGTATCGTATGTGTGCGACAGAGACAGATAGTCTCTAATTCTTATTTATTTTTTCTCTTCCTTCTCCTACTGTTTCTGATCAAGTACTTCGTTAAACATAATTACCGCATCTTACCCTACCGCGTCTATTTTTTGTTGGTTTCTCTTCTTTTTTTAAATTATCCACAAAATGATTATTAGTTTGTATTTATATAGTTTTGAAACTATATTTTTATTTTCTCCTCAGAAAGTAAAAATATATTCTTCACTTCATATTTTTTTGTGAGAAATTTATGACGTTATTCATCATATCGGGTGGATCCTTGGAAAAAAAGCTTTAAATTTGATTCGTCATTAATAAACCCACAATTATTTTAATTGTATTTATATTAACTGTAAGTGTAAAGACAAAAATCTGCGAATCCTATATATATTCCCGATGGAAATGGATCAAATGGATTTGCACGCAACCCGGATTAATTAGTACGGACTATGGCGGATTCCCCTTTTTTCAATACGAACAAAATGTATTTTTATTTTAGCAAAATCTTATTTAGTTTTACTAGGGCATCGTGCTGATATTGATTATATCACAATGAATATATTTGATACTTTAATATTAAAAAAATATATTTTTGTTCACCTTAACACTCAATTGTGTATGACAAAATACAAAAAGCTTTTTTCTTCAATTATAAGCTATAACAACGGATGTAAAGTGTTAAAATTACTTGAGCATGTCGTATGCAGATTTTAAGGGCTTAAAGGTTGGCTTAATTATTCTAATTGAAACAGATGTAAAATGTTATTTTTGAGCTTAATTTTTAAATATCTTATAAAATATATGCATTTAAATTGGATACTTATGTTAGTTCTGTTATAGAAGGATGCACTATTTGTAAATTCTTTGGTATAAATGTGTCTTTCATCAATGGTGGTCTTCGAGTTAAATTCGTGGGGCTTATTTTTTAATGGCTTTCCGCTTTTAGGCATTTTTTTCGTTTTTAAATTTGGAAGGGCTAAACGAATAACCGCAACTAATTGTCATTAATTTTAATAATTTGGGTTGTCAGGCTTCTTGTGTATGACACATGGGGTCTTGATTCGACTAATTGCATGATGGAGTATGGGATTCAGATGTGGGAATATTTATGGTCTTTTAAAACAATCATCCTTTTCAATAATCCCGTCGAAAATTCATTTTGACACTAATTGAAAAAACCATAGCCGGTTCGCTTAAATTATGGACGGAGATCCTTTGAGCCTTAGTCCTCAAGAGTTTTAAGGATCCGTTTGATATTCGCAGAGATTTATCAGAGTGTTTTTGAATGCAAAAATCATTGAGGAACGAGTCTGCTTTTAATGTTTTTATGAAATCAAGGTCTGATCCTTAGTCTCTTACCTTTGGTTCTTTAAGCGATTATTCAACGGCGAGGTTGAAGTTTTTATATCTATTCAATTTTAGCGCCTTTTCACGAAGTTATGAGTTCTTCTGTTATGCTACCCACGCTCAGATTTTAAGTTAAGACTTAACTTTTTTTAAAAAGTCTTACATCAGCAGAAAAATAAGCGATATTCATGCGGAGAATGGAATCGAGTCGTATTAGCATATATGCTTTACGCGAGATTCTCATACAATCGACCGCATTGAGATGATGTTTTACAATGTCACTTCTTTGTGGAAATCTCTTTGTGCTGAAAACTTCATAAATATTCATGGGATTGATGAAAACAATGGAATCGGTTGGTAATCATGTTTTGTTCCGTATAGTGATTGATGATTTTTTTTCAAATTCCTCTTTTTAGAAAATGAGCAACAGAAACGACTAAGGACACGACCACATTTACAGAAACATGTAACGGCCGAAAATACACTTTTAATCAATCACATTGCTCAATGCCCGTAGAAAATCATTTTTATTGCGTACATTCGGTATAATTTACATATCTAAACCCATAAAAATTGTATGGAAAATGAAGCGTTATTGATAGGTCCATCGTACGAATTTTAAAAGATCCCAGCTTCAAATGAAAACTAAATTATGGACTGAGAAGTGTAATAAAAATATAATGGTCCACTGTGGGCGTTCGGAAGACTCACGTTATCATACGAGAGAAATGGAAGATGATCATGACAAATTAAAAATCTTAAAATCGGAGATCATCTTCTTGCCCACGCAAAATAATTACACTGGCTCCGTGATGTATTCATTTTAAAATTTCTTCAACACAAATAGAGACATTAAAATTCAATAATTACATCTTGAGATTTAAGATAGACTGTTTTTCATCCAATTAATATTAAATTAGTTGGAAGCGGTTACATGAGCTAAAATCATTCGTGAAATTTGTTTGCGTATTTGATGCGTAAAAAAGAGTCGAATAAATATACTTCGTTGTACTCACTGGACCATATTATTGAACGCGGAAATTACCTCAAAACCGCGTAATTCGAGAAACATATATTTGTATGCCAGCGAATGACAGAATTACAACTACAACTATTATATTATTGAAAAATATTTGGTGTGTTCGTATGATACTTATATTGCTGCGAAAAGATGCGTTTATAAATTGATTAGGTATTCGATTGAATTGGCAATTGATTATTGTATTACATTGGTTTTGTGAAAAATGAGTCACATAAATTATATATGGAACGAAATTCATCCACAACTCTAAAATGATTATTTGGGTATTTCGTTTCAAAAATTGGCACAAACATACATGAAGATATAAGATAATTTTAAGCAAATCAAATTAATTGCATAAACATGATGATTTTTATCCGGTTAAATGTCACAAGCGTCTATTGACATGATCCAAAATTTGTTCTCACAAGCCATCAGCGTCTATAGCCGCAAATCTCATATTATAATTTTGATTGTTATATTCTTAAATTTTATTTATTAGTGACGTCTTAGGGTTCGTCCAGAAGAGTATAGTGACTCAATTTGGTATAAATTTCGGTTTATATGCAAGAAATTCGAACGTGTGTTTACAGAAAACGTGGGTGCTTTTGAAATAACTACAAAATTTACCACCTTACAGACGTTTCGTTAAAAAAGCGACAGCTTTGATTAATTTGATAACCGATTCTTCTTAAAATTTCGAAACTCAACATGAATTCAAGCCTAAGGGAGCATTAAAACGACCTCCAATCAAACAAGTGTGGCCAGGACCGTTACAAGGTAGTGGCAAAGCAGGCATCCGACACGGGCGCAACTGAGCTTGGGGCGCAAAACGACTGATTGATTTTGTCCTTGATTTTTATAATTTAGTTGTCTAATTCATCTTTTCTTTGTTTTCGATTAAACATTGCGTTGAATAAAATAAAGGCAATGATATTTTCGATCGGAAAATTTAAGCAACCCATCGATCGCAAAACGCTCATTCGGCATGTCAGTAGTCCGAAAAGCGGACCGTTTGAACACAGAGATCTTGTGGATACTCCCTGCTCTTTTAGGACTTTTTGCGACATTATTGGTGATAAATGCGTACCGTTTATGATCTGTATTATCACGATAGCTCCCTCAGAGGCTAACTTTCATAGTTGGCTAGCGCCAAATGAGGTCAAATAGTTTTTTTTTTGGTTTTAAGAGCTCAAGTGGCCACTCGATGTTGAGAATTTGCGTGTCCGGACATTATGCAGATGTTAAATTCAGATTTTGCACCTTGCTATGCATTTTTGTTGAGCGAGCTGACATGATCCCGAATAGTGGGACTAACAAATAGCTTGGGTTTCCCATGTTAAGTGATTAATCCATGCGTCACCCATGGTTATGAATCGACGCAAAAACTCAGCTTTATTGCTATGAAACCTCGCCAAACACTCAATTGAAACATCATCACGACACTGTTTTTGTTCCATTGCGAGCAAACGCGGCACCCATCTTGCGCACAGCTTTCTCATGTCCTTTTTGAAAGGCCTATCATGTCTGCTAGCTGGCGCATTTTCAGTCGACGGTTATCCAATATTATTTTGTGGATTTTATTCGTCATTTATGGAGTGGTAACCTCATTTGATCGACCACTGCGTTGTTTGTCTTGGAAGATCGTACGGCCTTGTTTAAACTCTGTTAACCATTTTACTGTTGTAAACGAAGGAGCTTATTGTTAAATCTTTCAAGAAGTGCGGCATTAGTAACGCTCTCGGTTGTAGTGAAATTCATCTTGTATACAAACAACAGGAATGACGACGAAGATAAAGTAAGATTTTTTAAGTCAAACTTTACAATCTAATAATAAAAATGTGATTTAAAATATGAAAAATTATGTTGTGTCTTATAGTTCGTAAAATACGGTATGTGTTTTTGTAATATTATCTCTGAATGTTTTTTTTAATCATATTTAAAATATAATGGCGTGTGTGAACAGTTTATTTTAGCAGTTAAATGGTTAATTTTTGATTGGCTTTGTAAACGGGGTGAGTATTGTCTATCTAATTTTTATTAGGTTTGCTATTGATTACAATTATTTCTGCTGATTGCTGACAATCAATGGATTTACTCTGTAAGACGTTAAGGTTCAACCAGTCCTAGTCAATTCAGTCAGTTCAAAAGTTCGTGCACATTGGCAAAACTGTGAGTTGAAATTTATAATTAACTCCAAAAAAACTGAGATCCATAAGGAACAAGATGAAATTAATATGGAAAGTATTAAATAAAACAATTTTATTAAAATTAAATGGATCATGACGTCAACGTTGATGATATCAGAATTAGTGAACAATCGAATCCAATCATAATTTTTGTATTGAAAAATTCTTCAGTGGAGAGGAGAGCCCCTGAAATCCAATTTCAACTATCAAACATCTAGTTTTTTTGATAATAAGTTTTTTGCGTGAATTTAGCACTGTATGAATATTTTAAAAAATGTGATAATTAATCTTATATTGGATGTACTTAAAATCGAGATTTTGTACAAAATGATATTGTTTTTGAGAAGAGGGTGTTTTTAAAAATATTTTTTAGCTGATTTATGTAGTTGCAATTAAGAAATTTCCGGGAAAATATTTTTTTGGAAAAAGTTTTGGAAAATGTCACATATAAATCGCATCCGGTTTAAGAATAGATCACGATCGCAGGAGTAGGAGTGATGTCTTTTCGGTGCGCCGACCGTCGCCCGTTCAGTTCCCGGCGCGCGAGCGCCACGTGCTCGCGCGTGCTTCTTTGCGCGCCTTCGTCGCGCACGTGCACCTTCGGCTTTTTCGTCTTTGCAAAACAGTTTGAGCGCGCGCGTGCTGTCAATTATTGGCGATCGCTTTCGTCCAAGAGCGATCTGACATAACGAATTCGACGACGCATATTGGAGCGTGTTTGTGCGGAGTGTGTAAAATTTTCATATTCTACATCAACACATGTCAAAAATAAATTTACATGCCATTCGATATTCTTGTGCGATTTTCAGTTTTGCGTGTATTTTTTAAGTAATATTTTGTGCGATTGTGTTTCAAGAGGTTTTGCATATGAAAGGTTCGTATTTTGTCTTCCTTTCGAGTATTATCGCAACTGTTTACAAGATTTGCTCCAATTCATAACATTATTTCCAACATTAAGACATACAATCAATGAGCAGATAATGTCATTTAATAATATGCCATGCCACCATATAAAACTTTAATTACATCAGTAAAATAACAGTTGTTTGATGCTAAAATAATGTACACAACTAGCTTACGACTCCCTCGTGAAATGATTATTCTTAGAGAATCGTTTACTGGGTCAAACGTATGCCAATAATAAGATGTGAAATCTTGACTCGACTATTGCAATTGTCATCTTTTTCTGCAATATCATTACATGTTTTTTTTTAATTACTAATATTTTATTCTTAAGATGGTCTCTAGAAATCCCTTTTATAGCACCATTGCTAACCATTGTGGTTTTTTTATGGCGTATATATATTTTTAAATATGTGATCACCAGCCATGCCTTCTGTAGATTTGAACTCAAAATGATTGAGCTACGAGCCCAAACGCATAACCGCGGGAAAATCTACAGATACACGTGTTATTGACGCTATCAATATGAATATCATATGACTATATGTCTATGTATATACACTCATCCCTCGATTTACGCGGTAGATACGTTCCGAGAGAAAACACGCAAATCGAAACCGCGTAAATCGAGACCTCAAGTTCATATAAAGTAGGGAGATAGATTCCAGAAAACCGCGTAAAACGAGTACATCGTATATACACATATATCTGCATAAAAAAGAGAATTTTATTAAGAAATAGATTTAATAGATCGACATAAATTTATAGCGTGTTTATAATTAAATGCATAGTTATACAATGATAATTTTATTATTCCACCTCAAGTTTTTGTAAGTGTAAGGGATTGGCCTATCGAAAATTTTCTGAATGACTTTAGACGTAAATTTATTTGGTCTATTCTACTATAGTACTATCGCTACTTTTAACATTTTTCTATTTCGTTGGTTGACTCCATATAAATGAATTCTTCTTCGATTATTTCCTGATCAACAAACAATTCATCGATGTTACTGAAGTCTAAATTCTCCAACCCTTGTCCCAACGCTTTTGCTATATTTAAAATGCTGTTAAATGTTTCATTTCTTGCTGAAATTACACGCTTACGTGCAACTACTTCTGGTCATACTTTTTTCCAACAAGAATTTAATGTTGACTTCTTAATCTCTTTAATTGCTAATCCTATATATTTCATAGAATTTAAGATCGTGATTTTTTTCCAAAATTGATTTTTAAAAAATAAATGTAATTTTTTTCTGACCGCGTAAAAGTGAAACCGCATAAAATGGGTACCGCGTAAATCGAGGGATGAGTGCATATTTAAACCTTTTTCGTACAAAAAATTTCATAATACATTGATAAAGATGTCGCAATAATCTCTACCTCAAAATAAAGATATTTTAATAAAATGGCGACTGTTCAATAAAAAAAAAATTAACTTATTTTTTTACAGTATTATTTTTTTTTTAAATAGTCAAAAAAAATTTTTTTATAAATTTGGTTGAAACAATAGAAAGTTATATATAAAATATTCATACTGAATTTTAAGTAAATCAATGGGTTAGAACCTAAGATATCATGTCAACCGTATTGAAAAAAAGTAGTTTAAATTCTGGTAGAATCGGCTTAGTTGCCGCGTCACTAAAATAGCTCTAACTCCATGAGTAATTGAAGTTTTTGGAATATATTTAGAGATATATCGGTGTTGACATTTTTCGCAAGCATTGACAACGGTGATATATTGGCATCTGGTATCAAAAGGGTTATTAACTCGACAGGGCTTCCAATTAGAGACTCTCTTAAAACGACGATATCCCATTTGTTCTATATAATAATGTTCCAAATAGGATAATAATTAATTAATTATTTCAATCTTTCAAGTTTTATACATATATTGTCATGGTGACATTTTCCCTCATTCCATATATAAATCTGTTCAATAAGCGTGCAGAAATTAATCCTCGTTTCAATGGGTTAATTTTCGATTCATCCGAGAATAAATCATGAATGACCCAATCAAATAATTCATTAAAATTAATTTGTTTACTCGATCATATATTCAAAGCTTTCTAATTACATCACATAAAAAGCCCTAAATAAAATCTCATATATTTATTTTAGTTTTTATTCTTCAAATTCGACTACACACTTTTTTGACTTGTATACTTCTTGTCTTATTGTTAATTGCTGAGGATCGTAAATAACCCGTGAAATTATGACACGATTCAAAATAGCATAATCTTGCGAAATTATGCTCACGCCAATGTCATCAGTCAGCTTAAATTTAATCTTAATTAAATATGAAAAACTACATATCAGGATTAATTATATAGATCTAATGCTTTTAAAGTTTAATATATATAAATTATAAGTCTAAGTAAGCATACGTATTAATGCATGTTTATACCTTAATTCACCATTAATTTTTGGACAGCGAGTGTCTACAAAAAAGAGCGTACTTGCTCGGGTCAAATCTGGGTCATAATGATAAACGATAGTCACTTTCTCAGATAAAATCTGAAAATAAATGCATAGTTGTAGTTTTGAAAAATGTTGATAGGTGAGTCCGTTGATATGATTTATAGGATTTTAAGTATGTTGGGGTATAGGATTGGGAGTTCGAATGGTTCTTCTTAATTAACAGGGTTAGATCTGTGGGAAGGGTGGGATTTTTGACCAAATATATTCGGTTTTCCTTCTGATTTTTATCTTCTTTTCGACGTTTTTTATTCAATATGTTGCTACTAGATCTAGTGGATTTTGTAGCTATAAAAATAAGAAAAAAACGGATAATGTTAAATTGAACATAAAATTGTGTTTTTTAGTGGTTTAAATCAAATGTAGTTGAACTGAAATTTTATTGTTTTAAGTAATATAACGCACATGGAAACTAACGCGTAAATTGTTCTATTTTACGAAGAAATTCTGCAAATTTTGATAGTGTTACTTTTTAGAGTTTGTGCTGAATTTTATGGGGGGCTTAATGATGTTTAAGTCGCGTAGGTACGAATCCACATAACCCGCATTCGCGTAAGTCGAGGGCTTAATGAATTAAAATGCATCGCGAGCTCTCAATCGAATTCCCATCGACGTCATGTGCTCAAACCATAAAAACTCGATATTCAAATTCGTGCATATGTATATTTGGTTTGAACATTAATACTCAGATACATGATTTTACTATCAATTAAATTCACTGATTCGTGTGGTATTCGGCATGATCGAAAATCAGTTTATATAACAGTAGGCCAATTTTACCTTGGACACATGCTCTTAGCCTGCTGTCCAAATATTTGTTGTTCCGAAGGTGCGGTGTGGCAATTTACGTCCTGCGGGATTGTATCAACCTGCCCATCAATCAGGTCTCACCCAGATAAGAGGGCGTCCACTTTGTGCAAACCGAATAATTTAGGAATGGATGTGGACCGCCTACCGAAACGTCAGCAGTAAGTTATTCCTGCATCAAGGATACAGTGACCGCTTTAAATTGGTCGAGCGTTGCTTCTGTCCCAGAAGTGTGAATTGTAAATTTAGTTCGAATGCGTCCGTAAGTGCTGTCCGTAATTGTTGGCTTCCTGTACACAAACAAGCGTTATTTGCGGGAAACAATAACAATAAAGATAATTTATGCTTCCACATTAATGTGACCAGGAGTAATCGATCCGGGCGTGGAATGCTTTCGATTCCAATGCCAAGTTCAACTGGGGATCTTAGCAGGGTTCCAAGAAACGTAAAACGGCGCCGGAAGTGCACCAAGACTCATTTCACGGGAAAACACTCAATCGAAGTAAAGTAATCTTCTCGAAACGCCTTTGAAAAGAGTAAAAGCAGACAGACTGCCGGTTAAACTGAAACATTAATATTGATAAATCGGCCGGTTTACCTTTAAACGCGCGTGTTGTGGCTTTCATTTATTATTTCAGTTTACAAATGCTTTTAAGAGCGAACAAATATATTTTAAATCCTTTAAAAATACATCGAATGGCAAAAATGCTTAAAACTTAACGCTCGTTCTTGAAAGTGTTAATATTATATTAGGCCTCAACATCAACAACTCGTAATTCTTTTAGAAATAAAGCATTTGCGGACATGTTTATCTTGAACAACCCGTAAAGTGTGTATTTTTGTATGTTATTTAAATCCACCAATGTTCATCGTAATTTAAGAGAGTTTAAATGCCGTTATTTACAAACGTGCAGATACTTTCAATGGGAAATTGTGTACAAAGAATGAAGCATTGATTGATCATCATACGTGTTACAGAGTTTAACAAGGAAACAACCTTATTTTAAAAATGAATATGTCAGTCACTTATTAAGGTACAAATCCACTTATCTATCAGGACCGTCGCAGTATGTATAAAGCTTGTACGTAAATAAATAAACACTGTCGATAGCATACAATATTCGGACTTGAAATCGATTAATTATATCATTATTAGTTGATAAATTTGGGTTAACGATCTATACAATCGTACGCTGTACGCAAGATACACTCTCAGTCTCTGTTTTTTTCCAAGCTCAACGTGCAAGACACTCTTCGTCTTTGTTTATTTTCGAGCTCAACGTGTAAAAATGCTCTTTCTTAATCCCTAAAGGAGTACCATCGCAGGGCTTGCGATTCGCCTCCACTTATTTAGAAAGAGCACTCTTGTACATTGAGCTCGGAGACAGACAGAGATAGAGAGAGAACGTAGCGTAGTTCGGAAGAAAGAGACGGAGAGCTTCCCGGCATACATTGTTTGTATAGATCATTCGCCCAAATTTATCGATTTCGATTTCGTTATTTGTTTACGCAAAGATTCTGATAAGAGCTGACAGACAATAATCGGTATAAAGCGATTATGACATTAACGACTTCATCGATTTTAAATTTGCTCATTCAAAAGGTCAATCACTGGAACTCAGACACAAATCCGTGTCTTACCTCTTTAAGAGGTCAAGATAGTCGAGTTTCACGCGGAAGAAAATGACGATGAAGATACTTGATCAGATATTACTATTTTTGGTTGCAATAGACGGGTTGGGGATAGACGGGCGTCGAATAGAAATACTCCCGTCTTGGATCACCTCTTTATTAAACACGAAAGAGAGATTTAGCTGCGGGAAGGACGTCCTCCCGTAGTCAAGGCTATCCGACGACTTCGCGATTCCCACTTCCTGTGCGTCACCACCCAATCGACAGCGCCACAGAAGATGACGCTGTTAAAGTAACACATTACGCCTTAAGAGAGACGGAAGATGCCGCTGTTAATCTGGGGAATTATATCTGCTCAGATCAATAGCGCCATTGCGTGGGGACAATTGTGTGTGCAAGTTTCATTTGCATACAAAAATTGCATTAGTTGCAGTTTTACATTTGGTTTATTCATATATTGCATATAAGTTCAATTAATCGATAAATATAATCTCATGAATCGAGTTTATTTCATAGTTGCCTTTACAACTACAGCGGACAAACATGTCAAAATGACGATCATTATAATACTGTATTTGATTATCGAGAGCTCGATTTCCTTCTGCAATATTTTATGTACATATTTACACATTTTCTTGAATATAAGCAAAGAATAAAATAAAATAAATAGTGTGGATGAAATAATTTCATAGAGATTTTAAAGAAAAGTAATGTATTTGTTCCCATTATTTTTAGATAAACCCAGTGTATATGTGATAAATAGTATTTATTGGAATAGCGTATTTTAAAACAAATAGACGGTTCGAAAAATAAGCGAACTGCTAATGAATGTTTTAATTTCGTTGAGGAAATATTTTTAAATTTGCACATATGTTGCTTGGGTCGAGGATCATCACCGTGTAAACTTTTCATACGTCTTTCGAAATCAACACAGTTTTAATGTTGTTGAGAGCAACATTATTTTTAAGGACGATCCATGAAAACAATGGCTGAAAAATAACAGGAATGTAATAATTATCGCCACTTGAGAGTGTAGTTAAAGCAAACAATTTAGATTATTGCCACTTATAAATCTCACTTAAAGCTTCCGACTAAAGCTCGCGCGTTATGAATGTAAAGCTCGCGCATAAGAATAAAGCCAAATAACCGTATCTTTACCGAAGCCAAAGTGGATATTCAAATTTGAAGCTCAATATCACTCAGTAAACATTTTCTCTGACGAATATGACGAAATATGAACTCTTTCCTGCACTCTAATCAGAGTATCCGACTTACGTCGACACGCGCTTGTAATACTAGGCCGATGTACGAAAGACAAAGAGAAAATGTCAAGTGACATCTTCATGGATGCTCACTTGTGAAGATCTGAATTCCTACCTGAAGATTAAATAATTTCCTAAATTTGAAGATGTCACAGTATCACGCACGTCACAGGGTCCCTGCGAGCTATATGATAACATTACTTCAATTTGATATAAATTTAAGAGGTGTGTTGTATTAAAACGTTTTATACGTTTCCGTAATTACTGAACATTTCTGCTCGAATAAATTAAAGCGTTTTTGGCAATTTCTCGAAGAAGACTGCCTCTTTAGCACAATTGCCTTTAAAAGTAGCGTTTAACAATAACCCTATTGTAAGCTTTAAGTGTGACTATTTTTAATGCTTTCTTTGCTCTATCTTAACAGGAATACAAGCTTTTAATGGAATCATACCATTAAATCTTCAAAGGAATGCTTGAAATACAAGATCATAAATGTATCTATTGTATAAAATTTATCAATGTCATAATGCTTGTATCATTTAATAAATATTAAATCAATTTTCCTAGATGCAATATTCTGAGATCGTATCATATCTAAGAACCTATCAATGTCGAGTGATTATGGAGAGTATGATTTTAACAAATCTAACATTGGTTAATGCATTATCGTTATAAAATATGATTCATTTCATACAAAATTATATTTTTGTGATTAGACCAGACTTCTCTCAGACTCTATCGTGAAAGTTGACACAAACTATTTATTTCTTGTACCCATTTACAATCTGATGAAGGATGGATTTACTGTCTTGATAATAAAGATTTATACTCATTTCGCATTTAGCTGTGGATAATTCATGTGGTGTCCAAACGCTCATTTTTTTCACCTCAACAAGTTTGAAATTAATTTGTAGTGTGGTCCATAGGGTCCAATAAATATTAAATATATATCTTATACTTACAAGACTGAAATATTGCTGTAACTGCTTATTAAACATATTATATATACTTAATATTGCAATGTTTTAAAAATTGCAATACTTCAATCAAGTTTCCATGCTAAAATTTTAGCCTTGTCTATCGAAGCCCTAACCACTTTGAATCGTTAGTAGATGACGTTAATTTAATAATCATTAACGTAAACTACTTGTAGACAAAAAAGCAGCTTTGTAGATTTTAATTTAAAGACTAAAATACAAAATAGCCTTGTAGAAATGGGGCTATAACGTATGTGGTCAAATATGTCATGCGTAGTCTTTTTATGTAGAGCTGTTTAAACCAACCGTTTCTATATTAATAAACAATTACCACATTGTGTCCTTTATACTAACGTATTGCTAATTTAAACATCATTTTTTTCGGTATTTTCAGATATTATATTTAAATGTCAAGGTTTTTTTTTATATAAAAAAACATTTTATAAATATTTAGAACTAGTGGAAAATATTCTTTTGTGCTCAAATACAGACATATGAACAGTTTTTATAGAGCTCATATTATAATAATCAGGAATACATTTTTTGATTGTTAGACACGACACGACACAAACAGTACCATTTGGTATGTTGACATTGAGAAAGCTTTCGATCAGGTACAGCATCAATGCGTTGAGTTCTATCCACCAGGACTTAATGAAAAAGAAACGAGAAGCCAAACATATATTTATTGGATTTATCAGTCTACAATAATAAGGGTAGGTAATATTAAATCTGATCATTTAAGAATCTGACGTGAACTATCACTATAAATATAACCAAATCTATGATTGTAAGTAAAGATACATTGACGTTCAAAACTGTTCAAATGTTTTTCAAACGTTTCTTTTCGCTTCGTTTTTTGTTGGATCACATCCATTCAGACGTTAAAAGATATTATTCCTATTATATTTGTTAATGTATAAGTATGGGTTTTATTGAAAGAAAATGTAAGATAAAAAATAGAAAAAAACATTTGAACAGTTTTGTTCAGTGTGTTTTCGGGCAACCTTTTGCGTTAATTACGGCTTGCAATCGGCTAGGCATCGAAGAAATAAGCTTCTGAAGCAAGTCCAAAGCACAAGAAGACGCTTGGGATGTATAATATATCGAGCCAGGGCATACTTGATATCAGAGATTCTCGATTGGATTCAAGTCCGGAGACTGAGTAGGTCAAGGGAGGACTTCCCATTTATTCTCCTCTAACCTTAAACATGCCCAAACCATGACTCGTCCACCTCCGTGCTTGTCAGTTGATTGAGTCGACTTGCTCTCAAGACTTCTTCGACCATTGAACCAGCTCCACTGTAAACCATTTGATAGGATACAGTTGACTTTCATTTTAGCTGATCAGATAACCCGTTTCTAATCTTCTTCTAAAGTCCAGTTGATGTAGATTTTTGCAAATTCAAGCCTTTTTTGATGCGAAGTTAGAACTGCACGGCGTTATCAACTAAAATTTAGTCCGCCACCTGACACACTTGGCGCACTCTGCCAGTTTCCGTTATCTTCCTCCTTTGTTCTTAGGATAAGCATCGGATAGGCCCTCGCAAATAGTATTGATTGAACTAATGCTGACTTCCGTGTGATCCATGATGACTCCGTAGGGCGTATTGAAACGCAGCAGTTTCTCGATTTGTTTTTTCTTGCTGTTGCTGAGAAGTTTCATCGACCAGAGGGCGGATAAAAAGTGATTCTTATTTGTGTAATCTTTCCTTAAATATACGTCGCTATTGACAAAAAAAGTTAGGTTTAGCTGGTGAATATGAAGCCTGTGTGCACAAAACTGTTCAAATGCGTTTATTTTATTTTTTGTCTTACTTTTTCTTTCAATAAAATTAAATTTTATTTCAATTATCAAATAAAATATAAATACTATATTTTAAAGTCTAAATGGGTGTGATTTGATAAAAAGCAAAGCGAAAAAAAATGTTTGGAAAACATTTGAACAGTTTTGAGTGACATTGTAAGGCCCATTAAAACAGACTTTATCTGGAAAATGGATTGTACAAGTCATAAGATTACGTGATTAAATTAGGATCACAAATTAATCTCATTAAATTAAATCCAATTTTTACTAGGAAATCCATTTTCAAAGACTACAATACTATATATGATCTGTAATTTTGAAGAATAATCCTGTAATCCATTAACATTGCTCACCTCAAACACGAAAAACAAAGAGGAGGTAGACGTATGATGCTGTCGCAGAATGCTAAGAATTTCTTGGATGGAGCTATTTCATCTCGCCAAGGACAAGGAGAAAATCATCCTTAACCGTTTCGTGAGTACTCACGGTAATAACCGTTTTGACCTTCACTATTCAGAAAGAGCACTCTTGTGCATTGAAGCTCCGAGGCGGACAGAGACAGAGAGAACTTAGCGCAGTTCGGGAGACTGAGACGGAGAGCTTCTTCATATGCATCGCATGATTGTATAGATCGTTAAGCCCAAATTTATCGACTTATAATCATTTCGATTTCAAGTGTGTTATTTGTTTACGCAAAGAAATGATCGAAAATTGCGAGCTATCGACAATGCTTGTTTTTTTAACTTCGCTGCGTGTTGAATGAGTCTTTGTTCAATTATCATTTCCTTCTAAAGGAGGAGCAAATGAATCGATTTTTTGTGCATTGTTTATGTAAAGAAATGACGCGATCTTGTATGTTATCAAATGTTTATTTACAATTGACTCTGCCTCGAATTGAAGATTGTCTTACGCTGATTAGGAGCTGACAGAAAGTAATCGGTGTAAAGCGATTATGATATCAACGACTTCATCGATTTTAAATTTGCTCACTAACGAAAAGGTTAACATCGAGTTTAAGATCATGTTGAGAGCTTCTTCTGAATACGATTAAGACAATAGAAGAAAAATAAATCTACTGATTATAATTAGAAATTCTAGCTAAATCATTAAGTTAAGGATATCAATCGTGGCTATTTAATTAAGTCTTGTATGAGGTCTTAGTCTTAATAAAAACTATCGGATTTTCGGATTTATTTCTCTCCATTTTTTATAAAAACGATTATAATTTCTGTATAAAAAAATCTAAAGAATCCCGATGCATAAAGGAAATACGAATTTATTTGCTTGTCCGTATTTGGGTTTTCATATATAATATTCTTATTCATGCATTCCTATTAATCTATCTAGATCAAATAGGTATTTTGAAGATATGTTTGATCTAAAGAGCTTGTTAGGACAATGAACGTTTTTTAATTTGAATATTAATTATTTTCATATTGAATCTAGATCACGTCTATAACTCATCGTTATATCAATACGCAAGGAAATTCTCAGCATAAGCAAGCGATTTCCCAGATTTGAAATGTCGAAATATTAATATTTATTTTTCCACATCTCCTATGGAAGATGTCGATTCGAACCCAACCTATTCCCTACGACTTGCCTTGATACCAAATATTTATACGTCGCGAGGAAAAATGTGTATTTAACCGCTAACTTCAATAAGCCGCTCCAGGGCCGCGGTCGCGTGGGGGTCTTATGAATAGATATGAAATATGGATCAGTCTTATTTTTGGCACTTTATGAATTTTTTTAACGTTTACATATCTAGAAACCGCCGAAAAAAGATCGCGTAAATATTTTGCCCCGCCGCAAACACACGTTTTACTACTCACGCGTGTTGGGCGAAATTTATGTCCATTCCTCCCAAGCAGGATCACAGGTCCCGAAAAGAGACGAGTGGGAAGCAGACAAAATCTGACTATAAATTATCGAAGATCTGCCGAATGTAATGGCTGGGAAGATGGTTGGTGGGTATGTTAACTTCAGCAAGCGACAAATACATTCGTCTTTGGAATGATAAATAGGAGATGGGGAGAACCAGCATATGTGAATTAACATCCATGTTCTGTCTTCGAGACTAAGTAAAATCAGCTTAACATGTGTCATTTTTATTATTGGCTCTTTGTCCTGGAATGCCAGCTTTATATGCATTTAAAAAGAAACATATAAGCATTAAATCTGAATTAATCTTTAAAAAAATGAACAAAATAACTTATTTTAGCTAGATTTACCCAAATACCTCGTACTGTCCGGGCACTTGTTCTGCTTGCTGAATAACAAAGTGCATATTTTGAGTCCTTTTTTATGTCTGATTTATATTAAAACATCTTCACAGAGATACAAATGACAGATGGATGACTATGTTATGTGCATAGTGTTTCTTCTAGAGAACTATTTCTCGATAATTTTTTTTGATTATTTAAGTAAATAAATTTTGTAAGAACGGTTTTGATACAAATACAAACTTCCATTTTTATAACGCTTATACAAAAACCGATATTCTTCAAAACAGGTTTTCGGTTATCATTTTTCAAACGAAACCGGTTTCCACCGGTTTTCGGTTTTAAAAAAATTAAAATTCTGCCACGAAATTAGGATAAAACCTTGTTAACCCTTTGAGTAGTAAGCCAATTTTAAATCATCATAAACTTATAAAAATTATTAACACTGTGAATTTCTTTAAATGAACGTAAACCATATACTTGAAATCGATTAATTATTAAAATTTACATATCATTGTTGGTCGATAAATTTGGGTTAAAGATCTATACAATCGTACACAACATGCTATCTCCATCTTCTCTCATTCACAATCTCGGACCTACAAGACAGCTCTTTAAGAAGAAAGCTCTATCTAAGAATGCTCTTTCTGAATCAATGGAATTCGGACACAACTCTGTGTCTCACCTCTTTAAGGGGTTAATTTTGAGAATTTTTTTAAGCAAGTGTAAACATACTATTTTTTCGATATAGTTTTTGGACTTTGCAGCCTTTTGTAAAGATAAGAATTAATTCCGAGAAAGATTCAAAATTATCTTCCAAGAAGAATCTTTTCTCAACGTGTCACACCAAGTCTACGAAAATGTGCTGTCAAGTGAACGATTCAATATTTTTCGTCCAAAATTCTTAGATGGTGAAAATTTAATTTTTATATTCAAAACCGAATTTTCAGGAACAAAAAACCGGTTTTCGAAGGTTATAATTTTTGCCTAAAAACCGAATTTTCAAAATCGGTTTTTGGAACTTATTCGTTTCACCATAAAAACATCCACGCTTTTTTAAAAAGTCGAAAGACTTTTAATTGCATATCCGATGATAGCGATTTCGGCAAATTATACCTATATGATGGTTGACAGATTGTTTAGAAAATGGTTTTTGTTGAATAGGATCGTTTTTCGGCAAGTTGCTTTATAGTTTAAAGCTAAAACAGATGTGCGTTAATTTTTTAATTCTAGTCAAAAAGAGAATTAAGACGATTTTGTATATCTACTTTACATAACATATATAACCTTTTAAATGCCAACCACTCACCGGCGAGTCGCATTTGTATGCGCTCATTACGCTCTGGTAGTTAAAAGGTTAAGAAGGTAGAACAACTTTTTATTTATAATTATCTATTAACAGATTTATATTGAAACTCCTAAAATGTGTGCCTCTAGACTAGAATACACCTTTAACAATATGAAGTAATGTAATTCAACAATACATTTTAAATACCATACTGATGTTTGTCATATTTCTAGAATAGATTTATTCCTTTCTATACATGTATTTTTTTGTTTAACAACATTTCTTGAGAATTCTCTAGAAATTTGAGAAATCAAATGGAGACTTCTCATTTCTCGAGAAATGAAAATCATAGAGAAATTAGAATCATTATATGTGCATATAAAAAAACCATTCAAACATTGTATTATAAGAAAAACAATAGAGACGAAGGTTGCATTAAACCTTGCTGAAATGCTAAATTTAATTGAGTTCGTAGATTATTAACTTCTTAACTAGATTGAATAAAAAAAAGCTTTCGGTATCTAAAAAGTCTTCAATAAATTGTGCAGTTCAATCAAGTCTTTGATATCATAGCACATTTCGTTCGTTAGTAGCCTAAATAATTACTCTTCGTTATAAATAGAATTACATTAAACATGTATCAAACGTTTGATTAACAGCGTACATTTTAAGCAAGTAGAGAGTAGCTTGTTCATGAATAATATAGCAAAGAACTATCAAAAATGAATAGAATAACTCTTACCTAATCATCATAACTTAGGATGTCGAAAAGCTCAAAATATACATCTTCGCCCACTCATCTTTGAACACAGTTTTTGTACTGAAATACTTGTACTCATAATTTGTCTTAAGTTGCGTTTTTATAATTTAAATAAATAAGTAATATAACGGTTGTCCTGATTAAATTTTGTTACGATTTAATGGAAATTACACACATTTTCTACGTAATATGCATATTGAGAATTACCATATTATGTTAATGTCACACGAAAATGTGATGTAAAACGGTGTTGTGAATTATCAATTTTGATAACCCCGTAAGAAGAATTGTATTTAATCGCTTTCCAAAATGCATTAAAAGCAAACGGTCAAAATAATAGATGTCCAAAAATATTTGACATTTTTTTGGAAATACGAGATCGAGATTCGTCCCTGACATTTTAAGCATGTTTCAACACTTTGTAGTCTTCATTCATAAAAATATATGAATCAAGCTCTAAATATAAAGACGTATATGTGAAGGAAGCTTGTAATATATCTTGTGGCAGCAAAGGCAGATGCTTTCATAAGCAGCTGTTATTTTATTGGAGGGAAAATGAGAGATTTGATTATTCAATATAGAGAATATCTCTCAAAAATATGATTTTGGATGATATGCGCGAAATACTCAATTAACGCGCAAATAAAACGTTGATGGGCATATCGACAGTAAAAGATTTTTTGGTCAGTGTCAATAATTTTTTTAACACTTAAATTTCGTCATCTATTTAAATATAATACTAAACGTATGTACCTGCTGAAAAATGCCAACACAACAGCCTCATAGAAATTACCGCGAAAATCAATTGTAAAACAGTATTTATAATTTGCAATGGTTGCTTTTGGATCATATGTTTAAACCATCGTTGATTGAAATTTAATATTAGTGCTTTAAAGATTAACGTGACCAAATGGTAACGGTTACTTCAATTTTATAGTATTTAGTATTTAGGCATTATAAATACTACACGTTTACACGATCCAACCTCATCATTAATAGTTGATGAAAAACATTACGTAGGGTTTGTGTCATCTGACAGTAAGCACTGACGGGATCACTACATATGTGCCGATTCTATGGTACACATGCTGTATCATCGGCCATTATATGAATGCATATAATCGACATTAACCAAAACGACTTTTAAGTTGAAATATTTACGTTCTGACCTCTCCGACAGTAAATAAGTATAGCTTAGGGTGCCGGCGAAATATTTTTGTTTAAAATCAGTTTTCGGCTCGTCAGTTCTTTTGAATCCTTTGATTAATTAAGACGAAGGGCGCGTTTTAAAAGCTTTGTTCTGTTTATGTTTCCCTACCTCCCCGCTACTTAACTCGTTTAAGCTTTCTCTCGTTTAAGTGTTAATCTTCAGGAAAAGATTTCCGGTTTAACTTCCGTCTAAAAATGTTTTTTATGGTTTTGGACTTGGGCGATTAAGGGATGATTTTAAAACGATAATTAAGATACTATACGGTGACAATTCTGAGATGATAATCCACACGCAACATCATTAACAGTCAAAATATTGATAATATCACTTTGATAAAAATAAAATCATTATATAGATCGATTTTAAAAGTTTATATGTTATTCATTTAAGGGGTTACATGGGTTTACTCGGCGAAAAAAAGGTCTATTTTCAACAATTTTTTTTTAATGTAAAAATTGAAATATTTTATTCAAACTTTTTATATTCATAAAGATTTACATTTGAAAAAGAATTTTTGAAATTTTCAAAAGAAAATATTCAAAACTCCGCCATTGTGACGTCATTTCTCGTGACCCTCCAAAAAGCGTCTTGACAGTAGAACTCATGACAGGATCATTTTAAATTAAAAAAAAATATCCTTATTTTTAGTTAAGACTATAAACTAAAATCTGAACGAAGGAAAAAAAACAAAAAAGAAAATTGGATTTTTGGTAGACCTTTTTACAAAAAAATGCAAATTTTGGTGAAATTTGCTCAATATATATATATTTTTTAATAGTTGTGATTGAAAAAAAAAAGAGTCCTTCGTCCAAGTTCTTGTGAATTATATCTTGAAGGTTAGTGTAAAATTTCATCAAGATCGGTTAAGTAGTTTTTGAGAAATCTTGACAAACGACTTTGAAAACACAGTTTCGAGAAAAACGCGTTTAAAGTTTTGAGTAACAATAAAACTGGTTTTTTTTTTTTTTTGTAACTTACATTGAATCATCGATTCCTGGGCCATAAAGTAAAGAACCTACAGTAACTGCAACGTCCAGGGCATCACGGTTTTCATCTGAATTTCGGACATATTCGTGGGAATTTCAACCAAGTTTTTAATCCATACCGTGCATAAATAATAATAAAGCTAATGCTATTTCATTAAAAGTGCAAGCAGTGACTAATGCAGCAATATTAACGATCTTTGAACCAGCAGGAAGTATTTTTGGAGTAACCTTCCAGATATAGTATTTTGGTTCAAGCTTTCATTATTATTTTGTGTGAAACCACCAACACACCGCTCCAGAAGCTCATTTTTACTGAGATCTTCATAGATAGGTTTCATTGCAGTCAAAAAATAATTTGGTAATGGAGTATAATCATGTTTGAATGATTAAAGAGTGTTCGTAGCCGATGCTCGCTGCTAAGCGCACCAGGAGTCTGGACCTTTCGGGAAATTTCCGTGCTGAGGATTTTTGTCTGTAGAGCTGTAGTGATAATACGTAGCCCATATAGCGTCTTTCATTTTTCCGCTGACTCACAAAATTCTTCTTATTGCCAAACCATAATAAACAGTTAATTTGTCAATTAATTTACCAGTAAGTTTACCTTTGCCAGAAAGAGTTTTTTTTCTAGTTTTTTTACCGTTGACTATTTTTTCCTCAGCTATTTTGTTGACTAAATCACGTAAATGGGTACCCATCATCTTCTGCACATGTCCAACGTATTATTTTTTGTTGATAAGAAGATCTTCACCGTAAGGTTGGGCTTTGAGAATACCAGAGTATGTTTGACTGACTTTGAGCACGCACCTTCCCTGGGTTGTATCTCCGAAACTTTTATTCGGATCGACTTAAAAATTTAGGATAATATTCTCGAGATGTTGTAGAAATTAATAAGATAATAAAAAAAAATCGATTTTTTCAAACTGCGAAACCCATGTAACCCCTTAAACGTTAATTTAGATTTGGTGTGTATAATAATGTATCAATTATCGAGCAATGAGCCCAAGCTGTGTTCTCCAAAGACGTATTTATTGCCGACTCCTAGTTATAAACTCCCATATATCTTTCATTCGGGAACAGAAGTTAAAGCAAATGACAAACTGACAGACTCCAAACTATTACTTGTTCAATCTGGACCGTTTTCCCCCAAACGTGTCATGGTTTAATGTGCTTTTTTCTCATCCGTGGCTATTTCTGTACATGTGGACTCTGCAAGTTCCGACAAACAACCGTGTGGGTTTGAAAGAATCAAGTGTGGAATAATCCTGTTGGAGATCAGAATTAAACACATAATTCAATCAGAGGTATTTACATAAATCTTCAAATGAAATGCTTGTTAGTTCATCTTTCGTAATTCTTCTTTATATAGAGATAAATCAAGATTGTTACCATTTTAAAAATGATTTATATAGAACTATTCTTGGTTATTTATATACCAGAAATGAGTTGATTTCATCTGCATATTGTGAAGATGTGAAGCGCGTATTTAAGAATTCAAACCTCAAACTAGCCGCGGATGTTTATTTGATTTGAACGTTCAAACCGTTGATTATTTGGATGGCGCGGATTTTCTTTGTGAGCGCGTTTGAGATTTAAAAACACTGGGTGAAATTGTGAGTTTTTGACAGTACATCTTACGTCTATTAACTGTCAAGTTCTGGAAGTTTGTATATTCAGAGAGCTTGGATGAAAAAGAAGTTGATTGCGATGGATTGAGCAAGGAAGTTGCGTGTCACACAAGCCACTTAAGCAATTCAACAGAAGATAATTCTTCTCAATAGCACACGTCGTTATGGGAGGCCAGGATCGCATCCTGCTGAATCATTAGTGGGTGTCAAATGATGATGATATCAAGGTATCTGATATCATTGGCATTCTGATGGCAAGATCGATGTTAAACCTGCAATATGATTCAAATACTATTCATGAGAAATGTAATTATAAATGTATACATTCAACCTTTGATGTATACGGTGTTGCTCTACCCTTTTCGAAATACGCGAACCATTATCACAAATAGGCGATCTCCATGGAAGATTTTTCTAAGGGTGAAAGTTTTATGTAATAATTTCCCATTGCTTTTCATATATGTATCAATTATGATTTGTTTATTTAAATGAGTGGCGAAGTTATGAATTTTAAATACAGAAAAAAAAGAGTTAAATCTCTTTTAATACTATCGATTGGCAATATTAATACTTTCCATAATGTAGACTTAAGCACAAAACTTTATGATACGAGTTTTGGAACTAATCCACTATACAAAAACTTGTATGTTATATCTCAAATACGTAAAATTATCCTACATTGTTATTTAATTAAATTCATCAAAATGTTTTGAAGATTAACATGATGATGATGATGTGGGATGTATTATATTCCGAAGCTCTAATCGAATTTATTAAAAAATCGGAGGAATCAGATTTATCCATTTTTACGACAAAATTTAAGTAAAAATTATTTAAATATCATTTAAAAAAATTTTCTCCTTATATATTTATTTTACAAGTTAACCTTTTGTGAAGATAATGGAAAACCAACACATAAAATAATATTTTCAAGAAAGTCTCTTATAGCGAATATGGCATCTAATAAAGAAGAAAGACATGTCTAAAAATATGAGCCAACGTTGTGCATAGGGGTCCCAAATAATAAAAAAATCAGTAATTCGAATAACGAATATGAAATTGGAAAAAATATTCGAATATGCGAGTATTTAGATATTTTACCTACAGGGTGTTTAGTGTTTGGATCGATACATTTTTTTAGGGGGTTAAGGGTGTCTTTTGCTAGGTTTCACGCATAAGCCATATGTCTTAAATAGGGAATCCAATCCCGAGCCAAAATTTCGATTCCAGGATTTCGGGATTGCATTAGACCATCCCGGGATCAGTTCCGGGATCCCGGGACTGGGATTTTCAATCGTTTAAGAAATTACACTGATACATTTGATCAAAGCTTACGAATAAGTCGATTTGTTTAATATAAAAAAAACATTTAAAGGTAGATAGAAACGATAAAAATACAATAAAATAAATTTTGAAAATATGCCCGAAGTAACATTAAAGTATTAAGTGTTTCGTCATTTAGTCTGCACGCTCAGCCTTCACACGCGGTGGAGGTATCATCATCAGATATTTAAATGCTAGTTCGAGTTGATGACCGCGTGAGCCTCTATTTTCGTACAACACCATCAATGTGACTGATAACATTCCTTTCTGCCAAGACATGGACTAAAACTCGCAAAATTCCCGATTTCCCGACAAATTATTTATTTCAGATGAATACTTATATGCTATAATACGTTAATGTGATTCGTAGTTATATTACGGCGGACTACAAAAAATTCTAAATCCCGTATCTATTATATTTCATATCGATATTCTCATTATTAGAGTCAAGGTGTAGTAAATACATCACCGGTAGTGAAAGGTTGGTATGACAATTTGAAAAACATAAGTACTCTATATATGCATATACAGATTAGACAGTTACTGTCCCTAGGCGGCACTTAATCTCGTCAATTAGTAGTTACGCCATTGTTTCCATGCGTCCAAATTTCGGTGGGAATGTCTCGATTTAGTAGCCTTCATCGTGCTGGTGGGCGTGCTGGTTAGATAAAAATTTCAATCCCAATTTTTTCGGGATTACATTTACTAATCCCGGGATTCATGAGCAACTAATTTTTTTGTAATTTGCAATTTTTTTAATCTAAAAAAAACCAATTTTTTGATCAAAATTAGTTTAAAGAATTTTTTAATGCTTAAAATATTTTTATTAACATTATTTACAAAATGTGTTCAAATTGGCCACCTCTGCTTCATATGCACGCCCGACACTTTTTTTAAAATTTCAACTGTAGTTGCCTAAAGTAGCATTTTTTTTTATTTTTTTGCAAAGGCAGCGTTTAATCCTTCAAGTAGGATATCTTTTTTTGACACCTTTTGGTGTGTAAATTAGTTTTTTGATAGCCCTAGTCTGTGGCTCGCGCTCTCTCTAGATCTGACACCAGTGGATTTCTTTGCCTAAAGATATGCCCTAGTCTGTGACTCGCACTATCTCTAGACCTGACACCACTGGATTTCTTTGTCTAATTGCTGAAACAAGCACTCGGGGTAGCCGAGCTCAACGCCAACAACATGATCCACAGCATGATGGAGAGCAAGAAGAACTGGGACCTTTGGCGCGAATACGTGGAAGAGATTCTGAGCGCCAAAGAGGGCAGTGAAAGAGAGAGACGCAGGGCGCAACAGCCTCTCCAACAATAGAATAGGGCCAATCACCTAAGGCCAGACTACCTGTCCTCCTGAAGCAATGTGGAAAACAATACCAGAAGGACAGAGAAGGACAAGGGTAGGTTTAGTGGGCAGGCACGACCGAACAATCATGAATCCTACACTGCCCAGTTTTACTGGGCGTCTTGCGAAGATTTTCTCGCCCACAGGAAAAAAAAAAAAAAAAAAGGATTTCTTTGTCTGGGGACTTGCCCTATTCCGTGGCCCACACGGTTTCCAAGCGTAACACCACTAGATTCCTTTGTTTAGGGGCACTTTAATAATCCTTTAATTTTGAGTCATTTTTGTTATTTCTATTCATAAACAGAATGGCGTCAACAAAAAAAAATTCACTAGCTTTTTGTATAAGTTCAAATTAGGGTACAATGCTGTAAAAGGAGTCGGAAATATTTACTGAGCATTCGGAGAAGGATCGATTTGTGAAAGAAAAATTCTAAAACGGTAAAAATAATGTCAAAATAGTAAAGATAAAAATATTGGATATGTGAATGCCGCACGAACTGTCTGAAGGCTAAAATTGAGCAGCTTAAGTGTGTTTTCGTCGTAGATAAATTCAAATTCATAACAATTGTAATAATTGACACTAAAAATAAGTGGAGAAAATTGACACGCAGTTTCTCCCCGAGTATGAATATAGAATTTTCAAATGGAACTCCTAGTGGTGCATCTAAAAAAGGATTCAACTTATTGACTATTTCTAGATAAATTTATATCTAATGTATGAGAAAATTGCAATAAATTAGTCAATTTAACCCACCCGTACCATTGCTGTTTATAAAGTACCCACACGCAAAATTCGTTGTTTTAGGTTTGTTATCTTTCAATGATAGTTTGATTGGAATGAAACGAATTGATAAGGAGAAAATGTCAGTTATTTTCCCGCATTTATTTTATGACATTTTTACCTTACACCATCCCAGAAACTATGAAATTTTAACAATGTATTTGTACAAATATGTATACAATCTTTTATATACGGGATGCAATCGTGTCTTATGTAAAATTCTCTATAGTAGCCAATTCTTGTAAGAATTGCAGTCACAGCAGTTCAATTGATATTATCATGGATCAAAAGGAAATACATGTCAAGCACAATTACGATTTCGTTCCGATTTTAAATTTAAAAATCCATAAAGTTATGTCATAATATAACCAAGACTTATACTATCCGGAAAATAGAAATAATATTTAACCGTAATGATTGTGGTTTAAGCACGCTGCTATAAAAACAGATCACAGGTGGATAAGCAATGTATATTAGTGTAAGAAAAATAAGTAGAAGCTGACCGCTAACGAGATGGAGCTGCAACTCAATGCAGATGGTTAGATTTAAATGGATATATTTAGTAAGGATGGTGTTGATATGAGGCCATAAGTTCAAAATCAAATTTGATTTCATATAATGCATTAAGGGTAGTAAATTCATAATATACAAAAAAGTATTTCATATTTGTATTTTTCTGGACAAACACATGATAATAAAACACTCTGTTTAGTCCACGTGATAGCTCATTCACATTGCCGTCCTGTTTACTCAAGCGGCTTGTTTTACAATGTAAATATTATGAGAACGAGTAACTGACCTTAAAAACAGCAGAGTAAACTTTCGCAATACTCTTTTTTTGCTTTATGACATTCTAATGTCACAATTTGCAGAATTATGAAAGAAATTCCTGGAAAAAATATTTTGCAATGGCAGCTAAAATGACGCTATGGAATGTGGAAATCATCGTTCTTCAAATAGCCGATATTGTTATGAGTGCATTGCGAATAAATTCGCCACGGTGTTTTTAGATTGTGTGAGGTCTCATGTATTGATGTAAATTAGTTCTTTTCTTTGTGTTTTTTTGTTGTTGAAAGATTCTCATGAAAGCATTTATCAATATTTCCTTTTGTTGCTGAAATAAAGACTTCGATGGCGTTCATTAATTCACGAGGGCATTTTTTGGATTTCAGCGCCAATTCCAAACCATCAATCGATTGAGATTTGGCACATATTAAAAATAGATAATTTGTATGATGGTCGAATTGCATCTTGTTTAACGAGCAGGAAATCAGACACTATTTGGTCGCCTTTATAAATAACATCAGACAATGGTATCACATGTGCGTCACAATTGTTCTATTTCACGTATTTGGGATTCAATGCTGCAGGCTATCCACCTTTGACGACAATAGAATTTGTATATTCAATGTAGATGATGGGGTTTCCATGGTGTGCCATAGTAACCGAACATCCCCCTCAGGATACACTCCTGTATTTACCAATTATTGGCGTTGTAGTATTTGGACCATGGTAACGTGAAGACGAATCATATAAAATGAACTTTTTGTTCATGGGATTTATCTTCGAGTATTTTGGGCTGCTTTTGAAAGAAAATGCATACTGGGAGCTTTATGCTTTTCTAACTGTGGTTAGCCACACACTATCTCTTGTGGCTGTCGGAGCACAACAAACTTTAAAGTTTGTTATTCGAACCATAAACTCGTTTGATGCTACTAATAGTCTTGAAATTAAAGTTCACCAAACTAGGAGATGTTCAGCTATTTAGAGTAACGATATCCAGCTTCCTGACTTGTTAAATTATTTTATTGTGTTCAATTGAGATAGCAAAGTATTTTTGACTCGTGCAAATATAAAACTTGTGTACCATCGTGCTTGTAAGGATTTCTAACGTATCGGGGGCTTTGGCCTAAATCTCGAACCCCCATTTCGTTGCTTTCGACGCTGTGACAGTCTCCGATTGTTGCCTTATTCGGCCGCAGGGATCGCATTTAGGGGTCACTTGAAGCATCGGGGAGCTACTTACCATTATCATTGATGAATATCTCGGTACTGGTAGAGGCGCGGTTCTCGACTCTTGATGGTGAAGTGTCTCTCCGGAGATAATGTTGAAAAGGAGGGCTCAAAGATTAAAAGGAGAGACAATTAAAATATTAAATTCAGTATGTCATTTTATTGCATTTTCTAAAATGACGATGGTCACAAAATATAAAGCCTTCGTGCAATTCATTCTAACTATCCTCTAATGGATTCTATGGACTCCGCGACCAATGCCTGAGTCTTAATGACAAAATATATGGCCAGCTTTAAAACTACCAAACTTTTAATGGTGGAATATTTTGGTCCACGCAGCAAATGTCTATATATTTAAGCTTACTTTGAGCCAGGCGATAATCGTATCGTTCATTCTAGTCAAAGACTTGTTTTTAAGCTGTCCAAGTTTAGTATTTTTTAATGGACAATACGGTTTCCAAAATACTTACGTATGGGTATATAGTGGATATTGTTATATAAAAATATTATGGCTTTAGGGAATTTATGCGACGAAGCTTCAAACATTCGTTCAAAATAAATGCAAATAACAACTTTTGATTTTAGCTGTATTCCCAATCAAGACCCAAACTGATGTTTGCCTTCTTATGGTCATTTGTTGCTCCAAGCTAATCCTAATCTGAAATAATTTTTTTCATGTCTTCAAATTTGAACTTAATTATTCCTTTGGCTAAAAATATGTACATATGCTATTCATTGTCAATTTGACAGTCATAAGCAATAAATTTGATAACTTGGTCTGGTGGATCATGTGTAATTAATTTTAGGAAATAATATGTTATGCATCAAGATTATTCACTTTCTTCATTGCTTGTATTCAAATATTTTGGCTTAGAGCACCAAATGTGCTACAAGTATGTATCATTTAGTAAGTTTCGGTTCCAATTTAGTCTAAGACTATATGATATGTCAAAACAGCTGAAGCACGTACTTTGTTTAAAGTTGATGTAATGCTTAAAAAAATCTGATTTATTTCGTTGGCGTTGAAAAATATTGTCACAAAAATAAAATACTCAAATTGAGAACGATTTACTACTTTTATTTTGTCTACAGCTACATACATATTTGGGATTCCATAAAGCTTCCCATACAAATTTGATGATGGGATGAAATAATGGAGCGACGTCGGTGTTGGTTATTAATTTCTCCACTTTATTCGTGTCTTCTTTTTACGATGTATGTGAAAGTAATTTTTCCTATTTTTTTTTTGCAGTGAGACGGTGAATATGTTGGTTGCCAGAATGTGCTTCGTGAGTGTCCCTGTTCAATAGTGCTCGTGAATTATGGAGTGTCTGCAAAAAAATCGAATCGACTCTACGACTTGAAGATGTATCTTGCTTCTTTGCTGCTGATGCTGATCAGTCTGTTGGTGAGCAGAGCTGACGATTCTAGTGAATCGGAAGAAAATGGTGAGTTAAACCCTTAAAACCCTTAAAACATTTCTCAAGGAAAATTTAAGTCCAAAAAATGATTTGTATTGATTGAGCCTCAAAATTTATCAATAAAGACAAATATAATACAAAATTAGATAATATGTTATTACACAATAAGATGATATCAATTAGCGTTGTTAGGAAATACCTTGTCAGACTTGTCAATCTAAAGGAAAATGTGAAGTGTTGGAAAAACATTAGCTTCTTGGGCTTGGACTTCTGTCAATATTAAAAATTTAGAGTGGTCAATAAATATAACTCTAACTCAAATATTATGATTGATCTTGATAAATTTAGGTTTATTAAAAAACATATTTTTGCTAATTAAAACGTAATAATTGCATTTATATTAGAAATTCATTCATCCAAAAATTTTGTCGTTGTAATAATATAAGCGGAGCTTGCGACATAGTATCAATTAAAATTATATAATGCATTCAGTAAAATTGCCTTTATAAGTGCCAAAATATTATTATTTTAACATTTAAATAATGATGATAATAATATAATGCAAGCTGAGCATTCGATCTCATAAGCTCTCTGAATTTCGTTTTTCACTTTGTTATTTTTGTTGGGCAGAAGACTTCCAATCCAATCGTCCCAAAGATTGTGCTTATGCCTTGCTAATGAAGTTCCGTGTGGTGCGAACCGTCTGGTAATAAATTAGGAAGGCATGTGAGCAGCCCATATACAGCTATCCATATGAGAAGCATGCACGCATACCCTGTGTGTTCCTGGGTTTTGTACGAATTATTGGTACACAACATCTTTTCCTTGATTTTTTTTCATTTCAATTTGTATATTCGATGATATTATTCATATTTTTTTTTACTTAATACATTTGCTACATATTGTGGTGTATTTATATTTCGGAGAATAATTATAGGCACGTCAATTTTTCGGTGTTAAAATAAACAATTTTAATAAAAAAATTTATATAGAATGATGAACTAACTGAATGTTGTTTTTGCATTTTGTCATGCTGGTACGCGTACCTCACATTGAAAACCACTGTTTTATTTAAATATATCGATGCAGTAAACTTTTTTGTAGGCACCACTAAATTTTCGTTTTAATCTATGAGTTGGTTTAAGAATTACATACATTTTACGAAAGAAGTAGAGTTTCATGAATTTCTTATGAAATCACCCGGATTTTAGGCGAAGCTCAGCGCGGAACACCCGGACTGTAAATAGTTAATGTTTTTTAAATTTTAATCTTCGTTTTCGTCGATAGTGATTTCTTCCCTAATATATTTTTCAGATCACGTTAGCACCGATTAACATGTTGAATCCTGGAGTTTATTTCATTATTCATTAATTTCCTCTCTGTGAAGATAGCCCCAAGGTATATGAGCTTTTGGACTCTTGAAACCACTTTTACATTAATTATTCATTTTTAACATAAAAAGTTGCTGTTATTGCCAAACGAATTGATCCAGGTATGCATTGAAATGATAATGCCTTTGTGATTTGTGTATTACCACCTCAGGTTGCTATGTTTTGTATACTTTAGCAACCATCAGATTAATATGCGCCAACATGGTGCATCCGTTAAACGGCTCACAAAACAAATTCCACGATCAGAGGAGTGGTATAAGAACGATACAATAATTCAATCAAGCTCCCGCGCTATAACTTTAGCCACATCTATCGAAACCCTAGTTACCTTGTATAGAAAATAGACGTAGTCTATTTAACAATAATTAGCATAAACTACTTGTAGATAAAAAAAGTAGCTTTGTAGATTTTAATTTAATGCCGGTATGCATAATTATTCAGGTTTCGATAATAATTATTAATGTAATTTTGTTAATTTACCATTGTATGTAGGAATCCAATCACGAGCCAAAATTTCGATCCCGGGATTTTGGGATTTTCAATATTTTAAGAAATTACATTGAAAAATTTGATCAAAAATTACTAATAAGTGCATTTGTTCAATATAAAAAATCACTTGAAGGCCAAAGAATTTTATTTATTTAATAAAAGATAAAAAAACAGTTCAAAAATAGATAAATAAAACTAAAAAACATTAAACATTAGTGTTTCGTCATTTAGTCTGGATCTGATTTTGGAAGTCAGGCAATTTGCTGCTGAAAATGCACGCTCAGCTTCCACACTCGTTGGAGGTATCGTCATCAGATATTTAAATGCTAGTTCGAACTGATGACCGCGTGAGCCCCCATTTTCGTATAGCACCATCAATGTAACTGATAAAATTCCTTTCTGCTGAGACACGGACTAAAACTCGCAAAATTCCCGATTTCTCGACAAATTATTTATTTTCGTCGCTGCAGATGAATACTTATATACTATAATACTTTGATGTGATTCGTAGTTATGTTGCGGAAGAACACAAAAATTTTGAACCCCGTATCTATTATACTTCATGTCGATATTCCCATTATTAGAGTCAAGGTGTAGTAAATACATCACCGGTAGGGAAAGGTTAATGTAACAATTTGAAAAACATATATGCACTGCATACACAGATAAGACAGTTACTGCCCCTAGGCGTCGCCTAAGTTCGCCAATTAAGTAATTACGCCATTGTTTCCAAGCATCCAGATTTCGTCGGGAATGTCTCGATTTAGTAGCCTTCATCGTGTCGGTGAGATGTACGATTTCTGTCAGATAAAAATTTTAATCCCGAAATTTTCGGAAATACGTTTTCTAATCCCGGGATTGGATTCCCTAATTGTGTGGGTGCAAAATTTTGTATGCTATGTGCCGTATTAAAAATTAATTATATTTTAACTGTCATGTAAAATTATCGGTTCGGTCGGTAAATATCGTGTAGATCGGTCAAAATGAATATACGCAATTTTTCATGCAAACCGGGAATATCTATGCTATTCCAGGTTTTCACGGAAGCCCATTAATTTTCTGCGGAATATCAGTGTTTCGCGATACATATTATAGTTTGGGAGACCCTGGACTAAAGTGGAATTAATTCGGCATTAAATATAAAACCTTGATAAAACCATGCTTTAGTTATATGTTTCACTGGTTTATTTTGGTTTTATCTCCTTTCTTTTATATCAAATTTCCCATAAGATCTAAGTTTCGTCACCAACATGTGATAGTATTATTCTCACTCGACACCATAACAGGCGGGAACGAGAGCAGACCCTGTGGGAATTGGTAGAGATTCGAAGACGAGAGCAAGCTATTTTTTCACATAAATAAATCACGTGGTTTCCATCTCGTCATCTCTTGCGGAAAGTTGTCATGGGTTTTAATTTTTTTCCTCGTCCACGTGCACACGTGTCGGGAGTCGCTTTGTGGGAACGAAGACATTTGATTTTGTAAGCTTAACACAAAGCTCGGAGATATCTAAGTGTATATTTATTTTTCGTTGGATGTCGGCGTCCTGGATAAAATATTGCCTTATTGAAATTTAATGAGTTCAAAGGTTAATTTTAGCATTACTTTGTCATTTCGCTCCGACGTATGTGAAGACATCGCAATTTAAATAATGATCCGTAGTAACATACGCATGATGTCAAAGAAGACATACTTTATTAGCAGAATTTATATCTGTTTCTCAATCTTTGGCAAGACTGAATCCGACAATAATTCAAGAAATTTGGCCTAAGTTCAGGAAGATGAAACGCAAAAACCATCAATATATTTTTCAGACCGTCATTATTTTCATCCTAATATCAGCGATGCAACAATAAATTGGCTGTTATTATTTATTTAATTAAAAAATGTCATTTGAAAGATCCATTTCGCCATGCTTTTGTGGAATCATATAACCCTGTTATACTGAGTGTATTCCATTGCAAATTTTTTAATAAAATGGAGTGATGATTCAATCAAACGAACGTCGGCGGAAGTTTAAAATGAAGTATGTTTATGAAATGAACGATGAAAAGGGTAACTTGATATGAAAGCTACTTAAATATCATTTATGTCACTCACCCCCTATGATTTATTGCTTATTTATTTTTATTAAAAAGCATACATACATAAGGGTGAAATTCATACTAGTATTCAAATTATCTGTGTAATAAATATTGACGGAAAAAAATATTTTGGTCCAATCCAAGAATACTCTCCCCTTCTAGAGGAACTGAGTAGATATAAATACAGTATAGGCATTCGCTTCTTTACATATATAAAACGACATCAGATAATAATTCACCAGACGTTTAAGATGATAAAATCAGAGCCTGGAGGACTTAAAAAATACATTAAGCCGCCATAAATTTAGATCAGCTGTGGTGGTCCACGTTTTTTAACAAAACAAAAGTCCAAATATTACCATGCGACTTCATATGAGAAAGCACTTTTAAGAGGGCTCATAAAACGACGTGCATTTCTTAGAACGAATAAGAACATTTGCCTTAATAATGCAATTATATACGCATGACGACTTTGGCGGTTCGTTCTAAAATTATTATATAAAGATGCGTTAAATAAATTTAAAAAAACACCAAGGGGAGGCGCCCTCTCCCTCCCACTCGCTGCGTGGAAAAGTGATCTGTCACATGCAGTCGTTATAAAATGCTGAATCAGGCAGGAAGTCTCATTCGCTGAGGATGCAATCAGACTTCCGGTCAACCGGATATTCATATCCTGTCTTGCATCGACACAGGTTAACATTCCCGCATGAAAAATCCGGTTGACCCAATACAGAATTATGCTTAGAACGACTACTCACAAAACAATGTTTCACAATAGGACAGTATATAAAACAACAGGATAGGTATTGATAACCAGTTTTCATCCTTTTTTGATATTATCATTCAAATATTTTCAATTAGAGGTTGTAGAAAATTTATCATAGGAATGTATTTTTTAACAAGAAATCGCATATAGTAATTGCAATGGTAGATGAGAATTGAATAGATTATATTGGGGTGTTGTATCCTTTAGAATTTACGATCATTTTACACGTGCATGAGAATACAGTTTTAATAAAAAATATTTGTAACGATAATCAATGGTAAATACATCTGTAGCGTGGGTGATTTATCATCCCCACGTAGTAGCGACATCTTCCTTTTATCTTCAGGTGCAATGTCTTATTTTAACAGCGCCATCTCTTGTGGCCCTGCGGAGACATTGCACCTGCTTACCGACCGATCGCTTCTTGCGCGTGCATTGTTACCGGTTGGGTAGTGACGCGCAGGAAGCGGGAGTCGGGAGAGTCGTCGGTTGGCCTTGGCTGCGGAAGGTCGTCCCTCCTGCAGCCAGACCTCTCGCTCTCTATCTGTAGTGCGGAATAAATAGTTATCTTGCGAAGAGAGTCTTTCCATTCGATACCTTTCGTATTCCCATCCATTCGTCCAGCAGCATCATAGCCCGATAAAAGAACGGACCCGTGGGTGAGCCACTCTCTCCAACCTCTCTGGCTTACGACGATCCACAGCTCTCCGCTAAGGACTCCACAGGGGGTGGATGGTGATCGATTCCAAATACGATTGCTACTCCACAGCACGTTTATTCGCTCCACTTTAAACAGACTGCGGCTGCGAGGCGTAGTTGAGCCAAAGCTGATTCGAAGGTGGCTCGAAGCTCACCTGGAGCTGAGCCGAAGTAGATTTGAAGCTGGAAGCTGGCTCGTAGCTCACTCGGAGCTTAAGTGTATGGCGACTTGCATCACATTTACTTGAGGCTCCCCGCTTCCACGTGCTCATCAGAATGGCCGCGCTAGCACACGGGTTCGTTCTTCTATCGGGCCGTGATGTTGCTGGACGAATGGATGGGAATAGGAGGGCGCTGAATAGAAAGACTCTCTTCCCTAAATAACTATTTATTCCACCCGAGAGAGAGATCTAGCTGCGGGAGGGATGACTTCCCGCAGCCAAGGCTAACCGATCACTCTCCCGACTCTCGCTTCCTGCGCGTCACTACTCAGCCCGCATCGGTGCACGCGCAAGAAGCGATCGATCAGGATGCAGGTGCAATTTCTCCGCAGGGTCACAAGAGATGGCGCTGTTAAAATAACACATTGCGCCTAAAGAGAGACGGAAGATGTCGCTGTTAATCTGACGAGTTAAATCTGCTCAGATCAACAGCGTTACTACGTGGGGATGGTAAAGCACCCACACTATACACCTTTTCTTTCGTAGCAATATTTTTGGAAAGTAATTTCATTGTTCAGTTGTTGAAAATAAGTCGTTATTTTGATCAATAAAATATATTTATGGTCGAATCGAAATTTGTTTGCAATCTTGACTATGGGTCCGTTTTGTAAAATATTGTTACGTCGGAGTAGGGGCACTCTCGGGGGCAGAGTTCGACTTGTCGAGATGGCCGCGCTAATGCACAAATCCGTTTTTCTGTTGGATCATCTGCAGCCGGACGGATGGATGGGAGTGGACGGGCGTCGAATGAAAAGACTCCTCTAGATAACTCTCTAAGTAACTTTCTATTCAACACGAGAGATAAATATTTGGCTGCGGAAAGGACGTCCTCCCGCAGCCAAGGCCAACCGTCGACTCCTCTCGACTCCCGTCTTCTGCGCGTCACCACCCAACCGGCAAAAGTGCATTCTGTTGATCTGGCGAATTAAATTCGCCCAGATCAACAGCGCTATTGCATGAGGATGTTAAATCGCCCACGCTACATTATATTTATGTAAAAATATATTTTTTTTTATGTAAAAAGTATTCGGAATCAACCGGTTGCGCAGTCCTGGTACATGGCATAAATCTACAGGAGGTTGACGACGGCATTTTAAAAATATACTTACACAAAAAAACATATATACGACGCAGTTATTCTTCTTGTCGGACAAAATAAGTCATGCAAGAAGTAGGATGCTAACCGACACTTTTGAAAGGACTGCGTCAACTGAGAGTTATGGTGGAGAGTATTCACGTTTTTAAAGCTTCAATTATGTTTGAGAAACTCTTAATAAATTTCTTAGACAAAATAGTCATCTTTACATCATTCCCTGACTTTCAAGCCTTTCTACGATCCGATTGAGAAAGAACTTGGGACCGCCCGATTATCAAGCGTCTCTTTGGCTTTAGAGTCCCCACTCTCCGCTAATGATATCAATAATAATGGTTGTTTTTAGAATATAAGCAAACGATTTATATATTAAATATATAAAAATTAATTTTCTTTCTTAGTAATATTAAAGTATTGTTTTGTGTTTTTAATTTAAAAAAAATATATTAAGATTACAACTTTGGATGAAAACGACTGGACGCGAAGACCTTACAAGATTATGGTAATGGAAAAAATAAGTTAAAAATTCCAACAAGTATAGAAACTGTGTGCAAAGAAGGTGTTAGGGGGAGAAAAAGGATCATCTTTGAAGTCTCGCAATCGGGTATAATCACTTCTTTACAAAATAAAATAAAAATCTATTTTAATGGAAAAAAAAATCATTTTGCGATGCCTTTTCTCTTATTTTCAGACAAGCGGATCACGGACATAAATCGCCTAAGGAAACATTTGAAATGACAAATCTCGAGGAAAAAATGTAAATTCCTACTCTTGGACATATTAAATATTTTCTTCACCTTTTATGTAATAATTTTGGAAGTTCATTTATCGTTTATATTCATTGCAAGTACATAGTTATGTTTTAGTAAATAACTGTGTACATTATTAAACGTTGAGCTTTCATCGATGAAATTTGAGGCGTAAATAAGTGAAACCCGCGAAAGCCGATACCGTATGCTAAATGGATGTAAATTGTAGAGTAAACATGAGTCATTCGTCGGAATCAACACCAGTTCAGCAGATGCTTTCAATTTACACAGTTTACATCTTTTTTTTGGACTGCTCCGATATGCGTTTATGAGACTATTATTACTCATAAAAGTATTTTTCCGAGAAAAAATTCACAATCGGCTCTTTTGTGTTAATCATTTCGGCTTTTTATTTTTTTTTTCTGCGGTTTTTCTGGCATTCCATTTTTGCGACGGGATTAAATATGACAAAATCGCATTTGTGGCCTCGCATTGCGCTGCCGGTTTCAATTAACGCTCTACTGGTTTAATAAGTAAACACAATAAAATCGAATGACAATATTGGATGGGGTGTTGTTCATTATGAAACGTAATCATAATAAAATGTTGCTTATTGTATCGCTGAATTGATTTTATGTGACATTCAGCGCTGGGGCGAAAATGAATGATTATTTTCGCAAATATGATGGATGATTCGTAGAAAATCCCTTTGATGAGGAATGCAAAAGACTGCGATGATGTCATATTGCCGGTTAGGAGAATTCATTGGCTGCTTTAAGATGATGTTGAGACATTCCTCTCGAGGATCTCATGACTGGAAGATCAAATTTCAATTGCAATAATTAATCACACATCTCTCAGTATATATCATCATCATATATCAGATCTAGGACCTACTTAAAATCAATTTTAAAATATAGCTCACAGTCATGCAAAATGATTTTGTTCCAAATTCGCGGTGTCATGTTGGCAAGAAATAGTTGTTATTGTAATCAACTTTGCAAGCTAAGAAACGAAGAAATGAATGTAGAAGTTTTTTAACGCCCGATGTAGCTCCGATGATATGTATTTGGTACACCATATCAAAAAGTGATTTAAAAACCACAACATTATTAGTAGTCGAGTTGTATTAAATATATCACTGGGAAGGAAAGATTAATTAACCAAATGAATTTAATTTTTAATAAGCAATTTGAAGAATAATTTTTTGATAGCATGCCTTAAATTATTAGATTTTTCAATCTTGGTGAATTGTTTTTTAGATATCTGATCTATATGAGCAAGAAGATTCAGCAAGATTGAATTCGCTACGATATGATAATAGTAATTTATAAATTTAAAAATATTGAACAATCAATGCAGTCTGCTTGCTAAAAGATGACAAATTACGACGAAAGACTAACGACGAGGCCCTGAAATTCTCGGAATTTTAAAGACGATAGTGTCTAATGATGATGTCAATTATGTCTGATTGATGATTGGTCTCAACACGATGCCAGTCTTACGGGGTCAATTTTCCGGCAGGTATAAATTAAAATAATTCCAAGAAATAGATAATTTTAAAGAAGGCTTTTCCATAAAACTCTGTCCGAAATTTGAGATATTTATAACAGGCACTAAAACTAATTACGCCAAATATCAGCCAAAGCACCGAACGCGTCTTCTAAGGATCGTGTCTAATTAGAACATATCTTTTAATGCGAATTCTAAGAAGTCTCATAATTGATACCGGCAAACTTTTACGATCCTTCTATTTTAATTCGACCCCCGAAAGAAAGTCTTCGACCTCGATTATCTCCACTGTCGAGGGCAAACTTCGAGATTTTTTAATCGCTATAATTATTCAGAAAAACGGTCATCGTGGCGGTTATTAGATGAGTAAATGTTACCATGAAGATATGAGTCAAATCGTGTTTAATTCCTCCGTATACATCTATCAAATCACTTAATTAGTAATCGTGTCGTGTTAGCCTATTTCACACGATTTGAGCTAATAACATTGAATCATTCAATCGGCGCTTCTCAAACGTCGTTTGGATGGAAGGATATGAAAACGTATGGATTTGCGTTTGAACAGAATTTTTTAAAAGCGCTTAAAAGCTCGCGTTGAGGTTTTAAGTTATACAGTAATAAGCATTTCGTTTTTATGGTATATACAAAAATTTACTTTAAATGATTGTTATGATAAGTAAGTCTCAATATTTATTAGCAGAAACATAAATTAATTTATACAGTATTGTGCTAAAAACTTGTTTAGATAGCAAATATTTAAAGTGGAGCGAATTTGAGCGCTAATTCAACTTAACCGCATGATTAATTTCAGCGGTGATTCACTGTTGAAGGTTCGGACTTCAAAATTCGTCTCGATCACTTGGCTAGTTAATATTCAAGGTCGTCTTGAGAGTATCTGACATCTTGAGGAATCATCGTCTTCTCAAGTTCTCCATGCAAGATGTGGAACTGTCCACCGTCTGTCAATAGCGGAGGAATTCCCGACGCACGACGACAATTGGTGCGACTCGCGAATTAATTACAAGCAATAAACACTAATAAGCCCTTATGTAAAAACGTATGGATACGAGTGATGATGGAATTTCGTAATGGTAAGAAATAACACCAGCCGAAGAAATTGATGGCCTGTTAGAGGTCCATAAAAACATCAAAGATCCCATCCGACGCTTAGATGAAGCCGATTCGGACGAAATACATTTGATGCTCTCGTTACAATGTTTGATACGAAATTTACAATGCTAGAAATCATGGTTTTATTGCCTTTAAAAGCTATATTCATCATCTCGAAACTGCTCTTCGGACAGTCATGCGTTATTTATACGAATTTAATTTTGACACATAGGACAATTCATGGAGCATTCAACGTGTGAACGATTATTCTGCACGGAAGATCTCATGTATCCAATTTATTTAAATTAAATGGGAACAAACAGGCATTTTTTGAAAATTTCGTATACGCGAATTTGGCTAATCAATGACCTCCAAGATATTTAGAAGGCCTTACACTCGATTCATAATTGTTTTCTGGGATAACATTATTAAAACTCCAATGTATGAACACAACTCTAAAAAATTAAGAATTACATTAATTATCAATACATTTGCTTTTTTATTGATGAACCATTAAGCGACGTGGAGTCTCAAAAATAACAGGAACAACTAAAATCAAATTACATAAATATCTATTATACTGTAAAATAATCGTAGTCATCTGACTTATCACATTTTTTCGGGGATTCTTTTAATATAAAAATGAAATGAAAGATCATCTTCAACTAAACATCTTCAACATTTTACAACTAAATTTGAAAGTCAAAAAGTTGCTCTGTCCTGAGTCCCAAATAATCGCAAGTTCAATTATTCGAATAACGAATGAGAAATTAGTAAAATATTCTAATATTCAAGTATCCTAATATTTTTAATACAGGATATTTGACCGACACAAATTTTTAGGGGGTTAAGGGTGTCTTTTACTAAGACCTATGTCCTAAGTGTCAGGGTTGTCAACATAGTTTTTTTTTTATATTTTGAAAAAATACCCAAAATTTCACTTTTAAATCGTCATATTTTTTAATGTATGCTCTCAATAGCACTAAATAATTGTTTTTGCATTTTTCAATGTATTTTTGATTTAAATAAATCATTATTTTATGCAATTACAGAGAAAATTACTTCTGAGCTTCCAAAGTCACATAAAATGTGCAAACGAATAAGTGATGTCAACTTCTAAATTCGTTAAACAAAAAACTAACAATTATTTTGAACTTAATTAAGTTTTTAAATACTCTCTGGTTTATACCCTTTCCAATGATATACTACATGTTATAGAAATTGTTCAATAAGTTATTAAACTTGAAAAGGTACCAGTTTGCCAAGATCAGGATTAAGAAAAAACTTTTTATGCATAAGATGTTTTTATTAAATTTGTTCAAATTGACCACCTTTGCTTCATATGCACGTATGATCCCTTTTTTTTAAATTTCAACCGTAGTTGCCTGAAGTAACATTTCTTTTTTTTAATTTTTGAAAAGGCCGCGCTTATTCCTTCAAGTAGGATTTCTTTTTTGGGCACATTTGTTGTGTAAATTATTTTTTTGGCGGCCCTGTTCTGTGGCTCGTACTATCTCCAGACCTGACACCGGTGGATTTCTTTGTCTGGAGACGTGCTCTAGTATGTGGCTTGCACTGTCTTCAGATCTGACACCACTGGATTTATTTGTCTGGGGAAGTGCCCTATTCCGTGGCTCACACGGTTTCCAAACGTAACACCATTAGATTTCTTTGTTTAGGGGCGTTTTAATAATCTTTTAATTTTGAGTCATTTTTGTTATTTCTATTGTTTAACAGAATGGCGTCAACAAAAAAAATCCACTAGCTTTTTGTATAAGTTCATATTGGGGCACAAGGTTGTAAAAGGAGTCGGAAATATTCACTGAGTATTCGGAGAAGGATCGATTTGTGAATGAATAATTCTAAAATGGCAAAAATAATGTCGAAATAGTAAAGATAAAAATGCAGGACAAGTGAGTGCCGCACGAACTGTTAGAAGGCTATAATTGAGGCTCTTGGAAGTGTTTTCTTTGTTGATAAATTCAAATACATTACACAGAGTATTCTGATATTAGTTTGAGCTAAACCCTTAAAGCTTGAAAGCTATTTGAAAGCTATTAACGGTTAGCTTGGATCAGAAAGTTGATGGATTTGGCAATAATGACAATAAACTTCTTCAAGCATGGCTCAGGGTAGGTCGAAGACATCTTCTCGGCCAAATGTTCAAAATCTTTCTTCTAAAGGCGTCAATTTTTTTTTTATTTTATGCTTATTTTTTTGATTGGGGGGGGGGGGGGTGTCATCATCTAATACTCTTCCCTCCAATATAAAAAAAATCTGCAGATTTACACTATAACAATAAAGTGAAATAAGCATAGGAGCTCCGTAACTGCATAGATCTGTTAACAATTTACAGTGCTGTATTATTTTGTATAATAGTTGATAAATATCTTAAATGCTTGATAGTATATAAATAAAGATGAATCCATGTTGTTTTCAAATAATTTGGGGGCAAACACTGAAATGATGCCATTTTAAACTTCTTTTTTTCTCAAAAGACCGCTGCAAAAAGTTTAATTCATTATAAATGACATGTGCCATATCTTCATTTAAAGTGTGCAATGTAAACCATTAGTGTCGTAGAATTTCTTGGGTAATTGACATTTTTATGTTTCGCACTTACACGCTATAAAGTTCGACGTGACATATGAACTGACATGAGACTCTGATGTCATATGTATTATTGTGCAATAAATAATGCGACCGGATATGTGAAAATTGAATTTTTATGTCCCTCGCTCGAATATAATCAATTAAGTCAGCTGGAGGAATATGTCGGGGAAATCATCCTGCGATTATCCGCAAGGATTAGGTTTATCCATGACATGACATAATGCGCCCACGGGTGCTGAACGCATTTAATGTTATGCAAGGTCGAGGATTAACCATCCGTTTGGAGTTTGGGTAATATTAAAATTAATAATGATATTAAGAATGTAATAATATGAAGGATAATTAGACATGATGATTTTGGCCCTATTTATTAAATGAAATTTAATGAGGAACAGTTATCAAAAAAAAGTCTGTGTTCATCCTTATATTTTTTTAAATTATTTTTCTGTTAGTTGTGCTTGAAATGTGTGTATAAAATTATCATGTTGATTTTGTGCAAAACTTTTTTAAAAATTCCTAACAGAAATTATGGTTAAAAAGATATAACTGTGTTTGTGTAATATATAATAAAATACGCAAGCAACTACTGGTTGTTTTATGCTACGTATACACACAATATATGCGGCGCGGCGCATGCGCCTAGCGTGTTTATAATGTATGCAACAAAGGGAGAAGAAATTATTTTTCCTCCTTTTCCAACCAACTGCCGGTTGGAGTTTTACACAGTATATATTTTATACAGTAGTTCGACAAATTTCAACGACTTAGATAGATTTATCCACGAGAAACGTTTTTTATGTACTCAATATAATATTAAAAAAATCGTTCACATTTTCATTTTCATCAATCGACATTCCATTGATCCAATTAATCCATAAATACATGATTTGATGACCACAAAAACCATTGTGGTTTTATTGATTTTTTCAATTCTAAACATACAATTTTGTAGCCCTAACGTTGAAAACCATAAAGGCTTTTATGAAAAATATTAAGTTGATATAAAAACTCAATATAAAACGTAGGAGTATAAAAAAACACAACAATATAAGTAGGATGTACATCTTCCTTTTTATGCATTAAAAGAGAACATTGTAGCAAATGAAGGATATATTTAAATATGGATGAGATATTTCCAAAGGATTTATTAAATATTATTTTAATTTGTTAATATCAATCCATTTAAAATATCAGGTCAGTCCAAAAGTTCGTGCGCATATATTTTTTTATCTTCTACCAAGCTTGGATACTTTACCAATCTCCTTTAAATGACGAAAGACTATTCCACGAGATGAATCCATCCTTTCTGCGATCTGATACATTGTTAATTATGGCTATTACTCCATAAGATTTTTAAGAATGTCGTCATCAAAATTAACAGAACGTCTTAGCTATTTGTCTGTTTTATTTACACAATTTAAAAAAAAATCAAAAATGCGCACGAGCTTTTGGACTGACCTGATAAATTTCGCGGTCGATCAGTATCCCGTTCTGGAATGGAGCTTATGATATTTTACCATTATCAAAATCATAATTTTATTTAATGTATAAAATATAAATACTCTGATACGTTTTATTGCGATATTTTAAGATGCTCATTCACGATCATTTCTTTTCAATACGGTTTTGTGATTCAAGTTTCAGATGGGTCGTAAATCCTTTTTGGAAGATTGGGATCCAGAAATAGATATAAATGAGCAGGGTTGTCCGTGTTTATGGTTGTCGTGATGTATTGGAATTCATTTTAATTAGCATAATGTACCCGAGGGATCGGCGTGGGCACAAAGACGGATCGTTGCAGCAGCACGCGAAGTGCAATTACGAATTGGAAGTATAAAATGCTTCCTGCACTTGTGAACCGTTTCAAATTAGCACCCTCGAGGGCTTATTGCAGATTATCTGAGTGGATCCTGAGCTAAACAATGGTCCATGGGGCTTTATTGTACTAATAACGGACTATTTCGCTTTATGGCTGTGTGTTTACAATCCAAAATCTTCCGAGTGTATTGGTTCTGAGGACATAAATTGACATCGAATGATATTGGAACAGTTCTAAAATACAATATAAATAATATATATTTAATTCATTATAGCATGTAATATTGTTAAAGAATTCAATTTTAATCAAATTACGAGAATATATGATGAACCATTGGCTAAAATAACTATAATAACTATCTAAATCAGAAAAAAATATGGAGTTCAATCAAGTTGATGCTTCTTTGGTAATGGTTAAATTATCAACGGGATTTATTTTAACGAGGCATCAATTATGTTTAAATTAATGATAATCAGAAAAAAATAATAAAAGATTTATTTGAAAGGTTTTTGTAAAATTTATTAAATATCCCATATTATACACGAGCAATTGTGTTTAAATTTGTAATTCTAGTAGACTTTGTAGATGTATTAATAAGAAGTTGATATTTTAGAGTTCAACTATTTAGAAGAATTAATTATTAGATGAAGCGAAAAGAAATGTCATTTTTTTGGTTGTGTCTTTGCCGTCAGTTTACCTCAGGTTGCTGTCGAGTGAATATTTCAAGATTGGTGTCATTTTGAAGCTCTGTTATTTGTTTTACTTTTCAATTTTTTTTGTCATAGTGAAAATGTCCAAGCCAGAAATTGATGAGACCCATTTGCGATCTTGTTTACTGTTTTTATTCGATAAAGGATTAAAAGCATAATCAGCCACCCAGAGCATCTGTGATGCATATGGCAACATATTGAATGTTCGAAAATGCCATAGATGGTTCAAAAAATTCAAAAGTGTCGACAGAGATTTGAAAAATAAACTAAAATCAGAACGATTTCCAATAATTGATGATGACGCATTAAATTCTCTGGTAGAATCTGATCCTCGAAAAAACACGAAGGAATTGTCGGTTGTCCCTGGTCGACAGTAAAATACCATTTGAAAAGACTCGGGAAAAAAAAATAGACAGGGAAATTGGGTGTCGCACGAGTTGTCATCATCGGTCTTGGAACAACGGATAACCATTTCTTCATCGCTGTTGTCCAGGTATTAAACCGATCCTCTACAACTGTCCGAGAAGGAAAGAACAGTGGCTTTCATCAAATCAAGTACCTGTTTCTACCTCTCGACCGTCATTATCCTCGAAAAAGGTCCTCCTTTGTGTTTGGTGGGATTTTTTTGGCGTAATTCACTACAAATTAGGTTAAAAGTGGAAATGCTCAAAAAGCGATCAGTGCTAATTAACAACCAAAGATGAATATTACATCATGATAATGCAAGACCACACGCAGAACAAAAGAAAGGAAGCTGGATTTGGAAGTGCTGCAACAACCACCACATTCTTCTTAAACTGCACCTTCAGACTATCATCTTTTCAAGTCATTAGAACATTCGCTTTGTGGTAAAAAAACAAGTCAAAAATCATTTGGATTCTTACTTTAGTAGAAAACCGGCCGAATTTTACGAAAGAGGCATTAAAAAGCTACGTAATCAGTGGAGGTCGATTATAAATAACAATGGAAATTATTTAATTGAGTAATATTGTATAGCTTTTATTAAAATAATTTTTTTCTCCAAATAACAAAAAAATGACATATCTTTCCGCTTTACCTAATATCAAAGATTTAGTTAGGAAAAAAATATTGTATCGAGTTGATAATGTCCAAAAATGAAAATCAATGATCATTTTTAAATTTATTCAGATTTCTATTTCATATCTGCTGTGATCATTAACAGCCTACTTATTTCAAAAAAGTTCTCACGGAAACAAGAACTAAGGAAGATTTATTAATGATAAACTAATGCTATTATTATGATTTACTAGCTGGCAGAAGGTTTACTTATTAGATTTTATGTATTGCCTTTTTCCATTTGTTAATAAAAATTATTAGCTCAAAGCTATGTTTATGTAATATATAATAAAATAGGCAAGCTACTGGTCTAGTGGTCGTTTTATGCTCTCTTAAAACTCCAAGAAATGCTTCATATAAATAATATAGTACTAATTTGATTTAAATATTACAAAACATACCATATAATTGTCTTCATTCTATTAGTTCTTTACTACGGTACGGAACCAGTAAACTGCTGTTATGTTTAGTATTGAAATCCTACTAAGCATCAATTATTTATAAACAATAAGTTATTAAAAAAAACGAAGCTCAATAATATCATAATATCAACAATACAGATAATAATCTATATCATTCTTTTGAATGGCAATTGTTTAAAATTTGTATCCATTTACTGAATGTTAGCATTGTCGTCGTAGTTTTGAAACGAGATGTGTTTGATTTTATGCCATTCTATCATTATTTGCTGATGATTTTTTTTTAATAATTTGATCATGTTTCTTATTTATAATATTAAAAAATATTCATTTTTATCAGTTCTTTACTCGGAAGCGTGGTAGGGCAGATTGATCTGAACGTCACAAAAAGTGAAACGCATCATATTCTTGTTTCACGCCTTAGGTTACGTGCATGCGCAGCGTGATGCTTCTCTTTCTCAGATTCCATCCCGCAGCTCCAAAAAAGTGAATATTCTTAGGGGTTTGATGTAACAAAATATATTTAAAAATATTTTTGGAAAAATTTAGATTTTTGACATCAAAATAAATATTAAAATTAACGAGCCTTGTCAAAATATAGTCATATTAATTTAAATCCTTTTAATAAAATCTCAGCTGTAAGATGTGGACCATTTCAATCTAATTAGGTTCAAATACAAGGCATATCCTGAAAGTAAGTGTACTATGACAATAACGGGCTGTGGTTTTTTTTAAGGGTTGGTCATACTAAGTGATAGAGAGGAAAATCAATGCATAACGATAATGTGTTTAATTTAATTAAATTTTCAACTGAAGCAGAAAGAGGTTTTGAAGTGGGGGAAGGAGCTGATGGTGGAGTTTTTCGTGGAGGGCATACAGAAGCCTGTGCCACGGCTCACTAGATGCATTGAACGGAATGGCGAATATGTTGTGAAAAATACTTAACAAGTGTATCAACAATATCTTGTTTTTTTTTTTCAAATAAGCTTTTCCTAAAAAAATAGTACACTTATTTTCGGGATATGGCTGTATTTAAATATGATCGTCTTTCCTTCATGAAATGATCTTTGTATGCTTAGAGAGAACACAAATTTGGTGTTGAGGTCTTTGTTGTATAGTGCATCATTATGCTGATGATGATACATTTGGTGTTGAAATTAAATATTTAATCCGAATTTATACTTTCACAGACAATGGTAATGTTGTGCACTCCGAAAGAGTCTAAAATGATAATGTATGAATTTATTCAAGTATTTTATATGAAATATAATGCAAAAAATAGACAACGTCTGTGTTGATATGAAATGCTGCCTTTGTGACAGAGTTGCTACGGTTATATTTTATCTCTTGGTGTTAAGCTGCAATAAATTACAGAGTCTGCATTTTTACGTTTCGCCCGTCATAAGGACAATGCGGCGGATGCCGTTTTGATGGCGGACAACGCGAAATTGCAAATTTCCATGTATTTACTTAAACGACAATAAAAATTCGGATGTCATTTAGGCGAATCGGATACCCGCTAGCTTCCTTTATCCACTCTTGTAAAATTCAATTTGTGTGCCAGACAAAATTGTAAACTCTTTTTATTCTGTCTCGGATCAGACAAAGGATCTGAACCACTTCTGACAGTATGTCTTTTCGAGAGAAAGGAGGACGGCTTCAAAGGCCTCTCGTGCTGATCTTATTTTGGTCGTTGGAGAAAAATTAATGTATCCTTCGAACATGCCAAACGATGGGACGTTTTTATGCTCAAATAAGATGAATCTCTTCAAATTCGGTGCCGAAATATTTAAGATGTGCGCGAAATTGGCAACGATAGAAAAATATTTATGGATTCGTAGAAATGGAATATTGTACTGGATGCTTTAGATTTACGATCATTTACCAATGAAAGCACTATAAATATTTTTTATAAATTCCGCAAAGCATACAGAAAAGATGCATGGTTTTAATAACAAGCTTTATCATGACATTGTATCATAGATGGAATTTAAAAGACAATTTCATACCCAAAAACTATTAAAGCATATTTTTATGCCATCCTTGTAGTATAGTGGGAAAAAAACTACTTACTATTTTTAGTTAAATTTTAATTTTATATATAAAATATTTATAACAATAGCTTTTGGCACGAATTGATAATTTTATATTAAATACTTATAAGTGGACACAATAAAATTGTCAGTCTATTTTAATCATTCCATGTATACATGTATGCTATTTAAGTTGGTGGTAATTAAAAAAAAACCTTTTTCCGACCAAGTGTCTGTTAGCGTTTCAATTTTCGTGAAGTTCAAGTCAATTCGTCATACCCCTCTATTGCTTGTAATACGTTCATTGATTTAGTAGATCAAAGTGTATTAACCATTTGAATGCGCAACGCATCTATTGATGCGTGTGCACGATGCACATGCACAATTTCCGAACACATCGATACACTTTTTCCTCGCTCACCTTTCAAATCAGATTTTATGAACTTAATTGCCCTTAAATACTGTAAATAAATATTTAAACTTAAGACGAGTCGACTTTAAAGACAAAACTTCATTTTCAGCGCTTTAAATACTTGACTTATGATGCTATAATTCGGTCCAAATATTTTTACTTTCGTATGTAAATCAGTTGGGTGGTGACGCGCAGGAGGCGGGAGTTGGGAGAGGAGTCGTCGGTTAGCCTTGGATGCGGGAGGACGTCCTTCCCGCAGCCGCATACGGACATAAGCTACTTAAATGCTAAAGGCAAGCTGGTTGAATTTAAAAATGAGCAATGACTGATCGATTTTCTTTTTCTGTTAATAAGTTTTTGCACCAAATTAATTTATTATTATAAGAAAAATGACTATTTCTTTGCAGGAGCTTCAAAATAGAGAGTTAACTCAATTTCCAAAAAAATTAAAAGAATAATAGGCTATAATAATTGATAATGTATGCGGCTCATTCGATTGGAATATTTATTAAAATTATATTTGTTTTTTCTTGATCGTGTACATGCGAAACCGTGCAAATAAATATCGCGTTAATCGAGGCACACGTTTAGATGCCTTGTTTTAGTCATACATGACTTTCATAGATCATCATTGGCGTTAAAATTATAAACGAGAACAATAACTATCACAAAATAGTGATTAAGCATCGGAATTATATTAAAAATTCTAGATTTTTAGATAGGCATGGATAAATATGTTCGTTTGGGGAAATGTTTTTAATGAATAGAATTTATCATTGAAGCATTGCATAGCATCAATGTTAGATCTCTCGCTGTCAATTTGCATACAGTATTAGATTATTGCTAAAAATGTATTGCATAGAATGGGTTAAACGACATTATTATTTTATAGAAAATTGACATTCTTAAAATATGTTACTCAAAGTGAACCTATACCAAGAATTGTGCATTATTTTGTCAAGATGTTGCTTTGAGAATTGAATACGTCTAAGGCGAGGAGTCTTTTTGCAGGATCTGCATCCTCTCAACGATTTCAAAGCTTAAACGGTCCAGACCAAAGGAAGCAATAATCGCGATGGCAGGGATCGAATTGGTGTATCTCTAGCAGGTCATCGGAGAGCACATCTGAAGCGGATACAAAACAGAAAAAAGTTCCCCTAGAATTTAGAAGCACGATCTATTTTTGCTCGAAGCGTCACCGTTGTCACTCGTCCGGACGTATCTGGCCGGATGAATGCTTGGTATGTCAGCTTCAAGCACACTCGAAAACGAGAGTGACAGAAATAAGGTCTTCTTGGACGAATCGAAATGAATGGCTCTTTCTTTTCAAGATGGGATAAGGTCTGAAAAGGGGAATAATCTGATCTGAGCCAACTACGAAACAAAAGCTCCATGTTCCGGGAATAGATAATCTTTTATTTATGGCATGAATTCCAACGAGTCTATCGTTTATCGGTGAATGCATTATGGCTATTCACCGTTACATGGGCTTACCATATATATTTTTCTCTATTTTCAATAGTACTATTTGTTAAAGGAAGATGGACGAAATATGACTAAAGCATTTTGAATGGGCCAGTAAAATAGTCTTATTGAATGTTTTTTTAAAAATATAAATAAATTTAAACATCCCATTAATTAAATTAATTCATTAATAATTTAATTTAATAAATGTAGCAATAATTAATTATGGCTGTATGTAAAAATACATCAAAGTCAGGCCATGAAACTCATGGGACCAAGTATATTTATACAAATTCTTTAATATTTGTATGAATGTTTAATAATTAATATCATATGATTTCAAGACTTTGTTTAATTTTATAAGCATTGGTTTGATGAAATTTATCTTCCAATCTAACAATTCATTTGCTATTAACCCCTAAACGAGTACAATCCCAGGGTCTGGGATCCCCCCTCTACTTTTCAGAAAGAGCATTATTGTACATTGAGGTTGGAGATAGACAGAGACAAAGAGATAACACAGCGCAGTTCATGAGACAGAGACGGAGAGCTTCCCTGTATACATCTCACGATTGTATAGATCGTTAGTCCAAATTTATCGATTAATAATGATTTCAATTTCAAGCGTATTTGATAATATTTTTTACACATTAACGGTTTTTAAACCATTAATCATATTCTCCATACTTTTCTTGTTTAAAAGAGAATGTGAAAACAAAATTTGAGTATTACAAAGTTAAAAAATATGTTTAAATACTTTCGAATTTGCAGAATAGTTTGGGCAGTGGCTTATCTACATTTTTCAAAAATGTCGAAACGCTTGCAGATTTTTAATAATGCTTTCATAAATGTCGAAAAAGCCTTATGAAGAAGCATGATCATTAACGTTTCCAGATAAAAGTTTACTACATCTGTAATTCGCATATGTGTGCCTGATTTGCAACAATAATTAAATACCATTTAAAATATTAATAGATCCTTACCTAAAATATCAACGCATTGTTATTTTATAAGGTACTAGTTAGTACCCGGTGCGTTGCTGCCACATAACTAATAATTCTAAAAATATCGTTTGAAATTTGAAAGAGTTATCTTGTTTAATTAGGAACGATAGAAATAGTGAAATTTATTTTCTTTCCAATAATGAATACATTTATTTAAATTGAATGATATATAAGGGATAAGTATAAATGGTATTTATTTAATTTTGTTGGTTTTATTATAAATATGAACAAACATACAAACATTGATTTTTATAATTAAGATCTACTGTAAGTTGATTGTACTATGTCTATATTATTTGAGAAAGTGCAAACAATAAGTTGGCAAAGATTTATCGTAATCGAATGAACGGTATGGTAGCGCATTAAATACGAACAAACAAAATTTTATTTTTGTATGTTAGACTATACCTATGTTACTCGCGCAATCTTTAGCAATAAGTTGACGATTTTTTTAATAAGATTATTTATTCATTGAAATTATGAAGATTATTTATCAACAATTTAAACAAATAATTTATCACTTAATAATTTTAAGTCTCCGTCTCCATCGCATATATCATAGAGACGTTATGCGCATGCGTCATATCATCTCCAACTGTGTGTATTTATGTGTGTGTGTTTATGTATACCATTGCATTAGTAGCGCGCCTATTTTATAATATACTAGCGAACACCCGGCATGCGTTGCAATGCCACACTTAAAGATATAAAGTGTATATATTTTAATTCAGTTTATTGGAATGAATTTATATATTTTTAATTACACTGATAAAAGGGGAATACGATCGCGCTTAGTAAATATTTGAGACGTACATAAAGATTTCAAATATATATCTTTCCGATACTTCGAGTCTCCTGTCAGACTCATGGACGCGGAATAGCTGCCGACGTTTTGGTGATCCAGTGCTATGTTGGGCTTTGCATTGCTGTCGCTTCGTGGTAGATTGTTTGCACTTTCAGATTTTTTTGCTTGGTTATTGGTGCCTTAATTTTCGATACAATTGGTAGCCAAGTTCTGGGTACGCTAGTGCCGCCGTCTCGTCCGTTGAATACGGAGTTACTTCGTTTTTAGATTTCCATCGCTTCTCTCGCAATTTTGATTCCGATATTTTCGACGGTTACTATGGGTTTTGTACCAGTAAAATTGATGTGATGATTGTTCTTCATACCGTGTTCGTGTACTGCGAATTTGTAATTCAATTTCCAAGTACTGCGTTCTGATGCACTGTCACCCCGTGGGTGATATACTTATTGGTTTGTTCAATCTACCATATGATACAGGCTGAGCATTCGATCTCGTAAGCTCCATGAATTTCGTTTTTCACTTTATTCTTTTTGTTGGACAGAAGACTTCCTATATTTTCTCCCGTCCCAAAGATTTAGCGAAATCTAGATAGAGGTGGATGCCTCAGATGCGCTTCGGCGATCTCTGTCGTCGCGTCAAGGAAGCGGCTTTATTTAGATGGCAGGAGAGATGGTCTGCGTCGGTCGTCGGCCGCCATCTCTCACTTTCTTCCTCTCGGTTAGGCACCGTCTGAGATATCGCCGGGTCATCCCGAATCATTGGACGGTCTCAGTTCCTCACACGACACGGGCGATTTAGGGCCTCGTTGGTTAGGTTTAGGCTTTCAACAACTTTGGAGTGTCTATGCGGAGATCCGTTCATGAACGCAGACCATGTTCTGTGGACATTTTCGGACATGGCGTCCGATCGCGAGGCGTTCCTTCGTTGGGTCAGTGGTCCGAAATTCAGTCCAGTTGGACACGCAAACCTTGTGGCCACTCTCTCTAATTTTAGGGCATTTAGGGCTTTTTGTAAAAGTTTTGGGGGAAAAGTGACCGCAAAAAGTGGAGAAGGAGCGTAGTCTTTGTAGACATTTTTTTAATTATTTTAATTTCATGGTTTTACACCGTGTTGTGCCCTTTGCTCGCGGGCTGGCATGCTCCCGAATAGGGGTATCAATCACACAGCTCGAGTCAGAAGAGGCTTTCCATGTTATATTCGTCTAAAAGATTATGCTCATGCCATGCTAATGAAGTGCTTTTAGATTCACAATACTTTTCCGTATGATGCATACGGTGTGAGCAGCCCACATACAGCTGTCCATGTGAGAAGCATGCACGCATACCCTATGTGTTTCTGTTCTTTGTTGATGCTTCGTACCGGAAACTGCACACGTTTCAATTCGAATCAGTCGGAATCGTTGGGCCATAGCCTCTTTTGAAATTTTTCATTTCAAACTGTAGCTCCGATGATATTATTCATCTTTTTTTTCATTAAAAACCTGTACAGTTGCTACATGTCGTGGCGGATTTCTGTTTCAGAGAAGAATTATAGGCACGCCAATTTTCAGTGTTAAAATATCCAATTCAAATATATTTTTATATAGAATGATAAACTAACTGAATATTGTCCTTGTGTTTTGTTCGTGTGTTTACATAGTCATTTAATTAATGCCTTTACATACAATTCATATCAAAAAATCACTTTTGAATTTTATCTCGCTGATAAACGTACCACATATTGAAAACCACTGTTTTGTTTAAATATATCGATGCAGTAAGCATCTTTTGGAGGCAACACTAAAATTTCGTTTCAATCTATTAGCTGGTTTAAGAATTATATCAATTTTACGAAAGAAGTTAAAGTTTTATGAATTTTAGCACGGAACACCCGAACTGTAAATTTTTAAAGTTTTTTTTTGAATTTTGATGTTCGTTTTCGTCCTTAATATATTTTTGACACACCTCATATCGTATTGAATCTTGGAGTTTATTTCGCTATGAATTGATTTGTTATGTGTGAAGATGCATCCAACTCGCTTTTAGAATACATGAATGAGTGATTTGTTTATTTATCGATTTGGATGTGGTTGCTTAGCAACACGCGCTTAGTTGGAAAGCTACGCGATGTATTGGTGTGGGAGTGAGAGGTTAGAATGCGTGCGCTCTCCCTCACTTCGTATAGCGACTGGCGAGCCACCGAGCACCATGATGCGCCAGCCGCCGAGCGCGGCCGAACGCGGCCGAACGCGGCCGAGTGGACAGCGAACTTCGTGATAGCGGACGCGAGACATTGATTTTTATATATATAGATTACACAAAACAGAGCTTCATCTTTTATTTAACAATTTCCGTTAATAAATAAGCAACGCATAAAAGTCAACTTTTCCTAAGAGCTTAGTGGTATCATCTCACGAATTTTTTTTAACAATTTGGTTATTAAATTATCTGTTGAATTTAATAATAAATAATATGTTAAGGCATACTAAAATTTTTTCGAAATTTAAATTAAGCCATTGAATGAAAGTTTGCTTAACATAAAATCATTTTTTTTATCAAATTAAATATTATATATTTTTTTAATGATTTTTAAATTCTACATCGTTTTCAAATGCATTAAACCAATTAGTCGTTTTTTTTAGATTCTCTATGTAAGTAGAACCGGGTAAAGCTTCGCGCGTCAAATATCTTCCCGCCAACAATATCTCGCGAGCGATTTTTTTAATCATTACAATGGAAATCCTTTGTTCTTCCGCCGTCTTCGTTCGTTTAATTTCCGCTTCCGCAGCATCTCCAATATCTGGAAGTAGATCAACCGTACGGCCAGTGCCGTTCGGATGCAAAACTCGGAAGAGAGATGGATCTCTTCATTGTCTGCCATCTGAGAGAATCTCATTCAATATGAGCGAAAATCTTTTTATTTAGAGAAAAAAATGCTCGCCTCGTTCGTATAATGTTCTGATTCAAATATCGATAGAAAATGTCCATTGTCTTCTATGTATTTCAAAATATGACATTTGTCTATTTATAAGTTTATACAACGAGACAAGATAATTATCTATGATTTGGGGGGGATTTCATATTTTGTGATTTAAGACACTACCTGTAAATAATTCCATTTTTTTAAATTTAAGCAGATTGTAAACAACAACATCTGCGGCAAAACCTTAAACGATCCTCGGCGAATGATGAATGTGCATACGAATTATAGTCGATTAATGGCAAGAAATTAGAATAATGGGCAATAAAAAAGCGACCATCTGAAAAAAGGCCTGTTTCAAGTTGGCTGATATTTGTATGTGCAAAATGTATACAAAATATTTGTATGGACAAATATTTGTTTTAAGCTGCCATCTTGACTCGAAAACGTTTTGTTTTTGTGCAAATTTAATTTTTTTTTAGAACCAGTTGATACTTTGTTTTGATAATATTTCAGTTTAATATAACATCGATGGCTTCTATATATTATACATATCTGGTCAACATTTCATCTCGTGATAAATCTTCATAGACTGGCTTAGTGATTTTTGAACTTTTGCAGTCAGGGTTGGCTTATGGTGGTGGAAATTATTGAGTTCTCCTCCAGCTTCAATTTTGCACCATTTTAAACCAGTTTAAATCAGGTTACATTAAGAAAGAGGTCTGGAAGTTAACGCTAAGAAAGATACTATTTTTTAATGGGTCCCCCGCAAGAAATGTGTTAATATGGAAGATATGATATTTTTCACGGCGTGTATTATCGCAATGAAGAAAAATTTCTACCAAACACACTGAAGAACCAAGTGTTAATCTTTGTGTGTAAACTATATACTTGATGTTAGTCATCACTTGCAAAAAAGTATGAATTATTTATCATAATAACAAAAAAATAGACATGTGCTTTATTTGGCGATTTCACATGGCATCCAAATGCTCATTTTATTTATTTTATCGATGTACGAGACATCCCATATCCCGAAAGTAAATGTACTACTATTTTTTTATTTTTTTAGAAAAAGCGTATTTAAAAATACAGGATATTGTTGATATACTTGTTAACTATTTTCAATAAAATCGCTATCCCGTTCAATGCATCTGGTGATCCGTGGTACAAGTTTCTTTGTGCCCTCCTCGAAGAACTCTCTTGCCAGCTCGTTTTCCCACTTCAAAACCTCTTTCTGCATCTCCTCGTCAATTGAAAATTTAGTTCCACACATGTGTTCTTTCAGGTGATTCAAAACATTCCAACCAAATAGGTCTAAGAGTGCCTTAGTGGGCGTTGTCGTGCAACAAGCACACTCCTCTCGTCAACATACCCCTCCTTTTGTTTTGAATGCTTCTTTTGAGGTTTTTAAGGTTCTCTAAATATCATTGTGCATTGATGGTCTCTCCCTGAAGCAAAAATTCGACATTTTCGGTTCCAAAACACTAAGGCTATGATCTTTTTGTTAGGAGATCCCCCTCTACCACTCAGTATGGACAACCCTTAAAAAAATACAACCGGTTTTTGTCATAGTATACTTACTTTCGGGATATGCCTCGTACTTTGAGCGTACGTTAAGATTAAAAGACTCCTGAAGCCGAGTTTTTTTTTGTTTCGAAGTTGGTACATCTTGCGTGCAGGAGGGATTCTAATGGTCAGCTTATTTGGTCCCGCGTGATTGTCAACCATTTTGTTCAGTCACAGTAAATTCTTCCAACGGAGTGATCGTCGCGCACTACCGTCACCTTTCGCCCTTGTGTGTGTACAAAAAAATTGTGCAAAAAAATAATAACAAGTGCGAAATGACCACCGTGTGATGCTTGAAGATCTTCACGAAGAATTTCCTGACTTTTTTAGAAGTCTCCTTGGTGATATTGTATTTCAAAAACTTGGTTATAAGAAATTATGTGCGAGATGCTAATTTCATCGCTTAGAATGACATTAAAAAATGGTCCAATCCATGGGTTTTTAATGGTTTTTATATAATATTCAACATGAATGTATTAATTTATTCATTAGCTACTATTTCTTGGCTTATGAGAGTCGATGATGAGTGTCGAAAATCAAAATATTTTGTATCTTATTATTGTATTTTATTTTAACGAAGTTGAATTATAAATATATATTGCATTTAAAATATTTAAGACCTTTTTGGTTAAGTGTATCAAATTATTTGATTAGTCCGTTCATTTTGACCCCCGGAAATACACATGACATGGTAGACAGAAGCTTTCGTCTGATGTGTAAGTTCAAAAACGCTGTCCATGGGGAAATCAGCCAGTTTTTCACCGGATGTGAGGAAAAAACTCCACTCCACGAACAAAACGACGTAAATACTTTAAAAGAAAGAAAGCTCGTCGGCGCCGGAAAAGCCTCTTCAACTTTTCTTCTCTGTAAATTAAATGCATTTTTCATTGTCGGCTTAACTAATTAACATTTTCTTTCTTTTTTCGTTAGCTCGAATAGAGTGTAACAAAAATACTATAAATCCACATGAAAACATATAAAAGTACACTGTACAAAATAGATAGAGACGTATCGACTCCCGATATTGCAATCAATATGTAATCTTTTTCTGTATGTTCACATTTGTCTGTATGGATTTATATCTAGTTAGTTTTTAAGCTTAAAAGACAGCTGACAAGATCATGCTTAAATAAGACTTTTCCAACTGAGACCAAATGGTCCTTTCATTCGGAGAAAGTTTCCAGACAGGGTCAAACAATATGAATAGATTCATCACGTTTAATATTAACTAATTGAAATTAATTTAATTTAATCTGATAGTGACAACTTACTACATGAATTAAATTAAAAACATGTGAAAAGTTTTGAAAAGTATAATTGTATTATGTATGATGTTGAAGTATGTCAATTTTTTTAGTATGAAAGAACCATGACTATTGAATTTTATTTATGATCATCATCCACCTTGCGACGTCTTCTCTTAGAATCAAATGGATTATGCTGACTATCTAATTTCTAATAAGGTGATCTAAATTATAAAAACTGATCTTCAATACAAAATGCTCATAATAGGTATAGAATAATTAGTAGAATTTTAAAGGACATTCATTTTTAAAAATATTCAATTTTAAGCAAAAATGAACAATAAAACTGTGAAGCATATATTCCTGTGATCATGATTTCCACTTAACTGACTACAACAATCAGTGAACTGTATGAATTGAATAATGCCAGTTTTAAAATACCAAGAATCTCCATCGATGGCTAGTATTTTTTCTTTTATTGGTAAAAAAATGGAATACATTTGTGCAAAGTTGTAATGAAATTCTGTTTTCCGCTTTTGCACAACAATTGCATTCACCAATTATCAAATTGCATGTAAAAATATAATATGAAAAATAATTTTAATCAATTGTTAATTTATATAAGATGTAAATTAATAGCATTTCAACGAAGTTAATTGATCTTACTGAAATATTTTGTACCGATATAAAAGCTCTTAAATATCCCGCTTTTTTAGAAAGGGTGAGGTCTTGGGGTGACTTTGGGTAGGAGGTAGGTAATGAGTATTGTTTTTAGTAGAAAATGAATCTGCTTTATGAAGCTTTCAAGGGCGAAAGCGGAAATTTCATTTTAATATCGACTTAATATTCTGATTGACGTGTTGTGATTGATTCGCCTCTTTAGAAAGTGGATATCGGAAAATTGCTTTTGCTCTCTAGAAAACTAATTTTGTTCCTCCGTCGTCGCCATTATTATTATCAGTATTTTCATTATTGCTATCATCATCGTGATAAACGAACGACCTCGTCTGCTTTCAGGATTTTTTTCAGACGAAGTCGCCATTTTATAAAGTAACTCATATTAAATTTTTAGATCTCAAAGTGAACAAACTAACAATAAAACAAACTTTGGCTATTTCAAGTCTGCAGTTTTTTTTGCATTATGAACTCTATGAATTTAATATAAATAGTTTCTTTTATCATCTGTGGAAAGAATGATTTTGTATTAAATATTGTTTTTCATTTAGATCCCAGCTGATTTAATGAGGCATAATAATACCGATTAGGCCTAAGACCATCATCAAAAAGCACATCCTTGAGCTGAGGTGATGTTAAGGCAAAGAGGCACCAAGTCTTGTTGTTGAGAGCGTTCATCTCTTAACAACGTAGGCTCAAATCGTTCAGCATCGCTCCGACATACGGCAGATTAAATCCTGTACGTGGTTCATTATATTCTTCGGCTGCTCATCTCTTATAGATGACGTCAAAAGGCTCGAAAGGAAAGGTAGAAAATATTAAATTCTCCAAAATATTATTTATTTTAAAGAAAAACCAACCAAAGCAAAATTGTTCAAATGAAACAGGGTTCAGTTTCGTGGATCAAAATTGGACAGTTTTAGTTGCTCATTAATCACGGGATAAAAGTAATCCTGAAAAAATCGGGATTGAAATTTTTATCTAACAGAAATTGTGCACCTCACCAGCACGATGAAGGCTACTAAATCGAGACATTCCTGCCGAAATCTGGATGCTTGGAAATAGTGGTGTAACTACTAATTAGCGAGCTTAAGCGACGCCTAAGGGCAGTAACTGTCTAATCTATGTATACATATTAATGTTTTTCAAATTGTTATATTAACCTTTCCCTACCGGTGATGTATTTACTACACCTCGACTTTAATAATGGGAATATCGATATGAAATATAATAGATACGGGGTTCAGAATTTTTGTATTCCTCCGTAATATAATTACGAATCACATCAAAGTATTATAGTATATAAGTATTCATTTGCAGCGACGGAAATAAATAATTTGTCGGGAATTCGGGAATTTTTTCTGAGAAGCTTTATTTAGCGGCATTTTGTAAAAATTTTGCAATTGTGAAGATTTTCATTTAAAAATATTAAATCAAAATTTTCCATCCTCTGCATATTGTCTTTGGGTTTATATGAAATGCCTTTTCAATAAAATTTATTTTATCAATCTCTTCTTCCATCCTTGGGAATATCGTCAACATTCATATTGCTAAAGCCTCTCCTTTAGAATTGGCAAGTTATTCAATTGTGTTTTCAGCTGGCTCGATTAAACTTACATATTGAACTAGCTCTGGCAATACATTTTTCCAGCATGCATTCAATGTTTGACGGTTTTATTTCTTTGATGGATGGAGTCATAAAGTTAGCACAATTTAAAATCGTAAAGCGTTTACATGTTTGCATGACTTCGATGGGCTTATCGTCAATATTATTAAAAGTCCATTGCAATTATTCCCTGATGCAATGACATTAAAATGTAGCTATGATTAACCTAGTGATCCAATATCACTAGAACTTTTTACAAAAGAGTTCAGAAAATAGTTCAAATTAATCGCTCAAGTCTTATTTTCAATCGAAATTTACGAGTTGTAGGAATTCCGCGTAATATTGGGGCTATCTTTCTATAAAAAAAAATATGTATTTCAAAAGATTGCCTGGTAATTCTCAAAATAACCAATCTTTTGTTGATGTACGCTTATGCCTTTTAAAAAATTGTCAAACTTTTATTTTGCCACTTTGCCATGAAATTTAAACTAAATTAGCAAATCGAAAAAATCCTGGCTTCGTGCCTGAATGAGCTCAATATGAGTGATTCATTGATGTATTTTAAATAAAAAATATAAGTTGCGAAATATATTCTTACCACGATTATATAAACAAATAATAAATTCATATTTTATTATAAACATTTAAATGAAAACTTGGCCATTTAGTAATTTATTGATAAGGAACATCTTTGATATGTGAATGCATAATTAGTTTTATATATATATATATACTACAAATGACGGACTAATGGCGTAATTTTAAATAGACTATACGTCAATTTACATCTTACTATCATATATTTTTTTTAAAAATCAAAACTAGATTCATTTTCTTAAAAAATATACTATTAATCAAATTAAAATATTGTATTGATTTTAAATAAAAAATATGACTTTCACAATTCCTATTAGCAGCAAACTCTGATTTCCATTGGCATCAGCTTATAATTTGGACATTTCCAGTGGAAATAACTAAAAAAATATATTCAGATGTACTTCAAAATATTTTATTAATAAAGTTTAAAAAAATTGTAATAATTATTTCCCTGTTAAAAAAAAATTACGAAAAACCCTAAAAATTATGCCTCCTAAACTGGTAGCCATTAGATTCTCACAGCTGGGGTTTCTATATCTGGCAAATTGTATTATTATTGAATTTCAAAAGGTGCCATTTAACAAATTTTGTTAAAAAATATTTTGAAATTATATATAAATGATAGAACGTTGTAATATTTTGTCGACGAAAATTAGACTTTATAAAATTTTGTACACTCCGTATGCCTTATTGGACCGCAAATAGACAAAATATGACCTTTGTTATTTAAATTGTTCAATTAAAATGCCAATTTTAAAATGTTCATTTCAGTCTGGGGAGAATATTTTGTATTTTTATTTAAAAATGTAAATTTGGCTTTGTGACTCAGACGAGTTCTGGTGTACGTACAAAGCGGACGTCCAATACACTGCAATTTTTATCTTTCCGCGAAGAAATTTATTCATAAATTAAGTCGCAGCCTGTTTTTCTTATACGGCGACACTTTCGAATCATTTTCAAACTTATTTCATATATCTATAAATATGTATGAAAAGCAGAGAAAATGGAATCCGCGCTTTCCATCTTTAACAACCTTGAAGGCAGGAGCGATGGCAGCGGCGTTAGGAGGTTCACATTAGCATTTCAAATTGTTATCCCGAGCATCTCCTGCTGGGTAGTAAGTAGCAAACAGCTACTAGAGCTACTTGTTTTGCATATGTACCTAACATGGTGGATGGTGCTTTTTCCCAAGAGTGGTTTACAGTGTGAACCGGTGCTTACAGCTACCTTGATGACGTATCAACACGTAGAATTTAATTAACTGATTATCCTTGAGAGCCACGCTGTTATCTGATACTATGTTTTGGGCTCGGATACGATCCAGGACCATTTTGAAGTCTAAAAACATACGACTTTGTTTATTTATTGCCATTTGGATAAATTCTAACAATCTGAAAGAGGACCCCTTTTAAATGTTACTCATGCGCTTTCTTCTGGCATGATATCTATTTATTTGTGCCAAGTTACTCTATGTCTACAAATTGTGCTAACAACATTTTATGTCACCATATTAACTTGAAAAATGCATGTTATTGAAATACTACGAAATTTCAGTACAGCACATTATCAAATGATCACACGTATTTGTTTGGGTTGTTCAATTATTAGTCATGCTAACACATTCCCGTCGGGATATGTATAGTATTATCTTTTGCTTGACGTAGGGCACATTTACGAAAAATAGTAATTTAATAAAAAAATAGTAGATTCAAGAAAAATATTTAAAACATCCAACTGTATAGAATATATACTCGTAAAATAGTAGTAGTTTTACACTATGTTGATAGAAAATATTTTATAATTTATAAAGTATAATGATAAAATCTAAGTCTGAATGAATCTAAATACTATATGTAGCTAAATATAAACAAAATTATTATTTACGGAAATGATCAATATTTACGGTGGATCGATTTGATTTGCGATTGAATTTGCAAGAATAATATAAAAAAAATAATTTCGCTACTCTGATCTGTCTATGAATGTCGGAGCAATTTCAATAATTCAAATTGTTTTAACCATACATATGGTATTTTGACTATGCATATCCTTTTGTCGTTACGTTTGAAAATCTTACAAATTATTTTAATTGAAAATCATTAGAAAATACGAAGTTTTAAACCGTATTTGCAATCAAAAATAGTTATTATTTGATATTTTGCTAAAGAACATGAACTTCGGGTAAAAATTTCTCAAAAGCATAGCATATGTGTTGCGATCCATAATGAGTTAATATGGAAACTAATTTGTCGCTCTATCAAAAAAAGGTAATCTGAATTAGAGCATTATAATGTTATTAATATTTATTTATTAGCTGGTATCCGGCGCGTTGCTGCCACATAAGTAATAATTCTAAAAATATTGTTTGAAATTTGAAAGAGTTATCTTGTTTAATTAGGAATTATAGAAATAATTAAATGTATTTCTTTTCGATAATTAATACATTTATTGAAAATGATTGATATATAATGGAAAATTATAAATGATATGAACAAACATTGATTTTTATATTTAATATCTACTGTAAGTTAATTTTACTATACTTATATTATTGAAGAAAGTGCAATCAATAAGTTGACAAAGTTTTATCGCAATCGAATGAACGGTATGGCAGCCCATAAAATACGAACAAACAAATTCTTATTTTGTATATCAGATTATGTTTATGTTACTCGCACAATCTTTAACAATAAGTGAACGAAGTTTAATGGAAATCAGATGAACGGAACGGCAGCGCATTACATACGAACAAACAGAAACTAGTTTTTATACATAAGATTAATACATTGTAATGATTATCCTCAAAATTAAAAAAATAAGGAAAGAACTAGTATAAAAGATGAAGGGTTCACTATATTCAAAACAATTATTCTTTAAGAATGTACCCTAAAAAAAAAATTAAATTGAAAAGTAGCTCCCAAGACAAAAAAGGCTGGGCATCCTTGACATTTGGTATATAGCAGTTTGAAGAATTTATAATAAAATAAATGTTGCATGCGACATTATGTATCGTTGTCCCGCATTAAGAGGGTTAAGGCGTTGAGTCCTTTATCAGACAATATATTTTTTTAGGGGTTTTTATAACAGTGGATGAGATTTTTAAATAGGAGATGATTTATGAGCTAGTGGCGAAATTATCATAATTTTAAAATTATGTTTTTTAAGAACTGTTGCTAATCAATCATAAATAGACTTATCAACTTTCATAATGAGATTATTAATAAATGATAAAGTTATTGTCTTAATGGTAACTAATATGTAGGTCATTTTGCACATGATTTTGATGTCAAGAATAGAGGATGATCGATCATTTTATTGCCAATCAATCAATTGAATCTAATCCATACAAATAGGCGGAAGTCATGTTATATATCGTAGAGTGTGCTTGTTATTAGTATTGCTTTCAACTATTAAAAATATAATAATTCAATTAATCAAGCAATCTAATTTATTTGCCTATTTTTCGCTTAAGAAAGTTTTATGATAATTTTAATGCAAAAAAACTCATTTTTTAACTTTAAATTATATAATATATTTTAATGAGTTGAAGTGTTGGGATCTATATACATTTGACTTGGTCCAGTTTTCCTTGCATTGCTCCATGGAGTATAAGATTTGGATAGAATACGTTTTCGTCTAATTATAATAATTTTTCAATTAAATTATGGAAGCTGTACTTTTGGACGCTTAAAATTCATTTAAATGCCAAGAAAACATTTCAACTTTTTAATATCAGCGATAAAATGGAGAAACGGTCGAAAAACTCTTCGTACATTGTAAAGTGAGAGCATTACACATAAGAGAAAGTACATTGAAGTCTCGTATAAGCGGCAAGTGTTGAGTGTCTTATACGAGATAAGAAGTTTTACAAACTTAAGAAAGCTAACCGCTCAGAACAGATACATTTTATAAATTTAACGAAAATATTTTCATACTTGAGACTTTTTAATTTTAACCGCAAAACATCTATGTGTGTTGATTGTATACGTGAACGTATACGGTGTGGCGAATATGAATGTCGAGTACGTCACTTTAATCACATTTTGTCACAAAGAGCTTTGAATTTCACTTACCCCCCTTCGAAGGGAGGTTTCCCTGGTCTGTACTAGGCTTGAGGGCTGAACCCTAAATGCGACAACAATTCTAATTAAGATGATTAGGGGGGCATGATAAACGTGTTTTACGCGTGAACCACCCCACGTAATTGCCCCAAAGATTCAACACTGAAGACTTTGACATGTAGAAGACTATCCTATAGTCATTGTGAACTCTTTGATTCAACACTATTTTTTACTTGGCTTCTCAGATTATAATATATTCAAGTGAATAAAATCATACAATAAATACATTTAGACTCATAAGATTTCGATCCTTCGATCAACCATTTGATCAATTGTTTGCAGTCCAACAAAAATATTTTAATTTAAAGCAAACTTGATATTTAAATCCAAGAACTGATAATAAAAGCCTGTTTATGTTTATGCACTTATCAGTCATAGAGCATATTTATCAAATACATCCAATAATGTTGCCCGTTAAGTCCATTATTATAACAATACAAGCGTGTGTATTTACAATAGAAAATTATTGATATTCATTAAAAATCGATTAATTTTGTTAGAATTTTTGCTAACTTTCTATGTTTCTATAAATATGTGTTTGTATTTTAGGAAATTATAAGGCCATTTTGAGCATCAAGTTTTTCGCTCCAAATAATTAATATAAATTAGAATGAATATGCATTTAATTAATAGTTTTGCCTTTCGTTAAATTGTAGCTATCGGTCCAAATGGGTTAGAATTGAAGCACTTTCAAGTGTATCGAATGTGGTTCCGGGGTTGAAAGGATGCTCCCCATCAAACCGTAGCCCTCTCCTTGTTCGTCCTCTGTGGAAAGTGTTTCGTTTGTCGTCATCGGATGAATTAAAAGCTTCCACTAAACTTCTCAACGAATACACCCTACTCCAGGAGTAGAATTTGCAATATACACTTTATCAGTAAAACCTGACGACTGAGGGTTGTATCGAATTGCGTGAGGGGGCGTGTGGAGGTTGTATTTTAGCCTATTACGATTTCGCCAGAGGATAAACCCAATTTCGTCTAGTTGGAAATAATCCTCGGATTATATTGCTAATTATGTTTTAGAGTCTTTTGTATACATTAAATAATATGTGTATAGCTTGTTCACGTTGTGAGCCTTTAACTAACAAGTTCATTCCACGGTGGGAATGATTATCTTGATACATTTATGTAGATGAAATCGGATTAGGTGAAAGTAGCAAATATAAATGATTTATTTTAAAATAATTTTATGTTGATAATATTAGTTGCTACGGGGATTAGTAGTAGATAAACGCTTTTATGTTCAGAAATGATTTTAAAAAATGTTTTGAAATTCAATCAAACTATGCAAGGAATTGGCTAACTTTGAATTTTTAAGTTATGAAAATTTTATGTAAAGATTATAATAAAAATAATGTGACATCACTGGAAATTTACAGGATGAAATTATCCTGCGAATCCCTGATGAAAAAATACTACGCCTTTCAGATAAAGCTTTTGTGCAAAGTATATCCCACTTCGGCTCACCCAGATGACGCCAAAGCAGCACTCATGTGATTAAATTGATGATCAGACGCCGCTGTGCGATCTGTTCCGGATTTTCTGGGTCTAACCACACAGAGACTGTCATTTACCGATATTTTAACCCCACGAAGAACGCTATGCGCAGAGCGTCCAGGTGCCCACCCTTTTTGCTCTGCGCCCTCCAGAGGAAGCAAGGTTTCCGCAGGAAGATCGGGTTCAGATCACATGTACCTCAAGGTGCGTTGGAGGAGGAAAGACAAATGTTATTCTAAATACAAAGGAGCTATATAATGGGGTTACTGCCATCACAAGTTCAAACTCAGTTTAAAGGGGGCTGCAGCAGATGACAGACTGCAGGGGCTACGTTCTAGTTTGGGGCTAGGTTCTGCCCTGTATGTGCTAGGGTGTTGAGAATAGTGGTGATGCTTTTGACACAGACTCCTCCAACTTCTGTAATCAGCAGTTCCACGCACCTATTTACGGGTATGGTGCACAGGGTGACCTGCGTACCCAACTCATGTTAGCTGAGCTACCTCAGCAGCATTTTATGAGCAAACTTATGAGGCTACTTCTGCGAACCTCTACTCCACATCATTGCCCCAGTGGTTCGAGCGTTGCCCACGGGCGTAGGTTTGCCTCCCCCCTAGGCTTTTATGGGTGAGCATCATGGAACACCCACCCAGAAATCGATGACTAATTTGTTTCGATTTATTTGAGATATTTATTTGAGTTGTTGGTCCTTCTTCTGATTTATTGCCCATTAGGAGATTTATACCAGGACATTAAATGTATGGTCACTTTAAAAACCACATAAAAATACGCTCCTGAAAATCTTCCGAAGTCATTGCTATTATGAATATGGAATCACAAATAAATTAAAATATACCTTATATGCTACAGAATACAAACACAATGGATTTAAGATATGCTGCATACAAATTAGAATTTACACAATAAGTAAAATACCTACTTGTGAAAATTTTATTTTTTCTAATTTAGTTAACTCTTTTCGCCCATGTTAGTCTTTTGAATTGCATGAACTGTAAATGCAGGATGCATTTTATCATTTTTCCCAGCCTTCGTGGTACTTAAACGCCTGAAAAGAATTTATATGGAAATTCTAAATAAGCATTTTTCATACACTACTACTCCCACATTAAAGTGTTTATTCCGCCTCGAGCTTTTTTCAGTCGCTTGGTGATAGAGCTACTACAAAAAGCTTAATTAGCGCGTTGAAAGTTACTTAACACTATTTGCCATTTTTTGCTGTTTATTTTAATACAGTTCAAGAAACTAGAGATATTTCGATGGAAACGAACTTTCAGCCAAAATATACACTCCAAAATAGCCATATGTACCTGAAGGCCAGCGTCGAAATAGATTTGTATATTTAAACTTCAATAATTCTTCATTGGCGTTATGACGACTATTCCAGATATCTGCAATATGTATTTTAGACGCGTTTTATATTTTCCGAATATACAAGCTGGACGTCTCATTAGTGATACTATTTTAGAATGTCAGCACGTTCAGCTAAGTTTAACTGGGCAGTTGTACGCAGTAAAATATTATTTTGGACTCATTGATATTTCAATTCTAGTTATATATATCACCAGTTTATTTTAAAGCTGTAATACAGCATCAGTATTCTGTGATCGATTCTCATATACAATGCAATAAAAAATGCAAAAAGGGAACACACGTTATTTACTATTGAAGACAATATTTGATTTCTGAGCGTTCCCCTCGGAAGAATAATATTTAGATAAATATTTTACAAAAACTTAATTTTTTTAAAACATGTAGCAAATTCTTATCAAAAATGTTTTACTCCTCATATTTATATAGGAATGTTTATACGATCTTTCGTAATATTTAGTCTGTCTTCAATAAAACATAAAGAAAAGGAGGTTATTCAGTAAATTGGGACTTGACATAATAAAATTGACTCATGACGCACACTCGAGGATGGTTTAATTTACTTCTGATATTTTTTCATAGTATTCGTAATATTTGTGCAAAAGTGACAACTATTAAAAAATGCAAAAACTTGTGAAATAAATACTGATATAATGATTGAAGGAAATAACTGATTAAAATAGTAAAAAACACTATAGCTCTATTTCTAAACCATTACATCCAACGGCTCACTATCTTGATGATCTGACACCAGTGTAATTTGAAAAACATGCCAGATACTATATTACTACACTACATTTTATCCTTCAACTAGGAGATCCGCTGGGTGAGCATTTCAAATGAAACACGGAGGTTATGCTACTTTCACTATCGAGCGAATGAGGGGGTGAACGTATCGTATAGACAGAATTGATGTAACCCATTCCTGTGAATGGATATTGAAGAAGCCTATACTCCTGCAGTGGACTGTTTGTGGCTGCACTATGATGTTGATGATGATGACATCCCTTTTATCTTTCGGGTGGGTGTTAGACTTCATGATGTCCTTGTGGGTAACAGCTGAACCTATGGGGTTAAATGGTCCCACCACGTATCTCCGTGCCCACGCTGTGACCAATTTACACCTTTCATTGTAGACACACACTTATAATAAAAACGTACGCACCAGGCGTAGAAGTCAATGAATCAGGTGTTGCTGGGAGTGTTGTCCTGCTCCACCGTGGCTGCTGCAAGTATTTGCAGGGAATAAGGGGTATGAGTTGGGTATGTAAATGTATGTGTACCCGTAAAGTGGAATGTGGAACTGCTGATTAGAGAAGTAGATGCAATCTGTGCAAAAGGCGTCACCACTATCCTCGACAGCCTTGTGCATACAGTTGAAAACAGCTTTAGGCTGGACAGTGACTTTGGGTGGTAGCTCCTTTGAATTTAGCTTAATCTACTTCTTTTCTTTTCCAACGAGCCTTCTGGTGCATGTGATCTGAAGCCGGTCTTTCTGCACGAACCTCGTCTCCTTTGGAGGGTGCAGAGTAAAAGGGGTGGGCACCTGGAAGCTCTGCCCGTATTGTCTCTCGTGGGATTAAAATAGCGGTGGTTGACATTTTAGACTAGTCCGGGGAAACCCGGAACAGACCGCACAGCGACGTTTGAAGACTCTCCACATCTATCAGTTGCTGTCTGTTAAATTTACATCCTCTCTTACTGTTAATGGTAATTCATTATTGGTAGATGTTACTAATAATGATAATTATAGCCCAAATATATATTTTTAAGATTTTTGACTTCACCTGTTATAATAATGGGAATTATTTTTAATATTCAATATTTTACAGATACAAATATTTTTTCATAACTAAAAATCGACCAGTGTTTCTCAAACAGCGGCCACCCTTGAGCATGATCATTCAAACAATTTGTTTATGCTTATGCAAATTCATGCGATGGCTTATTTTGCAGTTATGTAAGAGCTGCATTTTTCGCTCTTGCATTATTCATATTGCGGTCTGGTTGCACCTGTACATGTTTTGTTCTAATTAAAACGTGGAGTGGCGCAATTAAAATGCAATTATTCCTGATGCAGAAGTCGAGATGCACTGGACAGGCCACTAGAAGACACTTGTGGAAATAAGAGCTGATGCCTCCGCTTAAAATCCGTCCGTACGACATTGTTGTTTTAATTGCTCGTCGTTGACATTCTGCATTGTTCAAAATCCGCAAATGCGCAAATTAATGGCGAAACTTTAGATATACGTAATATTTTCTCTATCTTTTCAGCAGCGCGTGTGGTTTGGGCCACGGCTGGTGGTGAAGCTAAGTTACCTTGCGACGTCAGCATTCCACACATCAATGATGGCATCGGCACCATTCTTTGGTTCAAAGACTCCATCGGGATGCCGTTGTATAGGTGAGCTATATATTTTTATTTTTGAGATCTTCCATCACGCCAATAATTAAAAATTCATTAGATAAGTCACGATCTTGTGTAAGTGTCGTAAAATGTTATTAAAGCATCCTTGTTGCTAAACACGACTAAAATGGACCATAAAAGCACTTATCAAGCATAATGCTCCATGGAAAATTTGAAGCAACTTGAGATACATAAATAGTCCAATTAAAACCGATCATTCAAAATACTAATTCGTCGATATGATAACCCTGTAAAATATGTGCTTAAAATATATTATCCAATATAATTTATTTGGTATGCTGTTGATAAAAATACTTATGCAAGACATAATAATTTTACATTGAAAATAACAGAAAAACAATCCACAATATAAATAATATGATTAGCACAATTCTTCAAAAATATCGGACGTTCACGTTTACCAGTAACGACATTATCATGAAACGGCAAAGAAATTAGTGTGTTTATATTTAGACGTGTTTACTTTCATTAGATGACAAGACTGACAAGGAAGAGCTTTCTATTTACGTCCGATGGACAACTGCCAAGTAAATAAGCTTAAGTGAAATCCAAAGAATTCGCTAAACGGCCGATCAATACGTATACAATGTGTGATAATTCCCATCAGATCAAGTGTTAATCGTGACTGAATTTTATTTAGAAATTCATAGTGCAACCTCAAAAGATCTACCGTATATTGTTGATAATTTATATTTTGAGGAACGTGTTTATGAGTCATGGATTCGTCGAACGTTAAAATTTTACGTCACTCTTACTCATGTGCTGGATTCGTGCTGTTAAAAATTAATTTGGCAATAACATACGGGAGATAAAACGATGCTGCAAGACGTGAGAAATTTTCGAAACAGCATAAAACACTATTAACGAGATAAAATAAATACGGCATCCAAAGAGTTAAATGCACCTTGATATTAATGGAAATTTTGTTTATAGTAATTTAAGTTTGAATATATAAAAGCAAAAGAGACGAATGACTGCGAATATCTTATTATATGCATAAGGCAAGTGAACGTTTGAATAACATACTAATTAATTAAATGTTCTAAAATATTGCAGTGACTTTGTTTTAGATTGTTGAACAATGAAATAATTTATTACTTTTTCGCGTTTTTCAATTGCTATTTTAAAAACTTCATCTGGTTTTGCGTCAAAATATTATATGTACAAATATGATTTTCGACTTCAGTTGTGTTCCGAAAGCATTTATCTTTTAAAGAATGTGCCAAAGATCGAAAAAGATGATAATCCGTCAGAGCAAGGTCTGGCGAATATGGAGGTTGCGGAAATTCTTCCCATTATATTTCCCTGATTTTTTCAGTCGTCTTCTTCGCCTTAATCCAGGTTCTTCGGGTCGTCAATCCAGGCTTCGTAGTCGGAAATATATACTATAAAAATAATCGATTGTCAATGGATCACTTTCACAACACTCAATTAATACGTATCATTTCACAGCACTAAATATTATACTCGTATATTTAAATAAACAAAATCGAATTATTATAGAAATTTTGATTTGGGTTTGCATTTGACATATCAGTAAATCTATTCGATTGCGCAATACTGCAAATAAAATATGAAATGTGTTGGAATGAGTTGATTCCCCGTAATCACTAATAAACTTTAATGGTCCATCAGAGGGTACATCTGAGTGATATGCTATAATAGAATCACTATGTCCCCTCTCAAGACTGAGTGCAAAGGGTTAATAGATAACGCCTAATTGATTTTCTTATTGGTGAACGGCAAAAAAACTTCTCATTCGAGAAGTCTAATACCGTTGTTTTTAAAAGTAATTTTTCATTGCCTGCAATGGGCTCACGTTAATAACGCTTGATCTGCCGAATTCTGTAAACTGAAATTAATAACGACTTAAAATTCCAATGCTTAAGACGCCATGGATCCTATTATCTTTATGAATTGGTAACATTAAAGATCAAACTGGAGTCATCCTTTGCATAATTTATCATTCGGATCTATTTTACTTGCGCAGGGCCCTTGGATCAAATCATTGTTAACTGGGACGAGCTGATGAAGCAATTGAATGAAATCTATACTCACCAAGAATTGGGCTCCCACGCTTGATATTATTGAGGCAATCGTGATTAAGCAAAAGTATTTCTGATTGAACTCCATTGCGATGATTTTGCGACTGTCGCGAATAGTTTTATTTATTATTTCAATAAAGCCATATTATATTTCAGGAGCAAACATGCATGTGGCGTGACATGCGCTTTGTTGAATTATAATCGATTTGTGGTATTGTACAAAATTAATGATATTGATGCCATTTGAGAAACAATGATATGGCAAAACGTCTATGCAATTGTTAATATATTTATTTAAACGAAGGTCCAAAATTAAGGCTGAAATCATATTCGATGTAGTTCGTTTGTAATCAGGCCTATATGATAATTAGCATTTATAAGTAAATAATTTTGAATAAAAATGAGCAAAATATTTCTTATATCTCGAAAATCTGAAACTTAGTATCCAAAGCAAATGTACATCTCCAACCCAAAACATTTTTAAAAACATATGAATGTCATGAAAAATTATGTCAAAATAGTTGACAATGGTTCCATAAAAGGGATTACTAAAAGCCATCTCAAAAATAAGAAAAAAATTGGACTTGAAAAAGGCTACAATATAATTATTTGCAGGAGGTATCTAAGACAATAATTTCACTATAATACCAGCTCCAGGATTTTTTGTGTGATTTATCATTTTTTTTAGATTTTCTCATCTTCCACAGCTTCATCAAATTTCATTTCTTACGTACGATATTTTCTAAAGGTTTTTTTCCCTGAAAAAAAAAAACACATCACTCAATAACTTTGTAGGATTGACAAATCTATATGATTTATATGAACTTATTGAGTGATGCGTTCGATAGATATTTTTGCTAATGAAGTAATTTTTGAATATCTTATATGTCATTTGATGCATGCTAACATATTTATGCGATAATTTGTAATTTTGGGTAAAAATAAGAATGATGTTCTAATACTAGATTGTACATTGGTGATTTTATTTTGATGTTTCTAGATAAAACATACAATTCAAATTAATGTATCAATATTTTATCAAATGCTCAAAATTATTTATACTCAATATTGAAACCATTTAACTTTCATTTTTCTTAAGTTTCCATATCTGTTTTGCGACGTATTTAAAGAGAATTAGTTGTCCCAGTCTGACTTTATTAATATTCTGAAGATTTACTTCTTCAGAATTAAATATTTCTCAGAGGGTAGATTGTTTATATAAAAAAAGAAGCAAGAAACTAGACATAACTTGAATTGATGACGATTTACCAAATATATCAATATTTCCGATCTTCTAAAATTCTTAGGATGGTACATATTTTTCTACAATCTAGTCTCAAATGCCAGGAAATAATCCATGCTATAATTATATTATATTTGTGATATTCGATTATTAAAGGTAACTCATGATTTTTCTTATATGCGATTTGAGTCAGATTAGCAATTAATAGCCATTACCTTTTCTTACATTATAATAATTTTAATATACTTTGTATAGCAAGGATGTCAAATCCTTTTTGCCTTGGGAGATTATTTTCATTTTTAAATAGTCTCAAGATCGACTTCTAATATGATCGACAAAATTTTGCTTTAAAATCGACCAATCGATCGCGATCGATCTGTTGGGCATCTTGTATAGTATGGTTAATCATTAGCATTTATTCTCTGATATTAATCCTTTAATATTAAGGATTTCATTTAATTAGTATAAAACGGGTTTTTTTTAAATGTAGATATATTTTGGATAAGAAAAATATGGGTTGATATTTAAATATTCTAAAAATTACAAAAATTACATAATTGAAATATAATTTGAATGAGAAATATCATGGATTTAAGACTTTTTTGGTTCAGTAGTTACAAAAGCTAAAACACAAGTCAAATCTTGGCCATCTTTTGTCAGTAGCACTTCTGCTCTGAAATCACCATATGGAAGAGGCACAGTCACTTTACCATCGTACATTATATCCTTAACATCGTATACCCCCTGTAAAATATAAATATTAAATTTTAGATATTCTTATAAATACACAATATTTATTCCTTGATAATGAACTCGATAGATGGTTCGAAATATCGGACGAAGGTAAAAATTCGTTTCCAATTTAAAAAACATAAATGCGATCGAATACTCAGTATTTCCAAACATATTGATAATTAAAATCATAGATATACCTTGCCAATTGGACAATCTTCAGTTAAACCCAAGTTAACCAGAATCTCCTTGAATTGATCCCCTACGTATTTCATGAAAAACTCACACGCATTAGGTTCATTTACGTCCAAGAAATGTGGTTTCCACCCTCCATCACCCCATTTAGCAACAGTCAAATTCACCTTAAAAAAAGCATTAGCGATTCAAATTTGTCAATTTTTAAGATATATGTTAATTCATGAAGGCAATCTCCATATGACATAGAGGCAATTAATTGCCTATCACATATGATTATATTAGAATGAAATATTTGGAATAAGATATCGAAGTAAATATAATAGCAGTATTTTTGCAAATGAATTACACAAATGTGATCATACCTGATATTATAGATCATTACAATGTTTATTGTTTTCGATTCAGGAATCCGTGCTAAAACTGGATCGAGACCTTCGATCAAAAATATTAGTGCATCCAATTAAAAAAAAAATACTCACTGGTACGTTTTCGTCGAAATCCATCGTCAAATTTATATGCCCATTGATTCCAGAATGAGTTCGATTCAACTTTTTGAGATAAAGCTGCACACTAGCTCCGGGTGCATCTTCGCCGCATTTTTCCAATCGCTTAATTATCAAATTAGCTGGCCCCTAAGACAGGTAAAATCGCTTTAATGATGTGTACCATTGAAAAAAAATTGCGTTTAAAGTGATATCTTACTAGAAATTGGCTAATGGCCACTGGGACAATTACAACGAGGCTCAATAAAGCGTAATTCCGATGATTATTCATTCTGAGGAGTTGTACAACTGCCGTTGTTGAGGGACATTTTGTGTTATATACTAGCAATGTTGAAAAAATTGCGTTCAATAATGCATCGCGTGATGCACATTATAGTCGTCCACAATCATTCTATATCGTCAGTTTAGATCAAATTTGCACGTCAATGATTTTAACCCTTTGGCTGCCACTATGTTTTTCAAAATAGATTTGAGCTGAAGAATATTTAGCTGACGAATATTTAGCAATTAAAAATATGTAATATTACGAGATGATTGTTTGTTATCTTTTTGTTTGATGTTACTAGTGTGCGAGTGAGATGCACCAAAAGTTCCAGGTTGTTTTTATTTTTTCCAGGAATAGATAAAATTTCTTGCCTAACTAATTATTGTTTATTCGTTTTCTCCCCGACGAAGAACTCCAAGATTCTCAACTATATTTTTTTGAATCAACACCTCGACAATGCATCTCATCTATCACTAATTGACGTGGTATGATCAGTAAGATATTCGAAAAATTATTTTTTTAGCATATCCTGATCTGTTTGTATATTATCTTCGTCTAAATTCGTAAGTCTTTTTCGTTTTCATATTAGTTATTGTTTGAGAAGTCACAATCAGAGAAGCTCACACAAATATGATGTTGAAAACTGCAACAAAATTTTCAGTGGCTTCATGTAGAGAGCTGGATATTCCTTTTGGACAGAAATCCTCCATGGTCATTTTGGAAAATGTGACTAATTCTTCTTCTTCGGCGTATGAAAATTCACAATACGATGTATCAATCGTAGCAAATGGAATTCGTATCCAGTCAAAATTTTCTATATTTAAGGAAGAAAAATAATGTGCAATATTTTCTTCCAATAAAATTAAATGTTTTATTAATGCGGAAATAATTCCCTCGGGAATGTTTTCGTTGAGCGAAGGAAACATATCTAATTTTTTATATTATTCGATTTTTCCAAAGCGTTATTTTTTTTTAAATCCTGTCATTTTATTAATGGATGTCAAAAAAAATCGTTTTTCCTTGAATGCTTGTGTTAACTTTATTTAAGTAATTAAAAAAAATGCTAAATATGCCACTTTAGCATACCAATCATTATTCTGAAGACGTTTTACAAAATCATTCATATCTTCATTTCGAAAAAAGATTAAAAAATCATTCTTAAGTTCTTTAAATGGACACCAAACTTTACCTTTAGATAAGCTCCTGAATTCAGTTTGAAAAAGCAAACACTCGTAATTAGCTCCCGTAGAAATGCAAAGATTTTTAAACATGCGTGTTTTTAAAGGTCTTAATTTTATGAAATTCACCATATTTCAACTTGATCTTGTACAGGTTTAAGTGCTGCTGGTAATGATTTCGAAACTAAAGATTCTCTGTACAAAAAACAGTGCGTAGTTATAATATTAGGGTTTCTTGTCTTTGCAAGGGTAATAAATCCTTTGATTAAGCCTACCATTGAAGGAGCACCATCTGTATAAATTCTAACACATAACTCCCATTATATTTTAAATTATTCTAAATATGAAGAAATAGAATCAAAAACATCTTGTCCCGTCGTATAAATCGTCGGAAATATCCAAGCTTGTCTCTTAATTTTAGTATAGTCTATGTTGGATTTTATTCAATTTCAGCACGCAGGATATCGTCATCCACTTTAACCTTTCCTAAACTATTTTCTGAACTAAAATTTTCACTTTTAAATTGTTTAAACTATTTTTTGCATTGAAAAATAGTGAGAGATTCTCCGAGTGTATCGCAAATATTTTAAATTGCAGTTTTTGCATTTTTTTTTAGATATTCGTACAGTATGCAATTTCGCGTTAATTGTTTGTTTGGCAAAAACTCCACCACCGTGCTTTGAAATTTTTTTTGTGTATAAAACAACGTTCTCCAGATGTTAATTGACTGACAAAAAAAATATATTATTAAAGGAGTGATTGAGATACAACTGATGGTCAAAAAGTAAAAATGAAAAAAAACGACATTTGTAACTGGACAATCTAATATTATCATTATAAAAATATTGATTTAAATAACGGAAAAAATGTCTTCAACCAGTGATGCTCTGATGCACATAAAGTATGATGACATAGTCGACGTCGATAGTAGTCCTCGACTTGATCTACGATATATAGTATCTTAGCAGTTTGTGGGTTAGAAACAGCATTTGCATTGATGACGTCCTCTGAAAGATGCGCATTAAAATGCAATATAATGCATTTATGTTTAACCCTATAAGCCTTGGTAATTGATTGCATAAAATATGTAGGAGTGATATTATAATAGGGGTTGAGCAATACTTTTAACAAATTACGCCCTCATGCAGATTGTGCGCATTCGTGTTTTCTTCCCAAATAAGTCATCGTCGTTTTGGCGTTTGATCTTGTTACTTTTATTGTACATGGAATTTATTACTTAATAAATTATTTTTAATTTACTATTGATTAACGTAAATTTACATACAAAATTTTGATAATGGACCTTAGATGCGAAATTAGTTTTGCGCTTCTAAAAGATACTTTAATCACAAATAAGTTCCTTGTAGTTAATTTATCAGCATATTTTTATTTGATTATTTGCTTTCTAAATATGAGCTGGACCAAGGCAGTTTCAAATGATCAATCAATGGTCAGATAAAATCAAGAGCTTCTCTCTATTTACTATGTGAAATCACATATAAATATAATAATTTTTATATCTAATATCTTACAATTTTCAAACCAATATAACAAATAAAGTAATGATTATCATCTGCATTGTTTATATTATGAAGCAATTGTCTCTTCAGTAACATGTTTATTAACATAATTGATAGTTGTTCATAAGAGCGTAAAAATAGAATTCAGCTGAATTTCTTTTAAATAATTGTTATTTATTTTTAGTTGTTGTAGTAGTAGTTGAAAATATTTAAATAGAAATAGTTATTTTATATATTTATTACGGTTGTTGATGTCTAGTTTACAATTATTATTTTTGTTTTACATTTGAGTTTTAATTTAAAAAAAAATACATTTTTAGGTACATTAATTCATATGGGAAATAAAGAAAACAAAGAACCCCTTTACGAAAATATTTCTATAAACCAAAATAAATAGCACAATCAAACATTTTTATTTATATTTGGCACATCCATAATATTATATTAGGTATAGGGCGAATCAATCAACAGTAAAGTAAAAGTTCGTTAAAATTGGAACGAACGCTGCATCGATGGAAAATCAATTGTAGCGCCCCATTTCTGCCAAACCACGGGTTCAAGTCCACGAAATTAGTGCTTCCCACTTCTATATTGTGTCTAAAGTTTATATTAGGTTGTGCCATAAGTTTCTTTCGCAAATGAACACAGATCTAATCATAGCCATGGTTGAAGAAAATTCGCGATATACCGTTCGCGAAATAGCTAACAAAATAGAAATTCCACGAACATCCGTCCATAATCATCTGGCAAAATTGAGCTACATCAATTGTTCAGATGCGTGGCTACCTCATGAACTGACTGACTCAAATATGCTTCAGCGTATTTCAACATGCGATCTTCTTCTCCAACGACATAATAGTCAACCTTTTTTGAAGATACTTGTCACTGGAGATGAAAATTGGATACTCTCTGAGAATATCCAACGTAAACGGTCTCGGACCAAGGATACAGAAGCTTTAACTGTAGCTAAACCTGGCCTACATCCAAAAATAAAAATTTTCTATGCATTTGGTGGGACTGGAAGGGGGTAGTATATTATGAGCTACTTCAGCAAGCTGAAACGATCAATTCAAGAAAATATTGTTTCCAACTAGACAATCTAAAGGATACAGTTGCCAGAAAACGCCCAGAATTTGCGAACAGACGAGGGCGTTGTTTTTCATCACGATAACGTCAGACCTCATGTGTCTTTGCTCGTCAGAAATAAATTATTATCATTTGACTGGGATGTTTTACCTCATCCTCAATACTATCCGGACATTGCCCCTTCAGATGAGATTGCCCTTTCATTGAAAATTCTTTAAGTGGTCAAAATTTAATTTAAAAAATGTACCTTGATCAATATTTTGCCAACAAACCTGGGAAATTTTGGCAAGAAGGCATTATGAGGCTTTTGTAGAGATGGAGAAAGGTAATAGAACAGAATGGATCATATATTATTCAATAAATTTTGATGTAATACGATTTATTGTCTATTTTTTTTCTTAATATGAAAAAGAAAGAAACTTATGGGACACCCTAATATTTTATTTTTTAATGTGGGATTTTTACTCGATATTACTAGACAAGTCGATTGCTGGATCAATCTGATTTTTCCGATTTTTTTCCTTCATTGAACTTACCTTTTTAGCGATTAATGTATTTAAAAGTTGATTTCAACGTTTTTGGAGATGTCTAATAGCTAATTGTCACTTTAAGAGCTGCTTTAATATGCTGCATAGAGTATGAAATTTGACGATTTTTGGGAGGTTTGCTCAGTGCAGAATGCTCTCATTATACTAAACATTTTTTCTTCTTATTTCTACATATTTTCTGAAATTTGATGGCTTATTTAATGGTTTCTATTAATATTAGCTTTGTCTTTGTCAAATTCAGCAGACATTTGATTTTTAATTAATGTGGGATTTTTTCCACTATAAATTTTAAGGGATGATACAAAAAATATTACAAATTTAATATAAATACTACCATTGAAATGTGTCAAAATATAATGAAAGTGTTTTTTTATTCAAAATATTATTTATTTTAGCTTTGGTGATACTTTGGCGCGGTTTTCACAGCGTATATATAATATATATTAAAATATGATCGCTAGTCATAACTCATGTAGATTTGAACCCAAGATGATTTAGTTACAAGTTACAAGCTTTTAATAACGATATATTACAGATAAAATGGTTGATTTACTGTCTCGTACGTACAGATTTTTATTTGGCACTAAATCTTTAAACAACTCGTCCTTTATATGTATCTAATATTTTTTCAAAAATACTTTTTAGGTTTGTGAAACAGTGCTTTTTTTTAAAACGTTTATATGATACTTAAGAATTTTTATATGCAAATGACTTGGACTAAATAATATGCCCATCATCTAAGTCAAAATCAATTCAAAAATGTATATAAATATATATTTCTCATGTTCAAATGTCTTAAACGTAGTAGAATTGATATGTGTGGAGTGGTAAACAAATAGTAAATTATACTTCATATGTATTATATAATGCTCCCTTTGTACAGGGACGACAGGGAAATTCTCCTCAATCTATCTCGATGAATTAACCAGAATGAAGAGCATCTTAATAATATAATTTTTAGAACATAATAAATTAAAAACTTTAGACGTATTTCTGTAACATGAAAAAAACTGTTATCTCTTATATTGTTTATATTATTTATTTTAAAATAAGGTGATTGCTCTGCCGCATCCTGTATTATAATGCTCCCAAGCTTATTTATATCCTATTCATAGTATTTGAAAAGGCTTCAATCACGTAAGTCTTACACTGTAAGGCATTTGCATGATATGAAAGGTAAAGACATCATGGACTATTTGCAATAAATGATCGATCAGTCTAAAATACTTGACTTAACATTGAAAATGTTAGATAATTTATGCTGGTTGTATAAGCATTAATAATATCCTAAATATATTGATAGAATCATATTTGCTGACGACTTAATGAAAACATAACAAAAAACATAACATCAACCATGAATTTCTCGTACAAAATCAGGGTCTTCCGTTCGGAATCCAAAATACATTTTTTCACCTTCTACGATCCCTGAAAAAAGTGCAATTGGTATCATGTTTTATTAGCACAGGTTCGACAAACATCTTTTGTTAAAACATTTTTTATTTGAAACTACCTTTAAACCGATTGCCTTCAAGATTGCATGTATGTGATCTGGTGCAAGATTCTTCATGATATCACAAGCGTTGTTGAAAACATTCGATTACCATCCCCCATCACCCCATTTTGAAATTGTTATGTTCATCTGTTGAAGTTCAAATTGAAAAACTATTACTCTGTTAAGTGTTAATAACATATGATTAGTATAAATATAATTATGATAATATTCACATATCATTTCGATCTATAATATTTGATGACACCGTATTCAATAACCAAACACGTTATATATGTATTAGTGATTGATTTAATATTCTTCTTCTTATAATGAATCATTAGAAAATTAGATATGAGTGATTTCCACATATTCTAGGTGCTTAGTTTTAAAATATGATAAATCACTATGAACTCTACAGCAATGATAGGTAAAAACAACAGGATCGAAGCGTAATACATTTCAGCTCAGAAATACGTTCTAACTGATAAATATCTAACAACTAAACTGAATTTTCAAACCAATATAACAAAAAGAGTAATAGATAACATCTGCATATTTATATTGTCAAGCAATTATCTTTCAATGACATGTGAATAGCTGATTGTTATATTATAATATACTAATTGATAGTTATACATGACAAAACAAACATAAAATACCTGGTGAATTTTATGTTAAACAGTCCATTATTTTTTTAAAAAATAAAATATTAACAAATAAATATTTGCAAACCAGCACAAGGTCCCATTGTTATATAAAAGTGTTATTTAATAAATAAATGAGCCAAAATCTAAGTGCAGTCGCACGAGTTGTGTTGGAAAGACATTAGCTAGTACCAAAGACTGGATAGGGGATAAAGTGTAGTTTCAAAGGCCATAAAATTGTATGTGACTCGATGACATTTTTTGCATTCATAAAATAATCAATTAATTTGAGTTGACAAAAAATTTGAGAAGAATTTAGAAGAAGAAAGAATCACAATCGAATTACAAATCTACACGTTGGTAGCATATTATTTGCTTTAATTTCACAGACAGAATATTTTTTTAAGTTTTTCCTTGGCATCTGCTATTATCGTGTGTGTTTCTCAGCAGTGTTCAGAAAATGTCACCCTTAGACTTGTTTTTGTTATGCTTACAATTAGCAAAAAAGTGCTTTTTTGAGTTATGTCGCTGCTTTATAATTTGTACAAAATATACCGATATGAATGATGTAAAAATAATCCAATTGATTGATGGTGTACATAAAAATTAATAAATGAAATAATGTGATGATAATGAATAAATATTATTTGCACCAGTAATAGTGAGGAAGTAGAGACTGAACAAACAGCGACTTGACGTTGCCCTCGGACTGGCCATAAAGATCCTCCGAGAAACGCTGTCAGACGTCTACACCTTTCACTCTGCACCTTCCAAAGGAGGCGAGGTTCAGGGAGGTTGGTTTCAGACTACGTGCACCCAAAGGTGTGTTGGAGAAGAAAGGAAGAGCTACCACGCGAGGTCACTGCCACCACGAGTTCCACCTCAGTTTGAAGAGGACTGTAGCAGAAGATGAACTGCAAGAGCTACCATCTTGTCGGTGTCATCTTTTGCACAGATTCCTCCTGCCCTCTTTGTAATCGACAATTCCACATTCCACTTTACGGGTATTAATGTTAGCTGGGTTACTCCAGCAGCGTTTGATGGGTAAATCGACAAGGCTGCTTTCGCGTACCTCTACTCTACATCATTACCCCAGGAGTTCGACTATTATCCACGGTCATAGGATTGTCTCCCTTCTTGAGATTTTATTGGTGGGTACCGTAGAGAAAGCAATTGTGATAAAGATGAATCTTTCAAAATTCTATACAATTTCCGTAACAAATGTTGGCACATGTAATTTTCGTCCATTCTTTTTGGAACCTGCGGTTTTAAAATTTGGACCCCAATAAAAAAAAACAACATGTCTTTTACTCGTATTGTTGAATAAAACACTCACTATTTAACTCTCTTTTAAGAAGATTCTCAGGGAAAAGGAAGAAATAATACAATTAATAGTTTATAAATATTATTTAATTATCAATACATAATTTTTTTTTCACATAAATACACTACAAAGTAAAATAACTTATTAGTTATATTTATGTAAAAAATATTTAATAGTTAATGTTTAAGATGTCTATTTTATATATATTTTTAAATTAAGCAATTCATAGGTAGAAAAAACAGGAAACACAAAACCCTTTTGTGCTTTTTATACCTTAAAAAAGATTTTTAAACCTAACTTTTAAATTAAAATAAATAGCAAATGTAAATATGTTCATTCGTAAACTTAAATAATATGCGGCATCTGGAAATGTATCTAAAATTATTGTCTTTGTTGTAATCACCAAGTGTTGATATAAGTCGATCGGTGTAATATTGGATTTATTTTACAAAATTTTGACGTGAATAAGTGTTAATATTGCACGAATCATTGATCTGTTATTTAAAAGTTGATTGAAAGCCAAAAAATCACTTCTTCTTCTTAAGATGTCATATCCAATATCGCACATAGGCAATCTCCATAAGAAATCTTATTAGGAAAAAGGATTTGTCATGTGGTGGTTTTCCATTTGCCACGTTGGATAGGATTATTTTAAAAGGGATTATAATTTTAGCGAAGAGAGATTGAGTCTATGAGCGAATGGCAAAATTTTTTATTTAAATTATATTTTAATAATTGTTGCAAATTTAATATCTCATTTACGGGCGTTCCTGCACGAATTTATTAATCGCCTCAGTATTTAATTTACAAATCCAGGAAATGATTGGTAAACCTGGATCGAACCAAAACCGCTTTAATTTTTATCAATATATTTAAAAGTTACTCTCAGTGATTGTCGGATATGTTCAAAAACCAGGATCACCAAAGCAGAGACGTCAATTTAAAAAAAGTTTTTTGGGGAAGTTTTCTCAGGGCAGAACATAAATTAATTAGGCGATAATTTGTGGATTCTATTAGGGTCCCACAAAGCAATTTATTGAATCATACAACAACAAAATAATAATGATTTGAGTCAAATTTTCTTTTTTTGTTTAGTTGTTACGAAAATTCTAATACAATTAAAATAAATACTATCTTTGACAAACATAGTGTCGATCATGAATTTTCCGTACATAAGCGGGGTCCTCATTTCGGAATCCATAATGTGTTTTTTCAACGTGTACGATCCCTGAAAAAAAAGCGCAATAAGTATCATATTTTATTAGCATCCGATAAAAAAATCGTCAAAACCTTTTTAATTGGACACTCTTCCTTTAGATCGATATCCTTCAGGACTGCATGTAATTGATTTGGCGCAAGTTTCTCTAAGAGAGCACAAGCGTTGTCATCGTAGGCATCGAAAATATTCGGTTTCCATCCTCCATCCCCCCATTTTGAAATTGTTATGTTAAGCTGTTGAATGTCGAATTGAAAAACGAATATTAGCGCCCCGTTGAAGGGTTAATTACATATGATTAGTATAAATATAATTATGGTAATATTCAAATATCATATCGATCTATAATATTTGATGATACCGTATTCAATAACCAAACACGTTATATATGTATTAGTGATTGATTTAATATAGTTGAAAAGTTATCATTATGTTATACTTAAATTATTTAAATGTATTTTTGTGTCATATTTGATTAGAATTACAACAAGTGCAGTAACATATTTATTATACGAATTTATAATCCCTGTTTTTTTGTATTTTTTCTTGCAATCATAAAATGGTAATAAGCAGATATTAGAGGGAAGTGGGCAGTTGAAATAATTTTAACGGATGAGTGATTAAAAGTAATGATTATGAACAACAAGATTGAATTTTAAATGTTATAGAAAATTAAAATTGTGTGAGTATTGTGGTTTAGAATATAATTGATGCATACCGCGACTTTATCATCAAAATCAAAGGGCAATATGAGCGTGCCATCGAGTCCGAAATGTGTTCTATTTATTTTGCGCATCGAAAAATCAATAGTTACTTCCAGTTTTTCTTCGATGCATTTTTCAAATCTTTCAAAATCAACATCAACAGGTCCCTAAAATGAAAATAATATGGTTGCAGTTTATATAATATGAAAAATTTATATAATATTTTAATATGAAAAATCACTATGAATTCTGCAAAAATGATAGGCAAAAACAACAGGAGCGAAGCGTAATACATTTCAGCTCAGAAATACGATCTCACTGATAAATAAACTCTATCTAATAAATTAACTCAATTTTATAGACATTATAACAAAAAGAGCAATGATTAACATCTGCATTGTTTAATTCTTAAGCAATTATCTTTTCAAAACAAACACATAATACTGGTGGATTTTTTGTGAAACAATATATTTGTAAAATAAAATATTAACAAGGAACTCTTTGCAAATCTGTACAACGTTGCTGATAAAAAAATGATGTAAAAATTTCCTTAGAAAATTTTGCAATTTTATTAAGATAAATTTAGATAATATTGGAAATATCATAATACTAAATCTAAACTGTGCTTTACGACTCCCACCATTTCTAGATCATAATATTTTGAATAAATACAACTTAATTAAAAATCATGTGACGTTTCCAGCGATCGAAGTATATAAAGCCTGCTTCCAATGATCATCAGAGATTTTCTTTTCACTTTCTCAAAGAACTCCCGTTGAAAACGGCTGAGGAGTTGAAGTGGTTTTGCATAATATTAGAGGAAAATAAGGGTATATTATTTTGTAGATAAGACCGCAGTGCTAGAGAGAGTCGAAAGCTTTTTCAATGTCGAGTAGTATCGTACTGGTGACTTTCTTCATGTTTAAGTTTTTCTAAGAATAATTGACCAATTTTGTCAAGCTAAGGCCATAAAGTGATTTTTATGAAAGTCGAATTGCTCATCTTTAATAATATTTGAACTAAGTTCATCCAGTTTATTAAGTATTCTTTTCGAGTAGTTTGTTTAGTGCATTAATAACAGTAATCGGGCGGTAATTTATGAAGTTAAATCGTTTTTGCTCGGCTTAGACACTGATATTTTATTTACTTTCAAACACAAGCATTGCGTTTAAATATTATTATCAAGGAAGTCAAGATTTAATATGTCGAAATCACTATCGTCGGATAGGGTCTTTCGATTTTCTGAGTGATCACGAATATTTTTCTGACGAGACGACGAGGAGGAGTTTGAAAGTAAGGAATTTGTAAAAATGTTTTTTGTCATACCTAGGACCATAATAAAACCTTTCAAACAGAATGCATTTTGGCAAAAACGATCTCATGTGTGGTGCAGCATTTTAAAAATGTGTGCATCAAAAATATTCGAACAAATTTTATTTTACACAATAAAATCTATCGAGAAATCAGAAAATTTCTCATGAAATGAAAAATCTCGATTTTGCATGATTTTTGAGAAAAAACACTACACATGACAATATGAAAAAATATTTCATTTGCAATTTTGTTAGATTTCTCATTAAATATTTATTTATAAAATTCATGAAATTGTACATTTTTTTTAAAATATAATATTGCTTCAATATTAAATTTTATATAGTAATCAAAGCAATAATAAAAGACATCAAAAGACATGTATTTTTATGAAAGATTTTTTTTTTGCTTGGTTGTCATATACGCTCTATAGACACGGAAATCATTAAATTCGTCAACATCACGTATTTTCTAAGAAAGTAGCTTTCCTGAAAAAATAAAAAAAATTGGTTGGTTAAGATATTTATATAAAAACTATAATATATACGTAAACTTACACCAAAAAAATTTTTTGGGCTTGGAGGTCGCATATAATCGAATACAAACGAAAGCAATAGCATCCTTAATAAACAAAGCCTCAGCCATGAATTTCCCATAAATAATTGGTATCGATGCCTTCGTTGTGAATGTAAATTTATGAAGAAAGTAGCTTCCCTGAAAAGTAATAAAATGTTGTAGACAATATTAAAAACGTGCCTTTTCCGTTTATTATTATACATAATAAACACCTTGGGGACTGGGCATGATTCCTTTTGTTGAATTGCATTTAAGATTCCACGCCATTGATCTGCTGCGTATTTCTTCATGAAACTGCAAAAGTCGGGTTCGTATACATCGAGAAAATTCGGTTTCCATCCCCCATCACCCCATTTTGAAAATGTTACATTAATCTTAAAAAAAAATATATATATAGGAGAAAATGAATTATATACTCTAAGACGTATGACATATTCCAGGATACAATTAGCTTCATCCAACAGTCATCCAGAGTTTATGTTAAATCATGTCAAACATGTCAAAGTCAATATTAAATGTTAATGACGATAAAATCGTGAGTAATGTATTAATATGTTTCATACCGCAATATTTTGGTCTAAATCAAAGGGCAGACGTAAAAAAGCATCGATTCCCATATTCGTCCTGTTGATTCTACTCATTGAAATGTTAAAATATGTTTCTAGAAGTGATTCTTGACACATTTCCACTCTTTCTATATCAATATCGGCCGGACCCTTAAAGTACAAAAGTGATAATCATTTCTATTTTGCAATATAATAAGATAGAAATTCGATTGGATTACTAAAATTTCAGCAGCACAATATGTCAATATGAACAGGAGTAAAACCAAATACATTTTGCTTCAAAACTATGACGTTATTCAGTAAATTGGTTCAATTTTATATCAATTGTTCTTCAAAAGGATGTAACTGATTAACATCACCATTGTTGATGTTGTAAAGCCACATTTTTTTAATAGCATGCTAATTAATATACCTGATCGAATTTCAATAACAGAGCAAATATAATCAACCGGTCTCGTTTATTATATAATTTTTGTTCACTGCGTTTATATAGTTTTAGATCTTTATATTTGGGGTTTCCACTCGATATAGCTACACCTGACAACTAATGGATACATGGTTGTTTTGCTTAAGATGACTGAAAATGATCTTTGTCAAAAAATCAAAAAGAGTCGTGGGCAGGAGTTGAAAAGAGTCGTCGGTTGACCTTGACTGAGGGAGGACGTCCTTCTTACAGCCAGATCTATCTCGCCGGCTATCATCCATCCGTCCGGCTATACATAATCCCAAATAAGACCCGTAATTTTATAAATCACGGGGGAAAAATGACAATTTTTATATAAAATCGCGACAAGATGATGACAATCGAGTACAAAATTATGCCTATCGGTAGACAATTTACAAAGGACTGAAGTACATATTAGGACATAAATGGTATTTACCAAATGAGTCATATCACACATAAAAAATACATTTCAAATTAGTATCAGTTACGTAGCAAAGATCATTTAATGGGCAGCCCTGATGACTTTTGTTGAATTTATTTAAAAATGAAATGGAAACACTAAGATCCATTAACATGTGAAGAAATTTTTGGATTCATCAATATGTGTTCCTAGCATAATAAAGTTTAGTTTGCTTTTCTTACCGGCAGTACAAATCCATTTATCTGTCAGGACCGCGCAGCGTGTATGAAGCTTGTATATAAATAAATAAACACTGTTGATAGCACACAGTATTCGGTAATTTCTTCAAGCAAACATAAACAATACACTTGAAATCGATTCATTATATCATTCACATATCATATTGGTCGACACATTTTGGTTAATGATCTATACCAACGTGCAATTTACATCATTATCATTTCAAATATCCAGGAACAACCATCATATTAAACATTAATAAAGTTTTTATGATTTAATTACAATTAATTGTTTTATTTTATGTACTAAGTGCATTTTTAGACACATTTGATCACTTTTATTTCAATATTAAAATAAGCGGTCCGCTAGATTAAAATTGTGAATTTTAGTGGTTTTAATGGTGTCCATTAAAAATATCCATATAGTAGTCCGTGAGCCCAAAAAGTTTGCCAACCACTGGCCGAAAGAATATGCGTTGTCGCCATAATATGCGAAGTGATCTTGGTTATGTTCAATGTAAAAAACTGTCCTTGCCATCGGAGTCTCGCAGTTGCGATTTCGCCACATCTTTAAGAAATTGTTTCGAGATCTCTTTGTTATTCAATCGTGAACCTACCCGAGTTAATGCCAATAAAATGTTCTGAATAAAAGGGTTCCATTCAAATGGGTTTTAAAAAATATTTGAATTTTGTTTTATTTCATAATAAATATCTATTTTGTACAGTTTGTACTAATTATACATATTATTGTACAGATTATATTTTTTAGTATAATATTGCTTCTAGAAGAGAGATGTTAGAAATGCTTGTAAAAATATTAAATCTTATTTGTTAATCTAAATAATGATGAAAAACCTCAAAGGACATCATTGGTGTCATCAAATTCGTCGTTATAATGTATTTTCTAAGAAATTTACTTCCCTGAAAAAATAAAAAAATGTAGTGCGCTTCTTAAAAAAAAATGTTTCTTCTATAAGCAAATATCGTTATCACCTTTTCCAAAAAAGTTTTTTGGTTTGGATGACACATACAATCGAAAACATGCAAACGTAACATTGTCTTTAATAAAGGCAGCCTCAGCCAGGAACTTGCCGTACATAATTGGTATCGATAGCTTCGTTGAGATTACGTGTTTGTTAATAATGTAATTTCCCTAAAAAGTAAAAAAAACTGTAGGCAACATTGAAAACATGTGTCTTCTGTATATTATTTTACATATGTGACACCTTGCTGATTGGGCATGATTCCTTGTGGTTGAGTGCTTTTAGGAATTCATGCAATTGATCGGTTACATATTTCTCTAAGAAACTGCAACCGTCGGGATCATACATAGTGAGAAAATTCGGTTTCCATCCACCATCACCCCATTTTGAAGTTGTTAGGTTTAGCTACAAAACAAACGTTTGAACTTTTCAGTCAAAAATTTCTCTAAAGATATTGTTGGTGAATTTATGATATTTAAAATTTACAACATTTGATCTTTAAAGTACAACGAAAATGCACAAATAAAAAATATATTATTAGAGTAAGCATTTGATTATTTTGGTTATGGTTTGGTAGTGCAACGCTATGTAGTAAGGTGACTAGATGAAATTCGATGTTTGAGTTAATTGCTTTTCAATGTCAATGTGTTAAAATTATGTTAAAATCATGAGCAACATACATACCGCAACATTTTGGTCTAAGTCATAAGGGAGATTCATATTAGCATCGATCCCCATATGTGTCCTGTTTATTTTACTCATTGTAATGTTTATATATGTTTCAAGAAGTAATTCTGGACATATTTCCAATCTTTCTATATCAATATCAGCCGGACCCTCGAAGAAAAAAGTGGTTATTATTACTATTTTGCAAAATAATGATAAAAAATTTAATCAGATTACTAAAAATTGAGCAGCAGAGTATGGCAGAATGAACAGGAGCAAAATCAAATGCATTTTGCATCAAAACTATAATGATAAAGCTTATATACAGTAAGTAGATTCAATTTTATTACAATTTTTAATTAATCGGATGTTAACGATTATTATCTTTATTGTCGATATTGATATAATAGCATGCTAGTTGAAGTATATAGTAGAATTTCAATAATAAAGCAAAGATAATGCAGTGCTACCTTGTATAGTTACAGGCGCTATGAAGTGCCGCGTTATACAAAGTGTATTCCAAAAGTCGTGAAATATATATATTTTTTACATATTTGGCAGACGACAGACAGCGACTAATGAGCGTGGAGAGTCTAAAATATACGACCGTATTCCTGGTGCTGATGTGCGGCCTGTTCCGGGTTTTCCCGGACTAGCTACACAGAGAGTGTCTTCCACTGATTTTTACTTCCAATGGCGCAGGTTTACTGCCACCACGAGTCCAACCTTAGTTTGAAAAAGATGCAGTATATTTCTTTTTTTTTTCTTCCACTGCCACCCGGCTACAAGTGAAGCAATGCCAGGGTGGCAGCAATGTTTCCCTCTCGGGTCCTCTATGCTGTCATCTATTCAGATGGGGAGCGAAGGCGACGTCTCTCACGCTCCGCTTCTTCCTTGGCCCGGATTACAGCCGTTGCGTATCTGCACCACGCGTTCCATGTCTCCGCGCTAGTCAGCATTGAGGGTATCATGGTGTCGGGGGAGAGCGTATTTAATTTAAGCTTCTCCTTTAGGTTTTCCCTCTCTGCGTCGAACGCCGGACAGACGAATGTCGTATGTGCAGCATCATCCGTTTCTGCATTGCAGTGGTGGCATCCATATTCTATGGAGATACCTACCTAAGCAACCGTGCCCGGTAAGCACCTGGGTTAGGTGGTAGCACAGTTGCCCGTGCTTTCTGTCCACCCAGGGCTTCAGGGTCGGCAGGATTCGGTAGGTCCACCGGCCTTTGATGGAGTTTTGCCAGCGAGTCTGCCACGCCTCCATGGTGAGCTCCTTGGCTCTCTTCTTATCTTCACCCAACCGTGTGGTCTTCCTCTCCTTGGCGAGAAGATCTATCGGCGGTACCGCAGTCAGCGCCAGGACTGCGTCCTCTGACACCGTGCGGTACGCCGCCGCAACCCTGATCGCGCTCCTCCTCTGGACCCTGGCCATGTTGAGCCTGGCCCGCTCTATGTGTAGTGCATCGGCCCATATCGGCGCGCCGTACAACAGCACCGAATGCACTACCTCATTGTAAAGCTTCCTCCGGTTGGTCTTCGGGCCACCGATGTTAGGCATCAACCTGGCCAGGCCCTCTGCAATTCCGGCCGCCCTTGCTGCCGCTTTCTCCGTGTGTGCCACAAAGCTGAGCTTGTCGTCTATCTCCACCCCGAGGTATCGTATCGATCTTGAGAATTTAATCGTCAAGTTTCCGATCCTCAGGTTGGGAGGTGCAAGCTTTCTGCGCCTCGTGAAGAAGAGGGCTTCCGTTTTCTGTGCGGCGAGTTTTAGCCCTGCCTCCGTTAGCCAGTTCTCCGCCTTCTTCAGGGTGTTCTCGCAGATTATTTGCAGAAGCTCCGTGGTCTTGGCCGTGACAAGTATAGCTATGTCGTCAGCAAAGGCGACCATCTTGGCCCCTGACATTAGTGTAACTTTTAGCAGGCCGTCATACATGACGTTCCACAGTGTAGGTCCGAGTACGGACCCCTGTGGAACGCCGGCAGTTACCGGTCTTTCCTGTTGGCTTCCTTCGGCGTCTGTGTACACCAGTATCCTGTCGTGCAGATAGCTCTCCACCATTTTTAGAAGATATGGCGGGGCGTCAATTTCCTTCAGCGCTCTGATGACGAGATGCCATCTGGCCGAGTTGAAGGCATTCTTGACGTCGAGGGCTATCAGCACGACGTGTGCGCTGGCTTTCACGCTTCCCCTCCATGCCGTTCTCACCGTGTCGATGACTTGGGAGATGGCGTCGATCGTGGAGCGGCCCGCACGGAAGCCGTACTGCTGTGGGGATAGTCCTGGTTCGATGTACTGCTGGAGTCGCTGGAGGATCATTCTCTCCAGAAGTTTTCCCATCCCGTCCAGCATGCACAGCGGTCTGAATGAAATTGATCATTTATAGTACCTAGCCATGGAGACGAGTCGCCGTTTGAGCAGCCTAAAGCCACTCTCCCCTGTATGTGCTAGGGTGTTGAGGATAGTGGTGATGGCTTTGTCACAGATTAGCAGTTCCATACACCCCTTTACGGGTACGCAGCACAGGATGACCTGCGTACCCAACTCATGTTAGCTAGGCTACGTCAGCAGCGTTTGATGAGCAAACTGACGAGTCTGCTTTCGGGCACCTCTGTTCCACATCACTAGCTCAGGGGTTCAAACGTTGCCTACGGGCTTAAGGTTGGCTAGGTGGTACTAGGGTTTTATGGGTGGGCAGTGTTCATTGTGGAGTCTAATACCCGCCCGGTAAAAAAGATTTATCGACAATACCAATACAACTTATTCCTCAATGTATTCTCCACGAGCATCTACACATTTTTTTCACGGATCCTCCCATGCCTTCTCGAAGGCCTCGAAGAAACCCTCGTTTAAAGCTGCCACCACGACTGCTTGGATAGCCTCAATGCTGTCAAAACGGCGTTTGGCAAAAATTGAAGAATATACACTAGGATATTTGACATGTAAAAATTCTCGAATGTAAACATTCATCCAACATACAGTTTTTGTCAGGACGTTAACAATTATACTAAAATAAAACTATTTAACTGCTATTAATAGCAAGATTTCGAACCGGAACGAAACCGTTATTTTCCCCGAATAAAAACTGATATAAACATTAGGAACGTTACCGAAACCCAAACTGAGTTGAAAAAAATAGCGGTTCAAAGCACTATAAATTTTAAATTATGAATATTTTCATAGATAGTAGGCACCTTCACATATAGCGTCTTGTCGGCTAGGAACGCCTTTTATGCACAAAATGAGATCTTTTTATATAAATGTATAGAATTTGGGCAGTTATAAAATAAGTTGTGTTTTTAATAATTAAATTTCATTATACAAAGTGATGGAAGGAACGATAGTAATGTTTAAAATTTTCACACATGTTCCAAACGATGACAAAAACTCAGAACTCAGAACAAATATGTGTATTAGAAAAATCTTTTTGGCTTGGTTGTAGCAAACATTCGAAGACAAGCGAAAGGGATATTATCCTTAATAAGCGTAGTCTCAACCATGAAATTTCCGTAGAAAATTGGCGCCTTAAGTTCTGGTGAGATTGGGTATTTTTGAAGAGCGTAGTATCCCTAAAAAATAAAGAAAAGTTGAAGATATCATAAAAAAATCATGTCTTTTCCGTATGATATTTAAACCTTTCCAATTGGGCATGTTTCCGGGCGATTAAATGCTTTTAGTATGCGTTTGAATTGATTCGGTGAGTATTTCTCTACGATACCGCAAGCGTTGGAATCGTAAATATCGAAAAAATTCGGCTTCCACCCACCATCTCCCCATTTTGAAGTTGTTGTGTTAAACTACAAAAAAATTGTAGGATAAATTGATAAATATACACTACTTTATCGTTATATTATATAATGTTGGGGTAGATCAAGTATCAAGGTGAACAAATAAAATTCTTTATTTGAGTTTCTTTTTATTTAATGTCAAACGTTGATGATGTTGGTATCATAAGCAAAGTACATACCGCAACAGTTTCATCAAAATCAAAGGGCAGATAAGCAAAAATATCCATTCCTAAATGTGTCCTATTGAATTTACTCATTGAAATGTTGTAATATGATCCAAGAAGTGAGTCGTAGCATTTATCCATTCTTTCTATAACAATATCCGCCGGACCCTTGAAAAAAAGCATAATTAACAAAACTTTTGCAAAATAACGAACAATACAATTGATCAGATTACTATAAATTGAGCAGCAAAGTATGGCAAAATGAACAGGAGCAAAACCAAATGCATTTTGCGTCAAAACTATGACTCTAAAGCTATTATTCAGTAAATAGATTCAATTTTATAGCAATTGCTATTCAAAAGGTTGCTACTGATTAACATCTCCATTGAAAATGTTGCAAAGCTATAATTTTTTAATAGCGTATTAATTGATGGGTTTATTAGAATTTCAATATTAAAGTAAATATAATCTACCGGTCGGACAGATATCATCCTTTTAACCCTATAAATACGGGCCATACCGATTTGTATTGTGTTAATATATCAACAATTTTATATAAGATTGTCCCGTAAGAAATGTGTTTTTTTTTAATACATACTTTTTGATCATCAGTTGTGTCTCCGCCATCCCTTTGATATCACCATGATAATGCTCGACCCCATAAATCAAACATGATCGAAAACGAATTAAAGGTACTCGATTGACAAATGATTTCACGTACACCTTATTCTCTTGACTTTCTTATCTTTCGAATATCATTTATTTAGGTCGATGCGGCATTATTTATCGGTGAAAAACTCATAATTATAAAAAAGGTGAAGTGAGGAATCAGAAAAGAGTTCATATCATAGCTCGTTGAATTTTAATCTTCCGGAATTAAAAAAAAATTAAATGGATGGGAAAAGGTTCTATCTGCTGCTGGAGATTACATTGCATCGATGAAATTAATAAATATTTTTTTAAATTTGAATTTAACTCATTCATTTAAAAAACCGACTTTCGGAACTTGACAATTTATTATTTGACTATAATATTTGTAACGTGGAGAAAAAACGGGTTGGAAAATCCCCAACAAGAGAAGAGGGGTTGCCGTGCAAGCCCGTCGATTTCCATTCTTAAGGGAAGGATTTTTACAAGAGCGTAATGATACTCGGTTGAATGACTCACTCAAAAACGTTTCACGACCAAAATCATAAGAAAATGCCGATTTAACAATCCACTTATCTTAACCTTTCCTTTTCTGTGCTAAATCCCGAGAGGTGTGCGGCAATTCAGTCAGATATGTGAAAAAGTAATTTAATATCAGGAAAAAGTTGAATATTCAAATTGTTGCTTTTATTGACTATAGATGAGGCTGAAATGTAACAATTTTTAAGATTTTACCTCTGAAAAGTGTTTGAAAACAAAAAAAAACATCGCAAATAGTTGACAGGCCCATCGCAGAGCACTACTTGCGTGCTATTGAATGCAAGCTGGGAGTCCCAAAAATAAAAACGGCACGTGTAGATTAGATCGGTACTTTCCAATTATATCATAATATTTTTTATTGAATAAAAAGACAATATTTCTGAATACCGCAAAGATGTAAAAATATTAGGATGTTCCATAAGTTTCTTTCGAAAATGAACACAGATCTAATTATATGTATAGTTGAAGAAAACCCGCGATAAATTGTTCATGAAATAGTTAACAAGTTAGAAATTCGACGAATACCGTTCGAAATCACCTGATAAAATTAGGCTACATCAATCGTTCAGATGTATGGCTTCCTCATGAACTGACTGACTCAAATAAACTTCAGCGTATTTCAACATGCGATCTTCTTCTCCAACGACATAATAGCCAACCTCTTTTTGAAGAGGCTTGTCACTGGAGACGAAGGTTTCGATTTGCAGATTGGCATAATTTTGTAAAATATGCATTGCCCTTTCACATTATAATGCTGGACGTCAAAAAAAATAACAAAAGTATACGTGTTCACATTTAATTTAAAGAAAAATTGATTTGCATCCAACGACGGCTAAACCCGTCACGAACTACAAGACATGAAAACTATTGAAATCCTGAGATTTTCAAGTGCAAATGAAAACTGTGCTCGTAATTCAGAATTCAAGCAGCACCTCAACAATGAAACAAGGATAGTTTAAAGAAGTTTAAACGTTATATTCAATTTTGCAAAGAAACATAATACGAACATTTCATTTTTTTGTTGAATGGCGTTTTCTTTCCATAAATTTCAAGGTTTCGATTTGCAGATTGGCATAATTTTGTTAAATATGCATTGCCCTTTCACATTATAATGCTGGACGTCAAAAAAAATAACAAAAGTATACGTGTTCACATTTAATTTAAAGAAAAATTGATTTGCATCCAACGACGGCTAAACCCGTCACGAACTACAAGACATGAAAACTATTGAAATCCTGAGATTTTCAAGTGCAAATGAAAACTGTGCTCGTAATTCAGAATTCAAGCAGCACCTCAACAATAAAACAAGGATAGTTTAAACAAGTTTAAACGTTATATTCAGTTTCGCAAAGAAACATAATACGAACATTTCATTTTTTTGTTGAATGGCGTTTTCTTTCCATAAATTTCAAGGATTCGATTTGCAGATTGGCATAATATTGTAAAATATGCACTGTTCTTTCTCAGAATCATGCTGGACGTCAAAAAAATTGATAAAAGTATACGTGTTCACTTTTGATTTAAAGAAAAATTGATTTGCATCCAACGACGGCTAAACCCGTCACGAATTACAAGACATGAAAACTATTGAAATCCTGAGATTTTCAAGTGCAAATGAAAACTGTGCTCGTAATTTAGAATTTAAGCAGCACCTCAACAATGAAACAAGGATAGTTTAAAGAAGTTTAAACGTTATATCCAATTTTGCAAAGAAACATAATACGAACATTTCATTTTTTTGTTGAATGGCGTTTTCTTTCCATAAATTTCAAGGTTTCGATTTGCAGATTGGCATAATATTGTAAAATATGCATTGTTCTTTCACATAATCATGCTGGACGTCAAAAAAATTGATAAAAGTATACGTGTTCACTTTTGATTGAAAGAAAAATTGATTTGCATCCAACGACGGCTAAACCCGTCACGAATTACAAGACATGAAAACTATTGAAATCCTGAGATTTTCAAGTGCAAATGAAAACTGTGCTCGTAATTTAGAATTCAAGCAGCACCTCAACAATGAAACCAGGATAGAATTTTCGCCATGAAATGGCTTGAGAAGCAAAAATAATGTAAATCAGGACATTTAATATATCTTAAGAATATTCGCGACTTGGTTGCTATTATATGTGTATGTGTATGTAAAATTTCTTCATACTTTCCTTGTCTTTTTCTGTCAATTATGATTTTTTTCTATTATCTGGATTTTTCGTTTTCCGGACTACTTCCATCTCCAATTAGTCCGGATAATCGAGGTTCTACTATATACTCAAAGACAAAAAATTAATCGTTGATGGTGTTGGTATCTTAGGCAAATTACATACCGCAACATTTTCGTCAATATCAAAAGATATATAGCAAATATATCGACTCACAAGCTATACAGCTATCCATGTGAGAAGCATGCACGCATACCCTGTGTGTTCCTTTGCTCCGTTGATGCTCACATCGGAAACTGCAATGTGTTTTAATTCGAATAGCATAACAGTAGGAATCATTGCGACACAAAATCTTCTCCTTCAATTTTTCGATTTCAAACTGTAACTTCGACGATATTATTCATCACCTTTTTAACTTATAATCTGGTACCGTTGCTACATGACGTGATGGATTTATGTTTCCGAGAAGGAATTGTAGGCACGCCAATAGTCATACACAATTCAAATGTAATTTGTCTATAGAATGATGAACTAGCTGAGTGTTGTCCTTATGTTTTGTTCGTGTGTTTACATGTCATTTAATCAATGCCTTTTCATATCATTCAAATTAAAAAAAACTTTTTACATTATATCACGCCGATATAAGCATCACATATTGAAAACCACTGTTTTGTTTAAATATATCGATGCAGTAAGCTCTTTTGTAACCGTTAAAATTTCGTTTCAATCTATTAGCTGTTTTAAGAATTATATTAATATTTAGGCGAAACTTAACACGGAACGACCGGACTGTAAATTGATAATGTTTTTTAAATTTTAATTTTCTTCTTCGTCAATAGTGATTTCTTCCCTAATATATTTTTCAGATAATGATAGTACTGATTATCGTATTGAATGCTGGAGTTTATTTCGTTATTCATTAATTTCTTCCGTGTGAAGATAGCTCCAAGGTATTTGAACTATTGGACTCTTGCAATATTGGGATTCTAAAGCTTACCAAACAAATCGACAGTCGCTATGCTTATCTTGCCAATCACCAGACCTAATGTATCTAGAACTTGATGCCAATACCTCGCTGACACGCATCCATTTTTATATGAATAGATTAAGGTGGAAATGATGGTTAGAAGAATAAAAGACAGATATTTTGATTCTAGAGGTTTAATCTATATATTATTAAAACTGGAAGATGACAGAGACTCAAGTTTTAAGTATTTTTTTATAACTCTCTCTTTCTTTTGTATCCATAACGCACGAAAAACAACCGTGGCAACTGTCGTCTCATTTGCCACAATAATTCCACACAAGTAGCAAATTATGCGCTTGCATATTTTGTATCCTAATAATATAGTGCCACTCTATAGACTTCTACAATTAAATGATTTTATTTTTGGTGTTTATTAAATATGTAATTATAGAGTTTGGGAAACTAAAACAATGGCGAAGATAGCAAGAAACATATTGTTATCAAAACATTTTTTTTGGCTTGGTTGTCACATACAGTCGAACACAAGCGAATTCGACATTGTCTTTAATAATTGTAGCCTCAGCCATGAATTTCCCGTAGATAGTTGGTGCCAATATCTCTGTTGAGAATGCGTATTTTTTAATAAAGTAGCTTCCCTGAAGAGTAAAAAAAGGTTGTAGGCATTATAAACATAAACTTATCTTTTCTATATATTATAAGCACCTTTTTCAACGGACATGATTCCTTGTGACCAACTATTTTTAGGACGTCATGTAATTGATTTGGTAAATATTTCTCCACGAAAGTGCAAGCGTTGGAATCGTATGCGTCCAAAATATTCGGCTTCCATCCACCATCTCCCCATTTTGAAACTGTTACATTGATCTAAACAAAACGCAAAAAATAATGCAAACAATTAAATCGATATACTTAAATGCTGATAGATTTCATTCGTTATAAAAAAATACAGAAGTTTCCAGGACAAGTGTTACGAATTTTCCTCTTTGTTGCTGTCAATCCGCTGATTTACAATCAATTATTATTTGATTGCACTAATTTTAAGTTCTTTCAAACTAACTCACTACCAAGACTCATAGCATGTAGATATTTTAGAATGTTGCCAACTCTTATTCAATATACAGTTTTCGCCAGGAAAAACGTTAATAATCTTCCTAAATTATCGATGTCTAACCGCTCAAAATAGCATATTACTTAAAACTTAATGTTAAAGATATTTGTAATAGGTCAAACATATTAGTCTGACCATTATATAATTGGTTGGTATTTTTAAATCTATGCGATTCACAGAGTGCAAATTATCACGAATAAAAAGAAAAACGAACGTTCTTAAAAAGTTTCAAAGAATTATTAAAAATCCATTTTTTTTTCAGAATAGAAGTTAATCAATAATTTAGAGCAAATATCAGCTCTGGCCATATATGTGTAACTGAAGATCTCTCACCACATAAATATTGCCAAAATGTTGTATATATTTCATTTATAGTTTTTCTTAATTGAGAATATAATTTTATTCGTAACATTTGATCTGGCGATTGTATGGTATTACTTAATTTATTGTCAGTCGAAATTTTAAAACTATGCGAATTTATGTTTTAAATCTAAGATACGTTTATTTATATGAATGATATTAAAGTGCAAGTAACATGACCACAAAATTGTAAATAAATAATTTGACTGATTTGCGTGATTTATTGTAATACAGGTGTAATGTTGTGGTAGATCAATACCATTTACATGTTTTTCATGTCATGAGCTTATTTTTATTCGACGTTAGATGTTGATGATGTTAGTATAAGAGCCAAAGTACATACCGCAATATTTTCGTCAATATCAAAAGGCGAATAAACAAAAGCATCGATTCCTAAATGTGTCCTGTTTACTTTACTCATTGAAACGTTGAGATATGTTCCAAGAAGTGTGTCGTAGCATTGTTCTATTCTTTGTACATCGATATCGGCTGGTCCCTTCAAAGAAGAACAGGCTGGTAAATATGAATATTTTGCAAGAAGTGCAAGAAATTTAATCTGATTACCAAAAATTCAGCAGCAAAGCATGGTAGAAAGAACAAGAGCAAAATCAATTGCATATTGCCTCAAAACTATGCTACAATGAAGCTAATAATGATAATTCAGTAAAAATATTCAATTTATATAACATTTGTTATTCAAAAGGATGTTACTGATTAACATCTTTATTGTCGATATTGCAAAGCTATTAATATGTAATTGCCTGTTAACTGTTTTTAATGCGAAACTAAATATTATCTGCAGTCTCTTTTATAATAATTTTACAATTTGTAATAATTTCTACATTTACATTCAACTTTTTTTAAACAAGATTTTAAGCAAACCTTCTTCTAAATTTTCGTTTCTACATGACTGAGGATCGTGACTATGATCATGTAGGTTTTGTCTGTTTTCGAACTACGTCCTTTCAGCCATTCCTGTCTTCCGTCGTCCGCAGGGCTAAAGTGAGTGATGAGTCGTGAATGATGTTGCCTCCTTCATTTAGTCACTCCATTTTTGTTGTGACCGTTCTCTTCTTCTCTTTCCTGACACACTGCCCACCATCATTAGTTTTTATAAATTTTCTCCATTCCGTTGAGAAAAGTGTCTAAAAAACTTTAGTATTCGCCCCAGGCAAGCAAATGAGAGTTATTTTTGATTTTTAACTCAGTTAGGATGGATTGATTGGTTCTTTTGGCTGTCCGCATAATCCTCAGCATGCGACGCAAATACCACATTACGAAGGCTTCAATTGTTTCCCTTTCTTTTTTGCGCAGCGTCCATGTTTCCAATCTGTATAACACGCAGAATACAAGCGTTTGGACTAGGCGGAGTTCAGTAGTTTTTGAGATTTCGCGATTCCTTCAGATAGGAATGAGTCTGATCTGTGAGTGTGTTATCATCCGCGAATCTCAAGTTACCATTTTTTTCGCCTTCTATGAGGATTCTTCTTTCTCAGCCATCTAGTGCACGTCTCATTGTATATTCTCCGTATAGATTAAATAGCAGTGGAGATAGAACGCAAACCTGTCTTACACCTTTTATTGTTTTAAAACACTCTGATAAATATTATCTGGTGACTAGAGACTTCCATTTCTACAAGTAAATTCTACAAAATATCCCACTTTACACAATCGGAGACCTTTGTGTAATCTAAAAAACAAAGCATCATGAGAACATTGAATTCCGGGGATTTTTCATTCTTCATTCTGATGAGCTTCATGATCTGTTACTGGGTTCATCGTCCTTTCATGAATCCTGCCTGTTCTTTGGGTATTTGCCATTCTGTAAAGTATTTCAATCTATCCTGTACGATGTGTGGCATTATCTTGCTGGCATGCGCAATTAGATTAATTATCCGATAATTTTCGCATTTGCGTGTTGAACCCTTTTTGTATACAGGAATAATTGTAGAGTTGATCCTTTCATTTGGCAACTTGCAGTCATCCTATATTTTCACACATATTTGATGTAGTGCGCGCCGTTCTCCAATGTTTTTTTTCTGTATTTTCAATTATCTGTAGGATTATAAAGTAAAGGATGAGGTTGCAGTTCTTCTTAAGTAAAGAAGGATACAATCTGACGCCAACAAAAGGATAGTGGACTGAGAGTCATGATCGAGTGTAAACGCATTTTCTCCCTTATCTTTGAGCAATACTATATATGGCCCATCAATGTCATCGGATTCTCGTAGCTGGAACCTCTCTATTTATCTAAGGAATTGTAATAAATATCTTTGACAAAACGAGCATATTTTTATCACTTTTGACGTGTTATTGGTTAATTATTTGGAATTTTTTGTAATCCAATAGAAATTCACTCTAAGCCGCCCGATTTAAGGCAATAGTATGGGGCGGAATATAGCTCGGGGTAAGCCTGAGGTTTTTTGATTTCGAAGATTTGGTGCCCCAAAAAATAACCTCAATAATTTAATAAATTTAAAAATGATTTCATATTTAATTTTGAAAATGCAACTAATATTTAAATAACTATAATATGAAACGTGAATTTCCTAAGAATTATATTTCTGTAAAAAAAAAATGACGCAGATAATATTTTTATAAACTTTAAATCTTATTTATTAAGCCAAGCAATTTTTAATATAATATAAAAGCGTACACACTTTTACAACAATTTTTTTTTATTTGGGTTGCCGTCTGCCCTTTGCCAATTTTGATTTTTTTTTATGATAAGCTTTAAATAAATAAATCAATCTCACTAAAAAGGCATCGTCTATCTTTTATATTTATTTATCCTCCAACATATATATATACACTCAAACCTTTTTTAGTGCGACTTTTTTTGTGCGATTTCGAAGTTATGCGGTTTGTTTTATAGCATTTTTTATTTGTTTTTATTTCATAAAGGTACGCATCAAGATATTTTGGATAAAATAGGAAATAAATCATCAACACTAACCGAAATTTGGAGAAAAATTATAACTTGGGATTGTGTTTTATAACAAGCTATTTTTGTGAATTGCTTAGAACAATGATTTTAAATAGGATCTCCTGCGTTCCCTATTAGTAGCATTTTAATCTATTAATAACCATGTCTTATTAAACAACTGATCGCTATATAATAAACTCCAAACATTTTAAAAATAATGACAGGACATGTTGATTCCTGGACTTATTAAAAAGTTTGGGTTCAATTCCACTTTTCATATATATGGACTAATAAATTTCACTGATTGATATGTTTAATCGTGCAGTGGCGGATATATATAAATATCTTCGGTGGTACCGCAAATCTCATCCCGCATGATTTCCGTGTGAGATTGCACCTAATTTGGTTCCAAAATTCCCCACCAAATAACGGAAATATTGATGTGCTGATATTCATTTGATACATAAATTAATGATTTATTTATAAAATAAAATATATTTAAAAAAAACTTTTTCCTACATGTTACGTCGTGTAATATTTACACGCTACAGAATATTTTGTGAAATTTTAGTACACGAATAGAAAAAGTTGTATAAACATAACGTTGTCAATCTCAAGCATGTTATATTGATTAGTCATATTATTAGCTGGAATCACAATGATTATCTACCCATTGAGATTGCGACAGTAGCTGTAATTCTAGGTGTTTCTATTATTTTTATGTCTTCAAGAAAAGTGAGACCCTAGTTGTGAGACTCTAATAACAAATTTGGATAATATTTAAAAAAACGACAGAACTATTTGTCTTTTTTAGAATTAAAATATAAATATTTTAAGAATATAATTTATAGAATGTTATGTAGAGGATATTTGAAAAAAAATCTCAGTAATTAAGCCAAACAATAACAAAGTACATATAAATCAAAAAAGTTTTTTTGCCGTGGATGTCACATACAATCTAAAACAACCAAAGGCGATATTATCTTTAATAAATGTAGCCTCAGCCATGAATTTCCCGTACATTGCTGGTGTCGATAGCTCCGTTGATATTACATATTGGTTAAGAGTGTAGGTTCCCTGAAAAGTAAAAAAAGTTGTAGGCATCATTAAAAATATGTCCGTGTATTATCTTTTTATATATAAAAATTAATCTCTGTTTGTTCGTATATAATGCGCTGCCATACCGTTCATTTGATTGCGATAAAACTTTGCCAACTTATTGTTTGCACTTTCTCAAATAATATAAGTATAGTATAGTAAGCTTACAGTAGATCATTTATATAAAAATCAATGTTTGTATGTTTTTTCATATATAATTAATACTTTTTCCTTAAATATCATTCAGTTTCAATAATTGTATTCATTATCGGAAAGAAAATAAAATTCATTATTTCTATCATTCCTAATTAAAAAAGATAACTCTTTCAAATTTCAAACGATTTTTTTAAAATTATAATTTTTGTGGCAGCAACTCGCCGGGTACCAGCTTGTTTATTATAAATACCTTTATTAATGGACATGATTCTTTGTGACCAGATGTTTTAAGGATATCATGAAATTGTTTTGGTGCATATTTCTCCAAGAAAATGCAAGCGTCGGAACCATATGTATCTAAAATATTCGGTTTCCATCCACCATCCCCCCATTTTGAAACTGTCACATTGATCTTTAAAAAAAACAAAAAAATAATTACAAACCATTGAATTGAAACTATACTCAACCCTTTTGAATTTTTATCTACACTGCACTGAGATATTTCCCAAAATTTTTAAAACGACTGAGGTTAAAAGGTAATGCTGATATATTATATGTTACCCAATAGAAAAAAAAACAGAAATCCCCAGGCTACTAATTTTCCTCCCTGTGCAGTAAAATAATAGCGGAACAACTAATAGTTTAAGTTCATCCAAACTTACTAATCACAAGGATGCGTACCATATAGGCTTTCTAGATTCTAGAGATTAGATTTAAGATTTTAGAATGCTTTCTAGAATTCTAGAATCTAAAATGTTGCTTACTTTTATTCAATATACAGTATTCGCCAGGGCAAACGTCACCATATTTTTTTTAATTATCGATATTCAATAGCGTGCTTATTTAGAACCAAATTTTGGCTAATCACATTGGCTTTAATTTTTAGTAGCATTTTCAATTTAATTTAAATAATAAAACGTAGCAAGGTGAACAGATGAAATTCGATGTCTGAAATTATTTTTATTTAATGCTAAATGTTGATAATGTTGTTATTATAGTCAAAGTACATACCGCAACATTTTCATCAATATCAAAAGGTATATAAAAAAAAACGTCGCATCCCAAATGTGTCCTGTTTATTTTTCTCATTGTAATGTTAAGATATGATCCAAGAAGTGTATCGAAGCATTTTTCCACTCGTTGTAAATCAATATCGGCTGGACCCTCCAAAGAAAAAAAGGATAAACACGAATATTTTGAAAAATACCATAATAAATAACAAATTTGGTTACTAAAAACTCAGCAGCAAAGTATGGCATTAAAAACAAGAGCACAATAAAATGCATTTTGCTTCAAAATAATGATGATAATGCTAATATTCAATAAATAGATTCAATTTTATACAATTTCTATTCAAAAGGATGTTACTGATTAACATCTTAATTGTCGATATTGTTAAGGTACTAATATATAATGCATTATAATTGATTCAATACGACAATAAGCATAATGCAATGGCCTCTTTTATAATATTTTCATAATTTGCAATCATTTTTACATATCCATTCAACTCCAAGAATTTTAGCAAGTCTTCTCCTGTTTGAAGTATACCGTGTATGTTCTTGTATTCATTTTATAAATTAAATTTTCATTTTATTTTAGATAATGATGTAAATGATGAGGTTGTAGTCCTTTTAAAATAAAGGAGGATGCGGTTAAATGCCAGATAACGGGTAATAGAGCGAGAATCATAGTCCAGAGAAAATGCGTTCTCTCTATTGTTATTAAGCTAGTCTCGTCCTTACTTATGAAATGAAACACCATTGCGATCAGTCTCGTAACTAGAATAAATAAGAAGCTGTAATTAACATTTTTGTCAATACGAGAGTTTTTTTTATTGTCTTATAAGTACATGGTCAACGCGTAGTGATATGTTATGGTAGAGGATGGATACTAAAAATAGTATCCGTCCAAGGCGCATTTGGCTCCGAAACTATGGCAGAAGGCCTTGAACACCGAAAAGACACCGGGGCTGGCCATTAAGTCCCTGTGGCCAAGAGGTCCGGAAAAAGGACCTCTGATACGGCACAGGAGCGCCTCTCTTTCGGCCGATTTGCCCAAATACGACCACAGAACGTGATCCGCGTTCATGAAACCATCCCCGCACACACAACTATATTTTATCTTCATTCTTGCCAGGTATGCCGCAAAACGGCCCTGCCCCGTCAGGAACTGGGAAGTCCAGTGATCGGGATCAACCCATTTTAGCTTGAAGCGAGATGAGCCAAAGAAATTCCGCATGTAGCCACCGTGAGTGGAATCAAACCAACTGCGTTCCCAATTGGCAATTACCGCGTTTCTAGCCTGCCTTTTGGTAGCAATAGGATCCGTAAGAATTCCATCTACTTCCTAAGCTGATAGAGTGGAGTTTAATTACTTTATGCGAATATCCAACGTAAACGGTCTCGGACCAAGGGTACAGAAGCTTTAGCTGTAGCTATACCTGGTCTACATTCAAAAAATGTTTTGATGTGCATTTGGTGGGGCTGGTAGGGGGTAGTTTATTATGAGTTACTTCAGCAAGGTGAAACGATCAATTCAACAAAATATTGTTTCCAACTAGACAATCTAAAGGATGCAATTGCCAGAAAACGGCCAGAATTAGCGAACAGACGAGGCGTTGTTTTTCATCACGATAACGCCAGGCCTCATGTGTCTTTGCTCGTCTGAAATAAATAATTATCATTTGACTGGGATGTTTTACCTCATCTTCTATACTCTCCGGACATTTTCCCTTCAGTTTATTATTTATTTCATTCATTGAAAAATTCTTTAGGTGGTAAAAAATTTAATTCAAAAAATGATATAAAAATGTACCTTGATCAATATTTTGCCAACAAACCTAGTAAATTTTGGCAAGAAGGCATTATGAGACTTCAGGAGAGATGGAGAAAGGTAATAGAACAGAATGGATCATATTTTATTCAATAAATATTGATGTAACACAAATTAATGTTTATGTTTTTCTTAATATGAAAACGAAAAAAACTTATGGGACACCCTAATATTTGATCCTTAATCTATATATTTACATGAATAATTAATGAAATTTCGTATTTTTGTTATGCGATTTTTTTTAAAGCTATTTTTTTGTTTTTATTTTATAAAGAGTACGCATCGAGATATTTTGGATAAGATAGGAAATAAATCATCAATAAATCATTTTTTTTATTTGGGTTGCCGTCTGCCCTTTACCAATTTTGATTTTTTTTTATGATAAGCTTTAAATAAATAAATCAATCTCACTAAAAAGGCATCGTCTATCTTTTATATTTATTTATCCTCCAACATATATATATACACTGAAACCTTTTTTAGTGCGACTTTTTTTGTGCGATTTCGAAGTTATGCGGTTTGTTTTATAGCATTTTTTATTTGTTTTTATTTCATAAAGGTACGCATCAAGATATTTTGGATAAAATAGGAAATAAATCATCAACACTAACCGAAATTTGGAGAAAAATTATAACTTGGGATTGTGTAAATCATATTGCATCTGCTATCGCTTAATTACGACGACGCCATCTATTCTCGTTTAGATTTTTGAAAAAATTGATTTTATTTTTTTTTGCATTTTTTCAATGTTTTGGTTTATAAAAATGCATTCTCCAAAGGAATTTCCAAACTTCCAACTACTTACGGAGTTATAGCTATTTTAGTGACGCGGCAACTTGGCCGGTCTTAACATAATTAAATCTTTTAACGCGTTTTTCTCGAAGCTTCTTTTTTCATCATGGTTGACATCATATTTTGAGATTTAATTAATTAATTTACTTCAAACTGGGTACAAATATTTTATATAAAACCCTCTATTATTTTTACCAGATTTATGTCAAAATTTATTTTTTAACTATATGAACTGCGACAAAATAAGGCCAAAAGATGACTCGACTGAATCAACGGCACTAGCATACCCAGAACTTGGCTACCAAATTTATCGAAAATTAAAGCACCAATAACCAAGCAAAAAATCTGAAAGTGCAAACAATCTACAATGAAGTGACGGCAATTCATAGTCCAACATCGCACATTGGCAGCACTGGACGGAGGATGCTCACAATGAGCATCACTAAAGCACCGGCAGCTATTCCGCGTCCATGAGCCCGACAGGAGACTCGAAATATCAGAACGAGTTATATTTGAATTCTTAATGTATCTGACGAGAGTGATGAATGAGAAGTGACTACACAAACATACATTAGCTCAGATCATACTTTGTAAATGGTGCGGTTGTTTTTTATTAAACAACTGATCGCTATATAATAAACTCCAAACCTTTTAAAAATAATGACAGGACATGTTGATTCCTGGACTTATTAAAAAGTTTGGGTTCAATTCCACTTTTAATATATATGGACTAATAAATTTCACCGATTTATATGTTTGATCGTGCAGTGGCATAAATATATAAATATCTTCGGTGGTACCGCAAATCTCATGATGATTTCCGTGTGAGATTGCACCTAATTTGGTTCCAAAATTCCCCACCAAATAACGGAAATATTGATGTGCTGATATTCATTTGATACATAAATTAATGATTTATTTATAAAATAAAATATATTTAAAAAATACTTTTTCCTACATGTTACGTCGTGTAATATTTACACGCTACAGAATATTTTGTGAAATTTTAGTGCACGAATAGAAAAAGTTGTATAAACATGACGTTGTCAATCTCAAGCATGTTATATTGATTAGTCATATTATTAGCTGGAATCACAATGATTATCTACCCATTGAGATTGCGACAGTAGCTGTAATTCTAGATGTTTCTATTATTTTTATGTCTTCAAGAAAAGTGAGACCCTAGTTGTGAGACTCTAATAACAAATTTGGATTAAATTTAAAAAAACGACAGAACTATTTGTCTTTTTTAGAATTAAAATATAAATATTTTAAGAATATAATTTATAGAATGTTATGTAGAGGATATTTGAAAAAAAATCTCAGTAATTAAGCCAAACAATAACAAAGTACATATAAATCAAAAAAGTTTTTTTGCCGTGGATGTCACATACAATCTAAAACAACCAAAGGCGATATTATCTTTAATAAATGTAGCCTCAGCCATGAATTTCCCGTACATTGCTGGTGTCGATAGCTCCGTTGATATTACATATTGGTTAAGAGTGTAGGTTCCCTGAAAAGTAAAAAAAGTTGTAGGCATCATTAAAAACATGTCCGTATATTATCTTATATATAAAAATTAATCTCTGTTTGTTCGTATATAATGCGCTGCCATACCGTTCATTTGATTGCAATAAAACTTTGCCAACTTATTGTTTGCACTTTCTCAAATAATATAAGTAAAGTATAATAAGCTTACAGTAGATCATTTATATAAAAATCAATGTTTGTATGTTTTTTCATATATAATTAATACTTTTTCCTTAAATATCATTCAGTTTCAATAATTGTATTCATTATCGGAAAGAAAATAAAATTCATTATTTCTATCATTCCTAATTAAAAAAGATAACTCTTTCAAATTTCAAACGATTTTTTTAAAATTATAATTTTTGTGGCAGCAACTCGCCGGGTACCAGCTTGTTTATTATAAATACCTTTATTAATGGACATGATTCTTTGTGACCAGATGTTTTAAGGATATCATGAAATTGTTTTGGTGCATATTTCTCCAAGAAAATGCAAGCGTCGGAACCATATGTATCTAAAATATTCGGTTTCCATCCACCATCCCCCCATTTTGAAACTGTCACATTGATCTTTAAAAAAAACAAAAAAATAATTACAAACCATTGAATTGAAACTATACTCAACCCTTTTGAATTTTTATCTACACTGCACTGAGATATTTCCCAAAATTTTTAAAACGACTGAGGTTAAAAGGTAATGCTGATATATTATATGTTACCCAATAGAAAAAAAAACAGAAATCCCCAGGCTACTAATTTTCCTCCCTGTGCAGTAAAATAATAGCGGAACAACTAATAGTTTAAGTTCATCCAAACTTACTAATCACAAGGATGCGTACCATATAGGCTTTCTAGATTCTAGAGATTAGATTTAAGATTTTAGAATGCTTTCTAGAATTCTAGAATCTAAAATGTTGCTTACTTTTATTCAATATACAGTATTCGCCAGGGCAAACGTCACCATATTTTTTTTAATTATCGATATTCAATAGCGTGCTTATTTAGAACCAAATTTTGGCTAATCACATTGGCTTTAATTTTTAGTAGCATTTTCAATTTAATTTAAATAATAAAACGTAGCAAGGTGAACAGATGAAATTCGATGTCTGAAATTATTTTTATTTAATGCTAAATGTTGATAATGTTGTTATTATAGTCAAAGTACATACCGCAACATTTTCATCAATATCAAAAGGTATATAAACAAAAACGTCGCATCCCAAATGTGTCCTGTTTATTTTTCTCATTGTAATGTTAAGATATGATCCAAGAAGTGTATCGAAGCATTTTTCCACTCGTTGTAAATCAATATCGGCTGGACCCTCCAAAGAAAAAAAGGATAAACACGAATATTTTGAAAAATACCATAATAAATAACAAATTTGGTTACTAAAAACTCAGCAGCAAAGTATGGCAGTAAAAACAAGAGCACAATAAAATGCATTTTGCTTCAAAATAATGATGATAGTGCTAATATTCAATAAATAGATTCAATTTTATACAATTTCTATTCAAAAGGATGTTACTGATTAACATCTTAATTGACGATATTGTTAAGGTACTAATATATAATGCATTATAATTGATTCAATACGACAATAAGCATAATGCAATGGCCTCTTTTATAATATTTTCATAATTTGTAATCATTTTTACATATCCATTCAGCTCTAAGAATTTTAGCAAGTCTTCTCCTGTTTGAAGTATACCGTGTATGTTCTTGTATTCATTTTATAAATTAAATTTTCATTTTATTTTAGATTATGATGTAAATGATGAGGTTGTAGTCCTTTTAAAATAAAGGAGGATGCGGTTAAATGCCAGATAACGGGTAATAGAGCGAGAATCATAGTCCAGAGAAAACGCGTTCTCTCTATTGTTATTGTGCTAGTCTCGTCCTTACTTATGAAATGAAACACCATTGCGATCAGTCTCGTAACTAGAATAAATAAGAAGCTGTAATTAACATTTTTGTCAATACGAGAGTTTTTTTATTGTCTTATAAGTACATGGTCAACGCGTAGTGATATGTTATGGTAGAGGATGGATACTAAAAATAGTATCCGTCCAAGGCGCATTTGGCTCCGAAACTATGGCAGAAGGCCTTGAACACCGAAAAGACACCGGGGCTGGCCATTAAGTCCCTGTGGCCAAGAGGTCCGGAAAAAGGACCTCTGATACGGCATAGGAGCGTGATTCGCGTCCATGAAAGGATCCCCGCATACACAGTCCAAACTATCTTTTAATTTCAGTTTTGCCAGGTATGCCGCAAAACGGCCCTGCCCCGTCAGGAATTAGGAAGTCCAGTGATCGGGATCAACCCATTTTAGCTTGAGGTGAGATGAGTAAATAACGCATGAGTTTGCTCTTGAGCATAATCGCTTTTGATTTTGACGCTGCAAAAGTAAGTTTATTAGTCTCACTCCATGTCCAAAGCATCCTTAAGGCTGTATTTGTTCTTTCCTCCAGTTCTGATCTTGAATCCCCGCTTGCTAGTAAGCAATCTTGCGGGAGTACCAGCTAATAAGGATACGTTTAAGATGGCCGATGGGCATTTTGATTCATGATTTCATGTTAAATTATTAATGTGGTATTCATTAGTTTATATTCATTATTCATTAGTATTCAATAATGAATATGCCATTTTTATTTGTGTGAACCCGAGCGGTAATTATCAGTCGGATGATTTCTGGTACATTCGTTATTGAATCGCAGGGAAGTTTTAAAAGATGGAAAATGATCAGAATGGGGGTAATAGAAAGAGGCTTGTCTTGTCTAAAATATTAATGGCATATTCTTAGACAAATATAAAGATGTAAGCTGCAAAATTCGGATGGCAATGGTGGTTTTCTTCCTCGAGGCTAGCTGGAATACTGTTCTCCATATTGAGACTTTCCTATGGATAATATTTGATCTTCAATCTATAAATATATATATATTTGAATAATGAATGAAATCTCGTATTTTTTTGGATTTTACAAAATGATTTAATAGAAAGCTTTAATTTGTTAAGTTGTGTAAAAATATATATCCAAGCAGATTGTAAGCTTGCGTGTTTTATGTCTGAATCAAATGATACAGTTTCAAAGGTTCCATTGAATAATTGTATTTTCTGTATTAAATATATATTTATACAGCTTTGAAAAGTATACAACAATGTATCTTTAAATGAATTATATAAAATTTAAGAAATATTTATATGAGGTAAAATCTTAATTATTAAGCCAAACAATGACAATAAACCGAAGTATTTGTATTTGCATTAAATAAGTTTTTTTGGCTTGCAAGTTATATACAGTCGAATACAAGCGAAGGCCACATTGTCTTTAATAAATGAAACATCAGTCTTGAATTTCCCGTACATGGATGGTGCCAATATCTCGGTTGTGAATACGTATTTGTTAAGAGAATATATTCCCTGAAAAGTTAAATAAGTTGTAGGCAATATTAAAATTTTGTCTCTTTCATATAACATTATAAATAATCAACACCTTGCGAAATGGACATGATTCTTTGTGTTTGACTGCTCTTTGAATGCTATGCAATTGTTGTGGTCCATATTTCTCCATGAAGCTGCAAGCATAGGGCTCGTATATATCCAAAACATGCGGCTTCCATCCACCATCTCCCCATTTTGAAAATGTTGCGTTAAGCTAAAAAAATGATGTGAGATAACAAATAATATACGTTAGGACGCATGGCATTTAAATCTAATATATAAAAATAAGTTGCGTTTGCCGGCTTATGCTCGGGCGAAATGGGTTGATATGCGCGTTCATCGGATTGAGACAAAACTTGGTCCACTTATTGCCAAGGGATCAGGGGGTGACATAGGCATAGTACAATTAACTTACAGTAGATTTTTAATTCAAAACTTAATGTGTGAAAGTTGTTGATTCTGACGTGTTTGAGATTATGCGTTGCTAAGGCTATAGGTATATAGTACCTACAAGTTGCAGTAGGAGGCGTCGTATCGTCACATACGCCTGCATTCAAAGAGTAAACGTCAAACGTCAATTTCATTTGCAGGTCATCGTACATTATTACCATCAGTGTGAGTCAAATTATATCCAAATTATTTATCGCAAGCCCTTTTAAAATGCTTCATTTCATTCATCGCTTATTCACGTACGTATCAATCGAAAAAGTACATTTGAGTGCTATCCGATCAAAATCAGACGACCAACGTGCAACGACAATCGAAATTACATGTTGATTTGAATATTGCTGCATTTCAATATGATATTCATTACGATTACAGTTTGCATCCCAGTGTAAAATGGATAATGGTTAAATCCTGTTAACGGGGGGCAAATTTATTGGTAAATTGAAAACGCCTTCATTTCGACACAATGAAAACAAACAAACCTAACCTAACCAGATTTGAATTTAAATTTAATTTAAAAAATAAAAACAAGAAACAAATGAATAATTATTTTATTTAATAACAATATGTTGACGTTGAAATCAACAATATATGGATCTTCTTTTTCATCGAAAACATTCAAAGCTCATACCAACGTCGGATATTGTCGTGCAAATTGTACATCCAAATAGGCAGTGATATGACAGTAGTCAGTATTGAAAGACTTGATGCGCGCAACGATCGAGTTCAAACTCAATTTCAAACAGGTCGATATATCAGCAGTGAAGAGGCTCTTTGGCCTAAGCCTCAACGACGTAAGCAAGGGATGCGTGATGAAGGCTATCGAAATCTGTATTCATCTAATGCATTGGGCCGTATTTACACATTACATCCAAATAAAGCCGAGTGTTACTATTTAAGAATGCTGTTGGTTAATGTCAAATGTCATACTTCATTGAGAAAGGTCGAACGGAAATTCGAACATTACTCGCCATCATTTTAACCACATATCCGTCATCCAACCCGAAAGATTTGTGGTAAAAATTCAGAGAGGATTTGAGCGAAGACATTTTACACACCGTTAGCAATAACAGTTCAATTGAGTTTTCGGACAATATTTTCAATCAAGCTCTGATCTAAATCGAAGACATTTGCTTAACCATCAACATCAAAGAATTCATTCAACAAGAATTCGTTCTGCACTTGAACAGCAGTACAATGCTAATGATTTGGATGCATTTGTCGAAGCAAACGAACAACTTTTGCTTGCGGAACAAAAATTGACCTACGATACAATTACAAATGGCAGAGGTGGTCTGTTCTTCCTTGATGCGCCTGGTGGTACTGGAAAACCATTTCTCATCAGTTTACTATTGGCTCACATTCGATCTCAAAATATAATTGCTTTAGCTCTTGCTTCATTAGGTATTGTGGTAACATTATTAGATGGTGGACGAACAGCGCGTTCGGCACTCAAATTGCCATTAGATATCCATTTATTGGAAGCTCCGACATGTAACATTCCTAAAGTTTCTGACATAGCTAAAGTTTTGAAAATTTGCAAGAGGATTATCTGGGACGAATGCAATGCTTGATCGAACTCTTCAAGACTTACGATCAAATGCAAAATCGTTTGGTGGCGCTCTAATTTTATTATGTGGCGACTTTCGACAACCTCTTCCAGTGATGCTTTCATCGACACCAGCTGATGCTTGCCTCAAAGCATCGGATCTTTGGAGAGACGTGCGAAAACTGACATTAAAGACAAATATGCGCGTACATTTGTAGCGTGATGCGTCGGCAGCCACATTTTTAAAACGACTATTGAACATTGGTGAAGGAAAAGTGCATATTGATGCTACCAAGTTTATTTCATTTCCATCGAACTTTTGCGTTGTTGTGCCATCCATCGATTTACTCATTCAGAAAGTTTTTCCGCAGATTTTTAGTAATTATAAAAATCATTATTGGCTTTGTGAACATGCTATTTTGGCAGCAGAAAACACCGACGTCAATACAATCAACCACACAATACAATAACAAATTGCAAGCGATTCTGTTACCTACAAATCGATTGATGCCGCCATGAATGCAGACCAAACTATCCAATCGAGTTTTTAAATTCGTCGGATCTTCCTGATGTGCCACCGTTCAAATTGGAATAAGACTCACTACGAAGAAACTGATGCCGAATATCATCGAGACAACTAGATATTCTTAATGGAAAGTCGAAAGGAGAAGATGTGCTCATTCCCACCGACGTGCCATTTGATAAGAGACGACTGCAGCTCCCCGTTGGACTTGCATTCTCAATGACCATCAACAAGGCACTTCAAGTGTGCGGAAGAATCTAGAAAATCCACGTTGGACAGCCGAGAAAATTATTTGTATTTGCTAAAGATGGAAAAACCAAAACTATTGTCTACCCTAAAGCACTTAGCAGAACAATTAAGTAAGCAAAATTTATGCTTTTAATATTTTTTTCTTTATATAATATATCATTCAATATCAATAAATGTATTCATTGTCGGAAAAAATGTCATTATTTATATCATTGCTAATTAAACAAGATAACTCTTTCAAATTTCAAATGGTATTTTTAGAACTATTTCTTCTGTGGCAGCAACGCGCCGGGTACCAGCTAGTACTATATAATGCTGCAACTTTTAACCAATATACAGTATTCGCCAGGACAATTGTTATCAATTTTCTTTAAATATCGCTCTTTATCCGCTGAAAATGGGGCAAATTATATTGGTTTCATTTATTTAGAAATTAAAAAAATATCATATCGCCACAATACATGATATATACAATAGGATACAAGTGGAATAATAACTAAAATACAAAATTAAACAAAGGTAAAATACATAATTAATTCTAAAAATAAGAAAAACAACTTAATTAAACTTCATTGAGATTTTTATTGAGGGCGTAATATAGGTCCGATACACTTTTTAAATATCTCTACGAAGTAGAGCCTCACATTAGGGAATGCGCCCGTTCAGGAATATTTCGGATGTGCTGCAGTTCCTGATCAGCCCAAACAGTGCTCTATAACCGTTTTTACACTACACCCTAAGCTATCGAATACTGTTTTGACAGTAGTTTGTCCACAACTCCCCCGTGTATAGGGTAAAAGTTGGCGTTTAACCCCATCGCTACATTTGTACAAGCAACATAATGACCGAAATGGAGATGGCTCTTCTTTGCCCTGAGTTGCCAGCGTCATCTTTGAGTTCATCGTCGATCGAGGGTTCGCCATATAAAATATATAATTTAAAAGCATTTTCTTGTCATTTAAAATGATAAAAGATATTCATAATAATTTAAATATATTAGTGTCATATTTGGTTGGCAAGTGTCCACAAAGTACAACATATCACGAATAAAAAGAAAAACGAACGTTTTTAAAAATATTTTGTAAAATATTCGAGATCTATGATTTTAGAATGGAGGTTTATCAATAGTTTAAAGCAGTGAGTGGGCAAGAGTCATAATCGCTTTACACCGATTACTTTCTGTCAACTCCTATCAGCATAAGACAATCTTCAATTCTAGGCGGGGTCAATTGTAAATAAACATTTGATTGCATACAAGATCACATCATTTCTTTACATAAACAATGCACAAAAAATCGATTCATTTGCTCCTCCTTTGGAAGGAAATGATAATTGGACAAAGACTCATTCAACACGCAGCGAAGAATGGCAAGCAGTTAAAAAAACATTGTCGATAACACACAATATTCGGTAATTAAGTCAAATACATTTGGGCTTAACGATCTATACAATCATGCGATGCATGTGAGGAAGCTCTCCGTCTCGGTCTCCCGAACTGCGTTGCGAAGTTCTCTCTGACTCTGTCTGTCTCATAGCATCAATGTGCAAGAGTGCTCTTTCTGAATAGTGGAGGGGGTTACGGAAGGTCTCCGATAGTACTCCCGTAGGGGTTAATTACTACTATTACAAACCATAGCTTGCTTGTCACTCACTATCTCTTACATAGTCGACCCTACCCAATAATATGGAGCATGCTGAACCTTACCGGTTTAGAACCAAGAATCTTTAGGAACAGAATAAGGACATGAAGAACATCAAATAGACGGCCTAGAGGAGATGCACAAGAAGAACTTCATTTTTCAACGAAAATAGCATTGTCTTCCGTTGACTTTTATATCGTTTTGGAATCAAAACTCGGTGGTAATGCTACATTCAATATCCAGCGAATGAGGAGGTGAGTGTATGATACAGACGAGATGGATGTAACCTCTTCCTGTGAATGGATATTGAAGATGCCCTAAGTTCTGCAGTAGACCGTTTGTGGCTGCACTATGATGATGATCTTAGTATGTAATTGAAATTAAACAACTAGAAATATGGGTAACATTTCAAAATTTAATTGCATCACTTCATAGTCATTCGACTTCATCAGAAATCTTCGAATCAGAAAATTTCTCAAGAAATGAGAATATTAGATTTTGTATATGTAGAGTATTAGATTGTAAATACAAGGTAAACAATTTGATTGAATTGCACAGTTTTATCGTTATACTCGTATAATGTTTGGGTTGGTCGTGTATTATGATCATGGCATCAAATATTGATGATGTTGGTATCATAAACAGAGTACATACCGCAACAGTTTCGTCAACATCGAAAGGTAAAATAGCATAAGCATCGATTCCCATATGTGTCCTGTTTGCTCTACCCATTGAAATGTTGGGATATGACCCAAGAAGTGTTTCGTAGCATTTTTCCACTCTTTCTAAATCAATATCGACTGGACCCTTCAAAGGAAAACAATCTGATATACATGAATGGTTTGCAACGTAAATAGCAAGATATTTGATCGGTTTACTAAAAATTCAGCAGAAAAGCATGGCAGTAGGAACAAGAGCAAAATTAAATGCATTTTGCTTCAATACTTTGATGATAATTCTAATATTCTGTAAATAAATACAATTTTATAACAATTGGTATTCAAGTGGACGTTTCTGATAATATCTTAATTGTCGATATTGTCAAGCTATAAATGTTTAATAATATGTTAATTAATTTTAATTTGAAAATAAATATAATCTTCCGGTCTTTTTTATTATATTTTCACAATCGCAATGTTTTTTTACATTTCCATTTAACTCCTAGAATTTTAGTAAATCTTATTCCGTGTATAATATAATATATACATATCCTGTTCTAGATTTTTGAAAAAATCGGTTTTATTTTCTAACATTTTTTCAAAGTTTAGACGTTTAAAAATATATCCTTCAAAGAAATATCCAAAATTCCAATTAACGCGACCGAACACCCGTATTTTGTTAATTAAAATAATTTATATATATATATATATATATATACAGTGGAACCTCGAGTTACGAGTATTTTTGGTTACGAATTTTTCGGGTTACGAGCCGAGACTTTTAGTCCTGAGATAAAAAAAATACCTACTGGGTAATAATCTTCCTCCGAAAGCCATGCTAATTATGAATAATGCTCCTGCCTAATAATATTTTGAAAGAGTTTAGTTTTATAAAAATTGTCTTTCTTCCATCTAACTCAATTCCTATCCTGCAGCTCAGCTCCTGGATCAGCAAGTTATCTCTCAACTTCAAGAAATTGTACACGAATGGGGTTTTCAAGCTCTGCTTCGACGTCACTGAGAGTACGCAGCTTACCCTATGAGAGTTTTGGAAAAACTACTTTGATATTTTAAAGTACCTGAAACTCGCAGGATGTCTCAAGAAGAACACTTAACTCTGCGTGGAGAAAGTTGTGGCCTGAGGTGGTTTTAGAACGAGAATTGGAAGCAGGGGGAAGAAGAGAGGGAGAAAAATAAACTGTCGACAGCAGAGATTAGACCTCATACTGTGGTTAAAGTTACAAACATTTGTAGAAGAAAATCATTCAGATAAATCAGAAGATATGAAGGCATTTATTTAATGATGTTGTTATGGCTAATTTCAGCAGCGTGAGAAAATTTGCCAAAAACAAGTTCCGATTGAAAAATTCTTTAAGATAAAAGTTAAATATAGTGAAGAAAGTGAGCCAAAATTATCTAAAAGAGTAAAACTTGGTGATTGCGAGAGTGAATCTGTTTAGAATTCTCCCGAGATACAGCTGATCGAAGGAAACAGCAATAGCGACTAATCTTTCTACGACCTCCTCCATTCACTATCTCTGACATGCCATGAAATATCATGAATAAATAATTGTTTTAATCTTTTATATTATCAAATAATTATAGGTATTATTAAATAATATTTTTGTATTTTTTAAATGGATTTTTTTTTTCATAGTAATATTTTTGGGGGTCCAGAACAAACTAATTGCGTTTCCATTATTTCTTATAGAAAAACTCGTTTCGGGTTACGAGTTTTTCGGCTTACGAGCTAAATTCCAGAACGAATTATACACGTAACCCGAGGTTCCATTGTATATATATATTAATGAATAATCAATGAAATCATGTAATTATTATCGGATTATAAAAATGATTTAATAGAAAGTTTTACATAAATTGTATGCTTGCTCGTCTTGTGCCTGAATTAAATGATACAATTTAAAAGGTCTCAATTTATTAACTATTTAGTTTTAATTTATTGAATATATTTTTATACAGACTTGGAAATAATACAATAATGTGTCTTTTTAAGAGTTATATCACCGTTTATAAATAATCACTTAGGGAATACTTATAAAAATAGTATCTCAGTTATTAAGCCAAACTTATATTTGCATCACATAAGTTTTTTTGGCTTGCACGTTATATACAATCGAATACAAGCGAAGGCAACATTGTCTTTAATAAATGAAACATCAACCTTGAATTTCCCGTACATTGATGGTGCCAATATCTCCGTTGTAAATGCGTATTTGTTAAGAGAATAGATTCCCTGAAAAGTAAAAATAGTTATAGGCCACATTAAAATCTTGTCTCTTATATATTTTATTATACATAATCAAAACCTTGCGAATTGGGCAAGATTCCTTGTGGTTGACTTCTCTTTGAATGCTATGCAATTGTTTTGGTCCATATTTTTCCATGAAAATGCAAGCGTGAGGCTCGTATATTTCAAAAACATGCGACTTCCATCCACCATCTCCCCATTTTGAAGATGATGCGTTAAGCAAAAAAAAAATACTGGAGATAATGAATAATATACATTAGGATGCATGACATTTAAATAAATCATAATTCTGCAACACTTAGCCAATATACAGAATTCGCCAAGACAAGTGTTACCAATTTTCCTAAAATATCACTCCCTCTCTGCTGATAATAGGCCAAATTATATTGGTTTCATTTATTTAAAAAAATAAAATGGCATTGGTCACAGTACATGAATTTAGTTTTTTAAAAAATAAAGGATAAAACAGGAAGAATAAATATTTAAAATATAAAATGAAACAAAAAACATTATGATTGAACATCATTGAGATATTTAGGGAGACTTTAATACAAGTCCGATGCACCTCTTTAATAAAATGGAGAAGAGGTCGGTCGAAGCAGCTCTACGAAGTAGCGCCTTAAGTTTTGGAATGCACCCGTTCAGGAATATTCTGGATGGGCTGCAGCTCCTGGTCAGCCCAAACAGTGCCCTATAACCGTTGTTACACTGCATCCTAAGTTATCGCAAGCTGCTTTGATGGTAGTTTGTCCACAACTCCCCTGTATATAGGATAAAAGTTGACGTTTCTCCTCGTGGCTACAGTTATACTCCTATAATGTTTGGGTAGGTTATGTATCATGATCATGACATCAAATGTTGATGATGTTGGTATCATAAGCAGAGTACATACCGCAACAGTTTCGTCAATATCAAACGGTATAACAGCATAAACATCAATTCCCATATGTGTCCTGTTTACTTTACCCATTGAAATGTTGAGATATGATCCAAGAAGTGTTTCGTAGCATTTTTCCACTCTTTCTAAATCAATATCGACTGGACCCTTCAAAGAAAAACAATCTGATATACATGAATGGTTTGCAACGTAAATAGCAAGAAATTCGATCGGATTACTAAAAATTCAGCAGAAAAGCATGGCAGTAGGAACAAGAGCAAAATTAAATGCATTCTGCTTCAAAACTTTGATGACAATGTTAATATTCTGTCAATAAATACGATTTTATAACAATTGGTATTCAAGTGGACGTTTCAGATTAAATCTTAATTGTCGATATTGTCAAGCTGTAAATGTGTAATTACATGCTAATTACTTTTAATGAGAAAATAAATATAATCTTTCGGTCTTTTTTATTGTATTTTCATAATTGCAATCATTTTTACATTTATGTACATTCAAATTTCTATTCAACTAACGGAAATTTGGAATAAAAAAATACAATTTTAGATTGTTTAAATTATGTTGCATCTGTAATCGCTGAATTGCGACCACACACTTTAAGGGAGTATTACAATGTAGAATTTTGAAAAAATAGATTTTGATTTTTTTGCATCTTTTGAATTTGCATTTCAAAAATATATTTTCCAAGGAATTTTCAAAAATTACAATTAGTCATGGAGTTAAGCTATTTTAGTAATGTGGCAACTAAGCAAGTAGGGGTCGTATATATCCAAAACATGCGGCTTTCATCCACCATCTCCCCATTTGGACCATAATGTGTTGGGCTGAAAAAAAGCTGGATATAATGAATAAAATACATTAGGTCGCATGACATTTAGAGATTCTATTGTATAACACTGCAACATTTAGCCGATATACAGTATTTGTCAGGACAAGTGTTACCAATTTCCCTAAAATATCCTTCTCTGCCTGCTGATAATAGGGAAAATTATATTGATTTAAACATAGCTTTCGTCACAGTACATAAATTAGTTTTTTTTTTAAATACATGATGAAACAGGAGTAACAATTAAGATGTTGGTACTATAGGCAAAGTACATACCGCAATAGTTTCGTCAATATCGAAAGGTATACCAGCAAAAACATCGATTCCCATATGTGTCCTGTTTACTTTTTTCATTGAAATGTTGAGAGTTGATCAAAGAAGTGTGTTGTGGCATTTTTCCAGTCTTTCTAAATCAATATCGACTGGACCCTTCAAAGAAAAGCAATCTGATATACATGAATGGTTTGCAACATAAATAGCAAGAAATTTTATCGGATTACTTAAAATTCAGCAGAAAATAATAATTTAAATTTCCAACTGATTACGAGATAAATAATGAGGTTGTAGTCCTTTTAGAGTAAAGGTGGAACAAAAAGGTTCTTATCAATATTCTTGAGCTAGCCTCAACTATGCTAATGATATGGACAATTGCCATTAGAATTTGTCTATTTGTCTAAGAAACTGTAATTAATATATTTCACAAGACGAGCGTTTTTTATCGTGTTTGATAAGTTATTTTTTCATTTTCAATAAGAAATATACCTGAAACTGATAGGAATTAGTGGGGTGGGGCATAGCATGAGGTGGTCGAAGGCCTTGAGTGTTCTTGTTTCAATGTAGAAATATGGATATTTCAAAACTTATTAGTTAATATATCTAAGATTTTCTAACTCATGAATATTTTATGCCTGAATATTTTTTGAACAACATACTGTACTTCTTATAAAATAATATTTTATTATCTAATCAGAAACAATAAGATTAAGGCGTGACCCTCTGATATTTATATTAACGTTTTTGAAGTGAAACTTGTATACGGAGAGTAGGAAAATTTGAGTTGAACGTCACGAAAATAGAAACGAGTCTCCTTTCCCAACTCCAGAAGATATGAAAAAAAGAGAAAATCGTCTTTAGGTCGTATTAATGCATGCGTATGGCGACGTTCTTATTTCTCCGATTCTAACCAGCATACATCATAGATACGCTACGCGCATGCGCACACACTGCAAGCACTGTCTATGGGTCTATACGCAGCATAAAGCAACCAGTTGCTTACCTATTTATTTATATATTGTATTACACAAACAATGCTTAATTTTTTAACTATCAATATTCGTTAACAAATCGAAAAAAGCAATGCATAAAATCAACTTTTCCTTGGAGTTAAGAAGTTCACCGAAATAGTCTCATATTTTTTTTTAATGTAAGAAAAAAGAAGAACTGGATAAATGAAGGCTTATATATAATATTTTAAAGTGCTTTCAACAATTTTATATTAACTTCTTTTTTGTTGTATGTACAATATTATTATTTTTTAAATCATTTTCTTATAACAACAATTCCTAAAAGGATCTCTAGCATACTTGGATAGCTTTTTAGTTAAGTTGTATAATAAACTCCAAATCTTATGAAAAATCTTGACATGACCAACCAGTCCCTGAGGTTATTAAAAGGTATTCAAATCCAGTTTCCAAATATGCGAAACAATAAATTAAATCACCTCTATTAATACTAAATCTATTAATATTATAAAGTAATTTTAATCTATATAATTTTTTTACGAGGATTCCGAACCAAAATGGGTTAAGCTAGGGTTACCAACATATATGGTGTCTTTTTTATGAGCTGTACCAGCTTTCAAATATATTTAAAATTCATTATTTTTATAGTTTTATTAAAGGATTTCAATTATACATTTTTTATCATTTTAAATTTGCATGATATTCGACTAACATAGTTTTGATTTAACTTATTTATCTTTTTTTGTAAAAAAATGCTGTATTTGGTTTCTGTCATAAAATAAAAATATATCAAATAACTGTATTTGGAAAACCTCTATGAGACAAAGCAAAATACAATAAAATAAATATTTTTCTATCAATTCATTCCATTCTTATAAATTAACCATTCCAATTATCAATACATCATTTTTTTAAGAAATAATAACACAAGTGAAACCACTTTTGCAATCTACCAAGTCATCGACTTTTTGGGCTTAGCATCCAGATAGCCTCTTAAGCATGTAAAAACTATGTCGTCTTTGGTGAAGAATAAGTCTATCCTAAATTCACCATATACTATGGGCAATGACCATTCGTTCCCAAAGAAGTAATTGGTGACATTTATTGTGCCCTAAAATTATAGTTAGTCAACACAATAACAAAACCATTTTTTTAATATTTCAAAAGATAATATCTTACAAATAATGGACATTCTACAGGACGTCCGATCATTGTGAGAACTTCATAGAATTGTTTATGTGCATATTTTTCTAGAAGGTGACAACCATCTTCATCATACAAATCCATAGCATTTGGTTTCCATCCGCCATCGCCCCATTTTGCTGCTGTCATATTTCCCTAAAAATATTTTTGTATACATAATCTTACAAGAATTTCATGAAAATGTTCCATTTACGAAAACTTTAAAATTATCTATACAGACAAATATTTTACCTTAAATTCTTTGAACGGTATATGCGCATAGATATCCAATCCAAAATGAGTTCTGTTTGATTTTCGCATCTCTACTTCTAGTTTTACACCCAATAAATCTTCTCCGCATTTTTCAATTCTTTTTAAATTCACATGCGCTATACCCTGAAAAACATATTTTAGTAGAATCATTTGCTTACATACACGCTCATCTTTATGATCAATGTTCACAAATTAAACATCCAAAAAATTTCAATGAAGTTTTATATATGCGAAAATATTAAGGTACCCATAAGTAATGTCGTTTTTTATCCTCAAGCCAAATTATTTATCACCTTTTGCTACCTTTCTGTAAAATAAACTATGCTTTTCACGTAAAATATAGCGAATTTTGTCTGAAAATTGTCTGAAAGGACGGTTATCAATTCTTCTATAGAATTGAATTTTTTATTTCTTAAAAATGTTTCATAAAATAAAATCGATCCTGCGAATATGGTGGATAAAATAAGATGATAACGTTGAGGGTTCCTTGAGAGCGCCTACACTTCAAATCGATTCATTTTGGTCATCGATATTGAATAACTGGAATTCGATCGCAAATACGCGATGGTACTGCTCAAAAGGTTACACTTTTCATGGGTCAATTTCGCAACATGAGGTCGCGCATTATCGCGCTGAAGAGTGATAGTGCGTCTATTTACTAAAGTTGGCCACTTTGATGCAATACTGCATTTAATCTATCCAAACGGTGACAGTAAATCTCTACCGATAATGTTTCATTTGTATCGGATTGTCTTCGATTGCAGACTTCAGGACTGCTTCATCCGTCTGGATGGATCATCCAGTTCGAGGCTCGTCTTCCAAACTTGAATCACCAGATTTAATTTTTATATACCATCTATGGCATTTCCTGACATCCAATATGCCATCATAAATCTCGCAGTTACTTTCTTTTTCACATAGTATTGATAAAGTATACAACTCTGCAGATGTTGTTCTGACGGAAACGTTTCTCCCATTGTCGTTAGAGGAATAAGGGAGCGATTTTGTTTCGGCCGATGAACAAGTAGACAGATACAGATAGGGTATTCCTGATATATAGGGGATGATTTTTTGAGTTATCATTTGATTATGCCATTACATCACAAATACTCACAGCAAATTGGCTCAACACATGCGGAAAAATTAGAATTAAAGTCAAAAAATACATTTTGATGACTTTAACGGACTGGGGCTGTAAACTCAATGAGAGATTAATATAAATGTGTTATATTTAATATCAGAATGATCATTTATCAGTTCATCAATGTATAATGCTCATATACATGAAATAGACACGCCTTTTCATTTTTGTGTAGGATCATTAATCGACTGTTTCGTATTGTTAATGTGAATGTTGATTTGTATGGCACAAATCATCATTAGCGATAAATATAGCATTAAATACGAAATAATAATAGATGAATCTCATATAATAATGATAATACTGTAATAAGGTATGCAAAAGATCTATGGAAGATTTATTTTTCTTTGCATCGGATAAAGGAATTGAGTCTCCGAAATAAGCATTCGTTCTTGTTGTGTCGAGATAGTCCTAAATAAACGATTGATTTTAATAGTGTTTATACAATATTAACAAAAAATAAAAACACTTGATCTACAGAAAATGTGGCTAGTGACCACATTTTTAATACATATATTATGTATGTTATGAAAAACTATGTCAAAATGGTTGGCAATCGTATCACAAAAGGCATTGATAAAAGTCACTAATATAATGTTTTATAATATTATAGAGTACAAAATAGAGAGAGTGCAAATATTCATCAATAGATGATATTATAATGTTAAAATTTCAATGAAATTTATTCTTTTTCGGTTGAAAACCATCAAAGATGATGTTTTAGATCAAATCATTAGAAATAATAGAAGTCAGATAAATCTTTTATGTATACAAGTTTTTTTTAAAGTCAAAGTAATAGATTATTAGCACTAAATAGATTACATAAAATCGGAAAATTATTGGATACATTTTATTTTACTATAATTTATATTTGTACATTAGGTTACATATGTAAAAAATAGAAATATAGGGCAAACTAAATAGAAAAATATTTTTTCGTTGAAAATCACTGGTTTTATATTACAATTTTTTCAAACTAATAATTATTCCATATATAATTAAAGAAAAAAATAGCTCATTCCTGGAACCTTTCCGCTCCAAAAATGAACTCACTAATCAAAGGGTTAAAGAAATTAGATCGGCCTTAATTTAGACATAATAATTATCTCTATTTTTAACAATTCTGAATTCCATAGACTTCACAATCTTGATTTTTTTAGAGGACATGATATTTGCCAATAATAAAGCATCGATAGTTTGAATTCAAATCTTACAAAAACTAATAAAAAACCAAATAAATCATAACTCTTTGCATACGATTAGCATAATTATTCAAGGCAGTGGAAGCTAAAAAAGAGGAAGATATTTTTCATAAAATAATTTGTAATAATATTTTTTTTTTGAAAACTCAAACTTAATTGCTAAATTGACAATATTGTAACTTTTTTAATGTAATTTTATGCCGTGATATAATAAAATATCAAAATGTAATTTTTACAAAATTTAATTCCAAAGCACTTAGGGGGTATTCCAATGTGAACGCGTAAAAAAAGGCATATTTTCGATAATTTTTTTCTCTGAAACTATAGCATATAATTAAATGAATGTTTTTTCTATCTTAAGGGCATATTTAAGAAGAAGGACAAAAGATTTTTTTTGATGATCAAAAATATTTATTTATTTATTTATGACAAAAAAATCAAGCGAATAAAAAAAAAAGTTTTCTGCTGGCGTAGGTACTTTGGGCTCTCCTGGTGATCTGAAATAGAAAATTGAAATAGTTTATTAATCTAGGTAACTGTCCCTATCGCAGGTACCTCAACTTTTTTATTTCATTGAAAATTGACAAAATGGCGGCGTTTTTTGTAAAAGAGAGAGAAAAACACACATTTTTTGCACCATAAATGAGGTGAAATTATAAGTTAAAATCTAAATATCAACAACTTGGAGGCACGGACGATAGCCATAATAGTTCTTAATATCGTATTAAAATTTGAAGTCGATACGCTTAGCCATTTTTTAAAAATCACCTACGCCAGGAGCAAAAATGTCGTTTTGAGAAAAACGCGTTTAAAGTTTTTAAAGATGAAAAGTCATAGAAAACTTACCTTTTCGGCTGATCAGCAATGCCCCAACCATACAAGGTACTTTTTTCTTCGTCATAGACTTCTTCTTTAGCCGCTCTAGCTTCTCTCCTTGCGATTCGAGCGGCTTTTGAAGCAAAGGAGCTGCGTTGGTCTGGGCGTTGTACGCGCGCATTGTCGCAGTCCTTGGCGAAACTCAAGCTTCCAGGGCCAAGTAAACAGCCCATGACTTCCAAGATCTTAAGTATTCTTTTCTGACCTTCATCAATTATGCAAGCTGCATTATAGGTGGCAATTTCCATTTTTTTTTTTTGCCGCAATAGACATATTTAGGTGCCAAACGCAAGCATTGAAACTTTCGTTGTCATTTTGCGTGTTGGAACCTAAGTATCTCTCTAAAAGTTCATTTTGGCTCAGCTCTTCATAAATTGGCTTCAAAGTGTCTTGTGTTTTGTTATATTCATCTGTATCTTCTTTGCCAATTCACGTATTGCATGCTTTATAGAAACTCGATTTTATGATGGTATCAAAGATTATATCGGAATATTTTCCAATCAGTGATACAATGCCTAGAAGAGAAGAAAATCCTCTCTTTAACCACGAACCATCGCTAGAAACTGAGAGCTCATTTTCTGGAAAGCCAGCTTGTACATTTAACTCTTTTTCTTCTCGAACGGCTTTACGAATCACAATGTCGTACACAGCGTTTACGCTTTCAGAGATAGGTTTTATAATATTATAATATACATTTACGTTAAAACTCTTGCCAATATCCACAAAAGTAGTTTATATTTTGCAAACCAGCGCCAATCAATCGCGTAACATACACGAAACGGCGGTATCTGCTTCGAAATCATAGCGCGCGCGCAGTTAGATGCTCTCCGTTGGAGCATTATAATTAGTCAACAAGATAGGAAACACCCAAACCGATTCTAGAATATCAATTTAAAGGATACAAACTATCGAAAAATGCAAAAAATAAAAAAACGATTTTTCGAAACGGTCACATTGGAATACCCCCTTAAGTAGTATATTTTGATTGTGTTTAGATCATTTGATTTTATCAACATCAAAATTTGTATACATGGTAAAAAGTGCAGTTGTGCTAATAAAATATAATAATTTTTCTATTTGTTTATACATTTCTTATAAAACCGATATCCTTTTTCTTTGGTTTTGTATCCATGTAAGCTCTTAGGCATGTAACCACCATTCCGTCTTTCGTGAAACTCAAATCAAATCTTAATTCACCGTACATGATGGGCAAATTTCATTCACTTCCAAAATTGTAGTTCAACGCTCTATAAGAACCCTAAAAAAGATTATTATTGATATTTTTTCACTGTTGAGTTATTTTAATTGAATTGAACTGACCTTTTTAATTGGACAATCAACTGGATGTCCGAATATTTGCAGAACCTCTTTGAAATGTCTTTCGGCATATGTTTTTAACAGCATACAGCCATATGAATCATATAAATCCATCACATTTGGTTTCCAACCTCCATCTCCCCACTTTGCTGCAGTCAGATTACACTAAAAATGTTTCCAAAACTATACCAGTAACAGATATTCGACCCGAATAAAACAAAAATTCGTATATAGTTTAACTAATTTATATTGAATTTTCACTAGATTTCAACCCCCTTCCCTCCTAAACCCAACGACACTCAGTCGCCAGACTATCATAATGAAAGTTCGGAAACATGCCAGAACACAACTATTAAATTATTCACATGTATTAGAAGATCTTCAATTTTGCTGCCAGTTCTTGTTATATAATATAATACTTACAGCAACTTTTTCATCCAAATCAAATAGAGTACTTAGATCAATATCGACCCCAAAATGTGTTCTGTTAGTTTTTCGCATTTCCATTGCAAGATTGAAATTCGGCATATCTTCTGCACATTTTTCTATTCTCTTTATATTGATATCTGCAAGGCCCTTGATCAAAAAGTAGGATATCAATTTTTAATATTTTTCAAAATTTTATAGATTTGTTATACATTTCACATCAATATTGTTGTCAAGTTGCTGATAGTAAGGAAGTTTTTGATAAAATGTCAATTTATTAGAATATTAATCGGCCATGGGGCAAGATATTTATGTTTTATGCTATTAATAATTACAATAAATTGACAGTATCGCAAAAACGTAATTCTAGAGTATCTTGAGTACTTTACTGACATTGTAAAAAAAACAATGCAGAGATATTTACAATCATATTGATAATTTGGAGCGGTGACTGGCGATAAGAAAGCCATGAGTTGCTCTGATCATGATTTGACGCAAAAAGGTCGCTAAATATTGCTTTACAAATATCTTTTAAATCAGAGAGCACAAATGTATGCTTAAATGTATAAAAATAAATAGGAAAAAAAATAAAGATAAACTTAGTTAAAATTAAGAAGTTATGATGCTTTAAATCTTAAATTTTTGCAGATCCTTAATTAATACCAATAATCATATTTAATAAAAAATATTTCGATCTTTAATATTCTTAATTACTGAATGACATGTTGATCATCAGCATTTTATAAAAATAAAATCAAAATCAAAGTATACTCACAACAAATTGAGCTAATGCACAAGGCAAAATTAGAAAACAAATAAAAATGTGCATTATTATGCCAAATGCATGCTATATGAGAATATATATAAGAATGATGATATATATGTTATAACTGATTAGTTTATCCATCAGGTTTTTGTTATATTATACAAAGGATAGCATTGATGCAATGGATACACATCTTTTTGTTGAAAACGTGCATTAATTAATTCAGTTTTTTTATATTTGCGAAATTATTGTATAGAATTACATTGTTTTTACGTCGTTGAACAATCCGTATATAATATGGCGTGGTTGATATGTTTGCACTCGTTTGAAGTCGCTTTGATGGCTCAGTTGTTGCATAAACCAAATGACAAACAACCACCTCACCTTTTCGTAATATCTAAGCTACGAATAAATGAAAATACCTCTGTTGATTTTTTAAATTCTGCATTTGGGGTCATTTGTTCGCAATTTCTTAAAAAAAATTCCTACGAATTTATTGAGTATTGTGTTATTGAGGGTGGTATATATATTATGTGATTTCGAAATTTCTTGATTCGATTAATACATTTTTGCTTGTCTTCTGCATATTTTAGATTATCGTGATTTTATTTAAGATAAATCAAGATACCGAAGTTATCAGGTCAGTCCAAAAGTTCGTACGCGTTTTTTGGGATTTTTCCCTCATCTAATATGCTTTGAGGGACTCTGTGTGTCGGCATCCTCTCTACATGACCTACCCATTGGAGAGGATGAATCGAACGAAACTGGTGATTGACTCTTCGCCGTACATGTCCATGACCTCCCAATTGGACCTATGACCTAATATTTTGAATGCTTGAATCATCATTTCGGAGATATTTTTTTCAAACCTATCGAAGCGCACTGCGTCGTTCTGTAAATTATAATATACAATAAATTAAATTTTATATATGTTGTATAAATTTATAATATTTTTATTATTAGTATTATAGTGTGGGGTAGTTTAATTCTGGCATCGCGATTTTTTTTTAGTATGAGCAAATTCCTTTAAAGAAGGAGAGGCTCTGAGGATATCTTCGAAAGAAAAGTTGATCTAAAACCTTGACTGACATTTGATTATGTTTGAGAAAGAGACTTATCGTTTTACAAAAGTTATGTTCCTGGCGTTTTTTTTATATGACGCGTTTTTCGTCCGCGAAACCGATTCTGGAAGTTACTAGGCGAGATGCGCAAAAATGATCCCCCCAAAGTAACCCTCAGCCAAAGGGTTGACGGTGATAAATGTCGAAAAAAATGAACTATCTCGTACCGATAAAGTGTCCCATAATGAAGGTGCCCAAGCGATTAAAAAATACCATTTATTCAAACAAATCATGGTTTGAGAACCAGTGGGAAGTAGGTGAGCAGCTACCGGAGCGCGCATACGGTGGTGGTGTGATAATGTAGATACATGACGAGTGGGACGGAGTGTCGATCGTTGCAAGGCCGCGGCGTCTATAGACGCTTTGTGACGCGCCCTTCAACTCGTCGTTGCTCGTTTGCTCCCAAGGCTGAAGATGGACTATCTGTCGTTGGCGTTCAATTTTGTATGGAGGGTAAACCTCCCCATCCATATTTTCCAAATATTCTTTCGATTGAACTGTGTTTTGATGACCGACTTCGGCCACCCTCCGCTTTGCTATTTTTGCTCCACGACAGCCCGCGTTGCCTCGAACAACAACAATCCAGTGACCCTCAAACTGCTATGCATTCGCCCTTTACGCTACATTATTATTTTGGACTTAAAGTTGGAGCTGCGTTAAAAAATCAAAAATATTTTAAGGAACATACATTGAAAAAAGTATTTTTATTTTTTAATGCATTTTACAATTTATTCCGATTTATTTTTGTGAAATGCTGAAAGAAATGGTAAATTAAATTTTATATTTGGGATCAGCTTGGGCGAATATCAGAATGCATGTGAACATCTTCCCTTTGCGCAGAAATCTTATTTCAATTTTCAATTTTCCATAAATAACTGAAACTGGCAAATTTTTGTCGAGTATGTAGTTTTTCAGAAAATACTCTCCCTGTAAAATATAAATTCATTTTGGTCAATATCATAGCACATATATTTCATAATTATCATATTCATCATATTTTTTTAATAATAAGAAAATTAAAAATTAAATTTGTTTTTAATAAAGATCAAAAAATACCGGTGAAACTGGACATTTTGGAGGTAAATTCAATAACTTAAGAATAACTCGGGACTTGTCTTCTGCATATGTTTCCATGAAATGGCAAACTTCATCTTCAATATCGATAAGATGAGGCTTCCAACCTCCATCTCCCCATTTAAAAGTACTTGAATTAATCTTTAATAATCATAAATAAAATAATTGGGTGCCAACAAATTGCATAATATTTATTGAATTTCGACCCACCCTCATATCGGAATCTATTGGAAATGGTAAAATGCAATGCACGTCTATGGCTTGATGAGTTCTATTGATCTTATGGATCATGGAGTCGAATTTAAAATCGGATTCATCTTCTGAACATTTTTGCATCCTCTCAAGAGTTATATAGGCTGGACCCTATGAAGACATATAATGAAAAATAATAAATAAAAACGACAACATATTCGATCGAACATATATACTAACCAAAAATGCAGATGTAAGCTTGACTAAAATGCAAGCAATTATTATGCATTTCATAATGATATGATTGCTGTTAAATTGATACTGATATTGCTGCATTAATGACAGCTTATATATTATTTCAACTATGGGATTGAATATTTCAAGTATCCATTTAGTATTATAAAAAAGCTATAAAATTGATAATGCCTTTTTGTTCTCAAATGCAATAAAACATATAAATTTATAGTAATTAATTGGCATTTCATTATAAAACAGAGCTAAAAATTCTGATTCCTAAACTATTAATACTTATTTGAACAAATCTAATAGTATATATTTAATAGTTATGGATTTAGCACACGAGAGGCCCTAAGCGAAATTTAATTTTAAGGCCCTACCCAAGATTGTTGAGCAAAAATGTGAGATCTGGGACAATTCATACTTGAGACTAGACTTCAAATCGTCCTTAATTTCACGTCGGAATTTGAAGTATGGCTTTATTTTTAACAATGTTTGATAAGTATTATAACTAAATGTATTTATTTTCTAGAACCTCTTTGTCTTTTTTTCGTTTTCAATATACTGCGTAATAAAAAGGCGCATTTCAAGGAATGCTATTTATTGTCACTGACATTTTTATTGAGATTAATGGTCATGTGCTTTGAATGATCCCCCCGATGCTATTCCGTAGCCCGAAAACGCGATAATCAAAAGTCGCAGCGACGAAGGCAACGCAGGGAGCTTGAGAAGTTGGTCGAGAATATCCTAAATTTTATATGTCTATTTTTTAGTAATACTACATATTTTAGTTAAAAGGGAACAGAGAATAAATATTATATAATATAATTTAAAAAAATGTCTTTATATAATTAGCCATATATCGTTGGGGTGGGCGGGGGATTAACCCGATTCAACTACTTCGTATTGTCTGGATACTTGTACCATCTGTTTATTATGAAAAAATGTGCTTAAAATTAATATGAAATATTAAAATTTGGATTGCCAGGATAAATTGTGAAGATCTGGTCGTGTATTACTCTTTTTGTTTAGAATTTTATGGTGTTTTGATAAATAGATACCTTTATTTCATTATTGTACATCGAGCTGCAAAAATATTAATGAATAGAATTTCTTTTATGACTTATCAGCAATATGTAAAGAATATTGCATGCCAATAAAATATTATGCTTTAAGCATCAGTTATAATAATGGCAATAAAATATTTCAAGCATCTGTATTAACTGTTATATACTCTCAAAGATTAAAGCCATTTTTATTCCGTGTGTGGTGGCGAGCTCCTTTGTCTTTACGGGAATTATTTTTGGGTTCGTTCAAACGAAAAACTGCAGCAAAGTTATCAGTCGTCCCCCGGGATGGAAAAGAGGCCATTCAGATTTTCCACTAGGCTTTTCAACGAGGAGAATAGCGTACATAGTAAATCTTCTTTTGCATTATAGCTAAAGTTTCGCCATTTTCGAGAGCCCCTAGCCTACAGGCGTAAATGTCTTCGTGACCTGCTGGAATTAAAAAAATAAAATATATTCACCCCAAATATAAACGCACGAATTAATTTTATTGCAACTAGAGGAATGAAATTTTTAAAAACTAAATAATTAAAAAGACATGCGTACAAAGATATATGTTAATTTCTTTATACAGGTATTTCAAGAAAACGTTGTAAAATAATTTTCGCGCATTTCTTCAACATTTTTACAACGATGAAGCATTTTTTTAGTATCCTTTTGCATTATTATGTTGGTTATTTGCCGAAATACATTTTTAAAATGTCTTCAAAAGAATTTTAAAAAATAAAAGTGAGCATTATAAACATTTGATAATGATGATAATCAGGCGGTGAAATATTTAGTAAATTTGATAATTGCTGTAAAACTTCAAAATCAAGCTCCTTGATTTTATTTTTGAGATCCTTTTCACATCTAGTTATGCTGTAAAGTACGCCTTTGATTATTCATCAAAACTGATAATTGTTTAAGCAACTGCCTTTAAGGGGGGAAACCGGTTTAAGAGGCAGATTTTTTAAAATGTTTTTCGTATTGGAAATGTGAAAGTCACAATTTTTATTTAAAATCAATAAAATATTTAAATTTTATTAGCAATATATTTTTTTTAAGAATATGAAATATGTTTTGAATAAAAAACATATGTTTTAAGAGTGTTGTAAAGTTACAAAATGCTACGATTATTTTTATAAATTTTTGCATTTATCTGCTATATCCTGTAGCGTGGGCGATTTACCATCCCCGCGTAGTAGCACTGTTAACAGCGACATCTTCCATCTCTCTTCAGGTGCAATTTGTTATTTTAACAGCGCCATCTCTTGTGGCCCTGCGGAGACATTGCACCTGCATACCGACCGATCGCTTCTTGCGCGTGCACCGTTGCCGCTTGGGTGGAGTCGGAAGAGTCGTCGGTTAGCCTTGGGTGCGGGATGTCGTCCTTCCTGCAGCCAGATCTCTCTTACTTTCTCGCATAGAATAAATAGTTATTTAGAGAAGAGAGTCTTTTATATTCGACGCTCATCAGTTTTAATACGTTCCAATAGATTCGCGAGAGACACGTATTTATATTTTTTATATTAGTTCTATAGACAATAGGCAAACTCGCGGAGAGAACACGCTTTCCCGCGGCCAAGACTATCGGTCGACTCTATCTCTTTCTTTCCTGCGCAAACTTATATCCAAGCACGCGTATGTTCATCTAGCGAATTTTACCCCACGCTACAGTACAAAAATATTGGCACAGTGATGTGAATCGCGCACTTGTCATGTCGAGCTGGAATGATACATTTTAGACACGATGTAGCAGTTTTTCATCGAAAAATATTTCAGGGGGAATTTGCTCGTTCGCTTAAACAACGATTGGCGCGGGAAAACGCTTTTTAAAAAATCTGAAACAAAAATTAAATCGAGTCGAAAGGCTGTTTCTGATCAACGCCGGGCTTGTGTGATGTGGATACGATCCTTTCGGAGTGCCCTGTTATTTAATGGGGCGCTTTCGTCACGTACAGGGTGGGACGTAAAACTAGTTTCTGTTTAGCGCTAATAAAAATCCACGTTTGGACTATTTAACTGTCAGAGGACATTAACCATTCGTGCTGAACTTTCAGGCGCGTATATGTCCGTTAAAGTTTATATCTAATTCGTGACGTCCAGGTGCGTTCTCCAATTCTACGTATTTCATTTAAAGTTCGAAAATATTTGATTTTTGCGTTGGAAAATATTGATTTATTTTCATTTTTATGTTTTTAATTTGCGTGTTCATCTTGCCATTCCATGTTTTGAGTGACGTCATTGCCAATGTCATGTAAGACATGAATTTTCTGCGAGCTAATGCCAGAAATCATCACATCATTAAAAACATGTCAAGGGATTGGCAAGCTACTATATTGTCATGTAAGACGATTTTTCTTAAAACATTTTATTTTTGATATTGATTATCGCATTTTAGTAGATCACTGTATTTGAAAACAAAATTAGGCGTATATTTTTAATCCACATGTTATGAATATATATCAGTTTGTATACCAGATTATTTACAGGAGATTTTTTTTTTTGAGATTATTTTTACATATGGTGGTTTTCCATTGTCTTTCATTGGTAGTTAAGTTATTTTAATATGAATATTAGATTCAACAGAATACATCAGTCGATTTCAAAATAATTATTACGGGTACTCAGACAAAAGGGCGTTTTTTTAATGAGTAATTATGTTGGTCAATTGTGTTAAAAGTATCTGTGTCATATATGCTGAAGTTCTGTTGGTTTAAAAATGCCAGAAATTGTTTATAAATTTCAAAACGCGTACTTAGTAGATAAACCAAAAAGAAAGATAGTAGACAAGCTATAACGAAGAAAGAAAGAAGAAGAACGGATATTCATGATTCAGCTCTAATAAACTAAAATACTGTTTTTAGAAAACATAGTGGCTGCAAACGAGAAATGGGTTATGGATGACAATCAACTACTCAAAAAACAATGAGTATCAGCGCAGGTACAAAAAACAATCTCTAAATCAGGTCTTACTACAAAAATCCTATTGTCTGTTTAGTAGGACATTCATAGTATAATTTATTTTAAATTGCTGAAATTCGAAGAAATAACCATGGCTGAAAAATACTGCAATCAGCTGGATAGAATATAAAATGAATTGAAAAAAGAGACCTGCTTTGATTAACACACCAACGCGCGGCTTCACACCCCTAAAATCACTCATTAACGCACTTGGGTGGAGAACGGTTTAGCATCCCCCATAATCATCAAACTTGGGACCATCTGATCACCACTTATTTCGTTCCTTACAGAGTTGTATAGATGGAAAAAATATACATTTAATGATGATATCAAAAACGGTCTCTTAGTTTATTTTAAATCGTAACCATTTCATTTAAAAAATAATAATTTCATGTATAAAAAATACACTTTTGTCTGGGTACATCTAATATATTTACATGATAGATTAATTATTGTTATAAGTCAAGCCATTCAAGATCGATTCTACAAATATATCTAAGTAAAATGAAACACCCCTGTCAGTTATAATGCCGAGTATATGGGGTGAAGTAATTGATATCCCAACCGGAGTTTATTGGAGTTTATTGCCGGTTTGATGACGAAATGATTACGGTTACTTGACCACCGTAATTGGAATATCATTTTGTTTGGCAGTTCTGCATTATGTTGAGACTACTTAACGCTTTTAGTATCTCCTTGAATGGATTTGGAAGTGCCAATTGGATTATCTAAGAACTTTTGTACTACGATTTTGTTTATATCATTGTTATGACGTTTGTATAAATATTCATATTTAAAGTGGTTTTTTTAATTATATCAATATAAGGAATTTTTAATTTTGTTATAGCAGTTTTGTTTCTGGACTTTGTTCAAATTCAGATAGCAGAAAAAATATTCATATTCTTGTTGTTTATTAGTCATTTTGATGTTGTCTTTATCTTATATCTTGATTTTTAAAAAGTAAATACTGAAACATGTCAAGAAGTCGGGCAGGGCTACCTATAAGTGACTGATTTGTAACAATTAAAGATTCTATTCAAATAACTTTCCTCTTTTATAGAGATCTTCAACATTTCACATATTGTGTCTACTTTTATGGCATTTTAGGCTTATGAAAGTAATTTAATTTTTGATGCCAGATTTACATAAAACATGTATTTAACGATAATGTTCATCTCAAATATCATTGCCTTCGATGCAGCTAGTGTCGAAACAGCGTGCATCCCTTAGAAAGAGGATTATGTCGCGGTAATGACGACATTTGCACAGGCTGTTAGTTTGTGATTAATTACGGTGTTGGATGGTGATGATGTTAATAAGCTTACTGTGTGGGAAACGTATTTCAATTCTCGTCTTGTCATCTGCACCTGAATCATTAGTAACATTTACCGGGACCATCATAAATTTGTCCTCCCGTTATAGCGACGGAATTAGCGTACGGATTAGAACGTGGAGTCGTGGAGATGAGAGGCGCGAAGCATGCGAAAAGCTGTCACGTACGTTTCTTTGTGCTGATGAACGAAAGCACCTGCACTGAATGCATTTGCCGGTGAGCATCTTTAGTGCTGTGCCAAATGATAATTTTGCGAATTAGTGTAATATAACTTTTGAATACGTCATTAATGGTGCTACGTACTTTTAAACAGATAGACGTTCGGAGACATGAATTTAGTTAGATTTAAAATTTTACGAATTTGACTAACTGAAATATCGAATCATTGACTAACTGAAATATCGACTCTTTATATGGCATGCCCTAACAATAGCATAGTATTTGCAGACATGCACAGGGACATTTGTAATATAGTTGATATATTCCATGTGGATTTTTCGGTATAAATAAATCAGCCTTTAACCATCACATGTTTACCTCATTGTCAAGCCCACCCCATTCTTTCTAAAAAGGAGCCCAATTTAAAAGGGCGTTGGTCTTTTAGAACACATTTACATCTTCTAAATATATATTTTTATAGTAAATTTCGTTCAAGATGTGTTTTGGAATGGTACAGCATTATCGTATATATTGGGGTGCTTTTTTGTATTGTTCCTTTACAAATGAGCTTTGCTGCTATATTTGTTCAAGAATTTCAGACGGCCATTACCTTACCGATTCTATTTTAAAGCGAGCATAATAGATGCCCATTCCTGAAAAAATATCCTGATAGCGAGGGGAACGAATAAAAGTGATCCTGTCGGAGCGAACATCAAAGGACGCTAAAATAATATGCTTGACCAAAGTTCTCCTAATGCAATATATGTAAGTTTGACATCAAGCACTAAGGGTTAAAGATAGCTCAAAGGGAGAATAAATACCCCCTCAAATGCAGACCAAATATAAGCAAATAAAAAAATGTTGTAAAAAAAGCACCCCAGAGCTTTATATTAAAAATACAATTTTGGAAATTTCGTGACTTCTGCGCCTCTTATCGGGAATTAGGTACCTATAAATTTATCATTATGTAGTAAAATATTCCCTGCTTTCTGGTACTCGCTTTACGACACGCATCGCAATAACGTTGGCGTGATAGTAAAAAAGAAGCGAAATATTATAAGATTTTTTCCGAACAATTCACCTGCGGCCGTTACGGGTTTGATTGCCCTGGGCGTAATATTAAAATGCGTTACGGCCCGCACGTTAAATTTTATCGTTCGGCAGAATTAAAATCACCATAAAGCACGAAAACAAACAATCGTAAACAAAAAGTGTGGAGACATTGCAAACAATATCACCAGCGATAAGTGTCGCTGGTAATTTACGAACAAGACTGTTTACCATTAATAAGCTACACGGGGGAGGGGAGGGAAGCCCCCTTTTAGTGAGGGGGTGCTATTTTTATGGATCGGCCTAAAAATGTCGAAAATAACCGAAGCACCTGTCACCGTCCGTTAAAGCTAAATACGTGTAGACTTGCACAAAACAATCCATATGCATACATTTAAAAAAATCTAAAACTACCGCCAGCATTTTTATGTTCAGAGCTGCAGAAATATAATGAACAGATTTAACAACCAAAACTGAGAGTCGTTCGTGCAATAGAATTGCTTTTGCATAAACCGGCACCCAAAATTGACCATATAAATTGAATTCAGATTGAATGCTTATGCAATCAATCAACATTGAATTTATGCACATAAAAACGTTTTAACGTTTGTTAAAAGCCCTTCTGCATTATTTTTTTTAATATGAGATCATAATAAACGAAGGAAATATTGCAATCATTGATAGATCATCTTGGTTTAGGATTATTCTGATTTAAAAAATAAAGCAAAATCAATTCGCATAGGGCAACCAATGAGTCATTGGTTTGACAAAGATCGCACTTCTTTTTAAAATACTATGATAACACAAAATTGCAAGGAAGACAGATTAAAAATGGTTCCCATAAGCTAATATTAGGGTGTCCCATAAGTTTCTTTCGTTTTCATATTAAGAAAAAATAAACAATAATTTGTATTACATCAAAAATTATTGAATAATATATAATTCATTCTGTTCTATTACCTTTATCCATCTCTCTAGAAGCCTCATAATGCTTTCTTGCCAAAATTTTCCAGGTTTGTTGGCAAAATATTGATCAAGTACATTTTTATATCATTTTTTGAATTAATTTGTTTACCACGTAAATAATTTTTCAATTAAAGAAATAAATAATATTCTGAAGGGACAATGTCCGGAGAGTATGGAGGATGAGGTAAAACATCCCAGTCAAATGATAATAATTTATTTCTGACGAGCAAAGACACATGAGAGAAAAACAACGCCTCGTCTGTTTGCTAATTCAGGCCCTTTTCTGGCAATTGCATTCTTTAGATTGTCTAGTTGGAAACAAAGTTTTGTTGAATTGATCGTTTCACCTTGCTGAAGTAGCTCATAATATACCACCCCCTTCTAGTCTCACAAAATGCATAGCAACATTTTTTTTGGATGTAGGCTAGGTTTAGCTACAGTTAAAGCTTCTGTATCCTTGGTCCGAGACCGTTTACGTTGGATATTCTAATAGAGTATTCAACTTTCATCTCCAGTGACAAGTCTCTTCAAAAAAGTTTGGCTGTTATATCGTTGGAGACGAAGATTGCATGTGCTGAAATTTATTTGAGTCAGTCAATTCATGAGAAAGGATGATGAGAAATGAGTTCTTTGCTATAAATATGGAAGCAAAAATCAATGGCTATCGAAGGGTCAGGTAGCAAAACTGACCCTTAAGCCCTCCCTGACAACAATAAAAAAAACTTTTGTTGTTTGATAGGGTACCGCAAGGGTACCATTAATTTTGAAACACTTAAACCTGGACAAATAATAAATTTAATCTTTATTGTGAATAATTAGACCGTTTTTCGGCGGAAATACAAAAAAAACCTACCCGTTTTTATAGGATGATAATGCTGTAAAAGCACTACCTTGAATGAAAGAGCATTTGACATCCTCCTTATTTGCCAGACATCGTTCTGTTGGATTTCTATCTTTATATTCTAAAACAAACGATGAGGTCAAAAATGGACTTTCAAAATATTTTATTAAGAGCCCGCGATGTTTTACGAAAGAGGCATTAAAATGTACCAAATAGATGAAGAGAAGTTATATCCAAAGATTACAATTACATTTTGTAACAATATTCTAAAAATTTAAAAAACATGTGTATTCAAATATTTATGGGTACATCTAATATTTTTTTTATTTATATAAAAGATCATTTTCCATCTTTTGTCAAGCTTAAAATAATAATTATTTTTAGAACGTTCCTATGGACGTCAAAATGACAAATGACAGACAAGATGTTTGTCAAACGACATACACAAACGGAACGTTATAGTTTTTCGAGCTGTCTTTGAAAATTTGATGGTAAATGAATGTAAAAATACTTATTAATTGGTATTTTTTGTCGAGTATTTATAATTCATAATCCATTAATTCATTGTTTATTATATGTTGAGAAATTATATTTAACATTAAGAATAATAATTTCAGTGCTAATCTTGTTTTCATTATGGAGTATACAAGTGATATGTATGTTAAATATGACCTTTTTCCAAGAATGAATATGGAAGAGGTTCTAATTATATTTTATGTTTCTGAAAAATATTAGGTTTTTCATTGAGTTAGATAAGCATTTTTATGTTAAATAATTGAAATTTTCAACTAAAAATAAGACGATTGTGTGCCCTAGATAGGAAATTGTTTCAGGATTCTATTCAGTGAAATTGCGCGGGAATGTCGATTTGGCAATAAATCGACCGAAAAGGGTTAAAAGGGGGGTTTCTATAGTCAGCCGACAAAATGCTGAGGGCTCGCCTTGGTTAGAAAGGATTTGTGTTAAGTTACGGAAGGATCTGTAGGAAATAAATGTGGTGCAAATATGAATTAACTTATTTGGATCGTTTAATATTATTAAGTCTATATATTAGTTCCATTTGGCCTGAGTAGCCGGTATTTATGCCGAAACATTAAGAGTTAATTTATTTACTTCCGAAAAAAAAAAATCTTAGTGAAAATGTCTTATCTGCATGAGGATTGCTTCGATTTACTATCTTATCGTGATTTATAAAAACTTATCCGGACGAAAGTTTTATATTTATTGAAGGGAGTTCGGCTTCGTAAGTAATTGAATTAGACTAAAATTATGGTCAATGCCTAAATTCTAACTAAATGCTTGAGTCATTCAGAAGCGGAATGGAGTGGAGTATTCAGATGTCTTCTTTCTTCCAGCGCGTACTCATAAGTCTTCCACAAGGAACATACGGGAGAAGATTAAATTTACCCCGGCGCCTACGGTAGAATTCTTGAACTCATGCCAAGAAAAATACATCCGGAACGTACAAATTGACATGCGTGTTGACCGTAAAGCACCATTGTAATTACAAGTGCAGAGTTCGAAGTCCATTCTCGTAAATCGACCCCAAGTGCTCGCATAAAAATGTGTTTAAATTAATTCCACGAGGAGTAAGAAACTCGCATGTAGACAATAAGGACTAGCAAAGAACGGAAATGAAGTCTGCAGAAATGCCATTGAAGAAACTTTATTGTTTTGGCACATGGCTAAGAATCAATACTGCAGGTAAAGTAAAATTTAACCCGATGGATATTTACTCGAACACTTCCCCTTAAACTGTGATCCACTTTTATATTACAATTCAATTCACTCTACTCCTTACAGACAAAATTTGATCACTTTTGACTGGAAGTGTTTTGAAAAAGAACACCAGGGACAATTTACAATGAAACAAGATTGCGAAGAACACCGAACTTTGGTAAATTCGGTTCAATCGAGATGTCTTTAAATTATCTTTTATATCATAAGATATTTTGACTATATTTAGAATATATGACCAACAGAAAAACGTTGATATTTTTAAAAATATGCAATAAACAGTATAGGTGGTTTTCGCGCGAAATTAATTCAAAAAAAGGGTTAAATTCTAAAATAGTATGATTTTCTATGTATAAATGTAAGTTTTACATTTAGGAAAATACCCTATTAAAATAAAATCTTAAGACTTGTCCGTCTGTCTGACCTATTTATACTTCTAAAAATAAATTACTTTGTATTCGACGTCTCAACAAAGTTTCGAGATACTTAAAAATACGATTTAATATTTCGATTCGATTAAAGATCCAGCTTTTACAGGATTAATTCTTGTTCTAGAATAATATGTTCAGCTCAAATATGACTATTAATCTATATAAATTATGTGGGCAGTGTTTTTTTGTAATTATTTTAGAAGACACGCGATGAAAAAAGTGTACCCCATTGAGTTAATTGAGAGCTAATGTTGCAAAATATTTTTTAAAAATACAAATAAATTCGGATATGATTTATTTTATTTTGCCGAAGTGCCACCATTTTTTACCTTCATCAGACTATGATAGGATTTTTTCCCTCTATCTTGTGTATTGCACATGAATACTTCTTCTCTCCACCCCCGCGGTCCAAACTTTATTTCACCAGACATATGCGCCAACATAGTGCATCTGTAAAACGTCTTACATAACAAATTTCGTACACAAACAATACTTGTACTGATTCTATAATATTTACAAAAGTGTGCATAATAACTTCTCAAAGTTTCATTGCAATCGGATGAACGGTATGGCAGCGCATAAAATACGAACAAACAAACATCAATTTTTAATATATGATTTACCTTCTTGGATTTGATATTAATTGCTGAAAGTTTTGTTATAATCGCTCACCCAACAGATCAATTGAGTGAGCATATCGAAGAGCATTATGCGACCATCTTCATAAAGGGCAGTTATCTTCTGAAGACTATCAAAACTTCTCACGACAACCAAATTGATTTTATTAGAAAATATACTTTTAAAACCATTCACAACGTATACTGTTGATTTACGAATATTCATATTTTCCTGTCGCTCGAAGCACCTGCGGTCCATCTGGAATAAAGTTGTCAGTTTGAGGATTTAAAGCCTTGGAATGAGCATCAAACGGCGAGTTTCTTGGCGATTTTGATGTTGGGACTATCATTTTAAGCCGGTTATCTCGATCCTCACATCTTTATGGCGGCGCACGTAACTCCTGAACGGGGAACAGATAAACGCGAGGAAACAGATAAAGTCCCACTTAAAACTGATTTAAGCCCCCCCCCCTCCTCAATGTTATTTTAATTACCGAATAAAAGGAGTTGGAAGCCTTTTGCGATTTACTGTCTGTACTGTATAAAAGGCTTTATAGATTTATTCGCTAAAACGCCTTGTCGTCTATTATGTTTCAAATTCAAAACGGGAACATTAACACGGGCCTCCTTTACGCAGCATCTTATATTATTAAGCAAATCGATTGAGTTCAAAGGGAGGACTGATTGAGAATTAATCTTCCGTATAACTATAGAATAGCGATTCTGTAACATCTACAAATAGTCAATACGTACGATATTTTCTATACAAAAAGACAGTACGAAAGCACTTCGTATACCGTATAAAGCGATCCATTAATATTATATTGAAGTACTCTTAAACTTTTCCAAATTTCACGGGTTGTTCCACATATCCCATAATCCTTTTTATTCGGACCACTTGTTTTAATTGTTTCGTTTCATATTGGGATATTTTTCTCCGTCCATATAAGAAGTCCCTTCTGATATCACGTTTTCATTACATGTATGAAAAAATATTATCTAAAGGTAATTTTCATTCATATGTGGAAGGCATATCGAATGGATTAATATTCCATTCGAATTTTATTAAAAAAGTAATCCGACTGTAAAAATATATATAAATCTGATATTATTTTCTCCCATTTGCAAAATCATTCAACCGCTGTGATCAGCATTATTAAGTCTGCAATAATCTAAAAAATACTGTATCGTAACAGACAATATTAGCTTAAGATTTAGCTGGTGCAATTTGAACAATTTATAACAATCTTTTATAAATTATTTTACTGATTCAAAATACTTTTTCAAATACACAATATTAGAGAATATTATATGAAAGGCTTAATATGGGATTATTGATATAAAAGCTCAGTGATCGCTTTTGGACTTTTGGGCTTTTGGACGTCAACTGCTATTTTTTTGCTTTTGCATATTTTAGTCTACTGATTCAAATAGGTAAGTGGATAAAAGCGTCTGATCCATTTTTTGTGATTTAAAGTTTGTCAGCGTATTTATAATGTGATTTTTATGCCACGCTCACAGGTTTCTAACGAATAATAAAATTTAGCCAAATAACATGTTTTATTTAGTTGTTTTTTTTCCACGAAGATTGATGGGGATGAAGCTGGAAAAGGGACCGGTATCCAATATTTAATTTTTCGATGGCGAAACTTCTGAATGGGTCGATGGAGGTTCATCAATTTTTTATGTGGTATTTATTCTGAATGAGGGGGAAAACTTATATGCATTATACATTCCGACACTTGTAAATATATATTGGGGGTTTTTCAATATGAAAAAAATGGAGAGTGAAAAAATAGCACACGTCCAATTCGGAACGGTCAGGAAAGCGGTCGTGCTTTATGCGTGAAAATTTCAATGATCCGGAAAATGTGGGAAAACCAATGGAAAATCTACGTACATAAACTGGCGAATTTTCCCAACGCCCCTGTCGTACTAGTGAAATTCTTCATTTCATTTCCATAAAGGGTCCCTTTTTATTTTACGATTAGCGATTTCCTGAGAGGAAATATGATATAAAGTCACACTAAAAACCACTTTTGGCTCGGTAAACACATATAATATATTTCGATAAATTTATATCTATACCATAGATTTTGAGCAAAAGTACTGATATTTATTCATAGAAATTTGCTTATATATTTTAATGTTAACGCACAACCTTTTTTGGATAGTAATTGAATAAAAGCATCTGAAAACGGAAGACGATTTACTTGATTTTTATATTTTTTCGACTAACCTGGTTCAAGTTCGAATGCATAACTATACAAAATATTACATACTTTAATGCTTATCAACTATCATCTTTTTATCGTGAATTTTAAAATAGCAATATATTTTTATCGGTAGATCTAATCGCCAAAATCTTGCCAAATTTGTTTCATTACATGTGTTTTTGTGTGTTAATTGAATCTAAACACCTTTATATATCACTACAGGCTCTTCTCGTGATACATCTGTCGTTTTATATATTTTAATGTTAGACCAATTTATAAATTTCCGGATTGATGAATATTCAAGGTGTCGGTGCACATAGAATAATTATGTATGGCTTTTTGCTAAGTTTTCATATCGCGTTTCGTTGGCCAAAGTCCGCTGGCCACTGGCCAACTTGGCTGCTTCACGTAGATTCTAGATACTATTACGTTACAATTTTTCTCTTAACTTTGGCCAAATTCAGGGAAAATTGCTGCGGTCGCAAAATACACCTGACAAGAAACTGACTTGATAAATTGTCACCGGGCGAGATTGCAATCCTCGGATATACACATACTAACCTGAATACAAAGATGTGCTCCGGAATTACAATCACTCCATCATTTTGCAAAATAAAACGACGACGTAGCATAGTATTTGTCTGCAAAACAGACGACGGCTACGACTCTAAGCATGTACGGATTCAATCAGTTCCAGCTTTCAAGCAAAATATATATTTATCATTAATAAATTTGTTGTTATTAGTTAGAATACATTTTAAACTATTAAATCATCTAATCAACGTGTATTAATTAGATAAAATTAAAAACTTAATATCAAATATGCATTTTTTGATATATATGGGCTGTTTGAACCGAAATACGGACAAAGAGGCTCTATGTTCTAAGTATCAGGGTTGTCAACAATATATTGAAAAAATACCTAAAATTTCACATTTAAATCACTTTAATAACTGAAATAACTGTTTTGTATTTTGCATTGTATTTTTGATCTTTGACACTACTGGATTTATTTGCTCCAGACCTGACACCAGTGGATTTCTTTGTCTGGGGGCGTGCCCTATTCCGTGGCTCGCTTGGTCTCCAGATTTGACAGCACTGGATTTCTATGGCTAAGGAGGTGTAAAATATTTAATTTACACGATAGAAGTTTCCACAAAAGAAATACATATTGAAGGAATAATCCCCGTTTTTGCAAAAATAAATGAGAAAATGCTACTAAAATGTATAAAAAAATAAGGAAAAGGTGTCTTGCGTGCATTGAAACTCAAAAGTAGTTTTCTTTGGTCCAATGGCATAAAAAAACGATTTATTTAGATCAAAAATAGTTGCAAAATATAAAAATATAGTTATTTCTTGCCATTACGACCACCGATTAAAATGTTGAAAAAAAAATTATTTCGATAAATCTGACACTTAGGACATAAGGCCTCTATGCGAAACGTAGCAAAAGACCCCTTTAACCCTAAAAAAACTTTGTCGTTCCATGTGTAAAACATCCTGTATATATATATATATATATATATATTATGTACACCATGATGCGATTTAGTCTTAGTTTTTGATAACTGAATAAAAGCAGATGTCAAAACGAATCAACACATGTTCTTCCCGATTGTTGTAATCTAAGCCCGTTATAAACATTTTTTGTCAACTTCCACTCTATCATTCAGCATTGTCTACCCTCCATCTCTCCTTGCTGCTGCCATATTGTATTACGGACCATTGTATGAAACCTCAAGTGCCATTTGTCATTTCGAAGTAATTTGCTGCGAAACAAGACAATTCATTTGTATTGCCCCATCAACAAGTCGGCTTGAACCCATTGTTCGGAAAAACAACGGGCCGGCCGGAAAACTCTGCGGAAAATTGAGATGTGTCTTTGTTTTGCGTTTAAAACAATAAAGACAACTTGTTTTGTTTTCAACCGGTTGAGCAATAACTAAATACATATTTTCCCAATGAAAAATTACTATCTCCACATAGAACAATGAAAGTTTGATGTAAACTCGAGATCGCAGTGAATTTTCCAATTCAATTCAAAAATTCGAATCGAACACAATGAAATCGATGAAAAATTCACAATACCATCCGACTTACAATTGGTGCATTTCATGGAATGGAATATCGGCTGCTTTCATTGACGATCTCTAAATAAACAATTCATTCTATTTTACAATTAAAAAGGTGAAACTATACAACGTCAGATATAAAATGTGAATATGGTTTCGAGTAGGTCTTCTCCCTATTAATTACATGGAGATACTGAATTACATATACTCCAGAAAGCAATTTCCAAATAAATTCAATATGATTCAAATCAAATCAAAATTTTCTTTCGAGAAGACAAAAAAAAAAACACGCTTTGATAGGCTCACATGAGTGGTTCGCTAGATGAGAGTAGACAAATAATGCGGTCATACTGTAATCAGTATCGAGCGCATGAAATAGTGATGAATATGATACATATGACGCTTTCATACAGATATTGAAGAGTCTCTGATTCTAAAGTAGATTGCTTGTGAATGCACTATGACGATGATAATAGTACTAAAAAAATATGTATTTATGTATAAACCTTTATTCAGAAAAATAAAATATTACAAGGTAAAATGGTGTATCAATATACACAATTACAATTACATAATGCTTTAACAATTTAAGTCTTAGATTACTATCCATATCTTAATTACAAATATAAATTTTACTTGTTAATAAATTATACATAATTAGAGTTAATTTAATTTGGTAGATAGGGGGAAAATAGGAAACTTTAAACGCCTTTGCGAAATTCCTTAAAAAATATTTTACAAACTAAAAAATAAATAATTTAATCAATCAATCATACATCATTTATACATCGCGTACTCATGACTATCGACTATAGTAAAATATGTTTTGGCATTTTGTGGACGTATCTGAAATTATTGTTTTGTTTGGTATAATCACCGAGTGTTGATTTAAGTCGATTAGTGTGATTTGGAATTTTTGTATTAAAAACTGTGTGTAAGCTGATGAAAATATTCCTTTATAAAATGAAGCTTATTTTATTATGAAAACGTTTAAGATTAGTATATGGAAATGTGTTAAAAGCAATTTTTATGGCTTTGTTTTGTATGATTTGGAGTTTATAGTAGTTGGTGTTGCATATGTTGCTCCAGACGGGAACGGCGTATGTGAGTGTAGGTCGAATCAGCGTTTTTTGTACAATAAAAATTGTTAGAGGCTGAAAGAGCACTGCGCCGACGAAAAATGAAGTGCAGCGCCCTTATAGCTCATTCTTGCTTTTGAGTTGTCTGATTATTTTTAAAGTTTCAATGGGTGTTATTAGTTTGAATTGATGTGCTTTTGTATTTAGGTTGTCTTGGGAATCCCTAATTGATTTATTTACTATTTTAATGGTTTTGCTATTATTCATATTCTCTGAAAGGTTTTTGCTAACATTTTGGCCTTATCTCTATCGGACTCGGTATAAAATATATAATGAGTTACCATATGGCAATAAGAAGCATCATTTTCAAACCACCACTTCTTTTAAATTAAACTGATAAAATAGCTTATTTAAAACTCTTATTTTATAGTACATGACCTCAATAAAGGCAAGCATAATCATATTGTTACGATGATTTTATAAATAGCATGATCTATTATTTTTGTCTAGATGTTCATTTTTGATAGAAAAAAATACAGTGTAAAAGTATGTTAAAATTTACTAACTAACATAGTGCAAACATTTTATTTAAGGAATATATATTTTTATACCCTTTATATCAAACGTAAATGTTTTTCTATTTTGATAGGTTATATAAACTTTGAAGGCTGTATGTTTAAAAGTATTTTCGTACTTGCAAGGCCATAAAATATTTCCTTTCTTTACTTTATGTATATTTAAGACAGCTCTTTTCCAAGTTCTTCTTAAAATATTTGTCTTTTGTAATATTTGTTAAAGTGTATATTATATATTCTAATATGCTTTTGAAGTCTGCAATTGATCGTTTTTTGAAGGGTTGTTTGAATATCAGTATTAACTATTTCATTATGGAAATATTATACTGTTTTTAAATTAGAATGTTGAATTAAATTCATAATTTCTATTAATAATAGGTATTTTGATTTCTTCCCCAACTGTTTTAATTGCTAATAATTTATATAGCACATTTTTCTCTAAGAGGTACTAGTAGTTTACAAGATTTGAATAGTTTTTGATTCAAGTTTTAACTATATTTTGTCAAAACTTTGATAAATAAAATATTATTAATTTAATAGGGACATCCATTGGGCATTCTTTGTTAATTTAATTGAATTTTCATAGGAAATTTATAGGAATAATTGATTATAATGTGATGATTTCCTATTGCCTCAGCATATGGTCATATCGGAAGAATTTCATAGGAATAAAAACTTTTAGTAAAGAAATGATCTTTAAGCAAGTAGTAAAATTACAATATTTTTCTACCCGATTTTTAAAATCGTATATTTCATTTTTCAGATTCAAAAATATTTGATAAACTTAGAGATCGACGATCGATCGGATATATAAGATTTGAATTCGAAACTTTATAAAAGGAGTCAAAGAATCAATTAGCTTTACAATAAATTGATTAGGTTTAATACAATTTTCCACAAAGTCTTTAAAAACAGTGATTGATAGCGTTGAATTTGATGAACTCTGTTGGAGGCTGCAGTATTTTTAAATTTGTTATACTGATTAAACTCCATGCAAATTTCAATATTGACCAAATACAGATTCGATAAAAAAATCATAGTCACATCGATTCAATGAAACAAATATCGGGATCCAATGAAAGTATAACTCATGCATCACAATCGATGCGCAGACTCCAACCTTTACGAATGTGAATAAATTCAAAAATAGCCGGAGAATACATCTGAACAACTTTTTGCCAATTTCCCCGACTACATTCCATCCCACAGGAGGAGAGTTATGCACGTATATTTTGAAGTTTTGCGAGTGCAATATATTTCTTTAGTACTTTTTAATATTACTTCAATCCCCCCGGACGTGTGGCCCGTTACAAATTTTGAACCCAATTCCTGGCACATAAATCGTCACAACTTTTCGTGGGTAATCCATTAATGGCCTTTGCTGGGATAAGATACATGCACCGGGGATGATATATTATCAGCGAGGATGAACTTTCTGCTCTATGCTGATATGGTGGAGACTCCCGGGACCGACGGGAAATTCAAGTTCAAACCACCACAGTATATATTAATATAGCGTAATTATTATTGTAGATGTCATTTGTGACTAGGAATTCACACTAAATTTATAGCAAATCAAATATTTTACATAATGATTTTATAATAGAATAAATTAAATAAACTATTATGTAAAGCTGAATATCTTAGTTTAAAGTTTGTAAGATTTGTTTTAATCCAACTGTATCGAAAAAATCAGATCCATTCGTGAGCATCTTAACAGTAAACTATTCAATTTGTAACAAGAAAATGTAAGGGTTGTCCAAGATTTATGCGGTGACGTCGAAACGCAACGGTCTTCGGACGTTGCATATCATGGCTAAGACCTCACTGAGCCACCCCTGCGTTTCTGCCAACCCCCAGCATCTAGCCACCGGGCACTAAATCTGCTTGATATATTTAAATTGCATTGCAATTTGTGTTTTGGGTCTTGTGCACACACCGAGAAAAGATCTTTGCACTCTTGTACAACTTATTACCATGAATATTCACAAAAGGGAAGAGTCAGGATATAAATATAACCGGTGCCAAAACAACATCGAATTTATGATAAAAGTGATACACTCGAAGGATATGGAAAGAGATGCTCCGCTTAAATTCGCCGCAAACAAATAATACATTTATAATAACATATATGAACCATATCAAAATAACGATAATTGTGTTTAAAAAATGCGATTTATGAAATAAGAAAATAATTCTTAATTAAATAAATCCTAAGAAAATATATTTTTTAATTATTTAATATAAAGTGTGATTAATTATATCATCACATATTATGAGATTTTAAATATTTTGGAGGCAGTAACTGTCTAATCTATGTATACATATATACAGTACATATATGTTTTTCAAATTGTTATATTAACCTTTCCCTACCGGTGATGTATTTACTACACCTCGACTCTAATGATGGGAATATCGATATGAAATATAATAGATACGGGGTTCAGAATTTTTGTATTCCTCCGTAATATAATTGCGAATCACATCAAAGTATTATAGTATGTAAGTAATTATCTGCGGCGACGGAAATAAATAATTTGTCGGGAGTTAAATATCTGATGAAGATACCTCCAACGAGTGTGGAGGTTGAGCGTGCATTTTCAGCAGCAAGTTTCCTAGCTTCCAAAATCAGATCCAGATTAAATGAAGAAACATGAAGAAATTTTGGCTCGGGATTAGATTTCCTACTTCTGACACGTTTGGTAGAAATAATGTTAAAAAATATTTTAGAAAAAAGTTGAACCCTTTTAGTGCTGACCGCAAAACCTGTACCTGAGCGAAGAATTATTAGCCATTAGATGTAATTTCATAACGTTTGATAAATGTAAGAATTTTATTTACAAAATTTAAACAAAACTCCAAATCTTCCCCATCAACATCATCATCGCCATCACGTCCTTAGTATCATCTCAGAATGTAGTGAATGTGATTAAAACTAAATAGATATGTAATATCTCCAATGTATGCTTATTTATTATTAGGGCGAGTCATAAATAATTGCCGATTTTTTTTTCAAACATTTATTTAGCTTTAACAAAGCAACATTACTCTATTACATATTCATCGTTATTAGTGAGTTTTTCTTGAACATATTGTAGTTTTTGAGTGTATTTATCGACACTGATTGTTTTATTTCGATTTAAAAGCTTGTGGTGGATTATGCTTCGACGATCCCATCATACACATAATTAAAAAAAAATCCATGAATATTGGTTTTAGGATCTGGTAAAGGTGGTTGATCTATATCAAGCCACTGTCTTTTGCACACAACGTTATCGTACGCTACCTGTTTTTCATTTCCAGTAATTATTCTGTTTAAAAATGGCTCAATTTTTTGCTGTGGGAGGAGATTTGTGGCAATAGACATGCGATTTTATTTATTGCCTCACTTAGATTTTGTAATAACTACACACCCGATTGGCTCACCTTCCCCAATTTTTCCAAGTACCGACAGATAGTTGATTGTGACGAATTCAGCTTTCGAATTCTTGTTGATTGACATGGATTTTGATCGAATAACATCTTTAAAATATCTTCATCAAAGTCGGAAGGACGGAACGCCTTTGGTTCATCTTTCAGGCTCTCATCTCTCGAGCGAAATTTTAAAAACCAATTTCCTTCTGTTCGTTCATCCACTGCTCTTTCATCGTTTACAATATATATTTTAAGCCATAGCCATACCACTGTTTCTTTGTTTAAACTCCCAAAGCCGTATATGACGAAAATGCACTTTTTGATTTTTAGGGTAAAAAAAATTATATCATGAGTTGTGACACAGTTAACTATTATTGAAATACTGATAGGACTCATACCTATCTAATGATATCTTATATCCACCAATATAGATGACTTATCAAGGGTAAAATAGAATAATTATAACGGCTTCTTTTCACCGGCATCTATTTATGACTCATTTTAATATTTAATTATAATGATGCATGATGGAAATCGTGATAACATATTTCATTGCACATTGTGGAATAAAATTATTTGGCATGAATTCAGTCAGTGAAACAAGGACATTTATTTAATCCGTGCGTCAGAGCGTAAGGACACGCATATATGAAATGTGAAGCTGTCCGTGGGGAAAGTTTCCCGAGAATCACTTTCATAAGTCGTCCACGAGAAATAAGAAGTAAACGTACAATGGCAGAAGTTTGTAATGGGTTTCATGTCGTGCTCGATAAACCGCAAACCCCATAACTCGTTATCTCCTTACAAAGTCATGCGCCCAGGGTATTTACCGCAGGACCGCCAGACCTTAAAAACCTTATAAATCTGGCCGAAGGGTGAGTCATATCGTCGGCAGATTCTTTCATACGAAAGCTCACATTCTACTACCAAAAACATAATTTTTCAATGCTGCTGATGCGTAAATTTTTGAATATTTCATTTGATATGTTTATAAATGAAAGCATCAAAAAATACTCAAAACTGGCTCATATTAAAAACGTACTTGTATGAGATGTTTCGGTATATAAATTGGTTGCGATAAGCTGGCGATGGTTGTGCTCATTTAAAGTACTTATGATACTTACGTCTGAACATGAACATTTAACAGCATCAATTTTATACATACTATTATATATATTTCTTCCCCTTAATATGTTACTGAGTATTTAAAAAAAAATTAAAATGCTTGAATAAATCTATAATGATGAGCTTATGAGAACAAAAAAATAGCATAAGAGCGTATATTTTTTACCTAATTTGCCAATGGGTATATTCAATTTATTTTAATGTAAATGTTATATTGGTGATGCATTCGATTCTAAATAAGATTTAAATCGAAATTCGCCAGATCATTTGTTACCATATTTTTTTTAATACGAAGTAATTTGTTATATAACGTACATATTTGAAATCTAAATTTGAGCAAAATTTTGTAAAAAAAACCTCTGATCATGAGCGAAATTTGAAGCAGATCCATTTATCATATACTACAAAATGAATTGTATATATGTACCTGCATTGTTTGAAGGCTTAAAAGTGAAAATCTTAAAGGAATGCCCGTTTATAACTTGAAGCAGCGACCGGCTATAAGACGCAAAAATCTGCACTTGTTATGATTTGAACCAGAATAATAATTGACTGTGAATTCAAAACGTCAGTTAGGTAGATTTTGAAATGGAGTAGTGAAACAATAGGGGTTTTTGAAAGCGTGATAGGCCATGGTTGTTGACAACATTACCGAAGATGATGAGAGCGTTATCGATAAAAGAATTTGGAGAACAATCAGAAAAATATTAAGATAGGTCGGGTATAAAAGGGGCGCGGAAAGCCATAGTCAGTTTTAATTGGAATCCTGAACGAGTCTTTGAAAAACTTCCAGTTAAGTAACTATGGTCTCTATTTTAGCGGAATAATAAAGACTTGGAGCCAACGATTGCGTTTTTCTCGTCTCTCTTCTGTGTGGACCTCTTCTACAAACTGATAGCGAACGAAATCAGGGAAGCCATCCATTTGGAAGCGTAAGCGCCAGGGTGGGATGCAGTTTGGGGCTGCATACCCCACCCTTGTTCAGCATGTTATAGTTTGTTTTAACCCTTTGAGTAGCAAGCTAATTTTAATTCATCATAAACTTAGATACGTATAAATCCACTTATCTCTCAGGACCGCCGCAGTATATATGAAGCTTGTATATAAATAAGCACTGCCGATAGCACACAATATTCGGTAAATTCTTTGCGTAAACATAAACAATACACTTGAAATCGATTCATTTGGGTTATCAATATTAGTCGATGAATTTAGGTAATCTATACAATCGTACGATGTACGCAATTCCGACACAACATAGTGTCTTACCTCTTTAAGGGGCTAACAATAATTCAACATTTATAGTTCTGCGTACATTTTTCTAAAATTATTGTATTAATGGAGCAATGGAGCAATATCAACATAGTACCTACTTTGGAATACTATTTTATTTCTAAATGTGAGATGATCGTCCGTGGATAAAATATAAATTTTATTGTAATTCTGATGATGATGCACTTTAAGTCGTTCTTATAAGAGTCCATAAGAACCTCGCCGCACAATATGAATGGGTAAGTAAGGAATGGCACGTGATTTAAGAAGTCTGCATTTACCAAGCACTCCCGTTTCAGTATTTATGTTTTAACTTATATCGGAAGATACTGTTTTGGCCGGGCTTGGAAGTGAGCCAAAAAAATTCCAGTTTCCTGTTCATTTTATGCGGAGGAGGACGACCATTTTCGTCGTCAGGGAGGAGGACAAGGTGAGATTTATAAATGAGGAGAACTATGCTAAATTGACGACACTGAACGCATCCAAAACGGAGCTCGAAAGTTTTATATGTGTGTGTAGAAAAATCTTTTTTTCCTTTTATGATACGATTGCTGTCAAATACTAACTATCTTACTATGTTTTATACTTTTCTCACAGTTGCTCATTCTATAATATTAAAGGCAAGCAAAGACATTAAAATAACCTATCGTCGATGTATGTGCATAAGCACCCTGAATTTATGTTTAGCATAGGATTCTTTAATATAATTAACTGTGTTTTTTTCGCTTTTTCAGCATATATTTTCATTAGCGTTGAAAAGGTAGTCGTTAACTTATAGCGTTTGCCATTGTTCGGTGTCTACTTGCTGTAAGACGATAATTTGCTGACAGAATTGAGTTTCCACTTTACACCTGTGGTACTCGGGTTCGAAGCGTGTCAAGGAGTTAACATTCTGCGGTTTTCACCCCATACATATGATTAACCTTACTCCAAGAAAGTTGTTTAAAACATATCAGCTGATTGAAAATATGAAAAAAACTCAATAAACAAGCAAAAAAACCGAAATATTGTAAATTTAAAATTTATATAATCCGTTCTTATGACTGCATGACTTGCTCACATTTCTTCTAATCTATAAGAATTAAGTACTTTTTAAACACCATTTAGATTATTAAAAGTTATGGTGGTTTAAAAGAAATTTAGGGTATTTTTTTAAAATCTTGATAGAAAAAACTATTTTGACAACCCTGATACTTAGGACATAGGGACTTTGTGTGAAACGTAGCAAAAAAACCTAATCCCAAAAAAAAAAAAAAAATGTCTGTCCATGAAGCAAAATACCTGTAATTTTTTTAAATTATTATTAAACGCATACAATTTATAAACAATCTTATAATAAAATAACATTTGATCATATATCGATTTTTAGACATCTTTTGGTGATATATAAAAGCATTTAATCAGCAAAGCTTCAAACCTTTTTTTAAATTCATAGTATTTTTAAATATACCCTCGTGGAGCAAAATGATCTTTGCATTTACAATCAATATTATTTAGATAAAGATTTATTGAATGGTTTTATTTATTAACATCACATAACATAGTTATTTGATTGTTAATAAATATTTTTTCATTATAAAAAATTTGAGTCCTACATCAATTGCTTGAAATATTCCATTTTTAGCCTAAGAGCTTAAAGATGCTTCTTTAGTAGAATTTTTCAATCAAAAATGCTATCGAATATAACCACTTTTCTGTGACCTTTTTGGAATGAAACATCTGACGCCAAAATCATAAGGTTCAATCGGGAGATCATGGACATGTATGGTGAAATGTCAATCATCAGCTTAGTCTAAATCCAATGTAGTGCGGATGTACGCATATATTGTAGAATCTTTTAAGTCGTCATATATTCGAATCTGAGTGGCAACAGACTCGTCAATCAATCTCATCATCTGTACAATTTGGGTTTGAGCAATTAGAGTGCGAAAAGCATGTATGAGTCTCCTATGTATTTATGTATCGAGTATTCACTATATGTTGGTTAAGTATGCCATACGTGATTAAATGCTTTATCAAGGTCTATGAAGCAGATTAAGAGTAAGAGTGCTTTTCTTGTATAAAATACATCATATAGGTATTTAATATCGATCTTTAGATATCAATTGATTATATTGAAAAAATAAATTATAGCAATATTGAACAATTTAATTAAAAATATATATTTATGAGTTTAATGATCTATTTGGTTTTATTGCATATAAATATAAATAAATGCATTTTTTGATGATAAGTGATTGGAACAGCAAATACTAAGGTTTAATCAATGCTCATATCCGTTAGCCTCCATGTGCCGGAGATGAATTGCAGACAGAATGAGGCATGACAGATAAGACATAATTTTCTGGTACAGCTCATAGCTAAAATGTAGATTCCTCCTCGTCTCAGGTGCATACGAGCATACTATAGAAGTTGGTGTATCTCATTTTTCTTGCACGTTCAACGTGAAGTCAGGCCATATTTTACCTCCGGCTGTCAACCGGGCTAAATTCATCCGGGATAGAAACTGCAACGTGAAACTCCTATTCACGATTATAAGACACGCCTGACTTGTGCCATCGGATATTTGATATTCTGATTGAGTATATAGAGTACATAGACAATGTATGTTTTCAGTATTGTGACTTAAATTTAATAAATTACTGCTAATGCATAGAGTAAAATCATCTTTTTCCTAGAAGACTACGGGATATTTGATTTTTCTCGTTATACAAAACTATTTTAATAATTCCAAAAATCACTTATAAATATAAATATTATATATTTAAGAATACCAAGCACAGCTTTGGGATGCCGAAATACCCCGTTTTCAGACAGAGTATAATTATTCTATATATTTTATGTCTTCCGGCATCAATGCACTCATCGACAAGATTTTTTAAAATATAGTTGCAATTGCAAAAATTAGCAAATCCATCTTTAATTACTAAAGCAATTTTTTTTAAATCCTGTCAAGAATTCTATTCGTATTTTCAAGAATTCTATTCGTATTTTCAAGAATTCTATTAGTATTTTCAAACATCTTTTTTATTGGATATGACATATAAGCTTCTTCTGATTTATCGAGTTTTAAATATGTAGCTTTCGTTAGCAATGTTGCAAATTATAAAGCAATCGTATATGGTACCTTTTCCTTCCCTGTGATGTATTTACTACAATTCGACTATAATAATGCTGTGACTTTTAAATCACTTTTTCATATGGTGTATCAAATACATATCATCGGAGCGTGCGGGTGTTTTAAGCACACTAAGGGAAATGTTAATGTTGATATCTTTCAATTGGCTTGATGGTATATTATCTTGTAAGTAAATGACATTATAAAAATATATATCGTCTTTGTGAAAGAGTTAATCGAACATTTTCAATGTGAATTTTTAGAAAAATATCAGATCAAATGCCACATTTGCCTCTTCTATTTATCAAAAATTATTGCTTAAGAATCAATTAAATTTATTGTAAATTGAAAATGTTATGAACACATAATTTAAAGAATCAAAGAAAGCTTAAAACTCAAATAAACCGTCTTGATCCCTATTTTTTAAACTTATTAAATAATTCGAACTGATGGTTTTATCCTGTATTAACCTGGTTACTAGTAAAATAGATTTTAGATATTCGATTTATCCCAAGGAAACTTTTATTATTAGATTTGGTTCAGAGCTTACATCTACTTCATTGGAAAATATTTTATGGATACGGATAACTTTTTATCATCAATTTTCCCTACTTTGAATGCTGATCAGCATGACTTAATATTTCTTGTGGAAATTCCTTAGAAAATAACATAAAAGTGAGTTTTGCTCATACTAAAATAGAAGAGAAATGCAAAAATGGCGGGAAATTTCTCGGTATTGTTATAGTATCCACAGATAAGAAATATATACTTGTTTGCTTAAAAAATATTAAATCTGGTTATTTTTGGTTATAGAGCAGCAAATGTATTCAAACATATTTAGTTCGCAGAAAAAAGTGTGTTAATATTTATAGGTAGTAAAAAAAAGTGCGTCTACTGTCACTTAATCAGTTTATTTGACTCAGGAAAGTTAAATGTATGCGAGGGGTTGTAAGCCTAAGAAGGGGGGTCAATACGATGGTGAGGGAGGAAAAAAAAAAAAAAAAAAAAAAAAAGGGGGACGGGGGGGCCCACCCCACACCCGAGCATGTACCCAAGGTCGAGTAAAAAACGACCTTATGACAGCCCGCACATCTAACAACACTAATTTAGTGTAAAACTAATTTAACGTCCCCCTGGAGGAACCAACTTCTGCTCAATCTGGTGACCGAGCGCAATGCAAAGCGCGAAACCATAAAGGGGATATAATGAGAAAAAAAAAAAAAAATAATAATAATAAAAAAAATAAAATAAAAAATTAAAAAATGAAGGGAAAGAAAAAAAAAAAAAAAAAAAAAAAAAAAGATAAAATTAAAATAAGAAAACAAAAAAAAAGAAAAGGGGTCAGCCGCGCGGCTGCACGCTGTAAATGTAGACGAGCTTCGTGAGGGAGGAAGTCGCGAGTTCGCAAGTCGTACTTTTATTGGTACACGGCTCTCAAGAGTGTCGTCATCTGCAAGTTTAAAATGTGCTCCCGTTATGGCACGTGCTGTAACTTTTGCTAAGTCAGCATAATATTATGTTCATGACAATTGTGTGAATTATATATGACTATGGGTATAAACTTGCCCCGGGTAAATATTGAATTACTCATGCGGAATATCCCGGCAGATGCTTGAGATATTTAAGCAGAGGAGATTTTTCAAACCAAAAAAAGTCAAGGTTCGTTCAAAAATTGAAGAGCGGAATTACAAAAAAAGGAATCCAATTATATAGCAGTGGTTTGTAACCATTTCCGCAAGATTTCGGTGTATATAAACACATTTTAGGCAGGATGGCTAATAACTACTTCCTAGTGATTAGAACTGTAATGCGAGATTAATACTGTAGTATTATATTAATGTAACGTAATGCAATAGCTACCTCTTCACAGAGATAACATCTATCGATAATGTGATATTGGAAATAGTTATTAGAATAAAATATAAGCTTTTAAGAAGTGATGTGTTATATAGGAGCGGGGGCACTTTCGGGCCCGCGCTAACGCACGGGTTCGTTCTTCTTTCGGATCATGTGTGGCTGGACGGATGAATGGCAGTGGACGGGTGTCGAACAGAAAGACTCTTTTTTCTAGATACATTTTTATTCAAACGAGAGAGAGATAGATCTGGCTGCGAGAAGGACGTCCTCCCGCAGCCAAGGCCAACCGATGACTCTTTCAGACTTCAATGGGGAAATGAAAAGTTCGCTGTTAATCTGGCGACTTAAATTCGGCCAGATCAACAACGCTATTGCACGGGGATGTTAAATCGTCCACGCTACAGATGTTTTTATTTTTTTAAATTTTAATATGAGAGTATTCGATACATAGAATTTCATCCGCTGCAACGGTGTGCTCGCCCATATCAAAACCCGCCTTAAGTGTGTTAACATTTGTAGATATATTAGTGTATTATTTTATTAATGTACATTGATTTGATAGAATAGCATGATGTCAAATGTTTAAGTCAAAATTTCATATTCCAAAAATGGAAAAGATAGGGTGAAATTAGAATCCTTTTTTAGAAGAAGAGGATCATAGATAAACTACAAAATTATGAATAAATTTAAATGCTATTTTAATTATTGTTATAAATCAGTTTTTAATATTAAGCCCTACTTAACTTCCTTATTCACTGAAGTTTTTTTCTATTTTTAAAGGCTGAAAACTATGTAAAAACTAAATCATATAAGAGCCCAAGATTTACTTCAACATTTCATGAAGTTTGAATTTGTGTGATTTTAGAAATAATTACAAATAGTACGATGAATTTAGATATTTCTAAATTTAGTTCAACGATTGAGTTATGTTTACACTGGAAATTAATGATAATTATAAGAGTTGATTGAATATGCCATATCCGATATCTCGAACGTGGGCGATCTCCATAGGAGACTATTAGGAAAAGGATTTTTCATGTGATGGTTTCAAATTTTCATTCCACACGTTGAAATGTAAGGATGGGATTATTTAAATAGGAGGTATAATTCACGTAGGAGAGGAGAGAATCTATGAGTGAGTAGCGAAATTATCATTATTTTTAAATGATAATTATTATTGTTGCAAATTTAATGATTCACTCCTAGGCATCCTTGCACGACTTTATTAATCGCATCAGTATTTAATTTTTTAAATCCAGAAAATCAGAGTAAATATGGATCGAAACGATCGACACTATATTAATATTTGGTCTTGGTTGTAATCACAGTCTTTAATATATTTTATTTTGGAGCGTTCCCACAGAGACATTAACGACAGTAAACAAATGAGCTATTTGTCAATCAAACAAATATTTTTTTAATGTCAATTAAAATTCGTTAATTATGGTAAAATTCCTGTTTATTATTTCATACAATTTTCACCTAATTGTTGATAATAGAAAAAATATTTTTACTCTTTATTTAATTATTCGATTCCATTGTGGTCGTTATTAAGGGACTTTCAAAAATCTGGGACAGGAGTAAAAATTTATTCGCTGTCAGATGTGTATTATATTTCGGGAACCCTTCCTTCACCAGAATTTAATTTATTCTACATTCCAAATCCTTCTAGAATTTATATTGGATTTGAAGCCGAGGCAAAATGTCCGAGAAAAGGACGATATTTGAGCCTTGATTAAAAAAATATGTCAATCCTCCATCAGGCCCCCTACGGATTAATTCTCATTAAAAAGATAAAAAAAAGAAGACACCGGGGGGGATCACGCTAGATTTGACATCTTTTGCTCACACCAAATTAAATTTATTTTGATAATACACAGAGCCTTTGTCAATTTTAACTAACAGTATTGGATGCCAATAGCGATCGATAATCTTATGAGCTTTCTCTTCGAATTTCTATTCCAATCCACGTAAGTTAGACAGATTTTGTGCGGTCTTACTGTATATTCTGCGATCAATATTTCCTTGGAAGATCCAATGCGCTAAGATCGATAATAAATCTGTGAGCTCATAATGAAAATCCTGAGATATGCGTTGACAACCCCTTGCTGAAATTCACACGTTGAGATCCGGGGATACTATTTGAGGAGCCGTGTTGAATCGCTTGATCATACAGTAAATTTGCCTGAAAGTGGCACGTGAAAATTGGAATGGGTGTACGTGTTCAGATACAGTGGAGTATGTGAGAAGCTCAAATAAGCCGAGGAGGATATTTGCCTTTGGAAATATGTGGAATGTGTTATGAATACGGAATGGTATCAATGTATGTCGTGTCTAATAAATTTGGAATGGATTGTTGCTTCGATTTTATTGAAAAAGCGAAGATGGAGAGTTATACCACTACGGAGAGGTATTGGCTTGATTGCATATAAAAATCTGAAAGTAGTAATGCAATAAAAATCATTCAATCTTTATTTCATTCATAAGTTCCAAAATTTTTAATTAGTGTTTAGTTCTACTAATATCAGTTAAATCTTTGAAGCAAAATATATGAAATCATATGATTATTATTCAAAATTAAATTGATTAAAGCATAATCGCTTATAAATTCGGACCGTAATGTGTTTAAATGCATTACATTTTTGGGAAAAAATTCACATTGTTTATTCAAAAATATTTGTAATTTCTGTTAAAACTCAAAAATAATAGTTTAGTGACTTTTCCAATAAATTATTATAGTTTGATAAGATCAAATGACGTTCTATTCAATCCCTGGGGTATCACTATGCATAGTAAATTTTCACATCATAAAGTACGAATATTTATGGCGCTTTGAATATCCATACAAATTCATTGACAAACATGAATGTAAATTGGAAATAAAATGGTTCCGCAAAATTCACATGGAGAAGAATGGACGCTGTAAATTGAAAGGCGTAGTGCTGTTTTTAATCATTATTTTTTTGTTGACAGTTTGGATTTTCGAGAAGGATCGTTGGTGCATTGGGCTACTACGGATGATCTCGGAAGTAGAACCCATTTTGTACTTGATGATGCTAAACCAGAAGATGCTTATCTCACCATCAAACCCTTATCTAGATCGGACGAAGGGTTATTTCGTTGCAGAGTAGACTATTTGAATTCTCCCACCAAAAATTTCAAAGTCAATCTTTCACTAGTGGGTAAGTTAAATCATATACAACCAATTTCATTCGTGTTGTCAAATCTGTAAAGCTCTCAAACTGATGTTAAGAACAAGTTGTGCTTGATTGAGATAAAAGTCTTATGATAATTTGAAGGGACGAGTTATAGTTTACACCATCAAATGTGTTAAAATAAGGGCTTTTTTAATACATTTTTGTGCATATTAATCAAACTGAATCCGTGAGTATGTTTCAATCTTTTTATTGCAGTGCCACCAAACGAGCCTAAAATTTTCGATGCACAAGGACGCGAAATCACAGGAATGGCTGGACCCTTCCGGGAAGAATACGATCTTTTCCTCTCATGCCAAGTCACTGGAGGTAATCCATTTATATCAAATATTTTAATAATAATTTGAAATAATGCATATTGTAAATGAAGGCTATTGTATTTAGGTCGTCCAAAGCCGGATGTGAGCTGGTGGCACAATTCAATGCTCCTCGATAGCATTGATGATACAACGAGTCCTTCAGGAACTGTTGTGAGTCAATTGTTCATTGGGACTGTAACAAGATCTTTATATAGTGCTAAACTACAATGCCGAGCTCTGGTATCTCCTCTACTGCCTCCGATTGTTAAAGATATTCAGCTCCAAGTATATCGTAAGTAAAATTGATTTTATTATTGATAAAAATGTATATAAATAATTGTTAAAATTGAAATAATTTGGTTCTTAATAATGTCATGTAGAAATTTTGGAGAATTACGTTATCGAAGTTTATAGTTGATTTAGAAATGAATGAATTCTTGCATGAAAATTAGTCAGATGGAAAAGTTTCGGGATATATTCTCGAGCAAGAAGTCATACGTGGTGAATTCTACCCTGCAATAGAATTGCATATGACTTTATACAAATATTTAAGTCTAAAGGGAGAGCTAGAAAACATTGAACATATTTTTTAAAAGTACGTTTGGGCCATTTTTCCGTTTTCAAATGCTAGCTTTTATGATTTCTCGAAACTTTTAGGAGAATATAAATTGAAGTTGAATCCAACTGGGTGCTTTTTTAAGCACAGGACAAGCATTGCCATACGAAAACATTGTAAAATCTCACTTCGCTAAATTATTATATTAAATAATATAGATATATAAGTTTATTATTTTTGTATTTTTCGCTTTTAAAGCATCGAAAATCGTCATAGTATTAAGGCCACAATATCGGCATACTGCTTCAATATAAAAGGATCATGCTTATCAAATATCGAGGGTTCGGTTTGCTTTATAACCACCTAAACGGAAACTCAATACTCAATTTCGGATTTAGTGACATATTTACCCTGTCTGAAATTCCCTGACCTAAATATCGTCAAAACTGACGGTATTCTGATGAACGAAAATTATAATATTCTCAATTCTGATAATCAAGATCGAGATACTATCGTGTCGCAAAAATAATTGAATAACTTCTTTTAAGGACACTTTGAACTCATATGATTGATTGAAAATAAATGCAAGATATACTACGTTAATCTTTAAAACTTTAATAAAATGACATATTTTTCTGCTTTGCTTAAGCACGTTTGAACCATTCTGGTACTATCTTAACAAGCAATAAATAGTCTGGCAATATTTATAAATGAAAAATCGATTACTTACTTGTATCAGTATGCTTTGGATACTTACAAGAATACTGTATAAATTTATCATTTTGGTGAAAATTCCATATAAAGCTTTTTGTATATTGTTGTATATAATAAGCAGATATGATGAGTTATATTAAGTTTTTTACGATGTACTAAGAGTTTTCAAAATTTTCGGTAGTATATATCATAATTAATCAGAAAGATCCCAAAGAATTTGGATCGAAAAATATGTATAAATGATCGTATAACCTTGGTGAAATGCAATATTATTTATAGCTCCATATGTGGGATATTTTTGACAATTTTCCACAATATGGTACACGACCCCAGTCTCCTCGCAGAGCCACCGGATTTCCCAAATTGCTGAATGGTCTTGCACGTCTGAAGCGACCACAAAGCCGTCCTCTGGCAGCCAGTTAGACGAGGTTCAGCACAAGTTTTAGGTTTTCCTCAGAAATTATTACGAGGGCGTGTGTTTACATGATTTGTTTGCACACTGACCCTGCCCAGTCGGTAATGAGCCGAAACTACCACCGCTGCCCTGTTGGCCAGACACGAGACCACTTCCGTCCGGAAAGGGATGCACCGTCGGCAATTTTCAAAGGAAATTACCAATCTTGAAAAAAAATGCATTTAAACTTTTCAAAATTTAAAGACGCAATGGATTGAATTTTATCATGGACAATGAATAAAATAATGCAATTTGATTTGAAGCAAAGTTGCATTGAATTTTAAAAATGATTATTTAAGGCTTATCTGATATCGGTTCTTTGAGATAACATTAGTTTTGGAAAATTTTCAGGATTTTTCGCTTGGGCTTTTGCGGATATCTATATTTTTTTATTTGTATATAAGGAAAACGTAGGCGTCCCTCTGTGTTTTTCCTTCCTCTTCCTTTTTCGCATTATGATACCAACTTTCAACTCAATTAAACATAGTCCGAGTCAGGAATGAAGTTAATAAAGAAATCCTAATGGAAGCTCTCCGCTATCTTTGTCTAATCAAGAAAACTCCTTCTAGGGGATGAATGTACTCAAAGTTTCCTTACCCCTCTCTGGTCCCTCATCGCGGCGCGGGAACAAACTCTTTACTTTTTCCAGTTCCTTGACTATAATTAATGTTTTTTGTCTCTTGGAAGTTGCCTTTTTTGTTTGATTAAGTAAAATTTGCGACGAAAGAAAGGCAGTTATGTGCTCTCGGCTAGGAAATTGCCGCCGAGGTGATTTATGGGACGATCTGAGATCTCATGAAACTATATTGAAATAAATGTTTTATAACGCTTTACGCTGTAATCTTTACATCATTTTTTGTTACTGTAAAATATAATTACCACTATTATTTTTATCACTTTTATTGAATGTATCTACATTGTTCTACACAAAATTGGGGAAAAAAATGAAATGTTTGTTTCAAAATCAGTATAAATTCGAATGACTGCTAATCAATCAATAATTCTGTCATTAGCATGTGGTTAATATTGGTCTAATACTAATTTCGCAAGTCACGTGATTTGATGATTGGATTGAGGTTATAATAAATGCTCTATGCGCGCGCATATAAAAATATATGCAGCAGATGAGCAAAGGTAAAAAAATAACTTTTATTTTTGGCAGGAATTCTGCAAGAAAATTAGTTTTAAGGCTGACGCTTTTAAGAAGATGAGGGTGTAAATATCTTTGGCCGAAGAAGACGTATCTTGGTATCACTGGTATCTTCTTCATATGTAGTGACAATCTCATTTTCTTCCATTATTTACTTTAATTTTCCAGTAATTTACATATTTCTGATATATCATTTACTTCATTCTCTTCAGAATGGATTAATCTATTTCCATGCCAGGAAGAGTCTCTCTCCATGATCGAACGAGTATTTCTGGCTTGACTGTGTTATTCTATGTACAGAATCCAATATCGTATTTTTTCCAGAAATTAATTAATTTGTCATCTTTCTCAGCAAGAGTTTTCAGAACACTGATGTTGAAGACGTTTCATTAATGCCATAACGCTTTGGTCCATGATCTGGATCAAATATATCACATTAAGGGGCAAACATTTTGTAACCAATAAGTCCATTGCTTGTTTTGAATATGCTTTCGTTTGGATTAGAATGGGCATAATCTAATAATAATACTGCTTTCTGTGGTAATCCCATATTTTATTTAAAATCTTGCATCTTTGGAACCCATTCCTTTTTGAAACAATCTTTAAAAATCTTCCTGTTCATCCGCATCCAGTTCTGGCTATTTTTAAAAATAGATTCTTAGTATAATTATTTAACCCCTAAATTAGTACTATTCCAGGGCTTAGAACCTCCCTCCACTATTTAGAAAGAGCACTCCTGTACATTGAGCTCGGAGATAGACAGAGACAGAGAGAACGTAGGGCAGTTTGGGAGACAGAGACGGAGAGCTTCCCCGCATTCATCTCACGATTGTGTAGATCGTTAGCCCAAATTTATCGACTAATAATGATTTCGATTTCAAGTTTGTTATTGTTTATGTAAAGAAATGACTGTGGGCTTGTATGCTATCAACGGTGCTCGGTTACAATTGACTCTGCCTCAAATTGAAGATTGTCTTACGCTGATAGGAGCTGACAGAAATTAATAGATGTAAAGCGATTATAGCATCAATGACTTCATCAATTTTAAATTTGCTCACTCCTCTAAAGGTTAATATAATAGAGATGAATTGATATTACCATTTGTTGAAAGTTGATTTTTAATTAAAAACTTAACAATCGTTCATGACAAATGTTTGAGTCTAATGCTGATTGCAATTTTAAAAGGTTGCGATGCGTCACTCTATACAGCAAGAATTCATTTTATTCCATAACTTTTAGAGGCAGTCATTTTTTTGAAGTATTTGATTCTCTATATAAGGCACAATACACTTGAAAACTCATGGTATTACATGAAATAATTCTAAGAATTTGTAATGATTTATTTTGAAGTATTTAATCATGAGTTTCGAATTCTCGAAAGAGAATAATTGTTAAGAGTGCCATAAAGTTGATAAAAATTATGATTACATAAATGCCCGTTTAGTTTGTGTATATTCGCATACTTTATGTACCCGCAGGGATTTTCCGAAGTATTATTTTCGCTCGAATTGCTCATACATGTAAGATCTGAAAATAAGGAGTAATAAATTTGCGTTATTTATGAATATCGCTTTTTTATACTTGCGAAATATGAAAGAGCGTAGAGAATAGGAATAAAGTGAAAAAATATGGCCAAGGATCGCTTTAAACAAAGAAAGCGCTGGAAAATGTATTGAAATTTTGAAATGGTATTTAATTTCAGTTAAGCCGCTCTTCGTCCATATTGTCACTCCGAACGAGTTACTGTCAGCTGGGAAGCCGCACGCTTTAAGATGTGAAACTTTGGGATCTCATCCTTCAGCCAGACTGTCTTGGCTCCTGGATAGCGAAACCATTCGAACTCATCCAATAACGGTAATTTTAAAATTAATTTAGACTGTAAGTAGGCTGGAAATTATAATATTATAGTATTTCTGCCGCTAAACCATCTAATTGTTTACAATAAAGTATTGCTTTTATTGTTTATCCTGGTTTAAGTATTTTAAAATTAATGATACTCTTGCGGTCCCACCAAACAGACAAAATATTTGTTTGTTGTCAAGCCGGGCTTAGGGGTGGGGTTTGCTATCTGACTCTTCGATAGCCATTGATTTTTGCATCCAAGATTAGAGTAAATAACCCATTTCTCACCTTCAGTTATTAAGTTGCGTAAAAACGAGTTTCGGATTCCATTTTTAGTAGTTGTCTTTTGTTGTGAATTTTGACATTTACGAACACTTAAAATATCAGCTCAGTACATCGCAAATATTTTTAGTGGCGCACTTTGCAGTCTCTTTTTTGAGAAAATGATAAAGCATTAAATTTCGAATAAATCCTTCACTCGACGAAAATTGATCCATTGTAAATTGCGTTGTTAAATTTGAATTTTAAAATTCACAATTTATTTTTGATGAAAACGAAAATCATTTTGGGTTCTACTTACAATATATATGATATATGGAAGCGTTCGAGCATAATTTTGATAATCGATTACCAGCGGTTATTACTGAAATTATTCTATTTATCTCATATATTTATTCACTGAAAACTTAATACAAAATTGATTTTAGGTGACGAATATTGGGAATGCAACTTCCAGCATAGTAACACTTATACTGTCGGCGTCTGACGATGGGAAAGACTTAACTTGCAGAGCGGCTAATCCATGGTTTCCCGGAGGTATGATCGAAGAAACAAGAACTTTGCGCGTTGCCTGTAAGTAAATTTTCATCATATTTGCCTTTATGTTGATAATTTAATTATATAAACAAAGTCTAAACTAAAAAAAATGTACTTGTACATTTGAATAAAAATCATCATCAAGAGAAACAACAATCTCCAAAATAAGTTTTTTTAAATCTTATATTGATGAATATTTTATACAAAAACAATAATATTATATCCATTGAATATTGAATTTAACAATGAATCGTTTGAAGAATCGAATTAAATAACTCAGATGCGACAAAATTTTAATTTCAATTGAGGAATCGGACATTACATATGAAAATACATTATTTATCTGGATTTGTTAACACTTTCCGATCATATTCATGTATCCTGTATAATAAGTATTTTATGTATCTCACTGTATTTAACGATTTCGTTTTGAGCCAACTCCTGGCTAAATATTATATTAAGCTCCTTAATGAAAAGGATACATCTAAGCGTTATCCATGGAGAGTGCTCAATCATTTAAGGTGGCTGTTCTTATTGTCACTGCGAAAACTATCATTAAGGTCTTTAAGCATGGTTTTTGACAGCTCCTTGTCTTCTACCTCAGTTCATATAATTGTCAAGTAAAGTATATGTTGTCGAACATTCCCCCAAGTCCTCCATCAAACTCTCATATACATCCACAAGCCGGGCGTGTAATTCTCAATTATCCGCTTGCATTCTCACGCCAGGGTGCTTGGGACAAGGTAAAAGGGATATTGCAACCCAAACACTCGTTACAAAGCCCTTTCCAAGACTCTGAACAAACCCGACCAGGGAGTTCCAAGTAAATGCTCAGAAAACAATATAGACGTCATAAATGGAGCGATTTCACAGAGGGCTGAAAGCAAACGCTTGTTTGAAATTCAATAAGCCGCTGAAAAACCAATCGCATATTCTTCCTCAAACGTTTCATTTGGATAAAAGCCTATTTTCATTTCATTTAAGCATATTATCATGGTTTGATTTGCCTTAAGTTGATAGATGGATCGATATCGTCTTATATCCGTGTGGATGAACTTAGCACTCGTGTGACGCTTAAGATATCCTTTGAAATATACGAGCAACTCACAAATTAGTAATATACTCGTATGTATTATACGTATCTAATACTGCGAAATTGTTGATGGAGCCAATGAAATATGAATTCCAAGAAGACCCTGGATTATCTATATGTAAGCGAATATAGTCTAAACGAAGGTTAAATATGTTTTTCTTAAAAAATCTGGAGGATAGTTCCATTACTCAATAGATATATTTTTAACCAATATTTATTAAACAAATTGATTGATAGATATCGCTTGATAAAGCGAACTGGCTTTATATTTTAACGTGATATCAGAAATATTTATAAACAGTGCGAAGAAATTCATCATGATGACTTAAATAAACATTACTGACAGAGACTAGTCATATCAAGTCACGTTTAAAACTAAAATAGATTTTTAAAAAGGAGAAATAACAACTACGTTGTATTGATACAGTCAAGATTTATTATTGTATTTGCAAATAAAGAAAATCGGACATTTCATATGAAAAATTTCTACGCAATAAAAATTATGTTGTGTGGAACATTTTATGAAATATTTTCGTTATGTGCGTTATTTAACGGGGTTTTAAAGTTTCTTGTTTTGATTTATACGACTTTTAGTTGTCTGGCATTAAATATTTGATATATTTTTAAGATCCACCTAGAGTTACTCTCACCGTCGGATCCAGTGAAGATCCAGCAGCATTAAAAGAAGGTGGTGATATCCAGCTCATATGCAATGCAGAAGCAAGACCGACTGTGGATACCTATGTTTGGTTTCTTGAGGTGAGTGCAAATTTAAAATTGCTTTGCTTATATATGATACTCAAAGTTAACTCGTTGTTAACGAGAAGTTTCTCCTAATTGATTGCTGTTTATGGAGAATAGTTCCCAAATCGCTTATACAGTTGCCATTGTTCAACTTGGCAAATAATTCGAATATAATTGGTCCAATGCTAGATGCAAGAATTATTTATAAGACAAAGTTTGTGCGTAAATGGGGTGTTGAGTTGTATTGAATAATGTTTAGAATGAGCATAAATTTATAAGTGTTACATTGCTAAACATTCTAGTTTTGCATGAGATTTTAAATATATTTGATATCAAATTAAAGCGATGATCGTTTAGATAATCATTAAGTTTGTAATGTACGATTAGAATAAACTCGCATTATTTGATGGTGAATTATATAAAGAGGCGATTTTCATGCGGCATTTGATGAGTCCTTCAGGAATCGCAGGAATTGTGTATAATATTTTATCAATGAATAATGAGGATATAATTTTTTGTAGCTTCCGTAATGAAGTAACATCGGCAATACACAAGACCAGATGAGAAATTTCATTGATCGATCACGGGGGTGGCACAAAAAATATATATTAATCCAGAAATTCACGAAAGGAGGTGGGTGGCTAACTAAAACCTCGGAAGACCGCAATCAATTGGGCTGGGGGTGGGCCGATACCCCAACTGCGAGCCCGGGCTTGATAAATCGTTAACCATAAGGGCAAGAGGGTGAATTATAAGGCGACAAAGGTCAACGATAACGTTTTGTCTTGATCATTTTCACCGCAAAGGGAGGGCGACAGGGGACAAAAATATTGGATATTTGAGATGCAGATTACGGACGTCATCAATTTGAAAAATAATTCTGCTCACCAACGCGATCCAAAATACCATAATTTGTCTTACTAATTCCAAAAAAGTATTCATTTTATTACAATAATAAAGCATTGAATGAGATATTTCCGCATTTGAAAGACATAAGGTGGAATGCTAAAATTTATTACAAAATCTCGTCATCAATTGATGAATAAAATTTAGGAATAAAGCCCTTTCCTTATATAATATTGACTATCCAAAAAAAAAATATTTTTATAAAACTAAATATACTGATTCCAAATGCAATATTTTCCATTAATGGATTAATTGAAAATGATTTAAGGCCATTATATAAACCAATTAAGAGTCTTTGAAAAATGTTCGAACCCGGCCGGTAGAATAGTTTAAAAGTTATTTCATGCTCCAATTTATTCAGTCAAATATTCATCATGCTAAGTACATATAAATATTAGATTCGGAATTTGCCAAGAATGCTTTTAGTGTTCAGATTTTCACATTTATCTCAAAAACTGTTTCATTTGATAGCTCAACGAGCTAAAAAATGGGCAATTCTTTTACTAATTTATTCTGCTTAAATTTTTGTACGTGAAATTATATTATTTTATTACGATATAGTCATGCGAAATAAAAGTAATTTCAATCCTTTGAATCTTGGCATGAGGAGCCTTTTGTTAACCCTGTTTTACACGATGTGCTTATTGTTGTAAGTATAAGAAGGCTGCTCATACGGAATTAGCATCGTGTATACCCCACCCGAATCGCATCATTCGTAGTCCTAAATCATATTATTTGAGGATAACTAAAGTGTAGCTACCCAGCGGGGGCGCAAACATCTCCCGAGTCGGCATGCAAAAGCTCAACGTTTCACAAAAGCTCCCGATTGTGGAACAAGAGTTGTGAAGTTACCCTCGTAAGCCGGCTAGCAACTTCTACCCAAAGTGGAAACACTCGCTTTGCCATGCACAAAAGCGTCGCACAAAAGGTTTTGTTCCCGAAGTTGGTCTATCTACCTTCGAAAATTGAAGGTCAGTTTCACCTGAGGATGAGCATTTAATTCCCAGTCAATTTTGATGCCTATTGATAAGCGTCTTTGATTACATCCTTTAATTCGCTCGATTGTGTGAGCGCCTTATTAACGCAATACATGCAACATATACGTTGCTCATCGAGTATCAAGCATTGTTTAGGGCGCAAAAAATGCAACATTCATCTGATGTAAATTTCAAATACTTAAATAATAAAATGTGGAAATCTTATTTTATTTTTACGAAAAAAATATAAATGCAGTTAAAATTAGTTGACCAAGAAGCGCTTCACGTGATTCCCGACCCCGGTAGTATAAAGTCAAAATCAAGACTTCTATGGCGTGGAAAAGATGAATGAGTTGCGCGTGACTTCATCATTGGGGTAGATAAGACCCCTAGTCACCGGATGGCGAACGATTCACGTATTCTGCTTCTGGGGTTGGAATGTTTTACACCTGCTTTTTTAAATGACCCAATCAAAATATTTATTATATGGTTTTTGGAAGATCTTTATTTTTTAAAAGATAATGTAATTTACTAGCTAAATATTCTACACTTTGAAGATAAAAAAACACGATGAGTAAATTAAGCCAAATTGCGATATGCTAGGTTTAAATTGAATACATCTAGTAAATATTAATCTTTATGAATGTCAATTTTCCAGTGGATTTTGTCATTTTTTTTGGGAATCAAAACTCATTTTCGTATAAATAATATGTTAATGATTCGTCAATTTTTCTGTGAATACTAAAGCGTTTATTTTCAAAATTTGGAAACGTGGAGAACGTAAATATTGACGTTCGGATTGCTTATTTTTCCCGATTCAACATTCGATATTTGTGTTCGAACTCCACGGAGTACTCATTATTATTGGGAATTCGAACATCGGATATCCACCCACAATTGACTAATGACCCAACAGCCTTCCAGTCTTCCACTCCATGAGTAATGCCAGTTCACCCGCCTGATATTCATTATTACGAAGAAAACCGTTCTCCAGTTACCGTATTAATATATTCTCATTAATTAACCCTGCATGAGGTTTGTCACGCGGGGCAGCGCTCGCCAACCTTTAGCCTGGACACTGGCTAGGGACCCTATTAAACGGCTTAATTTTCAATTTAACTTTCTCATCAATAGTTTTAAGCGAGTTCCTATCGGGCCAAACTTCTCAATTTTCATACGTCGCTTCGTAATGGCTTGTCATCTGCAAATTTAGCGCCAGTTCCTGGACCTTCCTAATTTATTTTATGGAACTTTAAATTTAATATGAAACTTTATTCATCATTTCATTTACTTTTAAAATCCTATAACGATGATAAACTCAATGCAATAATAATAAACTATGGCCGTAATTAAAATAATTTCAATTTATTACGCTATGTAATTGTATGAATATAAAAAAATAGTATCATAATATTTCCTTTACCGTGCCAAAAAATACTCGCCTGCTACGATGATATGTATTTGGTACACCATATGAAATTCTGAACCTCGTATCTATTATATTTCATATCGATATTCCCAGTATTAGAGTTGAGTTGTACTAAATACATCATCGTCAAGGAAAGTCAAGGATAATATCGCAAATATATTTGGTCAATTATTGGTGTGATTTGGAATTTTTGTATAAAAACTGTGTGAAGTATGTGAGTGTAGGTCGAATCAAGGTTTTGTATAATAAAAGTTTGTTTGAGGCCGAAAGAGCACTGCGCCGACGAAAAATGGAGTGCAGCGCCCTCATAGCTTCTAGTCCACGGGCTCGAGTCACCGACACCTATGTTTCCCACCTCAGTCCTCTGTCTAAATTCATCCCCAAGTATTCCACTTGCGGTTTCCATTCGATGGAGCTAGACTAAACAACTATTGGATCATTTTGAAGATTTTTCCGTTTCACGGAGAACAAGATAGCTTCAGTTTTCTTTTTGTTTAGTTTGAGTTTCCAACGATCAAAATATTTGAATGCATCTTTTAGCGATCGTTGGAGATTTCCGACTATTAGCTTGTTATTCCGAGAGTTGATATAATATGCCGTGTCATCGGCGTAGAGTGCTACATTTTATGTGTATGGTATTGATAGATCATGTGAGTAAATGTTGAAGAGGTGAGGCTCTAAAATACTGCCCTGGGGAACTCCCGCTGAAATAGACTGGGGAGTTGACGTTGCTCTGTTTAATATTATCGAAAATGATCTTTTGCACAGATAGGATTGGATCATTTTAATAAGATAGATAGTAAAATTAAGGGATATCATTTTATGGATCAGACCACGGTGCCAGACAGTGTCGAATGCCTTTTCGATGTCGAGTAGTACCATACCGGTACATCTCTTCACGCTAAAGTTTCTAGTAATGTGTTCAGTCAGTCATATCAACTGATGAGCCATGGAGTGATTTCTATGAAAACCGAATTTCTCATTATTAATAGCATTTATACTAAGTCTATTTAGATTAAGTTTTTAAAATATTTTGCTTAGTACAGAAATTAAACTAATCGGGCGATAATTTAGCGGGCTGCGTGCGTCTTTACTGGGCTTGGGCAATGGAATATAAATATTAACTGGAATTTAATAAATAATTTTAGATCATTATAATATATATTTAAAATTATAGCCTAAGGTTTTCTGCTATTTAGTCGATAATATCAGTATTTTTTTAAATATCTGTGGAAACGGAAACAATCAGCGACCCTTGTATACGTGTACATTTAAGTTTAAGTGGGATGAATCGCTACCCTTCGTCAATTAAAATCTGATGCATATCGAATTTCCAATCTTAGCTATTCACATGACAACCAGGGCAGGGTTTAAGAACAATTGAGCTTTTTTTTATCGCAATACAGCTTTTGGCTGATCAATATAATTGTTTCCGACGACGGAGGTTTTAGCGGTCGTTCCACTCGCGGGCCACGTATTTTCCGCTATAACAGGATGCGAGTTAAATTCGTTTTTTCCTTCGCCGCTGGTTTAGGGGTCCCCCGGGCCCAGTTGGGGTCCCGAAAAGCCCGGGCCGATTGCAAACGCGCGCCCGTGGTCTGAGGAATGTATTAACTGATGTTTTGCATAATGTAATTTTTTTCTGGCCTGAAATATTTGGCGGATCACTTTGAGGCATGAAAGTTGCGCGCCCGCTACACAGCAGGGGCGGAAACCAGGGCCGATTTAAGTACTTTAAAAATTTTCTTCCGCCCCTCGACCCCAGGGCTTGTCATTAAAGTGTAGTTTGTTATATAATGCACTGAATAAGTTATAATTTATTCTATGGAAAAAGAAATTATTACGATAATCGCTTTTGTTTTCTTCATTTTTTGTATAATTTTTTTTTTAAATCTTTGGGAGCATGAAAACTCGTATTTTTTGCACAATTATTCATTATTATAAATGCGTACAAAATATATATTTTTTAAATAAATCACGAATCTTTTATGCTAAATTGTAATAAATTTATGATTGAGAACAAGGTCAACAGTATTTTATAATGACCATAATTTTTATAAAAAGCGGCTAAATCTTTCCATCATTTACTTGGGAGGAATTTCTGAAAAAAGAGTTTCATTTAAGAGGCTTGCTGGTCTTCACTGTACTAAATGGATGGCTAAAGCTATGTATTACTTAAAGATTTTCCTATTTAAACATCAATTTAAACTGAAGAAAAAGGAAGAGAAAACAGTGAAAGTTATAGGTCACAATCATAAAATATATAAAATACTGGTTTCAAGCCCCTGTCGGATATTCAGCACCCAAAGTGCGACGTTAGGATTTATCCCACGTACTTCTTGTCTATCTTTAGAAATTTGTCTAAGGATTTGCAATACTTATTAGTATCTTACAGGTTACCTGAAAAATCAAGTGTAAACATAGTCATATTTAGAAACAAGTGGGGAAAAAAATATGTTACCAACAGATTTGTAGATCGTAGGTATTAATATTTTCGATCGATCATTTCAATTCAAGCACATGGTTGTTATATTATATTATAACATAGGCAAGTAGGGTCTGTTATTAAGCAACGATGCTTCTTTCTTGTTGATTCTCTTCTACCTTTTGGTTTATATTCAAATAATATTACTTTAATTTTATTTATTAAAGGAAAGATAAAAATACAATTAAAAAATAGATAAATAAAACACTAAAAAATTCAAATATTATTTTGAAAATATGCCCGAAGTAACATTAAAGCGAATGTTTCGTCATTTAGTCTGGATCTGATTTTGGTAGTCAGTCAACTTGCTGCTGAAAATGTACGCTCAGCCTCCACACTCGTTGCAGGTATCTTCATCAGATATTTAACTTGCAAAATTCCCGATTTCCCGACAAATGATTTATTTCCGTCGCTGCAGATGAATACTTATATACTATGATACTTTGATGTGATTCGTAATTATATTACGGAGAAATACAAAAATTCTGAACCCCGTATCTATTATATTTCATATTGATATTCCCATTATTAGAGTTGAGGTGTAGTAAATACATCACCGGTAGGGAAAGGTTAATATAACAGTTTTGAAAAATATATATGTAATCTTTATATGTAAACATAGATTAGACAGTTACTGCCCCTAGGGGTCGTCTAAAATCGCCAATTAGTAGTTATTCCACTGTTTCCAAGCATCCAGATTTCGGCAGGAATGTCTTGATTTAGTAGCCTCAATCGTGCTGGTGAAGTGTACGATTTCTGTTAAATAAAAAATTCAATCCAGAATTCTTCGGGATTACGTTTACTAATGCCGGGATTCATGAGCACCTAAAACTGTCCGGGATCGTCTCGAAATTGGTTTCGTTTGATTTTCTGGATATGGAAAAGTATTAAATAAAGTAAACTTCTGCATGAAAAACATTTCCTTAAAAAAATCCTATATTCCTATATATAATACTAAGATTATACTATAAAAATAGTTTTAATATACACTGGTGGAAAAATACAGATTTAATTAAGCCTTTGTACTTTGTTACAAAGGAAATAGGATAACAATGGCGCGCAATATTTGAATAATCTAAGGGATTAACATGGAATAGGATCTCGATAATCGGAAAAGATCAATTAATTATTCGCGCCTAATCCTGGATCAGCTGGAGAGCCATGCATTGCACAAACGAAAAGAGTTTGCTGCAAGATCTTTAGCGGAAATGCGGGACAGGATTGCCATGGTATAAATATTCCCTGATCCCCTTTTGTTCTGCGGTCTAGTTTTGTCTGAAAGTTAGTCAATATTTCACCTAGCCGAGCTTAGTTCTCGAGTTGAGTATCATCCGGTTAGGCAATATCGAACTTTTTTCGGACGAACAAAAAGTGCAGGATGCATTGTTGGGGAAAGCCTTCCGAAGCTTTCCTTTTTATAGCGAACGTTTTTAATTTGTTAATTGGGAAACGGCACCGTGGCAAATCTAATGCCACCTGAAGTACTTTAAGATTTAAGCTCACAAAATAATCCCTTAGATAAAAATAAGGGTGGTAGAAAAAAGCATCGGAAATGATGTGACACAGTTTTGTTTATATACAGGGGAAAATGCACATCCGAAATGCCACAAGGGAATAGAGTGATTCAACTGAAAACTTATATCCTTGCTTATTGAAATATTTTATGTATATTTAAATTTTTCCTTAAATTTCCTAAAGGTTTTCATATTATTAATGAAAATATTATGATAGGTTTATTAAATATCTTATTTATTTTATATCTTATCTAAATATCTATGCAAAATTATCTATATATATATTATCTATAGATCAATATAAGATCTCAATTTACATGATGCTCAAACAGATATATGTAATATAATTTAAATATAATACTATGTTTGCCTTATAAAAATGTTCAGCCGACAAGTCTTATTATTGTATTCCATATTATATACCTGAATTAGAATAAAATTATTGAATCGTACGAAAAATAATTTTAATGTTACTGCAAGCATCATGAAATATTATATTATATTAATAGCCAGAAATAAATAATAGCATCCCCTAAAATTATTCTGTCGTACCATGATTTAAAATGTATAACCAATTATGTTTAGCAAAAAAAGTAAGGAGTAAACGAGCATATACCCTAAAATATTTAAATACATTTTAAACACGCATGTTTGAAAATAATTTGAAGATTTGAGCAGGGAGTGACAATCAAAAAGCAAAGATAGTCTAAAATCATTCCCCAGGATCCCGGACAGTTTTAGGTACTCATCAATCCCGGGATTAGAAAACGTAATCCCGAAAAATTCAGGATTGAAATTTTTATTAAACAGAAATCGTACACCTCACTAGTACGATGAAGGCTACTAAATTGAGACATTCCCGCCGAATCTGGACGCTTGGAAACAGTGGCGTAACTACTAATTGGCGAGCTTAAGCGAACCCTAGTCTAATCTATGTTTACATATATAGAGTACATATATTTTTTTCAAATTGTTATGTTAACCCTTCCCCACCGGTGATGTATTTACTACCCATCGACTCTAATAATGGGAATATCGATATGAAATATAATAGATACGGGGTTCATAATATTTGTATTTTTCCGTAATATAATTACGAATAACATCAAAGTATCATAGTACATAAGTATTCATCTGCAGTGACGGAAAAAAATAATTTGTCGGGTAATCGGGAGTTTTGCGAATTTTAGTCCGTGTCTCAGCAGAAAGGAATTTTATCAGTCACACTGATGGTGTTATACGAAAATGGTGGCTCACTCGGTCATCTAATCGAACTAGCATTTAAATATTTGATGACGATTCCTCCAACGAGTGTGGAGGTTGATGGTGTATTTTAAGCAGCAAGTTGCCTAGCTTCCAAGATCAGATCCAGACTAAATGACGAAACACTCGATGCTTTAATGTTACTTCGGGCATATTTTTAAAATTATATTTGAATTGTATTTTTTTCTTTTCTTAAATCTTATTCTTTCGCCTTCAAGTTATTTTTTATATTAAACAAATGGACTTATTAATAATTCATAATTCGCTAAAATTAGTTCTTTTTATAGTAATATTTATAGCCGTAGGTAGTACCGCGGTTAAGCGATTGGAGTCGTAGCTCAATAATCTTGGGTTCAAGTCTACGAAAATTATAGCTGGTGACCACATTTTTAAAAATATGTATACGCCATGAAGAGCCATGTCAAAATGGTTGGTAATAGATATTAGGAATTATTAATGTATATATATGTAAAATTCTTGTACATGATAATCTAAAGTGAGTTGTATGTCAGTCTGTTCGCTAAGCGTTCTGGTACTGTTTAACTCTATAAATATGTTTATATTATAATATTAATATTATACAAATATATTAATTATTTTTCTCCCTTTTGGATCAATTTGCTTTTTATTATTTTCATATTCACAGCACCGTGCATTGATTAAATTTGAATGAAATTTCTTGCAATAACATCGAGCTTTTGAATTATTAATACAATTTACAATATATCCTGATATTTTTGTTCTTGGGTTTTCAATCCAAGGACGCTCTCGAGTCGTACAATTAATATTTCTGCATTATTGATTTTGTGTTTCCGCTTGAATCGCCTTCCAATATGGAATGAAATGGAAATATCGGCATAAAAGTAAACATAAAGTGAATAAAAAAGTGAATCCCCCATAACGGATAGCTCTTCCCGGCATATAAAAAAGTGGATGTGGGGCTGAGGATGGGGGAGGCTAAAGCACTCGTAAAAAAGAGCATTTGGATTCAATATCCAGGCACCGGCACATTCCTCTATGGGAAACGTTTGTTAGACACACGGATTTTTTGCTAATTTATCCGCCGGATTAAACATCGTATGCAATTGCTGGCGAATAATTAAAAGCAACATGCGAAGTTTTAAATTTTGTTTCTAAAAATGGGGTCGCGCTGTACATTGCAAAGGGTGGGTGGCGGTTAATTCATACAACACGTGAAGTCAATCGGGTAACGCAAGCGAATGGTTCGGAAATACTTGAATAAATCCACCCACAAACAAAAATGTAGACAAAAAGTGTGGGACTTAATTATTAACATAGTATCTGTGTATCATAAATCATCTTGAATCTATAATTCTAATGAGCTTTTTTAAGTAGATTGAATTACCATAAAATTTAATGTCAACGTGGAGGTTGTTTTTCATTGATTTATTGCCGATTTACTGTGTAAAAGTAATAAGATTGTTCGCTACATCTGCCACCACCCGCAGCAACTATCACACCGCTTCTGAAATGTTCATTAATATTTAAATAAAATATTTTTAAACTAAACATATTATAATATGCTCTAAATGCATTATTTTTTATATATTTATAAATATTTCCAAAGTAATTTATGATGGAATTATCAAAATAAATTATTTTATTCGAAGCATCGTTCATATTATACGTTTTCATAGAGGAAGTAATTTCAAATTGTTAAATAAGCCCATGGAAGTGTGCCTTCCGGCTTGTAAGGGCGCTCTTAATGTCTAGGCCAATTTGTCAAAAAGTGAGTAACTTTTTTCCTCGTACACACAACTTTGAACTTTGCATACGAGATAGAAGTGTAGAAAAAGTCACTAGCCAAACTACCCTTCAAAGACAGAAGTATTCCCGGGGCAAAAAGATGGATAGAGAAAAAACCGTCTACAAGTGTTGGAGAATACTAGGGCATTAGTTATCTTCACGGCCAATGGGGTGTCGGGTGCTACCATCCGCGAAAAACCCGCGAGTTTTTCTCGAAAAACTGGCACCTCCAGAACCGTGCCATCCCACCCATTTTTATTTTCCCTTTCACTTTCCATTATTTCGCGAGCCTCTCTTTGTTTGTGTCCTGCGCTGCAAAAGTTCTCACAATGACTCGGATCTTTTGACAGCCGAAAGATTTCTTGATATCAATGGGGAAACGAGGATATCAATGGGAATTATTTCGCCAAAGAATGGACAACCTGTCAAATGTGTACATTGTGTGCATTCGAACGAACAGGAATAAAGCCTCTTTTTCGTCTATTCAAAGCGAATAAAACAGACAAATAAGTAATCACTCAAGAGACGGAAACATCATAATACAAAAGAGAAAATTTTTGCACCTTGTATATTACATCCTTGAGAATACAATATTTTAGTGCCATTTTAAATTTATTTTATACAAGCAACGTATCCAACTTTTTCCTTGACATTTTTCAAATATTCCTTACTCAGAATATGACTCAATTAATTTAATTCCGCAATTTTGAAATTATTTTTTTACCCTTTGGAATGAAGCCTCAGGCATCGAAACCATGAGATCTAATCGAGAGATCGTCAATCATCAGCTTCATCCGAAATCACTATCTTCACTGGATCATTGAGCGCGGATTTAGAGATTCAAAGCCGTGTGACATCAGACACGTCGGAATATCTCATCTACGATGTGATGATCAGGTAGATAAAAGGCCAAAGCAAATTGAGGGAGGAAGCTTAGGACAACTGGTGCTCTCATATAAGACTGAGTGAGCTATCTATATATATAATTTCTGCACTCAATTTCACGAATACGCTACAACGAATAGCTTCAAATCAATGTTATAGGATGTATCAAAAATTTAATTAAAAAAGTTTATAAAAAAATTCATATAAATACAATTTCGTTATTAGTTGAAATTGTGCAATTTTTTTTGCAGTTCGTGATATGGAGACGTGCAATTCTTAAGTTTGCGTTGGAATTTGAATTTTGGTTACTGCTTTATGAGTTTATAAAACAGAAAAACTTTTTCCTATATCAATATCTACAAATAGGAAATCGTTTTTGAGATAAATCTTAAATTCAAATTACAAGTGATTTTTCTGTTTTATCCAATAAAGAATCTCTTCAATACGTTGTAAATTTTGAGCTTAATTTTGTGCCATTGATGACTGATTTTCTAATGGTGACTTCTGGTAAATTATTGCATTAAAATTATGGGCAACTGTTATAAATATCATCAGGAAGTACTAAAAAAATGTTCCAAACGTTAAGTCTGAAAAATGTAAGCTCCGGTACCAAGGAAAAAGATCCTTAGTAACGCATCACGACATATTGCCTTCTTTCTTGAGAATTCCTCGTAAATAAGGCTGTATCGTTTTATTTTATCGTCTGGTTTTTCTTTTACCCCTCGGAATATGACGTGACATTGTCATGCCGTATCCTCTCGTCATTTACATCTTTATTTTGTCGAGGGTTTTGCCTCTTATTACGCGTTGTTTAGTGATATTTTTTCATATCGCCTGGGAATATTTTACCGTTTGGTTTTAATATTAAAAAAAAACGAACATTCGAAAAGGGGACTTTTCCGAAAAATTTTCCTAATGTAAAAGAATTTGCATGCCAAGAGTTTGAATGCATATTGAAACTCAAAGCGGTGCAGTGAATTCAATCTAAACGAATTTGCATTCCAATGTATTGCATTGCACGTAATCTACTTACTGTGTAAACATTTGCGAAATCGAATAAAATGTTTTTATGCGTTTTTAATGCAATCAAATCCTTGTTTTACCTTCGGCTGAATGACGGGAACATTTTATATCTCGTGACTGATTTTTATTCCCAGTCATGGTAACGAGTAGGATATTCAGATTTTGCATTTTGTAATATTCGTATTTTTGATTGAGGATATTTCATAGCAATTAAGTACAATGTAACCATTTGAATTGAAGTTATATTGAATAAAATTTGCAGAAAAAATAACAAAAAAGGTCAAAAACGACAGGACTGGGGATAAGTGTTTTGTTATGAAATTACTTTACATAATAATTTCTAATTCTCAAATATATAGACATAAAATATAGTAGCTTTTTGTATTGATCAAATAGTTTTGATCATCAATATATTAGCCGTTGGAGTTCTTTTCATTGATTTAGAAATAATCCATGCAGGATTGAGAGGATGCGATTTGATGCCCTTGAAAAAACAGGATCGAATAAGAGTCGTTTCTGAGATAAGAGTTGATTATTCCACCATCATTTAGCTGACCTTAATCGCACTAGAAGAAGAACCCTGCCATTACCATCGGAGTCTCGCAGGTGGAATATCTTTATCGAAGAAAAAATAAATATATCTTAGATAAGTTATTATTTTATTTTCCCCATCCAGATCTTCATCTACCTTTAGGATCTCCATGCGATCAGATACCAAACTAGTCTGAGGCCATCCAAACGCCCAACGCCTACACAATTGCAATATAATGCAAGTAATGAAGTCTTATATATAATACAATACTGGTTTGTATTTTGAAATAAGTTTACTGTATATGGGGAATTTATAATTGAACTTTAATAGTACTATCACTTAACCATAGTCCCCAAAAAGCATCTATCACTTTGTTTTGCACACCAGCCTAGCAAAAAAGAGGTATGGGGGGTGAATATCAAAATATCTCTTTGGAAAAAAGGTCCAGCTGCGAGACTTCAAAGACGAACCGCTTTCATAAGTTTTCCCGAGATCAGCGTAATAATAGCAAAGAGAAGATGTCTTCTTTCCGCCTATCAGGATCAAAATATCCTCTCCTTAAATATCGTTCAATTAAATTACATTTAAAAAAAAAACAGTTATACAAAACCGATTCACAAAAACTGATTCACAATTCCTGAATGTGCTCCGTTTATCGAAAAAAAGAGAGCTTGCATGTTGACGGTGCTGGAATTGGATTCAAATTCAATCGATTGCTATTGTCTGAAAGCTTTCGGTTTGCCTTTATCTACATATGTAGGCTCTATGTCAGATATCACAGTTTATACGACGATCGTTGTATGATGTAAAAAATATTCACACAAAAAATTCAGTATTTCAGTGGATTTACAACAGACGGATTGCTTGAGAATGATGTGCACTGTTACCATATGGTCACGCTTAGCTAACATTCATCCCGTTGCGTACATAGATAATATAACTACGTTAATAAATCTTAAAAATCATCGGTATTATATTGCAAAATGTCGACAAAGGATCATTTTAAATTCGACGACTTACAAAATCGCTTGAATTATCTTTAGGAGCGGCTTGGTCATATAATGTATAGTATATATATTAATATTTCAAAGCCTTGCACCACATGATTAAATCCCAAAGGCGCGCACCACAATTAACAACCTTATCATATATACATGAGCTATAATTGCTTTCATTTTGTAAGATGTCTGAGAGACATTTATACATATGAATGTGACTAAAATGGAATGGCATTGTCGATAATTATTACGTATATAACGACGATTTATGTTTATTATGTCTGGCTTCATTTTTTAACACGTGTACAATACGATATTGTAGTTTAAGCGGCTAAAAAGTATCATCAGCTGTATTATCAATAGATTTCAAGCTCTCATCGGTAATGATGTGCTTATTGATTTCTTTTTCGAAGGTTGATAATTTTGACACTTAAAATACTTTTAATGTCATATATTTTTATATATATTTTTTATTGGATGACCTTGGTTAATCCCATTTAGAACAAGTCCTATTATAAATTTTGACTTTTAAAATTGGCTTTTGATTATATTGACCAATAAACTAGTATCCTTGAATATTTGTATTGGCAATATTTTAGTAATGTTTTTCGCTAAATTATTAATAATTTGAGAGTGAAAATTTGTGTTTGTTAATTCCATTACTTGATGGACAGGCTAATTATATTCTCTACAATTATTATTCTGTCGTTTAAACATTTCTTCAGCCCCAAGGACAAAGTATAAATTACTTAAATAAATAAATTTTGCAAGGGAAATATAAGTTCTGGCAAAGTATACTCAAGGATAGTACGTTAAACTCTTCGGAATGATAAACGCGTACGCCCTCTTTTATAAACAAATTTTCACACTTAATGAAAACTCAACCGCCCATTCACAGCTTCGCGGAAAATGTAAAAATATCTGCCCGCGGCCATTTTCATAATAATACGATTTTCTACAAATTACCATAAATAACATCCACATCAAAGCCCCCCCCCCCCGAATAAACGCGAACATTTTATCCTCGGCAGCCCGCGGCTGCAACGCCCCTGGCGTCTGTCCGGACAGACGGACAAATGTCCGTTATTTATCTTGCCGAGTGCAAAACAACCCTGGCAACCGGAAAAACTAACGGAGATATGCTTTTCAAAATGACTTGGATAATATGTTATCACTGTGGAGGCTTTTTTGGGCTTCCGCTCGGCGTCGAATTTTATATGAACTGGTAATTGATATCTGCTGAGATGGATGGGACTCTTCCAAACTTGAGTGCTTTTTTATTTCGGTCTGCCTTTTTATTCTTTGTACGCATGTCGATTGTGGCTCGACTTCTTCGTAATTTGTTCAGCTGATGGTAATTCATGACATTTCGAGGTCCATTTTAAAATGGCATAAATGTTTGGCGGCGTCATCATATTGCATAAGGTAATTCAGTAATTTCTTTAAGCAAACATAAACCATGTACTTGAAATCGATTCATTATTACATTCGCATATCATTATAAGTCGATAAATTTGGGTTAACGAAGTATACAATCGTGCGCAACATACTCTCTCCGTCTTCGTCTCTCATTCATAATCTCCGACCTGCAAGACTCTCTCCGTCTCTGTTTCTCTCCAAACTCTGTCTCCAGTCAAAAGCTCAACGTGTAAGAATGCTCTTTCTGAATCACTGGAATTCGGACACAATTCTGTGTCTTACCTCTTTAAGGGGTTAACATGCTTTCACTCATTTTGAGAATCCCATTTTTTAAAGCAAGTGCAAACATACTATTTTTTCGATATAGTTTTTGGACTTTGTAGCCATTTGTAATGATAAAAATTTATTCCGAGAAAGGTTCAAAATTATCTACTTTTCCGAATTAACCAAATTTTCAGGAATAAAAACCGGTTTTTGAAGGTCATAATTTTTGCCTAAAACTGAGTTTTCAAAACCGGTTTTTGGAAACCGACAATTCCTATTCAGAATGTTTTGCATATGGATCGACTTTTTTTTTTGAGGTTAGGGGAGTCTTTTGTTACGTTTCACAAATAGACCCTATGTCGTAAGTGTGAGGGTTGTCGATGTTTTTCAACATTTTGAAAAAATACCCAAAATCTCATTCAGTCTTAAAACATTTTAATCTGAGGTTGTAATAGCACAAAATCACTGGTTTAAATAAAACTAGTTCTAAGATTCAAAGTCACATAAAATGTGTAATGGAGAACTGTCAGTTTCTAAATTCTTTAAACAAAAAAATAACTTTTTTTAACTTAGTTTAGTTTAAAAATAAAAGAAAACATGGGATATAGGGCCTATGTGTGAAAAGTAACAAAAGATCCCCTAACCCCCCAAAAAAATTGTCGGTCCATGCGCAAAACATTCTGTATATATCTAATATAAAAAAATGAATTGGGTTTTGTTCATGTGAAATGCGCTGCCATACTGTTCATCAGATTGTAATAAAACTTCGTCCACTTATTGCTAAAAATTTTGCAAGTAACATAAGCATAGTCTAATATATAAAAAATAATGTTTGTTTGTCCGTATTTAATACGCTGCCATACCGTTCATTCGATTGCAATAAAACTTTTCAAACTTCTTATTTGCAATTTTTCTAATAATATAGGTATAGTACAATGCATTTTTTTTGTATTTGATAATGAAAATTATTATATAGAAGATGAAGTTGTGTTTATGAAATAAATAATAAATAGAAAGTTTAATGGTTTATTGATTGCTATATGGTACGTATGGTCTCTATGATATATGCAACGAAAACGGACTAACTGCTGGTTGAAGTTTCATTTTTTGTGACGTTCTAGCCATTTTGCCTTACCGCAACCTTTAAATAAGTAAATGGTTTCTTTATGACCGCATTAAATATGTTTTTTTTATAATAATTCAAAATATATATGTTGAATAGAATAAGTGTGAATTTAGTAGATATTAGACATATGTTATATGTTTTGAATGAAAATGGTCTCGAATAAATTGTAATGTTTTTGCAAGCCACTGGGTGGGTCAGAACAATGAATCTCGAATTAATGACCCTAACGCAAAAGAAACCTTCAAAATAATTGATGGGGTGATAAGGGGGTGGCTTCCTTCATATTACATTAATGAAAGCAAAACAATGTGGATTTGAGCCTAACGAATTAAGGTCAATGGGAATCATTTTGATTCATAATCGGAAAATTTATTGTGAAATCTCATCGTCTTCCTTACATAGGTAAAAAGTGAAGTTGCCTTTCGAATATAAATCATGAGATTTAATCATTTTTAACGATCATTGCCACGAAATTAAACAAGAATAACAGTCGTCAATCTTGATTTGAAGCTTAATTATGATGAAACTTTTTATTGGATGGTGTTATTTCTTCGGTCGTAAACTTCGGTCGGGTGTTTTAAAATCTTAATTTCGCCTTTCATAAAATATGTCCTATTTGGGCTTCGAATACACCGAACGAATGCAATAATAAAGTTCAGAAGAAAACGAAAATTTATATTTCAATATACATTCTCGTAACTCGGTGCGCTTGCATTTTATTAGCAGTAACTTTGCTAGAAATGGATTTTATTTAAGCACGTATTTCAATAAGTTTGGGAAACTCTTAAAATGAATTCGGCACAAGATTGGGCACAATAGATGCTGAAAACCCACTCAAGTACCATTTTAACACTTGGTCATTTGAAAATTATTATTGAGATTTTTCGTCAAAGCATTGAAACGGTTTGACGTTATTATAAGAATTAAATGTAAATTATACATAAAAATACAAGATGCCCAGAGTTGCCATGGTACTTATCGGAAGAGTTGGTGTCATTAGAATATTTTGACGATAAATTTTCAGTAAAAGATAAGAAAAATATGATAGATACATTAAGAAGAAGATCGAAGATGTAGAAGAATTCGAAAAAAAAAGTATTTTGACTCCAATAAGTACCACCCTAATGTACAGTAATTATGTTTTTATCATAGGTGTTTGAATATTAATTTTTAATTATCTGAATTAGTTTGATTCCTTAAAAAAATCACTGATAATATTTTAGTATAATCAAGCATGAAATATATGAAATGTCTAGTATCTAAAATATTATATATTTGGGTGCGCCATTTGAAAATGTTTCTTTGCTTACAGACAAAAATGATAATAAAAAAATAGAGCAATAACTATTTTAGCATACAAAGTACCTCTACTTGCATGCAGACGACGCCTTTTTCTATCGTCTTCATAAAAATGTTGTAGAATTTTAAAAGTAAATCCATGTTGAAATATTGCATCCCTGCATTCGGATACCGGGATAATTTTTCACGGTGCAGCATCAGCACCCGCTGAAAGGAATAGGTGTACCCTCGGTATCCCATCTCCGTCCCGCGTCATAAATAATGGACGCACCCCATAAAGCTCTATCCCTCAAGTCTTTATCACTATATTGCTGGCCACAGCATTAAGGGATGATTGAAATCCGTAATATTTTCGTAATTCATACGCCGGAGCGCGGAGGTGCTCCAGGCAAACAATGGACCATGATTCATATCTTGCCTGGTCTTGAACGAATAAAAGGTCCGAGTCACCCGGTGACAATATGAACGATAGCACTTGAGGATATGTGCTGATTTAATAGAAAAAAATAGATAAATTCAATGAAATATACGCTTTTAATATCGAAAATACTCTTCCATTTGAAGACCATTGCTTTCTTGTAAAGAATTGTATTTTGAATAGTCGGGATGTGACCTATCCCGGAAAATATATTTAATAGTAGTTTTTTTTAGATTATTACGTTACCCATGAAACTTCTCAAGTATTTTTTTTTGCAAGATAATTAAGGAAGACTTATAAAAATAAGTATTTCATTATTAACATTTTTGATAATTTAAAACTAGGAAAAATTCTGACAATTTTTATTTAACAAGTTGAACATGTTATTTTTTTACTTTGCTAATATTTTATAATTCAATGTCTTTAAGACAAACTATTTCGTAATTATTTGATAATGGATAATTGAAAAATTTAATGGTCTATATATTCATAGAATTGTTTGGTAATACTGATTTTTGGCCAACAGAAAAATGCAAATTTGGATTTTAATAGTCATTATTGATAGCATCTTCCCATAGTGGATTGCTATTGACAATTAAACAAGATGTATTTCATCATTATTGCTGCAAGCCCTTGGATGTTTGTGTTATATTTACAGAAATCCAAATTTCTTTATCAAAATCAGAATCTAACATGAGAGCAATATTTGATTGTCCGAAAACAGAACTTATTTGCGGTTTAATTGGTTGTTTGATATTTTTTCCAATTCAACTTCTAGTTCATGCATGTGATCACTGTCGTTATTATTATAAATATAAAATTATGATAAAAATATCAGACGTGAAATGAAACCATTCTCAAGTGCGCGCGTTAAGAGTCAATCTTGGTCTTGCAAGTGCCAATCTGGCCAATAACTTTCTCTCTTTTATTTATTTTTTTCTTGAAAAGAGACTCTTATTGTGAAAGATTATTTAGAAATCCCTATCCAAACTTGCGAAGTAAAAAAAATAATCAAGTAATTTGACCTTTGAATGCAAAGCAACTTTATATATTTGCAAGAATTTTTCATTAAAAGTGCGGCATGGCGATACATAGACGCTGAACATATTTTATTTTGTATTTAATAGTTTCATTATGCTACTGCTAATATACTAAGCTAAATATAAACATATACATTCTGAACATAGAACTCATCGAAACAACATAAAAAAATGATGTCTTAAACGAGTGAGACATAAGACCCATCAAAATAAAATCGATGCCTCAAACATATGACCAGAGAGATTTAAAATGGGTATGCAAAAAAATGCAGTATATCAATATAATTAATATTATTTAAAATAATATTGGATTTTAGTTGTTTATGAAGGATATGTCGTTGGAATATTAAACATACTTTTAAATGACACACGTACTGATTGATCGTATACAGTTGTCCAAACTATGGTATATATGCTGTACCATCAGTAATTAAATGAAAAAATACTACACCATTAAATATATAATTTAATTCAGAATAACCGATATATATATATATCTTAAATTATTATAAAATATTAAACTGCTGCATAATTTAAAATATATTTAAAAAATCTGTATATTTCCTAATAAAACAGAATATTCTATCGAATAGTAGAATTGAATAGAGAACCGAAAGACAGAAACACGCACAATTATATGTGTATTATTTTACATTCATATGGGCTATTAAAACATTGATCGCACCAAATTCATCATTGAAGAAAATTATACACAATGGATTAGCATCTAATTGTTGGATAAGATTCTACGAAAGAAACATTTGATAAAGATTGAATAAAAAGTGCATATGAAACAGTCAGACAACCATTCACGTTTATATCTGTATACAACTAAATATCAATTGATTATTTTAATAAGATATATCGCATTTAAACGTGTCAATATTGATCTATTTCAACATGTGAAAAAATATTATTTATCATTTAATATTCTTGATTGTGATTGTTGTACATTCATCCAAGATCCATTTAAAATCATATAATAGAGAAATTATTATACTTGAATTTATGATTCGTTTGTCTTTATTTTCAAATGAATTAGCATATTATACTATTTGCGTTGTATGGTAAACCAGGTGCTGGACTAGTCCTCGATAGTCTCACCTCCGAAGATGTGAGCATAGATAGAGCCTCTCAGAAGACCTCATTTATTCTGAACTTCCTCTTTGCCCAGGCATCGGAATCAATTGTACACCCCTAAACTTACAGGGCGACAAAAGGACTCCAACTGTTGCAAAAGTCTCCCAAATATTCGATTGAAATTCTTGTGAATTATCCGGGTAGTTTCATCCGCCATAATGGAATGCCGCATTGTGGACATCACATAGCAGCTGTTATTCCTCGAATTGAAAGCCTAGACTGCCTTATAATAATTCACCAGTCGAACATTTGCTCGATATTAAAGCAGATATCATTATAAATTAATTCTATAAAAATATGTTCATTTTCAACACAATCCTGATAAAATTTAATAGTTTTTATAGTGCCTTGAATTTAATATAAGTTGAGTTGAAAAAATGCTGATGTTGAAAAAAGTAAAGCGGAAAGAAATGTCATTTTTAAATTATTTGGAGAAAAATAATATTTTAATAAAAGCTATACAATATTACTCAATCAAATAATTTTCATTGTTATTTATAATCGCCCTCCATAGATTAGGCAGGTTTTTAATACCTTTTTCGTAAAATTCGGCCGGTTAGAATATTTTTCACGAAATGACAATCCACAGAAGTGAATTTTTTATTGCAAAGCGAATTTTCTAATGACTTGATATATGAAGATGATAGTCTGAAGATGCAATATTGGGAGAATATGGTGGACGTTGCAGCACTTCCAAATCCAGATCCCTTATTTTGTTCTGCGGAATCCTTGCTGCGTGTGGTCTTTACATTATCATGCTGTAATATTCTTATTTGGTTGTTAACTAGCACTGATCGCTTTTTGAGCATTTCCGCTTTTAACCTATCTAGTTGTGCACAGTATAGTTCTGCTGTGACAGTTTGGACAGGTTTTAATAATTCGTAGTAAATTATGCCAAAAAAATCCCACACAAACATAAATTTCAAGGATAATGACGGTCAAGGGGTAGAAACAGCTACTTGATTTGAAGAAAGCCACTGTTTTTTCCTTCTCAGACTATTGTAGAGGACCCACTTCTTATCCCCAGTAATGATCGTTTTTAAAAATGGATCGGTTTCATACCTGGACAATAGCGATGAACAAATGGTTATCCGTTGTTGCAAGACCGTATCCAAATTCCCTGTCTATGTTTTTTCCCGAGTCTTTTCAAATGGTCTTTTACAGTCGACCAGAGACAGCTGATGTCTAGCGATAATTCTTTCATTGTTTTTCGAGGATCAGATTCAATTAGAGAATTTAATGCGTCATCATCGATTATTGGAGATCGTCCTGATTTTGATTTATTTTTCATATCTTCGTCGCCACTTTTGAATTTTTTGAACCATCTATGGCATTTTCGTATACTCAATATGTTGCCATATGTATCACAGATGCTCTGGTTAGCTTATTTTTCTTTTAATCCTTTATCGAATAAAAACAGTAAACAAGATCGCAAATGGGTCTCATCAATTTCTGGCTTGGACATTTTCACTATCAGTTAAAAAAATATAAACATATTTGAAAAAGTAAGACAAATAACAGAGCTTCAAAATGACACCAACCTTGAACGTATTCACTCGACAGCAACCCGAAGCAAACTGCCGGCAAAAACGCAACTAAAAAAATTGACATTTCTTTCCGCTTTATCTAATATTTGGCTGCAAACCATCAATTTCGTATTTTCTATTTTCAATAAGATATTTCTGCAAAGTAGTGATACTTGGACGATGGCACTTCCACTCCTGATCTTCCATGAGGTGTCATCACATCAGCGGTGAATTATTAAAACAGCAACCAACTGTCAAAATAGCGGCAAATGTCAAAAGGGCGGGCGCGCTCCGTGAGTGCGTTACATTGGTGTCAGAAGTAGGATTGTTCGCTACAGTATACTTAAAATACGAGCATGTTTAGTGGATTTTCATATTATTACATGGCGTGCGCGAGTTTTAAATGCAGTTGCGTAAAAATACAGAATGGAGGTTCGTGGAAGATGTTTTATTTTGCTTTGTTGGTAAAATGTAAATAATCTAGAAATAAATATCTGATTGAACTATGATAGAGCATAAAAATTTCTGCTCTACATTGAATGCAGCTATAATAGCAGAACCCTTGACAGGGCTTAACCGGTAGTTTTGAGTTCGTAAGCCGGATTTGTATCGCAATTGAAGCAATTTTTGCCAACTTTTCTACATGAAATGCTCTAAAATATGGATTACCTGGAGTACATGACGTTGTAGTGGTTGATTGGTGCAGAGAGCTGCTCTCGTATTCATGAGGTCTAATTGCTTCCAGATTGCGTTGAACCGTTAGCATCAACATTTAACAGGCAGCGGCGGCCTGTTACCCAACTTCGCCAATTTCGCAGAATAATTCAATCGGTCTCGTATAGGCCTCATTCGTCTTTAATTACCCCAAATTATCGATATACATACGAATACGCCCGATTCATACACAAAGGAACATTATAATAAACATTTTGATATCGATATCCTTAAGAAAGTCGACACGCCTGTGAAGATGCATGTGTGATTTTCGGCTGTATAACATTTCAAAGTGTTCTTAGTTCATTATGGCTGAAGCAGAGCAATTAAGCGATTGATTTCTATTGATGATTAATTAAATGGAAAAGCAAAACTGTGACGAACCTGTGCATGGTTGATATTAATTTATTAATCCGTAGAAAACACGTTGAACAATTGTCTCTTAAATAAAGCGTAAACATCTTGTCAATTTTCAATATATTCAATTAATTTGTATTTTTATTGTTTAATATAAATAGTTTTATTCAATAAAATAGAATTGAGGCTCTTCATTTCAAAGTCTTTGAATGTCTACGACATAAGCATATTTTTAAATACTATTTGAACATCCTATCTCTTTTAATGTAGTTAAATATCTATCGAAATAATCATATGTAATCGAAGTTATTTTCGATAATACTTTTAACAAATTAATTTTTGTATCCAATAGCAAAAAGATTTGCGTCTATAAAAATATAATCCTGTTGTTTTGGATTTATGTTGCTTAAAAATACCACTTAGGAATATTTTGGTAACGAAATAAAAGTTTAACAGCGTAATTTCGATTTTATTAAAGGTCGAAGTATTGAAAGCTCTCGCGAGACCAGCTTAAAAGTTTCGCCGCAGTTTCATCGAACTAAGCGATTAATTTCACTATTTAGGGGCTGTAAATAAATAAGATCTAAAAAATACATACACATTGATACTGTATACACTACATTATAATTATATAGATAAGAAAATTACACGAAGATGTTCGAGCCTATTCGTTTCTCATGTGGACATTTCGGAAAATTGTTATATTGAAATAAGCTCGAGGGTTGTGTACGGTGGTTATGTTCCGTGGCTGGGTGCAATTTGTTGCAACAAACGATGCAGCAACAACGGAGGGCTGTATCAAACACCTGATGCCATTCTAAGAAGCTAAGATGCACTCGATACAAAGGACGTACATATTAAAGAATATATTATTATTTAAAATATGCATTTTTTAAGGACCAAACAAAAATTCATCTAAATAAACGTGAAAGACTTTCTTGGTGGAAGTAAATTTATTGGATCGGACAAAATAATTTTTTTTTTACGGACTGGTTTTTATCTCATTCTTATCCTTCACATACAATATTCGTTCCGTAGTATCATAAAATATGCCCTTAAAGTTATTATAAATGTTTTAAACTCTTATATGTGTATAACATTATATTCCCCTAAATTCCATAATATACATTATTTTCTACGTACTTTGAACTATGTAAAAGCGACTGAAACATACAAATTATCGATACATATTTTGACCTTTTCATCATGAATAATTTCCAGGAGCCTTTTAACAATGAAATTTCGGATAAATCTATTTAAATATTTTGCATGAAATTAAATTGTTTTTTTCCCTTTAGATATAATAAAACGCAAATAAACCATTCATCAGAAAGTCAGGAATCAATTACATAGTTAATTTTATAAAACAGATATAGTACAACTATTTTGTTTCATTGCTGATCAAGTTTATATCCGGAGCGTTCCCACGGACGCGCAAAACATACGAAGCAACACATGACGTAATATATTTTAATTAAATTATAACAGAAAATTTTCATTTGGTAATATTAAATATAAGGGTGTCCCATAAGTTTCTTTCGTTTTCATATTAAGCAAAAAATGAAAAATAATTTGTATTACATAAAAATTGATTGAATAATATATGATCCATTCGGCTCTATTACCTTTCTCCATCTCTCCAGAAGTCTCATAATGCCTTCTTGCCAAAATTCCCCAGGTTTATTGGCAAAATATTGATCAAGGTACATTTTTATATCATTTTTTGAATTAAAATTTTTACCACGTAAAGAGTTTTTCAATGAAAGAAATAAATAATAATCTGGAGGGGCAATGTACGGAGAATATGGAGAATGAGGTAAAACATTCCAGTCAAATGATAATAATTTATTTCTGACGAGCAAAAACACATGAGACCTGGCGTTATCGTGATGAAAAACAACGCCTCGTCTGTTCGCTAATTCTGGCCGTTTTCTGGCAATTGCATCCTTTAGATTGTCTAGTTGGAAACAATATTTTATTGAATTGATCGTTTCACCTTGCTGAAGTAGCTCATAATAAACTAACCCCTTCCAGTCCCACCAAATGCATAGCATTTTTTTTTGGATGTAGGCCAGGTTTAGCTACAATTAAAGCTTTTGTACCTTTGGTCCAAGACCGTTTACGTTAGATATTCTCATAGAGTATCCAAATTTCATATCCAGTGACAAATCTCTTCAAAAAAGGTTGGCTATTATGTCGTTGGAGAAGAAGATCGCATGTTGAAATACGCTGAAGTTTATTTGAGTCAGTCAGTTCATGATGTAGCCACACATCTGAACGATTGATGTAGCCCAATTTTGTCAGATGATTATAGACAGATGTTCGTAGAATTTTTAACTCGTTAATTATTTCGCGAACAGTATATCGCGGGCTTTCTTCAACCATGGCTACGATTAAACCTGTGTTCATTTGCGAAAGAAACTTATGAGACAACCTAATGCGATTACTAAATTAATTGTAGCATCAGTGGACGCGTATGCAATGATACTTGTTTTATTTCATTGAGTGATTATAATATTTGCGATAATTAAAAATTAGAATTAGGATTTTTTGATGTCAAATTATTTTCAGCTTAACATGTTTAGAAAATTTGTATTTTTGAGGGTAGATTTTTACAAAAGCAGCAAATTTGTAGTCACTTTTTATTACACCTTTTGTAATTCAAAATAATTGGGTATTAATTAATTTTTAAAGCCTTTTGTACTTTAATACAAAATTTCTCTATCAATATTTACGTCTATTTTGCGGAATTTTGATCAAAATTTAATGGTCTATAAATTCATAATGTTTTGCTATTATTAAGGCCAAAGTCAATATCGTTTTTCAATCTAGTAGATTAATTAATGAGTTTATGGATGATAAAAATATTTAACATTTGTCCCATTATGATTATTATCATAATTTAGTGTAAACAGTGCTAGGTCAAGGTTTTCGCATGGGGCGAATTTATGGCGCAAATGCTCCAATTCCCACCGATCTATTCCCTGTACCACCACTCCACCGATACAAAGGTTTCCATCGTATATCCAGTGGATTGGTAGAAGAGAGAAAAGATTTATAACTCGCCTAAGAAAACAAAGTGAAATGCCAAATTAACCGATCCCCCGCCCCGGGTGAATGTGATTTAGGGTTGAGGAGTGTTTATTTAAAGGCCCGGATCCGGGAGCTTGTTTTTTCCTTGGCCTTATGCCCGAAAATTAATTTGTTCAATTACCATTATCATCGGTCTTTACGATAGATAATGCCGAAAGATTTGCTCTAAAAATACTTCTATTTATATTCGTGAGATACGCGGTGTGTGCCCCGGTGGGAAAACATACGGCAGGATGGCCGTCTATGGGTGTTGCTTGAGTAATATCGGTTCACCCTTATTTTTCGAAATTCACTGCATTATCTGATAAAGAATAGCATTCCTTAACCGTGACACGTTGAAGCGGAATTCTATTTCATTCGGGATGTATTTTTTCCGGATAAAAAATAGAGAAGATTATTAACAAATAGAGAAGACAGTTGATAATAATTTCTCCAGTGCAAATTAAAACATTAATGATTTCCCATATATTAGGGGTACCGGAAAATAATCCATTTTTTAAACATAACAAAAACTTATTGAAATATATTTACATATATTTACATATCATTATAAAATATAATTTCCATTATTATTAAGGACTGTTTGCTATCTTTCTGGCAGCTTTTCAATCCCCTTTTTGTAGAAGTTGGATGTCTTTGAGGAAAAATACGAATTTAAAAAGTTTTCAACGTCATTTAGAATACTATTTTTTTTTCGTTTAAAGAATGCTCCAACGAGCGAAACAAATAAAAGTCAGATAGTGCGAGATCTGGTGAGTATGGAGGATGATTTAAAACTTCGAAATTAAGCTCAGATTTTTTTTCGGGGATCACCGCTGCCTTGTATGGGCGCGCGTTGTCGTGAAGAAGAATCGCCCCTTTTCGATTGACCAAAGAAGGACGTTTCACTTTTAATTTTTCATTCATTCTTTCAAGATGTTCACAATAAATTGCAGCAGTTACCGTTTTGCCCGGTTTTAAAAGTTCATAATGGATAATTCCACGACTGTCCCACTATACACACAATAGAACCTTGCGGAGGGTGAGACCCGGCTTAGGGGTCGGAACAGGTACTGCGTTCTTCGAAAGCCATTGTTTTTTTTATTTCACATTGTCGTAGACAATCCATTTATCGTCACTAGTTACAATTCGACTCAAAAATGGATCAGTATTATGTCTAATTAAAAACGAATTGCACGCATCTATGCGTGCATTTTTGTTGTCTTCGGACAGCGCATGTGGAATCCAAACTCCCATTCTGTGAACTTTGCCGATTTTTTTCATGTACTCTTGAACTGTGGACCATGGAACATCGAGTTTTTTTGATAATTCCTGGATACTTAAATGAGTATCGGATTCCACCATGGCCTTCAGCATATCGTCTACGAATTTCCACGGTTTTCCTGATCTTGGTTCATCTTTCAAGCTTCTATCGCCCGATTTAAATCGCCGGAACCAAAACTGACATCTGTTAGCTGTTACTTTCGCTCCATAAAGCTTTTTGAGATTTTTGGTCGTCTTCGTCGCATTCCAGCCTTCATCGAAAATAGGAGCATGCAGTGCCGTATATGTTGCTCTGTTGCTTCGGGCTTGCTCATTTTACTCCTATCAATAAAAAATATTTATGGGACAAAAAAATAAACCCGAGAAACAGTACTATAAAACAAAAAACATACGACGATGTTCTCTTTACGGGGTCCAGAGACAGACTGATCACAAATAAGGCATGCAAAAAAATGGATTAGTTTCCGGTACCCCTAATATATATTATCTTTTTAGCGTTTTTATGGAAACATATATAATAGACTGTTTTTTATGGAGACATATATAACGTATTTTGGATTGTTATCAATATATTCTTTCAGGGCCCTATTCTTATATTCTTATAAGGGCCGCAACCATTATTAGAAATAAATAATCTCCATGTGAAACGAAAAAAATTAAAATTTAGAAAATCAAGGTAAACCTGCATTTTATGATATGAATTTGAAGCCAAATCTTTATAGTAAGAGTTAATAATCAAATATTCTATAATAATACATGTACATTTAAATTTATGCAAATATTTTTATTATACTTCAAATCCATACTTTCATTCAAAATATGCCTTAATTTTTAAAAATAGTCATCCATATTTTCCTAAATTTATCCTGTATTACATATTCCAAAATCTGAACAGATGATAGTTTGAAGGTGCTAAGTAAATATGGATGATGGGATAAAACTTTTGAATTTATATCTTGATATTTTTTGAAGTATTGTGATAATTCATATTTGGACATTTATAATTATTACCATACACTTATGCTTTGACCATATCAGATATCTATCAAAGAAATTAAAGAACCTTTCTCGCGGTTATATCGGGCCAAGGGGTTGGAATTGGTATAACTTTATACGATAGTCATTATTTTTTAAAATTTTGGGATTGATATTTTTATCCCCAAAAATATAATTATGTAGTGAAAATGGTGTAATTTTCAAAGATATTTTTTTATATAATGAAGATCACACAATAGAAAAATAACAATAAGAGGAATAAAATGACATAAATCAATGATACATCATTTGGAGTATACATGTAATTATGCGATTTTCTTGTATTGTCGAGAAGTCTTGAAGAACTACCCTTAAGTGAAAAGAGTGCATTAGATTCACTGTATTTTAATGAGATTTTTATCTTTAAAATTATCATAATTGTTATAAGTTTTTTTTTAAACTATTAAGCATCCAAATAAAATCTAACTGCTTAAATTAGCACTTGAATACTAAAAAATAAAAATGTGCATAAATGAGAATTTAGTGTATATTTTTAAGATTCCCTTAATTATTGTTTCCCTTTGATGATATCAATTTGACATGTGTACGTTCTTATAAATTATTAATACATGAATAATTAGACTTGTGATGTTCAATGGTATTATAGTTAGTGCGTACTGAAATCCACTCCGGAAATTTAGTAAATATGCAAATTTGCAGATAATTATACGTAATCCCAAATTCAATATTAAAAAATATTTTTGTATTATTTTACATGTCAATAAAAAATGTGATTGTTGAACAAGAAGCATTTCAACATGATCAATTTTGACTTAGATTTATTTGAATTGCTAAATAATCTCAATAAAACAATTTGCATAATATAATCAAATTTTGGTAAAGTGGGCTAAATTCTGGACTCGGGTTCATATTAAGATTGTGAAAAATATTTTGGAAACCAGTAGTATTAAAATATTCGATTGATTAACTCGACACAGGCTTTTTCCTGATTTATTGGATCTGAAAAACGTAAATTCTGAGTATATTAATTAGGGTCATCTAAATGATGATTTGGTCACTTACTTAAAGATCCTGTTTTATTGAAAATTTCATGTCATTTTCATTTCCATAATACCGTATTGTGGTAATTTAAGGGATCTTCTCTTTGAAATATAATAAGAAAGCCGATTGAAAAATATTTTATATTTAAAATATAAAATAAATAGGCGATTTAATGGGTGCTTCTTTCGGAATATGATAAATCGTCTTCTATTTTCCCGCTGGTCCGCTTATCGAGGCTTTCGCTGTGTTTTACAAGCTAAGCTCGAAATTTTCAAATGAAAATTTATCATCCCTATTATTAAAATGTAACTAGCCCATAGATGTGCGAGATTAGTCCCTTTTCTACCAATGTAAAATTATACACTCTGCTTCATCAATTATTGCATTAGTTAACCTTAAGCACTAATCCGTACAAATTATAGTCGGGGATTTTCATGTCATGTAAATCCCGGCTCGCGAGCAGACGGAGGTCCGGCGGGTATAAAACGACCATCCTCTTTTCCCGGAGCAGGGTTAAGTGTATCGCGTAGGGTCACTACAAACTTCCACGGTGACACTTCGAAAAATTATCTGTGATCGGAATGAGTACGAAGCGCCTATCTGCGAAAAAGGACACAGAGATCGCTTGTATAAAATGGATCGAAGATCTAACTTTTTTGACCAACCCTAAACTGACATGAAGTAACCCCTTGAATATATTCCAGTGAGATAGTGACCTTGAAATCCAGAGTTTTTTAATATAAATATTATGCATAATATTAGATTATAATATAGACATGAAGTAAATTGATTGGGTGCAAAAAAGTGAAACCAACGTTGAAATCAGATATCTTCTTTAACATTTCCCTTGATACGTATTTGGTACGCCATATTACATTCTAAAATCCCGTATCTATAATATTTTATATCGATATTCAATAATACAAGGTTTATCCTGAAAGTAAGTGTACTAAATATTTATATTTTTTTAGAAAAAGTGTATTTGAAAAATAAATACAGAATATTGTTGATACACTTGTTAAATATTTTTTCAGGGGAATACGGGGGGTGGTTCACAACATCCCAACCAAATAAATCCAGGAGCGCCTTTGTGGCTAAGACTGTGTGAGGACGGGCGTTGTTGTGCAACAATCACACTCCTCTCGTCAGCATACTCCTTATTTTTGTTTTGAATGCTTCTTTTGAGTATGTCTTACATCATTGTGATAATTGTCTTTTTGACTCAGACGTGTAAAGAGCCACCCACTTTATATCTCCAGTCACAATAGAGCTTAGAAAATCCTCACCTTCCAATTCAATTCGCGCAGGACATTCGCGGGCGCTGTTGATCCGCTCGCACTTGGCGAGATTTCTTACCAACATCTTTCATGTAACTGAATACTACCAGTTGAATTTACGTACTACCATGTTCCTGCTATGCTCGCTTTGTCAAGAGATCCTCCTCTAATACTCAGTATGGCCAACCATTAAAAAACAATAAAACACAGCCCGTTATTGTCACAGTACACTTACTTTCGGGATTGATTGTACTACCGGTCAATGATTGTACTTTTCTATGTAAAAAAATATGTTACTTGATATAAAAGATAAGCTTTTTTTATATATTTTTATTTTATTTTTGTTGTTGTTTAATAATGTTTTCATCCAAAGATATGTTCTTGTTAATGTAGTCTTCTATCCAGATCATGAGAGATTTCTCAATATTTTCTGTTATTACGAGTAAAATATTTTGCACCAATCCTGGCAAAATTGTGTATATTATTTCTTTTTTTTTTGTATCGCCCTAATTGTTCCTTCTTATGATGTTCAAATCTTATATATTTTTCCTAATACTGTATTATACAAGTATTTGCCACAATGTATTTCACCATGCTATATAAGTGCAGTGTTATAAGAAAGCAATGTGTATATCAATTATATAATACTTTTATTAAATGTTTATTTAAAAAATCCTAAAATAATATCATAGTCATTGAATAATTTCAATCATAAGCCAAGTTGAATGTAAATCGGGAATCGCCATTTAATTGGCACATTTTCAAAAACTGCTTTCAATAAATTAAAATATACTCAGTGAATTGAAAAATATGTTATAATAGAGGCACAAAATGAACGTTGGATGTAAAAAAAACATTGTAAGTTATTTTGGTTCAGATATTTATGCTAAAATAACTAAAGCTAAAAGCAAAAATTGTGTTTATACGATGGCTCAAAATTAATTTTGGATTTGTATGTTAAAAATAGCATAATCGAGTGAAAGCGAGTCGTATTGTATTTTTAATGAAATATAAAAATATACAATACATCGTTTTTCACTTCTTGGATTTTCGTTATAAGCTTTTAGGCTAGTGAATATGCATAAATTTGTACCCTATAAAGGTCACACACATTCGATATATTCTAATAAAAAACACATTTAATGAAAATCATATGCCAAAGAAAAATCATGTAAGTAAAAAGGAATATGAACTTAAATGTCAAAATGAAACTCGGACAATTGACTTTGAAAATTGATAAAATGATACGGATAATGCTATACAATTAAGTTTTTGATAAGAGCGCGTTAGAAAATCAGCATTATTTTAAAAATAATATGCTCGCCTTGAAAAGCTGTCCCAATACTTATGTTTTAAAAACCAAGTAATAAATGTCAATAATCTTCATTTTACCAAGAAAATTGCGAGAATGAAGTAATTAATAATTCCGTTCGACTTTTTTGATCTAACTTAAGCCCAAAATTCTTGATTTGAAAAGTATATGCTGAGGCGATTATATAAATCCGGGATTGCACTGGGGACTCTCAAAATAATATCAAAAATTCGACTTTACTTATATTTCAACAAATTTGCCCGTAAATCAATTAATTAATCTTAATACACTTATAATATTCATAATTCCAAAAAAAATCATAAATGTTTGTATGGCTCATAGCACGCAGCGCTGTTAAACTGGGTCGATCCCACCCTCTTCTGCTGGAGTGAGCTCCAAAGTCTCAAGAAAAACAGACGACATTGATATTCCATAATATGGTTGTAAGTTGACTGTTTCTGACATCCTTCATCTCACATGGTCTACGCTCGCATCAAAGTTTCGCCATCATCCCGCGACGGAGCCTCCTATTCGCTGTATTTCGCTGAAGTTTTCAGGCTTTAAGCTGAAGAGATTATTACCCACTTTGATGCAAGATAATTTTTCAAAGTAGACGAGACGCACGCCTTTGTAATTGAGATTGTTCAAACATAGACTTGTGAGTGTATAAATAATTTCATGAATTCATAATTTCTGAAAGTGAGATGGAAAAGTATTAAATTACATTAGAAATTATTCATGTGTGCGCGCGTACCATGATTCAAGGTACGGTTGTCTTGGATATGTGCTCTTAGGAGCTTTAACTTATAAAAAAGCTTTATTCTAATTAGTTTAGACCTCAAGTAATGCTATAGTTTGATATCATAAATAACTAATTATTAAAAATGAAAAAAAAGTGAGGATTTCTGTAATAAAATCATCATCATATGGCTGGCAAATCGTAATATTAGCAATTAATTCCTGTTAATATGATTTTGGTGCAGATATTGGAGGGATTCATTAAAAGAAAAAGATTAGCTCTTACAAAATTCCATGTAGGATAGCAGCATATCATATAAGATAGATCTAATAATAACACGTCGGCTCTGATATAAGTGTTATATTCGTTTATTTATTCGCCGTTTAAGGGACGTTTCTACCTTGTTGGTTTAAAAAATTCTGCTCCTCGGAATACACGATCTGCAGAAGCTGCACAGTAATCGACTGGGATACGAAAACCTTCAAATCACATGGTTTCAAACACGAACAACTACTTGTAACTGAGCTTCAGAAACTCCTTCGTTCTATATTTATTACTTTTTGCATAAAAAAATGTTAAAAAATTTTAGGTCCAACAAGGTAGAAACGTCCTTTAACAAAGAATAAGAAAAGAGGTATTCTCACCGCCAAAGAACGAGAATTTCAAGATAATTAGTTGTTTTTTGCTTTATTGTGAATTCTCTTATATAATACATATTGACCATAAGGTATTGTTTTGTCAATAAAAACCTTAAAAATTAACTTATGTACTTCTTCATACAAATATACAAACTTTGCTAGCCAATTGCATGTTTTAAGTATATCTCAAATCTTTTGTATTCTGTCAAAGCTCGGAGAAATTTCATATGGGAGCACAGACATCTACATGTGTATCTTTTGTTTGTAACATACATAACTGATGCCCTTTGTGCATATACGCACTAATCGTCAGACCTTTCTCAAAGCAAATACGGTAGCGGTAGTGTAAACAGTACAAACGACAAACACGATGAGATACGCGCTATAATACCCTAGGAAACGCCAGCGCGTATACAGAACCCCCCGAACAAAGTCCACCAGGAAGCCCTTGGAAAATATTCAAAAAATTCCTTCCCTTTAACATTGTTACTATACAAGGCTTTTATAATATTCATATGTATTAATTTTTGGAGTTATAAAATATCCATATGAAATTAGAGAGATATTATGCATTTCTTTCTAAAGTGCCATATCTGCTATCAAACGTAAGCGATCTCCATATGCATCATATAAACAGTGACATGTTTTTGTCTTCCTAGAGAAACCATATATCAGATTAATAGTAACATCTCTGTCTTTGTTGAAGCATATCACTTTCTTTTCTTCCACGCGTCTCAACGAAGGAAAGGGAATGCGAAGAGTCGAATGAAAATCTTATCTGCAGGAAAAGGTTATCTTTCCGCAAGTTCGTTTTTAATCTGATGTCTGTGTAATCTTTTCTTGCATTCACCTTTATCCTCCTGCTCTATCACCGTGATATAATAGCAGAACGAATCTACTTGTAGATTGAACTATCGCAATGTATGTGGGAGAGAGATGTGATCTGAGACTGCATGACGTGAAATATATTTTGTTAAATGTCAATACCACAGAGCTACAATCAATTGTGATGTTCTTTATCAGTTCAGTCAAAAGCGTAGACCACAATTGATGGAACCCTTAGATCAATCATAGTGCACATAACTAACAAATGGCTTAGCATGAAATAGAATGTCAGCATCTCACAATTAAGATTTTCATTCACAATCGAGGAAGATTTTTTTTATGTATTTCTTATGTCGCCCTCGATAACTCTGTTCGAAAGAGAATGAAATAGCGTTCGGCAAAGAAGAGAACCCACATAATCCTTAACCGGGCATAAGCATTGACACATTCCCAGTCCTGCGGGACTCCTGAAGGTACTCGAAATCTAAGACCTCCTACACACTTGGTCAGGAGGTCCCCTGACACTACACTTTCTAGTGATATATTTGATAAACACGCTCTTCAAGAAATTTCTTATTTAAATAGCGACCCTAATAATTTATGCATTTTCCTTGCGTAAATATTAAACACGATGTTCCACCGGTAGACCCTTGAAAAAGAATGAAAAATATTTAGGACCTCGAACCCTTTTAAATATCTAGAGATTTAAAAGAGTTTGTACCAAACACGATACTTCTTATAGTTTTCATTGTGATCCAGAATCGTTTATTCTGAGTTTAGTATATTAAATTACTAATGAAATTCCGTTAGTTACTATTTATCATTTATATAATTTGGGATTATTTAAAAAGAATAAACATTCCAGATGATTGAAAAATCATTTGAATAAAATTTTCAAAATGCAAAATTTATCTAAATTTGTCTTTTAGATTATTCATTTTATAACTGAAATTGTTAGCATTTAGTTTTGTAACAAATGACCTAATAAGTTCGTAGGATTTTTAGTTTATTTTTAGTTGTTAATAGTAATCCACTACGAGAAGTTGTTATCAATAATGATGATTATAGTCCAAATGTACATTCTTCTATGTGTCAAAAATCATTAGGGCCTCAAAATCCATGAACGTGTGCTTTATAAAAAAAAAAAAAACAAAACAAGAAAAATAACTTACCATTGAAACAAATATCTATGCACCTTCAATAAAAATTACAAAATGTAAAACTTTTAGAGTGTTGCAAAAATATGAAGATCTGCTGTATTCCAATTTTTTTATATAAGTCATATTTTTTTTTTTAGATATTTTGGATATTAAAAACACAAAAGGCAAAATCATTTATTTTATTCAATGTAGCCTAAAATCATCATATTTTTTTATAATACAAAAGAGATTTCTAAAATTTAGATATTCTATATGTGATTGTCAAAATTAACCTAAAGTAAAGTCACATAATGCAATAAAATCGATTATTACTAATTGAATATTTTTATGTTTGAAATCGATAATTTTCATTAGAAGAATAACTGAACGATAATAAATACGAGGCAGCAGAAGAACTAGATTTACATTTATCTGGAGTTTCAAATTGAGGCCAAAGAATATCGTTGCAAGTTTGTGGATGACTTTTAAGGGCGTCTGTCCATTCTTCATAGGCCATTTCGTCAAGAAGATATTCTGCACAGTCCGAGTACGGCATCGTAGCAATGCATGTTGGAGAATTGCCATCGGTTAAATGCGTTTTTTGAAACATTACGGAGGTGCTTAAAATTCTATCGAGGCAATGGCATCTCCATGGATTTCCATGGAGGAATATTCGGCATTCTGGTTGTTCAAGCCCTTCTATCATGAGTGATTCTATAAAAGAATCAGACCATCCACTAAAGTTATTGCAGGACAGATTTAGTTCAAGGAGTGGAAACTTAATCTCTGTTGAGATTTGATAAATGCGATTGTTGCTCAAATTCAGCCTCCTCAATTTTCTGGCGTACTTTAGATTCACATTGAAGTTTAACAGCAGATTATTGCGTAAAAATAATTCTGTTAAATTGTTCATTTTGGAGAACGCATTGTATTCTATATGAACGATAGAGTTTTCACTTAAATCCAAGAACTCCAACTCACTGTTGGTCACGAAAAGGTTGTTTGGAATTTCTTTCAAATTATTTTGAGATAAATTAAGCAGTTTCAAATGTCTTGTTGGTATGAAAACACCGCTTGGTAATTTATCTATATTATTGTTGCTTAGATCCAAGCAATTGAGTAATGTGTTTTTCATAAACATTTGTAAAGGGATGTGATTTAAGTTATTTGCGCGTATCTTGAAGAAAACAATCTCGCTTGAGTGAGCTATGCTTATACTCTTTATATTATTATATGATAGATCCAAGAAGCTCAAATGTGGTAGATTTTTAAAAACATCAGTTTCCCATTTTGATAAGCTATTATGGGATAAATCCAAGCGTCTCATGTCAGAGTTTTCAGCAAATATTCCTATTGGTAGAAACTTAATTTCATTATGGCTCATATCAAGTATTCTCAATTGTTTATTAGATTGAAATGTTTCTGAATGTAATAATTTCAATGAGTTATGCGATATATTAAAAATATACAACTTAGGAACGTTTTCGAAAGTTGTTGACTTTAAATAACTTATTTTGTTTCTTGACAAATTTACTTTTTTTAAGTTATAACAAACTTTATCAAACAAATTGTCTATATTAGTAATCAAATTACTTTCTAGTGTAAAATATGATAGCATTTTACATTTAAATAATCTTTTATCAATATTTTGTATTTGATTATAAGACAAATCGATCATAGATATCGGTATTTTTGTTTGCTTTGCTTCAATGTGTGTGATACGATTGTGAGACAATACAATTACTTTATGAGTAGATATGCGAATTTCTCGATCTATTGGAGTCCTCAAAAATATATCTAAAGCCCTCTTCAATTGATTATCATTATTAAATTCAGTCGATTCTTTTAAGGCTGTTAAATTTTTCGGTTGAAAAATATTGTTTGACATGATCAAAAACAGAATTGAAGGACCAAAATTCAATTCCTTCTGCGAATCGAAGAACAGAAGCAAGTTATCCGATATATCCAAGTAAAGCAATTTCGTATTAAAAATAAAATGTTTTTCGTCAAGCTCTATCAACAGATTACTTGATAGATTCAATCTACGCATTGATGTCAAACTGATGAATAAATCTTTCGGAATTATCGTTATTTTATTATTAGATAAGGACAATTCTTGAATATTGTTATAGCTCTGAAAGACATCCGAACTTATGTAAACGATGCTGCAATGTTCTAGATAAACATTCATCTGAATATTTGCATTATCAATGATGGTCAAATTTTTAAAGAAATTTAATTTGTCATCAGTTGCTGAGCATTCGACAAACGAAGCACTAGTTTTACAAACAATATCACCAAGCACAACATTATTCACAATTATCGGCAATAACAATAGGATTATATTTATATATTTGCATACAAAATGATTGATATTCAAGTTCATATTTGCAAATTATTTCACTCGGAAGAAGTAAATCGCACAAAGGTTAACGGAATACTGATCATTCTCATCTTGGCAATATTACAAATATTAAAATAGATTGAAACAGAAAAATATCACAGATATTTATACTTGCAAGTAAAACAATTCATGCAAGTGTATCATTATATCTGAAACACATGCTGAAAATATAAATGAATTGATTTATACGATCCATATATTGGGGGGACAATCGGTAGACATTTTTTGTGCAGTAAGAGTAAAATGTCCAATCAAGTCCACATTCAGCATTGTATCTTGTTTTTTTTTTATTTAAGTTAGAATTCCGCAAAAATCAATGAAATACTGAAATAATCAAAAATGGTGAATTTTTGATAGTCATTAGATACCAATATTATTTTCTGATATATAAATCTGATAATAAAAACTGTACTCTTAATTAACACTGAATAAATTATAGGAATTAAACTGGGAAATGTTACTGCATCCTCTTTATTCACTGAACTTCACCCCGACGCATTTTACCATTTCATTTTCTTAAAACAAGGCCTGAGGGAAAAACTATTCAAAAATGCAGCTGAAGTGGAAATGCATTTAAAATCATTTTATGTTTCTAAGTCATAATTTCAAGGTCCAAAAAAGGATCGAAAGACTGTCTATATTGATGTGGGTATGTTGATATAATCTAATTTAAAATCCAGATCCAAAGAATTATTGATAAAAGCTTTGGATATTAATATAGATAGGCGCACGAAATTACAATTTTAAAGAACTTAAAGATTTGTGAATAAACAATAACATTTTTTTTGATTTTTCACTTAAAAACAAACAGTGATTTTATCTTTTTTTCATCTTGCAAACTTCAAATAAGAAGAATATCCCGAAAGTAAGTGTACTAATTTTTATACGTTTTTAGAAATGCATCTGGTAAGCTTCTTTATTCCATCCTAATAAAACTCGCCCGCCAGCTCCTTCCCTCACTTCAGAAATCCTTTCTGAACCTGCTTATAAGTTGAACGGGTGGGTGTTAGACTCCACGATGCTCAACCATAAAACCCCAAGAGGGATCCAACACTACACCTGTGGGCAACGGTTGAACCCCTGTGATAATGATGTGGAGTAGAGGTGTGCGAAAGTAGTCTCCTCAGTTCAAATGCTCATCAAACGCTGCTGAGGTTAACCAGTTAACGTGAGTTGGGTGCGCAGGTCACCCTGTGCTGCGTACCCATAAAGGAGTGTGTAGAACAGCCGATAACAGTAGTTGGTGGAGAATCGTCTTCGTGGCTAGGTACTAAGAATGATCGAACCGATACGAGTACCACGGGGAAGGGGTAGCCCTTGCAGTCTCATGGTCTGAAGCTGGTCTTTCCCGCAAAAACATCGCCTTCTCTGGAAGGCGTGGTGCAAAAACGGTGGGCGTCTGGACGCTCCGCGCGCAGCGTTTCTTGCGGGGTTAAAAGACCAGTGGACGACACTCTTTGTGTGGCTAGTCCTGGGTAACCCGAAACGGATCATACAGCACCACAGGAAATGGGTTCGATTTATAATGAACCTTTAATCCAGTCAGTCACTATCGGATATCTGTCGTCTTGCTCATTAGTTGAGCATTTAGTTTCACCCATGTGCTCTTTCAGGGAAAAGAAAAGATGGGTTGAATACGAGGGGTTGGTCAAAACATCCCAACCAAATAAGACCAAGAGCGCCTTGATGGTTAAGACTGTGTGAGGACGGGCGTTGTCGTGCAACAAGCACACTCCACTTGTCAGCTTATCTCTCCTTTTGAGATTTTTAGGGTCTCGAAATATCGTTGTCCATTGATAGTTAAGACAGAAATTCGATCGAAATTTTTTATTTTTGTCCTAAAACACTGAGGCCTTGATTTTTTTCCCGAAATTGTGGTTTTGAATTTTTTGGCAGATGGTGAATTGGTCTTTTTAGTTCAGCTACTCACTTTTTATCTCCAGTCACAATTAAGCTCAGAAAATCCTCACCTTCCAATTCAAGTCGCGTAAGAAACTCGTTGGCGCTATTGACCAACTGGACACTGCAACGTGAATTTACGTACTATCGTCTTCCTGCTATGTCCACGTTGTCAGGAGATCCCACTCTACCACTCAGTATGACCAACTCTTAAAAAACAATAAAAACATAGCTCGTTAATGTCACAGTACACTTACTTTCGGGATATGTCTCGTATTAGTATCTATGATGATTTGGAAATCCTCTGATAAGAATATAGAAGCCATAATCACGTTCTTATGAATCGAAAGACTTGTTTCTTATTATAATTATTTTTCACAAATATTATGCGATCTTATTAGGTTTTACTATTTTTTTTTATTTATAAACTATTTTCATGCCCCGAACTAAAAAAAAAACGTAAAAGGGTGACCCAAATTATGAACTCAGTGGATCTTGTCTTTGCCACGGTCACACGCTGTTTCAAATTATTTGTGAGCTTTTTATTCAATGAAATATGGTTTGCTTTATTTCGAATTTTCTATTCACTACAAAAATTAAGTAAAATACGTATTTTGGAGCTTTAGTTCTATTTGGGAACTCTTATTTGTTCCATTTGATTATGATTATTATTAAAATACTCCATTGTTTGCAAATTTGTCTCGAGAATTTAATATATAAGCTAGTTAATGAAGGAAGTTATTTTTTCTGCGCTTCGAGCAAAGGGATGGTGTCTTTTTAGCCTTTTTTAATTCTTCTGCCGTATTAATCAATTTTATTTAGTTCGATTAACGAACGGAAAATTAATTCAAAGATATGCAAATAAATTTGAATGCCATAATGATTCCTCACATTATTTCTACATATATCTTGTCGACTGACACTTTAGTCGACCACAGAGCTGGCCGTCACACCGGCTCCATCCAACACCCACATTGAGCGAGCAATAGGTCCGATTTCCAAGCCCGGATCCGGATGTTTACCGTGGGAAAACCGGAAACAACCCGTTCGCGCCGAGAGTTTGTTCCCGTGACGTCATATGAGTCCATTGATAAATCGCCATTTAGCTGAAAGGCCAAATTAATAATGCTCACGCACGTTTAATTTGCACATGTGTCGGACAAATTGTCAACAGAGGCTAAATGACAACGGCTTTTGTCTAAAATATATCGATGTACTAACCCGATTAGATTTTTTAAAATTTCATATATTATATTTCACATCGGGGGTCCGCGAAAATATAAAAAAAACATTTATCTATACTTGAACAAGATATTTTGGTGGAATTTATTACAAAAAAAATTGCAAGTAGATCTATTTTAACCAATATTTGACCCAGAAATGTTTGTTTGTTTGAAAAAAACTAAATCAGAAAGGTTGGGATAGGGCCCGCCAAAACACATTTGAGGAATTTTTTGAATGTCCGCGAAAGAAATTTTGCTCAAGAAGGGGTCCGCAGACTACATAAGTTTAAGAACTACTGGTTTAGACAATAATTAATTAATAATTAAGAGCATTCAGAGAAGTTATAAACTGATACACTGATACATGAATGAATAGAGTTAAGATTCGTATGGTTCCTTGTGTGGTGGCTGAGAGCAGACATACGACCGGAACGGTAAAAAAGCTTTGGTGGCTGAGAGTAGACAAACGACCGCAAAGGGTTAATATCGGCTATGTTGAACGCTTGGTAGACGGTAACTTTCATAATTTACAATACATAAACATTGAATTAAACAAAAAAAAGCTTCGTAAAAATAGATGCAAAATTTCTATCGATGCCTCTCGTAATATTATATATAAAAATTGTGTGACAATTATGATCTTTGTTTTCAATACAATAAAATCTTTTGATCTTATATTAAATCTCTCTTAAATCTCAACACTTGTTTTGACGAATTATTTATATAGAATTTTGATAATTGGAAATGTAACTACATTTTTTTTTTTTGATAAATTCTAAAGGATTAAGCATATATTCGCATATTTAATATATTGATAATAGTTATTTTGGATTATAGAAAATTTGAAAAAACAGGCAATATGGAATTATTTATTTTTCTTGTAATAAAATGTTAAAATTATCATGATTTTATATAATGCAAGAGATGTTTATAAGATTTAACTTTGCTGTGTTTGAATTATCAAAATTAAAAAAAACCTATTAAATATTAGGTTTGGAAACGATAATTTTCATTTGCAGAATAATTAATGGATAACATATGCGAGGATGTAGAAGAACAAGATTTACACGTGTCTGGAGTTTCCATTGGAAGCCACAGAATATCGTTGCAAATTTTTGGGTGTCTTTTAAGGGTGTCTGACCATTCGTCATAGGCCATTTCATCAACGGCATATTTTTCACAGTTTGAAGATGGAATCGTAGCAATGCATGTTGGAGAATTTCCATCGGTTAAATATCTTGTTTCATAGTTTTTCGAGATGCTTAAAATTCTATCGAGGCAATGGCATTTCCATGGATTCCCATGGAGGAGTAATCGGCATTCTGATTCATCAAATCGATTCATCACAAGCGACATGACAAAAGAAATTGACCACCCAGTTAAGTTATTGCAGGATAGATTTAGTTCAATGAGTGGAAACATAATCTCTGTTGAGATTTGATAAATGCGATTGTTGCTTAAATTCAGCCTTCTCAATTTTTTAGTAGATCTGAGATTCACATTGAAGTCTAACAAATGATTCTTGTGTATAAATAAGTCTGACAAACTGGTCATTTTTGAGAATGTGTCGTATTCTATATGAACGATAGAATTTTCACTCAAATCCAAAAACTCCAACTCACTGTTGGTCATGAAAAGGTCGTTTGGAATTTCTCTCAAATTATTTTGAGATAAATTAAGCAGTTTCAAATGTCTTGTTGGTATGAAAACACCGCTTGGTAATTTATCTATTTTATTGTTGCTTAGATCCAAGCAATTGAGTAATGTGTTATTTATAAACATTTGTAAAGGGATATGATTTAAGTAATTTGCGCGTATCTTGAAGAAAACAAGCTTGCTTGAGTGAGTTATGCTTATATTTTTTATATTGTTATAAGATAAATCCAAGAAGCTCAAACGAGCTTGATTTTTAATAATATCAGTTTCCCATTTTGATAAGTTATTATGTGAAAAATCCAAGTATCTCATGTCAAAGTTTTCAGCAAATATTTCTATCGGTAGAAACATTATTTCATTATGACTCATATCAAGCATTCTCAATTGTTTATTAGATTGAAATGTTTCTGAATGTAATAATTTCAATGAGTTATGCGATATATTAAAAATATACAACTGAGGAACGTTTTCAAAAGTCGTCGATAGGACATAACTTATTTTGTTCCTTGACAAGTTTATTTTTTTTAAGCTTTTACAAGGCTTAGCGAACAAATTATCTATATTGGTAATCAAATTATTTTCTAGCGTAAAATATGCTAATCGTTCACACGAAAAGAACTTTTTATCAACACTCTGTAATTGATTATATGAAAAATCGATAATGACCGGCGATTTTCTTATTTGCCATGCTTCAATATGTGTGATACGATTGTGAGACAATACCATAACTTTATGTGTAGGAATACGAATTTTTTGATCCACTGGAGTCCTCAAAAATATATCTAAAGTTCTCTTCAATTGATTATCATTATTCAATTCGGGTGATTTTTTTAAGGCTGTCAAGTCTTTCGCTTGAAAAATATTGTTTGACATGATCAAAAACTGAATTGAAGGACCAAAATTCAATTCCTTCTGCGAATCGAAGAATAAAAGCAGATTATCCGATATGTCCAGGAAAACCAATTTCATATTCAAGACGAAGTGTTTTTCGTTGAGCTCAATCAATAGATTACTTGATAGATTTAATTTTCGCATTGATGTCAAACTGCTGAATACATCTGTCGTAATTGTCGTTATTTTGTTATTGGATAAGGATAATTCTTGGATATTGCTATAGGGATGAAACACATCCGAACTTATGTAAACGATGCTGCAATGCTCCAAACGTACTTCCATCTGAATATCAGCATCTTCAATAATGGTCAAATTTTTAAAGAAATTCAATTTGTCATCAGTTGCTGAACATTCGACGAACGAAGCACTCGTTTTACAAACAATATCACCAAGCACAACATTATTCACAATTATCGACAATAACAATAGGATTATGTTTATATATTTGCATACAAAATGATTGATATTCAAGTTCATATTTGCAAATTATTTCACTCGGAATAAGTAAATCGCACAAAGGTTAACGGAATACTGATCATTTATATCTTGGCAATATTACAAATATTAATATAGATTCAAAGAAAGAACGTCACCTTCAAGTATTTTTATTTATAATCAACTATATTGGTCCAGACTTGTACTGATTTCTTTATTATTGTAATTTTAGTTCGGAAAAGATTTTTCTTCTTTTTTTTATTGATCCGCAGGTGTAAAAAGGTTGAATAACAGTGTTTTAGATAAATATACTTATTTATAGTATACAGGGTTCACTACAGCTATCCTTATGAAAAAAAGTGCATTTTCATTGTTAAAATGTTTTGATTAAAATTTTTCTTTTTATATTTCTCTCAAAAAGTAAATATATAAGACGTGATATTTGTATTAAAGTTTAAAATTTTGCTTTGCTTTCAGAACGACCAGCTGCAGCATAATCCAGCAGAGGGCTTAGTTGTGCTTGGTAGGACGATGCGAATCAGAAATTTGACAAGAGAAGATTCAGGAAATTATTCCTGTAAAGCTGCTAATTCGGAAGGTCACGCTAAGAGTCAAGCTCTCACTGTCAAGGTTTTATGTACGTTTCTCGAAATTTATTTACATCCCCCTAATACGCGAATCACGTACTCAGGCACTAAGCCCACCCCTCGTACGAAATTGTATTAAACGACAAACACCTTCTGAAAAATTCAAATAAGGCCCCTCGTGTAGGCTTGTCCTTGTATTTTCTCCATTTGGTGCTTCCAAATGACTTCACAATCGTACCCTCGACTCTGTTATCGCTAAACAATACGGCAACAATTTTAAAACTTGGCCAAAAAGAAGTCATATTTTCTCAACTGTCCGGACCAATCTGAGTAGATCTACCCACTTTTTTATTTTTGGAGAGGGAGAGAATTGCTCCGGGGGATGAAAAATACTTCTCGAGACCGAGATTTTTTAACTACCGCCCAACGGGATTAACTAAAATAACATCCGCTTGTTAATCTTCATAATTTTTAACTCGATACTATCGTGTTGAATTTATTCTGATTAGAAAAGATTAATTTTTAACATAGAATAACAATTCATCCTTGAAAAAATATCAAATTTAATTAATATGTTTTTATGTCTGTCGGCAAGAATATATTAAAACATTTTTGGTAGAATATCATAATTTGCCGTATAATACGCATGTGGGTTTTATGCTGTGAAGCTACGTGTATTCTAAATATTTCTTTTTCGTAACTATTTTTGTTGTGTATCTGTTTTAAGCGTCTGTGTATCCATGAGAACGTTTCGAAATTGAAAAAGATTGGAGTTAGATACGAAGCAATAAACGACAAATTATATTAATCGTTCTATATATCAATAGGCATATCACCATTTATATAAATATATATTTATATTATTGCTTGTTACATTTGTTCATCGCTGCTTTTATCTGTGGTTCTTTGGCAAATGTCTGAAATGGTGCATTTTTAGACAGAAAAAAACACTTTGCAAACACAGAACCACTTTGTCTTTTTTCTTGGTGAGCTTTCACAACGAATTAATAGTGTTGGCATTAGTCTTTCATATTATAATATTTTTCTATGGAATTAATTTCAACTGAAAAAAATACACAGACATTTTCAAGGATAATAAAATACCAATCTACTGCATATATTTGACTATGGTCCTAAAATATCACTGATGCATCCAATTTTTCTCTTCTACTATCAATGGTTCGGAAATCCCATTGTTTTTAGCTTTTTTTTGATATGATGCTTATATCCTTGGCTATTTGAGACATCTTAATTTGGTTATGTGGCAAAATTAAGGGCTTATCCATTTTTAAGCTCAATTCTTGAGAGCATCCAATGCCAAAGTAATATTGAATTGATTATTTTCATACATTCGTTTATATTATACATAGTTATATTATAAAACTCCGCTTTATGGAATCTAAAATATCGAAATATGGATAAATTATTAATCAGTTAAGGGGTATTTTCTTACTTATCTTATAAAATTTGAAGCGTTAGGCATATAATAAATGCTGAAGAACAAAGTCAATTATTTAAGAAGTATAATTACTCGGTTGGTAAGCAAAAAAGCAGGTGTGGTAAGTGGTGGTCTCCGAGCGGCGCTTGTGCCACAGATAAGGCTAATATGAGACACGGTCGCGGGCCTCGACCCCCTGAGGCTGTCGCACTAAATCCTGCCTCCCACACTGAGATCTCCCACTTTTCAACCCCCCCCCCCTTCCATGGCAGGGCTTATTGACTCTTAGCCACCAGACTAGCTTCTTATCCGCGCGTACTATGGCTAAGGGTTCGTGCACCACTCTCCATTAAGTACTTCTCGTATGTATATCCGACTATTCGATAATACTTTTATGCGGGACCTTTAATCGATAAATATGAATATGAAAGTTCGCTGAAGATTATTTAAATTGAGCTCCGCATGCATGTCAATGAAGGAGTGTGATTAGGAGGTAATTTGATAAAAGCTTTGATGATGCGATAAGAGTCTTTCACTTAAACACTTCTTTTCATCCCTTTGGTAGTTACCGAAGAAATTTCAAAGAAGCGAAAGATTGTAATTGACGCTTAAATCCGTATTTTGAAATATTAGATATTTTAAAGTTTTTTGCACATGGACCGAAATTTTGGGTATTTTTTCATAATGTTGGATAAAAATCTATTTTGACAACCCTGAAACTTAGCAAAAAATCTTCCTAACTAGGGAATCCCGAGCCAAAATTTCGATCCCGGGATTTCGGGATCGGATTGGACCATCTCGAGGTCATCCCCGGATTTTCAATAATTTAAGAAAATACATCTATAAATTGATCAAAAATTACTAACAAGTCTATTTGTTTAATATAAAAAATAATTTGAAAGCAAAATAATTTTAATTATTTAAGAAAAGATAAAAATACAATTCAAAAATAGATAAATAAAAAACTAAAAAAAAAAATCAAATATTATTTTGAAAATGTGTCTGAAGTAACATTAAAGCATCGAGTGTTTCGTCATCTAGTCTGGATCTGATCTGATCTGTATCGTTATCAGATATTGTATAATACTTTGATGTGATTCGTAATTATATTATAGAGGAATACAAAAATTCTGAGCCCCGTATCTATTATATTTCATATCGATAATCCCATTATCAGAGTCGAGGTGTAGTAAATACATCACCGGTAGGGAAAGGTTAATGTAACATGATTCGGCATGAAAACATTCTTATTGAATTTTTTTAAATGATGCTCCGCATTCACAGCATCCATGGACTGCAAGCCACTGCCTTATCAAGTAAAATATCGAGTTTGATTAAATGTACATGTCCACGACTTTGAAGAATTAATCTGGATGGGGTGATAAATTCTGGAGATTATTTTTGAGCTTACTAAATTTATTTTCGAGTATGAATCCCAAGCATTGGAATTCTCGGATCATTTTTATGTTAAACTCGTTTATAATTCATCGATCATAAAATGGTATAATTTGATGTCATTCATCAGATCAGACTTAAAAAAAATGCTTAATACCATCTGTCTTGTGCATATTTATAGGGTGCCTTTTATTCTACGGTTTGAAATTTCACTACTTTATTCGTTTTTCTTTTTTTGTAAAAATACAAAGGCAAACAGGAGATTAACAGCAGTCTGTATATTTTAACGAAATGACACACGGCCGTAATTTTGACATTAAGTTGGTTTATAGTAGCTAAGCAGATAAAGTACCTAGCCGCATAAGCAATCTCTGACGCCGTCCATTATTTAAAAGTGGGCATTTTTCCTGCTTTTATGGCAGGCGGCTTAAATTACCACGAATTTGAATATTTATGTGTGTTTTCTGAAAACGGCAACGCCGTAAAACATTAAGATTGCTTCGCACCAACCCTGGAACGCCCTGTTTCGGATTCATTACTCCTAAGGAATCGCGTTTGATTTATGGTCCGGGGCCGAATTGAATCCGGGGACGATAACTTCATTATGTCCATCATGGAATCATGTGAACTCAACATGTATGTTTTTCATTGCAGATGCTCCTGTCTGCAAAGGTGGCAAAGAGCCGAAAGAAATAGCAGCCTTGGGTCATACATCAATGTCGCTGCGCTGCGAAGTAGACTCTCCTTTAGAAGCTGGTCAGGTCAAATTTTCATGGACATATAACAAAACGAGAAACGTTTTACCTGTGAGTACTTGTCCTATATATTGGGATATATTTTGATACTTGGAGTACTTAATGTGTTTTCCGTTTTGGCCAGCAGGTTCCTGCATCTCGAACCACAAGTTCCGGCTTAGTGAGCGAGCTTATTTACACTCCGGTGGAAGCAGAAGACTTCAATACGCTGGCATGTTGGGCGAGTAACAATGTGGGAAACCAAAAGTTTCCCTGTTTATTTAACATAGTGCAAGCGAGTGAGTATAAATTTGATTAGCTCATGTATTTTTAAGGATAAAATAAAAATCATATTAAAACATCTCAACCAATGACCAGGAAAATGGATAAAGCTCGATCGAAAACAGAATTTATCCCGTTATATAATAAGCTTTAATGAGTGTTTAATATGGCGATGAAAAATATATAAATTAACAACAAATCCTTTTTATTTTGATATCGTGACCATATGGTAACAATACATATCGTTGCATCATTTCATCCATCATTTTTTAATATAAACTTTAAGCTTTGCGGCATATTTTGGGAGACAAAGATAATGCAGATAAAAATCACAAGCGCTTATGTGATATATGGTCAATAAGTATTCGAATATTTTATATACAGGATGTTTGGCGTACGTACCAATTTTTTAGGGGCTATGGGTGTCTTTTGATAGGTTTCATATATAAACCCTATGTCCTAAGTGTCAGGGTTGAATAAGAATTTTTTCTAACATACCCAATATTTCAATACTACGAAATAACTGTTTTTGTATTTCGCAATATATTTTTAATTTAAACTTAAAGCTTAAGTCATTAAACTTAAAAAGGTAACAGTTTGGTAGGCTCAGGGTTAAGAAAATACATTTTTATGCTTATGATGTTTTAATTAAATTATTCTTTCAATTAGGATTTTTTTTGTGGGCATCTCTGTCGTGTAAACGAATTCTTTTGGCGGCTCTATTCCGTGGCTTGCAAGGTGTCTAGATCTGACACCAGCGGATTTTTTTACCTGGAGACTGATCCTATTCTGTGGCTCGCACGGTCTCCAGATCTGTCACCACTGGATTTATTTGTCTGGGGACGTGCCGTATATCATGTCTCGCTTGGTTTCCAGACCTGACTCCACTAGATTTATTTGTTCATGGGCGTGCTGATTTTCTCATAAAGGAGAAGAGTGCCGCGTTTTTAATTGGTCAAAGTTTCAATACAGCGAAAACAGGCGGAAATATTAACTGAGCATTCAAAGAATGATCGAATTTTGAAATAATTATTCAAAAAAGGCAAAACTAATATCGAAATAGGAATGGCAAATGCTGGATATAATGGTGCCATACAAAATAATTGTGATTAGTTTAGAATTTTTTTTTAATAATATTTTCGAACATAGAACATGGGACTCTTCCACGCTGTGAGCGTCATCCAACTCATGAGCGCATATATTTTCAATTTCATGAGATTGTCTTCAACTCTAAAAGCGTTTCGAAATTTTCAGTTCATACTATACTTTGGATAGCAGAATTCGGACATTAATCAAAATACGCGTTAAAATTAGCCCAACGATGGTTTGCGTAGCTAACAAACGGCTTTATAATTATATTAGCCGGTTGGGCTTTCAAAGTGGATACGTAAAAAAGGGCCATTTTTCTTTGGCATATATTTGAACATTTACGTATGGGCAATTACGTAGCTTAATAACCGTTTCACTCCTGTCTGCTACCACGCAATGAAAAAGCTCAGCACCGGGCTTAAGCGGTTTAAAGTTTGAGATAACAGTTTTGTACTGCCAAGTGGCTCGGAAATTATTTGTGGCTTGTGAAACAATTTTAGTGTCTCAGATTTGAATGGGTGAAAACTGTAAGATATCACTTCAACGAGGCTATACGAGCTTATTTACGTGGGGAGCTTTTATCGGGGGCTTGAGCATACTTTCTTTGCTCCAGTTTTCACTTAATATCTCATGTTTACCACGCATTTTTTTACTATCATCTGATATTCATGAATGTCACAAATAGGTTGAATATTAGTTTTAATTGAAATATTGCCGATTTTCATACGCTGAAGGCCGAATAAAATTTGAAAAGTTAAAAACTTCAAAGTTTTGCATAGAGACAAATCCTTTGCGGCGCTAACGAGACGGTCTTTTAATCATAATAACCAATAGCCTGTCACAATTACAACAGTCGGCGACTCTTATAACAGTTTTCAACTTGTATTCAGATAAGCCTGAAGTTTTCATCGGGGCAAGTTCTCCAAGAAGGCTTCCTCCGATGGCTGGAATGGGTGGAGCACGTAACAAAAGTTTTTCTTGTTCGAGGAAAATGCTATCTTCATTCTGGGTGCAACGGCAAACTTAATCAAATTATGTTTTATAAGTGCAACCAAGCGAAGGGCAAGTCAAAAGCAGAAGAAGTAGCTTCAAGAGATAATATTGATAACGAGTCGATGGTTGAAATTCAAACAGATCAGGATAATTCACATTTAAATATTTTACGTTTATATTTATTATTAAATATTTTTTAATAATATCGATTGAAAATTGATTCGTTATTAAAATGAATGTATTGGGATAACTCCTTAATAGTCATTGGCATTAATAAACGGTTTTACTCAAATTATCTTATAATCTATATGGATAAATCGGATCAGTTAATCTCTAAACATGTATGTACCGGCATTTTGCTTTGCAAAGCGAATTATTCATGCACTGAAGATCTTGGCAAAATATTTTGGCAAAAAAATGATATTCATCCCTATTTATAGAGCCGGCATATCATCCTTATGTACCTGTTGAGCGAACCATCATCTAAAATCAAATGCAAATGCAACAACCCTACACAAACTGATAACCGATGCGCATGCATTGATTGTAGGGGGAATATTCCGCAGTTAATAATCTGGAACACAGATAATTTGCATTGCATTATCCCGTATAAATTACAAAAGAGCGCTTCCCGTACAAAAGGTTGGGAAGTGAACCCGCTTCGTTGCATGAATATTAATCACTCGTGTGGATTTCAATGCTGATATTCTGGGTCGGGAAAATCACGCAGGATCCTGTAAAAAAATGTTGTTATTGACGAGATCGGTGCGATTAGAATCCAATTAACCTTTTGAAGCAGGGATTAAGTCCTTCGAATGCAAATGACATTTGAATTTGTCCTCCCCGATATCCGACCATCCTGCATGAACACGGTTTGCCAATAGGAATTACAATTCGAATAATTCCGGAAGCCATAAAATTGAGGTTTGCGTCGATTTTCTTCCGTAGTTAATATCACCGAAGGGTTAGAATAGCGGGGTAATTCCCTGGCTTTTATGCATTGAGGCTTCTATAGGGTGATAGTCCTAGAAAAGGCACTATTCTGAACTATATGGAAAATTTAAATATTTTATACGAGAAATTTAAATATATTGATTAAATGCATTTCAATAATTTTGGCATGGATAAAAAAGTTATTTAATTTATTAAGTAAAACAAGCATCCGGACAGTAAGAGGTTATTAGACTTGCAAAGTTATAATCTGATCGAATATGGATGCAATAGCAATTAAAAAAATATGAAATGACTACGAATGGATTAATTATAATTTATCAAACATAGCGATTAAATGTTGATTACTTTTGTAATACAACATCATTTTTTTAAAATTTAATATGGGATCAGCAATTACGAGGGGGATTCAAATATAACCCGGAATTTTACTGTACAAATTTATTAGTAATATATAATAATACAAATGGAGTGTCGCATTTTACTCCATAGTTCCCTCCTTTGGAAAAAAAATCTTTGGATAGGAAGATATGTTAACTTCATCTTCTCATCTTCATCAATATTTTGTATTGAACGATCTTAAATCTTAAATATTTTAGGCTTTTGAGGGCTTATAGGGCATAAAAAAGAGGATTATTTTAAAACAAGAACTAATTACACACACGTTATGAGTTGACGTTAGCGTTTCGAATCCCATGAAAGTGTTGACATACAACTCGACTCATTCAATTTGATCAAACTGATTTGCCCACACATTAGTGGATGGCGTAAATTAATTTCCATTTAAGTCAAGCAATTGAATTTGACATCTATTTTTGGTACTCAGAACAATATACGTCATTTCAACATTATCGTGTTGAACTGTAATGATACATACTTGGCGTGACTAATGTTGAATTAACCCGCTGATATCAGGAGACATGTATTCGAACCGTCGTGATGCGTATCGCTACTCATTTAATTAATATCGAATAATTTTGGCGTTTTCAGAAGTTCCAGAGCCCCCCAGGGAATGTAATTTATTGAACGATAGTAAATCTCTGGAGGTTATGTGCAGGGCCGGAGCTGACGGTGGAATTCCTCAGCATTTCCTGCTCGAAATCTTAGATGGAGTACATTCACCGCTGCCACCCTTCCCGGCAGTGAATAACGAAGAAAATGAAATATCCACTATGAACGATCAGGTACATTTTCAATATGTATATCTTATTATTCAATAAATTTAGTATTAAAAATTGAAAAAAAAAACAGTGCTAAATTAATCCATTGAAAAAATATCTTGGGAACTTTCCGAACTTCTTTCTACAGTTCTTATTTTTTTTGAAATTTAAAGCGAAGTAAATGTAACTTTGAAAAAAGATTTGTATAAATGAGAAATAAATATTCTTTAAACAACTTCGCTGTTCCAAAGCATACTTAATTTGAAGAAAAATAAAAATATTACAAGCAACTATTTTTCGAATAAAGAGGTATTAAAGATCGACGTGGGATGGTGTCATGCTATAAAATTTGATCTTAAAATTATACTGGACTATTCAGAATAAAAAATCTAAAGAGATTCGGTTGGCGTTTAAAAATATTTGTATTAAAGTAGAAAAAATAATATTAAGAATACCTATATACCTGTTCCTATCATAGTGGGTCAAGTGACCTGTCTTTAAAATGGTAAATTTATTACTATGTATAGCAAAAAATACATAATTTAGCAGAATTTGGTACATGATTTTTACACGAATAAAACTTTTTTTTCAAATAACGATTGATTTTTTTTTATTTATTAAATTTTCAAGAGTACCCCATTTCATGTTCTTATATATGATATAATATGTATATGGTACATGAGATGTTCAAATTGTTTGTCTGATATACGTCACATGCAATAGAAGAGCAATAAATGCATTTAGTTTTGCAGTTGTAAGATTCTATTTAGTTCCCAATACTCGAGAGGCTTCTTCTTTTGTACACTTTCTTATATGATTTATTACACGAATTTCAATAATCAAAGAAAAAAAAGTTCTCACTTTGCCCTTTATAATATTGCATGACAAATAATTGTGGTTTCATAATTGGCATATGCTGTCAGGCCTATAAACTCCCTAAAAATATTATAAATTGAGGCTCGTCCAAGTGTTGAGCCTTAATCTATTTCTTGCCAAATTGTACCATCAGCTGCAATTTCGATGCATCGGTCTTCCACATAATTTTCACTTTATGAACTCGATAAAAATATTTTTTATCTTTTTTCCTCTACGTATATTCAAAATGGATTGAATGGATTAGATCCTGTACTCTATTATAAAGGTCTGAGTTCAAATCCAGATTGTGGAAAAATTCTTCACCGCACCAACAAATTTGGGACATCAGAAATATTAATATTTTGGATCGATCGTCTCAATCCAGGTTTACCCTGATTTCGTGGATTTGAAAAAGTAAAAGCTGTGGCACATGAGTGAATGATTGAATTTGCAAAAATAATTAAATTATAATTGATATGTAATGACAATTTCGCTACTCACTCATAGATTCCCTCCTCTTCTATATTTCTAAATAATCCAATCCTTACTTTACCACGTGTGGAAAGCAATGGTAAACCACCATATTAAATCCCTTCCCTAGTAAAATCTCCTATGGAGATTGTCTACGTCCGATGTTTCGGGAATGGCACATTAAGAAGAAGATATTAAAAAAAAATGTCTAATGCAATAGTTTTGTATCACAACCACACATACGTGATGCGGTAGTTAGGGAAGATTCCATATATTTTTGCAAATGGCGATGTGATGTTTTTTTTTCAAGAAAGTCATTTGACCCGCCGTGTAAATTAATATTTATTTTTTGTTAGGGATCTTGGGCAGCTCCACTTCCTATACCTGTCCATAGAGAAACTGGAGATAGACCGAGATTCGTTCTTCGTGGTTTAAGACCAGGTCGCAAATATGGTCTTCTGGTATACGCAGTCAACGCTAAAGGACGATCATCACCAGCTGCGCTCCAAGATATATCCATTTCTGAAGCATTAGCAGGTAAATTTATTACAAATAAATGTCATTTTTCTGATCGAAGATTTCCCATTGATTTATACAGGGTGTTTTGCACAAGGAACGATAAACTTTTTTTTTGGGGATTAAGGAGGTCCTTTTACTACGTTTCACACATAGACCCTTTATGCTTTATGTGTCAGGGTTATCGAAATAGAATTTATTTTTCATAGTTTGAAAAAATATCTAAAATTTCACTTTTAAATCGCACGAAATAACTGTTTTTATATTTTGCAATGTATTTTTGATCTAAACAATGTGGGTTTTTTTCAAAATGTTGGAAAAAACGTATTTTTTTATAATCCTGACTCAGGACATAGTGTTTATGTTTGAAACGTAGCAAAAGACTTCCCTAATCCCCAAAAAAAAAAAAAAATTGTCCGTCCATATGCAAAACACCCTGCATAAAGTTCTAACACATTTATTGAAGTATGCTTGAGATTTTATTGCGTGTTTGAATGCAGCAGTTGAAATATCAACTTTGAAGGTCCAGAAGATAGGCATTTTTTAAATAAAAGATTCAATATTTATAAATTGAATGATCATAATTAAGTTTTACTCAATGTTCAGTGGACTAATTGGAGAGCATCAATGATTAGTGCTAGCACATTATCTAATTCACAAGATGGTGCCAGCATATTATCAAGATGGCGGATGGATCACGTTCCAACCAAATGTTGGCACATGTCGTGAAATCGGAGTTAGCCGGCTTTATAGCCAACACAATGTGGTCCGTTGTGCACATTCTGTGTAGAATTTCCCATTATCTAATTACATACAACCCGGGATACGTTTTGCCTCACCTATTTAGGCGTGCATTGCTCCTCAAAATCCCGCTACAGATATAATTTTTTTGAACGTTTTTCAGAAAGTCTATGAAATTCCACTCGATCAGACATGTAAGTCAGTGCGCCCGTCAAACCCTAAGAAAAATATCTCATCGACATGAAACAAGCCTATTCAAATGTCCAAAGCTTTCAAAGCTCAATTGCCCGAAAGGAGCAATATCGAAAGTGTCATTTTCAGGTAGTTTCTTACGTCCGCTTCAAAGTCGCTCCTCAATCTTCGGCCCTTTCCAGAATTTTTTTCCTTCTGCGTTATATTTCAGTGAAAAGTGTGACGGCTACAATGTTCGCTTTTAGATCTTTGTTCGTTGACAAAGTTTCCATTCAGGCGGTTTCTTCGCTTGTATTTTTTTCAGGGGCTTGTTATGACTTTGGGTCTTTTGAAGTTCGCTCGTGCTTTGAGGCCGTATATGTCAATTTGGATACAAATATATAAATCGACATCAATTTTGAATGGGGTGCTTTGGACATTTTTTCTATCATGCTTTAGAATTTTTTATTCACCAAAAACAATATGTGATTCATGTCAAGGACGATAAAAACGGGGTGTGTTCTAAAAATATTTATTCGAAAAAAAAAGCAATAAATTCAAAGGATTACCTTAGCATCCATTTCCCATAACTTCCAAAATTTGTAAAAAAATCCAACCAATAAAATTACTTTATAATTATATGATATATTATTTAAATTTAATAAACCCTTAACTCGCTTTCAATTCATTGTGGTTGAATTGAATTCTTTCCACGATTTGCTTATGCTTTCTACGGCATCACTGATGCTGTATTTTTTCCAAAAAATTGTAAGGAAGATTCAGCATTAATTTTGTGAATAAGTTTACTGAAAAGTTTTGCATAAAAAATAAATCTGTAATGTTGCTTTTGCACCATTATCCATTAGCTGGATCAAAGCTTGATGTATTTTTGGGAAGATACTTAATCTCCACATCTTCAGACAATTCGGATAAATTTTGAGTTTTGGGGTTATCTTTTAAAATAGGTTTAAATATTGGTCCACAAGCGATATGAGTAAAATTTAATTTTATTCAGATGCATCCATACGGGATTATTTTATAAGGATATTGCATATGAAATTAATTTTTTTACATGACCTTATTTGTTCATATGGTATTTATTATTTATGAATATTAAATTGAATAAAATCGATATAAATTATACAACTTCTATACACATTTAACGTCAAATTGACGACTCAGCTGTCAAAATGCACAAATTTATTTGTATGATATTTATGAATTTCAGATCATTATCAGACCCAAAGCGAAGAAGTTAATAATGACAGCGATAATTTCAATATGTCCTCAAGTCATTCAATGGCAATGATCTTAGGTGCTTTGATTGCTGCCGCGCTTCTGATTCTGCTGGCAATAATTAGTGCCAGTGTTGTCGTGGTTTGCAAAAGGAATTCCAATTCGGGCTCAGGAATGTTTGGTTGTAACGTCGATAGAAGCAAACGTGAATCGGGGTAGAATAAACCACCCTTAGATATAATATTGTATTTAAATAAACGTGACATATATTAATGAATTGATTTTGTAGATCCGGTCCTTCGATGTATGCAGCTCCATGATGATGATAATGGATTTGGAACTCATTTTGGTACCCCTAATGTAATGATAAGGCCGTGTGCTGATATAAGACGGGATAGTCGTAGGGCTTCTAGAGCATTATCTGCTCTTATGTCTCAGGAAGATCCGCTTGTCGGTCCAGTGATGGCCATTCCTGAAGACATGAGCGAAACTTCATCGACGAGGAATGCCCAAAGATCTTCGCAAGATTTTGGGCCGTATCTTCAAGAGCAGCAAGCATTGTATTATAACCCTTACACAGTCGATAGAAGGGTATATGATGTCGCTTTTAGAAATACGGAACATCCACATCAACCACGCGATGTCGTTTATTCTTCCCAAAGGGCGATTTCTCCAGGCGCTGATAGTTTGAACAGGGTTGAAAGTTTGGCTTTGCGCGATGGTGAAGGGGGGAGTCGAAATTCGACACTTAGAGTTCCAATGTTTTTGTCTCCGGGAAATATGGATTCTGGATTTCAGAGAGTACAATCAATTTCGCCGACTATTCATTCGAGCCAACAGAGTATAGAAGTGGGCGATCAAATTTTAAGATTCCCAGAAAATAAGATAGCGAGGGTGGAAATATCGAATAAAGGTGACGTTGGCACGGTGGTCAGATTTGAACTTAGCAGCAGTAAGTCGACTACTTTTAACAAAATTCATATAATACTTATACTATAGCAAATTAATTTACATTATGCAATATTCATTTCAGAACCTGATCTGATATCGCAACCGAATCTTCAGAATACAGACAATGCCAACGCACAAGTGTCATGAAGTTCTACGAATAGCATAAACGAAGAAAAATCATCCTATTGTATTGACGACTTAATATTTTAAATAAGCATTGGACAATCAACGAATGTATATTTAAAATACTTATTTGTATAAAAATATTTTTTATAACATATTAAAGTACAGTATGCAAAAAATGGCTCTTAAGACATAAAAATCGTTGATTTTCATCATAAGTTTTCAATCTAAACGAAAAAAAATTAAGTTCAATTTATAAACAATATATTTTTTGTACAAATTATTGATAATTTTAAGAAATTTTAGATATACGTCATTAAGTCAATCGATGTAAGATTCGCTTTTAAGTATCAATAAATAGGTCCAATACGCATATATTTATTAAAATTTTAAGCACTATCAAATATCGACTCGTTTAGGGTTGATATTTTATACTGATTAAAATTTGTTCCATATAAATAATAAATTTAGTGTTAATAGCACAATTGCGTCTGATTAAAATTTAATCCCTAGATGGTGTTGCTGATGATGACGTTTTGCAACGTCATCTGATATTAAAATATGCATTTGGACGGAATTGGTACGGATTGCTCTAATTATTAAGTAATCATATGCTAGGAATAACATGTTGTATATGTTACGTATGATAAAAACGAACGTGTTCGTTTTTAAGTATTCTATGGATACCTCATTTGGATAATGTCTAGATTTAAACTACTAACAATACCAAATACTGATAGTGGTTAAGTATATGGGGTTTTCAAACGCATAGATGCCATATTAGCTATAAATAGGCGTAAGAGATTTTAATTTATTTTCATTTAAATGATGATTGATTTATTTAGAAAGTGTCTTTTAAAATGGTGAAAAATATCGATATTTTTATAAAATTCTTACAATTTTCGTGTACAGAAGGAGTTTTGTATTTTATGAACGAAATAAATAAACATATAAAATACAGTTAAAATGTTTTTCAATCATAGATTTAAAATTGATAGACGAATGCTTGTATTCTTCTTAATGTGCCATATCCGAATCATCGGACGTAGACGATCTCCATAGGAGATTTTACTATGGAAAGGATTTAATGTGGTGGTTTTCCGTTGTCTTCCACACGTGGTAAAGTAAGGATAAGATTATTTGAAAAGGTAGAAGAGGAGAGAATCTATGAGTGAGTAGCAAAAATATCATTATAATTTATATATTGTTACAAATTTAATCACTCACTCATGGGCATCCTGGTAAACCTGGTAAATCCGGGTAAACCTGGATCGATCAAAAATATTAATATTTCTGATCTCCCAAATTTGTTGGTACGGTGAAATTTTTTTCCATATTCATTAAATATTTAATTATTAGTATTAACTATAATAGAAAATATATTTTCCAAAAAATATGATCATTTCGTTACTTTTTCTTAATTTAGGAGGCTTTAATTTTGCACGAATTCATATTAATAAAATATAGATTCATTTGAAAAACATTAATTTTATTTGATTTCACTCACAATAAAGCATTTTCTTTAAGAGTTTATGATATTTTATTATTTGAAAAAAATTATAATAATTTCATCAACACTTAAATATATTAGTGAACAATTTTGAAATTTTCTTCGTAACAACTTTTATATCATTTTGGGTCATTTTTTGGTATTTTTAAAAGAAAAATCCTACCAATTTATTGAGCAATGTGTTATATTATGATAAATATTAAGTATTTTGATAAAACTATAAATCATAATCCACGTTCCGCGGGAAATCCCATGTAAAAAAATCGCATAAAAAAAGACTTGAACTACATAGAATACTGAGGGATTGGTTCCATTATTTTTAAAAACCGCATAACTTCAAATCATTGTGATAGAATGTACCAAAAATCGCATAAAAAAGCTTATAAAAATTCATATAAATAAAAACGAAGCATACACGACAGAGTTGTGTCCGAATTCCAATGATTCAGAAAGAGAATTCTTACATGTTGGGTTCGGAGAAAGACAGAGATGAAGAGTGTATTGCACGTTGAATTTGGAGAGAAACAGAGACGGAGGGAGTATCTTGCGTACATCGTACGATTGTATAGATCGTTAATCGAAATTTATTGACTAATAATAATATGTGAATGATATAATGAATCGATTTCAAGTGTATTGTTTATGTTTATGCAAAGAAACGACTAGTGTTTATTCATTTAAATACAAGTTTCATACACGTTGCGACGGTCCTGACATACAAATATAGGATCTAAGCTTATCACGATTTTTAATTACGTCACTACTCAAAGGGGTTAACTATGCAAAGATTTAACCATTCATTTTTTTTACGCAGATCGTGATATGGAGTAATATTTACGCAGATCGTGACTTTTTTTTTATGCGTATTCGCATAAAAAAAGCTTTGTTCTTCTATAGAAAAATGAGGGATAGGTTCCATTATTTTTGAAAATCGCATAACTTCAAAATCGCATAAAAAAGATCCGCATATAAACAGACCCAAGTGTATATACATTTACTTAATTTACAAATAACTTTGATAAATTCAAAATTAACTTTGATACACCCTTTTAATTTTCTTATTACTAATGTAACATAAATTTGAATTTTCAACCCTTTTGTAAATTCCTAAAGTATAGAAATACGTTTTTCAATTAATGTGATTCAAATGATGATATTAATTATTGATTATGATAAGCGTATATGAACAAATAAAATGAATTCTTATATACTTTGGGGATTATTGATATATATATTTATCTAAAAAGAGAAAATAAGTTATATAGTATATTGATATTGATTTAGAGCGATTTTGTTAAATAACTTTGATCTGTGATGCTATAAAGACAGTGGTTAAAAAGTATCTGTCGTATAAAAATAAGGGTTTGTCGTCCTCAACAAGTTTATTGACAGAGCCATGTTTGCGTATCGAAATGTTAACGTCAGAATATATATCATGGGAATGTGTGTCAAATCCGTGGATAAAAACATTATTGGCAATATCCCATCTGGCATAGGCGAAAAAACAAAAAGCACAACGGGGGAAAAAAAGGAAAAACAAGCGATTTGTCCGACAAGGCCTGAACGTTTTTTAGCGGCTTCCAGATAAGATATGAGAGTGAATCTAGGCCCCGGATCCCAAATTGGTATATTCAGCTCGCTTATCTCGGCCATTTACAACCGCCGCTCGAGCACATCAATCGGTTTCATAAAATTAGAAATCACAGCGATTTCCGCTGCCGTCTTTCCGGTGTAATGGGGCGGAAGTAACAAGCCTCCCCCGGGAAAAACGACCCAAAGTGTTTTCAGCTGAACAAAAGTCACCCCCATAAGGATGATCCCGCCGTACGCGGCTTTGACTTATCGGACGCACAATCCGAACGAGCGCAATACGAATGCCTAATATACCAAAATTGAATACATATTATACTTCCGCTGGTTGATTTTCACCAGGATGCAAGTTATTCTTATATTATTGACACAAATAGTATAAACTTAATATGAATACCGGAATTAATAGGGCCTACGTGCTAAAAAATCCAAAAATATATTTGCGTTTTATGTGACAACGTCAATGTTTTAAAATATTTGCAAAAAAATGACATTAAGGTTCTGTTATATTTTTGGTATACATATATAAACTTTTATTAAAAAAGAACATATTGGTTGCAAAGGAAAATATTTATGCAAGATCTGTAAGACTGAAATGAACAAATACACAAATAGGGGGACCCATAAGTAATCAATTATTTTGAAAGCGTGTCGTTACATATCAGTTATCACTGACGTGTTGACTAGAGAGGTTGTGCATTTGTTTGTATCTTATTGAGTAGACTCTAAACCTCATTTATTCACCAACAGATAAAAGTAAATTATCTACAGCCGTCAGAAGAACATATTCGTCATCTTATGTTCTTCCACTTTAAAATGGGTTGTACAGACACAGACATCTAAGAAAATTTGTGGTGTTTACGGCAAATTCTTAAAGTCTCCAGCTGCGAGAATCTATTGGTAAGGATTCTATTCAAGTACTACCCCTCCCTTTAACAGGATATTTTCACTTGCCAGAAAAATAATGTGACCCTGATCCTTCTTATTTGAATATCTACACATCTCAGTAATGCATTTTTGTAAACCTATGCGTATTAACATAATTATATAATATTGCAAACGACAATAGAAATTCAAAAATAATCTAAATCCATTTATGATGCATCGCTGATAATCATTGATTCATTTTCATTTTCATATATCTAAGCTAAATACACCCCGTGAAGATTAGGGATGAAATGGAAATAAGATCGACGACTAAGTGAGGCTGCAAGTGACGTGATATTTTAATTTTAAAATATACTCGAGGGATGAAAAGTTCTCAACATTTTCAAAATACTCACTATTTTTTGTGGCCTCAATATTTTCAAACATCGATGGACATATTAATCAAGCTTAGAAACGATCGGTAAAATACGTTTTTTGAAGATGCAGCTCATATGGCTCCACGTCGTTTGCCAAGTACTTTCCGAAGACTTCCGGGAAAGCTCTTCTTGGCACAAAGACCTGGCAATAGACCATGAAGATTAAAAACAACTGAAAAATATGACGTTGAATCGTATATGGTTGAAAATATAATAAATTTCTTGCGAAGTTTGATGATATATTAATAGTGGCTTCGACCCTTATTTTAAATTTCAATAACGTGTAACCCTTATAAAATGGTTTTTAATAATCTTAAAATGAATAATATTAATGAATCTCGCATGCCATTTATAATTTTAAGTCACAAAAAATAAATTCCTGTAAATGAACTGAATGAACTCGATTGAATTAATCTTATTTTGATCCCAAATTATGCATGAATTTACAAGCAATGATTTTGATCAAAGTTAAAGTTCTCTCAAATAATGCCAATTAATTTGAACAAAGTTGGACAAACCTAACTTTTCTTAGCAGCTCTAGTATTTATAAACTTCTATATTATTTTTAAGCTAAATATGTTAATTTTAAAGATGACTGAAAATATTCAAAATAGATAGTTATTCAGAATATATGAGCTCAGCTTTCATAATATATAGTATAATATATTAGATACATATTTAAAAAACTGTTGCTCTTATACTTTAATTTTAAAAATTGGTTTTTTTTTCACAAAATTAGTTAAATTATTAGTTTATATTTCAATTATTCCAAAAAAATAATGATTGTGAGCTAAACTATAATATATTAGGCTAAATTGGGTCAAATTTGGCTTTGTAATATGAATCTAGTTAAATAGATCAAATTTTAAACGTTTGAACGCATTTAAAAAATCAATATCATTCCAGATATTTTTTTTAATTTGAAAATTATTTTTAAAAAAATATTGAATCTTTTTGTTGTAACCACCGATTTAATTGCATCGAAATTCTAAGAAAGTGATGATATCATCAAATTACTAGTTAGACATACATTTGATCAGAATATAATATACATTTGATCAAAATACAATATAAACTTGATCAGAATATATAATACTAGCACAGTAGTTCTAATAATGCAGACCGAAAGTTGTAAATGTGATCGTTACCGGCGTGGCTTAAATCACTTTGCTTAAGACTTTTTTTATACGAGTGGTGATTCAAAAAGTACAAAAGTCGTTAAATAACTTCTATATATTATTGCTATCGAAAATTGGCGAGTGGTCATAAATTTCATTGGCATCACTCGCAGGATCAAGGGAGGTAACTCACACAGAAAACTTTTGACAAACTCTTATAAGTTCGGCGAAAATATCCCAAAGGTCGAAAATTCATAAAGAAATGAAAGTTTCACAAAATCCGATTGTTCGGACCGCAAAAATACAAGGCATAATACGATTAGTGGAATTATTTATTCGCAACTTTCAACGTTTTTCTGGCACCTTCATTTTTCGCTAAATATTATAGTTATTCTTTAATTAAATTATATTTCATGAATGAGAAACTCATCCATGTGGTTTGCAGTTTTCTCGTTTTTAATAAGAGACAACCTTCCGACTTTCGCAGTTAATTTGTTCCGGTACATTTGATCGTCTGCCGACTTTTCCAATACTCTCGGAAAATCGTCTTATTAATCAGGGAAATCCGCTTTGAAGGATCTTCAGCTTATGGATATTAATTTCAGGCTTCTGCCTCAGGCATGCTATACTACTATTTAATACTAAGTCATAGAATCATTTCATCTGAAAATATCTCCGATTGCCTTTTTTCGCGATGTAAAAACACACAATACTTAATAACATTACATATTGATGATCTTGGTGTGAATATTATGAATATGGTCATTTATTAATGTAAATATTTATTTTCTGTTAGATGTTGATCTTGTGTTTAAATATATAATAAATATAAAATGCTACATAGATTGGATGAACTTAGTTCAAATGTTATTTTGTTTTCGTAAGAATCATCCTACGGCTCTTCAATTAACTATACTGGTGAAAAATTTTGCATAAAGTACTCGTATGATACTATTAGACATAAATAAAGCTTTCAAATCTTTCTAATATTGCCGTGTGATCTACATAATGTTACTCTTTGATTTTTCAACTTATTTTATTAAAATGATTCCATCTCAACTGTGTAAAATGTCATTTTCAGTCATTTTAAACAGAGTAACGTCAATCTCCTCAATCTGTTTCAGCGGGAGTTCGTCAGAGCGAAATTTTAATTATCCATCTGTTTAATATATTTTTAAACGATCTTCAAACTACATCATAAGACATCGCATTTTACCCTAACGATACGGCATATTTTACCAGCTCGCAGAGCAACAAGTTAGTTGTTGAAAATCCCCGACGGTCGTTGAAAACAGCCTTTAAAATCTTCAATCGCTGGTAACTTAAGCTAAACAATGAAAAATTCGAAGCCAGAACAGTTAAAAATAATCGTCATCAAATTGATCCATTAGTCGTCTGGTCCAACTACATCGAGTGAAAACCCCAAATTAAATACTTGACGATGATGTTGCATAAAGGTTTCTGGTAGCTATCAAGGGCTCGAACTCGCGGGTTGGCAGGGATGGAGGCACTGCACTCAATTTTTTATCGACGGTTCCAACAAATTATTCCCCAGCTCCAACTTAACCAATATGAATGTTTGATTTTTTATAAATTAGGTTAAGAAAATATTTAAGCAAGGGGGTTTTATGTGTCCTGTTTTCCTCCCTATGAATTACCTTATTTAAAAAAATATATAAAACACATTACAATTAAAAAAAAATACTTTTAATCACGATAAGGATAATGATCTAAAACTTGTGTTATAGAACATTTTTTATGTGAATACAAATATAGCTGACACGCCATTTTATCTTGTAATGTTTGTTAGTAAGGTTGTATTCATAAAAATAATTACATTTATAAACTAGTACTTGTATTATTTTTTATTTTTTCTTGGATTTCTCTCCACAAAAATAGGTGATAATATTCTATAGGCTCCGAATTTTAGGACCGCGGGATTCCAAAAATAATTTATGATTTTATGTCACCGAAATTATATGGAATTTGATTAGGTATGAACCTTTTCTATATAACTCTCAATTGTTCTTACCAGATTTATAAAAATTTAATTTATAATTATTTAAAAAAAAATTGAAAGAATAAGGCGAAAAATTACTTGATTTTAAGGTATATCGAAAATCACAACGAAAATTATCATACAGCAAAGTTTGTAATTAAAATAATAATGATTTCTCTAGTGGATGTCTAGCATTAGAGATGTCAGATGACAAAAACATCCTTAAAATATTACCAAAAATGTTTTTTTTTATTTGTCTTATTTTTTCGCAGGAAATTTTTTAAGCAATTTTTTAAAAAAAATTTTTGTGCAATTTTTGATATATTTTATTTACACTTAATTTTTTTTGTGCAGTAGATGCGTTCTGCAGAAAATCGCATAAAAAAAGCCATGACTTACATAGAAAAAGTGAAGATACATTCCATGGATTTTAAAAAACGCATAACTTTGAAACAGCTATATAAAATATATCCAAAGTCGCATAAAAAAAGTTAATTAAAAAAAAAAAAACAGGAAAACAATAGGGCAATTCAAAAATAACTTTTTTGGTAACATTTAACACGTTTAATGCCATTGTACATTTTGAGAAAATACATACCATTTTTGGTAACATTTAAAGGACGTCTTGCATCATTAGTAAAATTTTAAGGATGTCTGACATCTGGCATGTCAAACGCCAGACATCCATTAGAGAAATACGATCACAGGGAATAAATCGATATGACTCAAAATTGCTCTTTTCTACGGAAGAAATAGTATACCCAGTGTCAATGTCATGATTGTTCTGTTTAGATTTTTTTATCCAACAATATAATTCAGTCAAGTCATTTTTTGGCCTTATTTTGTCACAGTTTTAATTTTTTTTAAATAGTTAAAAAAATTGACATAAATCTGGTAGAAATAATAGAGAGTTATATAGAAAAGATTTGTATCCAGTTTGAAGTAAATTAATTAATTAAAACTTGAGATATCATGCCAACCGTGTTGAAAAAGGTAGTTTCGAGAAAAATGCATTAAAATGGGTGTATTTTTAAAATTCAAATCATTGAAAAAATGTTAAAAAACTAAATAATTTCCTATTTTATCCAAAATATCTTGATACGTACTCTCTATGAATTAAAAAAATAATAAAAACTGCTTTAAAAAAATCGCATAACTTCGAAATCGCACAAAAAGAGGTTTGAGTGCATAAAGGATAATAGCAAATCCCAAGGAAGAACTAAAAACAAATATTCTGTTCCTATTGATGCAAAATTATTTAGTCTAATCTAATAAAAGCAAATAGTTTATTGTCCAAATATTGAATTTAAATCTGATATTGTTTATATTCCGTTTTATTCTAATTTTGAATCTATTTGATACATTTCATCCTCTATCCAGTCAATTATATTAATACTAGCTGAGGGTTTTTTAATACGCCTCATGTGACGGTACTTAGATTTTGGCCCACTTTCGCAGTCACTCATTAAATTACTCTTTCAAAATAGGTCCTTGTATTTAATAAGAGAAGTATGTAACATTCCATATATATCTTTATTTAATTTAAAAAAATATTAAAATTGTTTTACAAAAAATACACCTGTATAGTTTGTTTGCTTTGTTATAAATTACTCAACTGAATCAATTAAAGTCATTTAAATGTTATTGAAAAAATAATGGCTTCACAATAGAAACAATGCAGATGAATCATTACGATTTATATATTTGAAAATTGAGTTTAGTCATTAGATATTTGTCGGTGAGATCGCATTACTGAGCTGAAATGCACTGCGCTTCAATACTGTTGTTTTCATTGCTGCAGACTTCATAGTGGTTTGTCATATTTTGAAACTAAATTAATTTAATCATGTTAAGCTACAACAATATTATTTTCATTGCAGGGTCCTGCCGATGTTAAATTAGAAAGATTTGAAAAATTCTCCGAAGAAAGTTTAGGTGTAACCATTGACATAACGATGCATAAAATAAGCAGAACACAGCTTGGAATCGATGCCACTCGATGAAAATGTTGCAGTATATATTGATTATATTCTAATCCTAAAAGAATTTCTATGATTTTTAAAATAATTAAATATTACCATTTTATGACTGCATAGAAAAGTCACCAGTTCAAGGACTATATATTGACACAATAAGTATCTATTCCTAGTTCTATCATATGTGGAAATTGCTCCCATCTAATCTGCTAATATTGAGCAATAAGAAGAATAATATCAAATCAATCATTAGTGTATATATAATGTATTTGTTAATCGAATACGCTATTATAAAATAGACCGACACGGCATTTGAATATTATGACTATCATATTCATTCTGATCACAGATTAACACTTTGAGCACTTAAAATCGTTTTTATTTTTAAATTCAACAGATCAACCCGACAATTTCAAAATGGGGTGATGAAGGATGGAAACCGAATATTTTCGATGACTACGAGTACAATGCTTGTGCTCTCATGGAGAAACTTGCACCGGATCAGTTGCATTCAATCCTGAAGGAAATCGATCTAAAGGAAGAGTGTCCAATAAAAAAGGTTTAAACGTTTTTGGCCAATGAAACATTATATTTATTGCACTTTTTTTCAGGGATCATATACGCTGAAAAAACACATTATGGATTCCGAAATGAAGAACCCGCTTTGTCAAAGATGGCATTTATTTTGCTTGTATCAGACTTTTCGCAGCATCTAAACCAAAGAAGAACTATTGATTTAAATAATTGTTATTTTATCATTGTATGATTCAATAAATGATTTTATAATAATTCTACGTCCTTTCCGATATGTATTCGTTGAACTGTCTTCCCGAAGTTCAATAAATATATTCCTCAAACTTATCACAAACCGTTATAAATCTCCAAATTTCCTCTTTATAAATATATTATATTAATATAATGAACGTCATATTATGAACGATTTCGCTTAGAAAATAGAAGAAATTCTAGATTTTATCTGACAATTGACATAATAATTCAGATTATTGTTTATGTGTTTTGCTTCTATAATATTTTCATAAATACATTTTATTTTATGTCAATTTTATTTTCGTTATATCAAACTTAATGAATGTTGGATGATAATCCTTAGATTTGTACTTATTTACAAAATCAAGACATATTCTGAAGTAATCGGTGGTGGTAACATATATTCTTTTATAAGATAAATATGCCTCAAACGAACCGGGGGTTATTTCAAGATCTATAAAGCAAACAAACAAATAAGGATAAGATGATAAATTTACTACTTGCACATCTAAAGCATAATATATAATTTTTTTAATATAAATTTACAATTCAATCAAAAACAAAACTACTTATTTAATAAGTGATTATCCGCTTAAATATTTTATGCAAAAAATTACCAAGGCTTACAGCGTTAAGCGCATAGGCATTATATTGTATTTTAAAGCGCATCTTTCAAAGGTCATCATCAATGCGAGTATTATTTTAAATCATTGATATGCAAAATAGATCAATTGTCTGCGAGTATAATGTGCATCACGCAATGTATTATTGGAAGCATTTTTTTCAACATAGCTGGTATATAAAACGAAATTTCCTTTGACAACGATAGTTGTACAACTTCTCAGAATGAATAATCATCGGAGCTTCGTTTTATTGAGCCTCGTTGTAGTTGTTCCAATTGCCATTAGCCAATTTCTAGTAAGATATTACTTTAAATGTAAATTTATTTCTTAGACACATACCTTCAAAGTGATTTTATCTGTCGCAGGGGCCGGCTATTTTGACAATCAAGCGATTGGAAAAATGCGGCGAAGATGCACCCGGAATGAATGTGGAGCTTTTTATCAAAAAGTTGAATCGAACGCATTCTGGAATGAATGGGCACGTGGAATCTACGGTAGATTTCGACGACAACGTACCAGTTAGTATTAATTATGAAATTGATAATACTTAAATTGGATGTATTAATAATTTTGATTTATAAATTCGGGCATGATCACAATTTTGTGATCTATTTTCAACTATATTTGAATGCTCATTTGCCTTTGAACCAAAATATTCCATTTTTGAACTCATTGGTTATTTTGTATTTTTTCCCAACCAGATAATGCTACATAGATCTAAAAATATTTGTCCAGGTGTTAAAATTAAAAATTGCATGAGTTTATTAACAAAATGTTACGATTTTTAAACAATAATATTATCCCAGAATTAGCTCCATTTTTTATATAATTGCTCCATTTTAAATAATTAGTTTACAACTTTTTGTGTTAGAGTTCCCACCAGTTGAAAAAAAGTTGTTTCGAGAAAAACGCATTTGAAAATAAAATTACCGAAAACGAGAAATTTAAGGCAGTAATAAATGATATAAATTACTTAGTGGCTAATCAGTGGCTATTCCAGCACCATATAGCAATCCTTAGTCTTCTTCATACTCATAATTTTGAGCTTATATCTCCTCTTTGGAGCTTTCCGAGCTTTCTTGGTCTCCGTTGCGCTGCATATATTCTGTCGGTAGACGTTCTGCTTATCCATTTGCCGTACATAATTAAATCTCTACGAGCCAATAACTACTTTCAGCTCGTTCATAATCATTACAAGTGCTGAATTTCCTCATTAAATAAGGCAAAAACCAAAAATGCTGCAATCTTGATTACTTTTAGGCCAGAATGTAGTTGATTTGGAGCCAAACGTCGAGTTGAAACATTTGTTTGCATTCTGCGTGTGACCACCTAAACATCTATTCAGTAATTTATCTTTTAATAAATCTTATAAATATTGGAAGAATTTATTTCTGAAGGTCGGAGGTGTAATGGAGAAAAGTGCGATTCGGGTTCCGTTCCAAGCGTTTTAGCATTTTTGCTGGCATCTTCACTAAAACTTGATTGACTCTTGATGTGTCGATTTCCGTGGAAGGATCTGTTACTAGTGTTTTACTACATCGGTCTGTGGTATCCTGTTTTTCTTTCGAATAAGATTTTATTTTGACTTTTAAAACACATTGCAGAAAGCTAAACTGATGATAACCGACGCTCTGTCGAAACGATACCAATGCTTCTAGTACCCTCTAGTTAAGACCTCTATTCTAAGAATTTACAAATAAGAAAAACTGTATACATCTTCCTCTTATTTCATTTTTTTTCGTCCCGTAATACAGGGGTATAGAATTAGGTAGTGAACAAGTTTCTACTGTGCGGTTATTCCGTACTACGTGTTGCGTGCTCCAGCACCGATTTTCGTTCACTATAGTGCTCATAAAATCGGAAAAAAACAGAACTTTGTTGTGAAACTTTGAAAACATATTCTTCAATAGTTTTTACTAAAAGTTTATAAAATAAAAAATAAATCGATTTTTCGAACCGTCTAAACTGGTTTCCCCCATTAAGCCAAGCTTAGGGGTCGGTTTTGCTACTTGATCCTTCGATAAACATTGATTTTTGCGTCCATAATTAAAGTAAATAACTCATTTCTCATCTCCAGTTATTAAATCCCCTAAAAACGGCGTTTCGGATTCCATTTTTAAGGGTTGTTCGCACCCATATTCCCTTCGCTTATCTCGCGGGGCACCCATCTTCCTTGTTTCCATATCTTTCCCATTTTTTTTAGATTTCTTTGAACACTCAACCATGAGTATCCGAGATTGGCCAATATGTTTTCAACAGTTGCTGTTGGATTACTTTCAATTTCAGCAGTCACTCGGCAAAAATCAATCCATTGTAAATTGAGTTGTTATTATTTTAAAAATCAAAATTTATTCTTGATAAATATAGTCGCTAAAAGAGCCCAAAACACGACTTGAAAGTGCAGCAGTCTAACTGCAAATAGTCTCCAAAAATGGTTAACCAATAAAACGAAAAACATTTTGGGTTCTACTTATATATGTTTCAATACCTATCTAATCTTATATAACTATATGTAGTAAAATATATTTGAATCACGAATGTTTTTTTAAGGTAAATTTGACTGTTGCAAAATGGGGTGATGGTGGGTGGAAGCCACATTTTCTGGACGTAATCGAGCCTAATGCGTGTGAATTTTTCATGAAATACGTGGGTGATAAATTTAAAGAGATTTTGACTAACTTGGGTATATCTGAAAATTGTCCAGTTTTAAAAGTATGTATAAGAACAGAAATGAAATATTTTGCAAGAACATCTAAAATGTAAAAAAAATATTTTACAGGGGGTATACGATGTAAAAGATGTGGTGTACGATGGTAAATTGACTGTTCCTGTTCCATATGGTGATTTCAGAGCAGAAGCGCTATTGACAAAAGATGGTCAAAATTTGACGTGTATTTTAGCATTTGTAAATACTGTACCAAAAAAAAATTAAATCAATAATATTCTTCATTCAGATTTTATTACAATCATGTTATTTCTGTAATAAAATATTTGAGCATCAACTGATGTTTTTTTTTTAAATCCTGAATGTATTTTTAAAAAAGATGAGAAGCTTTATACTTAAATGTGAAACATAAAATATGTAAAAATTGCAAATATTTTTTGTTGCATTTGCAAGTATTTTATGTTAGATTTAGTTTCACTCAACGCGCATTCTTAGAGCTGTCATTGTGATTGGATTAAGAATGAGCTCTTTCATCATGATAAAGCTAGACCGCATATCTTGCTTACTCTCCCAATATTGTCCTAAGTGATTTTCACTAATTTCGTGCCTTACAATTGTTTTACTAGAGAAAAAGTCAAATTCTAAATAGGTTCTACAAAATGAGCTTTCAATTTATTTTGCATCAAAACCAGTATCTTTCTACAACAATGGAATTTAAAAGCTATCTGTGAGATGGCGAGAAATTGTAGATAGTGTAGAAAAATATATATTTAAAAAATTCCCAAAAATGCACCCAAACTTTTGGACTGACCTGATAAATTGAACATGACCTCAGCCTTAACTGTGTACCTTGATTGAGATTAACATATTATCAATTACATTGTCGTTTTACCATATCATTGTTTCTTAAATAGCATCAATAACAGGCCATTAATTGTATACAATACCACAGATCGATTATAATGCAACAAAGCGCATGTCACGCCACATCCATGTTCGCTCCTGAAATCTATGGCTTTTGACTTTATTAAAATAAAATGTAAAATTATTTAAGACAGTCGCAAAATCATCGCAATGGAGTTCAATTAGAAAAAATTCTCCTTAATCACGATTGTCTCAATAATATCAAGTGTGGGAGCCCAATTCTTAGTGAGTATAGATTTCATTTCAATAATGAAATAAGTTTGGTGTTGTGAAATGACGTGATATTTATAGAGATTCACAATCAAACGTAATTTTCTTTAGGATATTAATGTATATCATATCCTAATCTAAAATTATGTTGCTCAAAGGTTCATTTGCCTTAAATAATGAGATAATCTCGATAATTTTTCTCTTTTTTATCGAGATGTTTAAATATAAATTGCTATACACAAAATTTCCATTGATGTTAAGATGCATTTAACTCTTTGGACGCCATATTTATTTTACCTCGCTATTAGTGTTTTATGCCGTTTTGAAATTTTCTCACGTCTTACAGCATCATTTTATCTCCCGTATGCTTTCGCCAAATTAATTTTTAACAGCTTGAATCCAGCACATGAGTAAGAGTGGCGTAAAATTTTAGCGCTCAACGAACCCATGACTCATAAAACGTTTTTCAAAATCTAAATTATCATCAATACACGGTATATCTTTTGAGGTTGGACTATGAATTTATAAACAAAATTCAGTCACGATTAACATTTGATCTGATGGAAATTATCACACATTGTATACATATTGATCAACCATTTAGCAAATTCTTTGGATTTCACTTAAGCTTATTTACTTGGCAGTTGTCCATGGGATGTAAATAGAAAGCTCTTCCTTGTCAATCAAGTAAACACATCTAAATATACGCACACTGTTTTTTTGACGTTCCATTGTAATGTCGTTACGATTAAACGTGAACGTCTGATATTTTTGAAGAAATGTGCTAATTATAATATTCGTATAATGTATTGTTTTTCTATTCGTTTCAGGGAACATACATTATGAAAAAGTACGTATTCGATGAAGAAATAAGCGTTTCCTTGCAGTTTACAAAAGAAATATTTTGGATAATGTATTTTTAAGGACTTTGCATAATTTATTCCAAACTTTAAAAGTTCAATCTATATGTTATAGTTCAAGGTAAGAAATAAATTTTAAATATTACTGATTTTTTTTTATAACCTTCTTATTGTTTATGTACCACATTAGTTATTTGGTGTAAGCGTTTTGGTGTATAGGAAAATAATGTTTATCTTCGATGGTTTTTGATGATTGCTGATATTTTCAATCTTTCAAGGCATCTGATATGGAAGTCATTTTTAAAGTTTGTACAACTGTGTTAAAATTCTGGAAAGCATTGTTATATCATCAAAAATGGAGGAGAACTATCATCTGGAATATTTTTATCTCGTTTTTGAAATATTTTGAAAACTGTTCCTAGAAACATTTCTGCATGCATTCAACACACTAAGCGTGTGAATGAAGAGCAAACATAATCATAGTTATTACCCCTTATGTCATTTGCATTGTTACCCCACGGGCCACATGCTCAGTTTGCGTCTCAGTCAGCTTTGTGAAACACTTGGCTAAATAGCGAAACGGCGCACAGTGTTTAACTGTAACAACTGCGTCGCATTAATCTCCGCTTCAAATGCTTACGCTGCTAATGTCACTCCGAGAAACATGCGCCACTCAAATAAAAATATTTTTTTGAAATAAAAATAGGAAAAAACATTTAAAAAACTATGATATAGTATGCCGCACGAACTGTAGCATGTTTAATAAAATACTCGAATATCTGCGTGCTAAATAATCATATGCGCAGAGCGAAAGCAAAAGCGGAGAGCGACCGATGGTGCTCATTGAATCCCAAATTATGACCCAAGTAAGTCCTTATTTTCTCATAACCACTCGCTGCTTTAAATTATTGGTGAATTTCCTCTTTAACCAAACAGTTGCATTGTGTAATACTAAATCATATAAAATAAAATGCCTACCTTTGGCATGTACGAGGGTCATCCAGAAAGTAAAGTTAAAATATTTATGTAGGATCAAATAATACTTGTATTTAATTGAAATTCACAGGATGCTTTACAAATATGTTAAACGATTTTTCAATGTAATCGCTGTCGAGATCGAGATATCTTTGTAGTCGGGACACCAGATTTTGTATGCCAGTGTCTTAGACCTCCACCGCTAGCTCTTTTTGGATTGCCTTTTGGATTCTGGGGTGTAGTGACACACCCACGTCTCATCCCGCGTCACGATAGAGTCCAGAAAAGTTTCTTCATCTTGTACAAAATGATCTAAAATGTTCCGGTGTGTGCATTCTGAGCATCATTCTCGTACGCACCTTCTCGTAATCAAGTTTTTCCAACACAATATCATCGAGGAGTCTTCCAGAAATGTCAGGAAATTCTTCGTGAAGATCCTTAAGTGTCACAAGGTGATAATTTTGCGTGACACGTTGTCGACTCATTACATCACAATCATAAACTTCCACAAGTTTCTAATGAATATCGCGGTGGTGATCTCGCACTGACGGGAAGTGGTAGGAGCACGCGATGACCTCTCCATTGGAAGAATTTACTGTGACTGAACAAAATGGCCAAACGCGGGACCAAACAAACTGACCGTTAATATTCCCCTTATGAATTTTATGATGACCACCTCTGTACTTCTCATTTTTTGTACGTCCCTAGACAAAGAAATCCATTGGTGTCAGGTCTGAAGACTTTGCAAGCCACGGAACAGGGCACGTCCCCAGACAAAGAAATCCAACAATTAATTTACACGACAAAGATACCCACAAAAGAAATCCTAATTGTTGAAGCAGACCAGTAATGTGTGAAACGTAGCAAAGATTCGCCAAATCCCAAAAAAAAAAAAAAAAATATATATCTGAACATGTGCCAAACATTCTGTATTTGAGAATGATATAAAAGATTTTTGATTTATGCAAAAATTAAATTCATTGCAGGATATGGCTTCATCGACAAGCCTATTTACAGTTTTCTAAAATCTACTTTGTCTTTGGCTAGCCATCTTCAATCTCAGACTATTTTCAATTTAAATCAGTCCTTTGTAGCGAAGTCTCTTCATTTATTTTTAGTTTGGCCTCTTTGTTGACAGACTTCATTTTTCTTTTTGAGGCGGTCTGCTCTTTTGCCCATTTGCGGCCCTTAGAACCTGCTGATGGTTTTATCATCTTCAAACTTTGTGAGTGCTTAAATATTTTTATCTGAACTTTAGACTAAATATATCAATATAGTTATAGTATAGGAATCAATTGAAACGTATGAGTGATTTTGCTGTGAATATAATAGTTCGGAGATCATAAAATATGTACTCAATAGTGGTTGATCTTATGTATTTGTGGGAGAATTGATGGATGTTCCATAAATTACATCCTTTGCAACTCATCTCCAGAATCCAAAATTGGTGATTTTGCCCACATATGCGAATACAAAGTTTTTATATATTTTTTAATATATAATAAACAATAAAAACCCCTGTAAATAATTTAATTAGTGTATGCAGTATTGACGCACAAGTCTTTTTAACTAAGTTGCTGAAGCATCTTACGGTATAGCGAGTACATAAGCACCAGCCGCACTTCCATCTAAAAGTCAGTTTAAATTTCCTAATCTCCATCATAATTTTGATTTTATCGTATAAAGAGAGAACGAAAGTTATGAACTTGAAATTTTAACAAAAAGGATTAATTTTTTGGCTTGCGTGGCGATGAAGAATGGTAATAATTAGTAATGGGTTTCGTCGATAATTTGCTTGAATGATTAATTGCTTTTTATATAATACCGATGGCAATAACCGGCCTTCTACATTGTTAACAATAATTTCTTCTTCGAAGAGGATTTTCAGGAACGTGTCCGTATAATTGAGAGGATAGCGTAGTCTTCGGTTAATATATCTTCATTGTAGTTTGTCATCCGCTAAGTGACAAGCCCTCGACAATTCAAATATTTTGATTTCAATCAATCACCGGAACACCCTGTGAAACTTTCCGTTTTTTGCTTCCCCATTATTTTCGATGACAGTGACAGTAATCAATCAATTCTCTTCCGCTGGAGGCTGGGGAATATCCTACAAGTCTATACAAAATTTAAGACCGACGGCAATATTCTGTTTGAATAATGACAGGATATGGCCCGGAATCCATCCCATTTTCCTCGACAAAGTCGATGGGATGTTTGCATTGAATTTCATAATTAGGTACCCATCTTTGTGATTCAAATTAAAATAAAATCATCGGAGATAAAAAATATTTCAAATAAATTTAGGTTTTCCAAGGGATTTTAGGTCCAAATTGATTTAATGTCTGAACGCATCGTTTTTTTATTTATCCATTTGGGTTTCCGTAAAAATGATTTAAATATGCCCAGTAAACAAAACTTCACAACTACATATTAACCTTATTTTGCCAATACCAAATTCTATGTTTGAGACATATATGGGATTGTTTAAGATGTTGTGTATGTGTATGATTTTTTTATAACATAAAATCTAAATTCGAATTATTACTTAATATTTTTCTTATTTGGGGGCTAAAAATAAATGTTAGACTGTGAGTGTGTATGAACACTACCTCCTTCTTCCAAGAACCATAATAAGGTTGATCCGTATAGGAGGATAATATTAAATCTCAATTCCAGGAACCATATCCAACAAGGTGTTTGTAGAGCCAATGATTATAATAATAATGTATTTGCGGCTGTGTATATATGACAAGCTTATGTATTAAGTAAAGCGAAAATTTCCCTATCAATTTGGTACGGAGCGAAGATTATTCGAAATCAATTGCCTGTGTAGGATTCGGGGGAGGAAAATATTTTCTCTGAATAAATAGAAATGCTTTTCCAGGTTCTTCTTATCACAGAACCGCAGGCCGTAAAGCCTTTCAAATCAAAGGGGCAAAAAAGCTTAACATTTGAACCACACACCCTTCCATTTAATATTCTAATGAATTCCCAAATAATCTGGCCTGAAAATCCAATTCACCGAGGCATAGTGTGTCGGTGCCCGCGGGCGATTAATTTCAGCGGTGATTTATTGAAAAATCAAAAATTATACGGGAATTGTTGGTTTATACCGATTTCGAGGCCCGGCTAAAAGCGCTGATTGCGGCTTTGGCGTTTTTGTCGACGTTTCCAACGAAAATATTGCTTTTGAAATTATAACAAAGTTGCTCGAAAATAATTAACCGATTTCTTCGAAATATCAACGATATTCAAGCCTCGCCAGATTTATATTTTTGTGTTTATAAGCCGGGGTTGTATTACGTCTTTAAAAGTGGTTTTGTTTACAGAAACTGACCCGCGCAAGTATTGGCTAGCTTGAATAACAAAAAAGTGGTAATGTATACAATGTTAGAAATAATAAAATAAACAGCGAACAAACACAAAAATATATTATTAGAATTATATTAAAAACAAAGATTGTTTGAGTTTGTGTTTTTTAGACGTCTTTCAAATTTGAATATTTTTCTGGATTCATCAGCCTCTGAACATGAAAAGAGTTGAATTGTGGTAACATAATATCATTTTGCAATTCAATTAATTGCAATTAAACGTCACACTTGTCCATTGAGCAAGATTTTTGGACATTTTCTTTGTTCATATTCAACGGTGATAATATGAAGCTGCAAAATGAATTAAGCTTTTTGAAATCTGCGAATCTCTTTTCGAATCGATCTAATATTTTTTCCAATACAGCAACATATTATTCGTAATTATATAAATCTACATTTTCACCAATCTCATCTTTTAAATTATAAATATGGGTGAAATCCTTTTTTCGCAGTTTCGACATCCATAGTTTTAATTTCATCTTAAAAAAATTTACCGATGAAACCATGTCAATAATGGTTTTGGATTTTCATTGTAATTCCAAATTCATTTAATTTAATTTAGAAGTTAAATCTGTCAAAAAATGCTAATTTTAATAGCTATTCCTTATTTTGGATTTAATTTGACTTTTCATCCTTTCTCTCAATTAAAAATGTTCTCATTTCGGGTAATCGAACAAGAACAAGCCCTTTACTCAACCATCTTATTTCATTATGTATCAGCAATTCTTCGTAATATTTGTTTACTTTTTCTAAAAGCAACTATCGTACAAGAGTGCTCTTTTTGAATTAATGGAATGCGCTCGCAATATTGCGAGCATCCTCTCTTACGGGTTAATACCTTAAATTAGGAGATAAGTACGAATCAAGTCGAGCGATGAATCGACCATTTTTTTGGGGGTTAGGGGGGATCATTTTCCTACTATCTATGTCCTAGGTGTTAGGGTTGTTGAAAAAAAAAATTTTTGACATTTTGAAAAAAAAAACCAAAATTTCACCGTCATTACGTTTGATTTATTTATATGTGGTCGTTATAGCAAGAAATAGCTGTTTTTTGGGTTTTGAAATATATTTTTGATCAAAAAAATTATTATTTTATGCAATCGGTTTTAAAGAAAATACTTCTAAGCTTCCAAAGTCATAAAAAATGTACAAACAAATGAGAAATGTCAACTTCTAAATTCTTTGAAAAATAAATTAAAAACTATTTTGAACTTAGTTTAGAGTTAAAAAAAATCTAAATTATATTCTTTTCAATGATATGCTACTTTTGGCGATATTATTCTTTTGGCGGCCCTATTCCGTGGTTTATAAGGTCTCCTGATCTGACACCATAGGATTTATTTTTCTGGGTCTTATCCAGTGCCCTATTTAACAACTTTGGCACATAGGACATAGGACCTATGTGTGAAACGTTGCAAAAGGCCTCCCCTAACCCAAAAAAAAAAATGTCGGTTTATGTGTCAAACATCCTGTATATATCCTCAAACACAAGTGGTTGATATTAAATTAATGTTACAATATGTTAACGCCCAACTCTAAATGTATTGATTTCATATTTGGATATATATTTTCACCCAAAATACCAATATAGTTTATATGAAATAAACATATTTTAATGCTTACCCTTACCATGGTCAATTTACATTAAGACTGACTAGCGTCCTGTTGATTGTCATTTTCAGACATTTCGGTTGAAGAGATAATTGTAGAGATTTCCAATAAGTATTTAGAATCCCCAGCTAAGATAACTAGCAGTGCTTACTATCAAATGGCAGCTAGTTTAATTCAAACGGTTTCCTTGGAAGCGAGGAATTCCTATCCAGAATAATTTCGATTACAACCGAACGACCATTTAAAGCCTCACAAAGGATTCTTGTCAGCAACAAAAATTATTCCCGTTACACTTTACACATTAAACAGTCACGTTATTTGAATAATTTTCAACTTAAGCAATATTAATTTCGGAAATATTTCAATCCTTTAACGACATAAATTTGCCATAAAATATTCATTTTTTTATAAATTTTAAACGAACCTAATATTTCAGGCGAATATGTCGCTATTAACACGTCGGTACTATTTTGTAAAATCTGAAATTGGTTCACCGAAGCCATGGAGTGCAATATCCATTTCCCCATAGAATATACTAATCAACTTTTCCAGTCTGTGAGTCAAATGCGTCCGTATTCTAGGATATATATATTTATATATTATAATACGTCCATTGTACATTAAATTATATAATTTTTGGGATTTTTGCATTGGGAAATGTTACCGCATGAAAAAAATATCAATTCACTCTCCGCCTTACATAATATAATTAGTTTAAATAATAAATTGTGATTTTGTTCGATTTGAAATAAGGAAAATGTGTTTGAATCCCGTAATACCATATGTTTCTGTGATATTTCATGGGTATAAAAAAAGCAAGAGGACCCTTCTACTATGAACGCAATTTTCGAATTAAACGACTTGCCAGAAAGGGGGTTAGGTGAATACTAGATATTTTCGAGCCGACCTCACAAACGTATTAATTGCAAATAAAGGTCCACTTATTCGCTGTCAGCAAAGGCGTACAGTTGGTTTTGTCATGTGTTCGGCGGCCAAGCGGGAGAAAGGCGACATTTTTTTGGTGCCAGGATCATAATCCTGTCGGGTCGGCCATAACCAAAAATAAAGGGTGGCCAATAGTCATGCCCGGCGCAGGAAAATCGCGCCATCTACAGTACGTCTGGCGGGGGCGACATGTGTTTTTCATTGAATATTGCACTGCAACAGTGGGGTCGACTGTAAAAAGTCGATTTTAACAGTCCGAAAATATGAAATAATAAAAACGCCCCCGAATCACCCCCGGGCTCAATATTTTCATTTTATTCCGGCTGCAAATACTCCGACAAAATGCGAACCGATGTAGCCTTTTATGCGAGAATGAAATTAAATGGATTGTTTGTGCGTTTGAAGCGTATTTATTCCTGGAAATAATTATTCGGTTTTTTGATTAACGCTTCTTGGTTTCTTAACTGTGGCACCCTTCGATATTAGAAGCTCCTTTGATGTCAGGAAAAGGTTTATTTTGCTTTGAGATCAGGTCAAATAAGTATTGCAATTGGAAAACTTAGACAATAAAGTGTTTTGCTCTGAAAACATTTCATTTGAATTCATACATATAATAAAGTTTGCTTTCTAAATTACTTTATTTTTCGCTTCAAAGCTATGTTTTAAATATTTATAATGTTTTTTAATTCATCTAAATAAATTTAAAGATATCATCGTATATAAATACCAAATAGACGCTTTCAAAATATTAAAATTTTACCCACTTCACCAGCTAAGAGTATTAAATTATGAATAATCTAAGAGAATGGCTATTTATTGATCTAACAGATCACGTTAATCAAGGAGTAATGATAATATTGAGATCGTCAGCAGAATATCTAACAATTTCAACATTTTGATCTCTTTTTTTTATAGAATTTTTGTATGAATAACGAAGATCATTTTCACCTCAATGATTTCGCCAATAGGCAAAATACACATTTCTTGGTCGCTTTCAATCTAAACAGTACACACGAATGACTTAACACTCGCATAGAATCACACAAATGATATGCTGTTTCTGTAAGAAAAATAATTTAGCCGAGGAAAATAACGGTATGATAAATATTAATGTGATTTGATATCAAAAGGCAATTGTATACTTTTTAATACAGAATCTTGCAAAGAAAATGAAGACAGTTCACACCATCAAAGTCACAATGGAACTCTTATTATGAACATTTAATTAAATAAAACCAAATAATATTGAATAATTCAAATTAAATACGTTTTTGAATATCAAAAGATATGACAAAGTCCAATCAGTTCGCTAATTCTGGCCGTTTTTTGCCAATTGTATCCTTTAGGTTGTTTAGTTGGAAACAATATTTTATTGAATTGATCGTTTCACCTTGCTGAAGTAGCTCATAATAAACTAACCCCTTCCAGTCCCACCAAATGCATGACAAAACTTTTTTTTGATATAGGCCAGGTTTAGCCTCAGTTAAAGCTTCTGTACCCTTGATCCAAGACCGTTTATGTTGGATATTCTCATAGGTTATCCAAATTTCATCTCCAGTGACAAGTCTCTTCAAAAAAGGTTGGCTATTATGTCGTTAAAGAAGAAGATCGCATGTTGAAATACGCTGAAGTTTATTTTAATAAGTCAGTTCATGAGGAAGCCACACATCTGAACGATTGATGTAGCCAAATTTTGTCAGATGATTATGGACGAATGTTCGTGGAATCTCCAACTTGTTAGCTATTTCGCGAACAGTATATCGCGGATTTTCTTCAACCATGGACTATGATTAGATCTGTGTTCATTTGCGAAAGAAACTTATGGGACAACCTAATATAAGTTTTATGAGAACCGCGTTTATTTTAAACGAAGCTCAAATGTATGCAATTATGGTTTTTGATTAATCGCCCCATATCATAACATTTCCTCATATCTTTTATATTTAATCAATTCAAAGGCAATCAGTGTGTCAACATTTTATATAATGCCTTTATTTAAACAATGATATTAAAATTAGTATAATATTTTTCTGCATTTTTCAAAATTTAATGATCCACAACTGATACAATTCAAGTGTAATTCTTCCAAGAATACATTGTTGCCCATTTATATTCGTATCATCATTCATCTTAATCGCAGGCTTTCAATTTATATTATAGTATCTAAATCCGGATCCTAGATGAGGTCTTCGTAAGGGTTCTGGGCTAGAAATCGGTACCCCAAAGAAAGAGCATCCCTTACGTATTTGTACATGTGTTACCCGTTGTGACATGTTTGTCATGTGACGTTTAGTCCGAATGACATTTCAAGCAAAAAGGTGCTGTTTTGTAAGTATCACATTACTAATATCACTAATGGATGTGTCAAATCTCTCAAGTGACCATAACCAAGCTTACAAACACTAACATCTGCAAACAGAAGCTCTTATCTAGTTAGTGGGTTTAGTGATTCACCCCTGGCGCTCTTGAAGACGTCGCTGAATTGAGCCAAATTCGTTTGAAAATATTGTCACATTGCATGAGAAACTAATATTTTATCAATTTATGACAAGATCGTTTGATTTCCTTATTGCGTATAATATTGATTTGCTTATAAAAATAACTTGAAATTAATTTATATTAAAAATTAATCGATTTGATATAAGAGTCGTTTGCCTTTCTCTAATAATCCATTTACCTATCCCGTGAGCTATCTACAATAATGTTCCGGCTTAACGTCATTTGCATAATTTTCATAGGATGCGGAAAATTTCGATGCGGAAAACTTAGTTTATAGCCTCGAGAGAAACTTGATTTTATGTAAAATGAAAAAGCTATCAAATTTTTCTATCATCACTCCTTTCTGACAAAAATCAATTTAAAACACCCTCGCGCCCTGGTTTAATTTGTCTACCGTGATCTTGGGGTGTCTCAATGCTTGTATATGAGAACTAATTACGCAAGCTTGTGATGTAATTCAAAGATGATGGATGGAAAACATTTGTCTAATCCTTAAATTATAGCATCCGCCACACCTGAACGATGAGCTCAGAATATCACATGACAGAAGAAAGTAGAGAAGGGAACATTGCCAGGGTAACGCGTTTCCAAAGCGACGATCTCCATCGGCAAAGCAAAAAACAAATTTCCGAGGAAACCTTGCGAAAGTGCCAAAATCACATCCAAACAAAATACGTAACATGTATACAAAATCACAACTAATGCTACGATCAATGAAAACACACATGAATAACTCAAATTCTTATATGGATATATATTAATTATGTATTGAAATATTAATACTTCTATTAATTACGCTACTATTAAATTACTCAATTAATAGCTTAAACCTGAATGTATTTTCTATCGTTTGTGTGTCCACGGAGATCCTTAGGAATTTATTCTAAAAATTGATCATCAACCCCCTGGATGAAATACCTCGGTGTTTTAGAATTCACGCTGTTCCAATGAAAGTGTCTTCTTGTTAAAAAAAACAATCTTTAGATGTTTTATTTTTTCAAGCCACATTTTTTCTGCTTTTCTGTATGTTGCACTTTTGCATTTTATAGGCCTTTACCAAAAGTATCATTTTGAGTTTTGAACGAACTTTTGTTAATTGATGCATTGATTTAATAAGCAAGAAATTTTCGTTGAAAAACCAATTTAAAATGTTTCGTAACATATCTGTAAATATTCAATGTACGCATGGATCACATTAATGTTCAGTGGTATGGGATATTTGTCGATTTTGAATGAGGCCATGTGGCAAATTTACATGTTATTATGCACTTTCTCATGACTTCAACAAAAGGGTCATGAAAATATTTAAATTAAGTTGTAGTTTACCATGGCGAAAGTTTTCCCCTATGTGGAAACAGCATCCAACTATTATTACATGAAAACTTCCTGCAGCAAAATATTTATACATATTTGTATATTGGTAATAATATAAAGCACATATTATTATAGGGGTTGATTTTTTGATTGAACGGAAATAGGGGTGGGTTTTTTATATACAGAAAATTATTTAGTAGGATCATCATCAGCACCATTGATAATATCATTCTTTATTTCATCAAATTTGTTACGCGCAATTGTGTCGCTAAAATTAATCTGGTAAACAAAATTAAGTGAAACTCCACGGCAGATTTTTGCTCGGTAGGCAACCAAATAAATTATAAGACATTACAATTCTTTTGTACTAGCAGAAGCATTCGTCGTCCAGGGGGTGCGCAGCTTGGGCACCCCTTTGAATGTGTTTTCATTCTCAAGTGGTGAGCATTATTACGAAGTATATTTATTATGGAAATATTTTTTGTGGCAGGCTTTGACATCAAAACATCGCGAAAATTGCCGAAGAAAAAAGCGACCGGAGAAGAAAATAAAGCGAAACGTCTACAAAGCACCTTTTGAAAAATTGCTACATAATGTGAAAGAATGTGTCAAAATGTCGATACGTGTTTTCGTCTCGCATTTGACGGCTTCACAATTTACAACATTATTTTCATGTCGATTTTCGGTCATAATATATATTGTACTTATTTTTTTGCTTCCCACATCTCTGCCTCTATTAGATTTTCTAAATAAAATTCACTTACATATCGAAGCCTCCCGCTTTTGCCCCTTTTTAGGCTGCTTTACTATTTTGGACCGTTGTATTTGTTAGCCGGTTTGATGTGTTCCATGTTCAGACTTTTTAGCTGCCATTGACAGCAGTGGCATCAAATACTTTTTTGGTAAAAAAAATCTTGCAAAGCTGATAATATTATCTCACATACACAAATAGAATCTCAATTTATAACAAAGCGTTTATAACCAACGCAGATTTTGCAATAGATGAGGTTGAATCTTCATATGGCTTTTATTTCATAGACATTAATTAATGCCTACATTTTTTATCTCTAAAAGGCAATGAAAAATCCTAGCTATTTAACATGGTTGCTTAATATATATATTGAGTTATAAATACAATCACTAAGCCACGGAACTACATATAGGTACAAACTTTATCTAAATGAGAGGAGATAATGATTCATGGGAATTTGCATTTCATCGATAATTTATAGTTAATGCTAAACGTAAATGCTAAATTTCGCCCAAGTTTCATTTTGACATTAACGGTCAAATAATTATTATAAAAAAATAATTAAAAAATGATTTTTAGTTTAATATAAGTTTCGTGATCTAATGAAGTATTTCGTCCCACTTTATAAATAAAATCGAGTATTTACAATAGAATTCAATAAACTGTAGCGTGGGCGATTTACCATCCCCACGTAGTAGTGCTGTTAAAGCGATATCTTCTTCCCTTATTTTTTTTGGTGTCACTTCTGACACCAGTGTAACGTTGAAGCGGGGGCGCTCTCAGATGCAGAATCCCCGGGCGGCTCCCTGCCCCCACGCGCTTGTCGGGATGGACACACTAGCGTACGGCTCCGTTCTTCTATCGGGCCGTGATGTTGCTGGATGAATGGATGGGAATAGACGGGCATTGAATAGAAATACTCTCTTCTCTAAATAACTATTTATTCTACACGAGAAAGAGAGAGAGAGGCCAACTGACGACTCTCCCGACTACCGCCTCCCGCGCGTCACTACCCAACCGGTATCGTTGCACGCGCAAGAAGTGATCGGTCGGTATGTAATTGCAATGTCTCCGCAGGGCCATAAGATATGGCGCTTTTAAAATAACATATTGCACCTGAAGAGAGATAGAAGATATTGCTTCTATCGTCTTATTATTCGCTTGTTCTTTTATGCCAAGACAAAAAATATAATAATTTTAGACATTTTATTTTAGGTATACTGAATAGTACGAGATATATCCCGAAAGTAAGTGTACTGTAACAATAACGAGATGTGGTTTTGTTTTTTAAGGGTTGGTCATAATAAGTGGTAGAAAAGGATTTCCTGACAAAGAAAGCATAGCAGGAATACGGTAGTACGTAAATTCACGTTGTAATGTCCAGTTCTGTGAAAGATGTCGGTAAGAAATCGTACCAAGCGCGAGCGGGTCGAAATTTTTGCGCGACTTGAACTGGAAGGTAAGGACTTTTGTGTTCTATTGTGACTGGAGATAAAAAGTGGGTGGTTCATTATACGTCTAAGCTAAAAAGAATGTCGTCACAGTGGTGTCACATCCATTCTCAATCTGTCAAAAAATTCATCAACGCATAACGATATTGTGAGACCCTAAAAAAATTCAAAAGAAAAGGAGGGGTATGCTGAAGAGATGAGTGCGTTTGTTGAACGACAACGCCCGTCTTCAGAAAGCCTTCACCAAGTCACCAAGGCGCTTTTGGACTTATTTAGTTGGGACTTGGCGGCTTCAGATTATCATTTTTTACCTTCTCTGAAAGAACACATGAGTGAAATTAAAATTTCAAGCGACGAGCAGGTTCAGAAAGAGGTTCTCAAGTGGGGGAAGGAGCTGGTGGGAGAGTTCTTCGGGGAGGGCATAAAGATGCTTGTGCCATGGCTCATCAGATGCATTGAACGGGATGGCGATAATGTTGAACAATAGTTAACCTGTGTATCAACAATATCCTTTATTTTTTTTAAACACATTTTTTCTAAAAAAAAAAAATTGGTACACTTTCTTTCGGGATACCCTTTTTTTATTTCCAAACAAATCAATGAAATCAAAAGTTTCTGAATTAAAATGTTGATAACATTATAACATTATTAAGTATTTTTTTTTTACATATTTTTAATATAATATGCTATTGTACATCTGCATTTGTGTCTGCGTACGTAATAAGACACGTGATATCCTTAATTTTTTTAGCTTATCTTGTTGAAATAATCTTATCCTACCTGTGCAAATGATCATTTGCAGCAATCTTCAACAGAGCAATGTCAATTTCTCAATTCCTTTTAGCGTGAGCTCTACAGGATAATATTTCGAATTTTATTTAAAAGCGATATTCCAACATAATTTTCATCAAAAATCGTACTCAATATTGACGTTCCGGCTTATTTTACCAGTTTTTGGAGCGACAAATTGTTGTAAGTCTCCGATAAACGTTGAAAGCAACCTTTATATACTCTGATCGCTGAAAAATTAAGCTAAATACATAAAAATCCGAAGCTATGTTGTGCTTTTTGAATTATAGTCATCATAAAATTGATCCATCAGTCGTCGGGTTCAGCTCCATCGAGTTGAAGCTCCAAGTAAAATACTTGGGAGTGGTATTGAACAGAAGGTGAGGTGGCAGCGATCGAGGCACTGCACTAATTTATTTGTCGATGCAGTGCTCTTCTATAAAACATTGATTCGTTCAACATTCTAAAACTCCGATTCCATGTGGAGCAACATATGAAACCTCAAGATTTACAAACTCCAAGTCGTTCAAAATAATTTTGTGAAAATTGCATTCAAAACTTCCATTAGTAAATTAATACTTTTACATGTTAACATACAGTTTATAAATAAAACGAGTAGTTTGTGTATAAATCGTATGTTACATAAAGTTGTGAGTTTACAACGTATTAAATGACATTTTTAATTGCGTTAATTAATTAAAAAATTTACTTTGCATTTGTAATTTAGATAAGAATAGTAAACTAGAGTTATTAAGCTGTATTTGTATCCAAATATGTATACAATTAATACTTTTTTTAAAATAATATATGCTTATTAATAGTAATATCATATTGGGTTTATATTTCGTACAAAATATAAATGTATCAGATGAATACATCCCTAGAGTTGATTTGCTTTGATAATATTTAACAATATTAGTCCCATTTCCCGTTTTCCCCATCGAAGTCCCCCTTCAAGCTTCATGATCAAGCCCATCAAATCAAACGGAATGGTGGCTCATAAGTGCAATATGTAGATTCCATAGTCCCGCATATTGAGCTCTAATCTACTTCAGCATAATTCGTATGCATTCTGTTATTTGTCTTCTCAATTTGAATACATATCTTCATGCAGGTGTGGCTGTGCAGGTCATCGATCAGCAGCAACGCCGATGCACTATCTCCATCCTGTCAATATCTGCACGATATAGACTTGGCACCATCTGCTTCAGAGCCGAGCCTATCCTCGTCGACTTGTGAATGAAGAGCTTCCTGTAAACATGTTTACTTCGCAGTTTGAGAAATGTAATCTGGCGTGAAATGCAGGTGAATCGCATCTGAATAGAGCTCCTATTAATTACTGACTTCCTCTTCATATACCTTAATTAGAAGAAGAATAAAACTACCGTATGGTTTCAGTTAACGATCGCTTGAAAATGGATGACCTGTATATATATAGAAAAAATTTCAAAGATATATTCATATTTTGATGATAGTTATAATGTGTGATTAAATAATGGAAACAAAACCTGTGTGTTTAGTAAAAGGATACGAACAAATTTGGATCTTATGTTATTTGCCAAATTTTATATGTCCGTATATAACGCTTTATTTATTTTTTTAAATAATATAATTTTTTTAAGTCATTTTAGAAGTACGTCCAAGCGCTGATGAATGTTTGATGAACTTAGAAAAATATTAACATATCATTATTCACGATTTGCGTCGATTTGTAGCCGAAGCAGTTCCATTTTAAAATAGTTTTCCAGGGTATCACGCGAGGCAGCTGGCGCTGTATGGATAAATACGGGAACGTTGTCAGCAAGAGACAAATTGATATGTCACCGTGTGTATTGTCCCCGCGGCGCCCGCGCTGGGGGCCGCTTGGGGTCCATGGGGGTCCACGGGAGCCCCCACCGCCGCGCCATTGTTAACATTCCATCAAATACGCGGCGACGTCTGATGGATTTTCTTCATTATGTAATATTGGAAGAGGCGCTTTTCCTCGACAGGCTCGACCTTCGCCCTCCCTTTACGCACCCCCCGGCTGTAACAAGCGATAAAATTACATACACATCATCCATTACGAAGGGTTCAATTTTCGCTCGAGAGGGCCGATCTTGAAGATGAGTTTAAGCCGACAATCACTCTACTAATAGATAGGGAGCACTTGTCAATTCGCGGATTTTTTTACGCATCGTTATCGTCCTTGTTTAGATCGTCTTCTTCATAACGAACTATTCGGGCTTTATTTGACACACAAGCATATATGAGGTCAATCTGTATTAGCATTGATTTAAGTTATTATTCTATTATCAATTTATGACATAAAAATACTGAATAGAAATGTTCAATAGTACTTAATACATCAAACAAAATTTTACTACCAATCAACAAATAAGAGCTTGCTACAAGACTATCGACTAAAGTAACCCAAAAAAATACAGATATGTTTAGATATTCCTATTATTTTATGACAATCATATTCGAGTAAAACATATTAAATATGAAAAAAGCAACCTTAAGGACGTTCCAAGAACGGGAATACCTTTATAATTGGATGCTGTATAAGAATTTGTTAATTGAACTTGGTTATCAATGGTCAGTAGATCAGGAAACCTTTATAGGTTAATTAATAATGAAGTCCAAATATACAAATATTGAATCCCAAAAAATAATCAATGGTACAAATTATTTTGAGTTATTAAAACCAGGCAAAATGATTGTTACTGATATTTATTATAAAAAAAATAAGCTTTACTTTACTAGAAAAGGGCTATTTTTATTTTTTATTTATTTGTGAATATTAATGCAAATTTGATTTAAATAACAGGCCAGTTTCTAGATATTAAGATGTAGTTTATGGTTCAAATATTTGAAGATCTATTTATTTGCCAATTTTTTTAATGAGAATTTACGTCAAATTAAAAATGATATTTGGAGAATCCAAATTTTAAATTTCTTTGTGGACTTGCACAAAGTCTTTATTGCCTTTTCATAAGAAGAAGAAAAACGTCAAGCGAAATCTATTTTTCCATTCGGATTGATCAAATTTTTCATTCGACCTCAGCTCCTTCCGTTTCCTTTTACTCAATCGCGTTATCCGGGCGGGGAAGATAAAAGGTTTTCGCGGTTTTTCCTCGTTTTTATTTGTTCTTGTCATTGTTTTTCTTTGAGCTAATACGCCACATATTTATTTACGTTCGCGTTCAATATAAATAATGAAATTCTATAAGCCGCAGGATTAGAGGTCCTTTATTTATTATTAGGGGGGGAGACAGACAGACGGTCGTTATGTGGGGGGCGCTGTTGAATATATTTTCACGGGACGCTATATCGACGGCCCTTTCGGATCGTTTGTACGACATATGCACATTTATGAATCCAATGCATGGAAACCACAGTTTTATTCGAGGGGCGTTTGCAGACTTCTTTTTGGACAAAAAAATAAATAAATGGACAATGGTACTAAAGGGACATTGGTTGTGATATTTTATGATATATTCAATTAAATTAATTGAATAACAGCAGATTGGGGTCGTGCTGTGGGGATGATCTAACAATATGATACTCTCGGATCTTTTCATATATATTTCATTGAATAATATTATGTATTTAAATATATCATACCCTCACTATAATAGCCAACAATTCATCAAGGATTGCAAATATTATTAATGACATCATTTATGTAGGTTTTAAGAGCTTGATTACTGATGAGATCTTGAGCTACGAGATCGTTGAAAAACTCGCAGAAAGAATACATCCTCTCGCAGCTAAGACTTTCGATTGACTCTTTCTTTTTATCTATACATCCGTATTCGACAATTAACAGTGGTTTCGCGTTTGAGTGCTTTTATACTTCAGATTACAGAAGAAAGCTCATCAGTTATTATCAATAAAGTATGCATTTTACAAAATGAACACAATAAAATGAGTTTGGTTTATAATTTCTACCCTATTTATTGTATTAATATTAACCGGCAATTGTATTCTTTGATTGGAAATTGCATATGTCTTTAGATTTCAGAAGAGGTTTTTAATATTAATTCTTAATATGTAATAATAAAAAATACCTAAATTTGATGAAGTTTTTATACAGAAATACAGTGACAGTGGCCTCCCGCATTGATCGCAACAAACTACATGAAGCTCCAGAATAAAACTTCGAAAAAAAGGGGTGTTAGTGTTAAGCTGCAGTTGTGCATCCGAGCTTTTTTGACAAATGCATCCGTCACTGTGTGTCGAGGAAAATTTTCATTTTCCTGCATTTGACGTGTACAGTGGCGGATTTTGCCCGGAGTCATTTCGTACAAATCAATTCGACGAAAGCGTAAAAAGGGGACTTGGGGAATTAAAAAAACACGTGGCCCGTCACGTCCGCAGAGTGTGTCCACAAAAGCGGCCGTTTGTAGTGCATTCGGTAATGGCACTCGTCTGCAGATTTATTTGTCGACGCTGGTGCATTCAAACCGGAATGCATTCGCTTCTTCGACAGGACAGCCTCTCTATAAATACAAACACAAATAAGCAATTCGAAAGTTTCTTGTGTACACAGAAAAAACGAAAAGTCCCTCGAATGGTACATGGCGACTGGATTATCGGTCAATGGTTCAATATTCCCTTTTTTTCGATTGAATTAAGACAATATTAATTTTTAAAAAAGAAATATTTTATAAACTCTATTAATGATCTATCATTTTCATAAAAAAAATGCATAACGTTATCAAACATGTTAGAGTGATACATACAAAAATGTCACGCTAATCGATAATTCATAATCCAAAATTTTTGATTCAAAAACTCAAAAAATGTAAAATATTTTCATTATATATCTAAAAAACATATTTATTCAAACAACGATGAAATTGGTAAAAAATTCGACTATTTGAATATTTTATATGGTGATTCAAATATAAACCGGAATTTTTCTGTCGAAATTTATTAGTAATCAGAATTTTATTTACATTTCAAAAACACATATTTTAAAAATAAAAGTGGATTGAATGTTTCTACTTTTAAGCTTATATAAATAATTTCAATGAACTTGGCACTTTTTTACAATTCTTTGTTGCTATTTCGATTGGCAAAAGAACATCGAGCAATTTTTAAAAAATATATATTTCTTCATCAGTAATAATTTCCGATTTTAAATCCTTTAATGATTTGTTGACAGATTTAGAGAGTAAAAGAAATATTTTTACCATCATGCTTGTTGAGATCCCGTTTTCCCCGAAAAACCCGTTTTCTAATGTTTTAACTTAAGGCGTCTTCTCACTTTACAAATTTAAAAAAAACGATTTTTATTTTTTTTTAAATTTTGAAAGTACATATTTTCAAAAATGTTATATCGAAATTTCATAAAGATCGGACGAGTCTAACTACATTTTTGGGCGACCGTTAGGTGACTACCTGAGAGCACCCAGCTGCATACGTATTGTTCAGACTCATGGTGCAAGTGCAAGAAAGTGGAGAAAAACAATCAGATAGAAATTTTTAAACATTCTTCTGCTCTAGCTGAGGATGTTCACGAGGTTTTGAAACCAATTTATAAAGATCTTCGGAAGAAATACCCAAAATAACAACGAGTGTTTCAACAGCTGTGTCTGGACAATTTTTCTGCAACCAAAACTTTAAACGCGTTTATCTCAAAACAAGGTTTTTCGGTGGCTTGTTGATGAAATTTCAGAAACTATTCGGCCGATTGTCATGAAATTTGAATGACATATTCTTCATAGTTATGGCTATAGCGCATATCATCAGATTTTTGAAATTTTGATTTTAAGTAATTTTTTTTTACAAAAAACTGCAAAAAAACGCCTTTTTTTTTTAACTTTTTCGAAAAACGTGAGCCATTTTGTTATTTTCGCGAATATCAAAAATTTGATGATATGCGCTATAGCTACTGATATACTGAATCTAAAACTGTTTTATTTTTTTGTTTCAAATGACCCATCTCGGAGATACCATCAACAAGCCACGAGCATAACATTTCTACACGGGTTTTTCGATGCTACTGTTTTACTATAATAATTGTTCAAAAATATAAAAATATTTTTTTTCATGTACTTAAAAGATGTGTTTATTACATTAGATCCATTTTATCCCATATTTTTAAGCGAAAATCCTCGAAAAAAAATCCCGAAAATTGCCTATTTTTGAGGCGCCTAAAGTGAGAAGACGCCTTAATTAAAATTATATAAACATGACTCGCGTAAATCTTAAAAACTCCAATATATATACGTTATTTAATTAAGTTGGGCAGGGTCAGCTATACGTAGCTAATTGTCAACAGGATTAAAATATATTTTAAAATAATGTTGATTTTTCTATAATATTTTTTTTCATTTTTATATCATATAAGTGATAACTGCAAATATTTTTTTCATGCAGCTTTTCGAACTAAAGTTCATATTTTTAACATTTAATAATTGCAAAAAGCTTTCAGTTTTCTCCCATCTTGAAACGAAATTGTTAGTTGGAAACTTTCTTAGTATATGAGATCTAAAACATACCCATCTAAAGTCACATCTTGAATGCTTCCAGAATGCAACCCACTTATGATTATTTAAAATCGCTTTTAGCAATTTCAATACGTGCTTTGATTTCTTATCAGATTAATTACAAAACACGTGTTTGGATGCTTCAGTTGATACGACCGATCTTCATTCATTTTTCTCTAAAATAGCATATGTTATGGGTATTATCTATGTTAAAAAATAATTTAAAAAATAAGATTAGATGGATTTTTTATTAATTATTTTTAACATTTTGAAAAAATTCCCAAATCGTCGTTTTTAAACAACATCCTTGAACGGTTTGTATGATATGTAGCATATCATTAGAAAGGGTATAATCTAGATTTTTTTTAACTAAACTAAGTTCAAAATAATTAGATATATCTCATTCGTTAGAGACTACTAATTTATTACGATTAAAATGTTACAACGATGAAATTTTGAATATTTTTTCAAAGTGTTGAAAAATAAATCGATTTCGACAACCCTGACAATTAGGACATGCAGCCTATGTATGAAATGTAGCAAAAAACCTCCCTAATCCCTAAAAAATAATTGTGAGTCTATGTGCAAAACACCTTGTATAGGTTTATATAAATATGAATAAATTTATTTTTCAAAAAGTTCTTCATAAAGAATATCCAAAAATAGTTTCAAATTAATTCATGATTAAGAAAATCTCAACCCTGTTTCATTTTTATTTTTATGAGTCTTAATTAAAATAACGCGAAGAAGCCTTTTGGTCCATCAGCATTCACGGCCGCTTTTCCGGAAAATTCTCCTTGCCAAAGGCATAATTTTCGTATATAGTGGGGAGCTGTATGAGGGTCGCGGTCGTATTATCTTACAAGAATTTATTGTTATGTCGGTGGTGGTCTACCTAGTAAACACGACCGTTTTTCATATGATGCACTCGCATGCATTATGAATGTGATATGCGTTGTTTGAGAACCATAGGGAAAACGGAGGCGGTAAAGAAAAGCTCTATAAACAGAGCGCAGGCACGAACTTTGCATATACTCAACTTTATTTTCACGTCTTTATAAAAAAATATGACTTCGAAGATGGATGTACTTTCATATGGAGGTTTTTTACGATACTGAGTTGATAATGTACCCAAAATAATGAAATTTTCTTTCATCAGATTCGGTTAATAAGCTAATAAATATATTATTTTGTAATTATCAATATCTTTCTCAGTCATAGCAAAAAAATTAAAAAGTTACTAATTCACAAATCTAAAATTTCACCCTTAGACATATCACAATGTTAACTCTTGTGGATGATGGTGCCATCTTATGGATGTTGTGCAAGTGAAGGATGTGAAATATTACATGGTTAGTCGTAAATGCAAATGAGTATGGTCATACTATTAAAATTTCATGCCAATAAACTTGGAAAATTCCACTTAAACACTAGCTTTACCGCATCTTAAATTATTTATAATCAGCCAGAGGACTATGCAGCACTCCATAATAGTATCTATGAAACCTTGCAATAATATAGCAGAATATTAAATTGTCTAATAATAATGTTTAGTCCTTATGTATTTTTAGCCAGACATAAATAGCAGGAGCAAAGTATACCCGGACCGATGCATTATTGGATGTTAGCCAAATAGTTTAGGTGCGCGCTTTACGAAATTGCCGGGGGTAGTGCGGCGCTCTCCAGCATGGGGAGACTTTACTCACCGCGAAACGTATTTCCTCATACATATTTATTGAATCCGCAAAGGAATGAAAGGGAATACTTTCACTGCTGCTTAACGAAATCGATGGGATTTTTGTGGGATGAGCCACGGGATTCGTGGGTATGTTCATTGAACTGAAGAAAGTATGTGAGCTCGCACGTACGGAGGGCGCGCATTGCAAGGCCTTGTTGGCAAATTGTTTAAGCAGACATTTTAATCCTGTAATTTTCTAACAAAATTAAAGCATAGCTCGAAAAGAAATCAATATAAGAATATCTCAGTCAAAAAATATGTCAGGACGCCTTCCGAGTAGTCGTCGATAATTTAGTTAAAGCGAATCTACTAGCTAAAATTTATGCAACTAATCACCGGGTTTCCCAGCACTTAAACAATAAAATCACAAAACAAGACGGTAGCGAAATCTTTAAAATGATTTTTCAAAAATACTTCTAGTTTCCATTCTAACATTAAAATAATCACTCCTTTAGAAACTTCCTATGCCATTAGTAGAGATACGTGATTATCGCGTTTTGCGATAAATGCGAAATTGTTGCGAAATTGTTAAAATATGCGAATAGATGCGAAATTTTATTAAAACTGATAAATATTTTTTCCAAATATCGTTTATCTTAAAAAATAACTAAGATAATCTTCCCAGACTCTATGCTCAACTCTTGTCCTTGGTCTATGATGCCATACACTTAGGTTGCGTGGTTGTGAGGTTAACGCACGTATCGTAATCATTCATAACATTGTTTAAATATACTACTTGGTGAGTTTTTTTTCACAATTAAAATAATGTCACGTTTTAAAAATTATCCTGACTCAAGAGTATGGGTCGAGTAAATGTCGGTATTAACACTTTGACGTACACAGCCGTCGAATCCCGTCATGCATCAGCAGATAATACTTGCTTTTTACGCCAGATAAGTCAATGCATACTGTCTTCGTGGACACTTCAAACTGAAAACAAACGTAAGCGGCTCAAAAACTCTCAAACTTCTCAGAGAATTGAAATGAGGTAGATAACGCTACTGTCAACAATAAATGTCATTGATTCAAAACAATAATAATTTTGTGTTATAGCGATGGTTTAACTCCAATTTTACGTTCATAAATTACGAAAATCGTGATTACAGACGTGTGCGTCAATCAGTTAAAGAGAGAGCTACAGCTTACAAGGCAGATGGATTTTATATAAATGATAAAAATATTTTAATGTGCAGGCATTGCAATTGTCAGTTAGATTGTAAAAAGAAAGACAATTGGTAAGAAAGGACAAATGGCCCATTAGAAAGATTTAAAATAAAAAATCCACAGGATTCGACGAAATTGATAACATAATCATTAAAAGCTTCCCATGTAAAGTAATTATTCTACTTCACAGAAGTTTGCAATGCTTGTCTGCAAATCGGTTATTATCCCACGTCATGGAAATTTGCAAAGGTAATTCTAATTTCAAAACCATGCGAAAATAAAAATAGTCTAACGAGCCAGAGTCCGATCAGTTAGCTATCCACACTCAATAAACTATTTGAAAAATTTATTCTCAATCGTCTAGATGAATTTGGACAGTCATTAATGAACATCGAAAAATCTGGTTTTCGACGAAGACATTTGACGGTTCTCCAATTGACGAGGATCACTGAACACGTGTAGAAAAACTATAATGCGAAGAAAAATACTAGACTGAGGAAGGACTCCTCCATAAAATGATTCTTCTTCATTTTCCTCCTTAAATATAATAATAGAAATAATCCAGTCCTACCTCAGCGATAGAAAAATCTCTGTGGTAGTCAAGCTGTAACGAACATTAAAAACTGCCCTAAAGTTCTTTGATAAACGGCAACTGAAGATCAATGGAAATAAAACTGAATCAATCATATTTTCTGTCAAAAGAAACTGATCTCCTCCCTTCACAATTTATGCTGCGCTCCTCCAGGGTTACCTCCTCAAGTTCAGTTAAATATCTCGGAGTAATTCTAGACTCTCGACTAAAATGTAGAGCGCACCTTTCCTCGGTCAAGATGCGAGGAATAGGCGCTCTTAACACAATATTCCGTCGAAAGAGTGCACTTTCATGCACCAATAAACTTTTGCTCTATAAAAGTCTGATTCGTCAGATGTTGGCTTACGATGCACCAATCTGGAGCAACGCTGCAAAGACCAATCTCACACAGCTTCAAGAAAAATAGTTCAAAACAATGCAAATAAAATTGCTAACAACACACTTCCATACACTAATCTAAAAAGACTTCATCGAAATATCAAACTTCTCCCTGTTGACGACGTATGTTTAAACCTAACCAAAATTATGATAAAGATATGATGTCTATAACTTAAAGTTAAGATATTATTTTTTCGAAAATACATGATGTTGAGCACATGGACCAATGATCTTTTTCTACGTTTCATACATTCACTCTTTTTTTTGCAAAAAATTAGGCAAAGAAATCCATTGGGATCAGGTCTAAAGACCGTGCTAGTCACGGAATATGGTACGTTCCTAAACAATGAAATCCAGTGGTGTCAGGTCTGGAGACCGTGTGAGCCACGGAATAGGGCCGCCAAAAATATTAATTTACACAATAGAAGTGCCCACAAAATATATCCTAATTGAAATGATAAGCGCCGCCTTTGCAAAAATGAGCAAACATACTATTTCAGACAATTACAATTGAAATAAGGTAAAATTAGTCGAGCATACAAAGCAAAGGTTGCCAATTTGAACAAATATTGTAAATAAATTCAATAAAAAAAATCTTAAGCATAATAAGTATTTTCTTATCCCCGATCTTACCAAACTGGTACCTCTTCAAGTTGAATAACTTATTGAATTAATTGTATGACATGTAGCATATCGTAGGAAAGTTCAAAATAGTTGTTAGTTTTTTGTTTAAGGAATTTAGAAGTGTTGACATTTCTCATTAGTTTGGACATTTTATGTGAGTTTGGATTTTTTTTTAAACCAATTTTATAAAATAATGATTTAATTAGAGTAAAAAATATACTTATAAATACAAAAACAGTTATTTCATGCTATTACAAGCCACAGATTAAATGTTTAAAAAATATTTAATATGTGTGAAACATAGCAAAATACCTCTCTAATCCCAAAAAAAAATTGTCGGTCCACGTGCAAAACACCCTGTATATTGTCTTCTCTCAAAGGTGTTTTTCTGTTATGTAACATTTTGATGTGCATATTCTGTCAAATTTAATAACACCCATATAATATTCAAAACGCTTCGAGTTGAACCCAAGTTATGCGTTCGTCACCATAACCATCGAAGGACAATGGCCTAATATTGCATGTATTTCAAAGGTGGGTCTTTATTGACCCTTAAAATCCCCATATTAATAAACCCAACCCGTGATACATCATTATAATTTATGTAGCGTATGAATAATTCACTTATGGCCTATTTCATCGATGTCAATTGTCAAACAAGACGATTTCTCATTTTGAGAAATCATTCATTTGGATGTAATTGAATTTAAACGCTTTATTTCGTTTTAAAAAAAATGTAATTGGTGGAATATTTTCTCCTGTTTAAATAATATAATTTATGAATAAAAAATTTCATCATTTATTTTGTTAGATTTTTTAAAATTATAGTGTAAGTTGTTTCAATGGAAGTTGGAGATGAGGAATTAAAACTATATTTGTATACATCACTAGGCCATTTATACCAACTGGTTTTCACAATATCCATAGACACTATAACAATTCCACGGTCATTACCATGCATACGCTCGTGTACTCACTACATTAAGCTTAATAGTCGAAAGCGTCCAATGAACAAAAATTATTAAGTTGCATAAGCTTGCTCTCATTTGGTTGACTTAATCATGCGAATGGAGCTTTTAAAAATAACTATCCTTTAGTGAAAGCACAAACACACTGCATAAAATCTAAGTGTGTAAATAAAATAAGAATGTACAAAATCCATTGTGGCTGTATAGAAACTAACGCCATTATTTTGAGCAGGATACTGCATCAAATGGCGAGCTTGTCATTTCGAAAGAAACCAAGGTGCTGTTTGAAGGATTTTAAGTACCCATTTAAATGCACCTAAGAGGCATTAAGCGATTAGACAAATGTACGAGAAATTCCAATAAAAGCAACGTTTATTTGCCTTTTGCGGAAAATTCTCGCCTCGTCCTTACAAATAGCCTGAAAAGAAATTAATGAAATAGCCCGTTAAGATATATTACTGACATAGCCACGATTTTTTTTCCGTTTGAATTTCTCCCCAAATCCACTGTTTTCACAAGTCTTCCCCCAATCCTGACACATTATCCACTGGCTGGGTCGTTATTCGTATAATTTCAATTAGAAGACAATACGCCGACTGCAAAAATATCCTCTATCAATGAGCGAAGGGAGAAATGATAATATATATATATCGAATGGAATAACAAGCATTAAAAATATTGGCTATGAAAACGTCCCACTACCCTAAAATTCAATTAACGGATTTTCTTATTGCAGAGTATGAAGCAATATCAAAATAAAATTTTTCGTCCCTTAATAACCAAATAAAATTCCTTTAATATCGTGCTTTGTGCCGACGAAATGCATAAAGGGTGAAATTAAATTTTTGCCATTGAAATTCCGCCCCCCGAAAAACGGTATTTTGCTTAGATTTTTCCACTGTCATAAGACATTAATGGAAAGCGAGAACAAAGTGGAAAACAAGGGTTCGCTATATTTTATGGGAAAACTCTTCAAAGAGAAACAAAAAAACCACCACACCCTTATCAAGGGCTCTCCCCGAAGCCAATTTGCCTATCAATATGTGTACATAGGGTCGTTTCAAGTTGCGGGTTGTTACTGTATTTTGGCAGTGGACAATAAAATACACACAGGGTGCTTTGTTTGCGCGGTTAATTTATTACTTTTTTGGCCGATGAAAATGCATTTTTTCGTATCTCTTCAGTATTCTGAAATATTTAAATTTTACGATTATTACTTTTGAGAGCTTTCTGCGTAAAGAGCGATGTAAAATTAAGGGGATATTCCTTTATACATCAAATGATCCTTTATGCATCCCCTTTGAATATTTTTATGTTTCAGCAAACAAATTGGTGTAATTTACCATTTAAACAACTCTGTTTTTAGCCACAAAGAATACATAAGTCAAATTTCAAAATTAATATTATGACGGTGTTACTTATATTGCCTACTTAGGCTTATTGTTGAAGATCTCTTTAAAATGGTATTTAGTATGATAAGGAAATTATCTTTGTTAGTGTTAATAAAAGAACAAAGTTAGTAATTTATCAACAATTATCTTTAATATGAAATGTTTTTATCAGTCTGGCTTCAGTAACGAGATAAAACAAATTGTCCCAGCAGAACGGTGCCGGAACTACAAAAACTGGCCGCTGATTCAAAAGAACTCGAGTTAAGAGTTTCGCCTAATGACTCCAGCCGGGAGGCAGGGGAGGGCCGCGGAAAAATAAAAAGCCTTAGCCGGGATAAAAACTCCGCGAAGCCTTTCCAGAATGTCTGCAAAATTCTTCTAAAGCAGAACGAGGGCGGGTCCCCATCTCTGAAGATAGCAAAAAGTCGCCATGTTCCACGATTACAACGCTGGCGATAGTTGTAGTCAATCAATCCACGGGAGTGATTGGACAAACCGAATTCAAATAAAAACGCCATAAATAAAATAAATGATCATTTATAATAAAGTTCTATTCCCAATTGATCTATAATTCCTTAATTTTTTTAATATATCAAGCATCAGAAAATATTTAATGACCATCTTCAGAATTTGTATTGTATTATATTAGTATAGTAGACAATGCAAATGAATTGTTATTTATTTAACCTTGATTGAAAATGATAATTGCTAATTGTTACATACACGAGGCAATATAGGAATTACAAATCTACATATAAATATTTGGCATCAAATTTTTACCATTCATTTCAATGTATTATTGTTTTGTAACATTAAAAAAAATGGTAAACATGTACTTATTCTAATCAAAAGTTGCTAAAGTGCATAAGACTAGGATTCGTACTATTCAAATCTAAATTGGAGAACAAAAATAACACAGAATCAACCAAATTGGTAGATCGTACGAATTGACAATTGAGACTAAATTAGTTAATAAAGAGATAATTAATGAAGTCGGGCAGGTTTTTTTTGAGTGAATATTTTGCAGCAAAAATGAAAATATAATTTTAAAATGACTATATTAGGTTGATGCATAAGAAACGTCGATTATGAATAATTATTCTTAACCAACTGTATTAATATTTGTGCATAATATTGCCTTTGTATAATATAGAGGAGGGTTTCTTCCAACCTTTTTTTTAGTCTGTTGTTAGCGCTCGAGCTATACAGAACCCTTGTGAATTTTTAAAATGTCGGATAAAAGAGTGCAAATTTGATATTGTTTACTTTTTGAATTTAATAAAGGCGATTATAAAACAGTAGTAACCAAAAACATGCATCATGGATAAACTCCAGAAACTTTTGGAGCGGGTCAAAGCTGTGCAGAAGACGTACCATAAACGAGGTAATACACTCAACCCTTATGTACGGAGCTCCGATATGGCATGAGTCGCTCAGACACGAAGAAGCGGTGCTCGTGATTGCTGGAATACCCCCGCTTGACCTCCAGAAAAATAAGAGGGCCTTGGACTACGAAGATTCTAAAAATCACAACGAACATGGCCAGAAACTGAGGGAAGCCTGGCAACGGAGATGGGATCAGTCCAGCAAGGAAAGATGGATCCACCGGCTTATCCCGGTCATAAGTCGGTGGAGAGATCGGAAACACGGTGAACCCTTGACAGTTGCTCACTGGCCACGGATGCTTCGGTGCTTACCTGAAGCGGATTGGCAAAGAACCATCCGCAACGTGCCACCACTGCTAAGCGAAGATCGATGACGCAGAGCACACCATCAGTGGCTGTGAAGCTTGGGCACCCAGAGAAAACTGCTGAAACAAGCACTCGGGGTAGCTGAGCTCAACGTCGACAATATGGTCCACAGCATAATGGGAAGCAAGAAGAACTGGGTACCTTTGGCGCGATTACATTGAAGAAGTTCTGAGTGTCAAAAAGGGGAGTGAAAGAGAGAGGTGCAGAGCGACTTACCAACACTATATAAGGGCCAATTACCCAAGACCAGACTACCTGTCCTCCTGAAGCAATGTGGATAACAATACCAGGGGGACAGGGAAGGACAATGGACACTACCCTGGGTTCTAATCCAGGGTGTCTTATGCAAGATTCCCCTCCCACAGGAAAAAAATATATAAATTAAAGGAGTTCAATGGGGATGTTTAAAAGCATCCACTTTATTCTCTTAACTTAGCCCTTTCTGATTTTCACTATTTTTATCTCTATAAAATTATTTGAATGAAAAAAATAGATTAGGTGAAAACAGCACTAAATACGTTATTTGCATCAAAACCCGAAAGTTTTTATTCTAATCGGTTTAAAAAGTTGACAGAGCGAATTGATTGATTTAAAAACGTTTTTCTGAAAATATTAATTTTTGTTTTCTTGATACGACGTTATTTATGCATCAACCTTATAGTTACGCCACTCGATCATAGACATAGTTGAATGAAATTTTTACTAAATGAATTTACTTTAGTTCAATCATTTGAAATATTATGATGTCTATACATTTCCACTTATTTTTTTATATTTCATCAAGTAATAAAATAGTTCAATGGCTTTATTTATCTGTGATAATTTCCAATTATTTTTTAATGAATCAACTCATGAAACGCGCAATATCTTTTTTTGGATAAGATTTTCCAGTACTTAAAAGTTTGTTCTCCAGAGTCAGAACTTAAAAAAACATATTTTTATAATTACGGAAAATATACTTGATACGACGCTTGACATCATCCTGTGTGATAAGCATATCAACATTTACATAGAGATGCTATATTAAGATACTAATAAAGAGCACGCGCTGTTTCCTTATTTATTATATATCGTAAAGGTGACTTATCGAACATCCCCTCCCGTTACTTAAAGTAAAATTTAATGAGGTTTGTGAAGATATAATTTTATGTGTGCGGGCATTAAAAGGGATAAGAGGGCACCGTGCCTCGGGGCGCGCAGGGGTGCCAAAGTTTTTGCGACATGCCCTGATGGCACGAGCCATCCGACGTCTTGACCCCTCGTGTGTGTGGAAATTTTAGTATCTCGTTATGCATTATTTAGTCTAAACACTCGCATTAATAAGATGACTTTGTGAATAAAAGAGATTGCCGGATGCTGCGCGAGTAATGCTCGCCTCGTGCTTGCTTCGGAATAACTTTGTTTCGGAGACCCTGAATTACTTATGAGGCTTATCTTAAATTTGGCTCTTAGACCAAATTATTTATTCTGGATGTAATTGAATGTTTTTCATCAATTTAAATCCCGCTTTATAAGTCTGATGAAATTTATTTTTCTTGATACAAATATAGAAATAACAAGGATCTTTCTAAACAAGTAAGACCAGAAAGGATATTTTATTAAACATGTTAAGCTACAGAACATCATGATTCCTCCCCAACAACAACAAATTTTTACATAAGCCATATGGACTATGGGGGTAGATAAATCTTTGCAAAGACATGGAATTTGGGGAAGGAGCAGTTAAGGCTCATAACATGAAAACAAATAAATTGAGAGGGAAAAGTTTTTGGGCGAATTTATTGTACACTTATCAAAAATGATTGCATGAATTATGAAATATTGATTATAATTGGTTAAACTCTACAATTGTGATACCATATAATAAGTAAGAATTTTGAAATTTTAAAAAATATACAAAACTATAAACACTACCAGCAACAAGCATAGAAATTATTGGTACTTCGTGAAAAAACTTAACTAACCAATTTAAAAAAAGATATCCCCTATTAAACTTATTTAATTTAACATCATTACATAGTATAGCCATAGTTAGTCCCGCGTTTAAGCGGCTTAATCATCCTGGATTCAAATTTAAAGGAGGTATGGCTGGCGACTGCATTTTTAAAAATATATATAAGCCGTTAAAATCATGTTTATTATCATGGTTAATTATCGTATCGTAATAAAGATTTAATGGTGAAATTTTGATTATTTTGAAATAATACATTGAAAAATACAAAAACGACTATAGCAATCTAATATAATAATGTCCTTATATAATATTAATAGGATGTTGGTCATCAATTTTTCATGCATTATTTTTAATTAGATATAAAATGAAAATATTGTATGTAGCGTGGATGAACTATCTTCCCAGTGCAATGACGCTATTAATCTAAGTAGATTTAATTCACCAGATTTACAACGATATCTTCCGTTTCTCTTTAGGCGCAATGTTTTATTTAAATATAGCGTTTATAATATCGATCGATCGCTTCTTGCGCGTGCCCCGTGGCCGGTTGGGTGGTGACGCGCAGGAGTCGGAACGAGCCGTCATTTAGCCTTGAGTGCGGGAGGACGTCCTTCCCGCAGTCAGATCTCTTTTTGTCACGTTTTTAATAAAGAGTTATCTAGAGATGAAAGTATTTCTGTTTGACGCCATCCATCCGTCCGGCTATATCATGATCCGACAGAAGAACGGACCCACGCGCTAGCGCGGCCATCCCAACGAGCACGTGGGAACGGAGAGTTTACCCTGCGAGCGCCCCTGCTCCAACACTACGTATAGTTTTTTTTTGACAATATGTAATTTTTTGTACTATTTCTATCTTTCATTAAAAGGGACTTTGAATATCATAAACATTTTTAAGCACCTAAATATGTACATTTAGTTAATTTATAAAATGTCTATTGACATTTTTCTATTTATAAAACGTTTCCATCGACATGCAAAGGATAACCTTACGATTTGAAGTAAGATTACTCCATAACTACTTAAATATCCATGTGTATGCTTATTAAATTCATTAATAATTAAAATGAAGGTTTTCTCTTATTATACTTATGAGAATAATAAATTACATATCATGTTTGAACCACGTCAATAAAATGTGTCATAAAAAGGTACATACATTTATTCTTTAACATATTCAAATAATATTTGTGTAATATAAAGCTTGGATTTCGTTCATCATAAAAATAGGTCGACATTGATATGTGACAAATCAGATTTCGACTAATGGTGAATTTCCATTTTACCCCTTTCTTCAAATTGATCATAAATCACGACACACATCGGGGCGCTCTTTTCAATGAGCGGATGTATATCAGTCGAATGAAAATCTAAAAGTATTTTTTTCTGAATAAGGGTTGTTTACGTATTTTTCAAATATATTGTAATAGAGCTTGTTAATGCAAATCGAATGATTTTATTTAAATATCAAGATCACTCATCTGCTTCGTCGGGAAATCCCGGCCCGGATGCTGAACCCTGCGGGCTCAGTCGATAAAGCCACCTCACCTGGAATAATAAAAAGCAAATGGTCCACCGGAAAACTCGGTAAAGATAATAATGTAAGTGTAACGGACCGTAATGACTAAGGAGTGGCTCAGATATGACTGAGCCTCCGCCAAAAAGCGGGTAATTCTCGCAAAACCTCATATTTTATGTATGTATTCGCTCCTTGTAGCTTTTGAAACTTTCGCCTGTCCTTTTGAGCTTATTCGCTCTGCGTGCTTTTATTGTTGTTAAATTTAAATAACTCATTCGTTTTGTTGGATTTGTTATTAAAAAGTTTCAACGCGGTGCTAAATATCTGACTTTTTACAAGACAGCCTCGGGCTTACCATGGTTAAACTTACATTGAAATATTTTATTTATGACAGCCTCGGTAAGAGTGCTTAAATTAATTAGGCATCATTTGGATACTACCAAACGTATTAAAATTTAATACAACATGTTGAATCTGGCAGCCATCAGCAGCATGATACCGCGCAGTATTCGGTCATCCAAGCGTTAAAATCACCAACACAGACAGTTTTATGCCATTTTTTAAATTTATCAAAAACTAATGATGATTCGCACATCGGATAATGAATATTGATGGAAACAGGAACATCATAAACTACTTTACATTGGGGTGAAATTGACACGGTACACGAGTTTCTTTACCTTGGGTCGCAGATATGTGAAGATGGAGGATGTAGCAAGAAAATAATAAGGCATACCCAAATGGAAAAATCGCATGACCAGACTCACTCCTATCTGGAGGAATATCGCAAAAAGAATGATAAAAATTGTTACTTTCGAAATGTGGTATCTGCGTCGCATGCTGAGGATTTCATGGACAAGACGACGGACATTAGATAGCAACTGACTGGATTGGCGGTTCATTATCAATCGAAACCATTTTCTGCGCTACTGTATGGTCTGTTCCGGGTTACCCTGGACTAGTCACACAAAAAGGGTCTTTCAAAGATTCTTTGAGAAACGCTGCGCGCGGAGCATCCAGGTGCTCCACGCCCTCCAGAGAAGGCGAGGTTTCCGCGGGAAAGACCAGCTTTAGACTTTGTTTTTTTTTCTCGAAGGAGTGGAATCTTCAAGAAGTGAGGTTTAACTAAGCATTGGTAATGCGTCTCGCTAGTATTTGACTGAGCATCCCCAGACTCACTAAACCCCTCCTTTGGTTCCGCCACCACCCGGCTACCGCGAAGTATTACTCTAGGGTGGCGGTATATGTCCCTCTAGGGCCTCGTGTTAACGTGAATTCTTCACGGTTATTCTATTCTTGATCTACTGGGTTTTCTCGCTCATGGGTTGAGGAGGAGGAGGATGCTTCGGTGCGTGTCCAACGTCTCAGTCGTTCAGCATCCTCCTTCTGCAGCATAACGCTCGCGACGTATCCGGACAACGCGTTCCATGCCCTGGCATTGGTTAGCATCGTAGGGACCATGTTGCTGGGAGTGAGTGAATTGACTTCAAGCTCCTCCCGCGGTGTGTCCCTCTCTGTGCTCCAAGCCGGGCAGTCGAATAGTGTATGCGCGGCATCGTCCAGCTCCGCTCCGCAGTATCCTGTGCAGGTAGCTACTAAAGCAGCCGTGCCCAGTGAGTGCCTGGGTAAGGTGGTAGCACAGCTGACTGTGTTTCCTAGCTGTCCAGGGCCTTAGGTCCGGAATGAGCCGATGGGTCTATCGACCTTTGGCGGAGCTGTCCCATCGGGACTGCCATTCCACCATGGTGGACTGCCTAGCTCTTCCGGTGCGTATAGCTTTCCTTTCTTTTGCGAGCAGGTCGATTGGCGGAATGGCAGTCAGTGCCAGGACTGCGTACCAGCTTTAGACTATGTGCACCCGAATGTGCGAGATGGAGGAGGAAGGACTAAGGTTAAGCTAAGTTCAAGGGATTCAAGTCCAATCTCAGTTTGAAGGGGGCTGCAGCAGATGACGGACTGCCCTTCCCCATGGTACTCGTGTCGGTTCGGTCATTTTTAGTACCTAGCCACGGAGAGGAGTCGCCGTTCGAACAACCTAAAGCCGTTATCTCCTGTTTCCCTAGGCTGTTAAGGATAGTGGTGAGCCTTTGACACAGTCTCTATCAACAACTGTAATCGGCTGCTCCACACATTCCTTTATAGGTACGCAGCAAAGGGTGACCTGCGCACCCAACTCATGTTAGCTGGGCTACGGGCCGTGAGATATTCAACCCTTTTTCCTTGCCTTTTCACCTGCCTGGAGCGAATACTAAAGTTTTTTGGACACTATCGTCTGCTGGGATGGAGAATATTAAAAAAAACTTAATTATTGTGGACAGTGTGAGGAGTAGAGCCCTACGCAACTAAGAGGCGGACGCCCTGATTCTTTTCGTGCTTTTTGTTGGAGGCTTATTTGACGACAAGGACAATTGAGCGTAAGCACACCTTGAAGCAGCTTTTCGTCTCAAGCATCTACTTGTATCAGTGTTTTATTAAGTAATTAAGTTTAAGTAATTCCAAAAAAACTTTTTTGTATACATAAAGTAGCTTTTTAATTCTCGATTATGGTTTAGGGAAAGGAATAGGTAGCTAATTGGACAAGAACATCATTAAGTTTTTCTTGAACACTTTTATAAAGTAAGTATTAAAATGGGGTAAAAAATCATAAAAGCAATAAATGTAAAAATCTCACATTTTAATGTTTCTTGAACCGAGTCTCTACAAAACTGACCGTTAAAGAGCAACACTTTAAAATTTGATTGCTTTCTGGTTCCTTTAATACAGCCACAGAAGTATTTGGTTTGTATGAATAGCTCTATATACAAATGGTTCTAAAGCTTAAATGGGGAATTTCAAACTTTTCACTTTTGATAAGTAATTAAAAATAAATTTTGATATAAACAGTTCATTAAGCCGACGGCCGGAGCCGTTGGGTAAACAGTAATATTTGGATGGGCACTTTATCTCTTTAATAAGCAAACACTGTGATGAAAAAACTTTTCGTATTATCCGGCCCTGGCACGGACGCGATCGTCTATATATCATCGTTCTTCTTCGTCCTCGAACCTTGAATTTTCCTTGAAAACCTTGAATAATCGCACAAATGTACCTGGTCACACATTTTGATGGTTTTATTCAAAATGGCATCTGATATAATTTTACAGGCCACCTACAATGTGCCTGTCAAAATTTGGTTGTTGATTAACGAGAAATTTTCATCTGTAATTTAGATTTCTATCAAAATTATGCTTGATGTTGTAGACGCTGAATACGATTATGTATGTTCGTGAAATATGTCAAAAACATTATATCTAAATGACTGTTTATATTAATTACTAAACTCTCAGAAATGATTATTTTAAATATTTGATTATAGAAGTACCAAGAATATACTAATTTAGTACAAAACTAAGAAGTTCAAAGACGTACAATGAACCTTTTATTATTTTTATTTTTGAATCCATATTTTATTTATCCCCAAAAAAAATCTATACGCTAACATTCTAAATGCTCGAAAAACCACGAAGATGTTTATTTGTTTCATCTTATCTGAGTTTGAAGGCCCCAAGGAGCTGAATCTATGAAAATCTATCAAATATAACTTCTTGACAATACACTTTTCTATGTCCGTTTAATATTGTAAGAGCAATCAGTTCGGAATTCAATTATCATTGGTTTTAATTCATAGGAGGTGTGGCTGGCGACCATATTTTCAAAAATTATATTCGCAATGAAAACCCATGTCAAAACGATTGATAATAGTCCTATAAAAATTATTCTTCAAAACAAAAATAAGGAATTGCGTCAAAATTTAGTATTTAAAAACGTATTTCATTTTGAGACAACATTTTTTTTTTAATTGAATAATATGGCATTCTATGTGTAAAATGTGCCAATATTATATGAGTCGAAGCATGTATTGGAAGCTTTGTATTTGTTTACTAATCTGTTTGTTCTTCAGCGTGTATCAAATACGTTGGTTATGTCAAAGCAGAACCTCAAGCCGATCTTCCATTGAGGTGACCAAATATGTTTGCATACTTAGTGGGCTGAGACTAATGTATAAATTTAATTGCGAATCCATTGGTCTTCATTTGAGTCCATCCACATCCGAAGAACGTGGCGGTTGATTAAATATTTAAGGAGGCCATCGCAAGCGCCCTCTCCCCATGTCCCCTTTGTCCATTTACATAATTTCGCTTTAATTTTCTTACGTCAAGCTGGGAAACCTCCCCGTCTCCTCTTTGCATCCCTTAAACGGTAAAAATACCTTAGAAGTCAACATTTTTCTTTCCGTCGTTGTGCGTCTGAAGTTTTTCTCCGGCGCTGTGCAAATTCCCCCGGCGGCCCTCTGTGTATCCTCGCAGCCTTTTTTCCCTGAACCGAGACCTCTCTTTCAAAGAGTTATAACTTCATTATTCTAGAGTCTGGGTCATAATGAAATTCTTATGCAAACAATCCATTTTTTATTACATCCGAAGATGCATTCAATATCAAAGTTTCGTTTGAGCGCCCGTTCTCTGGATCCCTTTCCTCCCGGGCCAAAGTTTCCAAGTGGTACACACTTTTGTGAATAATGATCAGACCCATGCTTCATGCTGTAACTCATAAAAGGGACATAATTCAAGACGGAATTTTAGAGGAGAATGGGATAATGTCATTACCATTGGTAGTCACATTTTCGCAGAGTAAGCAGAAGTTCGTGTCCCGATTGCTAAGATTTTAAATTCCGGCACTAATGTGAAATTTAATTACTTCCTATACAAACTTATAATCATACTTCATCCTAATAAAATTTATAGCTCAGAACGCCGAATGCTAATGTACCAAACTCTTCATAATTTTTGTTTTGCGAAATAATCTACCACTTTATCAAAATTTGAATTCTCGAGGACTAAGATATAATAGTATTGAACAAAGATTAAAAAAATCTCCACTGTGTAATACATCCTTAATTTATTTTCCTCCTATATTTCTGTCGATATGTACTTATTTTCGTACATATCGCCATTTTAGTTGAACTCATTATTACCTTATATGGTAATTGTACTTTTGTCCAAATTCCTGAAGTCACAAAAGCTTTTGAAAAAATAAAAAAAATCATGAGCCACGTTTTTGATTACATCTTGTAATTCCAAACTGGAGTTCACACTACACATTAAGCTTAAATATTAAAAAGCTTAACATAAATTTGTAAAATGATTAGATACATGGATGGAAAATCATATTTCCATGCCGAAATACGATTATCGATACGCGTTATTAAATAATTTTTAAATGTGTATCGACTATCGTGAAGGATACATCCGTTCCTTGATCAAAAGGCATATAAATCAGGAAAGGAGTTCCGTGGTCTCAGTACAAACAGGATGGCCAGGATTAGAGGCTCGACGGTGCCAGGGCGAGGGGTTCTGTTCCAGGGTAGTTGAAGACCACAAGCCCCGCCAGGGCAAACGGTCGAGGCAAATATGGGGACGTGCGGCTGGATGGCTTTGCCAGGACGTTGGCAGGAAGTTGGCAGGAAAGCAAATAAGCCCCTTCGTGCATGGGAGGATTATAGCTCGATCTACCGTTTAATTTGAAGACTCTTGTTAATGGTTTAAATCTTATTCAATTTGTTTGAATACACTGTGAATATTTCAATAAACAATATTATATTATATATTATTAATAACAATCTGGTTTAACCTATCATCCTTGATGGGTTAAACCAACAGTCATATTCCATTGTTCCAAAAATATTCTTAATTTTCGCAATGTTTCGCAAATTTTAATATAAAACATTTGTTTTAGTCTTATTGATGGACTGTGTTGAGGGCAGCTGTGAGATTCAAATATCGTGAAGAATTTGTACAATTTTCAAGCCATCATAAATTTGAGAAAGAATAAAAAATTTAAGCCAATAAAAAGCCAGCGTACGTGTCAGAAAAGCCTTGTGTTTGAAATATGACAAACAATCACGTTGGGGACCGCGTTTGGACCGCGACCCGCATCATATGGACCGATCCGTTGATCCCTGATTGGCGGTGTTGTATGTCGTGGTCGTCTTGTTCAGTGGCGTTTCATACAAAATTCATTCGCAAAAAATTGTATAAATGGATCTTGTGTCTACATTGTTTTAAATCAATGTCTTGATAGCTTTGCAAATAATTGTTTCTGCATTTATTTATTTTTTCAATTAAGTTATAAAAAAACAACCCTAACAATCTTCTTACTAACTGCTTCTCACAAGCCCCGCATACACGCCTATATTTTTTTTTAGTCTTCATCATCGTGTCAGTCATCGTGCTGTCGGTTTGCTAGATATACATTCCTATATCGTTCATCTGATTGCAATGAAACTTTGGGAAATTATTGTTTGTAACTTGGCAAATGTTATAGGATAAACATTATTTGTTATAGAAAACTAAGAAATTCCGCAATCAACGGATGAGACGACGACACTAGCATACCCAGAGCTTGGCTACCAATTTTATCGAAAATTAAAGCACCAATAACCAAGCAAAAAAATCTAAAAGTGCCAACAATCTTCAATTAAGTGACGGCAATGCATGGTCCAAAATTGCACATTGGCAGGACTGGACAGAGGATGCTTACAAGGACAAGGCGCTGGCAGTTATTGCGCGTCCATGAGTCCGACAGGAGACTCGAAATAACGGAAAAAGGTACATTTGAATGCTTAATATCATATTTTTTAAATTATATTTTAATTATCCTTTCAAAACTTAAAAATAGCTCTGCCCGATATAAATAATTATTTTTTCATCCCCTTAAGGTTTCACATCCGTCATCAAATATAAGGAGATTTATCTAGGAAAATATTTTTTATTTGGTGGTTTCTATTCCATTATTTGCATATGTTATTCAATTATTCGATTAGGATTAGAGCTTGAATCACGACCGAAATAGATAATCGAAAAAATATTTTTTTTCGATCTCCTAAGTTTATTGGTGAATTTTTATTGCATAATCTGAATTTGAACCCGAACTCATTACAAATCCAGGAAAAAACCTATTATATTAATATTTGATCAAACTATAATGATTAACAATTGTCATTTAGCGGTGAAAAATTCTAAAGAGTGTCTTTCTATAAAATTATTTTTCCTTTTTAATAATCGCATATTTTCACCCAATAAAATGAATATATTTTTATTCAATAAATCTTGAGTTCTTGACAAATTCAATACCGTGGAGATATTCAAATACAGCCTTAAAAATATCACATTGTTTGAAGATAGTGGATGATTTGTTTCCGTCTTGTAATGGCTTCTTCGGAAATTTCCCTCGAGATGACAAAAGCAGGATTTTACAGCAAATATAAATTATTATATTTTTACAACATATCATTCAAGGGTAGTATTTTAGCCGTAATGAAATAATATTTTGTCCTGATTAATTCGCAGTTTTCCGATACACCCCTGGAGCAAACAAGTGGTGTATTATTTATTCCGCGTGTTGTGTAATGACACATTGATTGCTTTTTCAAATCAGAGAGACAATGCAGGGACAACGATTAAAATATATGTGTGTCCTGAAAGCATATATTAAGCCCGAATATAAATGCGTTGTATCAAACGCACAGTCGGCTGCATTTATAACTGAAATTCATCCCCTAAATTTTAGGATGGCACGAGCCATTTTTGTATTTTGAAAAAAATGTAAAAAAATTCGCCCAATTCGAATAAATCCCCAAATTAAAGTCCCTCGCAACCCTTTTGGCTAATAATGCGACTTTGTAATTTCATCCCTCACAAATTTCATGCCGCATTTTATTACCCCGTGATTTTGTTTAAAAAATGCAAATAAGTCACACTCTCGTCTCCCGCCGGGACCACCCCGTTGGCAAGGAACAGCTGGCTTTCTTCAACAACCCTCAACCCTTACACTTCTGGCTCGCACGAGTGTACGTTTCCACTCATTTGAAATACATTTTCCGGGGAATAAACGCCCTCACTCGACCGTTGTTTTATATTGTCCTCTATTTTGTTTACGTGGTATTTTTCAGCGCCCAGTACACGCGATAAACCCTTTTCATCCCGTCACACCCTCCTACAAAAGCTCCATAGTGCACCGGTTGAACAAGATGGTGAATGCATAGACTTTCTCAGAATAGTATAGTTCGCTGAACTCTTGATCTAAATACAATCAAGATTTTAAACAATTTACTACAAGTAAAAATTACTGATATCTAATAATCATCTAAAGGCACTGATATTATATCAGATTTTTTTTTAAATCATAGATAAATCACTTCCAAAACATATATTTGCAATGTATTCTACGGAGTCGGTTTGAAACAATTATAATTAGCGAGCGTTCTCATGGATACACAAACAAAGAAAACAAGATACAAATATAACAATGTAATTATTATGCAAATCGGAATGGACAATATGTTATTTGTATCATTAATTTATGCATGTTACAGTACAAATAATGTAATAGCTCAAGGTTATCGAACCAAATATATCGAGGAATTTAATAGTTTCTCACCATAGAAGGGTAGATAAATTTTATTTCAAATACCATAGATATACGAATGATTGCACACAAATAACAGAGTCTATCATTTTTTCCTCGTTGATATTATTTAAAGCATCAAACATTGCATTTTACAACAACTTAACTGACAATGTAGGCATTACATCTATCTGCAGGATGCGAGAGAGAAGCTCGACTACGATAGTCGTTAAGCCGGTGGGAAAGTGTTATGTTTGTCATTTTCCGCTTTCTTTAGACATCTTGGTGGATTGGCGTGATGAACTCGGATGTTTGTCTGTCATCTCTTCGGTAAAAGGATGCCCATATAGCAGGAGCTTAGAGTCCTGAAAGCTTTTGAGCGTAAAGCTCCAGCCCTTTATACGACTGAAGCTGTTGGGCTCCGAACGAACCGGAAACAAATAACGATACTCTACCAATACTGCTGTTAAGTGACTCGAGTCGAAACTGCATTTCTTTATTTTAGGATGGCATGCCTTCATTTCTATGCCATTTACATGCCCTTTACTAACGTCATTGTATTCAATGGTACAGTAATTTATTTTTTACAATCGTTTAGTGATTGAAAAGACAACATAAATATGTTTTTCATCAGGTTTTTTAAATATGTTATGTAATATTATGTTCAAACGTGTGTTCATTACGTAACACCCATGCCACTGTCGCAAAATTTGAACATAAGCCTACTTAATTATTAGTCAGAGAACCAAGTCACTCTACTATATAAATTCATCATCAGATATGAATAAAACTTTCCAGACAAAGAGCATCTTATAATTATCACGAAGCATCTTATTCTACCATTAATTTATAATGGAAATGCATTATTCAATATCAAAAGTATCATTATATTACCATTTTATTGCTTCTAGGATGTATTCCTATAATCGGTAATTATTATAAGTATTATAAGACCATTTTCATTGATTCTAGATCAGCGGTTCCTAACTTGGGAGAAATTATCCCTCGAGGGGTAAAACGGTTTTTCTGCAGGGGTAATGACGCTATTATTTGTTGGTATGTAGATATAATCATATAATGACAGATGAGCGTCATTTGGCTTGTATTCTCTTCGAAAAAGTCTCATATTGTGTTCTAATCCCTTTCTAGCAATCATTCTCGTAAGTAGAGGGATGAAGGCACACGGAGACGATTCAGTTTAAATTTACTTGAACACTAATTTACAGGTTTCTTCTGTCACATATCACAAAAATCTGAAAAAAATCACGTTCAAAAATTTTGTGATGAGAAAATTTTTAAAGACGAATATGTGAAATTTTTCAGATTACTCGAGAATAGCACTTTCAGAGAAGTGGAATTTCAAAACTATGACCTCTGTATATTTTGGCGAAAAGTAGGTGCTGAATATCCTATTATCGCTGATAGCTCTAAAAATGTTCGTTGGGTGAAACTAAACCTAACATAAAAAACTTGCAAATGCAAAAAGATTTCAACTTTCATATTAATCATCATAAATTAATCAAAGAAGTATGTTAAAATTGTAATTTCGTATAGTTTTGTGCAATTTTATGATAAAATTTTAAAAGGCATTTTGTAAAACCCTTCAATGAACAATGTTAGGGAGTTTTAGTAAGATCTATACATAGCAACTATTAAAAAAGCTCATCTCAAAAGCAAAGTGGTCTGACTAGACCATCTTATTGACAGAAAGGTTAATTCGATAAGAATGCGGCTTTAAAAAACGAGCTTTTAAAGGTTGGATTCGAATTCAGATTGTGGGGGAAAAGGCAAAGTCCCACAATACAATTTATCCTAGGATTTAGTAGAAGTATTAATATTTCAGTTTATATATAATAAAGATCAATCTCCATATGCAGATTGTCTCCTTGAGGAATACTAAGATAAACATGTAACGAATTGGACGCTTAAAATGAATTTATTAAGGTGATATTTCCATTTGGAGTTTTATCGATTTGCACAATGATATTTTCCAATTTATATCCATGATTTAAATCACAAATACCTGAATTATGTTCATTTACGAATGCAAATATATGAAATAAAATGAGAAATTATTCCATATTTTTTATATTGTTATATGTAATGCATCTTTGAACTAAAAGGGTGTCGAGCCTAAGAGTTCAATACTAAGAGCATTCACCCGGTCAATGGAAGGTTATACGTGTCCCTGAATTTATTTTAAGGGTGGATTTTGTTTGGCGACATTGCGTTTTCCATATTCCTATATCAAAATCAAAAAATATGAAAAACTTCGAACACAATAGAAACATCGTTTTCAACAAGCATCGGGTTCAAAGGTTTCGATGATAAATACGTATTTTAGAAACATAAAAGTTTATATTCAATACCGAGGCTGTCAGATGGCTTCTGTTTTGGATTTGAAGGCCTTAAAGCTGATATTCTGGATTATTTGCAATTTTTTATGATGCTAAAACCTCCGACGCAAACTCCGAACATTGGAATTGCAGATTAGATTAAAATATTGCATTGCATCTGGCAGTTTTTAGATTGCAAAATTTCGTATCAAATTTAATAATATGCGAGCCGTATATGGCTGAAATTTAAAACTGAAGAACTTTCGTGCCATTCTGTTGGCTACGTGTATGCAGAATTGTTTTAAAGTTGAACAATGACTATAAAATTGCTTCAGAACGGACAAAACTAATTTTAATCCTCGGAAAGGGAGCGAATATAACTTATTCAGCATTAAAAATGATAATCCTTCTTTATCCAAATGGCCTGCACGCTCATCGCATGGCACTCATAAGAGACATAATTTTGGATTTGGTCTGATCCTCCTAATGATGATCCACTCGTATCTTCAGACGACCAGCTCATCATGAGCGTGGTTTATGGTGCGTGCGTGTGTATAGAGTCTAATGCATCTTCACATTTTACGGTGATGGTCCATCATCAAATTGTTATCCATATTCCCAAATTTTATTTCGTTTCGCATTAATTCTACATTTTCGGCATTGTCGTAAATAGGGAATAACGCTCCTGTAATCGTACTTCGCAGGATTTGCATGGCTATATAAACCTCATCATAACGTCGAATAAAGTACACTAAAAATACACTAAGTGAATGCTGAGTGAATTTGGGGGTATGCTAAAATATCGAGACGTCCTATGTATCTTATCGTATTTTCATATGGTAACCAAAATCTATTTAAATTCAAATATGTGCACAAATTCTACTAATGGAAAAGTATGTATAATGTATCATATCATTCTACTATACAAAAAAATCAGAAATACTAATGCCATGAATTACAGATTTGATTCTTTGATAATTAATAAATAAGCTTCATTTTGATCAAAACAAGCATTTACCCCTTTGATAATATTGTTCTATTATAAGCATTCCTATTTTGATTTGACCCTTATTATGTTTTAATATGATAAAAACAAGACCAAAATTTTGCACCATTGACATGAATAAGAATTTTCGAAACTAGACTAATAACAAAGCTGCTTTTTTGTCTACAAGTAGTTTAGGTCAATTATTTATAATTAAACATCGTCTACTTTTGACACAATATGGCTAGAGCTTTGATAAACATGGCTAAATTTGTAATGTGGGTATTTGATTGAAGTATTACAACTTTATTTTGAACAGCTACAACAGCAAGTATCTAACTTGCGCCCCCTCCTTATTATAAAATAGTTCACGAAGATAGTCCCAAAAGTACCCGACCTAACCAAATAAGTTAACCAACTCAGAAATGGTATTTGATGACCGTCGACTGTAGATACGCAAGCTAGCAGACATGGTAGGTCTTTCAAAAAATTGTGTACATCGCATATTAACTGAAAGTTTGAACATGAGAAAGCTGTGCGCAAGATAGATACCGCGTTTGCTTACAATGGAAAAAAATAGCGTCGTAATGTATCAATCGAGTGTTTGGCGATGTAAAACAGCAATAAGACTGAGCTTTTGCATCAATTCAGGATGAAATATGGGTCCATCACTTTACATCTGAGATGAAGGAACATGGAGACCCTCCACTGACCCAAGCTGTATATTGGTCCCGCTATTCAGGAGCATGTCAAGCCCGCTAAATTTAATAACCATGTTCGCAAGGACACGCTTATTCTCAACTTTGAGTGGTTATTATAGGTTAGGAGAGGGGTTTAGACTTTAGGTTTAGACGTTATTGTACAGATCGTATAAAATGCCACAAAAAGTCCCTAAAAGAGGAACTGAGTAGCCACAAGATCGATGTATCCAACGGGTCCGTTTTTCGGACCTCTGACATGACGAATAAGTGCTTTGCGATCGGACGCCCTACTTAAATATGTAAACTGAACGATTACGAACGTTCATTATAAAACAAAGTTCGAAGAAGACTGATTGGGTGCTTGCTTAAATTTTTGAGTGGGTTGCTTAATTTTTACAATCGGTCAAAAAATTTGTACTTGTATATCCCGTCATATTTTTTTGTATTTTAAATAAATAAAAAATATTTACAAACATGTTTTTTACAATTTGTTAGCTTTTGAGATTGCAAATTCACTATACTATCATCATTGAGATATGATACATTTGTTAATGTATTTAGATTAAAATCATGTAAAACAAGCCCATTGTTGTTATTATACGGCAATAATTTAATCCTCAACGGTCAAAATATTCTGCCTATTTTGCGGTGTTAATCTATGATTATTATTTTGGATTTGTGCATAATAATTTTAATCAGAGCACACCATGTATCCTGAGTTAATAAAATCTGCTGAAACAATATGTGCATATCAGTACAAAATTAGTGACAATGCATCCATCATATTGAGATGCATTTGGGCGCATTGCGATCAATATGTTGAAAATTACAACGCGAGATTTCTTTCTGGCGAACGTGAAATTTAGGGGATGATTTGGACGCGTTCGACTCGCATTAAACTATTAAAAATTTAATTTGGAATTTTTTAGAGGAATAATAAAAAAGCTCCAAAATAAGCATAATAAAATAAGCACTCGCCAAGATTTGATAGCCAGAGCGTTATATTTCAATGTCAAAAATGATAAAGCGCAACAAAAAAACGTAACATCTTTGGACATAAAAACACTTCTAAATTTCGTTCATTACGCCGTTATATTATTATTGCGAGTGTCGTTATCTTAACGTCGTTCGTTATTTACTGGCGCGCTGTGCGGGAAAACAGTGGCGTCCCGTGATCTCATTTAGTCATCTAATTTATTTAATATGAAAGATTACATTTTAATTGCATTAGGAGGTGAAATATAGTTGCCTTCGTGAGTGACGAAGAAAAAGGACACTGAGTCCTGAAATAACAACACTTTTATGTTGCCTTCCAAGTTTCCTGGAAAATTTTCCAAGCCATAAACATGACGAATACGTTTGACTTTTCAATCTAATTCTTCTTCTTTAAGTGACATATCCGTTATTGGATATAGACGATCTCCTTGGGGGACATTTTCAAGGAAAGAAGATTTTTATATTGTGCTTTCCAGTTTCCAAGATGATTTGAATTTGAATGCTTGAACACTGATGGAAAAAGTGACAAACTTACTTTATTTTTTTGATTATGCTCCCAATTATTTTTGGTTCTGTCTGATTTTAGTATTTTACTTTATTTGTTAGATCATTTTTGGATGAATTTTTTACTACATTACCTTCATTTAATTTTAAATCAAAAACCACCAAATGATCTATCGAGTCTTTAAAAACCACTATATATAATATACCGCTACTTAAAAATCCTTTTTCTAAAAAAGTCTCCTATGGAGCTTTTCGTACTTACTTTTTTGTATCATAAATCCTATTTTACTAATAAAACAACATAATGAAACCTGAAACTAACAAAAAACATATTAAACCATGAATACTGGCATTTTTTGATTCAAATATGGATCTGTAAAGATAAAAAAAAATCAATTAAATCGGGTGAGAGAAAATTATAAGATGATCAGGAATCAGAATAACTCTAAAATTTTGATGAATGCGATATTTATTTAAAAAAACACTGATGTCAATATATTCATTTAAAATGCATTTGTAAAGTTATTATGGTATGTATTTGGATGCCGCACGAACTGTGCACGCATAACAAAGCAAAGTCAAACATACGTGCATCATTTTTACCAATATAAATAACGCAGTCATTTTTTCCGCAAATTATCACTGGAGACAAGAAATAGATTGTATACAATTATTTAGGAATAAAATGGCTTTCTTAGAAACAAATCCCCGCTCCAACATTCATTCACATTCAAGTCAGGATTGCCATTTAAAAAGGTTATTTTATATGTATGGTGGAATATGACTAGAGTTATTTACTACTCAGAGTTATCTAATACTTCAAAGATTTAAAAAAATTGTGTATCAGACAGCAGGCCCCTTTACAATAAAATCAATAATAGTTTTGTTAATAAATAAAGAGAATCTTAATCTTAATGATTTTTTTTTAAATAATCTCGTACAATAAATCAAGTAATTCATTTATTATAAGCTTTATGCTTAATGTCTCTCAACAAATTAGCTGGTAATGCTTAATTATTAATGGCTCCATTAAGTGTCAAATTGATCCAACAAAGTGATATAAATTTAAGAATTTCGCTTATAGAAATGATTGCTCCTATTAAATATTATAGTAGGTACTTAAACTTACAAGTAGGTTTTGTTAGGGCAATGACTTAAAAAAGGTTTATTGATTTAAGTCATTAATTGATAAGCTCGTTTCTCTCTCTCGTGATCTCGATTTTATCAATTGATTAATGTTTTTCTCTGACGAAAGAGAAACAGATGAACATTCTACGATAATAGGAGGTGTAAATATCAGTCCAACAATACAAAGCGTGTCGTCCACCATTTAGACCGTTGTAAGTCACTTTCGTTTCGATTGTTGTTTCGTGCTTTCGCTGCGGGGGATCTGTTCTGAACCAGCGCCCCATCCGCCCCTCGATGAATTTTTAAATAAATAAATAAATAAGGCTGCACCGGTAGGACACGCGACGTGCATGGGTTAAAGTAGTACACGCCATACACGTTTATAGCCATTATCAAAACGTCAATATAAAACAGGCGTAATGAAAATTTTCACGAGCTCGACAGTCCACTGACTGCCACACAATTATGCTCCTTTTATGTCCACTGAAGACGAAATGGCTCCTCTCGCCCGGACAATGAGTCCTACACGTCCAGAATTAAGTTCTGACCTTTTAGATTCGCAACTTTAGTGGAGCTCCCAAATTAGAACTTTAAGTCAAAATAAGTGGGATTTTGATGCCCGACAAAATAATTATTAATTCAAGCTGTCGAGACAGAAACTAATAGACGGGGCTGAATAAATACGGTATAAAATCAAAGCACAAACTCGGCTAGGGTTGTATTTCTCCTCCCAGCCAATCTCATAATATTATTATTATATCAAGATTGAAATATTTTCTTGTCGATATTAAAATACAGCAGCAGTTCTTCAGCCTTAATAAAAGGATAAATAACATGGTTTCACCAAAATTATTTAGCCAGGGCTAATATAATTTTAATTTCTAAATAATATTTTGGGGTCTGTTCTTCCATCGGGCCGCGAAGTTGCTGAACGAATGGATGGAAGTATAGGACGTCGAATAGAAAAACTGTATTCTCTAAATAACTATTTATTCCACACATGAGAGAGAGATTTGGCTGCAGGAGGGACGATCTCCCGCAGTCAAGGCTAACCGACGACTCTCACAATTCCCGCCTTCTGCGCGTCACTCCCCGACCGGTAACGGTGCACGCGCAAGAAGCGATCGGTCGGTATGCATGTGCAATGTTTCCATAGAGCCACAAGAGATGGCGCTGTTAAAATAACACATTGCATCTGAAGAGAGACAGAAGATGTCGCGGTTAATCTGGCTAATTAAATCTGATCAAATTAGTAGCGCTACTATGTGTGCAAAATTGCAGTTTTATTTCAAATTTCTCTAATATTAGTGATCAATAAATTAAGAAATAAAAGACTGCAAAAAACGATATACATCATTGAAATAATTCATAAAAATATAATTCATGTGTCTCTATATTTAAATCCTTTTTAAAAAGGGTATAAAGCAAATCATACGTTTTTAAATTTAAAATTGTTGTTATTGAAAGATTGCCAGTATCAAAAGGCAAACGCTTGTACAAAAGTGTTCCAGCAGCTAATGTGTTAAGTTCATATTTTATTGATTTTAGTAATTGAACATGAAAATAAGATGAGTCAAATGTCGATGGTTGAATTAGGTTGTAATTTTTAATTGTATATAAAATAAGTTGTATTCCTGTAGTTATGGTGCAGTTAATACTTCTTAAGTAAATGGCCCTGATGTGAATCAGTTTCGTTAAGCCTACATCTCCCTGGCGAGGAATTTTAATCATGTTTGTTTAATTTTTCATTGTGCTCCACGAAAAGACGAAAAAACTTTTCAAAAGAAAGTAATACAAAGAAATTAATTCAGCCGCCGCCCACCCTGTGCAAAAAAGATTTAAACCCTTTCATTTTCGAAATTGTATCATTAAGCAGCGAAAAAGAAAACTTCCATCGATGTAGAGATGTGTGTTGGGGGTGGCTGGGGGTAAGGACGCATCAGGGTGATGGGCAGCACAAATTTTGAGGCTGCGTAATGAAAATTCGTCCGTACAAAAGCCTCATTATGTGAGGCCGTTTGCGGTCCATGTTAATCTATCACTATTGTTTTAATTGTTTTTGCCGTGCTCGTTGCCCGGGTGATTAATAGGGAAAATTAACGGAACAATAGCAAGAGGGGGCTGATGCCATGAAAAAACCCTACAACATAAAAAATCGCGCCATGTTAATGCGGTTTTATGTGTTGGGCCGAATAAATGGCCGACGATGTAAATTCAGCAAGTGTTAATGCTGTACTTTAATGATTGCTCTCGACACCCGTTCAGCACAAACCCTTTTCATTATTATAAGCGGGGTGGTTCAATAGATAAATTCGCATTTATGCAATATTGATATGCTCATTTCATTGGCGCAAATGACAAGACTTTACGATCGGTCCGATTAAAACAGGCGCTTAAGAATTTAAGGCAACGTCCATTAACGTGGAAAAATGACGTTACTATAAAACCCCAATAAAAATACCCTTTCAATTCTGCGATAAAGGCCGGGGGTCGAAAAAACAACGGAGACGGATAATTATGCCGAGAATTCTAATAAGATTTTAGAATTTTCAGATGTTTGGCCCCTCCTTAAGGTCACCTTTTATCATCGTAAATTTTGGCGAGCATAATAAGGTGGGCGGCCATTGAAAGCGACCCACCCTTACGGCGAAAATATTTTTACCCCAAAATTGAAAAATAGACAGACAATGTTTACATAATAAGTTTAATTAAAAACATCAAAATTATCTCATATCATTCTTGTTGTGTTGTTTGAATTCAGTTTGATTGATTCTATTTTGATTTAAATATTAATTTCTAAAAAACATAAGCATTTAAATGTACTCGTATATTTATGTTACGTGTAAGTTTCACGTATTACTTTTAAGATTTCCTTTTTAAAAAGCCAATTAATAAAACACAAAGTCAAAGCAAGGCTAATTATTGATCAAAACTTAACATATAAGTGTCCGTGACTAATACAATGATATGATACTTGGTTTTGATCGATTAATAAAACGCGTTTTACATTCACAAGAATTGCATTTAAAAACTGTTTCAAGTTCTAGTGATTTACCATTATTTGATTTAACACTTTTTTGCGGTCTAAATACTTAACACATATTTACAGATTAAATATATCTAATAATATGTAGCGTGATGTATCTTACCGGTTCGGACCCAAGAAGCTTTAGGAACAGAATAAAGACAAGAAGAACATCAAACATACGGCTTTGAAAGAATGTCACTTTGCAACGATAACAGCATTGTCTTCCGTTGTCTTCCATATCGTTTTGAAATCGCCAAACTGATACGTGAAATAGGAAACCACTCAGTCTCAAATTTGCTCGGGTAAGTTGTACGTGAATTGGGATACATCATCTGTTGATGTAGGAGGTAATTCGAGATGCACTTGAGCGTCATGTAAGATTTCACCCTAGTTCGGCAACGCCCTAGCTAGGAAAGGAGGGACTGGACTCTTTGCTGTGCGGATTCAAATCAAAAAGGTTGTCTAGAGTAGTTTTTCATTGTCTCTCGAGGAGTATGGTTTCCGACCGGGTCGCTCGACGGTGGACGCCATCTATGACGTCCTCCAGACGGCAGAACGGACTTAAAATAAGTACGTTGCGGCAATCTTTCTTGATGTCGACACCCCTTCTTGACTGCCTACAGGGGTATTTTTGTGGCCATCTCAGCTTATGCAGCGGGCACGTAGGCACACAGAACGCGGACTACGTTCTGTGGACATGTCCGGGCATGACGCCCAATCGTGAGGTACTCATTAGAAGTGTCAGCAATCTGAAAAGCGGACCGGTTGGACACACAAACCTCGTGGCCACTCCCACATTTAGGTCATTTAGGGTTTTTTGTGTAAGCTATGGAGAGAAATGCATCCCCGGAGCTTTCTACTATCTCCATGTTCACTAGACGTATAGTTCTGCGGTGGACTGTTGGCTGCACTATGATGATGATGAATATTGAAATGTTTTATTTTTTATCTGTCAGCCGCTTGTCTCTTATAGATGACATCAAAAGCAGGACTCGAGTGGAACGATAGACACTTAATAAATATCTAAAATGCAATGTTATAATTAACCTTTAAACGATATCCGACCAGTATACGTGTTCAATATCTGACAGAGTTTAGTTTCGTGAACCAAAATTGGACGCGGCGGTGGACGAAAGAGTAAAAATTCGATCCGTTAGACTCATTTTAAATTCTAGCTCCCCCGAAATAACGAACTGTCATCCTACTCTAATGTCTATAAATTTATAATCTTCGCCCTTTTATGTGCTAATAAATATCGAAACTTTTTTCGTGTTTATATTAATGGTTACTATTTCGATTTCAACGACATTAAGCGTATGATTTTGTATGAACTCCTTGACATTTTTACGCGGTTTTATATATTTCATATTTACTACATCAATGAATGTGTAAATCAAGATCTTGAATATATTCCGCGGTTAAGCGTATGATTTTGTATAAACTCCTTGACATACCATCAATATTTTAATAATTAATTTTGTATAAAATTTTTAATAAAATAGCTCTATAATAGAACTATTCTTATGAAGACGTGCTTTTATTATTCTCCGATAGATGGCATTGATAACTACGATTTTGACTCTAAAAATTGAAAATCAAGGTATTTAAAAAGGATTGATTCAATAGATTGTTAATCCAAAATTTTTTGGAGAATAAATTTGTTCCAATTCAATTTTTAACGATTGCCATGAATTGATGATAATTTTGCTTATTCCCAGTACAGACATAACGGAGCGGCGCCGTAGCCTAAATAAGGAAAATTATATTTGTACTCTAAAATATCGTATTTATACGGGAAACATCAAGTTTTCTCATGCAAATTTATGAAAAACTTTTAAATTCACCTGCTCCCGTAATAAAGGGGGCATATTTTGGTCGGGTTCATTAACATTTAAGGAAACGTGAGATCTGTAAGGTGTGCTTAACGCAACAGAAACAACTTTTCGGAAACTCGGGGAAAATCCTAAAATTTGACTCCGAGGAACCATTACAACTAATGTCTTTTTGTTACAAGATGCGTTAAATTTCATCGCGGCCGTCTTGCGAAATAAATAAATAATTTGCGTCAATAACAGGGCAGCTTAATCCTTTGACGGGATGGGCGAGCTTTCACGACCCCTCATCCTGTAATTTGCCATAATGGACCTTGATGTTTATAAAACCTGGAAAGAGGACCTTATTTAGGATAAAATATTTAGCGAACACTGTAATATATTCAAGTAATTGTGCTTCGAATATAAACACTCCAAAGTTTTGTATGAGATGAGATCACGTGAAGCTTAGGGCATATATAATTATTTAGAACTTTTACATGAATATTAAATAATGTTTAAAGTATTAATTTTGTACAATTTAAGTCTGCACAGACTGCAAGTACACTAATTTTATACAGAAATCTCTTTTTAGAACATCATGTCAACTAAGGCAATAGATTAAATAAAATCGATGCATAATGAATGAAGTCAGGATTACGACTTTTTTACCCATAGGTAAAATATGTCTTTTTTCGGGGTAAATAGCTAATTTTCCAATCATATGCATAGGCATACATTTTAGCTGCAGAAACCTTTAATCGTCATAGAAATCTTGTGTTCTATTATACTATATGAACTCCATTTTAAAACATCTTGGATGGACTCAAATTTTGAAACATGTTTAAGATCCTTGCGGATGAACTCCGAGCTTCCTTGAAGCATTTTAGAATATTTAGGAATCATTGAAACTATTTTGTGAAATGTGAATAAAATACTTCTTACATCTGCCACCGCCCACATAAATTAATCCGTCAGTGTTCGTATTTCAAAGTAAATTTTAAAATTATTAAAAAATATATTTGATTATCCAAGATTTAATACAGCGGATTATAGTATTGTTGGCTCGTAAACGACAAATAGCAAATAGTGATTCGGGCTTAACGACTTCTCAGCTCCCCTTTTATATTTTAAATCCCGTCGTTAAAAATTTTCCAGGAATACCGGGAACACTCTTTGACGAACCGTCTATTAAATCTCGAACAATTGAATTATCATCTCTCAATTCGAGCACACATAAAATATTGTTGTTTGCGACGGAAGTAGTATTTCAAGAGTACAATAAGAGTAAGACTTTTAAGTTCTTATTAAAATCCGCAGCTCGTTTGCAAAAATAAACCTCTCCAAGCCCGTATAAAGTGCAATAATTTAAAACTTTTTACGATAACGCGAAAACGAGTAATGGCAAGAAAATTAGGGCTATTAACATAAAAACTTATCAGGTCTGAGCTTAAGAAAATGTGCCGTAATCTCTTGATGGTTTTGATAATTACTGTTGCCAACGTTATGATCTCACCTGGAATGGTTTATTTTAAGGTATAATATGAAGATGCTCATTTAGTTTATGGCACATATGCTAGATCATTAAAAAATCAATTAACATAATTTATTAACACTGTGTCTTATGGTCTAATGTGTTTTTTTGTAATAGCTTAAATATTATGGTATCAATATCATTTCTAAAATAGATCATCCGCTTAATAATTGAACTAAACTATGTCAATACTTTCATTTTAGGTATTCCATTGTGTTTAACATTAAGCAACCCGCAATTGTTTGATCGCAAAATCGATTGGCTTTGATCAAAGTAAAACTTAAAATTCTATATCGAGAATGTAATACAAAGAGTAGTCAAAGAGAGTCCAGATGGCCATTGTGGAAAATTATGCAGTGTGGGTCAAAGAAGCTGCTGGTGGCTCAAATTCTAAAGGTGACTAGAATTTCAAAAATCATGCAGTAAAAGCTCTCGGATAAGAATGATAAATTTTTCATTGTAAATTTGAGATGTTATTTAATTTTCTTTCCTAAATCATTTTAAACATATACGGCAAAATTTTGCTATTTTATGCAAGTCTTTCGAATAACACGATAGTAATCCGAATATGCTCGTTATGAAAATCGACAAGTTGTTTCTCAAACACATTTACATTTTTTTAAATATGCAAGTGAAAATGCAAAGTGCAATATATTTACTCCAAAAAGTGAAGAGTAAAAATATCAGCAAACCTTTGAGACGTTAAAATGATTAGGTACGTCTTTTATATATGTAAGTATTTATACACTATAAGCAACGCTAAAATTATCTTCTGTTGCCTTCTATATTGATTTGTATTCGAAGAATTAGGAGGGTCAACCTGAAATAGAAACCTACCCAGTCTGGATTTTGCGGGGGTAATTTGCACGTGGACAAGGATACACACTCAGTTGGTGATAAAGCGAACTTTGGTGTATGACTTCACCCTATTCCCACACTCCCTATCGAAACGGCCACGAAAGTGTCCTTCGACACGTTCATCCAGGTGACCCGCTGATGAGCATTCTAAATGAGGAGGTCATGTTACCTTCAATATCGAGCGAATGATGAGGTGAATGTATGATACAGACGAATTGGATGTAACCCCTTCCTGTGAATAGATACTAAAGAGGTCCTACTTCTGCAGATGACTGTTTATGGCTGCACTATGATGATGATGATACACTATAAAAGTAACTGAAATCTAAAACATGCACATAGGAGATGCCTTAGATTAATCGACTCCAAAAATATTGGAGAGAGAACTTAAGATCGATCATAAGTTTGAGAACAACATGTTCAGCGAAATTAGACATTTACCACAAGAAGCCACTATATATGGAATAATACCAGAATTATTCTTCATCAATCTTCTTAGTATTGTCGAAATTCATTTAAATTAGCATGATCCATCGACTACACTTGGAAAATCGTGATCAAGAAGCTCAATTAGATTAAGAATTACGGCAAGATATTCACACGTTATTAGGGCTTATACAAAAACCGACATTTTTCAAAATCGATGTCGATGAAACACTAAAGACATCAATTCACAATATCTTTGCTGCTTTTTAGGTTTTTAAATTTTATGTATACGTTTGGACACAAACATTAATTTCGTTTGATGAAATATAATTATTTTGCACGTTTGAAATATATTCGACGGCATCGCACATTTAATCACAAATCACATTTTAACCCCCAAGCCTTAAAACGTGTACCGTCAGAGTCAGACGTCCGAATTGACCATTACGATAATATGCACATGTCCTTTCGGCCCCTCCCCCCCATAACCTATGATAATAATTTAATCATTACAAGAACAATTTTATTGTCCCGCTCCGGCACTTAAACAGTGCAGACGCGACAAATGCATTCGAGGGGTGTGCATCCCCAAAATTACACGGTTTATCGCGAAACAAATATTCGTACAATGGGCATTCATTACGTGGCGCAATATTAACCAAGCGCGCTTTATTACCAAACACCATTTGAACACGTAACCAAAAACATCCCCTACGCTCTAAAGCTGTCTACGGGGGCGTTTTTTGGTCGACTACTCTGAAATTCAGTAATATCCCATAACGGCAATTGAATGATATGGCGGCATTTGAAAAATTCATACCCATCATTGAATATTTGAATAGCATCATAAATCCGTGATTTATATATCAATTCATGTTTTTTACCCATTCCGCTGTGGCTAATCAGCATTAAAAAAAAGACGAATAAAATAGCTCCAACCACTGACCCTTATAAGATATACAAATATCAAGATAGCTAACAAACTGTTTTATTGCCATGCGTTGATTTGTATAATGGCTTTATTGTTTTTAAAGCTCAAATCATAGTTATCTTTATTTTTTTATTATTTGGGACCCTTCTGATATACAGGATGATTTATATCTTTTAAATTCAAAATATAAATGCATCATAATCTCCTAATAATATTTGAATATGAAATACATTGGATTATAGACTATAATTAAGTTATATCATTTTATTTTAAATAGATGAGATCATATGAAATAATATTCTATTGAATATTAGTCAATGCATACTTTTATCTTAAGCGCGTTCCTATGGACATACAAATGACAAACGACAGAGCGTAAGGCTTAAATACACTTAAATGTCTTAAGTTCTGAACAAGTGATTTTTAGTATATAAATTAAATATATTTATACTTTTTATAATATTTTGCAAAACTTAGACTATAGTTAAGAAATAATATTTAAAAAAATAGTGAGCGATTGAAGAAAAGTTCGTGTTTTTACCAACATTTTTTGTAGTTTTTTATTCATTAAATAAACACTTTTGAATTTACTGAACGTATTTTTAAACATTGGTTTGGCTGCAATAAGTTCGGGATCATTATATTTCGAGAAAAAATGATATTTCTATTTATACACCTAGAGTCAATGAAAGTGGTCTGGCAAGACCCAGATTTTTTTTTCGTATAATTTGTATGAGAAATCACGTTTTTCTTCATGTTCCATAAGAAAATTTTAATCCTTTCGATCCATAAAATATTTTATCATATTAACCTGCATTTTTACCTATGTGGGAAGAAATCCTTTTACAATATGTTTTGATATTTTTCTTTTACCTATGCTAAAGAAAATGTTGGTAGGTACCAGATAGTAGGTCTGTGATTCAAGAAATGGATATCCTTGTAGAGGTATCCTGTATACTAGAAAAGAAAAAGAAAGCCAGAGAGTAATCAACTCAGGTGAAAAGGTGCTACTGGAATCCACTGACAAGAACTAAGGAAGTGGGAGGACGGTTATTGCTGACAACTATTTAACAATTTTCGATGGAGTAGAAAAACTTCAACAGGGTTTGATTTTGTTGAGACTATCTGCTGGAATTAAGAAAATATTCCGAAATAAATGTTGCCAAAGCGTCGTCGTCTAATATATTTATCTGTGTTCGGATTAACAGACAATGTTGTAGCTGTTTCATATGTTAAAATCAAATGCTGTTATTCCATTGTCAACTGTCTATTATAATACCAAAGTTGTTGGAGAAGCCCAAAAACCATAGGTAATATTATTTTACAACATGCACAAGGTGTTGACGATATGGACCAAATGTTTGGGGAGTATATATACAAACGGCAGACTAATTCCCGGTGCACATGAGGCTGGTTTTCAAGCTTGTAGAGCAAGCATGTGCTGGTAAGCTAGTAGAGTGGTATCTCTAGTTTTTTTTGAGTTAAAAAATAGCTTAAAAACGAAGCCAGTTCTGTTTAAACAAAACTAGAGTTTTACATACAAAATGTATGAGAGTCCAACTACTTTCATTGACGGGAGGTAATTGAAACATTTATTGACATAAGGGTTAAATTGAATTAATTTCAAGCAAATTAACACTTAATATGCAAGGTAGGATAACTCATCCATGTATTGGACTGCCAAACCTAATCAAATAAATATATTTTTTACTCTCAAATCAAACATAATATACAAAATCAGGGCATGCATTATAAATGTCAACTAACATTTTAAAACTGAAGTTGTATCATAATAGCATTCAAAATTTCGTTATAAAATATCAAGAAAAAAATGTCAATGGATCAATGGGCTTTGATGTGTGTTAATTAAGAAAATGGATTCGTATGGTTTTGGCCGTTATTTTTGTAATTTAATGGCTTATTTACGAGCTAGAATTGTCGTTAAATCCATATGTAAAAAAGCGATTCACAAATCACAGTGATGTAGCAATCAGCCAGGAGTTGACCGGTGTTGGACGATTGATGGCCCCGCCGATGGGCAGGGCCGATTAGAGCGCGGATGCACCGATGCATCATTATTTAGACATGAGACCACTTTTATTTCCTCGGAGGCCGTCGTGTTTAGAGTTAGGAAGCTGAGCGTAAACAAAACATTCTGTCTGAGGAGCGGGACTCAAACAATAAACAAACTATTTCTGGACCCTTTCTTGTTTTTCTGGTACAATACGGATTGGATGCAATATATTTGGTATTCCATTGTTGTGCGCCGGGAAGACGTACTGAGATAGTGCGCCACTAATAAAACGAACGCTATGTTTTGAGCTTTTTGAATTATTGTATGAACATCAAAGACGTTGCTTACATTTTGTATTACCCTCCACAAGAATGTATTCAAGCGAGGAGTTTATTTTTTGAACGACTTCGTACGACGGGTGGGTTGGAATAGCAACACGCCAAGAGGCGCTATAATTCATCAAAGAACTTCTTATTTTATTTTTGCATTTTTGAAAACGATTATTTAAAAAAAGGCGGTGAATATGAGTTGAACCACCTGTTGAAATAACGGGCTAAATTTTAAATTCCTATAAAAGTTCGAAGAAGTTGTCGAAAAAATATTCACCATACCATAAAATTTGGAAGATTGGAAATTATAACATTCTTGATCGATCGTTTCGATCCAGATTAAGTTTTATTTTTTTTGTTTTGAAAGAGTAAATAATCCCTTCCTAACTTAACCTTTCCCTTAACATGTTAAAAATCACCAGCGCTCCCATGATATGTATTTGGTACACCATATGAAATTCTGAATCCCTTATCTATTATATTTTTTATCTATATTCCCATTATTAATATTGAGTTGTAGTAAATACATCATGGTGAAGGAAAGGCTAATTACGTGTAAAAGACAATGGACGAACAACACACATACATTTTTTCCCTAGAAGAGATCACCTACATCCATAAAAATTATAATCTAAAGAAGAAGAAAAATAAAATTACATAAGTCATCAGTACAATAATAATAATGTCAATAATTGAAATCGTGATTGAATATGATCAAGTATAATTGATTATAATAAAGTTACTCATCTTGAAATTAAAGTCCTTGAAGTTATAATTATTTCTATCATCATCAATCAATATTAAGTATTGACGTGATTGAACAATTCATGATTGTCTATTATAAAATGAAATTAAATGCATTTAAGCAAACGTGTTAAAGGATTGAGCATTGACGAAAAATACTTAGTCCATGTGAGCAAAACCTCTCTGGTATATTCGTATACAAAGCCACTCATACTCTGGATATATAATATTTAATTTCTAACTAATCATTTCGATTCTTCTAATAACCTTTCTTCTGAAAAATAAATATTAATGTGATTAATAAAGTTGGGCAGGACTACCTATTAACAGGTTGAAGTCCGGAGTAATATATTAATATTTGAAGTGTGTGACGCTTACCTGAATCTAAAAGTTAAAAAGATTCTTTATCTGTATGAGTGTCGTTATTATATAACACTAAATTAATAGTTTTTGTTTAAAAGTAACAAAATGGCGCTTCTTTGGAAAAAAAATTGGAAAAACACACCTATTTTGGGGGTATTTTTTAATGTAAAACGTAAGATAAAATAGATATTTTGACCTGGTTTAGCGAACTGCCATAGCCATATATGTATACAATAAGCCTGTAAAATTTCAGATCAATCCACGACTTGGTTTTTCGAAATTCTTTCAACGCCATATGTAAAAATGTCGTTTCGAGAAATACACGTTAAAAGTTGTAAATACTTCTTCGCTCTTGATAGTTCTATGAGTAAATTGATGATTTTTTTTATTTAATAATAACGAATTGCATGCGTCCAATACTCTACAAATACTCTACAAATAATTCTGAACAAGTAAGTGATCATGGAAAAATGAGAACCCTTTCAGGTCATGATTTAAGTCGCAGTAAATAGGCCAGAACATAAAATGAAGATTTAGTTAAAGATAACACGTTCATTACCAGATTGAATGCCTTCGTTTTTCTCGGTAAAGCGAGTTTTAAATTATGCCTGGTGACAACTCATATGTATTTTAACCACCATTTATTCTAATATCGCTTAAAAGTCTGCGTTGATATATTATACACCCATTTCGTCCATTTTTTTTAAATTGATTTAGATATGACCTTAAACATTTTGTCAAATTCAGTCCTCTTAAATTTAGTGGATCACAAGTACTATCAGTTTTTCTTCAATATAATAGTGTTTTTCTTATAAATTATTATTTTCTTGAGCATCCATGTCATTGAAATATTTTCCATTAACAAATTAGCAGTTAAACTTTTTGCATTTTTTGTTGTTTATTGCATGTGAATTCCATGAAAGCACTTCTGATCACAAATTCATAAAATATATTTAAGAATATTTTTAATCTAGAATTACAGTACATTTTTTTAGCATCATTGAAAGTGTTAACGAACAAATAGATGTATAAATATAGGAAAAATATAAGATTCTTAGTTTGTATCTTTTACATCATCCTACTTTATTCAACAAATATTGCACCCCCCTCTGATTATCTTATAATAGCTAGGGAATATAATTAATAGATTGAATTTAAGCTTTTGATGATCTTAACAAATGTCTTTTTTATATGATAGACTACTCTAAACCATATCATAATGTATCGATTACACGTAATGTAAGATTTGACGGATATTCATACATAAAGTCTGAAGAATATAAATTTAAAACACAGTATTTTAGATTGCTTTTTTAGAAACATTTGGTTTTATATTGGCAATGTTTATAGAAGTTTATTGATGTAGCAATGAGGCATTCTTTACACAGCTGATTTTAATATAAACGCACAATTTGTTATGGTAAAAGCTCAGTATAAGCAAGTGAATGCTTAAATCTACACTATTAAGCGCCGAAACAACATACATATATTTTCAAATAATGAATGGTGAACGTATTTAATCCATTTGATAAATTTGTCCATGAGAGATGAATTTAAATTCGCATACATTAGTGTCAAAGACTGACAGGACTTTCAGTGAAAAATCGAAAAATAAGTGCAAACTTCTCAGCATTTTTCAACGAGACAATTACTCAATTCATGAAAAAAAGCAAAATGTTGACCTTTTCTTTCCGCAGTCTATTTATTGTCGTCGCTGCTTTCAGTGTCTGCGTTCCATCAAAGCATCTGTTAAAGTCGGTCTCTGATTCATTCCATCTTTTCTACATTTGAATGTATTCCATATCGATTGCGGCCCTGTACGAAGTCAGACAGACAAAAAACAGAAGGCCTAATCAATCTGTATCTGATTACTGAACTTTCGACCGATTTGAAAGATATCCATCAAGCCATACATCGCAGAGACCAGACTCGGAGAATGTCCGAATAATATAAATTATCTGAATGGGCATCAATCAAAACGATGCTTTAAAAATGAGCTTAAAAGCTCATAACTCAAAACGACTAAATAATTTTTATAATAAAAAAAATCTACTTTTTCATCTTAATTGATATAATAAATTGATCGAAGCGTAAAATGGTGTGTAATTAGTGTTGCAATTACAAAAAAATTACTTAATCCAAAAAACAAAAATATATCGAGCTTGGAAGAAAAAAGATCCATTTTGTAGACATTAATCACTCCATTAATTTAATTCATGAGAGTTCTCAACGATTAGTGTGGAGCTTTGAGCAAAAGTTTCTACGAATCATCACATTCAAACAGCATAAAGCAGGGGTGTTCAATCGACGACATGGGTACTTTAGGTTGGTATACGTATGTAAAATACAATATTTAATACATACATATATATTATCATTGTATAGTTTAGAAATTGGATTAGGTGCTCTAGGACCACTGTTTAAATAATTACTTTGTTATCCCTTCTTTAGAAAGCATTTTAATTTTAAAACATTGATGATTTTTTTTGTTGTTTTTACATAAGGTCTCATTTTGTTTTTTTTAATTTTTTTATTGCCTAGTCTTTGGATGTCCTACAACAGCATGTGCGCCATTGGTCTATGTTTATATAATTTTATATGTACATATATATGTTGATTTTAACGCGTTCGCGGACACGGATTAGCGACACAATTCACGGACATAGAAATTGAGTTAAACCATCAACAATACGTGCATATATTGTAAACCCTAATTCCAAATTAATACATTTTGTGACATAACACCGATGAAGAGCAATACATTTCAACACATGACATTGAAGTATAAAAATCAAAAGCAGTTGTTCTCAACCTTTGTATTGTTAAATTCGTATTATATTTCCATTATATTGAAATGATTCCAAGCTTTACAATTTTTTTCCATTCCATATAATTTAGTTCTTGTTAGTAAATTGGTTTTCGTTGACTTTTTTAAACGAAAACCAAATTTTTAATATTTCTTCCAACATTCCAATATTTTTTTAACTTCCTCAGTCCAAATGCTTGAATGATAAACATTTCTATAGGTGTATCTACAATACAGAAATCGGTACATTCGTCATTTTTATGGACAGTTAACAGTCGACAGACAGGAACAGACTGGATGACTGACTGCTGTATGATCTGTTCCGGGTTATCCTGGACTAGCCACACAAAGAGTATCTTCCACTGATCCTTTAACCCCACAAAAAACGCTACGCGTAGAGCATCCAGGTGCCCGCCCCTTTTGCTCTGCGCCCTCCAGAGGAGGCGAGGTTTCTGCGGGAAACACCAACTTCAGATCATGTTCACCCGAAGGTACGATGGAAGAGGAAGGACAAAAGTTAAGCTAAGCTTCAAGAGAATATTACCGTGGGTTCATTGGTAACACGAGTCCAACCTCAGTTTGAAAGGGGCTGCAGCAGATGACGGACTGCCCTTCCCCATGGTGCTCGTATCGGTTCGGTCATTCTTAGTACCTATTCACGGAGACTAGTCGCCGTTCGAACAGCCTAAAACCGTTCTCCCTGTTTGCCTAGGCTGTTGAGCATAGTGGTGAACCTTTGACATAGTCTCCACTAACTACTGTAATCGGCTGTTCCTCACACCTCTTTATGGGTGCGCAACACAGGGTGACCTGCGCACCCAACTCATGTTAGCTGGGCTATCCGCGAAAAATTTTACGGATAGTAGACTGCCTGCTAGATCTACGTTTGCTTAGTAAAATTCATCTACATTTGCTTCAGCTTTATAATTATCTATCTCTAATATTCACTAGATCAGCAGTTCTTAAGCTGGGATGTGCGAAATTATAAAGAAATACTGAAATCGTAAAATACCTAAGTTTGAAATGGGGTCCGCAAAAAATGTTTTTGAAGTGGGGGGTCTGCTAAAAATGAAGTTGTTTCAGAAGGAGTCCGCGGATTACATTAGTTTAAGAAATCCTGCACTAGAGTAATCATCAGAGTCAATATCAGAATAAGGAACACATTCATCATTAGAAGATACCTTTTGTTAGAAAATATATGTACAGTTACGTTTTAATCAAAATGTAATTCTAATATATAAATGGCATAATAAATAGATAACGTCGAGACTTGGATGTTATTGGTGCAAGTTAATTCATCCTCGGATACAATCGAGCGCCTATATTCACAGACACATCCAGCGCAATAAACACTTATCACATCCGTCTGCAATTGCAGTCGTGTCCACGAAAGAGTTAAATGGTATTAGAGTAATTGTCGAAATGTACATTATTTTTTTACAGTAAGTTTATTCGTTTTTTTAATATTCGTGTTTATATCCAAGTATAAACAATAAGTAAGACTGGTCTTCTTCACGGTATTTATTTAGTTATTGAATTAGAGAGAGACACCAACTGCGAGACTCCAGTGATGGGCCACTTTTGCGATTAAAGGCGTCAAAGCCTTCTCAAAGACAGTGGAGAGCTTTAGACTGACCCCCCTGCTTTGAAGACATTGGTACACATATCCTCCCCTCATCCCTTTAATTTGCAATGACGACAAAATATCACAATGTTCAACAATAAACAACAATGTTTTTGTGGATCACATCCCAATCTTAGGCATTTTAAGTCTTCAAATTCTGACTTTCTGCCCTCAATATGCGCGGTTTTCTTTTACGACTTCATTTTTAAACGAAATTTATGCAAAGATGTCTTAGATTTTCAATTGAAGTTTGATATTTTAACCATGATTTGTACATGCCGCGGACTCCTGGTAACGGCTTAGCGGACCCCTGGGAGTCCACCGGCCCCACTTTAAGAACCGCTGATCCAGATGGACAAAGCAATGTATATATTGAAAAACCCTGGCAAAACCAATGTTTTTTAAGAGGAATGAAGAATAAACCTCCCATAGTTTTGACCGCATCAACAATTTTGATATTTTACTGCCATGGTAAACATCAGATTATCTAAAATAAATTTGTTCCCCAAAACGCTGTGGGTGTATGGGCATAATAGATTTCAATGTGGCACCGCGAGGATCACCTCCACAGTTAAACCAACATTAGGAACATGCATCGTATTTGCGTCATCTCTTCGATGATGGCGTTTATTACATCTTTACAGAAGCTTTTGTCCAATATTTGCTTATAATTAATAAAAAAATATTTGTTGAACGGTTTGGGATCGACGCTTTGAAGGCATCGATTGACCAAGCATCATCAAGATGGAGTGGCTCAAGAGTGCTCAGAGCCGGAGTTCTTACGTCAATATTTTATATAAATTTGATGACAGGTATCACTTCTGTGAAAATATTGTTGGTAATTTATATCGCAAATATTTCACAACGGCACAAGAAAACGTGACTGAATAAAATGTGTATAAAATTAGGAAATGGATGATTAATATTCCAACAATCTTTTCTATTTTTTCCAATATATTTTACATTGTTCACATTATCATAAATCTTTGTGGAAAATTTTTGAAGAACTGCATTAGAAATATGTAGAATATTAATACAAAACACATTTTTTCAGTACTTTTAAAGAATAAAATAATAATGTTAGTCGATTTGACTAACATAACACTCTCTCATACACATAATAATCTTACGTTTGATCTTAGTTTCCCACAAAAAACTAAGATATCGTTGATTGCTTGCAGATGATGATTATATTGCTTGGATTCGTTTACTTTTTTTAAAGTTAAAGGATGCAAAAAAATATATTTAGATATACAAATTGTCGTTGTTATAAATCATAAATATCTAAATCTAGCTTTTCCATATTATGCTCAGCATCCACTTCCATTATTTGATTTAAGCACTGACTATCAAATCCAATACTCTCTGGCAAAATCAAATCGGAGTGTTTCAAATTCGGTCAACCAGTTCGTTTGCTGAATGTTAACTACTGATCATTGACTTGGTATCTTAAGATTAATCAAGTGTTAGCGAACAGACGCCAATGCATCAAAAGCATTAGATCTTGATCTCTCACAAGGCAACTGTCCTTTGGTATTGTACTTTGATATTGTACATATAGTTACACATGAAGTTGCGGAATTTCAATTAGTCAAAGATCTACCATGATTGAGAAAGTTTCTGTGCAATGTTTTACAAATTTGATTATTTAAATTTGTGCAAGATTTTATGGTATTTAAAACTCATTAAATACGGAGTTGCGATTCTAAAAATCTATTCAAAAATAGTCTTAAAAATTACATTGCAGAAATATGAATATCGACAATAAGCCTCGAGGAAGATCTAAGACTGTCGTTAGTGATGAAGATTTAATGTCATAGTGGAGAATAATTCATATATAACACTTTGAACACTTGTTTGAAAGTTAAGTAGTAGTAAAATGTATACTTATCGTCATTTCGCTACAAAAGAAACGGTTAAAAAGCTGAATAAGAGCGTGCCGCACGAACTGTCAGATGGCCAAATTGGAGTTGTCTTAGTCATAGATAATTCGTAATGATAAAACCTTATTTATAAATTGAATGAGATGAAAAATTATTTTATATGCCAACAGGATAAAAACGTAGACAGCGGTTGAATGCCGATGAAATTCCAGAACATTAGCCAAAGCTTTCAATGTATCAAAAAAGCTTATATTATAGTTCCCGTATGGTGGATAAATAAGGGCATTATTTCTTTTTAAAACCAGAGGAAGCTATTAGAACTAAATCGTATTGTTTTAAAATAACTTAGTTTTTCGTTGGAAAAAGCCTACTGTAGCTAATGGAGATTATTTTGAATGAATTTATTATATTTTGTAAGAGTTATGGCTTTTAAGTTCTTATTTACGAATTCCGACGGTTGATGTGTAACATCCTGATACAAATTGTGGAAACATTATGAACGAGACGAAGAACGAAATATAATGAAGTGTATATAACTTTTTGTGTCACATGCGATTAATTTATATCGAAAAAATGTCGACAGAGAAATCGCCAGAGATAAACAAGGCGTATCATAGGATATCATATTCTACGATATGTCAATTGTGACACAACCTTCGTTGTTTGGGTTTGGATCTATTTTTTTGTATTGTGTCTAAATATCTTACCAAATTTCGCACAAAATAATATTGGGTTTCTATTATGCTTTAGATAAACACGAATTCGACAGACAAATGTAGTATTTTCTTAATGGCACAATGAACAATAGACGGCCCTTAAATTTTGGCCGGGTATTGATTGATAGAGATGCCCAAGAGAAATTTCTTTGCCACCGAAAAACAATTGTTGCGTACTGCGAAGAAAGCGTTTTTGAATTATTTATGATCCGCAAGTGGAACAGCGAGAGTGGTTGTTGTTCGGGCCAAACACAAATAATGATGAAAAATACATGGGCGAACTGACGGGGCGACCCTCGAAATTTTATAAATTGCCGCACATTGAACGAAAATGTATTTGGACCTCGGATTTTTTTGAATGGTTGCCCGTCTAAATTGTTGTTTTGTTACGCGCCCGGGATGCTTTCACGTTATGTGGAATGTAATTTGATAGATTTTTACGGCCCACCTTTATTATATAGTTCTGGAGAATTTCGATAGAGAGGTCGATCTGGAGGCTTGCTGTTAAATGGTAACAATGGTCATGTCAGATAGGACCCATGGGTCATGGCCGTGCCTCCAAATTACGAACCATGCGACCAAATTTACAATAAACGTATTATATTGACTCCGAACGTCTGGAAAAAAGTTTATCATAGGATCCAAATAAAATTTGCAGCAAATTTTATCCTTCATAAGACGTAGACAATCTCGATAGGAAACTTTTTCAAAGATAAATGATTTTAACACGTTCGTCGCTGGGCGTGAAATAGTGAAGTTCCTCGTAGGATTTAAGTCCGATAGGACTCAAGAATGCGACTGGTAGTAGACCTTAATAATAGATCGATAATCTTGGCCGATTGCTCTATGATTAATCAAGCTAACAAAAACAAAAGGAAGATAATCTATTAATAAATGGCAGCTACGGTATAAAAAGGGACCCAACGAAGAACAAAGGGTAGAAATGCAGATTTCTTCCGCAAAATGCAGAAATCTTCTGCAAAAGACGTTATTAAAATTAAAATTTGAGAGTTATTATAGAAAGACGTAACAATGAGACGCTTGACATGCTTTTTGATAAGAAGATTTACTACACTTACCCCAAAGCTTCGGTCGAGAAGCATACTTTTTCTGACAAGCATACCACTGATTTTTTATTCTCATAGTGTTTGTTGAACACTGTAAAAATACAATTTAAAATGAGAAGAGTAATAACAAAGAAGTAGCGGGTTGGTAAGAATAAATTTCAAGTAAGTAAAGACTTTAAGGAGATGTTAAAAGAACTGCCTGTGGAAGAAGTTGAGGAATTGACCAGCGCTGGTGGTTCATTGGACAATATCCAATGGAATGAGTTCATCAACAAACAATAATCATTTACATTCAATGGGAAAATCGGATTTCTGATAGAATTTTAAGTATAAGTTAAGGTAAAGTTCTTTCATTATTTATTAATAAATAAGAAAATTCCGAGAACTTCTAATTAGAGAATGGTTGTACTCGGAAAATACTAGGCCAGATAATGAAAAAAGAAAGCAAAAAAGGCTTTTCAATACTTGGAAGTTCATAAAAATTCATAAGGCACATTAGAAGGAATTGCGTTCTATGTTATCAGAAGATGAGACAAAATGAAAAGGAAGAAATGTAAAAACGAATTCAACATATTGTCCTAATTAAATTGCTTTAATGAATATCATGCTGTGTAATATAATGTCATATTTTATTCGAAAAACGCTTCACAGCAAGCTTATTTAAATGGGTTTTTTCGGGAGAAGGGACTCTATAAGTAGTATCGAATTTATAATCATCAATTGTATCAATATATGTTTTTAAAAAAAGGAAATCAGGCTATACCTGGACTGAAGCGATCAATCGATGCTCCAAATTTGTTAGTTCAATTATATTCCACGATCTGGATCTGAAAATAAATGATATGATGATAAAGCGGAAAGAAATGTCATTTTTTTAGTTGCGACCCTTGGCGTCAGTTTCTGGTTGCTTTCGAGTGAATACGTCAAAGTTGATGTCCTTTTGAAGCTCTATTGTTTGTCTTACTTTTTCATATATTTTTTAACCATAGTCAAAATGTCCAAGCCTGAAATTGACGAGACCCATTTGCGATCTTTTTTTACTGTTTTTATTCGACAAAGGATTAAAAGTTAAAGAAGCTACCCAGAGCATCTGTAAAACATATGGCCACATATTGAATATTTGAAAATGCCATAGATGGTTCAAAAAATTCAGAAGTGGCGACAGAGATTTGAAAAATAAACCAAAATCAGGACGACCTCTAAAAATTGATGATGACCATTTGTTCATCGGAAAAAAACATAAACAAGCAATTTGGGTACCGCACGAGTTATCATCAACGGTCTTGGAACAGGTATGAAACCGAACCATTTTTAAGAAGGATCGTTACTGAGGATGAGAAGTGGATCCTCTACAACAGCCCGAGAAGAGAAAACAGTAGTTTTCTTTAATTCAAGTACCTGTTTCTACCCCTCAACCATTATTATCCTTGAAAAAGGTACTCTTTTGTGTTTGGTGGGATTTTTTTTAGCGTAATTCACTACAAATTATTAAAACCTGGCCAAACTGTCACAGCAAGGATATATTGTGCACAATTAGATAGGTTAAAAGCGGAAATGCTCAAAAAGCGACCAGTGCTAGTTAACAACCAAAGAAGAATATTACGGCATTGTTAATGCAAGACCACACGCAGCAAGGATTACGCAGAACAAAATAAGGGAGCTAGATTTGGATGTGCTGCAACATCCACTATATTCTCCTGAAATTGCACATTCAGCTTTTATTAAAATATTTTTTTTCTCCAAATAACAAAAAAATGACATTACTTTCCGTTTTACCTAATATTTTATTAATAAATTAGAGTCTAGGAACAAATTCACAATATCAACACTCTATACGTATTAATATAACATGCCATGAATCATTGAGTCAACTATATCGAAACTGAATGTATGAAACTTTCAGATCTAAACTAATGATCTCATAACGATGACACTTGCCCTACGATGATACAATACAAAATAAACGATTTAAAAGTAACGTTGTAAAAAGCATCATTGTATGATTGTTCCACTCAATAATGATTCCAAAAGTCGATAAGGAAAGATGAAGAACTGAAGAATAACCGTTTCGACATTTGCTACATTTCAAAATGTTGAAAATAAAATATATTTCGAATACCCTGATACTTAGCGCATAAGGTCTATGTATGAAACGTAGCAAATGACCCCCTAACTCCAAAAAAAAAAAAAATGTCGGTCCTTGGTGATTTTTTTGTAGATAAACCTATATCTATATATAAAATAAATATAATGGTATATATTGAAATTTCTTGTAGTTTCAAATGGAAATCAGGTATGTGGCAATTTGAAATTCTATATTTATTAAAGCTTTTTATAGAGCTCCGTCCACTAACTCAAATTTTAAATTCATGCAACAAAGCTCTGATTTTGCTTGTGATTTTTATATTTAAAATATACTAGATTGTATATATTTTAAATAAGCAAATTTATTTTTATGCATAACTCTTTACAGTCCGTATCCGTGTTAATGCGTGATGAGAATTATGTAACTTTAACTTGAAAAAAATATCGTGCGAACTTGATATAATTTAAATTTATTTCTAGGGATGACAGCTCACGCATGTGTCAATATTTAAATCACATTATATTTATGTAAATGACATTCGTCGGCAAAATATAGCAAATTGTATAAAAAAATACAAATGCGTCATAAAATACGTCTCATATTTTTTAAAATATAGAACGATGAATTGACGGAATGTTTTTTACGTATCACTTTCAGAATATATCGATGCATTAAACTCTTTTGTGGATAGCACTGACTTGTATTAATTTTACGAAAGAAGTAGGGTTTTATGAATTTCTTGCGTAAATTGTTTTAACAATAAAAAAGAAAACTTTGAAAGGTTTATTATGTTTATGTCACTGGATAAAACTATCGATTGTATGGATGCTTTTTTTAAATTAAGTTGGATACTAAAATTGATATTGTGTCGCGAAGTGACTAAGAATAGTCCTTATATTTTGTGCCCTCATAAGGCTTAAATTTGTTTCTCGATTATCAATTCCTTAATAAAGATTGATTAGTCTCTATTCAAGTGATTAGGGTGAATTCAAAGATATTAAATCACTATTATTTTTTAAGTAACGATCTTCTCGTGTATTTCACTTGGCATTCGGTGGTTTAAATTTATTACAGAGGTGGAAACATCAGAAATTTCAAAACGTCACAGTCGACCCAAACAATTTAAAATATGCAGCTATTTTACGACCAGACTACTATATCAAGATTTACATCCAACGCACATTTTAAAGTGCATTATTAGTCGAACGATGATGTGTTAAAATCCATAAGTTAGGTAACGATGCAGCATTCTTCCATACTTTCCAGATTCTGGAATTCGAATAGCATACACGCTAGTTAGTAACAAGTGCTTTACACACATCACACGAATGTTTACACATCCAAAAATCATATGACGTTTTAACTGCCATAATACGGCCATAAGAAATGTTTTGAATAAATCATCATCCCATGTTAACGATTCTCCGGGTCATTAAATAAAAATATTTTAATGCATATATCATATTGCCGGACGCATTAGGACATGTTAATTCGGCCATAAAGAATATTTGCTTTACGACCGCATTTATGTGTATTTTTCATATGTGGTCAGATTGATGGGTGTCTTATTAAGAATTGTAAGAGCCCATAGCAATGGGAAGGATTTCACATGTAAATCATATTTAAATTTGACCATTAAACGGCTCGTTTCTTATCTCGGACGAGTCGAAATGGAGTACGTGTAAATTCGAAGCCATGGCTTTAATGGTGAGCCGTCTTTAATTGTTCATAAAGTTGGATATTACGATATTAAAATTTAATCTTTGATATATTTCACATCGATGTGTAATATCATCAAATCATATAGACAAAATTTTGGAAGCCTTAACAACTTAAAAATCATTATAATCGCTCACTGTATATAATTATGGATGAAAGATAACGTAAAACATGCAAATGCATTTTAGAATTTGCATCATGATGCAACATCAGTTCTTGCTTCTTCAAAATGTTCCGCGTTACACTATTTTTATCATTTTATGACTTCATTCAAATTTTGAAAATACAAGCAATCAGGTCAAGGTAATGATAAAGCATTTTATTAAAATTATCAAGAAATCGGTAGTCTTATTGTCGCTTTAAAAATATTTTGTTTACAAGTTGACACTAAAAAAATATGTTAAAAGGTCGAGCTCTTACATTATCTAAATTCCACATAATACATTAACGTATATGAATTCAAAATTATAACCAAGGTCTTTTATATTTAAATGAATAATAAGTATTCTGTTTCAACACGGTTATAACGAGCATCGAGGGACATAATGTGTAATGCTCATAGAAATTGATTGAAAAGTTATTAAATTTACTTAAATTTATTTCTATCAACTTCCTACACAGTTATGAAAAATTAAAACATTTATTTATTAGATAATAATATCAGGTCAGTCCAAAAGTTCGTGCGCATTTTCGAGAAATTTTTAAATAGTGCAAATAAAACACAATTGAACATTTTAATCAATGATATATTTTTCTCCGTTATCTATAATTTCTCGCCATCTTACAGGTAGTTTTTCAATTCCTGTTGTAGAAAGATACTGGTTTTGAGTCAAAAACTTGAAAGTCCATATTGTACATCTTGTTTAGAATTCGAGTTTTTTCCTAGTAAAAAAATTGTAAGGCGCGAAATAAGTAAAAATCACTTGGGGCAATATGCGGGGAGTGAGCAGGATGCGATAAAAGCTCCCAATAAAATTCAGACAAGACCCTCTGAAGCTGTGAGTTCCAATCGAGAAGTCATGGACATGTACGGCAAATCGAAGTATTCATCGGAAGATCTTATCTACGTTGAGTTGATCAGTTAGAAAAAAGGCTTGGGCAATTGAAGGGAAGAGGTCTAGGATGGACAAAAATGGCGATATGCGCTACCGATGGCTTGGGCCCTCTTATAGGGCTACTTGACCCACCAAAAGTAAATTTTAGCAAGTACTAGTAGTACCTAAAAATCTGATGAAACTAAGTTGGATATCATTTTTCGAAGTTAAACTTGAATATTCACGGTAAATCTTACGAAAAGTGAAACTTCAAGTGGCAGTTGATTGGAAAGAGGGACTTTAGTGTTTGTAGTAGTTCCGTCTTTGTCATACACACACGTTTATTGATACGATAAGCGCATGCGCCGCACTACCTCTACTACGTAGCTTGCCTTTTTTATTATTTATTACACAAACACAGTTAAGTCTTTTAGCTAACAATTGGAAAATATTAAACGAAAGGTTCAAAATCTATTGTTCAATTGTGTTTTATTGACACTTTTTAATTTTTTTCCAAAAATGCGCACGAACTTTTGGACTGACCTGATACCTAGTTTCAATAATGTATTATTGCAAAAATATGTCTTTATTCATATAAATGGCAATAGTTGGACTGTTGAAAATTTGTTCCTCTCCCCTCATGTCACCATTTAAACCTCCAAAAGGATCATTGCATCTGAAATCAAGAAGATGATCAAAACGATAACTTCTTTGTTTAAGATTCATAAATCTTAGAAAAAAATCCAATAACGTGATTTTAACGTGTACTTTTTCAGAAGCACGAAATCAGGTAAAACCTGAATCGATTAATGCTTTAAATTTATCAAATTTGTTGGTGAATTTTTTTCACTTAATTAGAATTTGACCCCGAATGTATATAATAAGAGTCAAGGAAATAATACGCTATATCAACACTTTGTGTTATAATATTCTAATAAATCATTTAAAATGTAAAAGATCTCAGTTATACTCCACGCAAAAATGCATGATTTGGTTCGAATTATAAATAGCCAACAATTGGCACTCAAAAATGTTAGTACAATTTTTTATACCTTTGACGTCATCCAGATTTTACGACGGCCTTCTAAAAAAAGGTAAACAAATCAGTATAGTTTAACACTTCTGTAGTTCCGTTGATGTTAGCTTGCCATTGGTCGCAAAAAAAAAAGAGTCCAGACAAAAAATGTCGGCGCATTTCAAAGCGGGATTCGGTTTATTCGGTAGAAATTGAACCCTATTTTTTGTCACGAAGGTGTCCTCTCTTCCACAATGACAATGTGTTCGAGACCTGGTTTTGTAATTTAAAAGTTTTGCATTTTTTTTTCGAACAATACCGACATTGCATCCCCTTTTGATTAAATCAGTACATAGCTTAAATTAAGAACTATCGAAAATTCTTTTTATATTTAGATGGCAAAATATACCCAAACCCTCAGTCTTTATGTTTTTCAGTGCTGCAGAATTCCATTCGGAGGGATAGCTAAAAGTCAACGTACTCCGATTAGAATACTTTACAGCATCCAAGCAAGGACCGGGTGTATTTTTACATGATCAATTACACATTGTATCCGTTAAGTCTTCGTGCGTGTGAAGTGAAGATCGCGTCTGGTTATAGGGTATGGCTTCCATCAACCTGTGTAAACATGGGGTCCAAGGTTCGTGCTCTGGGGTTCCCGAAGATGTTTATGTTAGGCAGCAGGCATCCAGCTTGGATCCTCAAGTTCATGGGGGATAATGTCAGTTCGAGCGTCCAATGCACTTTTACGATAGTTTTAAAACAGGTGAAAATGACAATTGTGTTCATCTAAAGACGTTTCGTTATATTTAAACCCAATTTAATACATCGATATCATCATGGATTTTAGCGTCATTAGTAATAATAATCCTTGAAGATAATATTAATATCCAGTGGTGTCAGATCTGGAGACCGTATAAGCCACAGAATAGGGTACGTCTCCTAGGCAAAGAAGTCCACTGGTGTCAGATCTAAAAACCGTATGTGCTACGGAATAGGACCAGCCAAAATAATTAATTTACACCACAGAGGTGTCCTAATTGAAGGAATAAAGTCTTTGCAAATATTAAAAAAGTAATGCTACTTCAAACAACAAGTGAGAAAAAACCTATTTTTTTAACCCTGACCCTGCCAACCTTGGTACATCTTCAAGTTTAACGACTCATTGAATGATTTGTATGACATGTACCATATCGTTGGAAAGGTTGTTATAAACTAGAAAATATTTTAATACTAATCTTAGTTCAACTAATCTTAAACTAAACTTAGTACAAAAATAATTATTTAGTGCTATTACTACCGTATATTAAAAACATATAGCGATGGTGAAATTTCGAGTATTTTTTAAAAATATTGAAAAAATTCTATTTCGACAACTCAAACACTTAAGGCATAGGGTTTATGTGTGAAAGCTATCAAAAGATACCCTTAACCCCCTAAAATATTATATTATGCCGATTCATACGTCAAACATTCAGTGTATAATGTATGAAATTATCACTTACTATTGTATTATTATATGTAAATGGGCCTTGAAACGAGCCAAACTATAAGCCCTAGTATAGTGATTCAATATTGGGCAAATCCAGATTGTGAATAATTATTTAATATACCAACAAATTTAGCAGATCAGAATTATTCATATAACCAATCAACCTCTCATGCTAAATTTTATTATGGTGATTTTACAATTGTTTCAATTATTTGACCATATGATTGGCCCAATATTTATCACGATCCACAGCTTGTTCTGTATATGTGCAAATATTGATATTTTTATTTGCAAATTGTAAAAGGTATACAATCATGTTAATAAATGTCAGGAAACCTAAAAAAAGGAATGCCTCTATCTAATATGTCGGACACGATGATCTGCCCATGCTCACGGATGCACTCATTTCATAAAAGTTGTTATCAATATTTTATCATAAATAATTAAATATTCTCAAGTAATTTTGGAGTTTTTAAAAATCTCAATTAAAAATCTCAAATTTCTTTTTGAATTTCAATAGAAATAATCATGTTTTTAAACATGCGTGTCACGTCTACGTAAAGATAAAAAGGAAACAATGCGTTTAAGTGGAAAACTTTCTTCAATATTTCACCACTTCTTTGAGCATCAGGTACGTTTTAAGTGGCCCTACCCAAATTTGAACGAAGTCATTGAAATTAAATTGAATTTACATTATCTGGTCATTCCATTTGAATTTCATTTCAAGCTTAATATAGCATCTGTATCGTTAAAGTCTCATCTAAATACCGTAAGGACGAGAGCACGCATCCTTTGACTAACATATGCGTAATATATTGGGAAGATACAGCATCCCCCGTTTTTGTGCATCATGCTGCATTTGACGTGTAAACAAAACTGACTAATGAGAGTAACAAACCGCTGTTTCTCTTTCGTTTGAGAAGCATCTGCATGTGCTTGCTGCCTACTTTTTATGTATGTAAATAATGAGCGGTGTTTCAGATATATTTTTAAATACATCTTCACAGCGCACTCTATCCACCAAATCCACCCATGGAAGCATCATACAATTACAATTTCAGCAGTACAGTCTCAATATTGGTAGGAGTTTTTGGTAAGTGGTCCACGCACCACGCTTGTTTTAAAGTTCATTAACAAAAGTTCGACTTTCTCCGCTTAACTGGAATTAGTTTACGGCGGTATTTCTATGGCTTGTTCACCGAATAAAGTTCGCCGCCACGGTTTTCTGGTTAACCCCGCACGCGCTAATTGGGGGTCCTGGGAGACCCCAAATATAATAATTTGGCCGACATCATTCCGCGCGATGCTGAATATCGCCTCCTTAGGCGTATATTTCGTTCGGCGTTGTTTCAGAAACTATTTCAATATTCGTAAGGTTATGGACAAGAAGAGTTTACGCGTTTTCGTATCTTATACAAATTGTGTACATATTTCATAAATGCCCGGGGTTCCAATAATAACACTTAATCAAAATGATTTAACGAGCATGGTTTTTGTGATTAATTGATCTATCAACACACTTGCCAATTAGAGATTCGAATGCTTTATAAATTGGTTCAATATCACAGAATGGCAGAAGTAATACTTTTTTTGTAATTCAATCAATCAATAGTTTTCCGAGCGTTCCCACAGAAGCACAATTTAAAGACAACAGATCCATATCATATAAAATTTATTTTAATTAAATGATATATATTTATTGAACGATTTCAGGATCACAATTGTCTATTGCAATATAATTGCAGTGCATATCATAATATATGAATTGATGAATGAGACGCAATACCATTGGAATAATAATTATTAAATCACTACACATTTCTCCATAAATATTTGGTCATTCTTGTTTTGTCTTGTCTTTTATAATATACAATAAATTCTTAGAAGGCATAACAGCAATTTTAATAATAATCTATCTATCCTTCAAAAAACCCCAGGCGAAGGAGGAACCAACCCTATGTCCGTGGGCAACGGTTGAACCCTTAGGGTAATGATGTGTAGTAGAGGTGCACAAAAGCAGTCTCGTCGGTTTGCTCATCAAACGCTCCTGGGGTAGCCCAGCTTACATGTGTTGAACACGCAGGTCACCCTGTGATGCGTACCCGTAAAGGGGCGTGTGGAACTGCTGTTTATAGAAATTGGTGGAGTCTATGTCAAAGGCATCACCACTATCCTTAACAACTTAGTGCATACAGGGAGGTAACATATCATGCAATCCGTCATTTGCTGCAGGCCCCTTCAAACTTAGGTTGAACTCGTGGTGGCAGTAAACCCGTGGTAGTATTCCCTTGAACTTAGTATAACCTTTGTCATTACTCCTCTAACACATCTTTGGGGGCATGTAGTCTGAAGATGGTCTTCTTGCGGAAACTTTGCCTACTAAATCTGACTAAATCTCTCCCTTATCCTTCTCTGCTCCCCTGGTATTGTTTTTTACATTGCTTCTGGAGGACAGGTAGTCTGATTTTAGGTAACTGGCCCTATTCTAGTGTTGGAGAGCCGCTCTGCACCTCTCTCTCTCTCACTGCCCTCTCTGGCGCTCAGGATTTCTTCAATGTAATCGCGCTAAAGATCCCAGTTCTTCTAGCTGCCATCATTCTGTGAACCATGGTGTCAACGTTGAGCTCGGCTACCCCGAGTGCTTGTTTCAGCGAATTTCTCTGTGATGCCCAAGCCTCACATTCAGTGACGGTGTGTTCTGCATCGTCGACCTCGGTTTTGGCAGTAGTGGCATGTCGCGGATGTTCTCTTGCCAATCCGCTTCAGGTACGCACCGAAGCATCCATGTCTAGTGAGTACCTGAGTCAAGCAGTAGGTCTTTTCGCCGTGTTTTAGGATCCTTCACCGGCTTACGACCGGGATAAGTCGGTGGGTTTATCTTCCCTTGCTGGACTGATCCCATATCTGTTGCCAGGTTTCCCTCAGTTTCTGATCGTATACTGTGCGGTTTTTGGGATATTTGTAGTCCAAAGCCTTCTTCTTTGTCTAGAGATCCAGCGGGAGTATTCCAGCGATCACGAGCACCGCGTCCTCAGACACTATCCTGTACACTGCGGTCAGTCGGAGTGCTCCCTGTCGTTGGACCTTAGCGAGCTTCTTTCTGTTGGTGTCGCGTCTGAGAGACTTGTGCCATATCGGGGCTCCGTACATAAGGGAAATCGAGTGTATTTCCTCGTTTATGGTACGTCTTCCGCACGGTTTTGGGCCTCCAATGTTGGGCATGAGCGGTCCAAGCTCGCTGGTTACTTTCTGCGCAGCTTCTTCTGTGTGTTCTCTAAAAGTCAGCCTATTGTCCATGAGGATCCCAAGGTATCTCGGCGTTTTGCTGTATTCCACCTCGAGGGCTACAGATCAGTGAACCACAATCTCTGTATGGCTCGGTCTGTTCCGGGGAAACCCGAAACAGACCACACAGCAACGCCATCAATAGGGTCGCCTATTATAGACCCTTCACGCTCAGTCATTGTCTATCGTCTGTCAATATCCTTTGAACTATTTATCAATCTTTGAATAAAACGTGTTTTTTCGAATCAAAATTCCTCAATGGAGTAATGGGTAAAAACAAAAAAATATGGCAAATATTCCCAAATTAATTCATTGTCATGCTTGCAATTTGGTTTGGCATTGTTATGATGGCAAACTATTCACTTCTCATCTACAATTATAATTTAATGATAAAATGGATTTACAACATTGTTTGTATTAATTTCATGTCTAAACTCCCGTTTACCTTAGTTCATGAGTTTCGAGTTTCCATGACAATTTTGCGATAGTTTTGTGCAAATTTAACTAAACCTTTGGTGCAAATCTCCATCTTAATATATCTCATAAGCTACAAATTTTTGATTTAAGGTTTTGGATTCAATTTGGCCAATTGTTAGGAATTAGTATCTAACAGGAAAAAATATTATTACACATGCTTAAAATAATTGTTTTTATTTATTGTCAAATATGCTCGTTGCTTGTTGTTTGTTGCTGATACCACCTGCTAGTATAGAATATATTTAATTAGCCACAATACACCCACGCCGTCAGTTAAGGGTTAAAACCACTCATTACCCCTTCCGCTCAGATGCCGTGAATTATCACCAATTTAAGTTGTCATGGGTTAGAGTTAAATGTCGGGAGGCTCTTTTTATCATGAACTAACTAACCCTAATTGAGACTTAAAAGGACCTCCTCAATATCGACCCAAAATATATAATACATAAAGCGAGCGGCGGGGCTTTTTACATCGTGTGAAAACTAAGCCTACAAATCATATCCGCATTAATACCTATGAAGATGGTATAAAACCGGGTAAAATATCGTGGTGTCGTTCGAGGATGACACTTTTACGTCGAGAATAAGACGTTAAAAACCTGTCGTGGTTTATGCGCAACTGTTAATCTTCGATATTTGGCGCACGGCTCTTCTTTTTATTGGAGACACCCACGTCACAGAATGCTTGGCATTTTTAACGTTGCGACCTTTGAAGTGCTTGACTAATTAATATTTGAGTGTTTTTAAACTACGGCTGTTTGCTGGATTTTTGTAAAGTGAAGACTTTTTAATGATGGGAAATCGACGTATTTTTATCAAACAAATAGTGTTATTTGTCAATTTGTTAGGTTTTAATTTTAGCGGAGGCTTTTAGAGGAAGAGGAAAGGTTTTATAGCAATAACCACTATTACGGTTTGTTTCATATAACGCTATAAATTTCAAAATAATTTCGATTGCATTTCGTTTGCATACCATAAACATTTTAAAACTCGAATAGGACAATTGAAATAAGGAATTCTTGGGCAAAAAGTCAATACAATACTAACACTAACGATAATAGAAAGAGCGTTCGTTCTGCAACCCTTAAGATCTACCCCCTACTCTCTAAGTTTGGCATTAAAAAGATTTTTTTATTTGCATTTTTATCGATGATCAGTACAAAACATATTAGCAATATCAAGCAAATGTTTGCATTAAATCCATGCCACTTTACTATGATAGATTTATAAAAAATATATTTATTTAATGAACTGAAATTTAAAAAAAAAGGTCTATCATGCTGCTTTTGATGATTTTTTTGTTCCACTTAAGCGAATCACTGACCTGTTTCATAATGAATTTCATATGAAGCCTGCACTTAAACGATCAAAAACACTTGCCGTTCCTCTCCATGTATTGTCAATGTGATTGGCAGCAACGCCATGTCACATCACAAAAGCTTGTAGCAAACCATGACACATCTAAATCGATCATTGTTTTGATATGCACGATGATTTTTACATGGGTTATGTAATGAGATTTTTTACAGCGATCAAAGCATCGCCGAATGCTTCCTTGGCATCTTCGTTGCCGAATTTACATGGCCGCTGAAGTGGTACAAGAAGCGATGTCAAGCACTTTGAAAATATTGATCTTTTATGATGCTGTCAAACGAACAAATTACGTGCCGAGCGAACAGCAGCCACGTGTGTGTCATACACAACAATGTTGGCTTAATTAGCAATTGTTTGATGAGCGTGTAAACTATTTGTGGTCTACTAATAACACATTGACGTGGGTGATTAGGTGTTTATAAGCAACCAGGTTGATTGACTGAAACACAAAAATAATGTATTGTGCTTCAGAGCATTCTACTTGTTGTGAAGGCGTTAAATGTAAGCAATATAATAGGAATCGATCATATTTCCTAATAAATGGAAAATCATTATAATTGTAATGGAAAGATATGCTTGAATAATGTGTCTGAGATGTTATTTTTATTTGGTTGAGTGCTTCTTATCTCTTAGGTGTTATTCATTTTCTTTAACAATATTATCAAAAATTAGAAAAGATACGAGTATTTTGGATTCAAATTTAAAAATAATAGGTTGGCAACCATAATTTTAAATTTGAAAAATGCACATAAACGCTACAGGTTACATAAAGAATTTGGGATAAAATTTCCATAGGCTTAAGATCGTCCAACTTCAAATTTGCTATACTTTAATCAAAATCGGAGATACGTGTGTATATTATTATTGTAACATCAAAGCTGTCTCTGCTCATTTCACCAATGTCCCATCCCCGTTCTTTATTAGATATTCCCTTAATGTCCCTATAATTCTCTAGACACTACCATTGCTCATATGGGATTCTGCCCCAAATCTTGTACGTCTAATATTTCTCTTATGACTCAACTCCCTAAGCTTATGTGTACTAAAATCCTTCATATTGTGCGTAATCATCTGTGGTTAATCAATATGGTTACTCATTCTTTCCATATAACTTACCTATTTCTTTAAACTTTAAACAGGCCTTTGGCTTCTTGTGCATAGATCCATTCATAATTTTCTTTGTTTTGCATCGATGTAAATTTTACAGTTGAAAGCATAATGAGTATTTAAATATTTTATGCAAAACACCTAACTAATTGTAGTACGGTGTTGAATGTTGACACATGGACCGAATTTTTTTTTTTTGAGGTATGTTTCAACATTTAGAAAAAATCTATTTTGACAACCCTGACATTTAATAATGCAATAATGCAAAAATTCCCATTATTATAACTTTACAACAACTCGACTCAGTGTAGTAAATACACCATAGCAAAGGAAATGTTAATAAATACATATTTTTTAATATAGTCGATAATTGGCACTTAAAATATGTTCGAATGTAGCTTATGAAGATATTAATTATTTTTATCCAAATAAGTCGTATCCTTGAGATTGTACATAACACCCACGGTTGATAATTAGATTTCAGATCATACATGTATGGTGACAATATTCGTTATCAATTTAATCCCATAGGTATGTACACGTAATAGGGCAATGGGATTTACTCTTAACATGCCAGATCAAAACTAATAGGATTAGTATGGAGCTATTAGTTTTGCGACCGAAATCTCGAAATTCAGCCGATTACAGATCGCTATGGAATTTTAGCAGGGTTGACAGATTAAAGCCTGATTCATATGTAAGTATCATAAATTAGTTTCGGAGGCTTTCATATAAATTATTCGTCATCGGGTATGACGATTAGGCGCCGTTCGTAGGGACTGTTGAAAAAATGCACGCTAAGGAATTTAGGGGAGCAAATCTTATATCAAATAATGAATTCAAACGATTTTTATCTACTATTTTTATTATGAACCGCATCTTTATTCTTATAAATATTCTAAAAATTACTATAGCAAAAAGTTATCCACATACTGACAATGTGCTTTAACATCGATAGTCGATCAATACAAAATTGTGGAAAACATTTGAAAAACAATGCTGAGAAATGTTTGCATTTCCATCCATATATACTTCGTGTAGCTTCTCGGCATATCACCGATATATTAGAGAACTAAGATATATACACTTAATATATATCTTTGAACCGTTATTAATTATTCAAAATTTAAATACCTTTTAGAGAACAGGTTTATCGTAATTTATATAAGATTTAATATTAAACTCCCTAATAATTAATATTAATATCTATGATTTTTAATGTATTTTAAAATATAACCAAAAAGTCTGGCAGCATGTATGTCCTTAGTTTGAACCTTGCAATAATAATATGGATGAATGAACAAGAAAAATATTCTAGAAAATGTTGTAAATTTTGAATTCAAGAACGGAAAGCTTAGTGTCGCATCTCTAAATAAATCTTGCAGAACAATGTTTCATATGTGAAGCTTCTGAGATTAAGAGTACTGGTATGCAGCCTTGGCCAAGAAAAAGGAGTCCTTTATCAGCCATCCTCAACGTGATCTTAACCATATTCGAATAAGAGGTTCATCGTCATTGGAAAGTCTCGAAAGATAGATCTCTCTATGTATTTTTTAAAATCTTAGGAGACTTTTCAATGGAAAGGATTTGATATTTTATGATTTTCCATTGCTTTAACTACAATCTAATTATTTTGATTTCCCAAATTTGTATGTTAAAAATTTGAATCCAAAACTGTATAACAAAAGTCCAGAATTTAATACACCAAACCAACACATAGTAAAATATGCAAATGTCAAAAAATAATCCTAGTCCCACGTATAAGTTCTAAAGGATTATTTAAACGATGAAAAATGTCATTAAATTATTTTTGTCAAAATATTAACAAGTTTTTAAGATAAGGATTATATAACTATAACACATCATTCAATAAGTTTGTAGGATTTTTTTGAGAGAAAACAATCACATCACAATTACCATGTTATGTACATAAATTCTGAATCACCAAATCAAAGAAATTGATCCATTTGACATTGAAATGTACGTCATTAAGATTATAGGTTTCCTCTTTTAAATGTAATTTTTATGTGACCTACTCTAATTTCATCCAGATAGTATTTCTTTTCAATCCATTCATATTGTTTGAATCGGCGCATTGATCATCATTGAAAATGATATCTGCATAGTGTCATTTTTGTTTAGTCTCATGTTGTTTATAGACCTATTCCGATACTCTCTCCGATTCCCTTCTTTTATATTTCGTGCATAAAATTCCTACGTATTTATTCCAGATTTAATTTCAATCACACGTCAAATCATTTTATTCCTTAAATCAGTCCAGAGCTTTCCTTTGACGCCTTGCGTATTTCTTATAAACCAAATTCAAAAAAATAAATATTTTTGTGACAAATCACTCCAAACAAAAATATAAATCTTAAAACATAAAACTAGTGCCATAAACGGGATCTCTTGCAGAATGAACACGTTATACAAATTCTAATACATAAATTATTAAATTTGTTTGATATTGTGAATTGATGTCTCCAGTATTTCATCCGTTATTTTAATTGTATATCTCTTAAAACCGAAAACCGGTGAAAATCGGTTTTGTTCGAAAATTGAAAACCGAAAACCGGTTTTGAAAAATGTCGGTTTTTGTATAAGCCCTAGTTCAGACCACCAGAAAATTAATACTTTTAATATTTCAAATCTGTTGGTACTGTGATATTTTTTCGATAATATGAATTTGAATCCAAACCTTTATACCTAGGATAGGGTGTGATCTATGCATAATAAAATCTTTCATATAATTTTGTCCTTCGGAATTTTAACGGGGGATAAATTATAATAAATCCACGAGGCGATCCTGTCGATTTTAAATTCTTCATATTTATGAGCTTATTGAAATTTAAATGAATATATATTGAAAGCTTTAATAGGTTTCCTGACGAAAAACTTTCAACACCTGTTATCATAACTTTTTTCTTGGCATTTCGCCACGGACGATGAAAAACTAACTTTCCAAACTGAACTAATAAATTGTCACCTCAACACCGCAGGATGTATTGAACGTCGGCAAATTGGAAAATATGGTTTTTTGACAATCTTAAAACAACAAAAAAATATTGGTTATGATTCAAATATGAAGTAGCGAAGTTATTATTTAATTTTAGCTATACAATATATGAAGACTTGCAAGAGAGCTTAATGTTGTTGTTGCTGTCGAAGTTTGCTGAAATTTTAACAAACTGATATGTGCGTACATATTTTTTCATCTTATTGTTAAAAGTTTCACATTGAACGTTTGTTTAGTAAAGATGTTACAACAAAAGTTTCTAGGCTAAATTTGCAAATGATATGCAGATCGAAAAAGGCTTTTTAGCCTCTGGGGTAACGCTGTCCTTTTCTTGCCAATAAGCTTGCACTGCTTGCGTAAGAAAGAGACGGAAGAAGCACTTAGACATTAAAGCCAGTATATTTATATTTAATGTCTCTTTTACAGGAAGTACTCTTATAATACTGCATTCATACATATTTTTCTTTAATATTTTCTTCTAAAAATAGCGTCGGATTTGGACTCGCAATGGTGAAAATACGCAGTCTTTCCGATCTCCACAAGTGCGAGCTGAAATCTGGTTTCCTCATTACAAAGAAGGAAGATAACGCTTTTCTAAGCCACATCGCATCTCTCCATTACTTTTAATTTATCTTCTTTTAAATGGATGTGTAATTTAAGCGGTTCTACAGTCCGGAAGAAAACGTGTTTGCGGCCATCAAATGAGAGTTATCCGTTTTCGGGCGGCCGTATATCTCTTTTCGTATCGGGTCGTAATGGGCCCGGAACGTTTCTTTAACTCGTAATTAAATGAGATTTAATTACCGCCTCCAACTAGATAAAAAAGTATTAAATCAGCGATTAATGGACGCCACTGCCATTTTTAATTAAAACGTCATATGAGGCTTTTGAAAGACCGAATCTCGAAGCCTATTATAGATATGGAGTTTGCGTGAGAGCCTCCAAATTCCATGACATTATCGACACATAGCACGTTGAAAAATATTGGGCAAGCTGAAAAATAGTGCCTTATTCCAAATTCCATCTTTATGATACAATCTGTAAATTTGTATATTCTACAAAGCACCACATGTCGAAATTAAAAGCCATATCCAGAAAGTAAGTGTACTAATTTTTTACATTTTTTTAGAAAAAGCGTATTTGAAAAAAAAAACAGGATATTGTTGATACATTTATTAACACTAAGCCTGCCGATACTTCATGTATACCTATTCCTACCACAGCGGGTCAAGTGACCCTTCTTTAAAATGTCATATATATTACTATGTATTTGAAAAATATATCATTTAGCAGAATTTGATACTTGATTGGTACATAAATAAAACTTTGTTTTTTAAATTACGTTTCAAAATTGTTAATTTATTAAATTTGTAAGAGAAATAATACAAGATGAATAATACAAAAAAAAGTATTCCTCAATTCAATCCTAAATTTTTGAAATCGTAAAAATTTGGAAAATGAAAATTTAGAAAATAAATATAAATAAAATAATATGTTAACTTTATTTATTTTCACCGCAAATGTTGCAAATTATTTTTCCCACACATAATTGTTGCATTTGAAACAGATTTTTGTAGTTTTGTTTTCTTTGCAAAAACTTATTTGGCACCTTTTTCGCATTTGCACACGAGAATCTGAGCTTGAATTTGTTGATGTTTTCTGCATAATTTATTTTTCTTCCTGTCTACCATTTCTACCATTGTAACGTTTGAGACAGGGATACTCTCGGGGGTAGAATCCCCGGTGGCTCCCCGCCTCCACGTGCTCGTCGAGATGGCCGCACTTCTGCACGGGTCCGTTCTTCTGTCGGGCTGTGATGCTGCTGGACGAATGGATGGAAATACGAAGGGCGTCCAATGGAAAGACTCTCTTCGCAAGATAACCATTTATTCCGCACTATAGACAGAGAGAGAGAGGTCTGGCTGCAGGAGGGACAACCTTCCGCAGCCAAGGCCAACCGACGACTATTATTACGACGAAAATAGTATTCATAGCTGCTCATTATATCGTAAATCTTCTGCAAGTTTTTCAGCTGATTGGAATAAAACTTGTCTATAATTTTTTTCGCCAGTTGTTTCTCCGTATATAACCCATGAATTGATTCCAGCTAGTTTAAAAATATTGAAAAAAATCTGTACAAACACACACACACATACAAATCTTCATGATATCACATGAATTTTTGCATGGGTCAAATGACCCGTTGCGATAGTTAGGGCAAAATACATATTTGTTTCTCGACAAAAAAAAATTAACAAGAGAGGAGTAAATATTGAAAAATATATTCAATGTATTATTTATAAAAGTAGGAAAGGCAAATGGCGATGTGCTAATGTTTTTTACAAGAAATTCTGACAAAAAGTTAAAAATGGGTCATTTGACCCGTCGTGGTAGGTTTAGTGGTAACTATTTTTCGCCATCTTGTTCAATGCATTTGGTAAGTCATAGCACAGGGTTATTTATGTCTTCCTCGAAAAACTCTCCAGCCAGCTTCTTCCACCACTTCAGAACTTCTTTCTGCACCTACCCATCGGTTGCAAATTTAATTCTATCCATTAGGCAGAAATTTTACAAAAATGATGCCTTTTCAGTCCCAAAAAACTAAAACCATGTTATTTGCCCTAAATTGTGAGTTTTAATTTTTTGACTGATTTTTTTTTTTTGACTCAGACATGTAATGAGATTCCCATTTTTTTATCTTCAGTGACAATAGAACTCGGTAAAACCACAGCCTGTTATTGTCAGAGTACACTTACTTTCGTGATATGCCTCATACGATTGATTTCATCCCAAAAAATAAAATTGGTTTTATATGTGTTGAGTTTCAACCCCTCACCGTCTCTAGAGACTCGCAATTTTCATCGCAGCTACCTCAAGTAGCCCACCACGAAGGACTTCTCGAACCGCGGGGCTCTCCGGACGCTGGACGCACCCGGGAGCCTCTCATCTTAGCCTGAAGGGCCTCGATGAGAAGCGAAGGGACTCCGCCTTCAGTGGCGATGGGACTCGGCAGCCCCGAGACGAGCTTGCAGCATGTACGACGGAAATTCATATTTAACCTCCGCAGATAGGGCGATTCTTTATCTTCGACCGCTAGTTCGATGATACCAAAAAGGAGAAATCCTCAAAAAGAGATCCTCTATTTACCATTTTGTGATACGACGACGATCACGAGGCAGTTGTTTAGATGATGAGAATGTAGCTCAAAATTAACACATGGCGGCAAATGAGGTATGCCGCCAACAATTAATACGACCAGTCAGCAAGACCCTTCAGAAAGAATAGACAGTTTATTCGTCCTGCAGCCCTTAGAAACCGTTGCAAAGTCCGAACAACAAACGCATTGACGACCAAAAAATCGATAATTAACGACAAAATAATATTTTTAATTTAATTTTAAATTATTATAATTACTCAAAACTAATCGCGAATTATTCCCACGCTACATATGCTTTATTTTTTAAAGTAATCATATCATCATTGATTCATTTTTTGTACTAAAAATGATGCAGAATAAAGGCGATCACTAAATCCAACAGCTTCAGATGAAATATCAAATTTAAAATCATGTTGCAATTCAACTCTTTCCCATTGTTATCATAAAATAAACATTGATATGTTGCGTAGGGCGGAGCCCCCGGGGGCGATCCATAAAGATAGCTGGCCTGTTCGAGATATTTATGTACACATCTTGAACAACCAAATATTATTAAAGTGAGTTTAACTTTGGATTCTTATTATACAGACTCGGACTCAAATTCAAAAAGCTAACAAATTTCATCGTAATAATAGATTTATTAGATCAAATGTATTCATATTTCTAGTAGATCATTTCGATCTAGACTGGAACTAATAATATTGATGTATACAATTCAAAATATTGAGCAAATATTTCTACGAATAATTTGTTTCATGCGGACTATTTCGTAATCCGATAGTAGACGGACCCGCGTAGGCTATCCATCATGAACTGGAAGCGTAGAACAGAGTGCAGCTTTAAGACGTCAACTTTACGTAACAAGCTGATAAATAAAATGCCTTAATAAATAAGTTTTAAAATAAGCAATCGCTTATATGTTTTTAAAAATATTGCCACTAAATACACTGCCTGTTTTTACAGAACCCAAGATCCGATCATCAACTCACGGCTACAGATATAATTTCTTTCTAATAAACAGAGTAATTGCTCTTTAAATTTTATTAATAGGTATTTGAAAATTGCAGTATTTCGATAATCGCCCCAAGAATATTATATTTTAACAGCCTTCAAACGAGCCTTGCTTTGATGATACCGCAAACAGACACACCCCTAATTTACATTGACAAAGTGTCAATTTCGTTTAATGGGTGTGCAAGGATTATTATAATGTAATTAACTTAATTGACCAATTTGTTACAATTCGGTATTTGAAAAACGGGAGTGGTTAATTTTAAAGCCAACTTCTATCACCAGTACTAATCACGACCACAAATGAATGAGATGTTACACAATTTTCGATCACGTTCCTCATCCACATACATAATTATGGAAAACACGCGAAAAGTGGCGAAACAAATTATAACTCATACACAATTCCCAGCTAAAATTATAGTGGTCACAGCCAAGTGGCCTTGCATTGATATTTCTAACGTTTCGAACATTTATCATTTTAAATTGTTGCGTCCAAGACGTGTAAATTCTCGCTGGATTTATGACAAGCGATAAACGCAAAGAAAAATCTAAACAAAGCGATTTTGAACAATAAAATTGATTTCTTAGAGATCAGATTAAACGCTGCAAAGTTGTATTGGACCGTGAATAATGTGGAGAATTTATCAAATTTAAATTGTGTTTTGCATTTATGGATCGAGTTGCTATTTTAAAGGTTAAATGTGCTTTCAACCGTCTGGATATTATTTTTGGCACAGCTGAGCAAATATTCAATACGCCTATCAGTAATGACATTTATACATAAACATTTTCGATTGTGTAAAATGTACTGATTGATGTAACAAACACAAAGCCTCTATATAAATGTTCTTAAAAATACAGATTCATATATTAAGTTGCCGATTCATTGTTGTAAATTCTAGTTTATTAAATATGATTCGTTTCAATAATTTCGTTTAAATAAATATTGTAAATTTAACGGTTCGGATAGTTGATGCGGGCGGTGGCATATGTTAGAATTTATGTGGCATATGTATTAGTCAGTTTGTTCCCAATTTTCGTAAACATCAGATGCATATTAATACCCATAGAAAATGAATATGAATAATCAATATAAAGGTGCTATGTATTTTTTTAATTATTTTTGTGTGGTGAATCTGCTAGATCTGCAGCGATAAATATGAATACTGTACATGCTGAACATACTATCAATGTAAGGGATGCTCAGAAATGGTTTTAAAAAAATAAAGTTGGTGAAAACAGCATTTATGATGAATCCCGTTCAGAACGACCTGTTGATTTTGATAACAACATTTTTAAAAATCTTGCGAAGCCAGAGCCACAATTAGCAATGGATCAGATTGCAGAAAGAATAGCTATTTTTTCAAAACCGGTTTTCGGTTTTTGTTTTTGAACAAACTTATTTTCACCGGTTTTCGGTTTTAAGATATATGTAATTAAAATTACGGATATATTAAATTTATTCGAATTTTATTCAATATTAAGAGCATTTCACAATTTTTCTTCAACTGTTTTTACACATTCCTCTTCAACATATATTTCTGCTGCGAGATTAAAATATATTCTAGTTAACCCTTTGAGTAATGAGTTAATTTTAAATCATCATAAACTTAGATGCTTTTTTTTTTTTTTTTCCTGTGGGAGCGTAAATCTTCGCAAGACTTCCGGATAATGTTGCCATCATCCGGGGAGTGTGGGATTTACGTCTGCATGAGTTTCCATAAGGGAAACCCACCAGCCGCACCTACCCACTAAATCGCTCCCTTTGGTCTCCTCTGTCCCCCTGGTATTGTTTTACACATTGCTTCAAGGGTGACAGGTAGTCTAGCCATTTAATGGCCCTATTCTATTGTTGAAGAGGCGCTCTGCGCCTCTCTCTTTCACTGTCTTCTTTGGCGCTCATGATGTCTTCTACATAGTCGCGCCAAAGGTCCCATTTTCTCTTGCTTTCCATCATGCTGTGGACCATGTTGTCAGCGTTGAGCTCGGTCACCCCGAGTGCTTGTTTCAGCAGTATTCTCTGGGGTGCCCAAGCCTCACAGCCAATGATGGTGTGCTCTGCGTCGTCGACCTCCGCTTGGCAGTGTTGGCACGTAGCGGATGGTTCTTTGCCAATCCGCATCAGGTACGCACCGAAGCATCCGTGCCCAGTGAGCACCTGCGTCAAGCGGTAGGCTGTTTCACCATGTTTCCGGGCCCTCCATCGACTTATGACCGGGATAAGTCGATGGGTCCATCTTCCCTTGCTGGACTGATCCCATCTCCGTTGCCAGGCTTCCCTCAGTTTCTGGTCATGTTCATTGCGACTTTTAGGATCTTCGTAGTCCAAGGCCCTCTTCTTTGCTTGGAGGTCCAGCGGGGGTATTCCAGCGATCACGAGCACCGCTTCTTCAGATACAGTTCTGTATGCTGCGATGACTCGGAGCGCTCCCTGCCGCTGGACCCCGGCCAGCTTCCTTCTGTAGCTTTCGTGTCTGAGCGACTCATGCCATATCGGGGCTCCGTACAGAAGGATCGAGTGTATTACCTCGTTTATGGTACGTCTTCTGCACGGTTTTGGCCCTCCAATATTGGGCATGAAACTTAGATGCTATATTTATGTGTCAGCCACTTATCATCCGTACAAATCCACTTATCTGTCAGGACGACCGCAGCGTATATGAAACTTGTGCATAAATAAATAAACACTGTCGATAGTATACAATATTTGTGCACGCATATAAGTGCACGCGTACTTATTGTCAAGTGGACGATTCAATACTTTTGATCCAAAATTCTTAGATAATTAAAATTTAATTTTTATACACAAAACCGGATTTTCAGCACCTAAAACCGGTTTTCGAAGATCACACTTTTACCTGTAAGATGGCGAGAAATTCTAGACAGTGGACGAAAATATATCATTGATTAAAATGTTAAATTGTGTTTTATTTAGCACTATTCAAAAAATCCCAAAAAATGCGTACGAACTTTTGGACTGACCTGATACACCAATGCTGAATATCATACCTTCTTATTTGCGTAGATCCTTTAAAACTCTCATATCGAAATAAATATTGTAATATTAGTGATATACGCATTTTAAAATTACCCAAATTGAGATTAAAACTTGTTAAAATTATAATAGAAATATTTTGATTACTTTTCTGTTTAATAGAATTTTGTAAATTTCAAAATAAGAAAATCTGTGTTCTTCGCCATTCGCCAAGAAGATTTTTATTTGAAAAGTTACCCTTGATTAAAATGAGCATTCTAAGAAAATGTGGTTGTATCGTAAAATATTTTATCTTTGTGAAAATATTACTAACTATAACTATAACTACTTTTCAAAATATATTAAATTTTTAATATTTCTTAATCTTCTGCTTCTGCTTAGGGGACGCTATTTTTTATTTTCTTAATATAAAAAATTGTATGTTAGCAAGCTATGTGTATGCCACATGTTTTTAATGCTTGTTCTTCGACAGCAGTGTTTTATTTGCAGGTCACGATGCATGTCATCATTGCTTGTATAACATGGTGTATTCAACTTATCATTTGAATTGTTAGTTATATTATTGAATTATATTCTAAGAGATAAAATAAATCTTGTCTGTATTTTTGAAAAATACAGGCATAAAATGCCTGAAGGGAAAGCGATCCAGAGTTAAAATCTGACGTAGCCCATAACAACTATCTAATACGCGTGCATATTCCACACAATCGTCTATAAAATAAATGCATTATCTATTAAAATCATCAATAATTTTAATATTATATACAAAAAATGATATTATATTTACTATTTTCAATATGAATAACAACAAGTAATATTTCACTATTATACACAAATGGAAGTGAATATTTTATAAATTAAACTTATATATTGTAATATGTTGTCCTATTCAATGGCCAACGACTTACACGAAATATTTCTTGTTTAACAATTGTATACTCTGATTGATCATGGTCCAATAGACATGTTGAATCACTTCTTAGGCGAACGACATAAAATTGCTGACAAAAAAAATCCGTTGCTTTGTTGTTTTTTTTTTAAACATCATTATCAAGGTCTGTAGGTCGATTACGTGCATTTTTTTCAACATCCGCAAAAATCATTAGTAGCCAAAGCAAACCACGTCTTTTTCAAGTCCATCATTCTCACTGTGGGTGGCCAGTTTCAAATGTGATGAAATCATCGTGTACGCATAGCATCGTAATGTTTTATGCAATGTAATTGATCGAGTACATGGTTCAAAATCGCAAAAAGGATGTGACTTGAATTTCAATGAATTTTTTCTGACATTTTTGTAAGCTAAAGGGAAACGCACAGATTTGAGCGCATGGTATTTATAGAGGTTAATGTTTAATAATTTCACTGTAAAATAAATTATCATTCTTTGTTGAAAATCTCTTTGCTTATATGTCTTAAGAAAGGTCATTCTCAAACAGGATCTCCTTCATTTCTAAACGATGTAGGTCTTAAAGCATTTATAATTTAGACACACAGTCAAAGATCACTGAATCAAATAGACATATTTATCAGATTGATGCAAAAGCTTTGTTGTATTTTTATGACTTTAACACATTTTTTCTATGAAATATATGTCTTTATGCGACCAAGTATTGGTAAAGTGGCTTAGATCCTGGACTTGTATTGTAAAGGATTCGAGTTCAAATCTAGATTGTGGAAAATTTTGTCACCATACTAACAAATTTGCGAAATCAGAAATATTAATATTCTGATCAATCTTTTCGATCCAAGTTTATCCTGATTTCCTGAATTTGAAAGTAATATTTTACAGTACAAAATTAAATGGAGATTCCTTGTTCCACTTTTATAATTTTAGAGAGCACTATATCTATCTTATATGTCTTAGCACAGAATGTCAACTGCAGCCCTTTGCAGACATGGAAGCTCTTAATTAATTCGAACTGCATTTACATGTTGTCCTTATTGATTGTACTGGACTGTGTCGATCTATAGATGCAGTTCGCACAATGACAATGCAAATTGCACAAAATAATTGCACTCAATTGCTTGTTGTCAGCAATACCTCACAAATTATCGGTGCCTTGATCAAACCACGATAATGCCATATTTTAACATAGCTTATAGATAGTATCGCTCTCGAATGATGAACGGTTCTTAAATCGTGATCTCTCACTCGATAGTGATTTTCAACATTTTTTTTTATCAATGAAGCATCAATTAAATCGGATATATAATTATATTTATTGGGGGCTTGTTATATGGTCTATATTTCTATTGTATCCCTTATTTAAGTTTTATTTTTTTCTTATTGAGATCAATGTGTTTTTATTCCTGTTATTACCATTTTGCATATGTAAAGCGATAATAAGTCCTACGTCAGGAAAACTTCTAAGGGAAGAACTCTGCGTATACATACAAGTACAAGGGAGCGGTTTGTAAAAAATAGAATGTCGCATAAAGACCTTTTCTCTTTGATATTTATATTTTCTTTCAATATTCTTTCTTTCGTTCAGCGTATGACTATGCCAGGGCAACCATTGTTCCCGAAATAGACGTTTAGGGCCCTTTTAAAAATCCCCATACATTTTGTGCGGAAAATGTGTTTAAATTTCGAATCAAAAGGAGCAATAAACATATTTACCCATCGGTACACAAAAGACTAAAAATTTCTCAACGTGCTCCAAGGCCAATTTCATTCCATCCCATACTATTGTATTTACAATAGAGTTGTAAGTATTCATAAAAATATTGCCGAGGTCGAAAAAAATGAAATCAGCCCTTTTTCGGGAGTTTTTCTTCAATTTTAGAAAAAAGGGTCGAACATGCCGGAATGGTCACAGCGGACAAAATGACCGCTTATAAAATAGCATCGCCAAGAGCGAAAGAAAAAATATATAGAATTTTTCCTTCGTACTTGGAATCGAGGTATATTCGAAGTCTTCATTTTTTTCACGTCATTGACTATAATAAAATTGTTTTTATACTAAACATTGCAAAAAATATATACCCTGTCAAATCAAAGCAATGTAATTGTGGCGTATAAAAAGATTGGATATCAAAATCATCCCTTGAACATCAAAAATATTTTATTTATAAATAATTCCTTTTCGCCGACTTGTAAATAGCATCATTTTGTAACCCTATTACAACCTAAAATAATCAGTTTACCTTGCTTGAATTTAAATCAGTTACCTCTCACTGTCCGGGTGCTTATAAAATGTCAGTGGAAGGTAATATATAATTACAAATAAATTATCCTAATAATAAAATATTTATATAATTTAATAGGAATAATTAATCCATAATGTAATGAAAAACTAATTGGCAGAACACATTAAATTTACTATGGTTTTCATTTCTAACATAACATAACATTTAGAACACTTTACTCCTTTTATTATAATAAGCTTTCTACATAAATAATATTGTAAGAATTTACTTCTAATGTTTGATGATTCATTAGTTAACATATTGTTCTATGGGTGTTATAAATTTAAAATTAATTTAGACTCGTATTAATGAAATATATAATATTAATAATAAATTAAGTGTATAATATTTAAAACTAGAAGTAAATCATATTATAATTTGTTAATCGAAACGACTATTAATCTGATGCTTATTTACTGAAAGCTTGGGAGTCCCAAGTTGGAGTACATAACATTAGGAAATAAATTTAAATCTGGAAGTTACTATCTGGGTACAAAGCAAATAAATAGTAAATAAAAAACATAAGAAAAAAATAACGAACCGAAAAAACCGATATTTTCGAATCGATTTCGTTCCGGCAAAAATATGGTTTTAACAATTTTCTATTTTCGATTCAGTTCGATTTCGAAGACCTGCTTAAAACTTATATGATAAATTATCAATTGATTACATTTTTGGATATTTTAAATACTGTAATTTACTATGAAGTAGGGCTTGTTGGTTTTCAAAACCCGTTTTTTAGGAAAAAATTGTGATATTCTAAAACCGGTTTTTTATTCAGAAAATCCGGTTTTGAATTTAAAAATTTCATTTTGTAAGAATTTTGGACGAAAGATATTGAATCGTTGACATGCATCACGTTTTCTAGCCCTCAGTGTGACGTTGGTCTAGGTAAGAAAAGGTTCTTGTCAGAAGTTTTTTTAGCTAGTTTTGAAACCTTTTTCGCAATTAATTCTTATCTTTACAAAAATATTATGAGTGAAAGCATATTAAAAAGGATATATAAAAGTGTAATGTTGAAGAGGAATGTCCCAGAAATGAGATCGTAATTAAAAAAAACAGATCAGTTGATGGATAATGTTTTTTGAAAACGTATTACCCAAATCAAGCAGAATAAATTAGAATTAAAATTTCATTTTTGGTTTTGTTTTAATAACTTCTCTAAACGATGACTAGAAATAATTGCTATTTTTTTTTGGCAATAATAACTACATATTTTGTTATGATTATTGATTGTTCTGATAATTTTAAATTTGGCTTAAAAATGTTTGATTGCATGTGCGAATTATTGTATTTTTTATTTATTTTGGTGATAATTATATAGATGTATATATTTAAATGTAATGCAAGTCTGTGTAAGGTTTTTATATTAAATAACATTCGAATAATCTTAATGTATTTGTTATTTTAATTTTATATTTCTTAAAACCGAAAACCGGTGGAAACCGGTTTCGTTCGATAGCTGAAAACCGGTTTCGAAGAATGTCAGTTTTTAAAGTTATTTTGCTTTAATTTAATAGAATTTAGTTCTCTTATACTATGAACTTCTATTAAATATGTTAGTAATCATATCATATATAATAAGTTATGTAATTTTCGTTGACTTTAATTAAAATTTCACTATCTATTCATTATTATTTTATCTTCAATCGTTCTTGAAGTGTTAAAAAATTTCAATGTTTTAATAATAACGTATGAATCATTTAAAATACTTCATAATGTGAAGGTCTTTTATTTTATTTAAGGAATAATTTTTTATAAGGGGTAGAATATATTTTTTATTCCTTTGCTTAAAATATGGCTCACTTTGAATATCCTAGTGAATATTTTGAGTCTTTCGTCTTAGGCTTTCTCGGTGCTTTAACTACATTATAATAAGTTATCCAGGTAAGCTGTAGCGTTGGGTTTCGTTTGCAAGCCCTGCACCAAATTACCAATTGATGTCGAGACCTCTGTGAATAAATAAGGAGTAGACTTGAATAAGCTGGGATGAGCTAAATGTTACAAGGAGGCTGAGCCCACCTCGCCTACCCCTAATGGGCTTAGATATCTAGCAGATCTGGATGGAGGAATATCAGCTCGGGAACAAACCTATCTCAACCCCATCTTGACTTTCGGAAATCTCTTAGCAATAAATCAACATCATGGAATGCGAGCTCGCCTATTTTATTCATGCCTACAATTATAATATGCTTTAAAATGTATTTTATTCAATGATAGTACGGAATAATTGACTTTTGCTTCCCTTGAATTTATAGGAAACTTTATTCGGGGGAAGTAATTCCAAAAAAAAAATCTATTCAACCGAATGAAGATATTCTCATACGGCAAAAGTTTTCCGTATACGAGAAAAATCGGAAAAATTCGCAACTCACGAAGTTGGCTCTAGTTTGTAGACGCTGGATAACATTTTCATTAAAGATCAAATACAGGGTGATTTTCTTTTATTGCCCTAGCGGAAACTTAGTCCAGGTTGTAGTTGACTCGCGGAACGAGTAGGGCTTGGGACAATGCATTGGAGAGTACACCTGGATGAAGGGTTAAATCCTTTGAGAGTTTAAAGCTCGTACATTGTGTTGAAGCTCTAACTCACACTTAATTATTTTTTATATGCAGGATAACAAAGTAAGCAATTTATTTTCGTATCTATCAAATATTTAAGCAAAAACACATTTATAACTACAAAAGTGTTTGCTTTTACATAAACAGGGTGAACGACGAATTCCTTTTTTATATTATATGATATTTTTCTACGTTTCACACATAGGTTCTATGCCCTAAGTGTAAGGGTTATCGAAATATTTTTTTTTCAACAATTTGAAAAAATACCCAAAATTTCAACTTAAAATTGTCATAACATTTTAATCTGTAGTCGTAATAACACGAAATATCTGTTTTTGTATTTTGAAATGTATTTTTGAACTAAATAAATTATTATTTTATGCAATTGGTTATATGGGCACCTCTGTTGTATAAATTAATTATTTTGGCAACCCTATTCCGTGGCTCGCTCCGTCTTCAGACCTGACACCAGTGGATTTATTTGTTTGGGGACGCACCCTATTCCGTGGCTAGCACGGTCATCAGACGTGACACCACTAGATTTCTTTGTCTGCGGACGTACCTTATTTCGTGGCTTGCATCGTGTTCAGATCTGACACCACTGGATTTTTTTGTCTATTAAAATATTTAAAAAAAGAAAAAAATCGACCCCTTATTGTTCTACCCTTTCAAATTTCAGATTGAGTTTGTGTTTAACAACGATTACAACTTAAATCTCTAAGTTTGATTTAAATTAAATACATTGTAGTTTCTTATTTTATTAGATCTGTCTTCGTGTTCCCCCTTTTTCATATTAAGGTAAAATCATTATTTTTTAACAACATCGTTGGTTCCTTTCCCCACGATTAACTTTTACGATACCGTTCTCCTATTTATACACGTCCTCGTACGCGGTCGTAGGAAATTTACGATTGTATATTGTCATATTTAATATCGAATATATCATACTGGCATGCATCCACGATAAATAAATGTTTACACAAAAAGCCCTCGTATTGTAGAATTAAATTCAATGCCTACTAGTAGAATCTCTGTAAATAATTAACACGTACATGTAGAAATGTATTTAATGGCCCGGGTCCATAGCATACAATATCCATACAAATGGATACAGTTAATTAAAACCGTTTCCCCAAAGGCAAGATTGGAATTATCTTCGGGTGATCACAACTTGATCTTAAGCAGCATTTTATGGCCTGGGCTATCTCAAAAATGTTAATCACTAATCCAAGCGACCTGTTGAGATAACCGTGAATATGTTAGGTGACTACTGGTCGTTTTCGATCGAAAAACGTTTAGCAATCGGTGATCGATTAAAAATGTCTAATAGCAGCCACGTTATATTGAAAGTATAGCCCGCGGAGTTGATATATTGTGGGCTGTTACAATGGTCACGAAGCAGCTGTTATCTTCTGATCTTGAGGTCAATTTAAATAGCGGATCGAATTGTGATGATGATGCAAATCGTTGGAATTGCTCCAATCTTATGTGCATTTGAGTTATGTCTTAATTTTTGATCGTACAAATTCTGTTAAAGAAAAAAAAAAATTTTGCTTTGCAATAAAAAAATTGGATCATCTAGCATTTCACAAACTGTAATCATGCGAATGTAAATAAAAAGTATCCTGTGTAAATTTGATCTGTCAGAACGTCTATCATTCCATCGGTTCCTCTGTTTATATGTCTGTTACATGTTTCAATATTGATTTAAATTTCAACATCAATACATTTAAATGCTTGTTTTATATACGATTTATTTGAATAATGCATAATATTATTTTGATGCAAATTATTCAAATTGATTTCATATTGAGAATCTGGGATTGACTGCTGTAAGACGTGCCAAAGAGGAAAAAATACAATAGTTCACTAAGCTTACTTTTCGACTGCTATAAAGATCATCTCTAATGATCTATTGAAAATCCGCATAAATGAATGTGTGTCGCAGAGCGAGGCGTTTGCTAGGTATACATTCTTATATCGTTCATCCGATTGTGATGAAACTTTGGTGAGTTGTTGGGCGTGTACTTGAGAAGGTTTTTACATTAGCATGATCATTATTCGTGTGCGGAATTTGTTTTGTGAGACATTTAACGGATGCACCATGTTGGCTCATATCGGTCTGGTGAAGTGAAGCGAGGCCGCGGGATGGCGAAGCCCTAAAGCACCTGTGCTCCATGCCCTGTGAGGAACTGGGACGTCCAGTAATCCAGAACGACCCAGACGGGGAGACAGTCGGTTTTCCAGGTGAGAAAGAGATGGTTTTATTTTTAGATGTTTTACGGGGCTATTCTTTGAAATTATTTTACATAGATGATTGTTTAAAATTATTTAGAATTCTAATCAAGCTTCAAATAGGATCTTTAAAATATTTCTCGTTGTCTCAACGGGTCTTACGCTCGTTATGTAAGATTTGTGGGTGGTAAATCTGCGGTAGTTGAGGCATATAAGCACATTGTTGAAACTGTAAATTGGCCTGTAAATCTATATATTCAATTCTGACGAACAGGCGCCTTCATTGGTATTTCCCAGACGGAAAACAAAACAAGTAGCCATTTTACAACCAGATTTACCAATTAAACATCAGAATTCCCATTCAAAATACAAGTTGTCGAATAGAAACTCGACCGGTGAAATACGCAGAATAATGGTTGTAGCCGCGACCTCACAAACTTGAATAATGGCTGAAATATTATTTAAGTCTATTGTTTCAAGTCGAGAATGTTGTATAATTTACAAATCGCCAGCCTTTCACTATTGTGTAAAGATTCAAAATTGAAATGTACCAAGGTCATAAACGACCCTAAGTCGGGCGCGTGGGAATGTGGGTGTGTGTGCAAAATTTATGTGTGTGATATCTGATTTTAAAATTGAAAAAGAAGTGTTATACAAGTTTCCTTTTGCAGACCGTACCCGTGGGAAGTTAAAGCAAGGGTCACACAAAAGTTGAATTGAATTCGTAGACCGGATGTGGAAGAAGATAGTAGTAGAACCTTAACCTATTTCCTCGCAGGGGTGGTTTTTCTCCCCCTATATTATCAGATTATGTGTCTTGGTGAAGTGAACATTTCATAATGGATGAAAATGATAGCTCGACAATTATAAAAGAGTTTCATTTCAGAGCACTCACATTTTTTTAAAAAAATATTAAGAATCCGTACTATTATTCGTATTTATAAAACGCTCATTTTTACATTACAAGTGGTTGGATACAAATTCAAATTTACAGCCAAATAATTTGAGGCTCTTAGGGTGTAACCCAATAGACTTTTGCTTAAGCTTCAAGCTTATTTAAACAGCGTAAAGCTTACAGAAAGCTTTTTTCACATTTTATAAACTTAAATAGTAGGAACTTTAAAAATAATGTTGGAAAATTTAATTCATTTATGTCATTATGAATAAATTATAGAGTTTCAAATTTTAGTTTCTGTAAAATTTAACATTGAAATAATATTAAGACAAACTTAAAATGGATGACTATGATACAATAAATTGATCAAGTAAATTTATTGATTAATTTAATTAATAAACTGATTACGAAAATGTATCTAAATTACAGGGTCTGATAGACTAACAACACCAAATCATATTTTTATTTTGGGGTACTCATATGAAGGATTGAGTTTGGTGTTAAACATGTCATACACCACATGAACAAAAATATTTTTCAGGATTCTTTCAAGCAATATTTGACTCAATTCATGCGCTGATTCTATTTTATCAAGTCGAATAGACTATTATTAATTTTTTAATACCATCCATTCCGTGTCCACGTACCAATATTTTTTATTTATTTTGGGTGCTGAACTTTGAGGCCCTTTGAATTTATGGAGTACAAAGTAAGCGCTTTGTGCACCTATAGGTAAATTCGCCATACAGAAATGCAGAAAATAAGATGAACCTCAAAACGCACTTTATTCAGAGCGCCAATTCTAATCCTCTATAGAAATTTTTGTATTGGTATTTTATTAATATACTATATTTGAGAATATCTGCTACTGTCAAGCGTATTCATTGATATTATACATTTTTAATGGCTATTTGGATTCATACATTTCAAAATCATTTACAAGTCAATTTTGCAATAAGGCTTTATATGACCGAAGCCTTACGACTCCCCTTAGCCCACACCTCTATCTGGATTTTATTAGAAGCCCTCAGGTAACCGGGCAGGGGTGACCAGCGATGGGGTGGGTGAGAGGTCGTCGGGGTGGCAAATGTGAACCCACAATGGATTAAGTTCCGCACTTTGTATGTAATTGAACGAATGCAATTAAATACTTCGGCGAACCTTCCCGATTGCACACTGCTCGGTTCGATGGCACTTTGATATTGCTGAAGACTTTCAATTTATCTACGGTCACATCGAATCGAAAATTTAATTGTCTTTCTTCGATGCTACGTGGGGAATGGCTTTGATTTTTTAATTGCTCTGGTTGTAAATGATGAGAACAGGAGCGAAGTTGTTATGCGCTCTTTTACTACACCACTGCACTGATGAATAATAAAACAGCGTTTAAACCGTGTTCTTTTTATGTTCGTGCTGTTGCCTTTAATTTACGTATTAATTCTTAGGTGTCTAGCTAAAGTGAGTCTTAAGTAACAAGCATAGTAATTGGCAACTCGCGGAAAAATATTTTTCAGAAAATTTCATAATTTCCATAAGTGTGAAAAATTGTAGATTCCCATCTATGGGGTTTGAATTTGAAATTGATATTTAAAAATCTTTCATAAATAAAGTAAATAGATAATTTTGTATACATACGAAATCAAATACAGCTAGTAAAAATCATTATTTTAAATGTTTAAATTGCATTTTTTTCTTAATGGGATTATAAATTAAATATGAAAAATAGACGCGTATTTTTTGCTAAATATACAATATAATATAATTTTAAAAGTCATTAATAAGACAAGCACTTCTTCGAGATAAAAACAACTATTAATATTCAGTTTATGAGTTAAAGCCATTAAAACTCTATGCATTGACGTTGAAAAATCAAGTTGTAATTAAACAAGAAGACGCCGTCCATTATGGCGAACTATAAAGTATTTATATTTTATCATAGATTTTTTTATTTAAAAATTATTTGTTGTATACTTATCGTCATCAATTTATCATTAGATGTTTATTTAACATAAGCAACATAAGTGGTTAGACATAGTTAACCACGTGAGGGGTGTAAAAATTTAACAAGTGCTAAGCAAAGAACACCCCCTTGTGGCTGTCTTCGTAGATGGATTACTTTGAAATTCCTCGCCTCGATTACAACCGAGGGTTGAATCAAAGTTTCACCGGAGATCAAACGTCTAAGTAAAATAAACGTTTTTAAAGATAAACATTAATTTCAGCGATGAAATGTTCAATCATCAACCACCCGCTATTTTACGCGCTTCAATTATGCGCAATTTTGCATGCTTTCATCTTTTTATTGGATATAATTAAAAAATGTTTTTTTTGTGATTGTTGGTTAAATTAAAATAAAGCAATTTGGAAAAACATCACTGCCTAACTACAACGAAGATAATTATTTAAAGTTCGCTTCTGTTAATCGATTGGGGCTTTTGGTTAGTCAAAATCTGGTGATCCTTGTGAAAGGCGCTTAAAGTTGTCATTGAGGCAATGTTACACAGAATGTTTCTTCGGAATCGGATATCATTTAAAATTACCTTCAAAATTCAGCTCAATTAAGTCTTAAGACTTGATTTGGCCCAAATCTTAAACTCCATTAATAATTTAAGAATATTCAAAACTGTTTTATAATATTGAAGCTTATGGCATCTGTTCTTGTCGTTATTTGATTACTTAGCTACAAATCTAATAGGCATAAAAAAATAATGTCAAAACTTAAGCAAAATTAATGTATTTATATTTGGTCTTAATTTAATTTGGATGGTAATGGATGTATTTACATATGAAAGCGTTTGAACGGTGAATTTAGAGATTAATTAAAGTGTTCTTGGATCGTTTCATAAATTTAATAAAGGGGTGCTATCATTCGAAATTTAAGAATATTTGTGTGTGATCATTAAAATGTCATATTTGATCAATGCTGCTTCAATCACGATCCAAGCAGCTTCTTGTATAATAATATGCACTTAATGCTCAAAATTTTATAGAGATTCAGACTTCTTATATTAATCGTTATAATTAAATTTAGAATAGTTTAACATACAATAACCAATAGTTAATCTAACAAATAATTAATAGATTGTGGCATTATATTAAATTTTGCAGGTATTAAGTTTGAATTAATCCAGCTATATAATAACACAAACGTAAATGATTTAAGTGTTTATATCCAATTCTTTAAAATATAATTAACCCTTTAACTAGCTATCCTGTCAAACGTGTTTTTAATTATACTTAATAGCGGCAATGAAATTATTTAGCCAGAAATTGCTGCAGATTTAACCGAAAATTGTACTTTTTACATACAACTGTGCCAAAAATTCAATATTTGACGGCTATAATCACCTACTAACAGAAAATAATGCTTAGTATCAGGAAGAAAATATTAAATTGCTCTTTTTCATTTCTCTACCAGAAATCGCAGTTGAAATACCATCTATTGAAAAATCAAGTCTTTTCTGTGCTTTGATGCCGCGTAATAGAGAAATCGTAAAAGAAAAACGCGCTTATTGAAAGTCGAATGAGTTCAGAAGATTTCAAATTTATATATGAAAATAAACTTACATTTCTATGAAAATTCACTTTAATTTTTTTTTAAATATGGTCCATGTGAGCTTTTGAGTTTCACAGCTCTGGTTTAAATGATGCTCTTTTATATGCTAAAAGTTTGTATAAAACATTTATTTTAATGCATTTAAAAAAATATACAGAATACATGCCTTTTTTAAGTTTCGAAACCTATGTAACCCTTTAAATCGCATGTACTACACTTTGAAGATCGATGACTCTATTAGATAATTAGAATATTTTATTTTACATATTACATGTTATCGAACCTAATTTCTATACCTCAAAATCCTCAAAACAGACATCATTTCTATCTACAACCTGGGAATTGTAATACCGCTGCATTAAATCTGAGAAGTCGATGATGTTATATCTGATCTATCTGAAGTAAAACCACCTTAACATTGCAACGATTTTTTTATTTCGCGATCGAAAATTCCAAATATAAATCATTAGAAACAATCAATTCTTTCATCAGTAGTGTGACTGTACAATGGTTTGAAGATCTTGCCATGCCCAGGAATATGGCTCACCAGATATTCATTGGAATGATCCTACTTTAATAAACCATTATGAAGTCTACCTTATAAAAATTATATTTATTGTTTGCCTTAGCTTTAAAAATCGATATTTTATCGGCCCTATGTCCTTCATCTTGAAATAGACATCAAGGACCTTCAATCCAATATGAATTCTAGCTCTGATCTGTGTTTTTGACATCTCAATGGTTTCTTTTTAATATTAAAAATATGTATTACGCCTGATTGATCTCGATCAAAATCGCCTGAATATCGTGTCGAATTGTATTACGACATACTTTAAAACTGTAAAAATTTGCCTGCATATTGTACGGACAAATTTAAACATTTATGACCAATAATTAAGCCTAATTGGAAAAATTGCTACGAAGAACTATGAAAAAACATATCGGAAGATGTGAACTAGTATGATAAGCTAACTATGTATATATATTTTATGTAAATATCTCTATAAAAATACTACCAAAAGTCTGTTGAAAAAACTTATATAATAACAAAATATATAATATAATAATTTGATAACAAAATATTCACTCATTTCTCTCGTTATATAGGTTTTTCGTATTTACTGTAAAATCGTTTATTGGATAAAATCAAGTTTGCGCCAAATTTAATTTCTAAAATTTTAAAATCTCAGCAATATAAATTGCCTAAGCACATGACCTTTATTAAGTTGGTGGTCTAAATTTTAATCCTAGCAGAGGTATGTTCGCCACAGGTGGGGTGCTATCCTTTTGAGGCTGTTCACGAGGTCGCCTTTGTAAACCCATTAGGAGTCAATTTAACTTCGTCGGCGATAAACATGGCGTGTACGCATGTACTGATCTAACCCCTCGGTAAATTTTGATGCCAAGCAAATTAAATTACAGTTATATCTATCAATTAATAGATAATCTGCGGCTCCGCAACAAATTCCTACGCACATGCGATATTATTAATTGTATCGATGTGCTTTTTGCCGGGGGGTAGGTGAAAGCTTAAAAGCGCGACCTTAGACAGAGGTCTTCGGGGTGGATGGCAAAAGATGTCGGGGTTTATTTCTACACTCACTGGGATTAAATTTCGTGTATTTAGCCCAAAAATTGGACTAGTTTTACTTTAGAGATAAAACAAGCCTTAGTTCGTTTTAAAAGCACACGGCGTAATACGTAAAAAAACGAACTTTGTTGATAAAAGTCGAGCCGGTTTTTTTGTAAACATAAGTAACAAATATATCAAGATATCACAATATGTAATAGTGGATTTTTTTAATCGTACAAATAAATTACAGAGATCGAAGGGGTTGTATTACATAGTATCATATGAAGCTTCGGAATTTCATTTAGTCAAAGATTGACCGTGATTGAGAAAGCTTTTGTGCAACATTCTACAAGTTCTACTATTTGAAATTGACAATGGTACTCTATTCTTCAATTTTCTTTAACAACGGAGTCACTGTTTCTATTTGTATTGTTTTCTGTAACTGTCAACAGGATGGCGTCGATTTCCGCTTACTTTTTTGTACGAGTTCAAATTAAAATATCAACATAGCTTTTAAAATTAACCAATTTGTGATAATTCGATAATGAGCATCAGAGTTTAATAAAAAAGAGTTGAAAAGCTGAAAAATAATAACAACAATATAATGACAATATTAGCAAAAACTTTCAATTTATCTAAAAAAGCTAATGATCACTGTATAGTGAATTATATAGTGAGTCAAAAATAAGGATCAAAAATTAAAGTGAATGTAGGTAGTCTCGCAATTAAGTAGTCGAAATATTAATTTAATCATCAGAGTCAAATCTACCGGAGATATGGCTGACGACCACATTTTATCAATCTGAAAAACTATGTTAAAATGATTTTGATTTAATAAATTACATTTTGTAACAGTTATGGCATTTTAATTCCCACCAACAAATTCCGAACGTTTATATGGAACACCTTAATATTTCCGATCATTCCATATTTGACCTAATTTCTTGACATTGAAACAGTAAATACGGATATTATTAATATCAAATAATCATTTGAAAATAATTATTATTTCATCACCCAGTCAAAATAAGAATATTAGTTAATAATCGTAGGTAAGGTTTATAGAACCAAAATTATCTGGAAGTTGGCCAAAATATGTGATCGCGGGACTCCGTTTATATTATTAGAGTTTATCACATTTAAAGGACTTAATAAATAGTACCTTGATAAAAGGTCAACGGAAAGGATCAAAAAAATGTTTGGAATTTAGTGAGGGAATCTGAAGAAAAACGAAATAATTTAATAGCTAATAAAGAATAACCATAGCGAAGAACTGCTAAAAGTAAGGCGCGAAAATGAATACAGGAGAATCATACAAAAATAAGAAGAATATTAATTAAATCTCTGATAAAACAACTGGGAGCTACAATTTAAGTAATTTAAAGCTAAAATTTTGTACTTGGACAAAGACATATTTTTATGTCCAGATTTGTCATTTGGGTCCCTTGAGGATATTGAATTTTTTATGTGGGTATTTGGGGTTAATAATGTCTGGTCAAAATCCCACTAACCTTGACATAGTTGTTTTTAAAGATATATTTAAAAAGTCAATGTATTTTATATTGAAAAATATGTACACATAAATCTTTTTTGTGCGGTAAATGCGTTCCGCAGAAAATCGCACAAAAAAAATGTTATGACTTTCATAAAAAAAAATTCCATGGATTTTAAAAACCGCATAACTTTGAAAAAGCTGTATAAAATATATCCAAAATCGCACAAAAAAAGTTAATATAAAAACAGTAAGGAAATTAAAAAATAGCATTTTTGGTAACATTTAAAGGGGTCTTGCATCATTGGTATAATTTTAAGGATATCTGACATCTGGAATCTCCAATGTCAGATATCCACTAGAGAAATACTAATAATTTTAATTATAAACTATCATCGCTGTATGACAATTTTCGTTGCTGTAAGACTCAAAATCGCTCTCTTCTTCAGAAGAAATAGTATACCCAGTGTCAATGTCATCATTGTTCTGTGTAGATTTTCTCTTTCCAACAACATAATTCATAATTAGTAAAGATGTCACTACAGTCCCTAACTCAAAATGAAAAAAAAACACAAAATGTTAACTGTTTAAAAAAAATCAGTCCAGTAATTTTTTGGCCTTATTCACAGTTTCATTTTTTTAAAATAGTTTTGTAAAAGTAAATGTTGACATAAATCTGGTAAGAATAATAGAGGATTTTATAGAAAAGATTTCTAATATTTCATTATGGTAGGACCAGCCAAGTTGTCGCGTCACTGAAATAGCTATATCTCCATAAGTAGTTGGAATTTCGGAAATTCCTTTGTAGAATATATGTTTAAAAGTCGTTGGAAAACAACATGGGAAAAATAAAAAAAATAAAACAAATCATTTTTTTCTAAATTCTAAACTAGAATAAAATGCGTGGTCGTATACTCAACGATAGCAGATGCAATATGATTTACACAGTCCCAAATTATATTTTTTTCCAAATTTCGATTAGTGTTGATGATTTATTTCCTATTTTATCCAAAATATCTCTATATGTACTCTTTATGAAATTAAAAAATTCCTTTAAAAAAATCGCATAACTTCGAAAACGCACAAAAAAAATCGCACAAAAAGAGGTTTGAGTGTATATCTATGTACATAATGGACTAATATCTTAAAAATAAGAGTAAAAGAGGATCGAAAAGATATATTTTAAGTACAATTCAAAAACATTCAATAATAATTATCCTTAATAAGCAATAAAACAGTAGTCTTTTTTTACAACAAAAAACTGCTTAAAATTTGCTAGTAAATTTTAAATTTATCCTTATTTTAACATAATTTAATTTGTTTTGCAGGATAAAAAAATAACTAGAGAAAGTCTACATTAACGAATTTTAAGGCTTTGTTTTTCTATATGTTCAATTATTATTTGATTAAAGTACAATATAGTTATGGACTTTTGATATGGACATATAATGTGTTAAAAAAACTATTTTCATCATTTATCTTCATCCAAAATTAGTGTAAATGACATATTTTAGTAATTATTATAAGTCTGTCTTATGATTGTAATTTATTTTTAGCGCATTGGGGGATGTTATCTATTTATGATCGTTGCTACCTACAGTTCGTCAGTCGACACCGTATATGTGATTGAAAATATATATGAAAGCAAGCAAACTATTGATGATCGGTGAAAGCAAAAATAGATTCAATATATTATTAAAGCAGATTGAAATTGTTGGCCAGCGCAGTGTTTTGAACGAAATCTGGCGTATAATGGTGACCTGCCGATTTCGGATCGGCATTTTGGCAGCTGACGCGTCAGGATGTCATCCACTCGGCTTGTCGTTGATAATAAATAAAGTGCACTCGATTCTCCCTTTTTTGGAGGCAAAAGTGAGTTCAGGATATTGACGTAATGGGTTGTATATTTGGAGCGAAGTGGGCGCTCGTTTCACGGGTTTTTCATCGTTTAATGAATGAACTTTTTTTTTATAAAATAGTTCCGTGATCCCTCTATTTGTCATGTTTCGCGAATAAAGAAATTTAATTCCATCCTTTAGAAAGAACAAATTAAACGTATTTTGTATAAATAAATGTCACTCCGGTGCTTTGTATACGAGGATATGAAAAATTCAGCATAAATAAAGTAATGAATCGAGGACGCTTCATATCAAAGCCAAATTAACTTGATCTTGAAAATGATTTTCCTTTGTAAATTTTAAATAACATATAAGTTTGAATATGAGAAAAGACGTTAAAAAATGATTTCTCGTATAAAATATGAAAAATAAAGATTTTATTCATTTTAATTTGCAACATCAAATATCACATCATAAATATTAAATTAAAACCACTATAAAAGTGTTAATATAGGGAATGAGTCCTTAAATTCCTATTATAGTGATCCAACTTTTAATTTAGATTGTAGAAAATAGATTTCACTTCAAGTTCAGAATTCAAAAATCACGTTAAGATGTGTGTTTATATCATAAAACATAGGTATATCTTTGTTGGAACGTTTATACAGATATAAAAAGATTTACCTCTTGAATTGCGACTAATAAGACTTGCTCATAGTCATGGAAAAACTACCACCTTCTTCTGTGTACTTCTAGTAGTCATCTTCTCTTCAACACTAAAAAACAAGTTATTATTGCAGATTTGGTAAACACTTTTATGATGATTAGTTGAACTAAAGGTTTATATTCAAACTGAGTTTGCTAGCGTCATGATTTTTAAAATTTGTTGTGCAATTTATGAATAATGAAGCTCACTAAGATGACTCTTGATAGTATACTATCACAGATTTAAAAGTTATAACGATTTAAAGGTGAGGTTTTTGATTTTTTTTTTAAATGTTGAAAAAAAACACCTATTTCGACAACCCTAACACTTAGGACATAGTGCGAAACGTAACAAAAGATTCATCTAACCCCCAAAAATGTTTGTCGGTCCATATGCCAAACAACCTGTCAATAAGAAATGTCAAAATTATCAATAACATTTTTTTTATATAAAGAAACTTTTGAATCATTTTTTGGCAGAAAAAAATTATAATTCACTTTTTTCATCGGTCTCACAGAAGTTCTGGTTTGCCGTTGTTTTATTACTCGTTTATGAACTGTACATTTTAAAAATAGAGTCTGCTTTGTATAGTCCTTTAATTTACAAAAAAAATCAAAAATAGATTTTCCTTCTTCATATTTAAAGAGATTCAAGCATTTTTTTTCCAGAAGCAATTCCTATTTTCAAAATATTTAACTTTGGCAATTTTGAATGTTCTTGATATGTATTCTTCCCCACTATTTCTTTTCAACTTTCTGATATTTTGTATATACAATAGTTAAGTTCGTTTCTACATGCCCAAAGTGTGATTTGCTGAAACTTAAATGTGATGCATCCAGTGATAAAAATGAGAAGTTCTCTTCTCATTTTCTTCTTTACTTCAAGAGAATCTTTAACAAATACATAATTCACACTCGAAAAGTGCCGAATAAGTCAGAAAATGTCCAACGGATGACCAAAAAAAATCAAAAGACAATCCTGACGAATATTATGGGTTTTCATTTGATTTACAGAAAGCGTTTCCTTATCCAAAATTTTCTGTTTCGATAGCTTATTATAAGCGAAATATGTATGTATACAACTTAGGTTACCATAATGATACAGATAAAATGTACATATGGGATGAAGTTACAGCATCAAGAGGTTCACAGAAAGTTGCTTCATGTATTTTAAAGTATTGTGAAAAAATAACAATTCAAAAATATGCAATAGCAAACAATGATGCTTGTACGGGCCAAAATCGTAACATCAAAATGGCACTAAAATTGCTGAAAATAGTTCAATCCTCTAATAATAATATTGAAATAATTGATCACAATTTTCACCACCATTTTCTGTAGAAAAAATGTCGCAGATGGATTTTTTTTCATCAAAATCGTTAGAAGAATCAATTACAAGAAGAGCCAAAAATATCGCCGGTGAATCCGTCTCTTGGCTAAAAATTCAGCGGATGCGATTTTTGAAAAATGAACCATACAAGATGCAATATAAAACTTCATTAGATGATGGCGCAAATTTCCATATTTGCACCTAAAACAGAAAGGCCAAAGATTTGCGAAAAAAAATTAACGTTTTTCCTTTATACTTCACCAGTAGAACAATAACCAAAGAAAAATATGCAGACATGACAGATTGTAACCATCAATTAATAAAAATGTTAATAAATAGTTATTTTCAAAAACACTTTTTTCTTGTATTAAACGATGCTTTAAATTTCGTAAAACGCATGAAAATTGACTTAGACCATTTTCTTCACAATTAGCATAATGCATTTTGCTAATTTTGAAAACCGTCTTTGTTATTTGAACCTAAACAATATGCTTTTCTTATAAGTTGTATGAAAAATTTATATGCCAAAATAAATTTTATATCCAGTAGACTAAAAAAGTTCTGAAACTCTGTATAGTTTTATGTAGAAATACTTTTTAAAACATTGAAATGCAAACCTTTAAATATCTCAAAACGAAGAAAACATGACTTAGACCAGTGTTTCTCAACCGGTGCACCGCGGTGCACTGGTGCACCGCGAGCTTATTATAAGTGCACCGCGAAAAAATTGGTAAAAACGAAAAATTCTGCAAAACAGTGAAAACCGAAAAAGTCGTTGGCGAAATTATGAAAGTCAACGAAAGAGTTAATGTAATTTGGAATTAGCCAAATCAATTGCTCGTATGTTAACCGTTTAACGTAGACTTTGGGTATTCTACGCCTCGCAGCCGCAGTCTGTTCAAAGTGGAGTAAATAAACATGCTGTGGAGAAACAATCGTCTTTGAAATCCAGCACCATCACCCTGTGGAATCCTCGTCAACGTTACGGGAGACGCGGCAGTCGCAGGCCGTCAGAAGCTCTATGAACGGAGGTAACTGGGACTGGTCGACAGAAGCAACACGAACATAACTGGGCCCCGGTATTCAGCTGAGAGTTCTCGCCTACGTTACAATGGATACATTTATTACCAAACGAAATCGTGAATCAGACCAAAATATTAATGGCACAGGGAGTACAAGTGAAAGAAGTAGTGACGATATTACTAGACATCATACGTCTCATACAAAAGACACCAGAAAATATTTCCAGTAAAATCAGAAAAAATAATCGACAATATTCTGAAGAATATTTATGTTTCGGTTTTACGTATTTTTACGCATTATGTATTTAACTCAAAGTATGAGTATATTTGAAAACTTCGGTATTTCGGATTGATATTGCGCTATTCGAAAGACTTACCTAAAACAAAGAATTTAAACATCCATTAGACCAAATATTTTGTGTGTATATTTTAGATGACAAATTAAATGTTAGCTCAAATTTATCTTGTAAATCTTATTATCCTTACCTGAGAGCTCTTACTGCATGAATTTTGAAGTCCTGGACACCTTTGGAATTTGGTTCACCAGCAGTTCTTTTGAACTACACTGTACAATTTTTCACAACGCCCATCTAAACTTAAGACTATTGATTGATCAAGGCTGGTCGATTTCGTAATCAAACAATTACGGATTGCTTTTATATTAAACACGATTTCATACCTGAAATTAAATATTTGACACATTTTAGTCCAACTATTTAGCCGATGATATATTTTTAAAATGATATATGATGTATTTTCTTTAATCTAAGGAAAAATTGATGCTCAATGAAGCTTTTAGCTATGAAATGCTAAATGAATCACTTCCGAATATCGTATTTTACATATACATTTGAATGTTAGTCGTGACTTTAAAAAAATTATACAAAAATCGGACCTAAATCCTACATCTTAAAATAGACATCTTGATTTTCCAATCCACTATGAGTATTATTTCCGATTTGTGCTCTTGAAATCTCAATGCAATTGTTCAACATTAAACATTTCGATAATAAGCCTAATAATCGTATTACAATATACTTAAAAACTATGACTACTTGCCTCGATATTTTAGCTGCATGACGATCAGGATACAGTCTGGAACAAGGATCACATTCCGGAACGGCACAACACTCTGTGTATTAAAAAATATCACTTAACATATGCACATGCATATCCTAACCTGTGAAAATAAAATATAGCTCTGCACCGAATATTGTTGCATAGCATAAACTCGACGCCTAAACTGGACGGACAAATTGAAACGCATTTATGATAAATTATTAATATTTATAAGAAAAACTATTTTTTAAAAATCATGGGATTAAATAAGCTGCTGCGATATATTCCCAAAAATATTATTTTTCAAAAAAAATCACCATCCTTTTCGTTGCATAAATATATTATTTTTTAATGAATTTCAAATTTGGTAAAAATATTTTTGGGAATATATCAAAAGAGCTCATCTCAGAGAGAATCTCATGCATTCTTTCAATAGTTTTTCATAATAATTTTCATTTAGTATTAATACATTTATATTCGTACGCTCAGTTGAGCCGTCGAATTAAGCTAGGCGACAATCAGTGCGTGTTCGGTTCTTAGGTTATACGGTTTGGCTTAATCGTCAGAGGGATATATCTTAATAAATAAAGTGCAGTGTTGTTCCAGAATGCGTCCCGTACTCCAGGATCTATCCTGAACGTCATGCAGCGTCGATACTCAGGCAAGTGTTCTTAGTTTTTTGAGTGTTTTGTACTGCGACTTATAGTAAATTGGAGGTCCTTGATGTCTATTTAAGGATGTAGGATTTAAAGCCGATAAATTATGTTTTTTTAAAAGCCACGATAAACTTTTGATTTTATTGTCGCAATAGACTCTTACATAGAGTGCGGACACCCCTCCCCCCAACCTATATTTACCACTTAATGAGAGCAAATATTTTTAATAAAATGCGTATAAATATAAAATTGTTTCTAGGGAAAAATTAACTAACTAAATATATTTTCAATGTTATACACAACAACATTTTTATATAATTTGACATAAAAAGAAAATATGTAAAAAAATAGTATGTAAATATTATTTTTTTAAATATATAATAAAAATTATGTTATTAGCTCAATTTATCATTTGTTAATAAGGCTTAATAATTGATCATAAATGCGCTTAAATTTTTCCGTCTCGTTAAGGCGTCGCGTTTTAGACCAACACCGATCAGTTGCCATTCGATACTTAGGTTAATCGGTCGATACATTTTATTGTCGCGTGGTGAAAATTGCACGTGCGTTTATAAAGTGATATTTCTTCCTCCAAGTGATACCCAAAGTACATAACAGCTCCAGAGTGTCTCCTAATCGTCATTCAGCAACAAAATCAGGCGAGTCTTTATAGATTTTAAGTGTGTTGAAATACTTTTCGATGCGATGTTCAGGTGATCCAAACTCAGGTCGATCGGGCATTTTATAAATACTTTTAATAATGAATATTAACATTGAATATTCTAGAACACGTATCAGGGTAACGATTCATAGTGGATTGAAGGTACTTAATGTCAATTCAAAGATATAAGATTTAGGGCCGTTAAAATAGTGCAGAATTTTTTTCGTAGTCAACCCATTTTATTCGCTAATAATACACAAGATTCGCCGCAATCTTGTGACGGTTTTATTTACGTTGATGCATCATCATCGACTACTCAAATCTTGTGCAGCATTAATACGATTGCAGATTGGTAGATCAAATTCATGTCCATTTTGCGATGTAGAATTTAGCGACATCAGGGCGACTTTTGTCCATCCGGGCCCAACTTGCTCATGTTGAAGGTGACAATTATTCACGATATCAATGTAGGTCATATATTTATTATTTTTCAATTTTTTTTCATAGCTCTGTAAAAGCGTAATAAACCACCTGAACCTGGATCACCATCATCAGCAAGGACAACAGGATTGGAAGTCGCTGCAGGACATTAATTTGTCGAACCATAGGTGAAGCTGTGGACCGATTTGCTAAATCATAGCTTATAGTAATTGGTAAGGTTTTAGCGAATTGTGAAATAGTCAAATGGCCAGGTACGTCTTTTTAACCAGTGTAACGTTTGAGGCGGGGGGCGCTCTCGGGAGCAGAGCCCCCGGGCGGCTCCCCACCCCCACGTGCTTGTCGGGATGGCCGCGTTGACGCACGAGTCTGTTCTTCTATTGGGCTGTGATGTTGCTGCAGGAGGAACAACCTCCCTCCAGATGCCCCTCGGTGCACGAAATTTTCCGGACAATCTTCCCTAGATTTCCGTACCTGCGCAAAATTATAAGTTCCGGCCACCGAACCTACATCACCGACTTTCATGGAATTCTCACACTTTGAGAACTCAGCCTGCGCCTCTCCGAGGATAGTGACGGCAGCAATCAGCCCCACCATCGTGGTCCAATCCGCTCTGCACGCGATCTACTACCATCCTGGCGACGTTTCCAGCTCGCCAGCGTCTGGTGCTCACCAAGAGCATCGCGGCTCACACTAAGCATCTCACGACATACTACCAGTCTGGTGGCATCACCGGCACACCAGCGCCTGGTGCTCACACAAAACATCGTGTCCATAATAATAACATCTAATACACAACAATTTCGTGCACCACGGTTCTCCGATGATCTTAATTTTCACGTACAAAATAGGACAAATTTAAAAATTACGACTTCCACAAAATAATAACGACATGATATACTACGTGGAAGTGACTACTCAAAAAATACAAAACGAAAGCGGCGACAAAAGCATAAATTTTAGATTAAATTATTTATGTTTCTTTTTTTTAAATAAGGACTTTTTCGGGTTTTGTCTTTTACTTGATTGCTCATTTTTTTTCAACTTTATTTTATTTTTCAAATTTATTTCTTATTGTTACACTTTTTTTTGTTTGCGTCCAAAATCACTTATATTCGACGCCAACGCTCCCGCGCAGCAGTTTTCTGTGACCCATCATCGTCCAGGAATTTGCGCCTCCTATGGCAGCTCAACTTCTCCACGTGGTCGACGGTGCGTATGGCCTTCTCGGTTGGAGGCCGGCAGATCTTCGACCCTCCAAATATTTTCGTATACTGTGTGTCGCGTGAGTTGAGCTCGATGATGCCGACGCACCATCTACATCGTCGCTTCGAAGCTGAATGCCGATGGATTCTCCGCTATCCTAACCTCAACGCCTCACGTTGCCGGCGCGCGTCTTTTTCTTCGCCTTCCATTCAAAACCCTCAGCGTTTACAACCTGTCGATTCTGACACCAGTGAAAGTGCAGCCATCCCAACGAGCATGCGGAGGCGGGGAGCTGCCCGAGGACTCTGCCCTGAGAGCGCCTTCGCCCTAAACGTTACACTGTTGTAACGTTTAGGAGGGTTTTGAATGGGACGCGACGAAAACGACGCGCGCCGGCAACGTGAGGCGTTGAGGTTAGGTTAGTTTAGGTTGCACACCCATGGCCATTAAAAAGCCATGCGCACCGTCGACCACGTGGAGAAGTTGAGCTCCCAAAGGAGGCGCCAATTCCTGGTCGATTACGCGTCACAGGAAACTGCTAAGCGGGAGCGCTGGCGTCGGATATAAGTGATTTTGGACGTAAACAAAAAAAAGTTTAACAATAAGAAATAAATTTGGAAAATAAAATACAGTTGAAAAAAAATGAGCAATCAAGTGAGTGCAATAATCCGAAAAAGTCCTTATTTAAAAAAAAAAAATCATAAATAATTGAATCTAAAATTTATGCTTTTGCCGCCGCTTTCGTTTTGTATTTTTTGAGTAGTTGCTTCCACGTAGTATATCATGTCGTTATTGTTTTTGGAAAGTCGTAATTTTTTTATTTGTCCTGTTTGTACGTAAAAATTAAGATCATCGGAGAACCGTGGTGCACGAAATTGTTGTGTACTAGATGTTATTATTATGGACACACTGGTGTGCGTCACTATCCTCGGAGAGGCGCAGGCTGGGTTCTCCACGTGTGAGAATTCCATGAAAGTCGGTGATGTAGGGTCGGTAGCCGGAACTTATAGTTTCGCGCAAGTACGGAAATCTAGGGAAAGATTGTCCAGAAAATTTCGTGCACGTAGGGGCATCTGTATGAGTTTTTTTTTGTATTTATTATTAATATTGTTGATTTAACTTGTAATTAAAATATAGCGACACGTGACGACAGCGGCAACGGCGTTTGCCTAACGGTACTTATTTTAAAATAAATATACAAACTTAATCGTACTTTTATGGTTGAATTATGTAAATGAGGTAAAAAATGTTGTTATTCTTTTTCTTCTTTCTGTGCCGTGTCAGGTCCCTCCGACGTTGGCGATCACTCTAGCGAAGACCTCTCTGTCCTGCGCTGCTCGGAATAGTTCCTCCACTCTTCTTATTCCGATCAGCCAGCTCATTTGCTTTCTACCGACTCCTTGTCTTCCCTCTACCTTGCCCTCCAGTATCAATCGATGAAAACGATATTTATTTCCACGCAGTACATGACTCAGTCGTTATTATTATACTATAATACTTGGACATCTGGTATACATTATGTTATTGCTTATTATTATGTTATTGTATTACAAACTATTTGGATTTATTTTGAGAGAGAGGGAGAACTGTGAAACATTAACTATTTTTTGGAAATTTGTTTTATATATGTGTTATTTTAACAGCGTCATCTCTTGTGGCCCTGTGGAGACATTGCACCTGCCTACCGACCGATCGCTTCTTGCGCGTGCACTGTTGCCGGTTAGGTAGTGACGCGCAGGAAGCGGGAGTCGGGAGAGTCGTCGGTTAGCCTTGGATGCAGGAGGTTGTTCTTCCTGCAGCCAGATCTCTCTCTCTCTCCATCTCGTGTGGAATCAATAGTTATTTAGCGAAGAGAGTCTTTCCATTCGTCGCCCGTCTATTCCCATACATTCGTACAGCAACATCACAGCTTCAACATCCAATCCCATTCCCAATTTTCGGGATTACGTTTTCCAATCCCGGGATCCCGGGATCCCAGACAATTTTAGATACTTAAGAATTCCGGGACTAGAAAACGTAATCCCGAAAATTTCGGGATTGAAATTTTTATCTAACAGAAATCGTACGCCTCACCAACACGATGAAGGCTACTAAATCGAGACATTCCCGACGAAATCTGGACGCTTGGAAACAGTGGCGTAGTTACTAATTGGCGAAATTAGGCGAAGCCTAAGGGCAGTAACTGTCTAATCTATGTATACATATATAGCGTACATATATGTTTTTCAAATTGTTATAGTAACCTTTCCCTCTCGACTTTCGATCTCTCGTTGCTCGAGATCGTTGCTCTGGACTAGATCGGACTTCCTGTTTGCTGGTTTTTGCCAATCTTCTGCCCGTGGCTCCCGGGCCGTCCTGTTGACGGTTTTGGTCGAGTTTCGGGTGAAGACTTCAAGCAAGTCTGCGTGAATTTGACACTGCTTACTTTTGAGAACAGTTTCAGTCTTTTTTCAGTGAACAGTGTTTCTGAGCAACTTGGGCATCCCGTGGTGCGTTCTTTTGAGTGCGCCGAGACTTCACGCCGTCTCCCTCGCTGACGCATCTTGTGTCACGCCGGGTTGAGGAGGCACAGGGAGCTGCACCCTCACCTCATCAGGCCCGCGGTGCATGTTCCTTCGTCATCAAATTGACGGGGAGTTCGGCCGTGCATTCGGGCTGAAGACTTCTCTCGGCGATATAATCAACACCGCGTCAACTCATTAAACACTACTTAGTGATAAGACAGTTTTATAACCTTTTTCTTCTGTTGCTCTGGACTGGATCGGACTTCCTGTTTGCTGGTTTTTGCCAATTTCTGCCCGTGGCTCCCGGGCCGTCCTGTTGACGGTTTTGGTCGAGTTTCGGGTGAAGACTTCAAGCAAGTCTGCGTGAATTTGACGCTGCTTAGGTTTAAGAACAGTTTGCATGTTTGCCACCATTGACTGATCATTTGTTGTTTCGATTTATCCAGGGCTCTTCAAGCGAAAGTCATCTAAACCTGCTACCGCGATCCTAAATATATTAACATCTTTAATTAATACAATTTTAAACCGTTATTTGCAACCCTATACTTTTTGCTACATAGCTCACGGTTACTAGTCTTCTTTCGGATTAAATTCAATACTAATCTTCTCTCCTATAGTTACGCTAAAATGATGAGACACTCGCCTAGAAAGGGCAAAGGGAGGTTTCCGAACCCTCCGATTCAAACTGCTGTTTCGGATTCAATGGAAACAACGATGCGCTCTGAATCTGACTTAGCTGTGTCGATACACTCTCAAACGACACCTGACTCCATCTTAAGAATTAACACTCGCTCTCGTGACAATTCGCAAAACAAAAATAGACCACCGGAATGCCCCACAACTCCAAGAGAAAGCCAGGGGACCGTCCTTAAGAGACAGAAGTCGGTATATAACATCCAGGGGACTGTTTATAACAGATTTGGGGTTCTTAAAAAAGTTCAGGGGACTGAAAAATTTAACCAGGGGACTGTGAAAAATTTAACCAGGGGACTGCGTTCAGAATTTTTGCATTCCTCCGTAATATAATTACGAATCACATCAAAGTATCATAGTATATAAGTATTCATCTGCAGCGACGGAAATAAATAATTTGTCGGGAAATCGGGAATTTTGCGAGTTTCAGTCCGTGTCTCAGCAGAAAGGAATTTTATCAGTCACATTGATGGTGTTGTACGAAAATAGGGGCTCACACGGTCATCAACTCGAACTAGCATTTAAATATCTGATGACGATACCTCCAACGAGTGCGGAGGCTTAGCGTGCATTTTCAGCAGCAAGTTACTTGACCTCCAAAATCAGATCCAGACTAAATGACGAAACACTCAATGTTTTAATGTTACCTCGAGCGTTTTTTCAAAATAATATTTGAATTCTTTACTATTTATCTATTTTTGAATTGTATTTTTATATGGCCTTCAAGTGATTTTCTATATTGAACAAATGGACTTAGTAGTAATTTTTGATCAAATTTATCAATGTAATTTACAACGTACAAACGCGCTCTTTCTGAATCACTGGAATTCGCTCGCAAATACGCGATCATCCTACCATACAGGTTAGTTTTAGTAATCAAGCTCTAATCACCCCGGGTCCATTTTTAAAATCTAACTCTTGTTGTGATTTCTGTCTCATATAACAAGATAAGATACAAGCATCATCCTTATCGCTTTGTATATATAACACCCGAGATTCGAGAATTGCCTTATTTTCCGTGTATCAAAATATTTGTTTTTCAGGCGCGGATAATTCGTACCCGGAAAATTAAAAGTACGCTGTATTTTAAATATTGTAGAAATAATACAATCATAATTATGTAACAATAATATTGTCAAAGATTGTGCTTACCTCATTTTTAAATACAATTTTTAAATAATCGTACATTTATAGAGGGGAAAAAAAACATATGAAATCTCTATCCGAAAACATTAACCATGATATTGGATGAGGTGCATTTTGGTACTAGTATAAGATGTGTATATGATGTGCATCGGTCGCATTGGGCCTAGAACGACAGGTGAAGAGTTCGGTGCACTTGGGGTGGTAGGTGGTGTATTTGAAGGGTAAATAAAATAAAGAGTGTTAGGGGGGTGTGAGGTGAGATTACGCATGCCGTCCCTATCAGCGGCGTGTCGCGGTACACTGAACACCGCATAACAAATGTCCGGAGCGGGGGGCCCTCGATCCGGACAGGACCGATCCGGACAGTCCGCGCTGCGCCGGCACAGCGGCAGCACGCCATTTACGCGCTCCGGCCTCCGTCAAAGCCTCCGCGAAAGCCTCCGCGATATCACCAACGCGATGTGCCCACAATCTTAAACTGCGACACAACCACGTGCCACCCCTAAACGCCTCTCCGCAAAACTCATAATCAAAAACTGGTGCTTAAAAAATAAATTGTGACACTAGTGAATTATATTTGTGATGTTAAAACAGATGCAAAAATTAGCAAGGCCTAATTTAAAGTGAGTTTGATTTGTCGTACGCAAATGTATTTGTGCTGAAGTGTGAAAGTGAATTGCGTACTTGAGGTTCGTCTACACTTCTGAAGTTGGGGGGGTGTTGAAAAGTTTCGAGCACTAATTATGTGATTTTTCTTCAATTACAACGAGGCGGTTTTCAAGCAAATGGATTTTAATAAGGTAAAAATGGATATTACATCGGAATTCGATTTTAAGCTACGTTTTCATCAAATAACTAACATTAAATGGTAACAATACTGAATATAAATATTGATGTCACATTATATCAATTTTATGAGACGATAAAAAAATTCTTATGCAATTTTAAATGATGTGAAATTCGACATAAATTTATTTTAATTCAATGCGAAAATATTTAATAAGCGAAATTTTATTTTCATGAAAATCAATGTTTAATTATTTCGGTAATACGTTTCGCTCTTATCAGCGCGAGGTTTTTCGCTCGGGTCCAACTATAAGAAAGAACCATAAATTTCCACAATGATCTTAGATCCCAAAAGTATTTTCCAAAGCTTTAAATTATCTATATAAATTATCAGGGGTGACCATTCTTTTAATTGCACTTCGCCTGCTATAAATTTATTTTCAACAATTAAGGATTTAATACTTATCTCGTTCCGTTCTCCCGTTTATGGAAATAATCCGAACAAATATTATGGCGATTATTCATCAGCAGCCCTCGCTTATATTTTGCGCTTTAATAATCGAGACCCTCAGCCCTGAATACAATCCACTTCGTCGATTCTTCAAATTGAATCTGTCAAAATGTTGTATACTCAAACTTCTACAGCCGCGTCACTCGTCAACCGCCTTTCTCGCGAATAACGACTCGAGGTGATTAATACGCCGATGGCTTCTTACTCGGCTCTTTTATTATTTCGCCATCATCAGCACGAATCGAATCCTCGTCATCGACCTACCGATGAATGAGCAAAATATCGGAAAACTCGCAGAAACACCCCGGGAGCGGCTTTATCTTTCGCCAATCCGTTGACGTGCGAAATTTTGAAGAGTGAATGACAGACGGGGCGACATTCGCCCGGTTAAAAATGACACTGAAAATTAGATAATTTTCGCTCTGCCGGAAAATCGGAAAACTTTCGCGCAGCGACTCCTTAATAAAAGCAATAATAAAATGAGTATTACATCAAAGGCTCTATCCATTCGCTAGCTGGATAAAAGCTATAAAGCTACTGACGGGAAATATTCCAGCAATGCTAAGGTAATGGAATAAATTTTCATGATTTTGCGCCAGTAAAGGGATATGTAATTTTGCCAAAGATCCCTTCAAGGTATTCATTTATTCATTATCTCGACGTTATAATAGTAAAACTTTGTTATAACATTGATAATAGCTTAAATAAAAAGGTCGCAAACATATTTGGATGGACAATAATATCGATTCAATTTTACAATCGTCTAGGAATCGGTTATGTGGTTACGCGAAAATATCGTGCAACGTAAACTATCGTTATACAAGGTTCCAAAAGTATGCATATCTATTGAAAATACTTTTATAACATCGATTTATTTGACTCCTTTTAAAAAAAAAATCTTGCATTTGAACTTCTTTCCATCAGAGGCTCATATTTTATTTAAATAATATTTCAATTTTTTAGTCAATTCGCCAATGCAATTTCTGCTCAGACGTACTGAGATTTGCTTCTTAAATTCAAACCTATCCTTTAATAGCAAAAAAATCGTAAATTTATTAATGTTTTTATTGATTTTTATTTAATAATATCCAGATCATGCGAGCTTACATTATCAGATTTATCAGATCCAGAGTGATAATTAAGTCTCTTGTGGATTGTTTTTATTTGATACCCTCACTAAAATCGTAATGTATATGTAACAATTCATCGGTCGTATAACCGTGGCAATGATTTTACTAAACGTATCAATACCATGGAAATTACATCGATTCGATCAAGATCTCATTGAATCGATGATAGGTTATTAGAATAAATTTAATCCACGTCGATGATATTGTATTGGACACCAATTAATCCCCAGCTTAGTCTCGTGGCAGGTCGATTCAAGATATAAGACACCGCATTTATGAGCCATAAATGAAGCCATCGACGCTGTTTCCAATCTTGTTATATTGCAAAAGTAATTATCGTCGAACGTTTATACTAAATTGTTATCTTTGATTAGTCGAACGGCGATTAAAGCTAGAATTTTGATGGCCATTAACAGTATCGTCTTTCATTTCGTCGATGAACGTAAATTAAATATTTCTAGATCACAAGCAATGTATGATCAATCAAATATTGTAAAAATACGCTTAAAACGAGTGTATTGTTTATGTTTATTTGAAGAAATTATCGAATATTGCGTGCTATCGACAGTGTTTATTTATTTATGTACAAGTTTCATACACGCTGCGTGGTCCTGACAGATAAGTGAATTTGTATGACAATAAGTGGCGGACAAGCAAATATAGCATTTAAGATTATGATGATTTTATATTAGCTCAATACTCAAAGGGTTAAGCTATTCAAAACGATTACTGAAAATTATTCATTGCAAATTTTACACAATATCCAAATTAATAATGCTTAAAATGGATTTCAATACGGACGATATTTTTGCATTTAATATCAAACACTCAGTGTGCATAAAAATAAATCTTATATTTATACCCTTTTAAGTGCATCTGTTGGATATTAACACTTCGCCCTAATGAACATCGATCATTCTGGTTATTTCGGTTGACTTCTTGCCGGTGTTTAAAAAAACTGATCATCTATTTTCAAACACTGATCATCTATTTTTGAATCGGACTTTCAATGGCATACCATGTTTTCTCAGTAGGCACTTACTTTAATATTTATGTCAGTTCAGTTATCATGAGATCGATATTATGTCCTTTGTTCCCATAACAATCACTTTGGATTTCTATGCAAGTGTTCCCTAGCAGAATAACTGTGTAGGTATATTAATATAAAATCTATATGTCCGCTTGTATTAGAATAAAAATATGACTACAAAAACGATCTTAAATTTAACTGCATTTTGAACCATGATAGCGTTGAATCATTTACTTATGTTCCATTCTAGCGGCTTATACGTTTCGTGTTAGGGTTATGCATTCTTTATGATGGTAATTCTTTCGTTGTAAGCCAATTCTGCATTTTGTTACGTCGCTGCCAAACATCGCAGGCATGAATTTTTAAAGTCATAACGACATTCTTGAGAATCTTCGTCGTATCTTCACGCGAACCCGTAATTATACGGGTGTTCTATGACAAATCGCTGTTCCTTTTGTTCGATTTTTAATTTTTTTCCTCCTCCAAGAACACCACACCTTTAACCCATTTATCTGCTCTCTAATCATGCATTTCTGTACTGTCACTCATAATAAATAAAACATGCCTTTTCAGGCAGGTAGACAAAAGGTTAAAGACCGTTGCGTGCCATTTCCATTTGTTTCATTGCGTCACAGAAGCTTTTTACCATTACGCCATTCTGTTTGATTTCTTGAAAGTCTGGAAAAAATCGCCGTCAATCTTATATGCTTTGATACAATGCTCTAAATTATAAAGCTCTAAATATGATTAATGACAAACGGCATTATTTGTTCCGAGAACATTCTGCTCGGGAGCGATTAAGGCTTCGAGACGTATGCGTGCCCTGAATAGTGTTTTTCAATCGAAATTAGGTGAAATTTACAATTTCGTGAAGTTTCTGAGAATCATTCTATTTTTCACTTAAATCATAAATAGAATCCATTGATCGCTCTAAGGACGCATTAGCACTTGTATCCAGCTACAATCAGGTCATGCATAATTAAACGTAGAATGTATTTTAAGACCAGACTCGGAGTACCAGACATTGTAAAGGTTAATACGATTTTAATTTATTTAATACAAGTGATTGGTCGTATTTGAACTATTTATTATTTTAATATGTCTTAAGTTGTATTGCTTTTTTATCTAAATTTAACTTATTTCATTTCAATGTGAGATGTGCCTTCAGAAAGCAAAAGCGAAAATTTATTGCGTTGAATTATTGCACTTCAAAAAATTCACTTTTGATAAATGAATGGATTAAGATATGGTTATGGATTGATAAGATTATTTCATCCAAATATTTGCTTATTTTAATTTTATTTAAATTAAATTAAATCTAGGTTAACATGATTGATCTTATATTATAAGTTATTAAAGATAAATAAATCAGTATTGAATTTTGCTAGGAAATGTTTGACTATTTGGCGAAAGCCAGACTATGAATTTAGAATAATTATGCGCTTATTAGTATAATAACTTTAGATTTATTTGGAGGAAATAAATGGCATATTTCAATGCAGTTTTAAGGCTTATATAAAAGCCGATATTTTTCAAATCCGGTCATCGGTTTTCATTTTTCGATTGAAACCGGTTTCCACCGGTTTTCGGTTTTAAGGAATTTATGATATATAAAATTAAATTAACAAATATATTAATTTTATTCTATGTCTAAAGTATAACATCTCATTTATTTATATTGTGTTATAGAAATCTCATAGGTTGGTGAATCCCTTAGTTTGTTCCCGCTAAAGATAAGAAATAATTCCGAAAAGGGTTTAAGTCTTTTAATAGTGAGCTAGTTTTAAATCATCATATACTTCGTTGCTATTAGGGCTTTTCGGTTTTCAAAAATCGATTTTGCAAACACGATTTTTAGGCAAAAGTTATGAATTTCGAAAATTTGAATAAAAATTGTTTTTTCATTATCAATGTCATTCACTATTACTGTGTTTTAAGATGTTTCCAGTCTTTCATCGACATCGATAGAATTAGAATAATTTTCATACACCCGTTATTATAAATTTATATTTCATTTCTGAAAACAGAAAACCGGTGAAAAACCGGTTGTGTTGGAAAATTGAAAACCGAAAACCGCTTTTTAAAAATGTCGGTTTTTGTATAAGTCCTAGTTGCTATATTTGCATCCATACAAATCCATTTAGTCAGGACTGTCGCAGCGTGTATAAAATTTGTGTATGAATAAATAAACACTGTCAATAGCACACAATATTTAGTCGTTTCTTGGAGTAAACATAACTATAATCACTGGAATTCGGACACAACTCTGTATCTTATCTCTTTAAGGAGTTAAAACTATCTTCTAAAAAGAACCTTTTCTTATGTAGATCAAAGTGTCGTCTCACCGAGTGTTGTCAAGTGCTCAAAGTCAAAATTCGTAGATAATGAAAATGTATTTCTTATATTCAAAATCGGATTTTCTAGACCAAAAAACCGGTTTTCGAAGGTCACAATTTTTGCCTAATAAACGGGTTTTCAAAACCGACAAGCCCTTTGTGTTACCCACGGTAACACAAACGATAGATGACAGAAATAATACTTCATTAAAGCAATAAACAGATCTGCAATCTGCAATAAAATCAATCATCACCTGCTAATAATCGTTAAACAAGGAGTTAATGATCATTATATAAATCATTGATATTATTCAATTATTTTTGTAATTTTTTAATCAATTTTTAGAAACATCTATGTGTTATTCGGTATTTCCAATCAATAAGTCAATTTGGTTAAACGAAATCTTCGACGTTATGTCGCAAATGGCCCAGTTTTACATCGACATAAATAAGTTTGATTATATTAGTTTGCATCAGAAGTGATTCAGCATCTTCAAGCCCAGTGTTTCCAAACGTATGAACTGCAAAGTATTTTAATTGGAAATATTTAAATAATTCAATTCGGATTTATAGCAAGCATTCGGTTTATTTTATTGGGATCCGTCGCCGTTTTCGTCTACGCGAAAAATAATTCGGATTGCTTTCACATCTCCATCTTGGTAAATTAATTTGGCCAAATTTAGAGGCAGTCTTTGCTTAAATCATGCCGCGTAATTCAATATTTTTATCGGGAGACAAAGAGAAAATATTTCGGCGAAGGTTTTAGTCGTTCTCGAATTGCCATCGACGTTTGTATACCCCCCTATTTATATCCTTACGGAGTAGCCATAAAATCCGTTTACTTCTGCGCTCGGTTCTTAAGACAATATTAATTTATTTGAGACACTCGGTTTTAGTGCCGGGAGTGATCCTTCACATAAGGGGGTGGTGCGGGCAAATGTCACATATTATTCTTAACAAAGAACTTTATAGGAGCTTGTAAAACAACCGCAACTTGACACGAGACTATCAAGTCGAACATGTTACATAATAATTTTCGGCTAAATAATGTACGCGAACGGTGTCGGACGCAAAGAGTTGGGAGGGGGGGGAGTTAGATAAATATTTCTTACATAATGTAATATATTTACATAAAATGGAATTACAAACATTGTGTAATAAAGGAGGGATGTATCCAGAGGCGTCTTTATTTTGGAAGTTCTATAATCATATTTTCAATACATAAAAAATCCAGGTTATTCATATCTAATTACAGCAAAATTGATATATCTGCTTCCTGGAAAGTTTGATTAAATCTAATAAATAAAATGACAAATCGATAGGGGTTATATCGGACCCATATAAAATAATAGACCCCTTCCAAATTTCAATCCAATTTCTGATCAAGTGTTAATGCTTTGTTTATGTATTGCTGTGCTTCTGTGGGAACGCTTCCGGAATAGCAGGTATTAAAAAGCGTGCCAAATCAAGTTAGTATACCAGAAAAATTTAATTAAATAATTTAGAATTTTGAAAATCAGCCTTAAGCATCCCTAGACATGAGATCTGAGACAAATTTTTACTTCAGTTAATTGAATATTTATCATTCTTATCTTAAATTTGGCTGATTTTATTATAATAATAAACGCATAAATTCGTCCAACATTGACTCTAAGTCATGTTTGACATAATTGCTACTATCAATTAAAATTCCATATTTAAATGAATTTTATCATAATGCCCTAGTTTATTGTTAATCAAATGATTGACAGCTGCTTCACATTTATGAATAAAAATTTAAATTATGCGAACCTTTTTGCAAAGGGAAGTGTGAACTTTATGCACGCGTAGTAATTCATTCGGGCGATGGCATATATTAAAGCGAATATTCATTATATCCATCAGTTTAATATATCTACATAAATCAATTGATTTTTAACATATACATAAGTTTCTAGGGAATTTCAACTATAAAATGATCGATAGATTAATCACGAATTTATAGTATGGATCCCATATAAATTATTTAAGACAATAAAAGTGTATTTAAGAAAAATATTTTTTAGTAAATAATTACACCAATAGATGTCTTTGCCTTAAATTAAATTCATTTTTTAAAACCATATGAAAATGGGATATATATATATTTGGAAATATTGTAGTGACTAACTTATAACATTAGGGGCTTATATCTATAGTATTAATTAGTTTAACGTAGGCAATTTTCATATCCATTAGCAAAAGTTTATTATGCAACTACGTTCCAAAATTGAATTTAATGACTAGTTATATTCAATGTATTAAATAACACTGGGATCAAAGGACCATTTATGAACATTGGAACATTATGATGCCAAAAGCATAATAATTTTCCTAACGGCGCCGGAAAATTATCCCTTTGAAAATAAATATTTATAAAAACGGACAAATTTCCATTTGGGACGACCAATTCAATTAGGAAAAATTTGAATTGAGTTATCGATGGGATTAGTGTAATTTTATTCGACCATTCCGTCCAATGATATAAACGTCCGCATCCGATCCCAAGGAGCGTTTTCATGGTTTCGGTAAATATCCTTAATTTTCCCGAGATACAATTATTTCCCGTCAGTATTTAGTATATTTACTTTCACAACTATATTTGAGCTGCTGCTAAACTAATTTAATCTAACCTTTGTTTTCGACATCGGGCCTCAACCTTGCTTTATTGCTTCCCTTGTTTATTTCTTTTGGGCCTCTCTGTAGGGCTTTAAATCAATTTGTTGTTATAATTACGTCAACTGCAAATATAAGATCGTCCAAATATTTGCTGTTCATAATCAAATCCTCGTCCTATTATTCGACGAGTACAAAACAATCGCCACTGTTTCAAATGGGGGAGATTTGACTTTGATCAATTCAACAATTTGAGAAGTTATATAATTTTTCCAGAGCTCATACAACACAAAATGCATTCCCTTTTTATGGCATATTATACGCAAATATATTAATATAATTTCGAGCATTTATAAATATTTCTTCTATAATTTGGTCATAAAACATTACTCATTCAATTCAATTAATTAATTTTGGCTATAATTAACGAGATTTATGATTTTGAATATTTATATGATAACTGACATAGAGTAAATGATGAATTTATACAGAATGTTTGACAACTGGAGCGATAAATATTTTTAGGGCGTTAGGGGGGTCTTTTACTACGTTTTATATATGGGTTCTATGTCCTAAATGTCAGGGTTGTTGAAATATAATTTTTTTTTCAACTATTTTGTAAAAATAGCCAAAAATTTCACCTGATCCAACCCTGACCCTGCCAAACTGGTACCTCTTCAAGTTCAACAACGTATTGAATGATTTATATGACATGTAGCATATCATTAGGAAAGGGTATAATCTGGAGAACCTTTTTAAAACTAAAACTAAGTTAAAAATAGTTGTCACTTTTGAACCAATTGCATAAAATAATGATTTATTTAGATCAACATGGAATTTTTCATTACATTGAAAAAAATATATATTTCGATAACTATGATATTTAGGATATATGGCTTATGTGTGAAACTGTTACAAAAAACCCCTTTAATCCCCAAAATAATTTTGTCGATCCATGTACCAAATACCCTGTGTATATTTTACTTGGAAGTGCAGTCTCGTTATATAATAGCCACATCTTGTATTACTTTTTTAATTACAATTATATATGTTTTTATGGTTTTTTACATCTCGTTCGTTGTATTTTTATAGACTTTTTGTTGAAAAACATATTTAATACAGTAGACAGATCATATTATAGTTAATTACTTGAATTAAACGAAGTGAATTAATTCCTTCCAAAAATCAAATTCTTGCAATAAATAGACAAATTTATATACAATACATACAAACACGCACACAAACATATCAAAAACATCATAACTGTTCCATTCCGACTGAGTACCCTTGTTGATGTGTCAGGAGAAATCTGGGAGTAAGCTTGCTAGCTGTCAAAATCCCACGCGTAAGATGTTCAATTAACGTTAAGAGATTCGTTCGCAAATGAATATTTGACAGAGTCGGGGGGGTTGAGAATACTTTAATAGCTAGCGAGATTTACCCCCTCTTGTATTGATCGTACACATGCTTCAAGGATCGAATAAATTCTCCCAAATCACATATTGTCCCCTCGATAAAAATTGGGTCTAAATCTAGTTCAAGATCAAGAGCCTTCGAGCGATTTTCCATTTGTTCGAGACTCTCCGTATCGTCATTTTGAGCGAACGCCAGTCACGATTTTAATTGAACTTTCTCAATTCAATCAAAGCAATTTGTTTTCTTAATATACAAAAACATTTCTAAAATATTTGTTTTGCAATTGAACGCAATTTGAATGAAATTTGACTAAGCAATGTGCGACTGAGAGCGCTTTCGGCGACCTATGTTGTAATACATAGACCGTGTTCCTAATTTGTGTCTCTTGGACCACTGATGCTGTTAATTTCGGATGTACGTCAAGTCTTGATAATAAATTAACCCCTAATAGCTTTGTGAACTGACGCTGTGTATAATATTTATATATTTAAACTCAATCACAGTCGGATTTTCTTTGAAGATTATCTCGGATGGATTCGTTGCTTGAATAATATTTGAGGCTGTTAGACAGAACTTTAATGGATTGACTTCGTTCAAATTATGAATTTATGCAAAGGGGCTTCCATTAATCCAAAAAACTCGATTATTGATGTGCCTGAAGCTCCATGGCTTACTTTTAAAAGCAAGAATTTAATTTTAAATGCGCCAAATAACAAGCAATTTGTCCAAATTCGTTCATTGAACATTTGTTTGTATAATTTTAAGTCTATCATAGATTTGAGTAAAACGATAGAAATTGGTCCCACATTGAAAAATCAATGGCATATGATAACAAGTTGCTTTTGTATATTTTGATTTGGAAGTAAACTGATTTAAATTATATTATTAATCCCTTCTGAAGTTTAAGGTCAAGATATTACCATCAATTAAATAAATATAAAATCAATATTGTATTTTATTTAAATAAGTTGTATTGAAATTACGAATACATGAATTATGTATAAGGGTGAAATTTCATTTCAAATCTTGGGAAATCAGTTTTTATTTATACAAATGAAAGTGATTTGAAACAAATTTCTTTAGTGTTTTTATTGTATAATGTTGTAAACATATGTATATTCATAAGGGGCTTAATAGACTTGCTTAGTAATTAAAAAAAATACATGTTTCTTCATAATTTGCATATCATTTTTAGAGTACGATTTTGGATTTTGTTTATACGAAAAAGTAAAAAGATCAAATGTAATCTTGATATTTGCATTCAAATACCGTTATTTCAAATATCGCTTGTGTCAAAATAATAATATTGGCCAGTGAAAGAAATTAGCTTATCCAAAAATAGGATTATATTAGTAATCAATTCAACAATTGATATATTCAGTAGTGTCGTGGTTTTTTTATTATTTCGATAGAAACCATACACCATATCGCTGAGAGGGGAGTTTTTCCAGGGAAAGTAATAAAGCGTATATCTACGCACCCCAAAAATGATCCTCTTCACACCTTATACGGCATCATATAGTAATTTTACCCTACGCATTGGGGGCGCAAAAAAGCATTTGCTCATCGCGACCACGGTCGAGATAAATCCGAGAAACCTCCCGCAGATTTCCGCGACGCAGCGAAATCAGGGATGAAATCAAAGAGGATCTGGGTGAGTGCAATTGACACGTGAGAATTTATCTCAAAACTTTATCTTTCATATCAAATTCAGCGCTTGTTCGGAGCTAGGGCCTTCGGGGTGAAAATTCAATATATTTCGCTGAAAGCGATGACTGGATAAAAGTTTTCCGTCACGGAGAAAATTTCCGTCTCTAAATATGTATGGGAAATTTGCTGCTAAGACGTACTTTGATCAATCACATATATTAAATATAAATCCCGGATCTATTCTAGACACTGTGCGAATAAATCACTGATACTTGAACCCAAACAATACGAAAAAAATCGAAGATTTCCCCAATCGCAATCGGCGATGGGGCTTTTGCGATTGTTCAAAAATACACAATTTTTAATTTATATATTCATACTGTAAAATATAACACAATTAATAGCATTCCTTTATCTGGAATAATTTAGCATTTATTTTCTGCAAATCATGCTTTTTCCGCAGTGCGCAACGTTTTTACCGGTTTATGATGATGCCAAGCAGAGGTCAGGGCAAGGATTATTAATAAACTTAACAATAGTCCTCTCTTACGCAGTTTGTATTATTTAGATATTAAATACACTTTAAAGCAGAAAATATATCGTGGGCTTTGAAATAAGGCCTCAATTCAACACAGAATACAACCCAACCGTATTTAATGTTTAAATATAGACTTACCGTATCAAAAGGCTTACCAACTATTATGTAAATGTTAATTTTGTTTCATTTAATATGTAATTTAAATTTTTGCAATTTTTCAACACATCACTGTACTGATATTTTAAAACTTTATGCCATATTGGAATTCTTAGCTAGATAGAAATATCGTAAAGTGTTAAACCAAATCCATAGAAGCGTACATCACAAAGTACAATACGTACGCCTTTCCTATATATACTGGTATATTTAACACATTCGCGGACATGGATTAGCGACGCAATTCATGAACATTGAAATTGAGTTAAACCATCAATAAACACATTATAATTATTCCTTGTCTCGTATCTCTTCTCACACCTTACAACTTCCACTCTCAGACATCCTATCACAATCGATTTGTGCATATATTGTATTTCCAGTATATTTTTTTATTCTTGAATATGCAAAATCAAAATCTGGTATTGTTGAATGAGTCTGTGTCCAATCATAATTTCTTTGTAAAGCAGGATTATTTTGATTAGGTGGTAAATTTTCAGCTTCAGAATTGTTGATATCGGTACATTCGACATTTTTATCGACAGACTCGTTACCTGGCGGATTTGATTTGCTAAATTCATTGCAATTGCTTCAATTTCATCATTATCTATTTCTGAATGTTCACTAGATTAGCGGTTCTTAAACTGGGGTGTGTGAAATTATAAAAAAAACATGGTTTGAAGCATAAGCATATTGAAATCGTGGGAAATCATGTCGCATGATGGTCAAATCGTTAAGCCTAAGGTTAGAATTTGAAGACGTGAAATACCAAGACTTAGGATGTAGATTTTTTATTATTTTTTTATTATTCACACCTAGTGACATGTTATGATAGAGGGCAGATACTAAAAATAGTATCCGTCCAAGGTGTATTTGGCTCCGAAACTATGGCAAAAGGCCTTGGATTTCGAAAAGGCACCGGGGCTGGCCACCAATTCCCTGTGGCCAAGAGGTCCAGAAAAAGGACCTCTGATATGGCACAGGCGCGCACACACACACTCACGTATGTAGGAACGCTATCCGTACAAGTTAATACACACAGCCCAATAAACACTTAAACACAATAATCACATCCGTCTGCAATTGCAGACGTGTCCGCGAATGCGTTAAGCTTACAACCATGCATATGCACGCAATGTTTGACTCTTATTCGCATCTCAACAAAGTTAACATTGAATGATTGATATTAATTAATCTATCAATATTTTTTTGCATCAGAAAAAATAGTTTGGCTCGCCTGATAAATAATAGATTGCCAGTTGTCGTTTTAAAGCTCCATTGAATATGTAGGGCGAATCATTAAATTGATTATGTCACATGTTATTCAGGATTCTGGTCGTTGTGTTGCGTTCGTACATTAAAAAAAGCATTAAACACACCTGCAATTAGAACAATGAATATAAAAATCATGCTCAGTTAACTGACTCATTACACGAACATTATCAGAGAACAGCGGGTATCGTTATTATGCAAATTTATAATGTGAGCCATTATTCAATGTGGCATTTTTAGCACAAAAGCGATGATTGGCCTGTTTTATGAGTATTTTTATAAATTTATTCTTTGGATTTTTCATTGTAAATATTTAAAGAAGCTGCGTTGAGATCTCAGACAATAGCGCTCGAATGATGATCCATTGAAGAAGTCTCAACAAGGACATGTAATGTATATAAATATATACAGAGCGACCCAAATGTTTTAGGCTTTCTATCATTGTTAGCACGTTTAGATATTTTATCTTAATCTTGTAAGGTTTTTATTCGCTTTCTGGTGTAAAATATCACGTGCGAAATGGGCGTATATCACTCGCCGTAGAAAACTATAAACAATCTGGCGTTTATCTGTCGCTGGCTGTCAGAGATAGAGAATGCCGGAAGTCTTCGTGTTAAAGTCATTGATATTTACTATTCAATGACTAGAGGCTCGGGTCTTATCTTTTCTCATGGCGTAAGTAGAATCGGTTTGAACGAACCGGTATTTGACTCTTGTGCACTGCATGGGGAATATTTATTATAATGCAACTGCCATTGGTGCATTATTATGTTAAAGCTCGAACTTAATCTTAGAGGTTTCCATTATATATGGAATTGAATATTATGAAAGCGACGATTTATGCATCGAAGATTGTGAACTGTTAGATGCTAAAGTGTTATATAATTCAGACCAAGAATGTATATCTGGTATTACTCATCCATTCACCATGTTTTGTATCACATCAACTCGACGATTCCAGGTCATGATATCAACATAATATTATTGCTTATTCTTGGATCGTTATTATAATGGTTCATTATTTGAATAACCACCAAGTGCTAGTATAGTGGCTTAGATCCTGGACTCTTTTTATAAAAGTTAAGGTTCAAATCTAGATTCTAGAAAAAAAATCACCGTACCAACAAATTGGGAAGATTGAAAATATCAATATTTCTGATTGATCATCTCGATCCAGATTTACCCCGATTTCCTGGATTTGAAAAAAATAATGCTGAAGCGATTAATAAAGTCTAAAATAATTAAATTATATGCATTTATATATAATGATGATATCGCTACTCACTCATATATTCTCTCCTCTTATACCTTTCTATATAATCCTATCGTTACTTTAGCACACGTGGAATGCAAATGTGGAACCATCACATTAAATCCTTTTCCTAGTAAGATCTCCTATGGAGATCCCCTAAGTCCAATATCGAATTTGGATAAAAAAAATAGTCTACATTTCGATTATTTTATATCCATTTCAGACAACGATAGAAAATGGATCGTTGTGTCAGCTTTATATGAATAATTTTACATGTTTTAAAAGCTTAATAGGTCGATCCATGCGAGGTATTTTTAGCGAAAAACTGGATGCAAATTTGCTACGCGCAGCATTTTTTATGTTTTTATACGCTCGAGGGCAGGACTACCATTTTTCAGTGATATTCAACAAATAAATACATTTCTTCGACTAATGATCTTACCCATTATTAAAATGTCTCCTTTTATAATCATTTTCGGATGTAAGCCATCTCCATAAGAGACTTTTCTGAGAGAAAAGGAAAAAGGAAAGGAGTAAATAGAAAAAAAATATTTTTATTTTTAAATGGAAATTTCTTTATACAGTTTTTTTGGATTTACATTAAAACCCTTCTAATAAGAGTACAAGAAAAATCCAAAAAATGTGGTATTTGTCATCTTTGAATAGAATATTTTTTAGCTTATATTTATTTATTAATTGCTATCAACTAATGCTAAATCAAGATTTTTTTACATAATTTAAAGACAATCAAATCTCTCTAAATAAGTTATAATTATAATCTCTGCTAATTCTGATAAGAATTTAGCATAATCCTCTGATATTTTTATTATTGAAAGGTACTGCATGCCTTCAATCATAAGTTGTTAGTAGTTAAAATAGTTTACTTTAATACTTATATTAGAAGAATTTTAAATGAGTGCTTTCGATCATTCAATGCTAATATTCACATCAATTAATATCAGCAAAATTAGCATAACATATGCTTAAAACATGCCATCAATTGATTGAATTTTATCGGCGCAGATGATTTTTGTGAGGATATGGTGGTTCAGATCTAATACTCTCTGCTTTGTTATTATATAATATTCGTATGCGAATTATATAAATGAGTATTGCTCTGGAATGTTAAAGATTAAATCGAAAATTTACAGCGAATCCGTTGAGAATTTTGAATACGTATATTAAGAACAAGCATCGAGTTTTGTGGTTAAAATAACATATCTAGAATTGCTTGATGCAAATTGTTAAAGTCTCAGGGGAACAATCAGGGCGATTTTGCTTTAGGGGTGTTTGGCACAGTTTTCAAACAGCAACTCTCTGTGGATTCATTCGTGCAGGTGTATGTAAATTTCTGCCATTATCACAAGTTCCATTTATTATTCTTCTTGCGAGATCGATTTTCCACATCTTTCGTTGAATCGATGGACTCAATGCTGTGATCAATCGATAGCACACTGGCCCATGGCAGAACTATATTTAAAATGTACACACGAGCCCGTATAAATTCTGTCTTTCTTGGCTTTTGTAGATTCGGGCCTCAGGTTATTCGAACTTAACACATTTTTAATTATAGGTTTCCCCCACGGCAGTTTTTTTCGGATCGTACGGCCAATTAGGCCGATTACGGCCGTGATTTATGCCCACAATGGCGGTTTATTCATGTAAACACGAGGACGTGTCGGCCGTTAGTCGACAATTTATACTTTTTACATATCCATTGCTGGGTGGTTTCTGACCGTGGTCGTATAAAACAATCGTAAATCGGAGTTTTATCGGCGGAGACCCAGATAGCCGCCTGGACGAAGACACGCGTTAAGTTCCGATTTCATGGTCTCGATCGGAACTTTGAACGATCAGAATTGCCAATACTGCACCCTGATGGTTAAAAATGCAGAATTTTAGCACTGCAGCATCAGCGATGGTCGTCCGAGATCAAAACTTCCGCTATTTGTAGTATGATACAGGCGCTTAACGCACGATGCTCATTTGCATATCAAAGCTCTTTGCTGCAGACTCGATACCCAATAAGCTCATCTAAATGCATAAAAATTATAATACTTGAAAGTATACTTTATGTATGTTGATATTTTCATTAACGCTTCTACAAAATGATTATAATGTTATAAATCGAGCATATGCGATAAAATTCAATATTAAATGAGAAGCCTGTATGTCGTTTCTTATTCAAGATTCACCCTAATTTGATCAAAACTTAGTGAACAAGCTAATTTTTCGAAATTATCGTTAGCAGATCGACGGAATTTTAACTATTTTTTTTTTTTCAATTAAACACCGTCGATTTAAAAAGTTTTTATTCCTAATTACATTGACATTTTTCATACAGTTTTTGCGATTTCAATGTTATGCAGGGTTTTTTTAACAGGTTTTTTTTAAAAATATATTTGCAGATCTTTAGGAAGATAAATTGAAATTTTTAGATTGCTTGTAAAAAAGAGAAACAACTAGTGTGATTGGCAAACATATCAACTTAGGGGAATCTACTATAAAATCAATTAAGATTAATGAAATTGTAATAAGAATATCTATCATTGATGAGACTAAACTATCCGTAATAAACGTACCATATTGGAGACAGAAAGTCTATAGCCGATTATATCTCCATTTCGCCTAGTGTTTCACTTTTTGTGACTTTCAAAGCCAATTTGCTCTATCGTGCATATAGAAATTTCATTTCAAAAATAAATATAATTTGTGATCAACTGTGATTTTAAATATATTTTGTATTGTGGCTTACATCACTTTTTTCCGCTTTATTTCTAATTACAAATGCATTGTGTACCGTTGCAGTAATGACACTTTAAGGTTATTCCAATTATTTGAGATGCATCTCTTAGCGGTACGGCGGATGATACCAATCAGTAAATAATTGACCGCGTTTGCGTCGGCAGCATTCAAGGTGTTATAGTAATAATTTTGAAACGACAACGTGTGGTTAATAGCCACATTTTGTAAGTGTCGTCAAGATCGTGGCCGATAGCAATGACGGAAGATATCTCATGGACTGTCTTTGAATATGGTAGCAATTTGAACTGAGATTTCTAAACCGTTAAGGAGACTAATTTATATTTAATTTGAAACCGCTGAAGATATTTGTTGGATTGATCGTCTTTAAATGAAAGTTAATTGTAGTGAGGCGAATTAACTTTAATCAATGCTGTATGATACAATTGATGTAAGTCAGTGAATAAATTGGAATAAGAGTGTAGCAACAATTTCAAGTTACATTAACATGGGCATATTTTTTATTGTTCCAAATGTTTTCTGATATTTTCCAAAGAAAACTAAGAGGGGGAGAGTCAACCCTACACCCGTGGGCAACAGTTGAATTCCTGGTTGGGTGGGCAGGTTACCCTGTGCTGCGCACCCATAAAAGGGTGTGTGGAACAGTCGATTACAGTAGTTGGTAGAGACCGTGTCAAAGGCTCACCTCTATCCTCAATAGCCTAGAAATACATGGAAGAACGGTTTTAGGCTGTTCGAACGGTGACTCGTCTCCGTGGCTAGGTACTACAAATGACCGAACCGATACGAGTACCATGAGAAAGGACAATCCATCATCTGCTGCAGCCCCTTTTAAGCTGAAGTTAGATTCGTGGTGGAAGTAAATCCGGTATAGAATTCCTTTGAATTTAGCTTGAATCTTTGTACTTCCTTCTCCTTTGCACCCTTGGGTGCTATAATCTGAAGCTGGTTTTCCTGCAGAAACCTAGCCTTATATGGAGAGCGCGGAGCAAAAGGGGTAGGCGCCTGAACACTCTACGCGTAGCATTTTTAGCGGGGTTAAAAGATCAGTGAAAGACCCTCTCTGTGTGGCTAGTCCGGGGTAACCCGGATTAGACCATATAGCAGCACAGGAAATGGGATCGCATATTATGATCCCCAAATCCAGTTAGTCGCTGTCTATCGTCTGTCATATGCAATATACCATTGCATAAAATATTTTAGCAAACTGGCCAAATTATACTTCCCAAGTACACAAGCAGTGTATAGTTGATTTATATTTTTTGGCAAATTTCACTTGATGTTGATATGTAAATGGCACGTATTTTAGGTGCGCTTGAAAGAATAAACATTTCTTGCAATCCAAGAAAACTTGTTTGTAAATTTACATAAACAAAATACGAACATCGAAAATAACGAAACGAGCGACATTGGCTGCAGAATAACACCCTCCCTCTAAAATGTAAATCTGGGCATTTCGCAGCGACTCAAAATTGTAATTCACTTAAAAATTTTCACGACAGGGCCGGAGCGGGCTGATGGATTTATAATGAAACTATAAACTAAAATTAAGGGTCAAATTTTAATTTTCGACCCACTTCCGTCCCTTCGCGCTCCCCCATTAGCTTTTACGCCACACACGGCGTACCAAGTGTAAAATATTGAAACGTTGTATGTGGGAAACTGTGTTTACCCTTTTCCACTTCCGCTTATATAAATTGTTAACGAGTTAAGACTATATATCAGGGTAAATAAAATGTTAATTAAGATACAGTCTTATGTTAATTTTCCAACGGCAGCAAATAACTTTCATGCTCGGCAAAAACTTTAACCTATTTAGACACCCATGAAGATGGATAGCGAAGCAATACGGACTTATTTTTTAAGCATCGGGATGGACCTTTTTTTCTGATTAAAAAATGGGTCAAATGCGCTTTAAAACTCGTCCGTACTAACAGAAATATATTTGGCACATTTTGAGGTATTTTAAAATTACTCTTGGTTTTGTTAGGTTTGGGCGTTGGGCGAGAGAAAACCCTCAGTCAAACTTTTAGATATTATGTCTAAAACGGCCGCAATTAAGGTCTTTGGGTCCGAAGCATGAATGAAGAAAGCCTACCCAAGAAAATACTCAATTAAATCCGTTTAGGTATAAACGAAAAGGTTAAATCCATGGTACTTAAATTATAAAACATATTAAACGTTAATAGTATGAAATTTTATTTTTTAAGCTTATATTCTATAGTTGAAATTGGAGAATAAATTCTTATAAGACTAATAATATTAATCGATTTATGTTCCATATTTTCCATCGGGTGATATTACTTGCGCAAATTAAATTGAATTTGTAAAATTATTACATATTACACATGTAGTTATTAATTTGCAATATTGTTCGGTGTGTGCTTTTGGTATTCAATGAGAATAATTTATGGAATTTTGCTTTGCTGAATACAGAGTTATTTCATTAAATATGCATTAAATAATTAAACAGGATTTAAGATGATTATTTTGACCTCATTTCAAGAAATGGTTTCAAATGTAAGGTTGGTCCCATCGCCAAATGTATGCACGCTCTTTTAAGGGATGGAAACGTAGGAGGCTTCTCGCTATACTTTTGAGGCTTTAATTATGAAAATTTGCATGAGAGTGCGTGGCGCATAATTTAATACCTTGTGGCACTTTATGAAAATGGTTGGCGATTTCTGGTCGAGATTGTGACGGAAGGCAAAACGTGTACGAAGACTCTGGATGGCGTCAGTTGCATGAGCACAATTAAATTTGACATCTACATAATATGCATAACGAGATTCTCTTACACAAATACTAATCTCCTAAATCTCCTCGTCTAATTTCAAGAATGGAATATCTATTTTGAGCACCATTTTAGGTATGGCTAATTAAATTAATAAATCGCTTTACATGTTCTATAACTATGGTTGCCAAAAATAGCATTCAAATTTATGTTAATACAAATACATCTAAATATAGCAACACAACTTATATTGGTTGTATTGTTATATTTAAAAATAAATATTGGCATAAAAACAAGTAGAAATCAAATTAAAAGGGTTGTTAAATTTTCGTTAATTATTTAACATTGAGAATAAAAAGCAAAGGCAGTTGTATTGAAGTCAAAAACCTTTTTAATTGAAGCGTCTGGAGTGCAACGCAATACCAATTAAAACCTAAGATATTTTCGATACATTTGATTACATCAGGTTTTATTATTTTATTTACCATCCTCAAACATCAATCAATCTATGTTGTTATCCAAAATATATAATTTCCATATATGAAGCGTATTTATAAATTGGGGTTTATTTCCGATTACGGAATAAGGCATCCCAAAAAATAAATTTAAAATAACCCAAAATGAAACATCCCTAATTCGAGCCTTAGATCTTAATTTAAAAAATAAATCTGTCAACTTTGAGCAACCAGAGCAACAAAAGACTGACAGACTGTGGAGCATCCACGGGATGTAATGATATGTATGTATGCGATTCGGGCGAAACTTTTTTGCCTTAATCCCCCCCCTCCGCCCCCTCCAAACAAACGGTCACGTCCAAACTACAGCGACTCGAAAACTTTTTAAATTCGTTGCCCCCATAAATATTAATGAGAAAATTAACATTTATATGTTTGAGAAGAGTGTGCACCTGAGCGCCGCCGGCCACCCCCGCGGGCAAACCCTGGATTAATTCATCGAAAAGTTCTTGACTCTGGAGTACGTAACCGTGATAAATCATCTCGGTCAAATTTATCGTAAACTCTACACTGGAAAATAGTGATAAGACCACTTGAGCTCCGAGCAAATTGGAAATTTTCCGGATGTGTCCTCGTTTGTAAATTTTCACAAATCAAGGAAGTATATTCTATATATATTTTTTATTTCGTCGTACAGTTCTTGGATCTGTTAGCTATTAGATCAGAGGAAGACTCAAGTATGCAAAAAGATGACCTAAGGATACCTTTTTAATATCAGGATACAAGCGTTGATTTTATTTGACATACAAACAAAAATTATTGTCATACATTTATTATATTCATCCATTAAAGCAACACCACCCTCAGCAATATCATTCACTACCCGCATAGAATGGACCATTTTATTTACAGCCTTAAAATCAGAGTCATCCTCCCAAAGACAGCATCTCTATTCAAACACTGTGATGAGATACCTAGTATCTTGAAAAATGAGTTGCTGGTTATAAAGTCTTCTATGATTTTTGGTGATCAATGCATTTTTCTCCCTTTGTCCACTCAAAATGACGTTCCTGTTTAACATAATAGAATTTATATGATCAATCAAAAATCAATTCATGTGATATCTGAGCTTGTTGGCTTTTGCAGATATCAGAAATATTAGGTCGAATATTTGATACAGCTACCCTTAATTCTTCGTCTAAATTCGTAAGTCTCTTTCGTTTTTTAGTTTTCATATTAGTTATTGTTGAAAAACTAAGCTCTAAAAAATATGATGTCGAAAACTGTAACAATACTTTCATTGTCTTCATGTGAAGAGCTGGATATTCTTCTTGGACAGAAATCCAAAAATCTGTCATGGTTATTTCGGAAAATGTAATTTTTAGAGTACGATCAGTCGACAATGAGACAAATTCTTCTTCTTGGGCGTATGAAAATTCACAATACGATGTATCAATTGTAGCAAATGGAATTCGTATCCAGTCATAATTTTCTATATTTAAGAAATCTTTTCTTCCAATAAATTTAAATGTTCTATTAATGTGGAAATAATTCCTTCGGGAATGTTTTCGTTGAGTAAAGGAAATATATCTACTTTTTTTTATATTATTCGATTTTTCCAAAGAGTTATTTTTTTTTAAATCCTGTCATTTTATTAATGGATGTCAAAAATATTTCGTTTTTTCCTTGAATGTTTGTGTTAACATTATTTTAGTAATTAAAAATATCTGCTAAATATGCCACTTTAGTACACCAATCATTATTTCGAAGACGTTTTACAAAATCATCCTTACCTTAATTTCGAAAAAAAGATTAAAAATTCATTCTTAAGTTCTATGAATCGACATTGTACTTAACCCCTAAATACCTTTACCCCTGGCTTCAGTGGCATTCTCTATGTAAAAAACAGTGCATAGTTATAATATTAGGGTTTCTTGTCTTTGCAAGGGTAACAAATACTTTAATTGAACCTACCATTAAAGGAGCACCATCTGAACATATTCTTCTTTATTTTAAAACTTCCATATTTTAAATTGTTTTAAATATGAATAAATATAATCAAAAACATCTTATCTTATCGCGTGCTCGGTAATTTATTTGCAGTATAGATATTGATTAACTCTTTCGTTGACTTTAATAATTTCGTCAACGATTTTTTCGGTTTTCAATGGTAGACTCAAGTTTCTTATCTTAAACTGAAAGTTTGTCCTCAAACAATGTAAAAATTCACTAACTCTTCCGACAAGTAACATAAATGACCCAGTATTTTTTCATGGGGACTTCGACCATTGTTTGGTATTTATTTTCAAAGGATGCAAGGCTTTTTAATTATTGTAAGTCGTTCTTCGGTGCTGAATATCCGACAAGGGCACGAGAACATTATTTTATATATATTATGACTGTGAAAATACATATATCTTTCATTGCTTTATTTCATTTTTTCGTCAGCTTAAACTGATGTTTAAATAAGAAAATCTTCAAGCAGTATATAGCTTTAGCCATCCAATTAGCACGGTGAAAACCAGCAGGCCTCCCAAATGAAAACCTTTTTTTAGAAATATCTCAACAGTAAATGATGGAAAGATTCAGCAGTTCTTTATAGTCATCTCAAAGTTGATATACTTGAAGTTGTTTAAGAGTAAAAGAAATCCTGTCTGCAGCAACATTTTATATATTTTTTGGGGATGTGATATTATAAATTAATGTTTTATAATCACTTTGATCAGTTTTGTCCCAGTTCTTCTTTAACCTTTTAAATAATCGTCTTAGTTTTCATATCCTTCAGAAACAATCGATCAGAAATATTAATTATTTAATCCACGATCTATATTTGAAATTAAGTTTTTATAATATGAGCCCCAAAAATTAGTCCACAATACCGAATCTTGATCCTAAATAGAATATTAAAGTTAAAGCTCGTTCATTTCCAGCATACAAAATACAATTTTTAAATTATTCTGGTTGTTTTACTTGAAATATGCTATTTGCACTTATTTTCATGCACAAGTTTATTTTGCTATTTCGAGTCTAAAAACTCCCGGATTTAATTACAACATGAATATTCCAAATTAGTCCAAGGAGGAAAGTAGCGGGAACTTATTAAACTTTATCTTTCGTCGCATAATAGATCCTGGATGACAACAAAACTTTTGTCGTTTTAATTAATAACATTTTTAATAAAAGTTGCAGGATTTCGCGATGGCCGCATGCAATCAGCTAATTTTTCTGGCTGGCGTTCTTCGTGATAGGAACCATTTTTTTCGGCATTCCACATGATGATTGATTAAATTTGCATTTAATCTTTATGGAGCATCATTCTTCCTATGTAATGATTAACGTACCATAACAATTTATCAAGCTTGTAAAAAACGTATCATTGTTTGGGAGATTATTTAAATTGGCATCGCATAAGAAAATAATGGCCGAGGGCAAATTTTCATCGCGGACATAAAAAACCGGAACATAATAAACACTGTCGGTGCATCGAAATTCAATAATTGTACAAAGTGTAAAAAATACCCTAAGGCAATCGACTTGAACCGGATTTGACCCAGAAGATTTCTGTTGTAGCTGATTTAAATAAAACACCTCTTCGGCGTACATAAATCATGGTGCATTATCCTTAAAGCCTTTTGTTGTAATGTATCCTATTAATAGAGGTGTTTTATTCATTTTTGCATTGATAGGCGTGCTTAAAACCGTCCATTATATAACAGAAAGACCAACTGATATACTGTAGGCTTTGGAGGAAATTAGAGGCTTCTACGGCACTTCGTCAATGTTAAATGTCATGAATATGCAAACTAGGAGTTTCTCTAATAGTATTCATTACCGATTAAGACACAGCGATGGTTCGTAGTCGACGCCTGTATTCCTATTTAAATAATTTATTTAGATATCAATTTATACAATATAATGTATATGCGTTCGTATAAATACGTAATTTTGTATACGTACTAATGTGAGCACTTAGGGGGTGTTAAAATATCGGAAAGAATCCATATTTGAGCTATAAGCTTGAATCAGAATTCAAACAAACCATTTGATTTTTGACTGCCAATTTGCTTATAATCTCGAAGAAATAAAAAGCTCCACAACCATATTAGCTTCATTAAGTAATCATTGTTGAATGTTCAATGGAGTTGATATAAGCTATCCAGGATTCCTTTTTAATACCATAAATACCAACTATTATTAAATATTTAATCAAAATATTCGCTTCAAGACATGTTGCTTCATCGTACATCAAAGAACTATCAAGAATTGGGAATCTCATACGTTTTTGTGATATAAACCTGAATTCAAATATCGATTTGTCTTGGGTATTTAATCCATAATATGCAGTCTTATAAAACGTTATATCATCATCATTATTTTTGGAAGCTGAAAACATTTTTTTTTCATTAGAAAAGATGCAAATTTTACTATAAAACACTGCCAAATGACACCAAATGAGCTAAGCTGATTGCCCAAATTATTCAATCTTTGTTGCCAATTTATTTTCTTAGAATTCTTGGGATTAAATTGCCATTTTTTTATATTTGCAATATATTATCAAATTTATATTAAAGGTAATTATTTCAATTTTAAAAAAATGCCATAGGGATAACATTTTTGGTTGAAGTATCTCGCTATATACATATCTTTCTGACAATGATCACGTCCATAATATTAATTATGTCTTCAATCATATTCATTTTTACAGATTGGATATTAGCGTTCAATCGTATTTGATATAAGATCTCTTTTTTAAAGCCATGATTTGATATAATACATTAGATAAATCTCACTGAAAATTCAAATTAATAACATGTTAATTAACAAGCTGATTAATCATTTGATGATGTTTTACATAAATATCCAATTTTTGCTGTTAAATTTAATATGCTATGAGATCATTTCTTCCATAATATTTCAAGGTTTATCGACTCCTAATTGATTTCATACGTTAAAAGCTTAAGAAAAAATATGTAGTACTTAATTAACCTGTTGTTAAGTGTTTCAAAGCAAGGTTCAATGAATGGAGCAATATAAATTGGGCGAGAAGAAGGGGCGGAACCCCTTTCATAATAACATATCATTAAAGCAAAATGAATGTAATTTTAATCGAAAAAGTATTTAATTATCGCACACGTCGAGCTTTTTAAATGAACCCATTCCAACTGTTGTTGATGGTTGTTTGACGGCCTTAATGAAGGTTGTTCAAGCCCCAAGAAGCTTTCATTTGGAGAATACAATCTCATTACACGTAAATATTTAGCAGGATTAAACAGAAACCGTTCCACTGCAGTGTTCGTTAATTACTGCATTCCAGGAATCCGAGATCAGCCTGTAAAATGTAAATAATGCACCCTGCTAAATTTCTCCATACCGAAGCGACCACCTTTCTTCCCGCAGCATCTTACCTACCCTTAGCGAGGTGGAGCTATTTTCGAAGAAGCCTCGCTACCCCTAGTACTTTCATTGAATGTCTTTATCGGGAACTTATTTCCCCTGGATGCGGTGTAATTAATCATGTGCCACAATGGTCTCACGGATTTTATCACAGAACTAATGTTATGGAACGGATGTAGGTCTGTATTACATATATGGGTATATATGAGTTTTATAACGCAAAATATATTATTGCGGCAAGTTGGTCCATCTGAGTAACATAAAAATCGATCGCGCTTGGTATCCCTCAGTATAAAAGCTTTGAAAAATTGAATGAATTTGTACTGTGATTTTTTTACCATACTTAGATTTGAATCCAAATCTTTATAATTAGGACTCGGGAATTAAACGAATATACTAAAATTTGATCCTACTATATTTAGACAGTGAGAAATTATCATAATAGTGATTTCTAATCAGCAACTATGGATGTTTTCTATATTTATCATGCAAAAATAGGTAGTTCCGATCCAAAATAGTGAGAAGAGTTCTTAAATGCTTATTATTAAGAAAAAGCTACAAATCCAGATTTTATAAAAAATCATCATACTAAAAAAATAGGAAAATATTTCCAAATATGTATGAATATTTAATACAAATTTACGGATAAAAGCTAAATTTCGTCGGATGGTAGCGTGTGTTACATTCCAGCAATGTCTTATTTTGCGCACAGGTAAAATTTGTCCACATTTTTTTATCCCAAAGTTACATCATAAACTTATAAATTGAACTTTTAGAAAATTGAGCAAAGCTTAAAGCTCTAAAGCTCAAATATCGCAATCCGTGGCAGAATCGTAAAACTTTCTTAATAAATTCAACTTTTTTCTTCTTATTAGACGCAAGAGAGCAATTGATGGAAGATAAAATTGTTGCATTCATCTTTTCAAAGTATCAAAGCGAAAAACTTCAATGGGATTAATCCAAAGACCGTATTCACATAAATTAAACGCGGATCGACGAACCCCTAAGAAAATCACCCTCGCTTAAATTCTGTCGTTCCTCAAAAAAAAAATAGCAAGAGAGCTGCATTCATTTTTAATAAGGACTAAAAATGTGTGATTTTTTTTAAAATAAGGACATCCTCAAACAGGAGGGAGTTCCTGGAACCAATCTCATATTCGCGTAGACATAAAAGGATGGCGAAGGCAGGTGTCGCTTAGTGGGCGCCTTGTGCGCTTTACGATCGCATTCATTATTCAAATGTGCTTCTTTTTTTCAGTTCTTCTTTTTTATGCCCCCTGTGTCTTCGCGGCACGATCTTAGTATTCCGGGCTAAAATGTTCAAAACGGGACGCTAAAAATCCCCTTTCGTTACTTTCGAACTTTGCCCTGCCTACTGCGACACGAAGCGCCCTTTCATACAACTTCAGCGAAATTAATTTGAAAAAGTGTTTTTATTTTCTCTTTATTGTTGTTTGTTTGCCCTTTAAAAATGCGAATGAAAGCGTTGGATGGTTGAATACCAAAAAAATAATTAAAATAATTCTCCCGAGCTAAAACATGTTCATCTTCCACCTTACGCGTTTTTCATACAAAAAAATAATTAGTAAACTGAGATGATTGCCTTCGTAGGGTTTCGCCTTTAACAAAGTTCTGGCTTACGATGATATTCATTTTTTCCAAAGGAACACGATTTTCTATCATTTGGTGCTTATTTCTGATGAAATTTATTTTATTTGTTTTTTATAAATATGAACTAACATACAAACATTGATTTTTATATATAAGATCTACTATAAGTTAATTGTACTATACTTATATTATTTGAAAAAGTGCAAACAATAAGTTGGCAAAGTTTTATCGCAATCGAATGAACGGTATGGCAGCGCATTAAATACGGACAAACAAAAAATATTTTTTATATATTCGATTATACCTATGTTACTTGCGAAATATTTAATAATAAGTCGACGAAGTTTAATTGCAATTTGATGAACGGTATGGCAGCGCATTTCGGACAAACAAAACCCAATTCATTTGTATATATTAGATAAAAAAAAACATTTTTGTATTATCCGCGTTGATATTCATAAAAATAATTTCTTCTTATAATTCAAGTGATATGGCATGATGATTGAATTTATTGCTACATTTACACAGCAAAATTGTATATGAATTTCAAGCAATATTTGAAAATATGAGTTGAGCTTGCTCACGAATAATTTCTTGAGCATATGTAATTTATAATCAAATTTGGAGCAAAACATGGAATTAAAATGAAAGAAAAACTCCCATCGCCCATTCAAATATTCATAGGTAGTAATTTCATTACGAAAATTAATTAAACGGACATAATTATAGGGTAAATGTCTGTTTATGTCCGCATTTGTTATCAGATAATAGAGACAACGAACGTGTTGGATGACTATCTGTTTTTATTGTGCACGTAGGGGGAGTCGAACCCAAATTGAAAGTCATGCTTACCGGGCATGACTGTGTTAACCACTAGGCCATCACTCACCCTGATCTCTTTATAATTCACCGTCACACATTGTGTGAAGATTTTTATGGATCCTCAATTATCCTCGCAGGGCTTATCCTGGACTTCGGGATTCGACGCCGCTTAAATAGAACACAAACGCAATAGATCAGTTGAACGGAAACATGACGAATGGAAGTCAAATTGCTTCCATTGAATCGTAACCGGAACCTTTGAGAAGCGTGACGATTGTAAATGCTTAGTATGATGTACTTAAAAATCATTTACTGCTGTTTGTCACGAGATGGACCAGAAATATATTTTTTTAATAAAGACTCAATCAACTGTGACCGTCATGCTTTCGATGCAATTGCTGCTAACCATGCTATTGCTCAATCTAAACATACTAAAAATATACATTTAAAACTTAACAAAATCATCAACTTCAACGTAAGATACAAAAGACCAAGACTTGTGTCAGATAAATTCATGAAAATTTTGCGTATCTATTATAAAACTATATTTAATTAAGCTGTTGAGGAGCATCGACATACATGTATGTCCGAATTCTCATGTCCCAAAAAGAGCACTCTTGTGCATTGAAGCTCCGAGGTGGACAGAGACAGAGAGAACTTAGCGCAGTTCGGGAGACTGAGACGGAGAGCTTCTTCATATGCATCGCATGATTGTATAGATCGTTAAGCCCAAATTTATCGACTTATAATGATTTCAATTTCAAGTGTGTTATTTGTTTACGCAAAGAAATGACCGAATATTGTGTGTTATCGAGAGTGTTTGTTTATTTAACTGCTTGCCGTTCTTCGCTGCGTGTTGAATGAGTCTTTGTTCAATTATCATTTCCTTCTAAAGGAGGAGCAAATGAATCGATTTTTTGTGCATTGTTTATGTAAAGAAATGACATGGCTTGTATTCACTATCAAGTGTTCATTTACAATTGACTCTGCCTCGAATTGAAGATTGTCTTACGCTGATTAGGAGCTGACAGAAAGTAATCGGCGTAAAGCGATTATGACATCAACGACTTCATCGATTTTAAATTTGCTCGCTCCTGAACGGGTTAAGTATTTAGAAATGGGATTAATACTGATTTAAGAAAAATTCTATTTGTCGATTTTCATCTATTTAAATCGATTGACTCATGATTTCTATTCTTAAATCAATCAAGCAACCCATTGTTACAAAGAGAATCTGTGTATCGCATTTGTTTAGCAAACTTGTCTGCTTGGGCTTTTAAAAGAGATCACTGATTGAAATGTTGAAATTTCTTAGATTTAAAATAGACTCAGAAAAGCATAGTTTAAATAATTCTTGCTCCGATTTCTTGTTTAAATTTGTGCATATTTTTGCTATAGATTCATTTCGTAAATATTATTTAAAATTGATTATAAAACGTTCAATATTATATAAATACTTGTTCTAGTCGTTATTTATCAGGTCAGTCCAAAAGTTCGTGCGTATTTTTGGGAAATTCTTAAATAGTGCAAATAAAACATTTTAATCAATGATATATTTTTCTCCACTATCTAGAATTACTCGCCATTTTACAAATAGTTTTTTTTTTTTAATTTCCATTCTGTAGAAAGACACTCTCACTCTGCATTGAGAGTTTGATTTGGTTTTGACAGTTCATAATAAATCACACCATACATATCCCACCAAACACTTACAAGTTTCTTTTTAGGATGTAAAAACACATTTGCTGTTGGAATTAGCTCCTTATCCATTTTTCGTCACCTGTTATCGAACAGTCAAAAATGGGTCTCAATTGAAGCTCGATAAAAGGGAAGTGGAGATGTTTATTCGTTGCTGAAAATTGGATTCGGGTAGATCATGCGGTGCCCACTTTTCACGTTTGGATACTTTCCCAATCTCCTTTAAATGATGAAAAACTGTTCCATGAGATGAATCTATCCTTTCTGCAATCTGATCCACTGTTAATTGTGGCTATGACTCCATATGACTTTTATGAACGTTGTTATTAAAATCACCAAGACGTCTTGAACGGAGTTCATCATAAATGCTCTTTTCTCCAATTTTTTTTAAAACAATTTTTCACTGATAATATGTTAACAATGTATACTATTTTGTATCGCTGCAGATCTGGCAGATTTGCAACATAAAAATAAAAAAATATATATTCATTTTCTATGGATATTAATATGCGTCTAATGTTTACGAAAATTGGTGACAAACTGACAAATAGATTAGTCATGCGAAAAAAAATTTGAACAGGTTCAAGATTATAATATTAAATTGTGTTTAATTTACACTATTTAAAAAAAATCCAAAAATGCGCATGAACTTTTGGACTGACCTGATATATCTAAACATGCAGGTAAAACGCGATATATTTGTTGTTTAATGATGAAAATATATAATAAATGTGTAATTTTTACAAGCATGTTTTATCAAAACATCACAAAAATTATGGCTCAATTATGATCATTAAAATACCATTTGTGAATGAGTAAATATGTTTAGCAATAGACACATTTTAATGCTTGGGTACTTATTCAGTTTGACCTTTCTTATGTATGGACGCAGTTTAAGTTCTTAACGTCACACATTCGATAGAGTCATCACAGTTGACTCTATCGCGTTTAATATCGAACCCTTAAATAATTCAAACAGGTTAAATAAATAAATAAGATGTTTCTTTTCACTTGTGTGCGTGATTTATTTTGATCCTTGCTAGAAATGTTGAATAATATATCAAGTATCCATTTAGAGGCGACTTAATATACTCTGCTATTACTTCATATGGTTAGTTTGGCTTGGGTTTGATCTCAGATTTCAATTATACTAGATATAGATTCTGTCTATTTTCACGAATCAGGCCAACGGGTGATGACCAAATCAGGTCAAAGACAAACACTGGTAATCGAATATCGGTTATGAATCGATGTGCAAATACAGAATAGTTTGAGAACCACTAAAAAAATCTTGCTCAATCAATTAGATAATCAATTAAAATTTAGTTGAGCACCGTCAAGCACAAAGACTCGAAAATAATTATGTCGTCTTGTAAAATAATTATATGGCAAAATTGATGGCGTTACTCAAATAAAGGTTAACCCCAATCATTCTACCTAAAAAATACATGTAATACTTGTGCGGTTGGGTTTATATAACATACCAGATACCGTGCTCCGAGTAAACTGATTAATTTATGCGAAAAATGTTGTTTACGGAATATGAAAATTAATTAAGGATACTTCGGAATCCTTGAATCAAGTATCCGATTACCATATTTTTCACTCGAATTTCATCCGAATTTCGGTATTTTATTGAGACGTTTATTTTTATCAGGTAAATATTTATGGATCAACGAGGCCTATCGCAAAATTTGGGGCTAATTGTTATTTTTGATGATGGAATATGACCTTTTCGTATCAAAAATCTTTGCGGCAATACCAACGGTTACTTCTGGTTCTTCAACACTTGGATATCTATTTTTATGCAAAAATCTGTTATTATTGCTATCGTTGTATGGAACTAAGCACAAAATCTTGATTAAACTCTGCGTTTCTTTCTATTTAAAGATCACCAATTAAAAAAATATAACACCTATTATTCATCCAAGACTAGGTCTTGCTCTACTGTTTTTAAGATAAGAAGTTTAATAACTGCCTAATATTAGCATAATTTGAATTTAAGGTTTTTTTATATGCTATTGGAATGTCTGTATTTTATCTTGTAACCTTTTTTGATCATTCCTTTTTAAAAATATGCTTGGTATTTGATTTCGCAAATTTCATAATGAATATGAAAAACATTCCTTGTTGATTTTAATGTTTTAAAACTACAAGATTTTTCTCAAGCGGAGATAGAAAAAGGAAATTATATTAAATTGATATAAAACGTTCCCAATATTCCCACTAAATGAACATGATAAAGTTAATTGCGTATTCTATAGGTAATTGTAAATTGTATATTTTTTATATTGAAAACGATCCAAAAATGGGTCGTTCTTAATTTAAAACTTTCCAAAGTATTCATTATATGTTTCACCCAAGCTTTATAACCATAAAACATTATTTAAGTTTGGTTTTTGGTGAACAACGTGTTAAAAATGTTGATCATTCGATACGATAATTTTTTTTGGTTGCAAGATTGATTGTGGTAAGAATGATTGTGGTTGGTTCACATTATTAAGACCTGATGTCCTTATCTTCATTCGGGCATACTTATTTTTTAAAAATCATGATATAAACCTATGTTTAACTCGACAACATCCGCTCTTGTAGATAAGTTAAATAATTGGATACGGCGTAGCTTAGATGAGATTAGATCGGGGTGCATAATTATTCATGTCCAAGGGTCACACATTAAATATTCAAATGGGGTGCATTCAAATGAGATGATTTCCGAAATTGGATAAATATACAGATACCCAGGTTTAGATAAAATCTTTGGCAAAACCTCAATTTGTTCGACCCATTTGCATAGATTTGTGCACAAAAACTTAATTTGATTATGTTTGGGTGCGAATTTTATCGAAAAAATTTGTTCACCCAATTTTCAACATCGTTAGCTATCAATTAGGCCAAAGAGCTACAAGTCAAATAAAAATTAATGGGACTTTTATGCTGTCATGTTAAATTGCCGAACAAATCGTACAAGCTCACTCAATAAATATCCACGCTACGAATATATATTGCCCATTTGGTTGTCCAAAAAAGAGATAATAATATGCGACGAAATGTGTTGAAACGTGCAAAAAACGTGTTTAGAACATTATCGGCAAATTTTAATTTTCGCATTATCCTCCCACGCGCTTAGGCCTCCTTGCGATATTATACACGGGCAACTTTAATATCATGGGAAATTTAAAAAAAATATAAGTTCACAAAATCAAAAGTAATTGTCAAAATGAAAATTTGCATATATAAATCCAAAAATAAATCACCAAAGGCAAGTCAGTGTGCGATGTGTCGCAAGTAATAGGTAAGAAATGGTTCCTCGTCTACCTCTTAATTTCTCCGACCTGTCATCCCTAAGTTTTGACAGGTCAAGCTGTCAAGCGCAGACCTGACTCCATCCAGGGTGAAAAGCGAGACTGTATAAATCATAATTTAAATACGCCTTTGAATATTTCCCGGGGCATATATTATTTTATCCTAATTTATGTTACTCAAAGTACTATTCATCTCGACGAATTTGATTGAATCGAAAATCATCTACTATTTCTAATTGAAAATGCTTTCAATTTATCGCTTTACTTAAACCCAATAAAATAAGTTAAATAAGGGTATTTAGCTTATTCAAAATCAGTAAATGAGATTCACTTCTTCGGATGAATAAATTACACATATGATATGAAGATGATTATTCCCAGAATAAAATAATCTTGTATGTATTTGATCTGTGTTGGATTTGACACTTTTATCTGAAATTATATTATAATGTGAATTTGAATTATAAAAAACGAGCGAAGAGTCAAAATTTACTATAATAATTAATTGCTCGTGAATTTGAATTGCTCATGGAGCAAACACTCAATAGAATAATTCGATTGATCTTCAGTTCGCTTCTTGAATATTTAATATATTATAGAATAAATAAATTTGAGCTTGGCTTTTGGTTTCTCTGAATATTGTTATAATTTATCTAAGAAGCCATTTGTCTATTTGTTGTGATGTTAATACTAGGCATAACATCAAATTGCTCAAAAATAACACCAAAAGACTTGTCTTTCGTTATATTAATTTATTTGATTAAAAATCAGTTTGTTTTATATATTTTATTGTTCGTTTATCCTCAGTATTAAATTAACACATTACTGGCGGGTTGCATATAGCATTATCTGTCGCCTGACATAGGGTATATTTGCGAAACTTTACAACGAAGTTCTAATATCAGATTGAGTCATAAATAGTTGCCGGCGAAAAGAAGCCGTTATAATTATTCGGTTCTACTCTTGATGAGTAATCCGTATTGATGAGTATAGGATATCATTAGATTGGTGTAAGTCTTATCAGTTTTTCGACAACAGTTATCCATGTCATATTTTATGTTATAGTAATTTTACGCGTAAAATGTAGAATCAAAAAGTGTATTTTTGTCATATATTACTTTGGGAGTTTAAACAAGGCAACAGAGGTACGACTACGGTTAAAAATATACAATATATATGGCGAAGGAGCAATGAGTGAACGGGCAGTAAAACCTTGGTTTTTAAGATTTCGCTTGGGAGATGAAACCACGAAAGACGAATCAAGGGCAGGTCGCCCTTCCGACTTTGATGAACACATTTTAAAGGCGTTATTGGAGCAAAATCCACGTCAATCAACAAGGGAATTGTCAGGGAAGCCAAATACGTTACAATTAACCATTTGCTGCCACTTTAAATTTTGGGGAAGATTAGCAAATTGGGTGTGTGGGTGCCACATAATCTTAGTAAAGGCAATGACAAAATTTGCATAATCTATTGCCACAAATCTCCTTTCACGGGAAAAAATTGATCCTAAAGTTAATATTCAAGGAAATAAATGTCCAATCCAATCCCGGGATCCCGGACAGTTTTAGGTGCTCATGAATCCCGGGATTGGAAACGTAATCCCAAAAAATTCGGGATTGAAATTTTTATCTAACTGAAATCGTACACCTCACGAACGCGATGAAGGCTACTAAATCGAGACATTCCCGTTGAAATATTCAAATTGTTGTATTAACCTTTCCCTACCGGTGATGTATTTACTACACCTCAACTCTAATAATGGGAATATCATTCATAATCTCTATGGAAGAGCTTTTACTAATTGATTATTTGTGAAAAATGCATATCGGTATATTTATCATTCAGATTTAAACGCTATAGTATTGAAAACATAGATTATCCCTGCCAATGTTAAAAAAATATTTATCAACCTGATTCTGCTTTGTCATGATCATAATAATACATGAATGAATTATTTGATAGATCAATGCATTATTTTAAATGAACACGAATTGGTACTCGAGGAAAGAATTTGATCAATCGTTGAACTTACATCTCGCTAACGCTATGGATACATCGTGCAAATTGGTCATTAAAATTTTTGATTGTATCCTATTCTGATTCAATTTGTAAGTCGGCTTTTTTGCCGCAATAAAAAAGCGTTATTATGAATTTCTCTGGTAATTTTCTTAGCTAATCGTTTGTCCATCTCATTTCGACAATAATGAATGCTTCGTTTAATTTTTTCCATCATCATTTGGATGCCGTTTTTTGCTGCGAATCGAAGCAAAATGTTCGACGTCCGAACGCCGGTCTCGTTGTAATGATAATGTCTTACCGCATCTTTCTATTGCAAAAAAAAAAGAATGATGCGGATGTGCAGAGCGACAAATGACCGCGATGATGTAATTGTCGAAATGGTCTATGAGTACAACCACGGCCATTCTGGCGGATAAAAACGAATGGTCGTTCGTAATGAAGCAACGGTGAAGTCAGATTTAATGGGTGGCGGATGGATGACGAAGAAGAATGCCGGCTGAAGTAGATCATGGGTCGAAAATTCCATAGTTAATGTCTGCTATTTTGCCAGGTGCTATTGTCCGCAAACTTTTTTGCTGGTCTAAGGTCTCAATTTTCAGAACGTGCTGAAATCGGAGAATTCCCCCTAGTTTGGGTTTATTTTCTTTTTGCAACTTTGCAGATGCAATTCCAAAATCGCATATTGTCACGTTCCTTTATAGAGCAAGTTCAGCTTAAAGGAATCTCCGCGAAGAATATTTTGGAATCCAATGTTTCCTATCGCGATAGAACTTTGGACTCGAAAGCTCTTAGCTCGGATGCTAAAGCTCTACACAACAAAAGCTTGTCTGAGCTTGGCATCTTCATTTTTTATTTAAACTAAAATCTTTCTTATTTCAACTTCTTTAATCTGCGGAACAAAAAATAAATTGCTCCATTTTAATTGAATTATAATAAACCATTGCAGCAAGTGTGTTCATTATACAAACTGAAGAGATTTATTTCTTTCAACAAGCAGTCTTAACAAGAAGAAACTCATATTATACGATGCTCTGAAACTAGTTTAATCGAACATAACTTTCTCAGAGAAGAAATCTTCAGATTTATCTCCTATGACATTTTGTAGTATTAATGATATTTATATGCTCATGATATTATTGAAAACACTATTAAAAGTAGAGCATAATTAATTATGCAAACTATCCATCTATAAAATTTGATATCTTGAATCATATCCAAAATCATATAAATATGCCATCATAAGTCAGGAATTTTAATCATTTTTGTATTTTTTTTAAACTTTAAGCGAAATCAATTTTAAAATGATGATATGAAATTTAAATGCGAATCCTATACACACAAATTGTTTTGCACATGGACCAACAATTTTTTTTTTTGGGAATTAAGGGAGTATTTTGCTACGTTTCATACATATGCCCTATGTCCTAAGTATCAGGGTTATCAAAATAGTTTTTTTTAACATTTTGAAAAAATACCCAAATATTCAAATTCAAACTCTTTAATCTGAAACTGTAATAGCACGAAATAATTGTTTTATATTTTGCAATATATTTTTGATCTAAATAAATCGTTATTTTATGCAATTTATGTAAATAAAACTATCGGACCGTGATGCTGCTGGACGAATGGATGGGAATAGACGGGCGTCGAATATAAAAGACTCCACACGAGAGAAAGAGAGAGAGAGAGGTCTGGCTGCAGGAAGGACGACCTTCCGCAGCCAAAGTTAACTGATGACTCTTCCGATTCCCACCTCCTGCGCGTCACTACTCAACCGGCAACGGTGCACGCGCAAAAAGCGATTGGTCGGTATGCAGATGCAATGTGTAGTTGTTTGAAGTAGCATTTTTTCTTTTGCAATTTTTGCAAAGGCGGTGCTTATTCCTTTAATTAGGATTTATTTTGTGGGCACCATTGTCGTGTAAATTAATTCTTATGCACATCCCTAGCCAAAGAAATCCAGTGGTGTCAGGTCTGGAGACCGTGCAAGTCACGGAATAGGGCACGTCCCCAGACAACAAAATCCAATGGTGTCAAGTCTGGTGACCATACGAGCCACGAAATAGGACTGCGGAATATAATGCGGAACATAATAAAACAATTTATATTTTTTTAGAGATCAAACACGCGGACATTCTTTCAATTTTATAGAAACATATTGATTTCGTCTCTCTTTTCGTTTTATAAATAGTTCCATATCCAAAATTTTAACAATATTTTCTTAGGTCAATCCACTTTTTCAAGTATCACATAGTCCATTATAAAATGTTTCTTCGACTTTCTTTAAAATTTTGTCATGCCCTTGAAAATTTGACTGCAGTAATAATATAAATTTATTTTGTTCGTCGATTAGTATTATCATACATGCAAAGTAAGCTAATTATACTAAATCATGTTATTATAAGCTTACAGAAGCAAAATCGCTTTGGGCGATATTTTATATTGAAATATGATGATTTGTTTGTAAGCACAACAATACATCACATTATACTATTTTTTTATTGAGGATTTTTAACAATAATCTTTTTGCTTGCTATTTGATTATATTGATATGTGTCACATATATTATATGTTGTGAAAAAACAAATTTGAAAGATTTGAAATATTTCCAATTTCCAATTGATTATATCTATTCAGATTTTCCATGATTTATTGAATCTGAATACTTATAAGTGACTGAACTTGCAAAAATAATCTATTTCAATTAAATGTGGATGGCAGTGGATATATTGCCTAAATTTATTAATTGGCACATTTGATGGAATACATTGGTTTAATTTGTGTTTAATATGGATATTGCCATAATAGAAATTGTAAATTACAGATTTTGTAAATTGATGATGATTTTTAGTATTTAAAGCAATCAAAACAGTGAAAATCCAATATGTGATATTAACGACGCGTATCTCATCATACAAGGCGAGAGCTCTTAAACAGGTGTTTGAGGTCGTTGAATATGAGAATCGTCCCATAAATTATACAATGATGGACACCATGACCTTGCTGGTAATATAATCGATGCTATTTTTAATTTATTATTTAAAAATCCGGTTTTGATCTGCAAAAATGATTGTATTGGCAGATTTTAGTCAGCGTGTCAAGAGGGAGTATTTTGTGAATTTTGTTATTTCATGGCCCGCGTGCCGCACATTTAGGCTATAATTATATATTTTTTTGATTAATGTATATGTTTTACTTTTGAAAAAAATATTATTTTGGAGAAGCATAAACGTGTTAATTTATATGAGAATTTATTTTAAAAAAATGTATAAAAATGTAGCTGTTAAAAAAAGTTGATGGGACGATTAGCATAAGCGAAGCGGTGCGCCATTTGGGTAAGAATCGTGCCATCAATTAAGAAGGTGTTTCTAAATTTCTCAATCTGTCAAATAAGTTGAAATTCGTTCTCTATCCCACAACTTCCGATGCTTTCCCAATTTAATTAACATGCCCACGAAGTGCGTAAAAGTGTCACCGGTCGTGGAACAAATCGCCATGTGTCGCATTATATTAATCAACATAAAACTTAACGACCCATAAAAGTGTGGTGGCGCGATCGGGGCACATCCGCGACGAATCCCAATTATTGCCCCCTAATATAGTTGGCTCCGTGAGAGATAGATGGGCCGAAAACAACGGGCCCGGGGCCGTAAAATCTTTGAGGGCGCTTTATTTCGTACATAATAGGTCGGAATTATATTGAAAGAGCAATTTCCGCTAGTGCCATCTCAAAAGGGAAAACAGCAAGCTTCTGTCGCGTGTGGTCTGTGTCCCGAGATGTAATTTTAATGTAATTGCTTTTCGCTACCATGCCTGCTGAATATTAACGTTTTAACATTTAGCATGAGATGCTTAAACAGTAGAGGAAGAAGAAAACAAGAAAAAATGTAGGTAAACGTTTTACAAGGCCGTCTTCGTGCCACATTCCGGCACGAAACATCACATGCATAGCAGGAGTTAAGTCTACTTGCAATGCTTCCGAAGATACTTACCTTCTAAAAAGTGTCGTAATTTATTGCACCGCTGACGAAATTCGTTGCTCTGTAATTTCTTAACAAAAGTACAGAAAAAAGCTCATTTTAAATTTGCACAACTTCAGCACGAACGCCCATATTTCACCAGCTAAAAATGTTTTCATCCAAAAGCAGATAGAGTAATATAATGCTAGAGTTGAAATTTAATATCTAAGCCAAAATAACTTATATCTGCAACCAAACAAGCAGTTTTATTTACGAATTAGCATTAATTCTTAATAAAAATTACAATTGGTCTTGAACTGAGGATCTCTTATTGTCTGAATACGTTTCTATCTAATGAAACACAAAAGTAGTATTTATTCAAATTTATCCCGAGCTTTGTTCGGGAATCGAATTCATTGTTAGTGTCAGATGACGTCGAAAACTTTTTTGTCTTAATTAAGTTTTATTAATCAGAGAGGGATCCGTTACGAGACGACAGATAAGCCGGCGGGAAGTATACATCTTCCCACAACCGAGGTTATCAGTCAACTTTATTTTATTTTTTTCAATAGAAAACTCACCTATAAGATTATGTTGATTTTATTTAAAAGAGCTTTTTGGAATAATAATTTTGGAAGTTGAGTGCTTCCTTTTTTGCAAGGCTAAAGTCGAACTAGGGTAATTATTTATGTGACACTTAAAAAGTGCATCTGAAAACCAATCCTGCATTAACTTTGACATATATTTATAACAGATCACTCAATAAGTCCGTAGGATTTTTTTACGAAATTGCAAAAAAGCTACCCCAAATGAAGACTCTAGAATATATTTCACATTACTGCTTTAATGTATTGCTTAAATTCCATAACTCGCACTTTAACAATGAAGCAAATCCCATTAGATAGAAGTTTATGTATTTTACATAAATATATTGATTTTTATAAGACCACATCAATATGCAAAACTCATAGATTGAGCTATTAGCATGTTTAAATATCATTCAGGATAATTGAGTTATTAATTCATTGAAGTCATTCATGCTAGTAATAATTCATTATATATCAATATACAAAACATATTGATAAAATTACGGGGAAAAATGTCTATATTAACTTCAAAAATGATTTAACGCCCCATGGAAACAATCAACAACCCTCATGTGTTTTTTTAAGTGTATGAATATGTATAAACTTCTCCACGAACACATTGTATAAATGTATGTTATCTTTTCCTTGTGTGTTGATTTTATTTCTTGCTAATGAACAACAAAATGTGTTAATAAAAATCTGCAAAATGTTTTTGGAAATTAATTCAAAATACTGATAGGTCATACAATAAGGAAAATGGATGAAAAACGTATTTTTACATGCTGAAAAATATATTTATAATCTTGGACAAATGGAGGGATATGTATTATTTTCGTTTTACTCGGAAGAATGAACATTCATACTATGGAATTTAATTTTACATATAAAAACATGAGATATTAATACACCTTTCCGAGAAAAAGTCATGTCATATATCGTCATCGCTTTGATTATACTTAAATTTAAAATGAAGTCAAAATGTTAATATGTAGGGTAAACATTTTTGAAATTTTCACGCTTGAATTTATCAAATTTTATTTATTTTCAGAAACATTCCATTAGCATAAAAACGCTTAAATAATTTATGAGAAAAAATGTATTCAGTATTTCGGATTGTTGATGTAAAATTATACACCTTATGCTAAAATGTAAGCTCTCATAAGTAGTTAATCAACGTTTCAAAATCAACTAATCTATTGGACGTAGCCGATGATTAAATTTAATCCACCATCGTCTATAAATATTTATGAAGTGTATACTTTATTGCGAATATATGATTTCCAAGAAAACATTTTTGTGTGGAATCAGTAATGCGAAAAACGTCGACCGGACATTGCAAAGAATCCAAAGTCGTTTTTAATGGCGCAATTTAACACTATCGAATTCCCGAGTCGGCTGCATTTGTCCAAATGGAATTACCAAAACCGGTTATGGTGGTTCCCCGCGAGGAGGTCTAGAGACGGGTCCGAAATGCATATTTAGAAATCATTAGATGTCTTCTATTGATTCGGTGAGATCGCGGAAGCTGTGTTCTTGCTCTCTGATGATGACCGACGCACCAACGTCATAATGACACTGGCTCGTGGGTGTTATCTCTCGTAATTGCAAATCACGTTCCAATTTCTTCTTCGGATGGTGCAAGAGGTCTCGTCGGATTTTTAAGCCTCGTCCGGTTTAATAAATCACCGTGCTTTTACTTTGGAATACGTGGAAATGGATGAAACTAGGAAACAACAAATCTGGAATCATAAATCAGATAGTTGCACAAAGCCATTGCTGGTTTAATTTATATCTTTGGCCTCGTTGAACTTTACCTGCAATATTGGCTTTGAACGATATACAACTTGAATGGAACTCGAACGGAGGCTGATATCTCGTTATCAATACATATTCAATGTCATGAAATTATCAACAAGTTCATATGCATAGGAAAAAACATAATAAAATACTTTTACAACAATGAAAACATAGATTTTTCCCAAAATTGATTTATTATTTTGCATCAGACGTAGCGCGACAACTACAGCATACATGCACGTTATTATTGTCATCCATATATACACAGCGTACACACGCTCTCGTTTTTTATAAACATTATTAAATTAAATTAATTAGTTACTTCTGTGATGTATCCATGAAATTATTTGCTACTTTTTTATATATTATATTAAATGTATGTCTATCTGTTCACTGAAACGTATTTTACCCAGTATTCTTAACCATTTGAGGAGTGAGCAAATTTAAAATCGATGAATCGATGAAAAAAATTAAATTGTTAGTCATTATTAGTATTAGTCAAAGTCATTATCAGTCGATAAATTTGGGCTAACGATCTATACAGTCGTACAATGTATGCGGGAAAGATCTTCGTCTCTGTCTCCTCTGTTTTCGTCTCTGTCTGTCTCTGAGCTCAATGTATAAGAGTGCTTTTTCTGAAAAGTGGAAGGGGGGTGCCAAGCCCTGGCACAGTACTTCTTTAGGGGTTGATCGCCCATTTTAAGGCGTTATTTTGGCTACTATTATCACATGTATGATTTCCAGATTATTGAAACACACGAAATAAAAAAAATAGAATACATTTTAATTTTTAAGGAAGTAAAATTTTTCAGCTTCTAGGAAAAATTGATTTTATGCTTTGCTTTTTTTAATTTCTTATCATTTTTTTTCCTCTGTCAAAGTTATTTGGTGGCATTCTTTTGGTGTTTTTTTCCCTCTGTCTTCCATTATCTAACGGCACGCACTCTGTCTGTACGTGTCTTCTTCTCAATTTCACTGCAGCTAAAAAATAAGTTGTATTTGTGTAATATATAAAAAGAGCTAGTGGTCGCTACTATGTTACGTATAGATGCAGTGTGGCGCATGCGCGTAGCGTGTTTATGTACGTGTATGTGCGGTGAAGATTGGCAGAAGACACAAGACAGACAGCGACTAATGAGCGTGGAGGGTCTATAATAGATGACCCTATTGCTAGCGCTGTTGTGTGGTCTGCTCTGGGTTTCCCCGGACTAGTCACACAGAGAGTGTCATCCATTGATCTTTAGTCTTACGGGAAACATGCATAGCGTCCAAGCGCCCGGAGATGAGTCACAATTCGAGCAGCCTAAAGCTGTTCTATATTTTATTCATTACCTCCGTCTCTGTCTCCCGAACTGCGCTATGTTCTCTCTCTCTGTCTCTGTCTGTCTCCAAGCTCAATGTATAAGTCTGCCCTTTCTAAAAAGTGGAGGGAGGATCCCAGGCTCTGGGATAGTACTCCTCTAGAGGTCAAAAGCATATATGATTATTTTTATTATATTATATACTGTTAAATATAAATATCTTCTCCGTTAAAAATACATAGTTTTCATATATATAAATCTGAATTTTAATTAAACATTATAATGTGATATGCTTGGAATTTGATGAGCTTCTATAATTTGGCTAAGGGATGAAAAGCAATTATTGTGAAATTTTTGTACATATTTTCAATTAGTTCTTAATAAATTGTTTTTGTCTATGGCGTTCCATTTGAAATTCCTTTCGTTATTTGGACACTAAATTTCTCAGAAGGCAACATTTCGCCGCCCTCTTTGAATAATATAGTTTCGCATAAATTTATGGTAAAATTTGATTTCTTCACTTAAAGTTAACAATAGAAACGTGCCTTAGAATATAATGGACTATTTAGTAATAAACCTACGCAAGTTTACTTTAAACGAGAATACTTCTTAGTCAAATATACGTTAATTGCATACGTTTGGAGTACTCGAATAGTGTCGACTAAGTAATTTAGCGCCCGTAATCCGTAATGGATTTTATGATTTACAATCATAAAAGAATAATTAATGGATGTTTGAACAGAGAGCGATAAAATGGTTGTCGACGCCTGCGAAGTTATAAGGCTCAAATCAAATCGAACTCATAAGCACAGGGCTTATTCCCCACGGTGAGAATTACTGGCGAAACACAATTAATGCTGTTGAATTTTGTATTTATCAATGATTGTTTAATTAAACTTTGTGTGAAACTCGATTCGCGATTGTGTCGCTGTAATAACGTATATCGAAGCATGGAGCATTCAGAAAATATATTATGTTTGAAGCAATTATTATTTTTTTCTGTATGCAATTTGTTGTTTGGATACAAAAACAATTAATTGTTGTTATTGTATAATTAAGATTTCTATTGAGAATATCATAATTAAACGCATTTGATGAATTATGCGCAGCATTCGATGAGCAGGTGGCAGCGCCCTCGGGCATTTCGGCGTCAGTTAACGAAACTAACAAATTGCATACAAATTTCTCATTAATTCATCTCATTTAATTGCCAAAATAATAAGCCCAAAAGCACGCTTGAATGGCTGCCGAATGCGAAAACGCAACCCAAACAAAACCAGTCCGCTCAATTACGATTAGTAAGGTTGAAATTAAATAATGATTTGTAAAAAATGGTCCATTGAAAATTACCATATTTATGCAACGATAAAAATTAATTCGACACTTTACGACCATCCCAAGATGGACCATCATCCTAAGAGTCCACGTTCAACGCCGAACGTGTTTGATTATTTACATCGCGGGTCGCCCCGGGCGCAGTAGCCGTTTGACACATCGCCTCTGTTTTTTACGCCTTTTATGACACACCCGGTACTGCGATGAAGAGCTAAAGTGTCGTATAAAAAATATTCTTGTCGCCCGCAAATGGGTTAATGCTGTTCGTGTTACACGGAGCCCACGTACAAATATTCAATATTAATCACATTTTAACGGACGTGACGGATAGTACATTTTTGATATACGAATTATGACCTTGAACGGTCATAATTCAAGAGTGGTATTTTTTTCGTTTTTCCAAGTAAACGAAACATAATAAGTTAAGGCGCCATTAAGTCATGGTGATATTTATGGAGTATGGAGTCTGTGTAATTGGATAGCTTTAATATTAAAAGTAAATTATGCTTATAATATACCCCTCAAATGGTCCAATTAAATTTGAATATAGTACTGTATCATTATCATCTGTGTGTCTGTAAGAACGCCCAATCAATAAAAATATCAATGCTTTACATTTCTACCTTGTTGTACCTAAAAGAGATCGATTTTTTAAAAATATTTTTTTTACTGCAAAAAGTATAAAATATAGAATGTTGATATTTAGTATGTTAACTAGGTGATCTTTATTGAACATAAAAATATTTTTTAAAGTTTGACAGATAATTTGCAGTAAAAAAATTAAACATATTTTTACTTTATATAATATTGTCTAAAGCTTAGACTATAATTAAAAGCAAATGTTAAAAAATTAGAATAAAGTGAATGATTTGAAAAAAAAGTGTGTTTTTACCTACTTTTTTTGTAGTTTTTTGTTCATTAAAAAAAACGGTTGAATATTTTTAGATAATTGTAGTCTATACGATGAAGACGTTTATTAAACATGACTTAAAAAATCCTGAAAGCATTCTTTAGTTCATTGGTTCTTTATGATACACGAAGGAAAAACATATTTTTTTTGAACAGACAAGGTAAAAACGTCCCATAAATCTTTTTTTGTGCGGTAGATGCGTTCCGTGAAAAATCGCACAAAAAAAGCTAGGACGTACATAGAAAACGTAAAAATGCGGTCCATGGATTTTAAAAACCGCATAACTTTGAAGCAGCCGTATAAAATATACCCAAAATCGCACAAAAATAGTTTAAAAAATCTAAAAAAAACAAAGCAATTAAAAATAACATTTTTGGTAATATTTTATGTATGTCTCGCATTATTGGTAAAATTTTAAGTATGTCTGACATCTGTCATCTCAAATGCTAGACATCGTGTGTATGATAATTTTCGTTGTGATTTTCGATACAACTCAAAAATACCCTCTTTTTCGAAAGAAACAGTATGCACAGTGTTAATGTCATCATTGTTTTGTGTAGTTTTTTTCTTTCTAAAAATATAATTTCTAATTAGTAAAGATGTCGCTTTAGTTCGTACCTAAAAAAAAAACATTTTGCACAAAATTTGGCCTTTTTTTAACAGTTTTAACTTTTTTTTAAGTAGTTAAAAATAAAATTTTGACTTGAATCTGGTACAAAAAATAAAAAATTGTATTGAAAAGGTTCATACAGAATTTGGAGTATATTGGCTTATTAGAATTTGAGATATTATGTCAACTGTGTTAAAAAAAAGTAGTTTTGAGAAAAACACGTTTAAAGATTTCATTCTGGTAGGACCGGCTTAGTTGTCGCGTCACTAAAATAGCTATAACTTTGTAAATAATTGGAATTTTGAAAATTTCTTTAGAGGATGTATTTTTAAAAGTCGAAATATGGAAAAATTGTAAAAAAAAAACGATTTTTTTTAAATTCTAGACTAAAATAGAACAGAACTTAAATTTTAAAAAAATACGGCATAACTTCGAAATCGCACAAAAAGAGGTTTGAATGTTAGAAACTTATTAGAATTAATTCAGTTATAAACCATGTTTTTCAAGCGTTATGATATTTTACAGTGGGATATTTTTAATACCACCAGTCATTATTGCTTATTGAACCAGTGGGACAAATTTGATACCACCAACCTTCAAAAAAAAAAAAATCACCAACCAAAAAATTGAAACGACCAGATTTATCCTTCCTTAATATTCCTATGTAAATAATCTAATTCCGATTTTACCACATGTGGGGAACCATGAAAAATTACTGTATGGAAAATCAATTTTCTAAAATAGTCTTCTATTAAATATGTATATCCAATAACGGAATTTAAGAAGACGGTATACATTCTTTATCGATGATATTTGAAGTTTCATTTTCCTAGAGCTGTCAGAAATTCCCCATTGGCCACGTCTATTTTTAATTGACTCAATTTTTTTGCTATGAGCATTTTGACCCCAGTCATGCCCCAGGGTTATAGCATATTTCCCATAGGTTTCCAATCCAAAAATAAAAGCCACGATGCACATCGACTATAATTTTGTCAGTGTCACTTGTCAGCGCAGTGTATGGCCACAACTGTCACTCGTGATTGGCACGAGTGCTTTTGTCACTGAAGTGGGCCGATAGTGTCATTACGGCCTGGAGTGTGCTTTATCCCAAAGTGGTAAGCAACAGTTGTTCCGACAATTTTTCATCATTATAACCTAATAGATTTCACGTATCGAATCGATTGACCACGATTAAAGAGTTTTCGGATAATCCAGAGATATGCAGTTTCGAAACCTATTCGATCCGGGCCTCCACATAGCAGTTCCTATGGAAATATGTACAGTTAAACCATTGATCATCAATGTAATCTTGTGAGCTTTGAATGGGAATGAAAAAGTGGTTTTCTTTCATATCCAATCGAATAATCACATTTCTACAATAACAAAAAAATTAAGAGCTATAAAGCTACAATATGATTTATAAGAAATCAAATACGAAATCATTCTTGGAATTTAATATTTAACAACTTTAACACATGCCTTTACACAATAACATTCAATATTAATATGGCATATTGCAAGTATTGAATATTCAAAAATCATTAATTCAATATAAATCATATATTTTCTGCTAAAAATACAACTAATAAATACATTGTTTGAGGAAGAAAACATATTATTTCTGTAGTCAAAGTCCTACAAGCAGACATTTTCGATGAAATATGGCCTTAGGTAATAATGTAAAAGGCCTTAACCTTTGGACATAATAACGCAAAAATAATATAGTAGTACATTGCCTACGCTTAAATTGAAATAAATTAAGTCTTAAAAAGGTTGTCAATACAGTAATAAAATGATAACTCATCACAATATTAGGTAGATCATGTAAAATCGTCAATTCATATTAAATTGATTAATATGCCATTTGTATCATGAATATTGACATTTGAAGAGAGCATTGTTGATTAATCAGTATCTATCAATATTTTTTATGTCGATAACATCTAGAAAGAGAGTAGGATCAGCTGCGAGACTTTAATGACGAACCTCAAAGAAGGATGGTGATAAAACTATTTTTTTTGGACTAATTTAAAATCTTATAGTCTTTCTTAAATATGTATATGAAATAAAGAGTTCAATATTATTTTATTACGCGATATTTCATCGGGATCATTTGAATTCGATGCTAAATGTTTACGCATAAATAAATATCTATGCCATTTAATATCACATAACTACCCCTATTTTATGCTTGTGTGGATAAATCGAATTATGCCATAAAATGACGATAGGAATGTAAAAAAATGCATTGAATCATCAAACACAACATCATAAATTATGCTATCGACTAAAAGAAGCGTCGTTTAATCATATGAAGCCTTATTTTTATGTCATCGCCATATGTCAGCTCTCAAGTCTGATAAAAATTCACATGGGAATCAGAGGAGTAGTAAAAAACGCAACAGGAATTTCAAATACATAAATAAGTAAAACGACCCCATTTAGTCGTTAGACGAGTGAAGGGTTGACTTCCATGCATATTCTTAAAATAAACGTCGACAGGAAGCGTCCAATTTATGTTCAGCCCCTAAAAGTTTGTATTATTTGCTTTCAAATTGGATAAAAATTTCAAACTCATCCCTTTCCCTGAAACACCAAACTTCAAACGTAAAACATAAGCAAAAAAATGCTTCGTTATATTGTTAGTTTCTCAACAAGGTGCTCCATTTTTATGAATCGTAGTTCAAATACGTTCCTGAAAATATCAGAATCAATTTTCTTCGTAGATAATTACAAAGCGATGGATTAAATTCGTGGATTGAAAAATCGCCACAGCATTTCCTAGAAAGTGTAAATATTATTTAAAAGCGGGAAAATGTTTATTATGGATATTAAAAGAGTTTTTTTTTCCATGTCTACGGGAGCTTTGAATGCCAAATAACACAAGAGTATTCGTTTCAGGCCGTAGATATTCGATATAGTAAAATTTTTCATGGATATTGAAATCTCTCAGGGATTTCAAATAGAATCGCATAAACGGGACTTCACATATATGAAAAAATATTTCGACATGAAAAATATCTTCCATGCCGAGATATTTTTTTGCATCGTGTCGCAGTTTTTAATATATTTTTATAAAAACGATCGTTCATGTACGACCGTTGATAATTTATTACCTTGTTTTAAATATTTTTCATTATGTTTCGCACATACTTTTGCGACAATTTTTAATCTAAATGTAGATGATATAATATAAAAAATATTTTTGAAAAAAACAGCAAAATCTCTATATATTACTTATACATTATTAATATACAGTACTATGCAGAATATCGTGGGTGGATTTTTTATGGAAGTCCGATGTCGACAAATTACTTCTTACAGTCTCTGAGTGATGGGCCTTCGACCATTAAACTTTTTTGAAAAGCCTTTTCATATTGGTGTCATTATAGAAACGCATGATGCCTTAATTGGGCTTTAAATTTGTAGCTATGCGTACTTAAATGTAATAAAATTGGATTATGCCGACTTTACTGTTTGATTATGTACCAAATTACTACAATCTCTTTGTGCTAGACTTTTTTTAAGATCGATAAAAAATCATTGGATCGATTACCATGGATCGATTTTTGCCGATGGAAGAATTTATTCGAAATTTAGTGCTTTATCATTTTTTCAAAAAAGGAACTATAACCAATCCAATAGCAAACATCGCCCAATATGTGATATTCATGATTAAGTGTTCAAAATTTTTTTTAAAAAAATCGGAAGGTGTGGAGGCAAGGAAGATGGGTGCCGCACGAACTAAACGAAGTGAGCCTGGGCGACTATATTAACGTATACGAACAATTAGTAAACATGGAATCCGAAACGCCGTTTTTAAGCAGCTTAATAACTGGCGATGAGAAATGAGTTTTTTACTCTAATTATGGATGCAAAAATCAACTGCCATCGAAGGGTAGCAAAACCAACCCCTAAGCCGAAAATAACGCGGGGAAAAATAAAAAATTCTTGGATGGAAGACAATTCAACATCCGCCTTTTTCTCCAGATCGTCTTCGTCGGATTTCCATCTTTTTAGTTCTAAACAGCATTATTTGGATAGGAAAAATTACAAATTAAACGATGAGGTCAAAAATGAACTTTTAGAATGTTTTTGATTAAAGCCCATAATATTTTATAGAGGCATTAAAATGTTACCAAATAGATAGAGAGTGGTTATATCTATCGATGGAAATTATATTTGATAATAATATGTTAAAAATTAATAAAAATATGAGCATTCAAATCTTTCATATAAAAAACGAAAATATTTATGGGTACATTTATATACCGTGTCCTAAGACCCAGTAGATATATGTTGATAGTGACGTTTTATTGCTCTCAATGATAAAGTGGTCGAGTATACTTAAGGGATGAATTTAAATAAATTATTATCAATAAACAATTCTTTATATAACATATAATTTTATGATCTTATCACATCCAATAAAGCGAATTTCACTGTATGCAAATTATTTAAGCAATATTGCCTCCTTGAGCAGTCTTTTGTTAAAGGTTTTTAGTAAAATCAATTAAATGGCCATGATAATAAATTATGTTATAATGGCATTGTTGGAACAACAATGTGGTAAAATTACGCAGTATGTGTTTTTGAAAGCAAGAGTACATTTCATTAATCATCGTTTTATGATATTTTATGTTTTGTATAAATCTTTTATCATTTTAATTATTTAATATATTGTTTTTCCATGACAAGAATGGCTGAAATATATTTTACACAGTAATGTGAATTTTATGCTAATTTCAACACGAACCCCGTATTTTCTGCTCATTGATTATTTGATTCATTATACTCATATTTGAGTTGTCACAGGCGTTTGCGTAAGTTGATTTGTGATATCCTTTTGGAGGCATAGATCATTTCTCATCGGGAAACCTTCGAATCATTAAAATTATACAATGAGGAGAATCCGTACGCTATTTCTCAACATTTGACATTCTGTTTTGTCCGCAGGTATGCCGCTTTGTTTCCGGACTATCGGGATATTTGCCGTATCGGTCAAGCATCTTCGATTTGGCCATATAAAAATGCAAATTGGACAAGTTCATCGGCGCTGACGAATCTTCTCCGTTGTCAAGGATGACGACGATGATGATGGATAAAAAATGTGTGGGTTGAATTATTGCAATTGCGGTGTTGAGATGTGTTATTAAAATTCATACGGACTCCATAATTATATGATTACCTGTCCGCGTTATAAATCGGTTCTCATGCCTTAATATATTTTTTTCTTACACAAGGAAAATTTTATTTATCGCTTCAATGTACATCAAAACAGGACATGATAAGTATTTTTCATTAATATAAAAACAGATTTACAAATACGATGAATAAAAATCGAACAATGACGTTGATAGACATTTTATATCCAGTATATGATGCTTTGACCTGACCTTTGCTTGTTTTTATAAAAATACTTATATACTATAATACTTTGATGTGATTCGTAATTATATTACGGAGGAATACAAAAATTCTGAATCCCGTATCTATTATATTTCATATCGATATTCCCATTATTAGAGTCGAGGTGTAGTAAATACATCACCGGTAGAGAAAGGTTAACGTGTCTATGTGGTCACGTGACTTTATTAAATACATTTTTATATTGATTTTGATGCTTTTTTATGCAAAAAAACTCACGCAATAATTAACGTGGTATTGTATTTTTAAGAAAAAATATGTTTTGAGGTCATTTAGATAACCACAATGCTACTTTTGGCACGTTTACTTTGATAGATACTCAAATTTGATAGTCTGGAACTGTTTGATGCCCAAATTGAGCCATTGAGGCTCAATTTGCTGTTTAAATATATTATAAACTATCATCCTATTTAGTAGAATTTATTGTTTAATAGTATTCTTACTTAAATTATGTTCGAAATTGGTAGAAACTATAATAAATGTTCTGAGAAGATCTTTGTAGACGTATGTAAATATCATTAAAAGCTATTATTATTTCGGCCTTAATTAAAAGCTGAAATTTATTTGGAATACGTTTCATCAGTATCAAGATATCTGAAGTTATAATGTAAGGGTTTTTAATGTATGAAAGTTTTTTAATGGCAAAACAAAGGGTACTTTGGATATTTTTGGCTAAAGTATTTTCGGTGGGGATAAGTGAAAGATATTTATTATATTCGTTTATTGATGCATATCTTAGTAATTAAAATGGCTTATGTAGAAAGGTGAATACCCATTATTCTTGCCGATAAAAAAACCCTACTTTAATTCGTTATTTCAACAGAAAGCAAAATTTACGTACGTATTTACTCTACCTGACCTACATCCGTACATCCTGCAGTAATCGCTAACATTTATCACAGACGGGACGAGTTTCCAAAAAAAAAAAATGCTGGAAAAAGAAGTAAATAATCGACAATCGTCAAAGGGTTGTACATGTGGAATCACACATGTGGGAGATAATTTAAAATATAAAATGGATCAAATAAGGGAACGGCACTCGTGTTTTCCCAGCAGTGAAAAATGCGGGGTCGTTTTTGGGTAAAAGGGTGAAATTAGTCATCGTGGCACAAAATTACTGTCCGCCCGATGCTTTTGTTTGGTGATGAATGGTGTTTGTACAAACTGAAATTGGATGGAAAAATACGTATTAAAAACACCCTGTGCTAAAGGCGGGGAGGGGCCATAGAATATGGCATAATGTACTGTTTTTGCATCCCTATCCACCCTGGCTCCATATTCCACGATTCCCTCTTACAATCCACGTGGAATAAATTATCACCGGTGTAATAAAACCGCCACCGAGGCGCTATCGGTACAGACACTTGGTGCAGTACGTGCGTGGCACGAGAGCAATATTTTCATTCTAATCTGATGTATCTATCTCGGCAAGATGGAGAAATGTCTCGGGGTAGTATATTTTTTGCCATTGTGCTTGGGCATCCTGGGTGTAATGGCGAAATTTTGAGGACTCTTAACTGCGCCGCCATTTTATAGTATCTTATCGTTCGCTGTTTTCAATGCTGTGCTGTGTTGTTGGGTTTTAATGAAGCGAAACTTACAATGATGAAGGAATCTTCGGGGATTTACTTCTGTCGCAGTTACAATGTTGTGCTTAAGAGGATCTGTGTGCTGTTGCTCCTCATTCCATACTATGGACATTTTAACGTCCTGGGATAAATGTACAGACGAGTTTCCTTTTTTTAAAAAAAAAAAATGGATTCACCATACTGTACTTATGCTTTTTTTTAATAAAAATATTCATAATTACATGTAAGATCATCGCAATTAAATTTGAATCAAAATCCATACAGTATCTTCTTATATACTTTAGTCAGAATTTTATGACCTAAATATCAAACATAAGCAATATTTAATGAGGCCTTTTTTGGGGAACGAATTTCATAGCATTCTCTCATTAAATAATTAAGTTTGACTAAAGATAATTTGAAATAAAATGTCATTATAGTTTTGGTAATTTTTATAAAATTTTATTAATGGGTTTAGTGTTTGGTTTTTGTGATCCAGAAAATGTATAGGTATGGTGAAAATTTTGTCTCAATCTGCATTTAAGCCCAAACCTTTCCTATATGATTTTCTATATCTTTCAAACCCTTCATATATAATTTCTGGATCTAATCCGCTATGCTATATGACTTAATATTGAATTAACAATTTGAATTTATATAACGGGTTAAGCTTCATATACACCCGATTTACAAGTCATTTATGTAAGTAAATATGTAATAATAAACAATTCTGACTTATTTTAGCTAAAGAGTTTCATATTAAGAGTTAATTTTGAGCAATAGAATCTATGTACCATTTTTATTTGAACACCTTTTTTGCGTGGTAGTCTTTAAAATGTATTCCCCGTGGTACAAAATGACAATCGAGTGTATACAGGGTGTTTTGCAGATGGACCGACAAAATTATTTTAGAGGTTAAACGTTTTGCTACGTTTCATAGATATGTCCTAAGTGTTAGGGTTTTCAAAATAGACTTTTTTTTCAACATTTTGAAAAAATACCCATTTATTCACCTTTAAACAATCATAACTTTATTTTCTGTAGTAGTAATAGCGCTAAAAAACTATTTTGTATTTTGCAATGTATTTTTGATCAATATAAATCATTATTTTATGCAATTGGTTTTGTAAGCAACATTATCGTGTTATTTAATTATTTTGGCAACCCTATTCCGTGGCTCCCTCAGTCTTCAGACCTGACACCATTGGATTTCTATGTCTCGAGATGTGCCCTATTCCGTGATTTGCACAGTCATGCGACTTGACACCACTGGATTTATTTGTCTAGGGTTGTGCAAAATAAATCTTAAACATAAAAAGTTTTCTTAATCGTGCCCCTTGCAAACTGGTAATTCTTCAAGTTTAACGACTTATTGAATTATTTTTATAACATGTGGCATATCGTTGGAAAGAGTATAAATCAGAGATATTTTTAAAACTAAAGTTCAAAATATTTATTAGTTTTTCATTTAAAGAATTTAGGAGAAACGAATAAAAAATTATTCGTTTGGACATTTTTTGTAGCTTTGGAAGCTCAGAACTAAATTTCTTTAAAACAATTGCATAAAATAATGGGTTATTTAGTTCAAAAATATATTGCAAAATACAAAAAACACAAAAAAATTTGGGTAATGCATTTCGACAATCCTAATACTTACGATATAGGGCCTATATATGAAACGTAGTAAAATACCCCCTTAGCCCCCAAAATAATTTTGACAGGCGATTTTCAAAGCACCCTGTATAACTATTAAATCATATTTGGATATAAATATAAGTATATACCAGGTGCCAACAGGAGAGGGGAGCCAACACTACGCCCGTGGGCAGTGGTTAAACCCCGGGGGTAATGATGTGGAGTAGAAGTGTGCGAAAGTAGCCTCGTCGGTTCGCTCATCAAACGCTGCTGGGGTAATACAGCTAACATGAGTTGGGTGCGCAGGTCACCCTGTGCTGCGTACCCATAAACGGGTGTGTGGAACAGTCGATTACAGTAGTTGGTGGAGACTGTGTCAAAGGCTCACCACTATCCTCAACAGCCTAGGCAAACAGGGAAGAACAGTTTTAGGACTGTTCGAACGGCGACTCGTCTCCGTGGCTAGGTACTAAGAATGACCGAACCGATATGAGTACCATGGGAAAGGGCAGTCCGTCATCTGCTGCAGCCCCCTTTAAACTGAGGTTGTACTCGTACTGGCAGTGAACTTGCGGAAATAAATCCTTTGAATTTAGCATAACCGTAGTCCTTTCTCATCCATCGCACCTTCGGGTGCACATGGTCTGAAGCTGGTCTTTCCTGCAGAGACCTCGCCTCCTCTGGAGGATATGGAGCTAAAGGTTGAGCATGTGGATGCTCCTTGCGTAGCGTTTCTCGTATACAACAAGACTATTACATATATATATGTATGACTTTATAGTTATATTAATTATTTTATATTAAAAAAAAAAAACAATCAGTAATGGGTACCATATAACTGCATGGTCAATTTAGAGCATAATAAAATTAAATGTAATCGGCATTGATGTATATTTGGAAATGATGGTATTCACTTCAAATATAATGTTGATATGAATATGTATTACGCTACAATTGTGGAAAATTTAAAAAACAATTTTTTTTAATGTTGTTTTCTGGAATAATGAAGTTGTTTGTTTAACGGGGATTAAATCATTAGTAGCATTTATCAAGTTTGCCGAGCTTGAGTTTCAGCGATGTAAAGCGTGTCTAGACTTCGCACTCCATTATCATATAATTTAAACAGCACATTAATTTTTTATGACTTTTTTGTCACCCTGTTAGCATATTGCACACGTGCGAAACACAGGCACACATGATACATGCTAGCACGCGTGTAAATGTATGGCGTTTAATTTGGAACAAGTATCCGCTTTATCGCGGAGCGGCAATATTTCTTCCCGGAAACGGCCGGCGAAAATAACGGGAAATAACAAGCGGTTTACGGCTTATTATCAAATGCAAATATATAGGTTTGGGGCCTGCGAAAAAGGCCCCAAAGTTTTATTGCGTTTTTGGCGGTCCACTTTGCCCGATGATAGGGGCATAATGCGAGCTTCGTCGCTATCAGCGGGGTAATCGCGTCTGGATCTGTTTATTCAACTCTTGCATTTTTATAGGCATCTCTCCCGCCGCCCCGCGCGCCTCCACCCCTGTGGGGGTGGAAACGTCTGCAGCCCCTAAAACATAAACTATGTGTTATGGTAATTTATTATTTCACCATATAGTCATTAAGGTACGGACATTACACCCCGATATGCAAACAAGCCTATAAGTATACATTATACGCCATTTATTAACTCGAAATATACATTTTTATTGAGATCGTTAATGCCATTCTGTTTATTCGTGTATTTATAACCTATCTGTGAATGCGTCATCGTACGGTAAAAAGCTGGTTTTAATAACCACGTTTTAATAAAAATCAATCTAATATTATCATTGTTGATGATTTTTATGACTATTCGTATTGATCGAACAAATTTGTGTGTTTAATTTTACCACTTAATTTAAAGAGATTTGATGGAATCCTTTCTTATAATGGCTAAATGTTATTCTAAAATATTAATATGTTTTTCCTTCAACTAAAATATTGTATATATTTAATGTCTATAAGATAATGCAATGGATATTTTTTCTCTTTCTTGCTTCAGATTTAATCCAATTCGAAACATTACCTTCCCGATCATTTTCGGGGATGAAATTGTATTGTGAAACTGTAATTTCAGTAAATAGTCTGGCATCACTTTTAAATGATTGTTTATTTTACTAATTCATTGAAATTTTAAAACTTACTTTTATAGTAATTACTTAATTATGCTAAATTTTCATTAAATTTCAACCTTTTACCCATCCAAGCCCAACGGCACTCAATTGACAGACTGTCATAATCACAGTCTAGAAACACGTCAGAAAACAACTGTAGTCATCTCACTTGCTGTTAACCCTTTGCGGTCGTTCGTCTGCTCTCAGTTACCACAACAAGTAACCATAATAATCTTAACTCATTCATGTATCAACTTATAACTTCTTTGAATGCTTTTAAGTGTCTAAGCGACCTAATCACGAAACAAAATTGCCCCAATAAATCAGAGATAACGAAATTCAATATAAAAAAATGCAGTCATTCCACAATCACGATGCAAAACACCGTGGCGATGGAAAATATAAAATATATTTTTTACATTAAAACTTGTTATTGAAACACATTATTGTCTAAACCAGCGGTTTTTAAATTCATGTAGTCTGCAGAGTTTTTCTTGAGCAATTTTTTTTTCGCGGACCCTCTTGAACAAAATTTTATTGCTGGACCCCATCCCAACCCTTGTGATTTAAAATTTCAAACAAAAAAATATTTCTTGATCAAAATAGATCATCTTACAATGTTTTCTGTGAATAATTTCACGAAAATAACTTGTTCAAGTATAGATAAATATGTTTTTATGTTTTCGCGGACTCCTGTAATGGCATTCGCGGACCCCAGTTTAAGAATCGCTGCTTTAATTCATATGTTTTTTTAGAAAGAATTTTGATTAAGAAGGTATCTTGTACTTGTGTGTAACGTGCGCCGTACGATATTGTAGGACAAAAGTTTTAGATTAAGTTTAATCGTTTTTTTAATGAAGCTTTAAATGAAAATGAATTGAACCCAAAGTTGCATGTTTTCCAGATGAGCTCAATATTTTGATAGGCGTAGTTTAATTCAATTTCGTGTGTATTGTGTGTGGATTTCTTTAGATTGAGCTGTCATTTTCGTACCTCGACAGCAACGTGTTGAGCGAGTCGATATTAAAGAAACCACCCTGTATGTCAACCGTCACCAACAGGTGACGATTACAAGATGCTTTTATTAAGAAATACGAGCAAAGCAGGGCCGGCTGAAGCATTTGTGTCGATCTAATCTCCGCCCAGGCGCTGCAAACGAGAGGTTAATTTTCTTATCGGCGCCGTAATTAAGCGTGCGTTTTTTCAGGGGGCAAAGCGGGAGGCCCGCGGCTCTGTGCGAAACGGTAATGACCGCAATCATTTTTTTTCTTGAGCCTCCCCCCACCCACGATAAAGTTGTGAGTGAGCGTAAATTATTTTCCGAAAATCGCGTGATTGATGATTTTTTTTATGACTATTGTTTTTGATTCGGACCGGCGGCAGGCAGGGGCGGCGCAGAGGCCAAATGAGGCTTTCACGTGCTCAAATCGCACCCCCATGATGGATGTTTTACATAAGAAAATTAGAGATTCGAGATAACAGGCGCGGTAGCACAAGGAGGTCATTCGATCGATCCCTAAGCCGACCCTAACTTTTTTTCTTTTTGGCGTATTTAGGCAATCTTCAGATTCGATGTTTCTGGATATGTTAACTAGCATCTGCTTCCTGATCGCATTCTCTCCCGAAATAGCCTAATGAGGGGAACCCATTAATTTGGGGTTGGATTTTCATGAGCTTCGCACGCACACATATTTTTTTTACAACCCCCGAGCATTTGTCATAACAAATCAAACTTCGTGACACAGTTACGCACAGGGCTGTAAAAAGGATTACGAGCAACTTGTCATTAACAATGTCGAGCACTGTTTCATTATGAAGCCCAATTTGACATTTGGGCGTTCCCAATTTTTTTTATTCCTTTGATCGTGATTATTCCATTAAACGACAAAAATTGCAGCATTACAGGATATCTTTAAAATCGAACATTAACATTTTATCAATTCCATGCTTGCCTTGCTTGCAATTGCCTTGCTTGAGAGCTTTTATAAGTGTCTCCTCATTTATTATTCATATTGTTGATAGTTGCTCCGAAATATTTACAAGCAATACTGTCAACCTTTCAAAATGTGAAAGCGTTAGCAATATGACTGCATTACGGGAAAGAAAACGCAGAAAATTGGAGAAGCAGAATCGTATGCAAATTGCGAAATATGAGTGCTGCAGCACACATTCAAATGGAATGGATTTCGTGTCTTGGAGCGGAAACACGTGTCCTTTTCTTTTAAGTGCGAAACCTATCAGCCCGAAAATATGACAGCCGAAATAAAAACGCATTAATATCACGTAAAAGCATGCTCTTTCATTCAGCTGACGTGTTTGGTCACGCTATCCCACCATGTTTAGGTACATGCTGCCGTATAAATAAACTTTCGCCAAAAATACGTATACAATGTAAAATAGTCTATGCTTTGTACAATGGCTTTTACGATTAATTGTGTCGCAAAGCACACTATAAGCATTGATAGTTATGAAAATATTTTTTTATGAATGATCACTGCTACAGTATTATAATCAGTTGAACCAATGACCTCTTACTGTCCAGATTCTTATTCTACGCCCTTATTACTACTATTTATTGCTACTAAACTGGATTTCTACCGTCTTAATATAGATGCATTGAATGATATTTCTAACATAAATATAAACACATATATCAGAAGCATATCCTGAAAGTAAGTGTACTGTGACAATTTGTTTTTGTTTTTTAAGGGTTAACCATACTGATTAGTAGAAGGGAATCTCCTGATAAAGTGAGAATGGCAATGAATACGATAGTACGTAAATTCACGTTGTAGTGTCTAATTGCGTGAAAGATATCGGTAAGAAATCCCACCAAGTGCAAGCGTATCAATATCACCCGCGAGAAGGTGAGGATTTTCTAAGCTCTATTGTAACTGGGGATAAAAATTAGGTGGCTCATTACAAGTCTGAGTCAAAAAGATAATCGTCACAGTGGTGTCAAGCCAATTTCCCATCTGCTAAAAAATTCAAAACCTGAATTTCGGGCAAAAACAATCATTGCCTCAGTGTTTTGGAACCGAAATGATATAAATTTGGTCGAATATCTGCCTCGGGGAGAGACCATCAATGCCCGGTGATATTATGAGACCCTAAAAAAAACTCAAAAGAAGCATTAAAAACAAAAGGAATTTTGACGAGAGGAAAGTGCTTGTTGCACGACAACGCCCGTTATCATACAGCCTTAGTCACCATGGCGTTCTTGGACTTATTTGGTTGGAATGTTTTGAACCACCCTATTATTATTAAAAATATATTATAGTATTTTTTTCAAATACACTTTTTCTAAAAAAATATAAAAAAATAGTACACTTACTTTCAGGATATTGCTCGTATATTTGAAACGTAGTCCCGATATAAACGTCACGTAGATTTAAAACCCAAGATGGAGTTACAGCAGTGCTACAGTTGATTAAATTGTAATACTATCTACAGGTGATCTCTTTCCTTCGCAACAAATTAATTTATACTTCATATTATAAAATCATCCGGATAGTGAGAGGTAGTTGATTCAAGTCCAGTTAGAATACAGTGATTTTTCATAAACTTAAAAATATGCTTTTATTGTGGTAATGAGCACACAATGTATTCTCGATTATCCGGGTGTGGATTATCTGTGCCTGAGAAATATTAATTATTATTTTATTTCTTTCATATAATGATTATGAGACGCACATAAAAAAATAACAGGTAACTCCCTAACCGTACATAAGTTAAGATTATAAAAACATTTTTTTCAAAGCGATAAGGATGATGCTTGTATCTTAACTACTAAAAAAACGCCTGTTCTCATGTCTTAATTTTCTTGGTTCTCAAAATGTTACCCGACCCGGGGTTATATTATAAGAGACTAGATCTTTACCATGAACTCATAAAATGAAACTTTTGGTGATTGGAAAACCAAATAAACCACGATTTTTTAAGGGAACTCCAATGAAAAATCTTCTTGTCACCACAGCCTTAAAGCCAAAAAGGGGCATTGATGGAAGAAAATAAATGGGCTCCAGAGGTGCAAGATTTTTTCAAAAAATAAGGGATAGCCACAGAAAGCAGTACTGTTATTAGATAATGCTCCTTCTCATCCGAACGAAAGCATATTAAAAGTTCTACTTCGAATTTTTTAATACAATACCAAAGTAATTATTATTTATGGCAGCACTTAGTCTGATGGATACATAACGATAAATGTACTAACTACATATGCAATCTATAAAAATCAGATTGTTTAGTCACACAAGCTCAGCGTGTATTTACTCGTAGTATATTTCAAATGTGTCAGCATATGAATACGAGATGCACATCGTAGACTTTCTCAGTCTGCAGATCTTTCAGATGTAATTCCAGCGATAAATATTTTTGTTGCAACTCCAGAATCTACCATAAAATATCTGCGAGTTAAATAAAGAGAAAAGCTCACTTGCATTTTCCAGTGGAGTTGATGCAAGTGGAGGAAAATTTGCATTTTCCTTTCGGCATGGTCCCTCCTGCAGCCATTTCCGGCGATAAAATGTGCATCGTCGATTTCCACCGCTTACGTAATAATAACCGAATATATTCGTGTTTTTTTATGCAACTTCAATTTAAGCGAAAATGTATGCCTTAGTGATTCCAAGTAGTAATAATTTTGATGGGAACGACAGAATAACAATTATAAAACATAGAATTTATATAGGTAAATAAAAGTATGGTACGGGGCTTGGGTTTAACACACACTTGGTTTAGTATGGCGCGTAATCCGAGATAAGATACATATGCTGTGTCATTGACAAGTATCACGTTGAAATGAAATCTTACCCATATTCTGTTATAGGATTATAATAATATATAATTTATAATAATCATTTTATATATTTTATCATATTGGCGGGCTGGAGCGCTTTGTTTTAAATTTGTTTGGGTATTTTATTTAAAATTCAGCTACGTAATTTTTTTCAAATTCTTGGTCCGAATTCAAGCGTTATTGGAAGACATTCGCATAAATAATAATGCGGCAATAGTGGAGCAGCGATATGAAAAGTATTGAACCCTTTGATACGGCAGAGCGAGAAAATGGGAGTCTGCGATTTCTTCAAGGCACGTCGGAAGGCTTATTCCAGGGTCAGCTGGACCTACTGGGTGCTTTCATAGCAAAAACCATTCAACCGGCCCTTTGAAAATGAATAATGTATCGACAGAAGAAAAGACCGCCGTGTAAATAAATCACCGGGGGCTCCGCATATGAGGGCGCCTCACCTAGTGCGGACGGGCCCCGTTCCACAAATGGGGCCCGGAAACCCTGCAAAATCATTTGTAATGTTTCCTCCTTTTATTGAGTGTTTTGACAAGTCAATTATGGCGTGTTTCGTAACGCCCAGGGTCCACAGATCTGGACAATATTGTGCTGTCGTATTTTATTCGGTCGCTCTTCGATTCATGATATACTTATTATTCCGATTAGAGACTTTTAGAGCTTGAGGTTTCTTCGGCAATCGATTGTTCCGAAAGACAATGGTGGATTTTGAACAATCGACAGCGTAAAATATTGTGTCACACCGAAGATAATACAAATTCTTTACAGTAAATTGGAACTTCCAAAGCACGTGTATTGTTGTTAATACCACAGGCGGACAACAGGTATTTTTGTTATCAGCCCCCTTAGGGATTTTTCCTACCATTTTTTTTCTTTTCTTCGTGTTCTTTCACTTTTTGAAGTGACATCAATTCATTCCTTTGAAAGGTTGATGTGAACGACCTGAAAAATGTATGGGTCTTTTTTGCCACGCTATAAAAATATGCTCACCGAAAACGCCCATGAATTTATGAAGAATATGGTGAATGACATTGTTATTAAAATGTTCCGAAATCTGAGTTTATAGCAATTTTTACGGACTTTAAAGGGTTAAAATGCAAAACATACTTCCATATTTAATATCTTACATTATTAAATTATGATATATAAAATTTTCACACAATAGTAAATTTTACTAAATACATGGACCTCTAAATACTATACTTTATATTTAGATAATTTTTAAATATTATGTTTTTCGTCCATTCAGCTTGCCCTGCCCATTACTAAATTAGTAACATATTTAATTTTAATATGGTTTTAACCAATTTAATAGCCATTTGATTATTTAGCATAATTTTTCAACCGCACATTGACAATATTTATAACATGAATAAAAATACTTTAACACAAGTAAATATGAGTTATTTCTGGACGATTAAAATAAATTATTTGGTAACACTTAGGGGTTGTTTGCGTGAGACATTAACCCACTTATCAATGCATTATTGCAGCCCTTGTGTTATCGGTTCATGATTGATCGCTTGTAGAATTAAAATTAAGTATTATGGGTGGAGTTGTTTGATAGGCGCGTGCGTAACGCCGATGACCTTCATTTTTGCTAGGGTATTACCTTTTTATTATTAAAATTCATCAAAAATATTCACACATGAATTTTGGAATGGTTGCCAAATATAAATTGAACTTTAAAGCAATCGCTCTGTTTAATCAAAGCTTTTCTTATGTAATTTTTGATTCCCCCGTGAAAGAATTTATGCTCCTTGAAATGTATATTTAAAGGTCAGCGAAGGGAGGAAAGAAAGTAAAAAAAATATATGAAGAATTTCCCAGTCATAAAATCTCGAAACGACGGTTGACACGATAATTCCTGGAAAGCACTTAGGCTTTCACCTTATAGCTTTCCTATCCCAAATTTCCGTAAAATAGAGTGTTAATAGCGGAAATAACGTCAGTGGAATTATTTAGAATCAAAACTGATAGGGATTATTACGTCTGTGAAAATTAGTATTTATTCGAAGGCTTTGGAAGATCAAAGCTCTATACTCTTTAGGTTCTCATCCGATGTAAACTTGGATTGAGATGCTTTTTTTAAGAAATTAAATTTATAAAATCAAGCTTTTGCCTCGCGCTTTAGAAAACTACTAATCTTAAAGAAAAGTTTTGAATAGTCTTTAGTCACGGGAAAACAGAAAAGCTTTCCAATTGTACTCTTGATAATAAAAAGCTGACGTCACAAATTTGTTCTCCTGGCAAATTTTCAGAACAATCGCGATTCAACAAAGGCAACAACCCTCGTCTCAAATTATACGCCGAAGAATCAAAGCAGCCTTAAAATTCCTGTTGAGCTGAGACATAATATTCAACATTTATAAGTTTTATTTTAGTAAAAACATATATTTTTTTAGATATTATATAGTACTAACACTTTTTAGACAGGCTATGCACCTGCTTCGCTTTTAACTATGGGCGTAAAATTGATTCATATAGACGGATATGGGGGGGACCAGCATCATATTGACCGATTGAACCATCAAAGCGAAAACTTCAGCTTATGGCCGATTATAGAGCACTTTGTCTTTATAAAAAGTTATTTCCTCTTTGATTTTTCCCATACTATGCCCCTCCTGCGTAAAGTGACATTTTTTACGAAAAACTTTTTCGTGGGGAGGGTACGAAGTCGGAATGTCGCATAAAAAAGCTCCGCTCCGCGAACGAAGAACGAGGGCTTTCGTATTAATAAAAAGTTCTAATAAATTAAGTTTTTTTTCGTTTGCTTTTCGTTATTTATAGAGTAAGGTTTTAGGGGTCGTAATGTGGTATACGTTTTCTTGAATACTTTTCCCGTCTCGACTTTTTTTTTGGGACAAATATATTCCACGTGTCGCCTATGATAATTTAAAGTTTGTAATGCTATTACAGCTTACACTTATAAACAACTCAAATACCATATTTCGCTTCTTAAAATACAATAATAATTTTTAAAAAATGCGTACGGATTCATATGCTTATCTTCTGCACTTTGATTTGGCAGGATCTTAGATATCAAGAATGTTTCAATGCATCTGAATTTGTATTTCTAAATTATTTTACTGTTTCTCTCAATTATTTATAAATATTCTAATAAGCAATTTACATACAAATTTCAATCCAGCACCAAGAAAATACTATAAGCAAATGCCCTTCATGCATTTTTTGCCCCAAAATTATGTTTCAGTACCAGAGACCGTCTTGAAACTCTCACTGTTATTTTGTGTATTCGAACCAAGCATCATTCCAGTAAATCATCAGACGATAGTTTTTCATAAATGGCTCTGAATGAATATCCAAGTCCTGTCTCGTTATGTGTTTGTAATATTCATTCCTTGTTTTGAAGATTTGCTCTACATGTAAGCCATGAAACTTATGAAATATATATCAAATAATTGTCTTATGCTGCATCAATGCATCCAGTTTAATAGCGTTGAATTGTTCTATTAGTTCAATAAAAGACATTGAATCAATTGAATGGCTGAAAACTTTCAAAATATCAATATTAGTTACGATAGTGTTTGCTTATTAAATTACCATAGTTTTTTAAGCCAAGAAAATTTATTGAAGTATTTATGGTAATTGATGTCACTTAGTAGATTCTAAAAGAAAATCGGCTTGTTGGCATAACATCAATATTTGGACGTATCTGCCGTTCAGTAGATTTACTGCCGAATTAATGAAACTAATGGAACGATGCGACCTTTTATGAATATTACAAACAGAAAAGGTAAACATATTAGGAATCAAAACATGTGCACAAACTAGTCGCCATAAATCAAAATTATATATGGCTTGTAAAATGTAGCGGAAAGAACAATAATATAAGAGAAACGGACGGGGAGACACGACTTATATATATTTCTTTCGCTCAAATTCAGCAAGTCTATTTTTTTATTTTACGAGTGGGGTCAAACTATCAAATGGCAAATTGCTGACTGACGGAAATGACCATTGGCTGTGAAAACCTTGACAAATTTAAAAGGCGATTGCCAACAATGCCGTGAAAAGCCATGACCGTGAAAATTTACCCCGCAGAGTTTATCAACTGTAAACGGAACGAATTTTCCAAGTCATGTCCTTTTTATTGTTTTTTTTTACAATCGTTCAAAATACCTGAAAAATATATCTTACCGAAGGAAATAAAAAAGATATGAGTACATACCATAAGGAAAAAAAATCTATATTTTTTTTATCTATATTTGCCAAATTTGCCTAATTGAAATGGTCCACCTCGTTATTTATCAGCAATTAAATAAAAAATATTAACCACACAATCAAATAATTATGTTACGCTTTGACCAGCGTGTTAAAATACAATATTGACTATGTATCCTGATTCATAATTTGATAATACAATAAATTGGGGTTGTATTCATACTACTAAATTCAATACTTATTAAGGAATATTTATGTTAATTTGTTAATCAAGCAGACAAGGGGCCGTTAGTAGTTAGTACTAAGCGTTACCAAAATATATTTTTAAAAAATCTGTAATTTTTGTTTGTTTTAGAGATTTTTTAAACAAATTTCTAATATCACTTTAATTTTTTCTTAAAGTTGTTATATCATTATATTCAAATCCTCTTCTTCACTTGTAGTGTCTAAATCCAAATTTTTCAATAATCTACGTATTTCAGATACATCGCTTCATTCTCTTCGGAATGTATTACATATGTTTCCAAGCCAGAAAAATCTTTGTCTTGGATCGAACAAGTTTTTCTGGCTTTACTTTTGAATAAGATTAGATTAGAGGCACTGTTAATCTGTATAGATTTATTTTGCCAGATTAACGGCGACATCTTTCGTCTCTCTTTATGTAAAAATAAATAAATGTCAATTTAATAGCGCTATCTTCTCTGGCACTGCGGACATATTGCGTCTACAATAATGACAGCGATTGTTTCTTGAGCGTACACTGTTGTCGATTCGGTGATGACGCGCAGAATGCGGGAGTCATGAGGGTCGTCAAATAGTCTTGGCTGCGGGAAGACGTGCTTCCCGCGGCCAGATCTCTCACTCTTTCATGATTAATTAAAAAGTTATATAAGATGAGAGTCTTTCTATTCGGCGTCCGTTCATCTCCATTCCACCGCTCGGCTACATAACTCCTCCACGTTATGCAACGCCGTTGGATAACGTGGATTTTTGCAACTTTAAGTCCATCGCTTGTTTTCAATATGCTTTCGGTGCGATGAGAAGGAGCATTACATCTAACAACAATACTGCTTTCTGTGGTAATCCGTTTCTTTTTTAACCGGATAATCCGCACTCGGATAATCGAGAGTACACTGTAGGCTTATTTTAATAAATTCTATAATATAAACATGATTATACTTTATAGTATACCCATTTCTGCAAAGCTAATTTTGGTTTCAGTCAAAGTTTATATAATCTAAATCAGGAGAGTTTACAGTCTACCAAGCTTTCAATGTTGCGGATATTAATAATTATTTTTGAAACCTGAATAATGGTATATCCGATTTTAAATTAAAATTTACAAAACTGATTTTTTGTCAGCAAGAAGTTTAGGTTAATTATTAGTTAAATAAATGTCGTCTACTTTCGATACAAAGATGGCTAGGGCTTCGGTAGACGTGGCTAAAATTGTAGCATTGCAATATTAAATTCATATAATGTATATAATAGGTAACTACAACAAATATTCAGACTTATAGAAAGTCAAAAAAATATGTAAATACAATTCATGCAATAGAATAATTGTAAGATGTTTTAAAAATGTTTTAATTGGCAATCTAAATGAAGTAGGCTTATGCATACAGATTGAAAACGAGTATACTCAAGATTGCCCTAAACTGTTAGGATATTATAAGAAATAATGCGTTCCAATTTGGTGGAATCTTAAAGAAGCTGGGGGGGTGTCAGGATCGTTTTCCTTTAATAATGTTTTCCGTCAAGCAGTACACAAGTGGAATTAACATAATTAAATCTCGTTCATCAAAGTAAACAGCGAACTATAAAATTACGCACGGGAAAAGGTCTTCTTTCATGTAGCATGCAGACGCCTCGAAATTTGCAAAATACAAACCCTTCAACGGAGCGCCCACCCCCTCCGGGCCAAAGTCCTGTAGGATATGAGTCCTTTATGTTTTCCATACATAAAATCTGCAGATTTATCTTGAGAAACATTTTGTTTATCTCCCTCCCACCCCGGGCGCGCGTCTACTACAATATCGCCCGAACCCGAACTTAGCCCGTAAACTTTTTACCCGTTACAGAACGGGGATAACGCCCTTGTAAAATTTAACGTGAAATTGCAGGAAAATTTATTGCGCATCCTTTTATCTCTTAAGAAAACTGTTTTTCTCGTACGTTTTGCCGAATGCCGTGGAATTCGGCAATTTGCCGATCCGTACGCGGAATATTATCTCATTAATATGTGCGGCTTAGGGGATCGCATGAAAAATTGTGGCGTGTATTTATCTCGTCTGAACGAGTCACAATTGACTTCGTTATGTGGCGCTCTTATCCACAAAGATGCTCCGGGATGAAATAAAATTATATCTGTTCTTGACGTGAATGGCAGGAAACAATCGGAGCAGACTATATACAAGTTTTGCTCCATAAAAATGCTCATAACAAAGATCAGCTTTCCACTTTAATCGATAATGCAATCGTCTTACCCGTCTTATTTTATCGTTCTCCATTTTAAATTGTCTTTATTCGCATGCAAACTGTTCTTGAATTTTATTTAAAAAGGGTTACGACTTAATGATAACCTTTTTTTTCGATTAAGAAAATATCTTACATATGGGATCATTTAGTGTTCCACATAATACCACAAAGTGGGTTGTATGTCTGTCTGTCTATATGTCGATTATATATATATATATATCTATGTAAAATATAAACAACCCTCCTAGACATAAATACTTACTACAGTGAATACTATTGAATTTCATTTTATGAAAAATAAAAAGAAATATTCACCCCCATGCACTCATTTCCATAATTACATAATTATTGTACTATTTCAGAATGTATACTTTTGTTTAGATTTCTTACATGAACGATGATGGATATCATCATCAAAAATATGCGTCTTCTTGTTGTATGATGTTTAATATGATGTGTAGTATGTCTTCTTTTAATAAAATCATACCTGAGATTCTTATCGCTTGTAAAGTTTTATAAATTCTCCGTTTGTCACCATCTCTTTATCATATTTAAACAGCATCCAATCCAATGATACAAATATTTTTATCAACTGTTGTCTTTCAGAATCATCATTCAGAATCTAAGAAATTCAATAAGAGTCTCATTTTCTAATCGTAATACAAGATGCGTGTTTCCTGAACCGTGTCTCGATACAAACGGACGCTAAAGGGATTGGTTATAAAATATTGATTTTGATCTTGCTTTTCAAATTAGGGGTAGCAAATTAGAAGATTATGCGTTTTGCAAGAATAATAATATTATATAATTAAATAATAAAATTTAAAAAAATAAAGTTGCTCTGGAATACTTTTTCTTAATATAGGAATTATTGCTTTACAAGACGTTCATCGTAAAAAAATATATTTGTATGTATCATGATTAATATAAATACAAACAAAATATACATTTTTTTTGCTATTTTAAGGTTTATATATAATTGAAAAAATATTGAATTAATATTAATTATATTTTTAAAATGATTTTCAAGGTCATTTCAACAATTCCAATTAAGTCTTCAAATGTAATACATCCAATCAAATCCATAGACGTGGGTCAGTGACGCGAGTTGACTCACAATTCTAACGATTGCCTTTATCTCTAAAAGTTAAAGAAATTGGATCTCTTTTTTGCCATTTAAGCAAAACGACAATCTTTTCTAATTTTCTTCGGTTCTGAGACAATTCTTGGACGAAATCGTTCCTACGAAGTAAATTGGTAGATGTAGATTACGCTCCTGACCCAGGCTTTTATTTGATCTTTTCTTAGGTGTGCTTGTTAAATGCTGATCCTTAACAATTGATATTGCAGAGATTGCAGAAAAAAAACCCCCATTCAAATGAACATTTTAAATGCGAAATATTTGTCGAAATGAAAAAATATACTCGAAATGTTTGCAATAATATATGGAGCACGTCTTGACAACTTCAACGTGGAAATAAAAAGAGCTTTCCACCTTAATATGAAAACATGTATCATCACGCCCGCAGATCCGATGTCAGCTTTACTGACATCCATCCAAAGAGACACATCCAGGTTTTGATAACATCCCTGGGACGAGTTTATGGATGATGTTTTCTTGGTATGAGGCTTTATCTGAATATATATTGCCTTAAAAGGTTTTCACGGCCAAAATTGTATATATCAAGGCTTATCCTACTTACACTTTGCGCTTCTTACTCTCGCGTTGTGTCTTTTACTTTGACACCGCCAAGTTTTTATCCGTAAGCCCGAGGGATTAGGAAATCGTTTTATAAGACTTTCATAACATCCAACAAACCCCGCCCCGGGGATGCTGGAAATGCTCAAGAAGACCGATTGTATCATAATCTATCCAAAATAAGAGGGCCGAACGCAGATTAATAGGTAATCGAGTTTGTTCTCGACCTTCGACGTTTCAATTTATCACGAGGAATATTGCTTGCTTAATGCTTTTGAAGATCTGACCTCGTCCTGAGCCCTTCTTTTGTGTCGTAAATTGCTGGACACACACGTGTGTGCCCACAGACACACGTAATATATCCATTATGAATTATTGCTTCTAGTTTTTGCTGTGCAAACATTTCATGTTCCATGTTTATACAAAGCTGTCGTAATGGATAAAAACCCTTCGGATGGCGCAAGGCTTCACTTGTTGGGGTCCAATGTTTCCGGAGCTACTGTCACCTCTTATTTACATATCATATTAAACAACATACCCTTTGTCCTTAACCCTCGAGTGCCCACACCAGTATAACCGCAAGCTTAGCTCTTGACATTTCACGGCTCGTGAATATTGTACGCACACAAACATTTGACTTAGGCCCAGATCAAGATTTTGTACTTTAATTCTTCTACGTACTAAATAGAATTTAAAAATTGTAATAAGACAATATTAGACATGTCATAAGACTAAATTTTGTTATAGTGTATCAGATCTTGCAGTCTAGTTATAAAGGTTTGGATTCAAATGCAAAGTGTTCAAAGTGAAAACTTTTACTTAAGAAGAAAAAATAAAGAGTTCATAGAGCCTGGAGACTCTGATTATTAATTTCTCTCGTCTTATGATTCCAAATTGCATAAAACATATTTTTGTGTTCTAAAAATTGAAAATTTTTACCAAGCATAATACTATCATAAAACTATGGTTTTATTATTTTATTTCACTAGTAGTTTGATTGTGTATTATAAAAAAAAACTATGAATAACGTAAATTATTAAATTACACTATGCATTATAATAGCTATTGACACAGCATGTGTATCATAGCTCGAACGATAATTTATTGGTGATACATAAGCCTGTCATGCCAATATAATTTTAACAAAAATTGATTTTTTGCACATGAAAATAAATTGATTTGTATCAATAATTTAGCTTGATTATATAGAATCAGATTGATGAACAATCAATTTATATTTATATTACAATGGTTTAATATAGGAATACATATGCTTAAGTTGTTTTAAATATATATTAATGTGATTCATTTTCATCACTCTGAGTGAAAACCTTAAATTGAGACAAGGCCTTTAAATGGAATAAATTGGACCGTATATCATGATAAAGCGATGGCTTAATTTTTTTGTACTCCTGGAAGTCTGGCTTTTAGATTAAATCTGGTTCGGAAATAAAAAAGTCCCTCGGGAGTTCAAGGTTGTTCAAATAGTTTTCACAAAGGGAAACAAGTCGAGAAAAGTCTTTTCATGCGCCATTAATGTAAATTACGGCTACTTCTATGAGAACTCCAGTCGGAGCAAAATGAAGTTTTTAAATTTTCGCTCTCAAAGTGATTCGATTTCTCTATTGAAATATTAAAGCACATAAAATTTACAGGCTACACTTTTTTCATGTCGAATAAGATGCTGAATAAGTAGCATTATTGACGCGTTATCGTCCGAAAACTCCGTCTTTTCCCGTGGAGAATCTCCCACTCGAGGAGTAAATGTTCCGAGTAAAATTTTAGATAAACTTATAAACGAGTATTTATTTGGATTTTTATGGTTATATGTAGAACACGGCCCAAATATTAAAATTTTTCCGTAGGCCGTAAACGTTAATGGCCGTTAAACTTCGGCGTTATGCCAAGGGGGTTGATAAATACTACTTTTATCTCGATTTGATTACACGGTAAAATAAAAAAAGCGCTCCAATAAAGGGATCGAAGAAAAATAAGGCTTCGCAGGGGTACATTTTAAGCCGAAACAATCATCGTTAATTTTAATGCGCATGTAGTCTTTTAATGGCGGTGTATTATCGAGTGATTCAAATCATCGACCCATTTCGGGGGGTGCCAAATGGCTGATATAAAACTGCGCTGATCATGGTTTTTTTCCACCCCTAACTATACTTAATGATTGAAACTCAAGGATTATTCAGCTTCTTATTCAACATGCGATCTTCTTCTCCAACGACATAATACCCAATCTTTTTTGAAGATACTTGTCACTGGAGAAGAAAGTTGGATACTCTATGAGAATATCCAACGTAAACGGTCTTGGACCAAGGGTACAGAAACTTTAACTGTAGCTAAATCAGGCTTACATCCAAAAAAGTTTTGCTATGCATTTGGTGGGACTGAAAGAGGGTAGTTTATTATGAGCTATTTCAGCAAGATGAAACGATCAATTCAACAAAATATTGTTTAAAACTACACAATCTAAAGGATGCAATTGCCAGAAAACGGCCAGTGTCTTTGCTCGTCAGAAATACATTATTTTCATTTGATTGGGATGTTTTACCTCATCCTCTATTCTCTCCGAACATTGCCCCTTCAGATTATTATTTATTTCTTTCATTAAAAATTCTTTACGTGGAAAAACATTTAATTCAAAAAATGTACCTTGATCAATATTTTGTCAACAAACCTGGGAAATTTTAGCAAGAAAACATTATGAGGCTTTCGGAGAGATGGAGAAAGGTAATAGAACAGAATGGATCATATATTATTCAATAAATTTTGATACAATACAAATTATTATTTATTTTTTTCTTAATATGAAAACGAAAGAAACTTATGGGACAGCCTAATATTAAAAAGCGCGAGAACTAACATTGCAATATATTTTGAATTTGTTAAATACCTTGATATGCTCATTAATGAACATAATAGTAGGTTAAAATATTTTTAAAAAAATGTTAAAAATAACGATGTATTTAAAAAATAAATGTTGAAAAGGCTGTACCTTAATGAATTCACAGCTTCGAGCGTAAAGGCGAATCTGTGTTCTTTGTACATTAACCGATTTATTTTATGGCTTTCGAGTAAGCGATTTCGAAATGATATGCAGTATAAACACCCTGTATATATAGGAGGGTCCTTTAAATAAAAGTTCAAATATAAATAAAACATTACGGAACGTGTCTGCGTTTTTCCTTCCTCCTTTTATTTTCCCTGTTTCACTTCAATTGATTCAGCATAAAAATCGGTTTTATTTATTGGGACTCACTATTGTTATGGTAATCCTTTTCTTGCGCCCCAGAAACTGCTCCACGCTCTTTGTTTTATTTTCCCTTTTATATCTCAGATCGAAGCGCCTGAAAGTTTTTTTTTCCAATTAGAAAAGTATTTTATTCGATTAAAGAGGTTAAAAATGTAAAAAGTTATTTGAGCCCTAATAAGCATAAAAGAAAATATGAAATTGGCAATGACGAGGACCCAAAATTCTCCAACAAGGACTCGTTATTATTTCATCTGTTATTTCTTGTCGTTTCTCCTTTGATTGTCTAACGAGGATGATATCGTACAGACAATTTTCTTCTGGAGAATTTATTTTTTTCTCCATCTCTATCGGCATAGATAGCCCACCGTTATAGTGACCTCTTTTAATGTTTCCTTTTTATTTGCCCGGAAAATCTACGCGGTATCTTTTTTTCCACTCGGAAAACTGGAGAAAAACAGACGGAGCACAGGATAAACTATCCATTTTCGGGAATGACCTATGCTATTTTATATATATGCGGCATTTCGATATTATATAATATGAATTTATGTGTCCCTTTTATTCGAGATTTATTCTTTGGATCTCTACAAAAAACGTAATGCTTTTGCAATATTCTTGTAAATTCGTGTTAGATTAACAAACCGTCAGTTTGATGAAACCGCTCCCAATAGAATTGTAATGGGTTGGTTATCTGACTATAGATCTGCATAAACAATCCCTAACACGTCCACCAAAACACTTAACATTGTCTTCCTGGGACACATATCACTTCCGGGATGCATTGAAATTGCCCTGCTGTGATGATGTCTTTACATACAATCAATATTATCAACAGCATCTTTCATCTGAATTTCCTATCAACAGATTCTTTTTAAGGTATTATATCCGTTATATTTTATAATTTTATCTGCTCTGTACAAATAGCATATTTGCTTCCTAAAAATATAATTACAATAACTTAAACTTTAAATCTTCTAGATATATAGATAAAATTAATATTTTTTCTATAATTTGCATTTGATAATAATAAGAGTCCAACTCGGTCAAGCTGCAATGCATAATATTATTGCACTTCATATAGTATTTGATAACATTTTGAAGAATTGAATTGATTTAATCCCACACCGAAATATTCTAATTCGACATATATATATATATTATATTTTAATTATTTCCTTCCAATACAACCAAATATTTGGGTCCATAACTTAAGGACACACACACAAAAGATGCTGTTCATTATACGAATTATATTTTGAAGATTAACATAATTATATTAGATAAACGCGATGAATATTAATATAAGAATACATTTGGATAATTTTGACTGGGTTTTTTATGTCAATTTTGTGATTGGTGTTATAAAATATTCATCGCTCGAATATTGAATTAATTTATTCATTAAAACTGTTATTAAACTGTGCGAATGTGGACTTACATTCATATTATTTATCTTACTATGCTAAAAATACCCACCGATGATATATATTTGGTACACAACTGTAACTAGGGAATCCAATCCCAAGCCAAAATTTCGATCTCGGGATTTCGGCATTGCATTAGACCATCCTGGGATCAGTCCCGGGATTTTCGATAGTTTAAGAAATTACATTGATCAATTTGATCAAAAATTAATAATAAGTCAAATTATTTAATATAAAAAATAACTTGAAGGCGAAAGAATTTTATTTATTTAAGAAAAGATAAAAATACAATTCAAAAATAAATAAATAAAACACTAAAAAAAATATTAAACGTTTAGTCTGGATCCGAATTTGGAAGCCAGCACCTTGATGCTGAAAATGCACGCTCAGCCTCCACACTTTTTGGAAGTATCCTCATCAGATATTTAAATTTTAATTCGAGTTGATGACTGCGTGAACCCCCATTTTCGTATAACACCATCAATGTGACTGATTAAATTCGTTTCTACCGAGACACGGAGTAAAACGCGCAAAATTCCCGATTTCCCGATAAATTATTTATTTCCATCGCTGCAGATGAATACTTACATACTATAATACATTGATGTGCGTTGTAATTATATTACGGAGGAATACAATTATTCTGAATCCCGTATCTATTATATTTCATATCGATATTCCCAATATTAGAGTTGGGGAGTAGTAAATACATCACCGGTAGGGAAAGGTTAATACAACAATTTGAAAGAATAATTTGAAGATTTTCAGCGGGAATGTCTCGATTAGCCTTTATCGCGTTCGTGAGGTGTACGATTTCTGTTAGATAAAAATTCCAATCCCGGATTTTTCGGGATTACGTTTACTAATCCCGGGATTCATGAGCATTTATAACTATTCAGGATCATGGGATCCTGGACTGAATTCCCTAACTGTAACGTTGAGGCGGGGGCACTCTCGGGGGCAGGGTCCTTGGGCGGATCCCAGCCCCCATATGCTCCTCGAGATGGTCGCGCTAGCGTACGGGTCCGTTCTTTTAATGTTGCTGAATGAATGGATGGGAATAGACGGACGTTGAATAGAAAGACTTTCTACATAACTATTTATTCTACACGAGAGAGAGAGAGATCTGGCTGCAGGAGGGATGACCTCCCGCGGCCAAGGCTAACCGACGACTCTTCCCGACTCCCGCCTCCTGCACGTCACTTCTTAACTGACAACGATCGGTCTGTATGCAGGTGCAATGTCTTCGCAGGGCCATAAGAGATGGCGCTGTTAAAATAACACATTGCACCTGAAGAGAGACGGAAGATATCGCTGTCACGTGGAGATGTTAAATCGCCCACGCTCCACCACTATTACTTTTATTGACTATAGTTGAGGTTGAAATGGAACAATTTTTGTAATGTTAAAAATTGTACTAAATACTAAATGTACTAAATATCTATTTTGATAGTTATTTTACTGTTTCATACAACACCGTATAAAACTCGTACAAATTCTTAGCTTTTCAATAGCTTCAATAGTCTTTCTCGAAAAGACGACAGGAAACGAGGACGAATATTTTTTAGTGTCTAAATTTCAGTTGCATACATCAAACACACACTACGCGCATGCGCAGCACTATTTATATACTGTATCTACCCATAGCAAAAAACAACTACTAGACGGGTAGTGCCCCTATTTTATTATATATTACACAATATACAACTTCATCTTATAGCTAAAAAATTTTGTTTACATTTATAAAAAAATGCAATGCATAAAACTACGTACTATCACTTATACTACGTGACAGTTTCACGCATTATATTTTTAAATTTCTTAATAAATGAAAAATATGATTATAGGTTGTTAAAAGGATATGAATTTTTTTGAAAATTATCATCTGGGATATGTATGCTCGAATATTGGCGCATAAATCTGTCGGTTTTACTTTTACTTGTATAGTAGAAAGTCATATTTTTTGTATGATGATGACTTGTATGCATATCCTGGAGCTTCATTTGCATAAAGTTGAGTTTAAGTCTTTTTCTGATATCGTACAGAATCCTTTTACGATCACAAGTAATGATTGGAGAACGAACGTTTACAGAGGCAAATTTACGAAGTTTGTTGTTACAATCTTATTCAATTTCAAATAGCAGAAGTTGTAAAATAAGGCACATAGCTATCCTAATCACGGTCGATATTTGACTGAAATGCGGCAACTTGATACGTTACAGCCTAATAGTTTAGATAAATTGGATCCAATTGATGCATTGCTTTGCTTTAGTTTTACTTCAAATTTGCATTGAATATTTGCCGTTCAATTTTGTGCATTATACTCAGTTTGATTAAGATTATACATAACCAAAGCTGAATTGTAAACTCAATGATAGCTTATTCGGTATTGTTTCCGTTCGCAAACGCAAACAAACCTCCGCCCACTTTATAATTCACTACAGGGTATTTATGAAATGGTTGCTTATTTTGAATTTTAATCAAATTCCAAGGAAGTTCTTTCGGCTTTTCCGCAGAACAAAAAATAATTTTATCAAAGCGGAAGAAACTCGAGACATAACTTGGGCCCCAAGTCGAAAAAATCGGAACGCTTTGCATGAAAAACATTTTTTTATTCGCCATTACGTACGTTGGGGTCAAACTGTTTCAGGTCGCGTGCTTTAGAGCCATCTGCCGGCCAGGTAATAAATTATGGATTACCTAGTTTACTTTACTTGGATACTTTTCCAGCGTTTTCAGTCTACGCCTCTACACTTGGTTCTTGGTACTGAATCAAGTTCAACATCGCTTTTATTAAGGGATTATATATATAAATATTTGGATTTTATTCATTCAGATCGACGCTGAAACAACCTTTATTTATTTGCTTTCAGATGCTGAAACAATAATCGTTAAGCGAATCTGTCGGATCGTCCCGCAGCCCAAAAACGTAAGACATCCACAACAATTTTTACCACAAAATAATTACAATTAATACAACGTCGCGCGCTAAAAGCACGTCTTTAAAGCACACGTAAAGGCCTTCATATACATAATCTAATAAACCTTTTATGGGTCCATAAAATTTAAAATAATATGACCGTATTTGGTTAATGCTCGCTTTAGTGCGCCGTCCAAAATTTAAGACCATTTTCTTCATTAAATAATATATGACTTTTGGCCTAAAAATATGTGCGCAGATGCTAGCAAAAACTGGTTGTGTGCATGCATTCGTATTGCAGCTGGAGCTGGCTTAAGAGCATTCTATTTGAGATTTTATGTAAATTCTTGATCCTGGATTCAAAATTTATTGGTCGTATCGAGCGACAAATCTCAAATGCGTGTGTGGTCAGATGGCTTTTTATCGGACCAAAAGTTGCTCAAGAAGTGTTCTTGTATCAATAAGAATAGTGCCTGTCGAACGGTCATGATAAGTGACATTTGTTCCAATGTTAATCACTTGCTATTTCATTTTGTATATATTTATGCAGTTGGCTCACCATAACATTAAATATTTATTCGAAAAAAACCATTGAAAATATTTAAAAAATCGTTTTAAAAAAGTAAAAACGAGTTGACGTAGTACTATGTAAATTCCATAGTGATTGCCTGACGTAAATTTTATTAATTTGCATATTGCTAATGGTTTTTTCTTAAATAATATATCGATTAAACATTCATATTAGTTTGTATATAGCAATAAAATTACATAACTGGCTTATATATTTATATCTTCTTAATATTAGGAATTATTTTGCGTGAAATATCCAATTGTCCCAAATGTTTTTCATTATATTGTTCAAGAACCTAAGAAATCTACTGATAATTAATAAATACCATGGCATAAATTGGCTGTGGTTGGTTGACCAAGCTATGGCACATATGTTGTATCATCGGTCATTAAAATTATTCATTTCATGATATTGTAGCTTAAGCGGAATATTTTAAAATTGTTTAAAACTGAAATGATATGCAAACATTCATTTCAACATGCAGTATTTTAAGATATTGATATCAAATTACTTAATATTTTTTGTTGGAATGATATAATAAAAAAATCTTGTTCTAATAAAGAATATCGCTTTTAAATACGATTGAGATAATATGGTCGCAATCTATGATATATATGAACATATAGTAGAAGATGAAGATATTACTGCAGCATAATGGCAAAGTACACGAAATTAGCTGGTAGAGAAAAGGGGGAACCAATTGTGCGGTGTTAGGAGATCTGACACCTAATTCATCGGCAACCGCTCTTGTCTACGTGACTTGGTTTCCTACTTGCGGTTAGGGCCTTTCAGAGGAAATACCAACATATTTCTAGAACCCCTCCGACGCCCTCCCGGCACAGCCAAACGGATGGCTTTTGGACCGCTCTGTTAGGCAGGGGACAATACGGATGAATGAGACGCTCCGTCAATACGTGCGCCAGAGCTTCCAGCAAACATAAGACCACGATTACATCAGTCTTCCTTCTCCCACCCCCCCCCCCAGATCAGAATCGTGATTCAAGAACAAATCATCTAATCGAACCAAATTGCAGCGGGATGTTTCAGCGAATTATTGGTCACCCCAGTGATCTCAGCCTGAATTACCTAATTAAAAACATATCATGACAATATTCAGCCATATCCGCCTAATGATGTTTCTCCCATCAGTATACTTCAAATCAAACACGTTTTTAATGTACACGTTAAAAAGCGGCTTCTGATCAAACAGATCAAGTATGGAACGTGTATAAGCGTATTTTAGATCAATCAACTTTTTTCTTGTTTTTTAAAGTGGTCCAATAACATCATAATTCAAGAATCAATCACAGCTCGTGATATCGCTAAACAAATAAATGGTACACATGTTAAGTGCATTCCATTCGATAACAAAGCACAGGTAACGGGTGCCTCATAAAATACAAATTTATTACACCGTCATTTTCATTTGTAATATATAAAATATCCAATGCTTCTTAATGCAAGACATGGTTTTTCTTACAAATAATTGTTTGGCTAAAGTACGATTACTTTCTGCCAACTTCTACCAGCGTGAGACAATCTTTAATTCGAGGCAGAGTCAATTATAAATAAACACTATTGATAGCATACAAGACCACGTCATTTCTTTACATAAACAATACACAAAAAATCGATTAATTTGCTCCTGCTTTAGAAGGAAATGATAATTGGACTAAAGACTCATTCAACACGCAGCAAAGAACGGCAAGCAGTTAAAAAAACAAAAATTATCGATAGCACACAATATTCGATAATTTCTTTGCGTAAAAAATAACACACTTGAAATCTGAAATCATTATAAGTCGATAAATTAGGGCTTAACGATCTATACAATCATGCGATGCATGCGAGGAAGCTCTCCGTCTCAGTCTCCCGAGCTGCGCTAAGTTCTCTCTGTCTCTGTCTGTCTCCGAGCCTAAAATTGCAAGAGTGCTCTTTCTGAATAGTGGAGGGGGTAACGGAGGGTCTCCGATAGTACTCCCGTAGGGGTTAAAAGGGTTAAATACATCATTAAAATATGGTATTTCAGTAATTTTTAATAAACAGTCACTAATAAGCAGAGCATTGAATTGCATTTAGTCTGAGCATTAAATTGCAGTTATAGCATATTTTTCAATCAATTTTATATCCATGGATATATTTATAAAATGTTTCATTGTTCAGTATAAAAATAACTAAACATGTATCCAATATGAAGAATAAAAGATACTAAAGATTAAATGATATCAAACGAAGAAAAAATATTAAGCCTCCAGTTTATAATATCAAATAAAAGTCATAGGTCATAACTCTTAATTTTTGCTTCTTTCATTTCAGCGCAAAAAATTAAAACCACGTTTTTTCTTTCTTTGGCAGAAAATCACGTTTTTCTCCGATTCAATGGACTAATTGCTTGGACTTTTTAAAAAATACAAAAGCCGAAAACAGGCTTAAATTGAGATGTTGCACTATTAAGATATCTGAATAATTTGAATATTTTTTTATAGTAATAAATAATGCTTTCAACAAGTTGTATTTAACTTTCAATAAATCTTCTTTAAAGAATCGATATAAATAGTTGTGAAACTCATTTTCAAAAAAATCTTTAAATTTATTGATACTAAGGAAATTATTAAATCTTATGAAGACGCGATTCAAAACTGATGAACGTAGAAATCAATATTGAACTAAACTGAGTCAGAAAATAAATCTTATTTTGCTTTAATTGTATTTTATTTTTGCATTTGCCCCTTAAGCAACAATATCGTACAACATACGTTAAATGCATTTAATAAAACAAACATAGTATTTTTTAAGTACTAGTATGTTACTTTAAGTAACATTTTTTTGGCTGTAATATTAAATATAAACATCTTCAGAGTCATGAACTTTGTTTAAATACATTTTATCCACAAACACAATTCAAATTTATATAAAAACGATATACAAGCGGTTGATACCCAAAATCACGACCTGTGTAGACTATAATTCTTTATTGTCACTCGTTGCTCCGTTTTTATGTCAAAAACATACCGAATTGGGATTAACGTCTGATAATTTATTGGAAAGATGCCTTGGTTCGTTTGAACGAGTACTTATGGTCCCTGTTACCGAAATATATTTTTATGGCAAAAAAATACTAGAAATCGCAACATATACTGCAGCCTACATTTTTAACGAAGCATTTAGACCTATTTTTAAAAAATGGGTAAAAAGATGCATTTTAATTCGTGGAGACCCGCAACTAAGAATATATTTAGAAAATTCGGAGTCTTGCCAACCGCCAAGACTTCCGAATCTTCTAAATAAGCTGGAACAGTTCACAGATACGCCAAATCAGCCAAAAAAGAAGAGGCTAAGGTAGCTGAAGATTTTTTTTATGAAGCTAGAATCGCTGTTTAGTATTATATTTCCCTTTGAGAATAAAAAAAAGTACTTAAAACTTTAAACGCGTTTTTCTCGAAACGACATTTTTGTACGTGGTGTTGAAAGAATTTTGAAAAACCAAGTCGCCGATTGGTCTGAAATTTTACGAGCTTATTTTAAATATATATGGCTATGGCAGTTCACAGAACTGGGTCAAAATGTTTATTTTATCTTATGTTAAAAAATTATTAAAAATTGCCTATTTTTTGGTCCTCAAAGTGAGATGACCCCTTAATAGAAAATTTATCAATATAAGTAAATGTACACATTTTAAGTAACTTGATATTTCAAATTACTATTTGTGCTGGTGTTTGTAATGTATTTATTATATAATTTATACTTTTACTTTAAAAAGACATATATTTGTCTATAAGAGTGACGATAAACAGTGTACGGTCGCTAAATTGTAGCCATCGCCTTATATAGAGTGCAATACAAATATAATACGAAATTTATGATGCATTAAAACAAACCCAACGAGGTGCTAAAAGCCCCATCACATGTTTATCAATAGTGTTTATATAGTTGAATCTTGGACTTTTATTGTGGAAACTTGGATTAAAATTCTTCCAGATCCATTTTATCTGATATTTTTATTAAAATATTGTAATCATAATTTAACCACAAGTAGAAGATTGAAATTGTACTACCTTTTACTAAAATAAAAAGGCTTATATCATTCTAAAAAACATTGCGTGTAAACATTATACAGTATTAACAACTAAGCATTGTATTTGGATGACTCTTCAGTATATTAAGAGAATAATAAAGAGGCATTTTTTGTATTGTTTCAGGATGAAAAGCGGTGTCCATTAAATACATAGTGATTTTTAATTAAAATACAGTGAGTAACGAGGACATAAAAATAATTAATTTGCAATGATAGTGAGATTAAAGTGTTTACAAAGTGCTAAAATGAAGGAGGTCACGATGAAGTGGATTTACGTGGTCTTCATGTTGGTGCATATCACGTGGTCGGTACCTGCTGCAGCCAAATCTTACGTAGATGCTGAGGATTTCATCAGCGACTTAGACAAACCAAGTAAGTTATATTAATATGATATTAATTATATTAATATGGCATATTTTGTGATTTTTTAAAAATTTAAAATGACTCCCATATGATGCTTGTATTCTAAATACGCTTCGATTTTTCCCCTTTATGAAAGTCTAAGACTGCATATAAGCAACATGTGGCACCATTTGGTTATTCCATCGGATGTAAATCTATCCAATGTCTAAATATAGTAGAAATGCTGTAGTCTCGCAACCCTTGGTGCTGCGAATCAAATCAAAATCAAATTTAGAGCAGCTCCATCTCTCACCTAGTGTTAATTTTCCTTAACGTCCTTTACAGCTGTGCAGATTTCCGATCGGATTATTATTGTTGCGTGCCTTCGCTTCTAGGGCTCTATTGCCTCACAAAAGGCTGAGTCAATAAGCCGAGCAAATTTTCCGATTATTGAATCAATATTGACGTAATACGTCAATGGCGTTGCGTGCCATTCACAATGAGGGCGGTGCAAGTGCGGAAAAATAATTTTCCGAAGAAAGAATCCGGAAAATCTTTTATGGCTTCGGCGGCACAAGTTTAATACGCTGCATTCGATATTATAAACTTGGATAATTATGCCACACAGAAGGTGTATTATGAAGCCAATTAGCATATCGATTCACTATGTATATAATATATTTTTAACACTTTCAATACCCGCAATCTATTAATATCGATGCAAATAATGTTCCATAGCGCTCAGATTTAGAATAAATTATTTTCATAAATATCAAATGAAATATTTACAACTTTGAGCACTCGACAATAAAAATATTGACTCAACTTAAAAGCTACTAATGGAATCACAAATTATTATTGTCGTGGTCAAACAATATATGAATATATCAGTGGGCGTTGAAAATGCTGTGAGATGGAGCAAATTTATCTCATGGCGCATTTACTATGTTTTTTTAGGTATAAGAACAACATTTAGTGCTTAAAATGTGCTTCCAATAATCAAGTAGTCTTGATATTTATTATCTTTGTAGTGAGTAAACTTGAAAAGGAATTAAACAAATCATTCAATTCGCCTTTACGTTTATTTCATATTAAAAACTCGTCTTTCAAGTCTTCTTTGGAATTCACTTCCAAAATATTTTTTAAAAATACATAAAACCCTAATATTGTAGCTTTATCAATTTTTTAATACAATTTTAACATCAGCCTAAAAATTACATAATATATTCCCCTAGTTATACAACGTCCTCGTGGAGAAAGAGGGACTGAACTCTTTGTACTCCAGTCCTGCAGTAGACTTTTTGTGGCTGCACTATGATGATGATGATGATGATATTAAAATCAATTGATTTAGAAAACCTAAATGATCTTAAAGATGTAAAATCTAAGCGTAATTAATACCAAATCAATACTTGAATGTGATTTGACTCTTATTGCCTTGTTTGCTTGTTTTGATTGGCTATCGACAAAGAATATTGGATTAACATAGACGGTAGACAAATAGAAAAGGTTCTACCTCTTTTAAGCAGCATCTACGGTTTAATTATATAAAATATAAATACAAATTTTAAAAAATCAAAATGTATTATTTCGGCTGTGATTGTATTACATCAAATCGCCTGCGGGCTCTTCATTCCATCGACATTTGGGGGGGATTTTTTTTCCCCAGTAAGGGATGAATTTTAGATCGTACGGAATGATTACCGTAATAAACGAGTCCATTTCTCTTCATCATTGGAATGGGTCGGTGAAAAACGAAGGCGTTTAAAATTGTGAATAATTCCGTACCATATGTTGGTAGGTGCCCATTTTCCCATCAGAGAAAATGGGAGCTGGAGTGTAGGTCCAACCAAGTCCACCTAATTGGAAATAATCCATCAAAGTCAAACGAGCGCTTGCCCTCTGCAAAAGTAAAGACTGGCCTTACCACTTGGTGATATTTACCCGGAATCGCCATGTTTAACAGACTTGGCACTGGAAGATTTGTAATCTACCCTTGACAACTTTCTTTCTGTTACGATATTTATTTAATATACTTTTTTTTATAAAAGCGTCTATTAAAAATATATTGATCATTAAAATAACAGTTCATTGAAGTCAAGTTGAAACTATAGAATGGACGAGCGAGCAGTTTCGACGCAATTTTCGAACAATACATCTTGAAATCTTGTTCAATTGTATTGGTACATTGTCTTAGTGAAACAAGTTTCGACGATGCAGTTTTCCAGATCATTTAGTTTCAAGAACCGTGTTCAATTTCCACAAGACTTGTTCGTAATAGCTTCCTTAGAAAGCCCGTTATCCTTTGAAAAAACTTCCTAAAGTCGTTCTTTCATAATATCAAAACAAGTTGCAGCAAATGTTTTATACGATTATCCAGATCGAGCTTGCGTAGCTTATTTAATCCATGTTTTTATAACTTTGAATATTTTAGTTTAATACAAAATATATAACTTGTAAGTCTTAATAATATTTCAATAAAACTTTTAAAAGTCTTTAAAAATATTTACCCATTATATACATTTTTTCGCTGTATGGGTATCATTCGGGTGGGTGTTAGACTCCACAAGGCCCATCCATAAAACCCCAGCAGGGGTGAGTCAAGTTTACGTCCGTGGGCATCCGTTGAACCCCTGGGGTAATGATGTGGAGTAGAGGTGCGCGAAACCAGCTTCGTCGGTGTGCTCATCAAACGCTGCTGGGGTAACCTAGCTAATATGAGTTGGGTTCGCAGGTTACCCGTAAAGGGACGTGTGGAATTGCTGATTACAGAAATTGATGGAGTCTGTATCAAAGACATCACAACTATCCTCAACAACCTAGTGCATACAGGGGGGAACAGTTTTAGGCTGCTCGAACGGCGACTCGTACAAAGGGTTAAAGATCAGTAGAAGACACTCTCTGTGTGACTAGTCATTTGACAATGAACAAGATCATAGTTTTCAGTTAAAAGATGAAGATGAGTATTGTGTAATATATAATAAAATAGGCACGCTGCTACTGGTCGCATGCGCATGCGTATTCAGCCGCGCCGTTCAACCTCTATTTTCTGACCAAATGTCGCTTGGAATTTCATTTTTCGTGATGTTTAAGTAGCGTGATTCGTGAGACTAACTGCAAATTATTCCACGTTAGACAGCTTATAAATATAAACTTCTGCGGTAAAACTTTAGAAGAGCTTAAGGAATGATGAATGTGTAAAAATGAGTAATAAAAAGGGTTGTTTCTTGACGCAAAAGTGATTTTTTTGTGGGTTAGTTTTGATCGGTTGGTTTAAACAACACATAACTAAAGTCCTTGTGACACCTGTATATAAATTTTTAACTAAGTATACATTTGAAGTTATAAGCCGCACAGATTTGTGCGCCTGGTATATATAGAGTTAATTATTACTACGTATATTTTTATTCATTTGAATTTATTATATTAGTTCGTATTACTCTGCTTTAAATTTTAATAAAATAGTTGAATCGAAAGAGCTAATTTTATTGGTTGTGCTTTCGATGATTGATCTTTGTTTGCGCGTATCGCACCTTCGACAACAGCCGGAATGAAGACTTTTTATAACTCAAGAACGTAAAATAGTACAGGACATCATCACAAATCAACATGGAATTCATATGATTTTATAAATATATTTTATACCGAACTATGCATTCTGATATGTGTATTGGATGAGAGCTTTCAGATGACTCACACTCAATTTCTCTCACATCAGCGGCATAGAGTGGTGCTTAACCTAGGGCAATAAGAAAGAAACGAAAGAGATTACCAATGGAATTTTCTTATTCCTTCGTCAATACAAAAACGGTAGCCAACCGGAAGAGTGGAAGACTCACTCGCTAACCACTAATAGAAGGGTTTTTGTTCGTAACACTCGGCGAAACGAAATGAATTGGCATTTAGCGGTTAAGCACTCTTCTCTGGCTTCCACTAGTGGCGTGCTGGCAGACTATCTACAGACAGGCTAACGGACAGTCAATTCTCATAAGAGAAAAAGGACTCAAATAAACCTACTGGCTTATTTGTTCATTAAGCTATAATTACAAATATAAGCGAAAATTGATCGCTTCCGCAAAATTCAAGCTGATAAGCGTTAGATGATGCTTTTTGTCCAACATTATACAGTTGTCCAAAACATCAGCCTTTGATGTCATATGGAACTCGTACAAATGTGGCTTAATTAAATATATGACGTCAAGGGTAAGCTCTGAAAAGCTTTTGTTTAAAGCATATCAATTTTATGCCTTCTCGGCTATTTTGGGTGCATGTCAGACTTGTCCAAAGCTCGCCTTTAAATACGCCCCCAAATCGCACGGAGCTTTCTTTCGGCACAAAAACATAATTAAATAACCCCCCCGGTCCGGCAAATCCGGAAGCTTTTTAATTTCCGCGATCGGGCGCGCGTGTGTGACCGGCTTGCTCCCGCGAGAGAGCTTTTTCATAAGCGGGCATTTTGCAGAAGCCGGCGACTTAAATATTCATCGCTGCGACTTTATTTGTTCGCGGCTAAAAATAATTTCGAAGTTTCATTTTGTGACCGATATAAATTTCACCGGCCGAGAAAAGGGGTTGCAAGAAAGGGGGTGCGCAACAACCGAAGGGGGCTGTGAATATAACACACTTTTCCGGGTGCTTATGAATGTCGAAAAGTTTCGACATAAACAATTTGGGTAGACCAAAGGAACAACATGGATATAAAGCCTTATTCATCGCCTATCCGCATTGTTCTGCGGCCGGGAAGAAATGCCATCGGAAAGGCTTCTTTTCATGGTAAATAAATGTCATCGTTCTACGTTTTGCATAACGTATTTTTATCTTTGCCAACAACGCTCGAGAGAATAAAAAATCTTAGAAAGGAAGCGATAAATATCTAAACTGACGTAACACAGTCTAGTTTAAGGGTGAATTTTACTTAAATCGCAAATTTACTTCTTATTTGTGACATAGTAGCGATATATTCATTTTCATCACACATTCAATATAAATCGAACTTTTCCCTCAATAACTCGTTTTAATTCAATAACTAATAAAGGATATAATTAAAATAGCTTCACTTTTAGCACCACTTTGCGAATCAAACATTGTTGGAGGTTAAAATTTCTGAATTTTATATTCAAAGCTTTTTTTTAATTCCTGCCCAAAATTATTAAAACCTGCATATATTGATTAAAATAAAGATTTGAGAGAGAAAAAAAATGTTTACTAATTTAAAAATACTCACATAAAATATACAACAATTCTTAATACATACTGGAGTTTGATTATGTTAGTTTAATACGCTTTAATGGTATTATTAAAAGCACTTCCTTCTATAAGTGTGTCAAAAATCCAATATAAATTATGTTATCGACAATTGTGTCGACAAGAAAGAGATAATCGTTTGTAGTAGTAATTAACCTATTTTATTATATATTACACTAACATAGCATCATTTGATATGGATCATTTTATTGATGATATTTTCATAGACCTTATCCATATATATGTGTATGAAAATGACATACCACTGTGTCTAAACTTTTTTATTCAAATAATTCTCCTATAATGATTGCTTGCATCATTATGATAATTAAAGACGTATATTTACAATTTAACCAGTCACGTATATGATATATATATATATACGTGAATCAATGTTTATTGCAAGTTTCTAGCCACAATTGTGCTTTGGAGTTATTTTGATGAACGCTTAAGATTGATTTGGTTGTATAATATGTCGTAAATTTTACATTGTATGATACGTCAGCAGGTACCCAAAAACGTATGTATATTGACATGCTGGAACTTCACTGATCAAACTAAGTTTCAGGCCGCCACAAAGATCCTCTCCCGAGGGTCACATTGTCAAATCATGCTGAATGTGTCAAATTCCTCACCCGGGGATACCTGTGTAACTTGCTCATCCTTAAGAAATCGCTCTTAATAATTTTATTACTGGGCGTCATATAAGGAGGCTAGTGTTGTAAATTGAGTTGTAGAGGAATGAGGCACTGCCATAAAGCCTCCATTCTTCGACCCCCCCTTCGGATTAGCATATAGTTAATTGCCCCTTAACGTTTAACTACCGCTTAGTTAAACTAAGATAAAATATAACCGTCCCCCGGATAGCGTAAGAGGGGCACCCTTCGTCTTCTGGGCCCCGTTTGGCTTAAATTAAACCTTTTAAAACATCATTGTACATTTATTGTCCATAAAGTGGATTATGTCAGTCCATAGTTTTGAGTTTTGAGAGTTGAGCAAGGGTCTAGGGTCGCAGCTTGTGGAGGCCCTCGTTAAAGACATGATGGTTTTCTGACTCAATTTTTCTTCAGGCCGGGTCTCTCGTAATACACTTTTGTTGGAGTTGGGATATAATTAATCTTGCGTTAAGAAGAAAATCTTCATAAAAGCCCTTGAGAGTTTACGTTGATAAGGCGTAAGCTTTTGATACAACAATATATTGTAGCGGATCGCCGATATTAATTATATTTGGATACACAACTCGAAGAAAATATAAGGACGCCGACGTTTTAAAATACTATTAAAATTTCATAAAATCCCTTTTTTGCGGAATTTGTAACAAAGCGAAAAATTTAGCTAAGCGTTACATAAATCAGGGATTTCGCACTTTCACGCGATTGCCGAGTCCATGTTGATTCTCCAGATAATTTATTGTCGCAGAGAAAAGGGGATCTACTGAAAATGCTCTCTTGGATAATACTTTTACAATTCACTGAAATTATTTCAAATAATTCTTTTTCTCGAAATATTTTTCTAAAGCCATGCATTCATCATAAAAATAATATGCATTGCAATTATGTGCATACGTAAATGTTCCTATTTTTTTAAAAAAATATCTTCTAATATGTGAAACAAGAATCATGATATGTAATAAGTGCATTTTAGATGCATTCACATATTTGCTTCTGTGAAAAATATAAGCATTATATCTCATTCAATATGACATATTTTACATAATAAAATATATATATTTTGCTAACAACTATTACTAAAATTCGTGCTAGATTACCTTCAATTTTAAATCTTATAAAAAAAATAGCTAGTAAAAATAAATATAATTACTTGATCAGAGTATCAACACATTACTATCAGTCATTATAATTTGAAGGAACCAAATGGAGATGTTTTTGAAGATCATTATTTTTTATTACATCCATGGCACTGAATTCATCCTTATTTTATTCCTTATTCGTCGATTAAATATTAGGTTTTTTGCAATCGAATTTGATGCTTGAAAAAAGTCAGTGAAATTTAAATTTTAAAAAAGTCATCTCTACGTATGAAATGTAATTTTTCTGATGGATGATTTTACAACAATTTGATAATTGTTTTGGGCTCGCATTTTTATGCTATTTTGAAAAAAGTGTGAGTATGTATTGTGGGTGGTTTGATTGGGTCTCTGATAAGTAAATCTTGTCTTTTCGCTAAAAAAGGATTGTCATCCCTTGCTCCTAAAAGATTTTCAGATGGGTGGACTACTATCTATAAAATCCAAGCGGGTCTGATACTACCCTTTGATATCTTCAACCCCAAGAGAAAAAAATACAATAATGATTTAATCGTTTGTAAATTAAATACGTAGCTTTATTTAAACATAATGATTGTTTTTCATATTAAAAAAATGAATCTAATAAAGTGGAGTAAATCCTGAATGGTTTCCGGCGATATTGTCTGAAAATCGTTTCCTCTCCAATGGGAAATGTTATAAAAAATCGTCTATGATTCCCAAGTGTTGAATGTTAGAAGAATAGAGAGTTCTCCCGTCCGAAGTGATACATCCTTTTTTTCGTAAGGTCTTCACGTATCGAGCCCTACTCGGAGCTGTTCTTCTTGACAGCCTATTGAGACCAAATTATTCTCATGAGGTTTTACTTCTCGCTCGATGGCTTTTGTTCTACTTTTTTATTGGCGATGCGTACGTCTTATAATTTATTGTGCAGAAGGGATGAAGCATCGTATGGGGATGAGCGTGTGTATTTTTTATATGCGGGATAGATGTATGCGATTGGTAGGGAACCGCATCATATTTCACGAACAGTGAAGATTTTTCCCAATTTATTTTTTTCGCTAAGCAATCCATTATGTCAAATGCTTACGGCAAAAAAATCCAGAACCTTTTTCTTACACATACATAAAGGTCTACAGTATTCAATTTGCCGTTCGCCCACACCTCCGTCCGGCCGTGACGTTGACGCCAAGAGGTGTAAGGGCGAGTATTTCATTCATTGATTTGGGGTGGAGTAGAGGGTACTTATCCACACCATTTTCACAGCCAAACCAAAAAAATATCTCCTTAAATACTCAACTATAAGTTTTTTTCTTTCTAAATGTGAATTTAATACCGATTTTATTTTTGCCAAGCACTCAAAGACTAATCATCTGATATCCACAAGCATATATTATCTTTAAAAATTAAGATAATTATTAAAGGTATTTAGCTCCCAGAATGTTCATTGATGAACCTTTGTAAAGCCATAGAAACGAACTTAAGATTTTAGATTAAATTCTTTTTGAAATAAAAAAGATATGAATTAAAATCCGCCTACTAAGTGTCGTCAGTATAGTAAGTTAGATTCTGAACTTAGAATATGATTTTGGTAAAAAAAATTGATATCTTCTAATATATAAAAATTAATTGGGTTTTGTTCATTCGAAATGCGCTGCCATACCGTTTATTGGATTGCATTAAAATTTCGTTCACTGTTTGTTAATAATTTTGTGAGTAATATAGGCATAGTCTAATATATAAAAAAAAATGTTTGTTTGTTTGTATTTAATGCGCTGCCATACCGTTTATTCGATTACGATAAAACTTTGTGTATATATACTAATATTCAATCAAATAAAAAGCATATTGCGAACTTTTTCATAATAGTTTTCTACTGCAAAAGGTTGGCATTCTAACAATCAAGGGACTAGGGAGCAACCCTCTTTTTCTCCTCGATAGTTCGAATAAACAATTTCTTAGAAAATCAAGCTAGTTTAAAATGATGGTAGTTAAACTAGTTAGTAAAAATAATGGTTTTCACATTCGTCTACATTTTTAAAAACATATATATGTTACGAAAAACTATATCAAAATGATTGATAATGGTCCCATAAAAGAGATGAGGCATCTTTGGAAGATGAACAATTTAACTATATTTAATCCAACCGATTGAATTTCTTTGTCGATATTACCAAGGATCAAAGTCTACCTTTGATACTAATTTTATAAAATGTTCCTCTGTCATGTATTTTTATTGATTAAATCCTTGATGGAATTTAACTGAATTTGGTTATTTCATTTTTGTATTTTCATCAGAGTGTCAGCTTCAAAATGCTAAAGACGGATGTCATATGATTGTTCCCAGTAGGTGTTTGGGTTAAACTGTTTATTTTCAAATTAAAAAAAGAGCTTAGTATATTATACAAAATATATATTTTTGTATTCTTCTCAGTCTCCCTACACAATTACGCGAATTTTCACCGCAGGGTAAACACTGCGGAAAACTGTGACTGAAATAGCCAACAAGCCGACAGATGAAAATCGCTCGGGAACACGAAACCTCCGGGAACTTTCTTTGTTTAAATTATTAGCATCGGAAAAACTCGTGTTTATAAATTTGAGGTTGTGTGTAATTATAAATTCTATGTTTTTTTCCTTCGTCCGCACATTTTTTCACGTTTAAGCAACATACTTTCAGCAGTGTACGTATTGCTTTGCTTTGCAACGATATTATCATATTTCTTGGAAAAGGGCATCATTAAAATTGACATTTCAGGGAATAATTTGAGAAACAAGGGAATACGTTTCTTGGTTCTGAAATTTAGATTGGGGAAAGAAAATATCATCAAAAACTTCTTTCGCAAGACAGCTTGTGGCGTTTGTTGGCTTGACAACGATATTGCCGCAAGACCGATTTTTTCTTCTTTCTCTGAACTTCAATACATATTTTCGGCATGCGAGGGTGTATTAAAATATAATTCATATCATTGAATCGATTTATTTTATTTATTGTGAGGGCTTGAATTTTGTTAAATAAGCAACAATCCTATTTATATAAAAGTCGAAATCATGCCTTAGTTCTATCGAGCACAGGCCGTTGATAATCAATCATTCCTGTGACACAATCAAAATTAAAATATTTATATTAGAGTCCAACATTTTAATTCTGGCCTGTATTACGCAATCTTCAGTCTGCGCCAAAAAAGAACTGTAATTTGAATATAATTTTCAAGCGGATTGCTACGTTTCTTTGCTAATTTCTCGGAAGTTTTGCATTATTATTACACTTGACGGTAAAGTATACAAGAAAAATTGAGAGCTTAACTTTGCGCCCGGGTAAAATTTTATTATCAAGTAATTACAACTCTGATTTTGATCGGGTAGCAAAAGAAAGGACTTTCCAGTGTTTTTCGGGGTGGACGAAATTCGACTCATACTTTCCATTCTTTCGTAATTAAGAAAGAGCGATGGAAAATCCTCGAGCGCCTCCCGTCCCTGAAATACAGATGTACATTAATTATCCGACCACCCCATTTTTCGCCAGCACCCCCCGCTGAAACTTCCCTTTTTGCGCCGAGACAAAGACGGGTGCGAGCCCGGGGGAGGGGCAAAAAAAGTCGAAATCGCAAACTTTTTCTCCGTTTGATGTGGAAACCTATTCATAAATACATTCCAAGATTCAACTGAAAGGAGGCTGAGTATATACAATGTTTTTTTCTTCCGTCTGTGTTCCACCCTGTTTTTAAAATGAAAGTTTTTGTTGTAATTTTTTGTGTGCTTTTATGTCATGAGCATTATTCTTTAAGCGAAAATTCGCACATTTAATCCTTTTCTCGCAACTTCCTTGAACTTTCTCGAATATCTTCAAAGTTCATACGTAAGCTTCTTTATTTTGCTATTGGTAGACTGAATATAATAAACAATCGGTACTTCCTGAAATCGACTCTTACTTATGATGGCCTCAATGAGTATTTGATAGCATCATTAAATTAGAAGAAATGTGTGTATAATTATGCTGTATAACAATCAAAATGCTTGTTTAAAGTACTTTATTGTGCTCGTATGCTATAATTTAAGGACGGCCATAATTAACCACTACAAGCATTGTTAATGAATGGCACAATTCTTATTGAATATCCACATATAAAACATAAGCAATCACCTTGACCTAATAATATGGTTGACAAAACCCTGGATACGGATAAAGCATTATGCGATTTACATCTGCCCTGAGCCTCCTTCCTCCAGTTGCACAAGCAAAGACATTCGGTTAGTGTATTATTCGGATCGTTCCAGAGAAGAAAAGATCTTTTGATGGGTCTACTGCCATTGGGATTCGAATCTAGATGCCAAAGTTGACAATAGACTCTTGTCCATTTCCTCTCGATTTGATTTCAAGACTTTAACGCCAAAAATTTATTCCTGACATAGGCTTAAATAAATATTTAATAATTAAGATTATATATCCTTGGTGGTTTAATATTTTTGAAGGCAAACTTCTATAAATCATGATATGTCAAATTGGCTTGAACATCACGAAAATGGAAACTATAACTAGTAGTTAATCGATAAGAGAAAAATAATCGTTTCTACTATAATATCTGGAGCTAAAAATTTATTTAAATTTAGATGAAATATGTGAGCGGACGCCAAGTCCATTATTCTTAGATATTTAAACGAAATTGAATAAAAAGTTTCATGATAATATATCATCATTCATAATGGTTGTCATTATAATGCTCTTTTCCCACGGAAAAATACATTCAGGAATCTGCATCTACGAGTAATATCCATTATTTATGTGGCCATATTATTTATTTATATAGCGTGCTGCATGTGATTGATCCTTATAAGGTGTGTTGCAATATTTTTTGCGCATTTGCAAAGTCATTTCCTGCTGTGGCCTGATTTATGGCCACTTTTAAAAGTCATCGCGGTCAAAAAAGCGGCTCATCCGGCAGAAGCTAATTGGTGCATTCATATCCTTCCAGCGGGCAGTTCTTCGTTTGCATTATCCGTCACCTTCAAACCGCCAAATCTAGCGTAGTCCTCGGTCTTAATCCTGAAGGCTTACAAAGGTTCCGGGTTCGAACCCAAACCGACGCATTTAGTGGACCACAATGAACTCGCTAGAATGTTTATCCGTCGCCGACAACAAAGTTATGTTCCGGACACACGATTCTGGCTGCGAAGGGGGTTGGTTGTGTGTTCCCGATTCGGGCATTCACTTAGTTGTTTGAACTTGTCGTAAATTGGGATCAAACTTTATATTGTTTCGGCTTCACTACGCGCTATTGTTCTGTATAATTGTTTATCATTGCCTCGTGTCGGAACTTTCGCTCCCGATAACGTTAAGGTCGACCCATATTATCTGCGGTGTATCTGAATAAGTGTAGAGAAGTTTGACAAGATGCCTTATTTTAAAATACTCGATCACAAATATAATACATATTTCCACCCTACTGATAAATAAGCAATTTTGAGATATTATTTATGTTTATAAACTTAGATGATCTATACTCGTACGTCCGCCACATATCGTCAGTACAAATCCACTCACTTATCAGGACCGCGCAGCGTGTATAAAACTTGTATATAAATAAATAAACAATGTTGGTAGCACACTAAATTTCTTCGCTTAAATATAAACTAATACACTTAAATTTGCTTTGGAATGCTTGTAAATATTATAAATATATTCAATGAAGTAAAATATATGTATTATAAATTGCATTTATTCTACTTATAGTGCGTTCCCACAGAAACACTGATGACTTTGTAAAATCAATGATTTTGATAAACGTATATGAATATAATTTGAATTAATCCAGTATCGTCAGCTTAAAGATATGAAAGGGGTTGAAAATGTTTGATGATGTTAATAAAATTGAATATGCAAGTTTGCCGAGGTATATACGAGCGAAATTTCCGATATTGTTATCTGTAATTAGTTTCCTGGCCATGAACCATAACCGGATTTCATGGATCTAAAACAAAACAGGTCTTATAAAGCAATTTGGTGAAATGAAACAATTCGATCCGACGTTCAGCAGTTATTCACAAACAAATTACACGTTTCATTTTCTGAGAAATATTATTACGATACACATTTCCATTTTTTGTCTTTGATATAATGATACGATAAAAACAAGTTGATTATCTTTGTTATTGTTCATGGTTTGCCAGCTTATAGCAGACGAGCGTGACGAATTACGACCCACGCTTCGAAGCTCTATCTGCTTAGTTTTGGAATATTTCGAAACCCATTATTTTTAAAGGACGATTTCAACATTGCCAAAAATAGCCTTAATGTCATCCCTTATTTTACTCGGAATCCCTTTTAAATTCCATAGCTCCCCTCTATGCTTTTATTTCTTATCCCAAATCATCGTGTATATGTTCCAGCTTATGAAAGCATAGATTCATAAGAAAAAATTTTAATTGAAAATACCTATTAGAAAAATAAATATATATTTTAATTCTATTATCTGTAAATATTTCGAGCTTGGTCATATATTCAAACGTTTCTAAAATACATCTCTATCAAACTAAGGGAAGAAAACACGCGGAATATTTAGTTGATACGGATAATGACAGAGTTTATAGAAAAATGTTAAATTCTGCAGCTTTAATACAATTTAAAAACATTATTATAGGAAATAAATATATAAAATGTGTTTATAAGTATGTCGTTGAGCTTCAATGGCTGAAGCCACGTGTATTATAATGAAGCCATTAAAATAACCATACGTTTTAAAACAACAACCTCTGGGACAAGTGGCAAAATTGAAGTGTTCTAAACAATGCCATATAATTCTAGAACATATACATTTTAATATCGAGATTATAGGCCTACGTCACATGAAGGTCCAAGTCCTACTTTTGATCCTAGAAGATAATTATAGTGATGCAGACGTTGGTGTTGAAGTTCGTGCTGAAAATAGGTCATTTTGCATTACACATTTATTAATGCGGTGTTATAAAAAGTCATAGCGTCAGCTACGGCCATGCAATGTATAATTTGATATATTTTGCAGATAAAATATTTGTAATCCAAAGTAAGGCCGCTTCTGCAAAAAAAGTTACAAACAGTCGTTGTAACAAAGTTGCATTCGAAGATATATAAAGATATCAGTTACGTTAAACCTATTCTGTAAAATCCAGGTGGTATATGGATTTCGGTATGAATAAGCTGGAAACAAATTAATTGTAAACAGCAACTTTGTACACCCAAAGCAGAGGTTGGAAACGTTGTACAACTTAAAATAAGCACCGGTTGAATAACATTGTCTTTACAAAGGAAATTTAACCGCTGGAATCTCTCATTTTAAATACTATGCAATATAAATGCTGCAAATCGGTATTAGATTATATTCTAAGCTTTTGGTATAGTCTTAATAAAAAATATAATTTCATCGCTTTATCAACTGAAGCGTAAATACATATTATTAAATCTTCGGTATCTATCAGTTTACAATTATATAATACGTTTTTAATTGCTGTATTTATTAATAAATAGTGAAAACATGGTACATCTGCTAAAAGTCTCCCATAACGAATTATGTACAAAAACAATACTTATACTAATTCTATAATATTCATGAAGGTGCGCACAACAATTCCCCTAAGTTTCATCGCAATCGGATAAACAGTATGACAGCGCATAAAATATGAACAAACAAACATTGATTTTTATATACATTGTTTGATGAAATTCAAGTTGTGTTTATTCTTATAAATTTTATTTAGTGAAGTTGCAACATCATCAGAACGTATTGAGAACATATTTAATATGCGCCCATATTAACATTTGAATTGGATGTATAATATGCACCAATATTTTTGGAAAATATTATTATATAAATATTTTTAATAATATTATGTCTGTATTTATTTTCAATATTTTGATAAGAGCTGTGTATTGTGATTATAGAACCAATTAAATTATTACGCGGAATAAAACCTCATATGGAAAATTAATTAACAAATTCATAATTAGGTCTTTGATGGAAAGTCGTTTAAGTCCTCATCCCCAACTATTTTTTTAATAACACTTTTAAAGTATTATTAAGTTTCAAAGTATTATTGTATTAAAGTCAATAATTAACACATTTTGATGTTAATTATCTGAATTGTACGAAACTTCATTGATCGCAATTTGTGAGATTAAAAGCGCTTCCGCTTTCTTTGCGTCCACGACTTAGGATACATATGCGTAAAAAAGACGATCGATAGTCTTGGCCTTGGGGAAAATGTATTCTTCCCGCTGGCTCCTTAGTAATCTCACAGCTAGGATCTTTCTCTCCGCCGATAAAAATGATCTTGGCCAAGAAGATTATTTTGCGCTTATTCCTTCAATTAGGATTTTATTTGTGGGCACCTTTATCGTGTAAATTAATACTTTTGGCGGTCATATTTCATGCCTCGCACGATCTCCAGATCTGACACCAGTGGATTTTTTTGCTTGGAGACGTGTTCTATTCTATGACTCGCACGGTTTTCAGACTTGACACCGCTAGATTTCTTTGTCTGGGGACGTCCCATACATATATAGGACCATCTGGGGACATCCCATACCAGACATAGGGCCTATGTGTGAAATGTAAAAAAGACCCTCTCAAATAAAAAAAAAATATTGATCTATGTGCAAAATATTCTGTATAATATTATTTTAATGGTTGATCAATTTTATTAGTATAAAATATTTATTTTTGTCTGCATTTGATGATAATTTGCTCTCATATTTTGAGCATTTTCAAATATTTTTTTGTTACGGATACAATGAGATGTATTCTTTTTAAATGGATTGCTTTAATGCTCATAAGAATGGTGCGTTATGAGCAGAGATGGAACGCCTAAAAGGGTTTTGAATGGTTATTTGTATATTTGTTTTGGATCCTCCACATCCATAATACGTATTGTACAACAATAAAGCACCCAAATGGTTTCCGACCCCCATCTCCTCTATGGCAATAACTCCACCGGTATTCCGGCAAGTGGAACAAGCTCCCGGAGAGCTTCTGGACCGGCTCCTGCTGAATGTTCGGGAAAAACTTTGTTACCTCATTACGTTACTTAGTGGGAGCTTTATATGCAACTTGGGAGCTTTATCGCCTAATACAGTTTCTGTATCTGGCAAGCGCCGTATACGGCCCAAATGCAGAACACGAAACAGAAGAAAACCAATTACACATTTGGGTTGCTAAAATTAAGGGTGAGCAGGTCGTTAGCTACGACTCCTTATTGGATGTGCCCAAGAAACGAAAGTTTCATAAGTGGCGGAGGTAGACGTATTTTATGAACTTATGAACGGAACAGTGACAAGCGTATACTTGAATAAGTTATAAAGTCGTAAATTTCGCTCGAGTGAAGCCCTAGATACGTACAACTTCATATAATGTGTGAAGTCGTCGTATATGTACGTGATGTGCGGCAATTTGTACGAGTGTCGAAATGAATAGCCAAAATAAACTTTCCTGTGCTCTCTATGTTAATTTTATGCTATTAAGCAAAACCGCATTAAGGCTTCCAATACACATACAATTTAAAACAATTTACGTCATCGTTTCTATCAACTCTCCACTTGATGACAACCAAAGGAATTAATAAAAGTATGTGAAAATTGTGTCGATTTTTTTAAAAAAGCGATAGAAGTACATTTGCCATATCACATGCAGATCAATCGTTTATATAAAATATTAGCTCTGGACTCTCAATATGAAAGTTTAATTTCGAATTTAGAATAATTTATTAATTTAAAAATATAAAAATAAAGTGATTAACAAAGTTGGGCAGGGCTACTTATGAGTGGTTGTTTTATAGCCATAATTAAAATCTCATTTAAAAACAATGTTTACATCACAATTCATAAGTCCTTTACTATACAAATAAGTTTAACGTAATTTAATTATATCAAGTCAGTCCAAAAGTTCATGCACATTTTTGGATTTTATTTAATAACAACTACAGCTTCATTGCCCCCCCCTTAAGCTTTGCAGAGTTGCGTTGATATTTTCAAAACCCTAAATATTCCGATGAGATCTTCGGACATTCATACACACGATTTTTCCTGATGCAAGTAGGTCGATTATTTTTTAAGTACTTGATACAAAATACTATAAGGATATCTGTATGTATTATTCATATATCAAATACGAGGAATATTTCAAATTTAATGCTGGAGTCGGTGGCAGTGCGTGACTACTGATGGTATCGTCATACCTGTGTTGCATTTAGTCCCGAATATTTTTTCTGTCAAGCCTCACGCGTATGCAAATTCGTTTATATTCCAGTGTATATTGAATTTAAAATAATATATAGTTTCATCTGGGCTACTTACGCAATAACACAGAATAGACCCCCGTTCCCAGAGCTGGAGTCAAAGAGAAAATCCCAAGAATATTCTGCGGAGAATTGATAAATGGCACGCATGGGATTGTTGCGGAACTGATGTCGTGAATACCAAACAATAAACACGTATCGAATCCCGGTACATTTGTACGTCTCGAACGGAAACAGAACACATCGTCAGGCCATTTATCGGGAGAAAGTGTTAAAAGACATTCTAGCACGATGAATACAAAGTGGCCGTTTCGCGGATCCCAGTGAATTCCTCTTTTAATAAAAAAATGTTCTCCTTCAGTAAATTTTTCTCGTTGAAAAGCATAATGATGATTTGAATTCAATGTCGAATCGAAATTATCGAAAATATATTCCTGGGCATTGATTGAAATATCTGATTTGACAGCAATACTGCAAGGCGACATAGGAACCTTTGACCAGAGCAACTACCAAAATCCAATACAATTACGATATATTTTATTAAATACTATTTAATTTGCTCATAATAGCTAACAACCCTCTGATAATAACTTGCTCAGTTTTGGTTAAATATAAATCAGACCTTAAAAATATAGTTTTGTCTTTTTGGGATTAAATTTTAGGCACCCAAACCATGATATCTAAACGGGAAATCTTGCGATTCGAACTGAACGTTACGGATTCCTAAAAGGCACGTGTGAGTCTCACATATATTAAGCTCTATAAATATATTGTCTTCGTCTTAAATTCAATGTGGTTCTCAGCATTAAATATATTTACGTAAGCGAAATTTTTCTGAATATATCATACTTTGATACGATTTTCCAAATCAATCATTGTTGGAAAATTTCATCAATTCTTTTGAGCAGCGAGTGGATGATAGTTAGCGTAAGACTTGCTTTGGTTATAATTTGAGTTGTAATAACCATTGAATACTTTTTATGTTTTTAATTAATGCGTGATAATAAACATTTTAAAAATTGGCGATAATTTTTTAAAATATTTATTAACACTTGATATGGTGATTTCTTTATGAAAGTTTCATGTGAGAAATGTTTTTTTATTTAAATAAAATAAATAAATATTCAAATGAAAATTAAATCCATTGAATGTTTTATGGAAGAGATTATATTGATAATAATCCAAAATATCATGAAAATATTTTTTAACACGTTAGTTCTGTTTTACGTCGCAGCGTTTTATGCTTAGAAAATGTCTCCCCCATAAAGCAATTTCATATGTCGAACCACTTTAAATAAATCGTTTCAAATAAACTGCTAGAATAAAACGCTTTCCTAGTCATTCTCCATCATTGCGAAACCGTACCGTAAGTCATAAGGCCACAGTAAAAATAATCATGGTCGTAAAAAAAACTACTTTCCACAGTTCACTAGAATGGAAGTTCGCTTAAGCTACTGCTATTTACAATAGTGAACATAAAGGGATGCTAGAGCTAGAGAACTATAAAACTGTTGCAACATTGTTAGACTATAGGACTCGTTCGTTAAAACTTGATAAAGCATCATGGAAATCGCAAACAACTTGAATTAATATTTTATTAAATTTTCCACTGCGAAAACACTCAATCTACTTAGTATTCAGAAAACGACCCTCACTTTCATTGTACTTATTTTGAATGAAGGTGTCTAGAATTACTTTCAACTGCGACTTCCAAAGGTCAATTCTAAGCCCGATAAGTTGGTCTGGACGTGATCCATCGTCTCAACTGTTTGGGATTCAGACATGTACGGCAATAAGCTTTTGTCGATATCTGCAGCTTACACGTTTGAAAGCAAAAATTGCAATACAATTACATTCAAATGCGTATAGAAACAATTAACTCTCAGTCTGGATTTATGTGTCAAAATCAAACCAGTTGGAAATATTTCATGGACTAAATTATTGAGTCTATTGCGCACTCAAAATCAATTCGGACTGAAATCTCATTAAGATCTTAACGAGGGATGTCAAATAAATTCAATTAAGGTTTTAAATAGTTTCTACATTCAAACGTGTCAATAATTTATGAAATTAAATTCGTAAGACTTATGACTTAATAATGATGGTGGAAAATTCATCTGCATTGATCTTGCCAAGCCTTACAGAGTTTTTAAATGTTAATCTTAAAATGTTGAAGAGCCAGTTATGAAAACCTATTAACTACCTATAAAATAAACCATACATTCATGATTATAGGTGATCATAATGATAAATGATCGACATTATTGAAAGACACAATTTATTGAAAGTTTATCTATTTTGCTTATTGGAAAAAAAAACATTATACAGGTTGTTTTGCATATGAACTTGTACCTTTGTTTGTACGTTAAGAAAAATTGATTGTTCTATAATATGATATTTTATCAATTAGTATCAAATATATTAATAATATTATTTTAAAGCCGTCCAAACATCCAACATCTTTTGTAATACTTGAATAGATATCAATGTCAATTTACTCGGAGAGTTAAAAATAATTTCGATGAAAGTATGTCAGGCAATAAAATGTCAATTTATTTGGGGGTGGATTTTTCGCTCATCACCATTGCATTAAAAGCACCCTCCGCGAGATAGCACAGGAATGAAGAGTGACTCCCGAGAGTTGACAAAGAGGGGAATTACGCACCATAATAACTTTGGAGGATTACTTCCAGAAGTAACATCTCCTCAAATTATATTAGTACTTTGGCCCTCTGAATGATTCGGAAAAAGCTTGCAACGGAGCGAAACTAGGGGCAACCGTAAATTGCACATTCTACCATCAAACAAATTGAATTCCACAATGAGCACGAACTTCAGTAATTCGCACAAAGCTCATTCGAAGATGCACAAGGCTTAATAATAAGGCCTCCTTTTGACAGCCTCTAAGCAATTGAGTCTTAAATTTAATTCGCATCCGCTTTCAAATAATTGTTTCCGATGTGAAATTCGAAAAATTGATGTATCCATTGTACAAGTAGCGTTCAATACTTAATTTAATTTATTAAATAAATTTGAACACATAAGACATCTCTTAATAAGTTCATATAATTTAAAAATGTAAGAAGCCAAACATTAATGCAGTGTGGTTGTTTTATTGGAAGCCTTTCTTTTTATAATATATTGCTACATTTTAAAAGAAGTTGTTTAAGTGGAAAAGATGAAGAAACGTGCCAAAAAATGCCAAAGAGGCAAATTAAAAAGTACCAAATCGTAGAAAATATAAACATCTCAGTAAAAGTAGTTTGGGATATTCATGAAAAACTTTATTATGGAATCTTGCAGATTGTTGAGGATCTAAAATATTTTTTTAGATGTCTTGGGTATGCAGTAGAATTCATGGAAAAAGCCATGCCAATTATAATATTATCTGGTATAATAAAGAGCTTTTGCTGTTAAGATTTATGCCACAAATGACTATCATAATATAAGAGACTTATTTCCACACAATTAATTCTTTGCAAGAGACCATCAAAGATTAAAAAAAAACGAATATGAGCTCTTGCAACTTAACCAGCCTAGCTAAAAATATATATGTAGTTTACAAATGGTTAAAAGTTTATTTTTTCTACTTAAATATTCAATGTTACCCTTATTTATGAATTCAGTCGTATTGATAAATTATTGTATCGTTAATGTATGAAAATTTCAATATGGAAGTATTCGAGGAATTTGAAGTATATTGTTAAATGATTTATATTTGGAATATCCTTGTTAGCGAGATCTCTTATCTGATTTATAAGTTTAAGTCGGAAACTAATGTCTCACAAAATTCGCCGAACAATGAGCTTTCGCAAAAAGCTCTCTTTGTGAATATAATTTTAAAATTTCGCTTTCTCGCTCTGGAAGCTCTTATTTACTCCAACAGCTGTTTAAAGAATTTTTCTCAGGGGAAAAATCATTTTGTTAACGGAGAATTCCACTTTTTGTGATCTTCTGCCTACGGTTTTTTTTTGAAAGTCGCTCCTGCTTAATTACTCCTCCGTTTCGTTTCAATTCGGGCCTGATTTAATATTTGCTGTACACTTCAAAGTTTCAGGTATACTTTTGTGAAGACTGCCAAGGTAATTATCATAAAATTTGAATTGCCTTGGGGGAGAAAATAAATATGTTTCGTTATAAGAAAGAAATGATTTACAAACAAAAGTATTTTGAATTTTTTTCGTAATTTAATCATAGCTTCCGCTTTTTCCGGGACCCTTCAACATTCCTCCACAGAGTGAGCAATAATTAAATATCGAAAAATGATTGTAAAAAAAAATGTAAAGAAAACGACCGTCAAAGTGAAATATGAACATTCTAATGAAAGATCTTATTAGCAAACAGCATCCCAAAAATTATTCAATTCTGAAATTCCACCTATTGAGAAAATACTCATCTACTTAGAATACGCACCGACGAAAGCTCCGAGTAGGCCTCGCGCTATTCTTCGATTTGAATGCGCGAAAGCTCTAATGAACCGTTTCGATCAAATCAAGAGTAATTATAATATCGTCTATTAATATTGAAATATCCCTCATTTTGAATGCTTCGTTTTCTGAGAAAAGCTCAGACAGAAATAATAATCTTCATACGAGCGCCCCATCGTGTAATCAATTTTCATATGTGAAAATGGGCCTCAATTTTTCTACTATCAGATGAAAACCGGCAAAAAATAAATATGCGATATTTTTCTGGTCGCAAAATGCTGTTTTTTCTACATGGTAATTTTTTCAATGATATTATTAAAGCTTAAAAAAATACGACGTCACGCGAGCTTTCGAGATACTTTTTTGCGGGAAATTTAATGTTTCATTAAGCTTTTATAAATATTATACCAGAAAATCAACCATTATTGAAAAAATTTGAAATTCCATCATATCATAACACTTCATTTTTTTACCTACCGTTTCAACTTAAATATTTTATGTTTTGCGTTAGTGTAAAATTATAGACATATCAGCAAATGATCTATATATAAATCTAGTGTTTTAAGCACTCCAATGGATATACAGTTGTGTTTCATATTATATTGATATATAAGAGCTGCATTGACATGTTTTTTTGATATTGCAACATTTTCAAGACTTATTCGTATAAGATTATTTTGCTTGATAATTTGTTGAATTTAATAAGTTTCATCATAATTATATTTAAGCCATCCAACCGTCAACACAACTGTACGATATCAGATTGAGATGTGGCAAATTTCACGTAAATGATAATACGGTCGTATGTTCGTATACAGACAAATTCATTCTTATGGCACGCACGCACTCAGACATACACGCCATGTCAACGCCAACATATATGAACGAAACACGCACTCGCATATAATTGATATTTATATTAATAATTACCTATAGTGATGAATATAGATCGTTTATCACTCCAATACGGCAAAATTCAAAAGCCATAATTTACGGTAGTCTTACCTAGCTAGAATCAATAGGTTTCCTTGTACCTGAGAGTAAGTAGGGCATTGGATAACGGTAATGAGGATTTCAACACACTTAAATATTTAATGATCGGAACCCCAGTTTTACGCCGGTAATTGTAAGTGGTCCTAAGGGAATATTTTATTTGTTGCCTTAACAGTCCTGCGGAGCTATCTATCTCTGGAGAGTGATAGGCGCCGGAGATAAAGAGTTCCTGGGGCTATCCTGATCCAAAGTAAAGGATTATTCCCCATCGGCCGATACCTACTGCCGTTATAACAAAGCACTGCCTTTATAGCCTGCTTTATTTTCCCCAACATAAATATAGCTTGACAGCCTACATTGAAATATACACGTCCACATACTGTTTAGTAAACGCTCGAAGACATCTCCATGCAAATTTGCAATCCAGGAAAGTGTTGCATAATAAAACGGGGTATTATTATTCAGTTCTGGACGTGTTTGTATGCAAATAAATTTTTGAAAATATAACTGAATGATACGAATAAAGATAGGCCGAAATCGGATTACGTACCCGGTCTCTTCCTTTTTGAAGGACCGTTCCATAAATCGAGCTCCCATCGGACACGTCTATCCTTTTTTATTGCATTTGGATACAGTTGATAAGGGGTCAGGGTTTATAGAAGACTTTTTAGGGTTTTATTTCTGAATTTCGATGTGTTTACATTAGAAAAAATCGAACCCCTGCGCATTCATCGCGCAATATCAATGATGTATGAAAATTTCGAGAGCACACAAATCAATTAATTTTCTGATAATATTGCTTTAAGGGTATATTTGGATAATGCTCGCATGAACTGTACTGTTTGCTTAAACACGCATCGATGAAGCTATGTACACGTGTTAAACGTTCCTCACACGCTCCAGACTTTCAAATTGTATTTTGTACTTCCTCCCTTAATTTGTTCAAGTATTAATACGCACCCTGATTTAAACATATCCCTAAATATTAAACGTAAGCATACGCATACGAAATAACGCTCTGTGTTTATATGCTTGGAAGGAAAATAATGTAAAAATATGATGGCATTCCTGGTAGCTTTATTGAAAACATGTAGCAATTCAGAAATATAGCCATTTCGGAGAAATCTCGGAATATACATTTTCCTATCATTTACATATCACTTTTGCAATCCAAATTCGTTTTTATACAAATAAAAGAAACTTGACGTTTTCACTGCTGATATTTGAGAAGGGCATATTCAAAATTGTTATAACTTCCTTGAATCAGGACGATACTCAAAATTTGATGATATCTGGTGAAATCGTAATTCAAATTAGATCTTCGGTAATTGATTGAGGAGTTTTTCATATTCAGATTCAATCTGGATTGGTATGTGAATAGAATAAGAATTTGTGTGCCGCACGAACTATATTTGGAAAATAAAGAGCAGCAGATAAATGTTTAACCGAATATAGGTATATTTAGGTATTATTTAATTAATTTCATCATTAACTTTGATTTCTAATGACGTGACAAATTTCAGGAGTTGAGAGGTTTCACAATACCCTCAATATTTCCCGGATTTGTTTCCTTCGAATAATTAAATATTCCGGTTAGATATATTGTAAATAATGTAGAAAATCCCTTTTACACATAATAAGGTGGAAAAATATGGACACATATTAGCATTCCTTTGAAATATGATTCTAAGAGATGCAAGCTTTGAATACTCTGGAGAGGCGTAAATGTTTTACGAAATCCTTTGGGAGATCTCGTGGTCAATTTTTCAGACAAGTGTTCAAAATAAGCCTTGCGGAACTGGTAGTGGTTAGAAGTACATAGGGTAGAAATGTGTGAGGAATATCCTCAATAAGCTGGACTGGTTAGATTAAAATAGCAACAGGTCCTACAATCGCTGTAAAATACCATCTTCAAAGGAGTTCACTTTAGAAAAGAACGTTCGGATTTATGTTAACCTTCAACAATGCGAATATAACTCCGTAGATATAATGATTTTTAAAACGTTAGAAATTTAAAAAGAAAACGCCAAAGAATAAGGGTATTTCAAGCTAAAAACATATTTAATTTAAAAAAATATATGGTCACCAAACAGTATATGTATTTTTCTAACATATAACATCCCTTAAGCTCACATAAACCTAGTAAACATTAGAGCTTATTTAACACACGTTTATTGATTGTTTTTTTCACTTTTTTCTTCTTCTCCATTTGGGGTCGTTTCTTCTCAATCTAAGATAAAAATCCCACGAACTTATTGAGTGTATTAAAAATAAAAACTACAAGATAATGATAATGCAAGAAACAGTCTCCCATGCGAAATGGAACTTTATAAAAAGGAACCGATATATCTTGTGTTAGTTGCGTTATTAAAAACGAAGTTGAAAATAGTGTACAAGTAAGAATTTTATATTTTAATTGTTATTACAAATCCAGTCATTCATAGGCAGCCCTGCACAACTTTAATGATATTCTCAGTATTTACTTTATATATTACAGGTAACCAGGGTAAGCCACTAAAGTCAAATATTACCAAATATATGGCGTTCCATTAATCGCTTGTTAAATTTTGTATTGTCATGGATTTAGATAGTGATTTCCTTGTGTAAGAGGGATTGAAAGCAGAAGTATCGCTTTAATGTTGGGTCTGAAAAAAATAGTGATGAAATTAGCCCCCTACGCCCAATAACGTATCTTATTTTTCATTCGCCCATTGCCCTTGGGTTGATACGCAGGCAATTATCGTTCGTTCGGTTTGCGTATATCTTGGATAAAGTTCAACGTATTGGGGTTGGCAATCCGTATTTCTTCGGTTAAGTGCGCCTAGAAGCAAAAGTTGGCTCTGCCGCATGGCGAGCCCGTTGATCACCCTGAGGTCTGATGGTCGAATCATTTGGCATGCAAACTAATGTTTAAACCGGTTATGGGAGAATATATGGGCTACGAAACGTGGGCCCGGCGAATTAGTTACCAATTATCCTCTGCCGGAATGTGTTTACCGTGGGGGAGGTGGTTAGCCAAACCACCCGGCTCTTCAGCTTCCCCCATCCCGTAATTAAAGGCAAAGGATGGGACAAGGGACCCCGGACTGCTGGCGTGTTGCATAAAACACGAAATTGTCCCGCCAAAACGAAATATTGAAATATAAAACCGACCCGTTGTGGGTTTTCGGTCCGAGCTCCTCTTTTAATTCCCCAATTTAGAGTTTGCTTCCCGCGCGCGTGATGCCGCCAAATCCTGGAATGGTACCCGTACTAAAAGGGAGATCGGACCGAAAAACTTTGTGACTTGAATATAATGGACGCATTCAATTAAGCGTTTCTCCAAAAAGTCAAACTTTACCTTTGAACTGGGTAGCCACCCCTTGTCAGGTAAATAAAACATCTTTTTTAATTTTGAATTTTTTCCCCCAAATATATTCATTGTTATTCACTTTGGATGACAGCAGATGGCGGTATATTTGTCTTCTTCAGCGATAGCCAAACTTTTTCGGAAAATATTTTTCTCCCCAAAGCAAATGGAATATATTCCAAATAACGCAATGGAATTTTTCACAATCACCTAATTAAATAAATAATATTTTTAATAATTCTTTATTTTAATAGTTATTTAATTGTTGTTACAAATCAGTCAATCAAAGATAGCCCTGCCTAATTGTGTAAATCATCTCAGTATTTACATTTTCAGAACCAAAAAATAAATTTTACATGGATTTACCCAAATTTGTTGTTTAAGGTGAATTATTTTCAACTTTCGATTATTAATACATCATTTTAAATTATGGAAAAACCGAATTAGCCATTGCTTGGAGTGCAAAGGGTTAAAACAAGAATTATCGACGAATTATTAATTATAATAGACCTTTTTAGAGGGTCGCTTCTTTATTACTCATCATTTAAATTTTTTGCCATCAATCGATCATTTTTCAAGATCTTCTAAGCTTTTGTAATAAAATCTGTCGAAAGTAGACAAACAAGCAAAAAAATTGATACAAGTTATACTAAATATCTCGATTTTTAGCTTTGTTATTGTAAATTAATATTTAATGAGGACAAAGGATAAGTTTTCATAACAGAATCAATATTTAATAAATATGTACATTCGCTTTATCTAGAAACATTTTGCCATCATGAAATTTTAAAACAAACTGTACAAAACTACATTTCAAATTTGGTTTTAATACATTATAAAATGTTAAAGTATAAATTATGTCAATAATTTTACAAAACTCAAAAGACATGTATAATTGATCAAACCCAATAAAAATGCTTATGATACAGACAGAGACGTATTTGTTAAGTGATGACACCAAAATTAGTATATTAGTAATGCTTCAATTGCTGTATCAGATAAGCAATATCAATATATCCCAATTGCACCCTACACCCCCTCAGAGGCATTCCATTGGGGACAGGTGCTATACTTACTTTAAGCAAATGGTCTTGAATATAATACATTTAGATTTGTGATTCTCGTCTTAAGAATTTTGTACAGATTTTTTTCATATTTCATAAATGTTTTGATCGGTAATAAGATCCGTTATTTATTTAATTTTAAATTATTTGTTGCTAAATATTACAAATTATGTATTTATCCCATAGCTGTCAAACGCCCATACAGTATTTAAGAACGTGGGTTGTCATTCGTACCATAAACGTACACCATACACAGCTCAATTTATTACTAATTGTCCCTTTGTGGAACACAATGAAATATAAATTACCAGAAAGAAGAATATGCTTAGAATGTATAGAAAGGATATTATTTATACTAAATATCATCATCAATCAGCCCGACAGAGTCCAATGTGAAAAGATGACCTTTACAATTCTCTTGCGTTCATCTTTAGCTTTTCATTTCATAAGGTTCTTCGATCGTCGATTATTTATTCGCCTTTCAATGTGATATTTTTAATGTTGTATCCTTGAAATGTATGGTAATTGTAGCGTAATTATAAAATCTTCAGAAGAGTCAGAACATAAAATTAAACATATTTTTTCTTTCGCCATCTTAAATACATTTGCATGTTTTTCGCTATTTGATATGTAGGTTTGAAGAGGCATCTTTTTTCAGTACAACCCCGTTTCATCCCTATTTTTTTTATAATTGCGGTGAATTCTTGAGCCCAATTTTTTGGCAGGCTTTATATCATCCGTCGGAATTTCTTTTCTAATTTTAACATGATTGATTTTAATTTTTTTTTTTAATTCGTGTTATATAAAGCTTGTTTTTACAAAAAAAAATATATAATTTTTAAATGTTGCCAATTTATATACATGATGTTTCTGTATTATATTATTTATATAATACGATATTATAAAATTTAAAAAAAACAATTAATGAATAATGGAAATGTGTAAGCTTCAATCAAATAAATTCGAACAAATTCAATAGCTACGAAACAACAGGCATTTATTTTGGGCTTAAATCGAACTGAGCCAAAAGCTTTGTTGGCAAAATAGATGCGCTAAAGCCTATTTTCAATAAAACACACACACACACACATATATTGTATATTTATTTGGCATGATCGATTCTTTAGAGGATACGCACTCAAATCCCCGTAAAATATTAAACTATGTTATCTGTTAGCGTTCGATCAGATTAAAACGGTTTTACAAAGAGCTTTTTGTTGCTCAATTGTGACCATCGGAATGATTTGTATGCATTAAATTCGTTCTGAGGAAAAAAGCAAATTAATATGCGAAGATGCCAAATTAATTTGTTATTTCGTCAATAAAAAAGATCCGAAATGCCAGAAATAAAATAATGACCGATTTGTATGCAGTCTCTTATTCGAATGTCACCCAACGGTCATTAATCTATCCGGCTATTATCTTAAAGGCAACACGATACTTATTAACGACCATTACAGGATATTTATTTATTTTTAAGTTTTTCGCTAATGTATTCAAATTAAACGAAAAATATTCTTTTGTGGATGTCCAAGTGTGAGCTGTCTAATGCCCATACAGCCTGTCCGAATTAAATGTATGGCCTATGGGGCGTCCACCATTTTGTTTTTGGGTATTTGCACAAAAAGGGCGCCCCAAGTTTGTGCCCGCTAATTTCCATGTTAATATGTAATTTGAGATTTTGCCACAGCCACCGACCATTAATTGTTTGCCCAGTTGTTGGAAAGATTAATAATCAACGGCGTTCGGTTCGAATTATTTGCATATTAGTCCCATCCGGAACTCTTGACGTGGAACCGCATGGAACTTAACGGAAGATCAATAAATATACTCAACACATGTGGTCTTACCGAATATAATTTATTACCTATGGGTTGGTAGTGGAATAAGTCTTGAATTCTGAACGGCGGCATTCGACACGATTGTACCAGATTCAAGCATTTATGTGCAATGTGAACTTAAAGGCGGTTTAAGCATTTATGTGCAATGTGAACTTAGAATTTAGAGCGAGATTTGAATCAAATTAAATTAAAAACTCAAAGGAAGTACTACCAAGATTTGATTATCAGCTTTTAATAATTTTTTATCCCATGTGACTGATCAAAATCAATTTTTGTGCAGACACCCTATCTCGCAATATATTGGATGCAATCTATTTCGTATATTGCTCTTTTGTAGTGTATGATTCTGAAAGAAACATAGTCCTTTGATTCCACCTCGCATTCTTGTGAATCTAAAGCAATATCGAATATGAAATAAATATAATATTTATAAATATTTTTATATTGGAAAAATAGCCATTAGTCTATGATTTACTTCGTATAATAAAGAGCGTAATAACTAATAGAATTTTTTCAATTTAAAAAGCTTTCTTTCAATTCCTTTTTTAAAAAATCCTACGAACTTATTGAATAATGTTGTAACAGATTTGGGAAATCGGAAACAATAATATTTCTGATCGATTATTTCTATGTTAATTAGTAAAACTAGTGTAGTATTGCTTCAACCAGTCTATTCATCTTATTTGGCTCCAATAGACTTCTTCAGATGTTCAAAATTTGATATCATCTTAATCAAAATCAATGTTGACTACCAAATATTGCCTGAAAAATTATTATGATATAAATAATCATTTGTGTGCTTCATCACTTTATTATTTTTAACATATCTAATGAAAATATCAATTCAAAGATATATAATTGCAGTATTGATGGTGAATTGAATGGTAGTTTCTTACAAGAGTTTTGTATATTTTCTTTGTAAATTCAATTGGATTGTACGGAATGGAATATATTTGCCAAAAAACGAATGTATCGATTATATTTTCATTTAGAAACCGCTATAAAATATCAGGTTGTTCATCAACTTGGCACGTCAAGAGACTCCATAATGTTGTGCTAGAATTAAGGGTGTATAATAAATTTATGGCTCGCCACGAAGATTAGCATTTTTACAGCTCGAGTTTTATACGCGTCGAAAGTCTCGCAGTATGGTCGACCATAAAGACTTAATCCTTTTAAAACAATTTCAGGTAATCTCTTTGCTATTCCCCGCGGTTGTGTTAAAGAAGGAAACTTTTAGGTAAAGACCACACCGGGCGGAATCAGCGAAAGCTCATCGCATTGTTTGGCTTCGGTTAGAAGAAGCCACCGATGGGAGATTTTGTTAAATTTTCAGCAAATTCCCACGTTTTGGGAGCGATTAGGTTCTTTCTGTTTTTGTTTTCGGCGAAGAAGCGGACTTCGAAAGTGGCGAAAATTAAGCAAATGTGTTTTGGCAGGTCGAAGATATAAAGGTGAACGACTGCTCGTAAAATATGCGACATCAAATTAGAGTTGACATTAATGTCAACAGTGCGATCGTAAACTATCGCGCTTTGGAAATTTATTTGAATGCAGCGATGAATAAATTTGATTTCGGCTGATATTGTTCCAAGAAATAAAATTGCTTTTTATAATAAGTATAAATTCGTGCATTTAATTTGAATAAGCTCATAATTGATACAATCGAAAGAAATATTACATCAATTTTGGTTGTTTATTGGCTGTACTGCTCGCATAAATGGATATTAGTGCCGGTCCGGCACTGCGGGATTTCCTCACCCAAATACTCCCGTTGTGGGATCGTTATTAGTACTGATGTTAAAAAATGCCATGATATTTTACAAATTTATATGCATAATTGAATTCGTAGAAAATTATGAGAATTAGGGTATCATAGAGGCCCCCTATCGAGTTCATACTAAAATCTAATCTACAGAATTTTATACATCGTCAAATGTATTCAAAGAATGTCTACAATTATATAAAAATACGATATTGGCCTCATTTACAGATTCATGGATGCTGCACGAATTATTTTAACTAAATTAAAGAAACTGCACCATAGCATATCCTTAATGTAAAAATATGCTATTTTATTTTCTCATCAAATATGTCAAAATTATTTTCATTCAAATGGAAATAAAATAAAAATAAGTTTTTTACGAAAACACAGTTTTTGTGATGCTTCGCCCACAGTTCAACACTCATCATTCTTCGCCCACAATCTTCTTAAAAATAGAATAAAAATATATTTTCGTCAAAAGAGCATGTTATTTATACAGCATTTAAATATCCAATAGTGAAACATTTAAAAAATAAAGATAATTATAAATATTTAATAATAGCCTGTTATATCTAACATACGTTATTACGTAGCAAAGATCATTCAAAGGCCAACCCTAAAATAAAAGCACCATAATCCGTTAAAATGTAAAAAAAAATTTGGATTCACTAATATATGTCCCTAATTGAGGTCCCAAATAATCATAAATTCAATTATTCAAATAACGAATATGACATTGGTAAAATATTCGAATATTCGATACAATTTTTTAAGTGTCTTTTGCTAGGATTTCACACATAAGCCCTATATCCCAAGTGTCAATTTTGTCGAAATATAATTTTTTAAAACATTTTTCACCCAAAATTTCACCTTTAAATCGTTATAACCGTGATAAACTATGGTCGTAATGGCACTAAATAATTCTTTTTGTATTTCACAATGTTTATTTGATCTAAATATATCATTATTTTATGCAATTATTTCTGAGCTTCCAAAGTCTATAAGTTATAAATTATTTTAATAAAAAACTATTTCGAACTTAGTTTAGTTTTAAAATAGTACTCTAGTTTGTACCCTTTTCAACGACATGCTACATATCATACAAATCATTCAATAAGTTGTTAAATTTGAAGGCTTACCAGTTTGCCAGGCTCAGAGTTAAGAAAATACTTTTTATGCTTGAGATGTTTTTATTAAATTTATTTACAAAACTTGTTCAAATTGGCCAGCTTACACAATCTCCAGACCTGACACCACTGGATTTTTTTGCTTGGAGACTTGCCCTATTTTGTGGTTCGCATGATCTCTAGACCTAGCACCAATGGATTTCTTTGTCTGGGGACGTGCCCTATTCCGGTCTTTTACATAAGTTCAAATTGGGGTACAATGCAATTAAAGCAGGTGGAAATATTAACTGAGCGTTCAGAGTAAGGATCGTTTTGTCAAATAATAATTCTAAAATGGCAAAATATGTCGAAATAGGAAAGATAAAAATGCTAGGATAAGTGGGTGCTGTACGAACTGCTAAAAAGCTAAAATTGAGGCACTTGGAAGTGTTTTCTTCGTTGATATATTTAAATGCAAAGCCATATTAGTAGTTATTGAGACTAAAAATAATTAGAGGAAATTGACACGCAGTTTCTCCCAGAATATTCCTAAAATAGTTTGAAAAGAAAAATTCATCTCAAATTTCAAATAAGTTATATTTGCTTAAGTTTAATCTCTAGCATAATAATTTCTAGGTATTAAAAAGCACCTTTTAAACTCGTCGGTAAGTTGCTGTTGATTAAGTTACTAAAATAATCCTACCCTTATTAAAATATATGCGGATAAAAATAGGAAATTACCACTTTATAATCTTGTTTCCCTGAAAAAAATGAGGACAATCTATAAAATTATATAAAAATGTGATCTTTGTTAAATATATTTCTTATGGCTTGATGTTTCATTAGAACGTAATTCAAGTGTGTGGAAATTGGATGCTTTTGTTTGCAAGTGGAAACCACAGTATTTTTACATATTACATTGAAACAATCCGAAACTTTTTGTCGTTTTACTTATATTGTCCGCGAAAATGGTGAATTTCAGAATAGGGAACACATCTGCACCACGCTCTATTTTCGGTCCAAGAAAATGTTTCTCAAGTTTATCTCACTATGTTGTTATAAAAGCTTAAACTTTCAAATTGTTCGCTCCGGCAAATATATAAATTAATTTCTTGCAAAACGTGTTTTGTTAATAGTTGAACAAATGTACATCTGTTAAGGGCGGCTAAATTTTATCAAATTTGCCGAATGCAGAGCAAACACGGCCTATTAATTATTACATTCGAAAGCGCGAAGAGCCTGGAACTTTTAAGTTATCAGCATTAATAAATTTTTGGTCGTATATTTGCTAAGCCGAGATTATTTTATAAGCCCATCGTCTAACTAGGTTTATTGTGGATCCAGAAGATAAAACTTTTTCCCCAACCTCCGAGGTGGGCTTCATTAACCGAAGCTACCTTTGACCGCATAAATTTTAACTAGGCCTATCTTTCAGAGCACCTCATTACCCATCCCACTGCATTAATCCAAGTTCAATTTACACTAAGTTCCGTGAGAGTAAAGTGGTCAAGAAGGTTTTTTTGCACATGTGGGAAACGAGTCCATCCGAAATAATATATAGCAAAAATAACCTCGGTCCCTCGAAGGCAGTTTGCCCAGTTGCCTCATTCCCACATCTTCCCTGGCCCCAATTATAAATTTTTGATTTCTAATCAAACTTCGTCGGTCGCTGTTTTCTTTTTGGCTCCACCTGAAATTTCATTTCCACGGCTAAACAAACGGTGAATGAAATTTGAAAAGTTTATGACCCTCAATTTTTTCGTTACTTCCAAAGTGGACTAAAAGTTTTCTTCTCAAAGTCGAATCTTCGCAGTCCTTGCTCGTCGAAAATTGACTATTTAAGTATTTTATACATTATCCACGATAAGTAGCCTTGTACTTGATGGCTAGCATATTAAACCATTATACCTTGGATGAGAAGTTTAAAAGTTATGCAAAGTGGAATTGAATGGCCTTCGTGCCGTTTCTTCAAAATAATCCATTATTAAAATGTCTTAATCAAAATTTACTTTTTTTGCGTTTAGTATGAAATCTACTTAATATTATCATATTAGCTAATTGTTAGATATTTTTATTTAAATAGGTCGTAGATTATATATTTAAAAGATCTTTAACGATTCTCTATTTTTAACGAATAAATCTTATTTTACATAATAAGGGACTAAGGACTTTTCTAATTCTTTCCTGAGTTTAAATTTCTTGACATCAAAGAATAATTTTCTTACATTACAAAAAATGTTAGAATTTACCACCCAATTACAAACCTTCATTTACTTTGACAAATTCTATATCGGCTGATGCTGATTCTTCCTCGAAAATTTATATTGTTCCTTTTTTGGTCATGAAATTATCGTTGATTTGTCAACCGATACTGTTAAGCTGTCAATGAATTTCAATCAATTTTTATTTAATAAGCGTTCTTATCCTTGCAGCTTTCAATGATATATATGCAATTCTTTTTATCAAAATATAAATTTTCAACGTCCATTTCTCTTCCAGCTTATAGTAAGTTTTATGCATAAAAAGTATCAGTATTTAATGTATAAAGAGGGTAATGGACCACAAAGCGATCTAACAGACTGAATAAAATGAGGCACAGTTAATTATTTTTATGCTAAAATTAATTTAATGTTTGACTTTTCAGCTATAAAATAATCCAATAGATGTATTCATTGTGTATGCCATACCACAGATAATCAGATTCTGATATAATTTGGCAAAAAATCATTAAGGCTTATCTAAGGGACATTTGTCGGTAATCCAAGATTCATTTTGATATCAATTTTCATTTACCATTTTTAGAAAAATAATGAATATTCCATATAAGAATACATATATATATTATTATTTGACGTTGTGAAATGTTGTTTTATATATATGTTTTTTTACACACTTACTATTTCATATAGTGCAATTTCATCTTTCATCATACACTAGGAGCTCTCTAGAGTTAACAAATATTCCAATCAAACCATATAATTGCCGAGCCGCTTGTATAACTACACCTGGTAGTTTAATCCAAATCAACTGCTAATTTACAGTATTAACATCAGGATTGCATGCTATTCCCTTGAAATTATAGATGATTGCAGCGATCGATATGTCCCGCTATACCACTGCCGCTCGAGCGAACCCTTGAGAATGCAACGAACGCATTTTGATTCCCGATAAGCCTGTGGGACTTGAAACACGCGATTAAGTTTTAATATTTCAGAAGCGTCGGTTTATATTGGCCAAAAATTCACCATTGAAGTTTCGATGGGATAATGTGGAAACTTCAGTCAAAACTCAAACGTGCGGCTAGTTAGATGCAAGCAAACGGTACAAAGAGGACTGTCCAAATTTCAGCAGTTCCCAGCACAATGTGGCGGTTATAAAATGCATTATTTATAAGCCATTCGTGTGTCGGGGGAGGGAAGGTTCCACAAATTGCACCGGCGGTTGCCAGCTCGCCAAAAATTTTGCACCCCGTTCACAAAGCGGACCCCGGGCGGAAAGTCGAAATAGGGGTTGGAGAATTACGCGCCTTCCGCTCGTGCCAAAAATACCCAATTTTTCCATTGTTTCAGGGCGCTCCACTACATATTTTAAAACTCTCTATTTTTCGCAAATTAAGAGAGATGCCGGAGCGCCATTCGGAGGTTTGAAAAGTATATTGATTATCACCACATGACGCAAATATCCCTCGATTGCATAAAAACGGCGATGCAATTTATGCTGCGCTCATTGAACGGGCATTAATTGAATACAATAATCGCATTAAATAGTGATTCATCGGTGCCTAATATGCAATGTCATTAGTATTTCAATGTTCGACATTCGAGTGTCGATACAAGTATCTAAAAAAATATAGTATAGTTTGAATTTAGGAAAAATAATATGATAAACGAATTTATGGCACATCCTTTAGGGCTACAATGCAATAAGACAACGCCAATATATGGTATTATATGAAATGAAATCTAAGGATTTCGTTTCAACAATACCTTTAAAAGGGGCAGATTTAAGAGCGAAAATACTGACGAAGAATTGCTAAATTGGCTAAAGATATTCTGGATGCGATTTATGGGGAATGCACCTTATAAAATGCTATATAAAATATAATTGGCAAACAATTCATAATTCATATAGAGAAAATTTCAAACTTAAAGTGTAGATTATTAATTTAGGGTACACATCATTTAGGGTAAATTAAAATAAATAAGAGTTTTATTTTACGAATTAAAATGAAATTATTAAATTTTAATCTTGTTTTCTTTCTATATTCCATTAAAAATCTCTTAGCATCAAAGGTGTCTTTTGTAGAAGAAAATAGGTCAATGATATCTCTTGGGAACATTTCCCCTATTTTGAATTTGCAATTAATTATTTGAAAAGCATTGTTAAAAGTACATTGAATGGCTTTTAATAAAAATATTTATACTTTTATAAATATACTGTATACATATTATATATATTTTCGACTCTGCTTTATCATAACTATGAAGTGGTATAAAATCGCGCCAGCTGAAAAAAGCTTCAAACTCCACTCGAAGTCCATTTCAAAATACTATTCAGCGGTTTCCTGAATATAAACTAGGGTATATTCTTTAAGAATTTTAAATCATATTCAAATGTAAATGAGCAGCCCTCAGAATCCGCAAGTGCATGGGTCAATGCAGTAGTTTAAAATTGAAACGTAAAACGGTCCCTGTTAAGGCTGCTGCAGTGAAGTGGATCTTGCACTCAACCCAAGTCCATAGATGATACTCGAACTCAGCTGCTGCTGCATAACATCTGGCTAATACAAAAAACCAATCTTATTATATTATAATATATTGAACCTCGCAGAAGAATCGATGCCAAATAAATGATAGATTTTTAAGCTTGCGGATTTTATTTTTCGACGATATTCCTGAAGCCGGCCAAAGAAAAAACCACCACAAAAGATCACTGTCTGTCTATAGCATACATACGTTCGAGCTCCATATTGTACCCTTGTGCACGGAAGGCTTCGAGTTTTGCAAACAAACGTTGGCCCTTATTATGATTGTTACATGGTTGAGCCACGACAGTCTGGGATGTGCTTTTTGTTGCAACGAAATGCTCTCAAATGCTGTATATTCAAGAGGAAAATGTAAATTTTCATTGACATCTCTAGTGGCAAACACAACAAAGTCGTTATCCAAGCCGATTTTCACACAATGAATGTGCACACATGCATATAACAATAGCATACGACCAAATAACTTAATATCTAGTGGCATATTCTGCATGGTAAAATATGACTATTTTAATAAATATAGAACAGACTGTAGTAGGGCAGATTCAGCGCATGCGCACGCTATTATTTTATCATTACTTTCAAAATTTAATTTGGACCTTTATAAATGAAAATATTATTTTATATTTGTCATTCCTTCGATCAATTTTCAACTCATAACTACTATTCGAGCATTATTTTGACGTTGGTTTTTTAAAAAATGATTTGAGCTTAATTACAGATGAATTTAAATATGAGGCGTCTACGGACGCGTATGGCCTGAGAGTACAGATTCTCAATCACGTCTATAAATACTTATGTAATATAATAATTCCAAAGCTGAGTTTTAATGTTGGAATCTCTCTAATTAAATTCCGTATTATTCTCGTCTACTGTAAGTTATGAAATCCTAATACATCCTGAAAACTCAAATTTAGTTCAAAAATGAATAAATTGTCATTGGTATCTAGTAATATGAATACTGTAAACTAGGTTATTATATTTTATATATATCATACATATTTCAACCTATTAATCTAGCATGTTGAATAAAATTAATCCTCCTGCCTTTAATAAAATTAACGCAACTGTTTTACATCAAAGGACTCATATGAAATATTATGGTATCGAGAGATTTCAATCGACGTTTATGCATCGAATTTTTAAATGCCAATCGAACACTCTGCATCCCGAGTTTCGTGTTGTTGATTGTGTGCTACATGGCCAAGCCTTTGCTCAATTTCGATATTCTGATCGGTCAATTCTTTTTTCGACTTTTTCTAAATGTCAACTAGCGATGTGGTTGATGAGCTCGTATAGGGGGATATTGGTAGCCCACAAAAGCAATACACTCGAATGCGATCACGGGACAAAGCACATACTTAAAATCGCAATTTTTCCGAGTGTTATACAAAACACAGAGAGAGAGAGGATTGGTTTTGCGGACTCTCACTCGTCTGGCTGAATTAAGCCGTCAGTATCGGGAAAAATTCCAGTGGAAAGCGACTCTCGAGCCCGTATTTTCCGGACGGATAAGCGACCACCAATACTGGGGGAAATAAAATGCTTATTTCCTTCCGGTGAGAACCACTCTCGATATTGGTCGTAAAATCAATGCCTTGAATATTTGACGATTTGGTTTGTCGTTGACCAGAAATTATGATGTGTACAAGTGATAAGAGGTGGTTGTTTATGTGTTATCGATGAGGGAAAATTGCTCAATAAATTTAGAACTGTCGTGTAAATTTTTCAGCGGGTGCCTTCGTATAAATTATACTAAAGACAAAAATACTGCAAAACCGTTAGATTTAAACAATATAATTACATATTAAGGAGACGGTTTTCGAAGCACTTCGTAGAGATCTTTCTTTTTGTGGGCTTTCTCTCCATTTTCTATTTGCCTTTTATAAATCTGTGTTAATTATTTTAAAATTGATTTGCTCCCTTAGTAGAGCAAAGATAAGAAAGGCCCTTAACAGGAACCTCTAACCTGTAAGCAGGTATAGGGACATATCTGCAACTGCAGCGATCTCAGAGCTGTTGGGGCGCAATTTGGAGTGATTGCTTCGAGCACATTTCAAGAATTAGCTGTAAATCATTGAAATAATCCGAATTACTTTACCAAAATTATGGACGACATTCTTAGAGATACGTTCTCTCGAAAGGTGTAATTTAAAAAAAAACATTTTTTTTACATGATAACAGGATTTACGGTATTAATATTGAATTGCTTGAACAGCAACGTATTTAGGAAATTATTTTATCGATTGTATTATAGTTTTCAAATTGCATAATAAATGTTTTCCAAATTATAAAACAATGATGACTTTTCGATATTGCCGATCATATTGTGTCAAACACCTTTATGATATATTTGATTCCGATATATAAAGTTTCGATCAAACTGTTTATTCAAGCATCTATACAAATTCATTTAATTCTGAACAGAAATACATAAACAGGGATTCAATGGATCCTGGAATTAAAATATGAGAACGCTTTGACCTCTAGTGGACGTGATCCACCTTTATATGCTTCATCGATTTAAGCTCAGACGTTAACTTCAATACGAGTTAACAGTAATGGCTTTCCGATGCTAGAAAATGCATTTATTTGTAGCTCGAAATATGTTAAATAAGCTTCCAAAGAGTTTATTTCTAATGTGAAAAATATATTGGGTTTTAATTGTTTTTTTCTCTTTTTCAGGTGAGTTCTTCCACTTTTGAAGCCTAATTTCTGATGCTTTTTGTAAGTACGCATTTTTCGGTATAAATTGTAAACAAACATTTAAAAAACATCCAAGGATAAAATCGAAAGCTGGACAAAAAGGAATAAGTTACCATGATCAAGTCTCAGTAAGAGCTTTTGCCGTATTTAAACCCATTTTACGGGAGGGTCAAATTGAATGAAAACTACGTACTCTTCAGAGTTCCATCGAGTTTTCCAATAGTCGATAATTGTAGAACAAATACAAAGAAGGCTTTCACACTAAAGTAAAGGGCCATCAACTTTACGCTAAAACTTTTAATTGAAACTCCGTTCGGAACCTCTAAGATCACACAGCACGATTAAAATTACTGTAAAAGGCTCGTAATATCGTTAAAACTAAAGCTTTCACGTCACGTCCCATTTATGTATTTTAATCTCCTCTATCCGCATTTTAATCAACAAAGTGATCGTATTCATTCTTATTTCATTTCCGAGGGTGTGTTGAAACAAAGCCATATTAAAAGTGGCCAATGAGGCGGTCACCGAAAATGAGCTTTTTCTATTCGTGTCAAAAATTCAAATGCGAGCTTTCGCATTCAAAGGACGGGAGCTTTAGAGCTCACTTTTAATTAATAAAATATGTGCAATGTATGTAGCATAGGAAAGCTTTTTATTGCATCCAAATATTTTAGCTTAATTTATACTGTGCAAAAAGCACAAAATTATTACAGTCGTATTATATACATATCATCGCTTTCACATAAAATAACTTCTTAATATTATTCCCTATATATAAGTTTATCAATTCTATTGAGCTTAATTTTTGAGGTATATTTATTTAGTAAAATCTTGTAAATCTTTATGGTCCATTGCCACGATGTTCGTGATCAAAATTATATAGTTTATTAGCAAATTTGTTGATTTATATAAATAGTCATCCAGATTAAGTCTTTAAAATTATGGTTAATAAATCACATTCTAGTTTGTTCGATATTTAAATTTTTCATATAAAAATATTAACTAAAAAAAATATTTCATAACGGGGTCGTGTATTTCAAATTTGTTGCCATTTTATGTAAATTGAGTATTTGAATTAAATTAAAATAATTGACGATATATGGAGCAATCTGTGTTGCGAAAATGGAAATTCATTACAACTTACATCATCGGTATATCATCAAAATCCGCTTAAAAAATAGGATCTATTATATTAAACGTTTACTATGCTCTCATGTATCAATATATTTTATTCAAATCCGTCTTAATTAATTCCTGTTCCCTGAGGGGGGGGGCACTTTCTATGATGGGATGAAAAGGGAGTATCTATCCCTATTTTATTCGATCGCATATATTTTGGAATCGTAAAAATTGGCTAAAAATTTGAATAGGCCATTAAGTATTGAGCATTTTCATTATACTGCCTGCATCCATTATTTTTAAAACATCGTATACGGGTCTAGATTCCGCCCATTCATCATTCTCCACACCCATTAAAACAATGCTCGATAATGATGATGATGAAGTGTTCTAATTACATTTTTACCTGTCTCACGTGTAAGTGAAAAAATTCTCCACACCCCCTAAGGCTTGCACCCTTCAAAGGCTTTCACGGGGGGCGTTATAATTACAGCAGTCAAACAGTTGTATTTGCTATAAGAAATGGTCGATTTGACGGTCAAACCGAATGACTTGCAAACGGTGGTAAGATTGTAATCCGGTACATGGTAATGCTTTATAGAAATATCACGCGACACCTCAGCTATCGGCTTTTGTAATCGGCTTCTGGTATATTGGAACACGCCTTCATAGTTTCTGCAGATTTGATTGCGATCTTTCTTGTGGGGAAACATCGTGCTTTCCATACGTGCAATTAGCTGACGATAAGATTTGAGGATTACCACATTTTTTCAGTCGGAAAATAATTACAAAACATTTTTCGTACGGGCTTTTCATCAACGCTAACATAAAATCGATACTTAATCGCCAGATTTCTTAGCGGATTTAATTTAATAAATTGAGGGATAAATGGTTTTGTGGAAAAAAGCCCATTGATATATTTCGGTTGATTTTAAGTAATCCTTTAAACATGGCTTAATTCCACCACACAAAGCCAACGTGAATTATCAAGACTTACTGCCGAACACGCGATGCAACTATTAAGTAAAACATTTAAGGAAAATTTAGTATCATTTCAAATTATAATCACATTGGAAGTTTTGAAAACTCTGGTCAATCTGACTATTTTTAAAACATTATACAACGAGGACTCATGGAATGAAATCAAATAAACTATGAGATTGAACGGAAAATTATACTGAAAACTCTGATAAGCATATGGCATAACTTATTCATATGTTAATATATAATTAACGCAGCTGTGGTGCTCGTTATAAGCAAGTTCTATTGTTAATGTACTTATTATTAAATTTATCAACAAAAATATTCCACTCTAAAATGTTTGTTGGAAGATATTTTTGGCAATAAAATGATATTAATGTTTGGTTTGTCATATCACGCCTTCTTTTCATATATTTATTTCAGAAAAAATATATGAAGGAACGCCCGGGGGTGGTTTCTTATGAAGGGTAATAAGAAGAGCTCACACGTTTGTTATTCAATTCAAAATACACAGCTTTAAAAGGTGTGGATTAGCCACGATTTGAAAGCTTGAATATAAACATTAAAGAACTTGTTATAATAGAATACAAAATATTAACGAAATTTTTGTATTAAACATTCCAAGCTTATGTTTATTATTGGATGCATAAAAATAACCCATTAGAATTCTTCGTGATCGAACATGATTTTCTTGTTTAGCATTTTGTTTCGCTCATCAATGTAAAAAGGGTTCGTTTTTATTCTACAGTTAGATTTACACAACAAGTAACACTTGTTGAAATATGGTCTGCTAAATTGGCGTTGACAAATGATGATATATAGATACTACCAACCGTTAAAAATCAAGATATTTTTCTGTGTAAGCCAATTAAAATTACTTTGAATGGAAATATTTTTAATCCAATTAAAAACAATGTCAATTGTCATTTGCAGTATTTCTGCAAAATCATTTTGCTTCATAAGGTAAGTACTATACACATAAAGTTTAATCGGTTTCAACTCTTGAATCATGGTTGACACTTCGAATGATTATCTTCGATATACGATGGATTATCTATGATGAAATTATTTTTGTGGTGAAATAATTACTTTGGATATCTAAAATCAATTAATGAACAAATTGAATCAGAATCCAACAGGAAAATATCCATGTTCAATTAATTGGATTGCTCATGATAAAATTCTAGAATTGAACCGGGAGCTTTTACCATTTCCTCAATACACCCCACATTAAGCTCCTTTGTATGAGGTTAATATTCTAAATTATTTTTCTTTTAAGCAATTTATAAAATGATGACTGGGTTCATTTTTGATGTATTATTTTTCGTTATTGGGTAAAATTGATAGATTTTGTCAATAAGCTATTGTTTCATTCGCTCTAATTGTTAAAAAGCATACTCGTATCATTGTTTGACTTAATTCAATCGATGAAAAATTAATTCCTCCTATTATATCGTACCGTATTCAGAAATAGTCTTTTTCCATTATTAATGACGCTTTAGGGGGTAGTAAAAACTAACTGATCCGAAGAAAAATATTGATTCACAGTTCATAAAAAAACGAGTTGATTTCATTCTTTGACATTTACAGCCACATATGTCACCTATTAAGCATCAACTTTCACTTTCTAATTGTAGCAAAAAATACGTGTTTTCTAAGATATTTTAAGAATTTTGCCTTGAGACAAATTTACTGTAAACCTTTTTTTTTAAATTTTGATTACTTTCCAATTCCTTTTATATATTGAATATAGTTAGATTTAAATTTTAAAAAAAATAGAAATAGGAAAACTTTTCATATTACATCTAATATACAATAGAATTAATTAAAGCTTGTTTGGGTCGCGCAATTCAAAGACGCGCAGATCGAAATCTCCATTCCTTCGCAACACATGTGTTATATCGTTAGGCTTTATCAGATGTTCTCATACACGCACAGGACGAGAGGAAAAGTTATTTAACAAAAGACGGTCCATTTTATGTCTAGCACTAAACATAGCCAACCTTATTAGTTAATCACGAAGTTCGCGAACTTATACCTGAAACTTCGAGGAGGGATTCCTCATTGTGTTTCCGAAACTTCTCCGACAAAATACATGTTTTCATGTAACTTTAGCAATTTCACTACGATTGAGCACAAAAAAGTAATGGATTTATATGACGAGCCTGGACAAATTTACTACAATATTGCGGGGATAACTCAAATCGAGGAAAAACATGTTTTTATTGCGGCGCAATCGAGCGTCACAGCCTTCAAAGCGAACTTTAATTGCGTCAAAATGCTTGTTAACTATTGTGGAATTGGGATCATTTGAGGGTCTTGTTACATGACATGGTGAAGATGTTTTGTACGTTTTTGGGGGAGGCATACTTTGGCATCACGCAAAGTGTACGTAGACTCCTCAGCAGGAAACCCTTCCCGTTGTTTTCCATGATTGCGTGTCTTCACCCCCTGCGACAGCTAGACAAGAACATGACAATCTAATACCCAATCCATGAGCTACTTCCGCATGCTGGTTGCCAACCTGGTGACAGTAGTCCTTGGCTAAGGGAAATTTTGACGTAGAATTAATTGGAAGGAAAGACAGAAACCGCCGCGGGTTGGAAAAACATAGATACTTTCTTCGTAATTGCGCTGTGATTAAAATAGCAATTTTGTTGTTCAAAGCACGATATCTAAATTTGGCTACGGTTCAAAGCAATATTTACCATCATCCAAAATTAATAAATGATAAGGAATACATACATTAAAATACGGAATATTAGAATTAAGGCCCTTCGATATCCACAAAACTTTTCAGTGAATAAGGGCGAATTTTGTTCATTACTCTTTACAACTATTTTGATAGTATTTGATTGAAAATATATTAAATAGTCCAAAATAAAATCACCCAACTCAATGAAAATTTAATTTAATATCTGCTAAAATTTTCTAAATGGAATCCAGATAGTATGGATTAAAAAAAATATTTTAAGCCATCATCGATGTATTATTTCTGCTTATTGGGTATTTATAATCAAGGCTTTAAACATGAACGAAACTGAAAACCGATAACCGGTTAAAAAGGTTATTTTTGCCGATTTACAATTTAGGAACGTAACCGAAACCAAAACTGAAATAAAAAAATAACGGTTCAAAGCCCTGTTTATAATCCAAATATGAATAAAGTGATTTAGTTCTTTGATGTAAACCATTAAAAAAACTTCTTGTATCACATAAAAATATGGATCGAGCCAAAATACATTATAAATCTTCAAACATAAGTGTGATCATATGGTAACGGTAAACATCAACATCAACATATCATGGTGTCACTATTATTTATATATGAATATCAATTGATCTATCGTATTGTGATTGTATTTCAAATGTATATATAATCTCGTTAAAAATCTGATTTTTAATAGCTTATCAAATTTAATTATATTTTATAATAATTCATTTACCTTCTTTGGTAGTCATTCAATTTCGTATATAGGCAAACAGGCAGTTGTTATCTCATTGCCGTGAATAACCACCCCAAACACTCCAACCCTGCTTAATTCTGAGTTTGATTTCACTCGTCGTGTTTTCTAACATATCAATCACCTGACCTAAGTAAACATATTCATTCCTCCTCTTCCATCATTTCATCCCAACGGAATATTAACATATTCCTTTCTACGTCTTAATTTAAGTCGATGGAAAATCTATATTTAGCTCCGAACTGTATTAATTTATTAAATATGTATAATAAATTAGGAGTCATCCAGTTTATATTATTAATTGGATGTTGCTAATTTTAAGCTGTTTTATATGGATCTATGTGATGATTCTAAATAATACGGGGAGTTATGTCTGGCTTTTAATACCACATAGTTTGAAATGAATAGGCAATCGATTAGAAATTATTTTTATATTGGGGATTCTATTAAAGTGACTTTAAAGAAATGTGCCAGAAGTTATCTTACGCTTGGAAAATGTGCTGTTAAATGAAACTATTTGGTGAGAGAAAACGATATGGGTCTTGAGGATATTTATCCTGAGTTATGAAACAACTATAACAGCAAAGACCATTACTTCTTTGCTTGAGGCCATCCAAGAGAAAGGCGAAGGAATTCTCATAAGGTATGCTATTTCTTCATGACAATGCACCAATTCATCTGTTTGCCAAAGCTCAACATTTCATCTTCAAATGTGAGTTTTAGCAATTAAATCATCATGCAGCTAAAGTCAAGCTTTTTTTGAATTATAGTTACATCGACATTTTGCATGATGATATCATTGAACGATCGCCAAGTTTTATAATTATTGATGCATTGATATTTTCTTCGGTTGTAGGTTTTTGATTAATTTACTCATTAAAAAATAATTGAAATAATTGCAATGCTGAAATTTGAAATCTTACTGATTTTCATCAACAGAAAAAATATATATTTGGACTATAATCATCATTATTGATAACATCTTCCTATAGTGAGCTGCTATTGGCAATTGAGGGACATATGGTACTAAATCTGGTGAGTAAGGTAGATGTGGACACACAGGAATATTTTTTCCAACCAAAAACTCGCGGTTCAGAAGCCATTAGCTCATTTTTCTGGTCTCTTTCTTCGCATATCTTTTCGCAAACGTTGCACTACGTTTTTACAAAATTCGGAATTTACAGTTGTTTTCCTTGGAACGAACTCTGATCTCACTATGACCCCACTATCGAAAAAACAATGAGTATGATCTTGATGTGCGACTTTGACTGACGTGCCTTTTTAGGGCGAGGGGAGCTAGGAGTTTTCCATTGGGGACTCTGAATTTTCATCTCAGGGTCATAGCTATAGACCCAACTTTCATCTCCAGCTAAAATTTTGACCATGAAGTCCGAATTTACTTGAAGACGATCTTTTAATTCCGTGCAAGCTGAAACACGATTTTCCTTCTGTTCGTCAGTCAAATGTCTGGGAACAAATTTTGCACTCATTCGTCTCATTTGCAAATTATTGATTAAAATGCTTTGTACAGACCCATAAGAGATGTCAAATTCTTCAGCAAGTTCTCAAATAGTTATTCGTCTGTTTGCATGATCAATTTTTGCCGCTTCGCTCACACTACTTCGCTCATACTACTTGTAAACAGCTTTCAGAGTTACCACATTATCGCTATATACCAATTTTAACATTGTATGAGTTTTTTTGGCACTTTTTTGCAACTTAAAACTTAATACTAACGCGTTGTTCGAAGTCCATGATGCGCGACAGACGCGATAAACACAACCTCAAACTTGATGGCGCGTTTTGCCTTTATTGAAGTTTTAAGTTTGAATTTAAAGTTTATTTTACTACACGTGCTACCAAATATGTTTGATCATGCGAAATTTTAATTCAGCATTCCATATCAATTCATACTCATCGGAACAAAATCGTTGTCGCAATGAGTGAGATGCAGGATCAGAAGGAGTTAAGGAAAGGCATGTTAACCATTCACTATGTATAACTGTATTCTTAAATGCATAAATACATCGAGTATTATATCATTAGTCATTTTTAGCAAATCAAATCCGAAAAATAAAAAGGGAATTTTATCATAAATACACAAGCATGGTTATCGCGTTTCTTTCCCCATTACGGTCATAATTTATTACGTGCTTTGATATATGAGAAGCCCCGCCTTTTTATGGTTATTTTATATTGCAGCATTAAACTATAATAACCATAAAATATTAAAATTTAATATTCAGGCATCTTCACTGGAATAAATGCCAAATTAGGGGTAATATGCCAAGCTGTTGCATTATTGCAGCATGTTTTTCGGTTGAAAGATTTAGTGTAGATTTATTTTAAAGATTCTTTATGGCTCAAAAGCGACTGTATCATTACTCTTATGTTTATGGGGAGGCTTTGAAAAAATAGTAATAAGTGCTTCACCGTTGCTGTTTTCTTGGCTGTCGTCGGAGCTTTTCGTGGCCATGATTAATTACTCGGACAAAAGTGCTTTAATTGCCCTGCCCCACGTGTTTTCGGCCATGTCACAAATGTTTATAAAACATTTTGCATCATGCATGTTCGGTAACACGTGCCGCTCAAGAACACGACTTATTAATTAGATTCTGTAGATAATATTTTTCGGTAAATTCTATTAAGGCTCAGGTCGCATGCCAGTCGAGCATATTTTAAGTGGCCCATAAATAAGATGGGTGTATGTCCGGCGTATTTTTACATTTGTAAAACAAATTGAACCGTATCATAACGGAATGATGAGGGGATTACTTTTGCCCTACGCATTTGCATAACTATCGTATAAACTGGCTGTATAAAATACATTCTTGTGCCGTTTGATATGTTTGGAATACGTTGGGGATCGATTGAACTACCTTTATGGGCTCCAAGAAAATTACGTATTTGTTAAACGTACTGGACTAATAGATCCATTTGCAAAGGTGTTAAAGCCGTGAAATTATACATAATTAGCTCTTGCGTGGTGTCGTTTAAAATTGGAATCCTTAATCTGACAAAATAGATGGACTGAATAGAAATAATTGTATTTTCTTCTGGGTCATTCATACTATAAAGTGAAAATCGCTTCATAATAATATGTACGATACTCTCGCACTATAGAAGTGAAACTCCTTAGCTTCCAGGTAAATTATGTGTGTTGATTTTAAATGGAAATTCATAGCTAAAAAAAATTTCGTGTTTGTGTAATACATAATAAAATAGACAAACTGCTGGTTACTGCTGCGTTGCGTGCTGGTATAAGTGACGTGGCGCATGCGTATAGCTTATGGTTTATGTGACCCTTATTTTTCATTTTTTTCTCTTAGAGAGTCGGAGAAGCGTTTCAGTTTTCGTGACGTTCAGGCCAATTTGCTCCACCGCACCAATAGAAGTGTCACTTCAATATTTTTTTGTGGGGAAGAGTCTTACATAGTACATCCTGGGGCTTGATCCCAGAGTAGTGTCAGATTGACTAAACCCCTTCCTTGCCCTTCTCTGTCTCACCGATATAACATTGCTTTGGAGGAACAAGTAGTCTGGTCCTGTTTCTCTGCGCTCATGATTTCTTCAACATAATCTCGCTAAAGGTCGCAGTTCTTCTTGCTCGCCATCATGCTGTGGACCATGTTCTCGATGTTTAGCGTGTTCCACTGGGGTGTCCAAGCCTCACAATCATCGATAGTGTGTTTCACATCATCGACTTCCACTTGTCAGTGGTAGCACGTCCCGGATGTTTACATGTTGATCCTCTTCAAGTACTCACCGAAACATTCATGTCTTGTAAGAACTTGTATCAATCAGTTGGTCGTTTTTCCGTGTTTTCGGGCCCTTCACCGACTTGCGACCGGGATAAGTCGGTGGATCCATCTTCCCTTGCTTGGACTGATCCCAAATCTGTTGTCAGACTTCACTCAATTTCTGGTCGTGTGTTGATTCTAAGCTGTTATATCTGTTAAATATTTTTTTTAAAATCAGATAAAATAAAAATGTTATTTGATATGCTCATAGACATCGAAAAAGCTTTATATGCTGTATTGCATGAATAGCTTTCGTTTAAGCTTAAGCCACAATTATGAAATCATTTTAAAATTTAATACCTTCATGTTCCAATTCTTCATCATTAAATTTTACATATTATATATCTTATATAATTTTTACATGCTGAAATCATCCCCATGTTAAAGATATTTTATAATACAGCCTATCGGGTTTCTTTTTAAGACTTCCATCAAAAGTAGGTTGACATTTTAGTATTGTATTTCATGTTTATCTCTAATTATAGATGTATGTATTTAATTTATATAAGTATTGTTGTTCACATGACATTTTTTACAAATACAAAATCCACGAAAGGGTAAATTTAAAAATCCCGTTTTTTCAACATTGAATGTTCAAGCTCTCTTGGCTTTTGGAATTACCCTCATATTTCAAGCACCCATGACCCTTTGAACGCGGGTTAATTTGAGCAAAACGGCATACATGCGCCAACGCGATCACACGAGCGCGTGCGTTACTGCGCCATCACGCGGCGGTTTTAAAATGCGCGTCACGATCACGTGACGTGTAATTATCAAGGGCGGAAAACCACACTCCTTAATTCAATTTGTCAAATTAACACCAGGTGTCTTATCTCCTGGCGTGCTGTGGGGAGAGCTATTCGCGCGCGTGCTCCCCCCCAAACATCGCAACAAAATAATGCTATTACCCCGTTAGTTAGTTTATACACATTTTCCCAGAATGGCGGAAAAAATCCCCGCGCTCAAAGCTAATGCAAGAGACTGTTTCTAATTAGTATACATTGAGCTTTCGCACGGATGTTCCGACCGGGCTTTATAGATTCAATGTTGGGCTTTGTTGAAAGCTCCAGAGCATGTATGAATTGTTCCTCATAATTTTATTCGTAAAATGTGTTATTTTTTATTAGAAGCTAGTTCAATAACATTTTAAATTATATATGTTTTAAAACGAAATATTAAAATATACATCAGATCCGGCAAATATTTTAATTTTAAGCAAAAAAAAATATTAGGTTGTCCCATAAGTTTCTTTCGCAAATGAACACAGATCTAATCATAGCCATGGCTTAAGAAAATCCGCGATACACCCATGCGATCTTCTTCTCCAACAACATAATAGCCAACCTTTTTTGAAGAGACTTGTCACTGGAGATGAAAGTTGGATACTCTATGAGAATATCCAACGTAAACGGTCTTGGACCAAGGGTACAGAAGCTTTAACTGTAGCTAAACCTGGCCTACATCCAAAAAAAGTTTTGCTATGCATTTGGTGGGATTGGAAGGGGTTAGTTTATTATGAGCTACTTCAGCAAGGTGAAGCGATCAATTCAACAACATATTGTTTCCAACTAGTCAATCTAAAGGATGCAATTGCCAAAATCGGCCAGAATTAGCGAATAGACGAAGCATTGTTTTTCATCACGATAACGCCAGGTCTCATGTGTCTTTGCTCGTCAGAAATAAATTATTATCATTTGACTGGGATGCTTTGGAATGGATCATATATTATTCAATAAATTTTGATGTAATACAAATTATTGATTATTTTTTTCTTAATATGAAAACGAAAGAAACTTATGGGACACCCTAATATTTTACAAATATTTTAAGATTTGTTTCGTACGCATCTTCTCTTAACGCATTCGCGGACACGGATTAGCGACGCAATTCATGAACATTGAAATTGAGTTAAACCATCAATTTCATCAATAAAAAAGTAAATAATGAAATATTATTATAAAAATTATCCAAAAAACACCATGACTTTTGTGGAGAAATGGATTCATCAATATTAAGTATACAGGCATCAATTTAAGTTCCCCTAGGTTCGTTATCAAATATTTCCTTCCTCTATGAATTTCAGGATTATATATATTCATTTGGGGAACTGAATTCACAAAATTTGATGCCATATTTGGCATTCTTCCCTTTCATGTATTGCTGTAACCACAATCACCCTCGACGAAGAAGAAGAGATTCATCTAAATAATTTTCTCCCGATGGAAAATACACATTTTGAAAATTCGTAACAACGATGTCAACAAGTGAACTTATTGTTGATGTTTTTATTTGGTTTTATAATTCAAAAATCTCAATATTTTTTCGAATCTTTTACCTGACATAAGAAAATATTAGATCATAATACAAGGGATCTCGTGAAATAAAGTCAAAAATATTATATAAAAACGCATCTATATTCGCAGACATATCCAGCGCAATAAACTCTTAAACACAATAATCACATCCGTCTTCAATTGCAGACGTGTCCGCGAATGCGTTAAATCAATTATAATTAGTAAATATATTATTGAGTCATAAATATCACCAGATTAGCAGTCAATGGTTTGTCTATTAACAATATTTACTATACATACTTTTTATTATTTTAATTAAATATTACAATTAAAATTCTACTTTTTTGAAAAGTAATAATGGCATAAAATCTGCACATAAATTTGCTATTTATTCGATAAATTCAAACATGGAATAAACAGAACTTTGTATTGGAAAATTTGATTTTATGCATTGATTTTTTCTTAAAAATGTTGTGTTATTGTAATATATAATAAAATAGGAAAGCTATCGGTCTAGGTTTTGCTTTATGCCATGTATAAAAATGCACATAATTAGAGTTCGGGCAAATTTATTCTATCACATCGACATATACTCAATTTTTGTTCGCTTTTTTAATCTTTGGTCCATTGCACTCGTCTGGCTATCACATTGATGTAAATTTATATTAAAAACCATTTCGAACAAATGATTATTAATTTAAGTCCATGATACTAAGAAAATGTGCCCCAAAACGTATATTTAAAAGTCGATATTTAGAATTTAAATTAAATCTGAATTTCGATTTATTATGTACGTATATATGTAATCTATTTATATGTTTTATAGCAAGTGGTATTGATTATATGCTATGTATATTAGGTACATTTTCACGCATTATGTTAAACTTTATCATCTATTTACTAGTTTGTTTATTAATGTTTTGCTACAAACTAAATATTCAAAAATTTAGATTCGAGTGACACTAAAATTGTATGCATAAATACCTTATGATAGATAAAATGTTTGACATAATTTCGTGACAATTTATTGAATAGGCCGACAATGAAATCTTACATTCCGTCGAGCGCTTTAAACATTGCCGCATTTTTCACCCCTACAAAACCACCCCGATTCACGTTTAGCATTAAAGTAGTCAGTCGTAAAAGTTGAAGTAATTTTTCTCTACTTTAACTCTTAAATTACATTGTAATTGGTTTCATTTCGCATTCAACATTCTAACCCCCGAGCCTTGCATGCAATCTGTCCGGCACGTGATGAAGTATCAAGAAGAACCCCGAGAAGACGCTATTATTCACAAGTGTAGTTTTTAGTGAACATTTATTATAGGTATTCGAAAAGGGTAGACGATTTGCGTTTGGTATTAATGTAGTACTTTATTAAGAACCGTGCTTCAATTTAGGGCTGTTTTAATTATGCATCGTCGACTGAGGGATGTAACACTAGCCTATGAGGATCGAAAGAGCTTCTTGGAAACGAAAATCTGCTTCCTGCTTCCGGAAGACAAGCACATTAATAATACAACTGGGTTCCACGAGGCGCTCACCGTTGAGAACATATGTTTATTACCATAAAATATTATATTATGAGGGTCAAGCCATTTTGTCTGTGGTCCAAATTTTGATTTAGCCCTTTTCGCAAAATTTATCAAAAAAACATATTTTTGAGGGTAGCTTTTATGCTACTCCCGCAGAATCATGAATAGTGTATTATCTGGAGATATTTAAAATTCAGATAGCAGCTTAGTAAAAGTTGAATGTCTAAAATTGCTTCTCAACAGCGGCCATCTGCAATAAAACTCGTACGCGATGCTTCTTTCTTAAATGTGACTTGTTTAGCTTATGACTAAGAAAATGTGACAAACTTTCTAAGGCTGTTTCGACTAAGTGTTCAGCTTCGACTGAACATATTTTCCATAAACAATTTTATCGACATCTTATAGTTGGAAGCCCCTCGAAAGTTTATGTCGAGACTCAAATGCACACGTGAATGCATAATAAAATTTCAATCGTCCCAATCGAGCTTTAATCAAATACGTGGATGCATTTTTAAAAACGACCACGTCATTCCAGGAAAATGACGCCATTTTAGCCATAAAAACCAGCATTCTCGACGATAAACTCATATAATACCAACATCTCCCGATGATTCACCGTGTGAAGTCCTGATACAATCGAAGAGCATAATTCACGCGTCGTTGAAAATCCACAATAACTCACGACGTATGTAAATATGACATTTATGCCTTGCACAACGAACCGCCGAAGACATAAGTTAAATGCAGAATTTCTCGCTTTGTATACACAAGTCGGAATGTCTTCATAATGAAGTTTGTTCGTATTGTGCTTCATTTCATCGGTAAACGAAGAACAATCTGCCTTCCGTAATGTGTGCGTGTGCGACAAAGTGCTCTCAAGTTTACTCATCTTATAGGATGGCTTCATCAATTTTCAATTTCACTTCCATTAGCTTTTTGTGCATATTTAAAACATTTCAAGATTGCGAATGATATTTATTCAAGCCTTCGTCGTGGATTTTTTTCCACACAGCAAGAATGCATGCATTTGAATGAAATTGGTGGAATTTAATATTAATTTTAACACAACAATAACCAGTTGAATGAGTGAATATCCGATGTCTCGAATATAGACTACTAGGAAAAATATTTATTATGTGGTGGTTTCCCATTTGTCTTCCAAATGTGGCTAATTAAGGACAAGGCTATTTGAATAGGAATTATAATTCAGGTAAAAAAAGTGAAAATCTGTGAGCGCATAACGAAATTATCATTATTTTTAAATGATAATTTAATGATTGTTGCAAATTAAATAACTCACTCGCAGACATCCCTGCATGACTATTATTCGTCTGAGTATTTATATTTTTAAAATCAAAAAAATCAGTTAAATAACCAGTTAAGTATAAAAAAACGCTGTCGAGAGACCGTCACCACAGGCCATAAGCGTCTATAGCCGCAAGCATTATATTTTAATTCTGGTTGCTATTTTCTTATATTATATTCTTAAGCGACACCCAAAAATAGATGGTAGTTCAATTTGGTACGTATTCAGGTTTGATTGCAAGAAATTTCAATGTGTATTTATGAAAAGCGCGTCAAATGTTTATCTCATATTTCACGGTTAATTTATTAAAAATACATAAGTTTATGGTTATGTATTTTTGTTTCGATCTTGCCAAATGAAAACGGACAACCCTAGCTAATTTGGAATCGATATGTTTGAAAAAAATGCAACTGAAAAACTCCCTTTTTTATTCATCCGATATATCAGTATCTTAAAATGCAAAGTATATTTAAATTAATCATCAATTTGATGTTCCATATGTGTTATCATACCTGCAGTTTTAACGCGGGTGTAATTATTTGACTGTGAATCTTTAGAATAAGATTTAATTCACCAAATTAATAGCGACATCTTTCATTTATTTTTATGTGTAATGCATTATTTTAACAGCGCCAGCATCTTCGCTACAGGGACATTGCGCCTGCAATACCGACCGATCGCTTCTTGCGCGTACACTGTTGCCGGTTGGGTGGTGAGGCGCAGGAGGTGGAAGTTGGGAAGAATCGTCCTTTAGCCTTGGGTGCGGGAAGACGTCCTTCCCGTAGCCAGATCTCTCTCTCTTATCTCTCTCCCTCGAATTAAATAAATATTTTTCAAAGAAGAGAGTCTTTCTGTCCGACGCTCGTCCATCCCCCATTAATCCGTCTAGCTACATCCCGACGAGCACTTGAACACAACGATCATCATATTTATATGACTTTTCTATTATTAAAATGTAATATCAGTCGTTGATATCCCTGCCCAACTTCATAAAACAGTTTTTAATTTACCACAGAAAAGAAATCTGAATAAACCTGAATCGACACAATATTGTATCTGATATGATTCAAATAGAGTATGCAATGCATTATGCATCATATTAATATATGCAATGGAAGCAGATCCTACCCCTAAAACATCATTAGCAACAAAAAGAGCCCTTCTCTTTGTATAGTAGAGTATAATTGAAGTAATTATGTTAAATATAACTACTTCTGTTACTATACTGCCAACAATTAGAGTGAATGAAACAAGAACTTTTAAATACCGTTTTTTTTTCTTCGTAAATATGGATAAATCAAAAAGTGGCTTAATGCATCATGTTACATAATCTACATTAAAAATACCTGAATAAAACTCGATTCAGAGATATTAACCCCATACGATATATCTAAGTTTGGGGGATATTAAGGGTATAATGAAATCTCATAGTTCAATTCTGGAATTCCATCATACATAATCCGTTTAATGTAAGACATATATTTCTCGAACATTCCTTCAATCTGTTTATTCATTGATATCAAATATCCACAGTGATTATTTCACTTTGATTTATAAGCACAAATATAGCCTGGCCACAAACATCTCATATGCTGAAGACATTCGAAACCTCAATGCATTAGGGGTCGAAACCGATGTTTCATTTGGTAAAATCTATTAATATTAGCAATACTTTTAAAATTTGCATTTCACCAAACTTAATGATAAGTTTGATGATATCTATAAATTGTCTTTGTTGTAATTCCCAACATAATTTAATAAAATAATGCGTGACACTAATTATATTTTTCATGATGTAAGTTTCATTGTTTTATCTTTTAGAATTTGAATACAATTTTACAAGAGTGGAAATACAAGTCTTTGTATGAAGTGGGTGAACATGGAAAGAAAAAGAGAGAAAGTTCGATGTCACGTACATAGTGGAATAGCTAACGGGATAACTATTAAAAACTTTATTACTAAGTTATGAAGGACGCGTACGAACCCTATAATAATTTTCAGTCGTCATGTCTCATTTACATCCCCTTGAATTTTCCACTTCCCGATAAAATATATCGAATAATGTACGGATTTTATCCGCGTATCAATTAGTAATTGTAGTTATTCAAGCTGAAAAATGTCGTCTCGTATGGCATTCGGTAAAATCGTATGTGGGAATGATTCAACGACTTAAAGTGTAATTGCACTTGCACTCGCGGTTGCATGCCAATGCACTTGGGGCGAAAAGCACGCAAAGTGAAGCATGTACGGCTTTACAATACATGTTTAACGTTTTAAATAACCGATCTTCAAATAGTATCATTCGAAAATGTTGCACGCTTCAATGGCGCGCGTTAATGCGACTTAACTCTTTGAATGACTTGCTCCCACGCTCTGCGAAAAATATGAAATATTCATTTATGACATATTTTCAATTTCCCGCCGGAAATAAGTGAGAATTTCTGATTTTTATTAATAATTTCGAGAACGATTTTTCAGGCACGCGAACTTTCCCTCATCAGGAAAATCGAGCGTATATAAAACTGATATTGAATGAATTTTCCTTGGGGTTGGGCGATTGGCGATAAACGCTCAACTTTGTGCTTTTCGTGCCATAAATTAACATGATTTAATTGAATTGTTATTTCAATGTTCCTAGATAAGAAAACGCGGCCTAAACGCGTTTAAATATGCGTGTTTTTGTATAAATATATTTATTCCTAGATCGATATGGGCCCCAATGTATGTGATTTACAGATCTAATTACATAAGCTTAGGCATTCATTGCGCGTGCTTGAACGGCCGAATTCTATGAATTCTTGAGATATTTTTAAAAAATACCTGATTGTTTATTAATGAGTTATTCGATCGATAAAAATATTTTGATCTGAATTCCGATGCCGGAATAGCATTCTTCTGCAGCAACATGATGCATTCCGCCCACTATGTATAACGTCAATGCTAAGGCCATAATTTTGTCTTGCCAAATATGGTATTACTTCATTATCACCTATCCACCTGTTCTAGCTTTATGATCAGTTTTATTGATCAAAATCATATACATACAAATAATTTAAATAAGAAGATAAGTATGCATAGTTTAGTATAGATAATCGATGGCTCTTCTGCCTATGACAGCTCGCTGTTTGATTCAATCATATTTATTTGAATAAAAATACATTTTTAAAGTGAAACTCCTAAATTCACCGTAAGGTATATTGTATTGAACGTTATGAAAAGTGAAACACTTTTTAGGATAAATATTTTCCTGTATATTAGAAGAACATTTAAAAAAATTCTTATCAGTCTATATAAAATTTCAATTCCGGCATAACCATGGCCCTCCTATCAAAACTTATATTTAACAAACCAATTGAGAATTTAAAATGACCATATAAAATTTTCATGTATTGCATATGGGGACTGTTCAGATAATATTGAACATTTCTCAGATATTTCATCAAGAATACAATTTTAGTATATCGTTTTTATTTGGTCAATTTTACAAGTAAAAAATATATATTTTACTTGCGAAATCTTCACGTATTCACGCGAATAAAAGCTTCTCAATGGGAATCCAAGAACTAGCTTATTGTGCCAATACTTACGTATGTCGAATCGATTGTAATTGATTTCTTATGGCGTATAAAATATTATCCCATATTCGTTTTGCCCTTTATTCGAATGTAAATGATTTCCACGAAAGGGATTCATAAATACGAATAAAACACATTTTCACACCTTATCGACATAAGTAATCTTCGCACTAGACTCAATCATTCATATTTACAACTGCGGACCAGAAATCTCTTTTTTTTGCGACACTTCATTTTTAGAATTATATCTTATCCATTTTCGTGAGAGGCAGTCCTGCCGGGGGATGAGGTCATGGTGTGAACAAGATTTGTGGGAACGATGAAAAAAGAGGATAAACTACAGTGAATGAGCGGCTGGAAAAAAATGCTATACATCACTGTTATTCCGTTTCCTCCAGCAGACAGTCGGATAATGCTGGAAGAAACTTGGCTGAGAAAATCGGATCGACTTCCAGCAGAGGGAAAGAAAAGTCGCGAAAACTCTATTAAACCTATAAAGCGCTTGATACAAGCCATCGAGGCTAATGCTTATTTTATAGTGGATGAGGGGCAAAAAGCATCTCTGTTTTTATATGTTCTACTGTCGATTAGGATTATTTGAATTAATCGCTTAAAAGCTTTATTTCAATTAGCAAGACATTCTATATAAAAAAAAATTTAAGCACCAAAGTACATTTTGATCTATTAATATATATATAATATACTATAAAGGGGTTCGAAATGGGTTTTTAATTTTTTCCACGATATTTGGTCCCCACTGCAAAAAAGTTGATCCCCAAAGTATCCTGTGATGCTAAACAACTGTTCGCTGCCTGTTTTAGTGTGTGTAGCAGAGTTCAGTAGAGCATGGCGTGAAGATAGTCGAAAGTGTGTGAAAAATAAAATAAATTTACGATACAAGGGCGGCACTCCCGGCCGCGAACAGTTTCCCGAAAGACCCGAACAGGGAGGAAATAGGAAAAGCGCAAAAGAAAAGCTTATATAAATTTTCCGCGGGACTCTTGGTTTATTTTCTTAGTGTGCCACGAGACACCAAAAGTTTTTTTTCTCGTTAAATTGTTGAACGTTGGCTATGATATCGTAAATGAGTTTTTTCCTTCTCCGCCCTCTTTATTCTCGCCCCTCTCGGACTTTAACACTATTGGGTGTGATTTTCTTCACTATTTTTTACGTTATGGAAAAGTTTTTCTTTAGATGCTAGGGTCGAATAGTATTTTTATTCCCCCATGGCATAATGGTTGATTTGACATATTTTTATATCGGAGCTAGCGGATGGATACTTTTATATGACAATTCTATAAACTTTTGATTCAACAAAACAGTTGCTATTCTTTTTAGCAAAATATGGAATACATTTATTACTATAACAAACAAATTACATTAAAGTGTAATAATTTCAAATTTGTCTGTTTACTCCTATTAACAATACAACATTATTTTTCCAATAGATGATTATGATAATTTTAATACATCCAACCCCATCATTTAAGGCGTCTTCTCACTTTAGGCGCCTCGAAAATAGGCTATTTTCGCGATTTTTTTTTCGAGGATTTTTGCTAAAAAATATGAGATGAAATGTATCCTATGTAATAAACACATCTTTCAAGTACATGAAAAAAAATTTTTTTTTAACAATTATTATAATAAAACAGTAGCATCGAAAAACCCGTGTAGAAATGTTATGTTCGTCGCTTGTTGATGGTATCTCCGAGATGGGTCATTTGAAACAAAAAAATAAAACAGTTTTAGATTCAGTATATCAGTGGCTATAGCGCATATCATCAGATTTTTGATATTCGCGAAAATAATAAAATGGCGCACGTTTTTCGAAAAAGTAAAAAAAACGCGTTTTTTTTTAAGTTTTTTGTAAAAAAAATACTTAAAATCAAAATTTCAAAAATCTGATAATATGCGCTATAGCCACAAGTATGAAGAATGTGTCATTCAAATTTAATGACAATCGGCCAGATAGTTTCCGAAATTTCATCAACAAGGCACCGAAAAACCTTGTTTTGAGATAAACGCGTTTAAAGTTTCGGTAGCAGAAAAATTGCCCAGACACAGCTGTTGAAACACTCGTTGTTATTTTGGGTATTTCCTCCAAAGATCTTCATAAATCGGTTTCAAAACCTCTTGAATATCCCCAACTAGAGCAGGAAGATGTTTAAAAGTTTCTATCTAATTATTTTTCAACACTTTCTTGTACTTGCACCGTGAGTCTGAACAATACATATACAGCCGGGTGTTCTCTGGTAGTCACCTAACGGTCGCCCAAAAATGTAGTTAGACTCGTCCGATCTTTATGAAATTTCGATATAACATTTTTGAAGATACGTACTTTTAAAATTAAAAAAAAAATATATAAATCGATTTTTTTTAATTTTCAAAGTGAGAAGACGCCTTAAGTTTTTATATTATAGTGTTGCATGTGATTTCATTGGTTATTCTATGGAAAGCTCAGTTTTTATAGTTGCATCTGATGATAAATCAAATATGAATAGAAGCTTTATAAGTAAAAATATTGCTAATAATAATGTAAAAAAAAATCTTCACTTTATAAAAAAGTTGAGCAAGTGAGTTCCAAAATACAACCCTTCTCGTTGAAAATCTAAATTTCATAGGAGCTCAGACTCATGTATTTATGTATTATATGACTATAGGAATTTTTTTCAGCGATTATTTTAAATGTATGGAAAATATAAGGATTTATAATGTCATTGCACAAATCTAAACACAAAACCTCCAAACCTGTTATTCAATAATATTTTGTAAATTAATATTAACGAGTAAAGCTTATTTTCATTCAAATATCCTAAGAGGATTTCTCCTGTGTCTAAACAGATTTATCATCTTCCATGGTTATCAAATTTTAATACTGAAATCCCGGACGTCAAATGCACCCTTTGAGCTTCATACGTTGACCCACATCAGCCTAATCTCAGCAGAGATGCATTCATCCGGTCATCCTCAGAGGACGACGAAATTATGTTCCTCATCAAATATTTACAGGGCCTGATATTTAGCTTCCATGACTATCAGCATCGTACCATGACTCGATGCGTGTATAAAAATAAGTAATCTCGATACTTATGGACAAAATACTCATAAACGTGAGTCCAAACTCCATATCTCATGGTGGCGTATCCACTCATCTCCACGACCAACGTATGGTGTTCCATGACGTGCATGTGCCCACCCACACGCAGATTTATGCACGTTCCGAGACAACTACATGGTTATCTTGAAAGCCGATCGCTTTTGGGAGTACCGACAGTCTGTTAACTGATGGTTGTCATAAAGTGTTGCATCAGTCGAGTTTATGTGTCGAATATTCCATAATTTTATGAATATAATACGCTAAATGCAGCATACCATGGCTTCGGGTGTGCTTCGATGGCTATTTTTGCTTTAAGGCTTTAAGGTAGCACCTTCTATGAATTGTTTGACAAGTTTGATGGAAATGTGTCCGAAGATAATAAAAAATGGTCTTTGACCAACACTGTCATTTGATATTTGAAACATCGTCGTGGAGGACGTTCTTAATGAGGCTGTCGATGTCAGTTTTACTGCTTGTAATACATCAATGTGAATGTCCATCATTTGTGTCATAATCATACAATGTTCCACACTTTAAAATGCATGCTTTGAAATATAAGTAAATTTTATTTCAAAACCATCAAAACATGGATCACATTTGTGTGTTGGATTTTTCATATTTAAATTTTTAAAATGATACTTTATGGAACTGAATGTTCATGGAATTTTAGTATTAGATTTATGATGGCTTAGAAATAATGTTATCTCTTCGAAATTCAATTTTGTTCAAGAGATTGGCAAAACGTATCCGGAAGAATTTTATACTTTGATGTCATCAATCATCAATAACTTGATATTGAAAAATTTGAATTCCTTAAGTAAAAAATTCTCTCATTTACATGCAATTTTGAAATATACTCGGATCTCGTATAATACGATTTTATGCAACACGGTTTTACACAACATTATTTGTATTATCTTCTTAGTTCATTACAAATTGTGATCTAACATATTAACTTTGCGTGTATAAATTATTGCAGATAATATCTATAACATGTACCATTAAATTGCAATTAAATGCTAAATAGTAATTATAACCATATGATATTATCATACTGTATTATAGAGTATGATGCATTGTATAAGAAAAGTATGCCTTATGCCCTGTATTGGATGCAAAATTGCCTTCGAAAAGGCTGCGAATATTGAACTGATGATCATATACAAATTTAAAGAATCGAAGATTTTGGCAAAGAATCCGCTTTAAAAATGCTTAAGGATAGAATGTAATACCAGCTTTCTAATACTTGAGCAATGATCATGTTATTTCTTTCGGAAAATAATGAGTATTAAATGTCTCAGTGATGCTCCATTGCTTCCTCCACTAATGGATGAGGACGCTGTATGAAAGTGGCTGTAAGATGAAACCTCAGGTCGTTAATTATCTACAGAGTAATTGCAGGTGTCTGATTGAACGCCCTAGAACGCTATATCACTTATTCATACCCATTTATAGCATCCGTATGTACATAAAACACACTTCGATTAATCCACCCGTAAATTTTGTATGAGATATGACATCCACCCCCCGCCGGAAGGGCCACCATTTGAACATTGAATTTTTCGATCAATCAAAGGAGCACTAATTACATCGGTGCTATTTAGTGCAGAGCTTTGCGAAAGCTTGTTTGCATTTGGAAAACTATTTCGGCTGATCAATGGGGATTCATTAGGGACGGAATAGGTCTTGACCTATTTCTTGGCTATATTCTTTTCTCCTTCTGGGCGCTATTCAGATCTACTTTTGTAGCAGAGTTCATTTCCTATTCATGTTTTCTGAACACTACTGTATCATATTGAATGAAGGTCCTGTCAGCAGTATCCATTTAATTTCGTTATTTATGGAAGGCATAAAATATTTTATGGCACGTATCGATGAGCGCTCCGTGTACTTTTATTGTTTCTCGAAGGAAAAAATAAATAAATGGTTGTTAAGACATGTCAAAGGAGCGCTTACCTTTTATATTTTCATTATTTCTTTATATTATTGTGCTACTGCTTACTCTTTAATAAAATAGCTTTGAACTTTCGAGACGAAAAGTGATTTAAGCGGATAGGTTTATTTTTTTTGTCTGCGAATCGAATTTATTGCAAAATTATTTTCATCCCTTCAATAAAACATATAATATATAACAACATTTTCATCCTTCAAAAAGCACCTAAAGATCCCACCAAAACACCCACAACAATTATAAATTCCAATGAACATTTTGGATCGATTTCTAAAAAAAAAAATAACGTGGTACTCTTGCACGGTTCAAGTAAAACTTTATAGCTCATAGTTAAATACACTCACAGTATAAACAGCACGGCGCATGCGCGTAGCGTGTTTATGTTGGATATGACGGAGATGAAGAGACTACAGACGATTCTCCCTTTCTTTCCGATCAACTGTCGGATAGAGTTTCACTTTTTGTGACGTTCAAGCCAATTTGTTCTAACGCGCCTATATAAGTTTCACTTTCAAAGTTTCATAAATAATTTACGATTCTCACGGACATATTTCATTGCAATTCAGTAGCGAAGGGTTGAAACCCTCAAACCCCCGAGAATGCCAGATCGTGTCCATTAAATAAATAAGTCAAACGTACAAAACTTATTTCCATAATTGTTTGCACTGTCATTTTCCCAAAAAGCGAGATAAGGCTGACAATGTAATTTCTCAAATAAAGTTAGCAAGGTAATTTATCACCCCTTATCTTCCTTGATTTCCGTTTCTCCTTATATAACGAGCATTTTTTATTTGTCAAGTCACTCCGAGTTTTGCTTTTGTGACTTTTCTCTTCGGGGGAGGACGCTTCGCTCGCGGCGGAAGCTGGAACTTTTTAATTGATTTTAATTGATTGATTTATATCAATGGACAAAAAGCCCTTCGCAGAAAAAGAGTATTCTTAACATTCGCGCGGTGGTGTCGAAATAAGACCGAGACTAGTCAATTTACTTAAATAAACCAATTAAACGAAGAAGGCACTGTCGCTTCTGGTCGGGGGAGGAAGTGGTCGTTTTGAGAAATTATGATAAAAAGCAGCTTAATAATGGTGTCAAATCCTCGTACCCCAGAAACATTTAGTCATATAAATTTACAAATTTAAGCCTTAATTGGAAGATTATTATTTAAATCAATATATTTTTATGCAAACACACTTGAATACTTTACTAAACGAAAGCTATATAATATTACTTTATTATACGATTTCTATTATTTTCTATAATCTTCTTTTAGATATTTAGTTATTTTTCTATATTTCTATTGCAAAACTCTTATGGGTTATCTATCATCAAATAAAATTCGTTCAGATTCTATTAAATTTTATTTCAAAATGAACGATTTAATAAGATCATACTCCAGAATGTTGCATAATTTCTTAAATCTTCTGTCAATGAAATGTTTAATGTCCTCCTGCAGCACAAGCAAAAGAAAAATATAAGTATATTTTCCAAGCATATGATGCAATAAGGATTTCTTACGATACAGGTAAAAATGTAGGTCAGCGTAAGAAATATGATAAATTATTTTATGGTGCAAAATATTAAAAAAAAATTATGAAACATGAACACAAGGATCCCGTTTTTTTTTAAATCTTAAAATTCATAAAGATCTATACACGTATATTAGGGTGTCCCATAATTTTCTTTCGTTTTCATATTAAGAAAAAAATAAACAATAATTTGTATTACAACAAAATTTATTGAATAATATATGATCCATTATGTTATATTACCTTTCTCTATCTCTTCGGAAGCCTCATAATGCCTTCTTGCCAAAATTTCCCAGGTTTATTGACAAATTATTGATCAAGGTACATTTTTATATCATTTTTTGAATTAAAATTTTTACCACGTAAAGAATTTTTCAATGAAAGAAATAAATAATAATCTGAAGGGGCAATGTCCGGAGACTATGGAGAATGAGGTAAAACATCCCAGTCAAATGATAATAATTTATTTCTGACGAGTAAAGATACATGAGACCTGGCGTTATAGTGATGAACTACCCCCTTCCAGTCCCACCAAATGCATAGCAAAACTTTTTTTTGGGTGTAGGCCAGGCTTAGCTACAGTTAAAGACTCTGTACCCTAGATCCAAGACCGTTTACGTTGGATATTCTCATATATCCAACTTTCATCTCCAGTGACAAGTCTCTTCAAAAAAGGTTGGCTATTATGTCGTTGGAGAAGAAGATCGCATGTTGAAATACGCTGAAGTTTATTTGAGTCAGTCAGTTCATGCGGAAGCCACACATCTGAACGATTGATGTAGCCCAATTTTTGTCAGATGATTATAGACGGATGTTCGTGGAATTTCTAACTTGTAAGCTATATCATAAAAAAACCATTGCAAAACCATGGTCTGACCAGATTATCTTATTGACAAAAGGGTTAAACTAGCATAACTAGGCATAACATATCTCTGCTATAAATATTTGGTTAGATTTAAATAATTCTTGATGAAATATTCCCAAAACATCTCACGATAATAAAAATGTTTTTTTGAGGGTGGCAATTGGTATTTGATTCGAAGAAAACCGTCGTTTATTTCTCTTCCGATTGTTATATAGGACGAACAAAACTTCTTTGAGAAGCGGATCAGTTTTAAGTCTAGACAATAGTGACGAACATTGCGATAGTTATTCTTTGTTTCAGAGTTATTGGCAAACGTTCGAGTAGTATCCAAATTCCTTATCTATATATATTTTTTCCATGTATATTTAATTTTTTAAAGTATTTATCAAAAACAACCAAAATCTTCTGATACTTGCGTTGCTCTATATCTCTTTATCATCACATTTAAATTATTTAAACCATCTATTGCACTTTCGAAGAATTATGATGTCTCCATAGATAATGCAGATGATCTGGGCAACCTTTCTTAACTTCTAATCTTATTTTTTAGTATGGATAATAAAAATCCTATGAAAACAGTTTAACTTTTGATGTGATTTCAATTTGATAACAACAAATAAAATTGATTTAATTTATAATGTGTGTGTTGTTTTTATTCATATTATAGTTTTTCTTAAAGTTCAATATAATGTTCTATTTTATGCAATGTTTAATATTACTTATCTTTGTGCCAATTTGTGTATATTTGTAAGGATATAAGTTATAGTACATACATGTTGAATAACTGGCCGCAGAAGCTAGTAAATAAAACATTTTCGATGTACGGTAAGCAAAATTTATTACCCGAAAACGTCGGTGGGTGGCGGGCGGCCACTATTACTTAAGCCGTTCTACAACACCCCTCAAATAAATAAATAACTCGAACTCCCTGACAATAACTCAAATATAAACGGCGTGACTTATTCGAAATCTCGTTTCCGGCGGCTTGTTTGCATACCACTCCGCGACCCCTCAATCACAACGCCTGATACACGACACAAACGGAAACACATTCGGAAAAATCCCGACACGTACAAGCAAAAGTTGCGGGAAAATCCCGAATTTTCACACCCCCTGCAACCACCCCGATATCTCTGCAGCCGCCGCCGTCTTTCGTGTCGCTCTCGCCACCCCCTACCAGATCCTAGTATGAAATATGTAATAAGGTTTTGGTGGCATCTTTCAACTTTTTGTTATACGTAACACATTTTTGGGCTTTGCAACACTCTCGGAAATGGGCTCAACTTTTTAACTGGTTGAGATTCAATGCGGCATACTTCCATGACAAAACTTATTTTTTTATACATAATAATAACTTTTGATCTTTCATAGACAACCCAGCGTCATTTTTTACTTAAATACCAATTAAAAATACTTTCTACTATATATATAATATATTTACAACTCTTTGCCATCTTTCAGGCAAAGTTTCAATGTCTCTTTTACAAAAAGAGGCTGACTTTGACGAAAAATAGTTATTTAGGTGAATTTCAACTTCATATACATTTCAAAAAGTCTCATTTTCAATGGAGTGCCTAGAACTTTGAATAAATAATGATCAGACTGCGCAATATCTGACAAATATGGCGAATGAGGTAGTAGTTCCCAATTGAGTTCCCTAATTTTTTCCTGGGTTGCATGGGGTCTGGCATTATCATGATGCAATATCACACCTTTGTCATACTTAATTTGGATTTGAATCCACTAGCGATTTCAGCAGCTCGGTATTGAATTCAGTTAGTCTCCCACTTCAGTGGTCATCAACTAGGCTAAAATTGCCAATTGTGAAGTCTTCGAAACCATCATTGACACTTGTTGACTTTAAGAATTTTGCCTTAAACACCACAAATTTTCTCAGATATCTGTGTTGCGTTACAACTCATTTTAAAGTGGAAGAGCATAAGATGACGAATATGTTCTTCTGACGGTCGTGTGTCTGACATGGTATAGATAACGAGTTTAATTTTATCTGTTAGTGAATAAATGAGGTTTAGAGTCTACTCAATAAGATACAACCAAATGCACAACCTCTCTAGTCGACGCCTCAGCGATAACTGACATGTAACGACATGCTCTTAAAATAATTGATTACTTATGGGTCCCCCTAATAATATTGATATTATTATATATCATACCTGGTATCAGTTTAATGCTTTATTTATAAATGATAGACTTGAAAGCAATTCCCTCTATGATCCATCTAATTTTCACAAAATATGCTCCGATAATACTGTGTTAAGATATTATATTGATATCTAAATATAAATCGCCTTAGTATTGACTTTTTAAGAAACAATAACACAATAAGGATAATTCTAGCTTGAAACGATCGTTTGAAAATAAAATATTGATACTCTCGAAATTAACCTACTCTTGCTTCTTGAAAAATGCTTTTACTTGTAACAATTGGTATTATAATTATATTGCATAGTACTGTAACAGCCAATGTATAAGTAAATTGACATATTATATATAACCTGAGGTTGACAAATCGGGTCATTATATATTTTATTGAACCATTAAAATTCATAGTTCAATCCTTCCGAGTAACTTACGACTCTCCTGACGGACAATGCGGTACAAACGCTTTTAAATGGTGATAAGTTCCCGGAACACGGGGATGTTGTGTCAAAAAAAGGTATAACGGTATTTACGGTGAAGCGACCTTTTTTCCCGACGAAGCATTACCATAAAATGTTTTTATTCGAGATTAAAGCGGGGTGGTATCTTCCTATCATCGGCTTCTAGGATCCATGCATGGGACATCCCACGTGGAACGGATCTTCCTGAACGTAGGCGATACAAATATCCCGGACAATAGATAAGAAGTGAAGATATATGGGATGTGGCATCTTCCCTAATAGCTGCCGCAAGGTGTTTAATCAATTGGAAAATTGAAGACATAAGCTGGGTATTATTCATATTTTGGGCAGAGATACCCATTGAAGTAGGGACGATATATTCTGTGAAGATTATATTGGACTTGAAGTATATTGGGCTGAATAAAAATAACTTTTTCGTATTTGATTAAGAATCACGAAATGGATTTTTTTTTTAGATAAATCTTTCATATAAACCAAATATTTTATTGTGGATGTTAAAAATTTGATATTTTCCTAAATCTTCAAATTATCCAATCGAACTCCCCCAATAAAAAGGGCTTATTGAACGATCCGCCCCGAAATACCAATAAATATATACTCTCACAAACGAGTTAATCTCGGACCTCGGGGCCGGAATCTAATCCACTTTATATTAAAAAATAAACATAAATAAGCGAAAAATCGATGGTGTTTCGCGCACTTGAGGAAATATTCAAACGTCATAAAATATTCGGGGGGCTTTTAATGGCGCTGCAAAGGGCCCGTGAATAACCCGATCGGCCTCAAAGTGCGCGGGAGAACCTTTTACAGAAAGCTTAGGCGATCGTAAAAAATAAACGGCTACAAAAAATGTTGATTTATTTTATTACGAGGCGGAGGGAAGATACTAGGGGTAGAAAAAAGCCTCTGTGGGTAGAAAAAACGCCGGGAAAATTCAATGAAGTGTGTACTGATGAAAGTGAGCCCTTAGCATATACAAGGAACAACACGGGCACAATTTCGTACATAAAGTACGCGCCCTTGCTCCTTATTAAAACATAAACGCAATGCGGCACTGATACCCTTTCGGGTCGATTGCATTTTTTAACATCTTAGTGCCTTCCACTACAAAAATTAAGTAAAAAAATAATATGGCAATTCGAGAGAGAGAGAGAGAGCTTAATCATAAAATTTTACAAAGCGACATTTATTACGCTCCATCAACAATATTAAGCCGTCAGATTTTTCATTCATTGAAGTTCAACAAAGTAAGATTTATCTCCTATTCAAATAAAAGCACATCCATGGATGTTTTTTTAATAATTTATAATGAACTTGGATAGATAAGCTTCTACCAAAATTCCAATTATTTCATAAAGGTTTTATTTATTCATTCAGAATCATTAAAATGGATCGATTTAAAACACTAATCGTGAAATAAAATCAATTAAATACATTAATATATCCAATGGATAATTATTAATAAAACTAAGCAGGGCTATCTATAAGTATCCGATTGTTATCAGCGTAAGATAATCTTCGATTCGAGGCAGAGTCAATTGTAAATAAGCACTGTTGATAGCATACAAGATCACGCCATTTTTTTACATAAACAATACACAAGAAATCGATTCATTTGCTTCTGCTTTAGAATCTGACAATAAACTTATTAAACAAGCAGCGATGTGAATGGGGGGGGGGGGGTCCCAGACCCTGGGATAGTACTCCTTTAGGGGTTAATGGTTCTAATGCCTTATTTTCCTGTTTGTATGGATAAAATAATCATTATTTAACTAAAAAGAAGCTATGATCTGACCACTACCCCGACGATTAAATTAAATGATACAAATTTATTAGAGATGCATTTTTATTGCTGTATTAGAAAATTTTGTTGTAAAAAGAGTCGACCGATAGTTAATAAAGATCTTCACCAAAAATTTCGACTCAAGCTTACTACCTGTTATTTTTTTTGATAAAGTTTTTTGTACCTTTCGTGATCCGATAGCAAACGAACCCGCGTAAGCATCTTAGAGTATACGCTTGGAGAGGGTCCCTTTGTAATATATACATTAAAGCTAATTAAAATTTGCATCAATAAATATTATTGTTAAAACGAATCTCAGACAATTGCGACATGATATAAATATTTAATGATAAAAAGTCACTAAATCACGGGAATATCAAAATGTTTTTATCTAAGTCTATGCTTGTTTTGATGTATGTTTCGTTATTTGAGTTATAAAATTTAGTTTGTACGACTGATCAAACGATCCCCAATTAACAGTTCCATCTTCCTACACTTTCGTTGTGAAGAGCTGAAATGATTTATTTAAGTCTTTTCAATATTTTTTTAATAAAATCTACAAACATGACAGTGAGAAATTTGATCTCAGTGTATAATATCGTACGGACAATTTCAAGATTGATTGGGGCGTTAAAAATAGAATAGATAGGATTTAAATATGCAGGGTACGTTTTGGACCCCGAGTGACACCCACGGCAGCGGCAGGGTTATCCGTCATTTTCACGGAGAGTATATTTGCGTGTCACTCAAACACTCAGAGCAATTTGTAGCCCCACCCTAACGCGGTGTCGGCCACAAGGGCTGACTATCACCCCCCGGGCCAACTGTCTGATTTGGGCATCAATCATTGCGGGGGTCCCGTCGGAAAATGCTCGAATAAGCCCGAATATGATGTCAAATGGAGGCCTCCGGAGGGCGGGAGACGCTCATGGAAAATTACGCAGATTTTTCGCGAAGTCCACGCGAATTTTCGGCAGGGTGCGACGTGATTGACGCCCTCCGAATCCTTAACACGGGCGTAATTAGAAAAATCGTCGAGGTGACAAAAATATCGTCTAATTGGATCGGGATGGGCGCGCTTTTTGTCACTTCTTAGAATAAATTATTATTTACGTCATTGTTCCCAGAAAATATATCACTTTTATGGACACATTCATTAAAAAACACAGCGATGATTTTTTTGTGTGTCTAGTATAAGCTTTCGTTTAATAAAGACGAATAAATTTTTTTGCTCTTTGTGCTTTGTTCTGTGCTGTGAGTTCAACCAGGCATCATCAGCCATTGAATTACTTCATAATTAAATATGAGATTTGCTAATATTGTATACAGCGTCCATATTAATACAATTATACGCATACGTATGAGATACGAAACAGCTAATTCATCTCGCATTAGGATTTCCTAGTGGTTTATCAAACGGAAATCTGCTGTAATCTTTCATAATCCCTTTATGGACCGGCGTAGGAGACCAGAATCTAAGTTTCGAGATAGATGACTAGGCGTATATCGTATGTCCGTTATTAAATTCCGAGTCTCTTGTCTACATTAATTATTCTTTTTGGGCAAATCTTCTGTTCAAAGTATGAATTATTCAATGAGAGAAAATCCTTTCTAAGATCGACATCCCACGTATTTCTTTTTGCAAATTGAACAGAGGCTTCCAAATGCGTTCCTTTAATATATAACGACATATATTTAGCCTGGGATTTACATTATGAATCTTATATCGATGTTACATCACTAAAACTACCTGGCATCTTCAAAAGTACTTATGCATTAACCATTAAATTACTCTCTTTTTAAATTAATTATTTTCATTATCAAAGTGTGATCACATGTAGTTCATAGCATATTTTCAATATCCATTCAATAAAAAAGGCACCATCTATACCATCATTACCATACAATTGCCTTCTTGTTTGATTGATATTGAAGATGATCTTCAAATGTACCCAGTGTACCCAATAATCAAGTGAAAAAAAAATCCTATGAACTTACTGAGTGATGTGTTACTTCTATTTGACGAACCAACATGTTCGATATAGCAAATAAATAGCTATATAAATGATTGATAGTAATTATTTGAAAAGAAATTTTGTACGTGGTTTATTGCTTCAGGCCACGTGTAGCGTAGTAAACGTATCGCACAACAAATTGCGTACACACACAATACTTGTACTAGTGTTATAACGTTAACGAAGATATGCACAATAACTCACTAAAGTTTCATCGTATTCGGTTGAACGGTATGGCAGCGCATAAAATATGAACAAACAAACATAGATTTTTCTATATAAGATAAGTGACTAATTTGTGTTGTGTGACATTATTGAATTATTTTTAGTGTCGGGGTCTATTTATTTCTGTGCGTCACATGACGTATTCGGGTGAGAACTTTTACATAAAAGCCGAATTCCCGCTCATATTTGAACAACCCTCACACTCGCGATATATAGGGTTTTGACATTTATTTAAATAGAGATGTCAATACAAACAAAAAGGCTTGTAATACTGAAAAATGTATCATAGCAAAGCTCTCCGACCCACAGAAAGGTGCTGAATAAAAAATCTGTGTTTTTAGGCGATTATGTGTCTGAGCGGCGACGGGCGAATGTGAGAAAAGTGAAACCTCAGCCCGTCGACTTGTATACATAAGGGTACACATTTTTCGTCAAACTTTGCTTTTCACTCTAGACATTCTACATTTGGGCGTTTATTCAGCGTCAATATTTGTCCCCAGTACGTTACACCACAAAGAAACCCATCCCCCGACTCGGATGCTGCGGAAGCAAGGCCCTGTCTACTTCAATGCCATCCTTCGGAGATGGGAATCGCGATGTCTGAATTTTAATACACCTACACACATTCAATAAGCCCTAAGAAAACACTTTTCATATTTTGATTTATCCAAATCTGTCAGGTGATAATTCCCCGATGGAAGCGCCTGCGAAAATAATTTATGCTGGGGGTGATGAATTTAAAAAAAAATTCAACACTCCGATTACTTGAGGATCATCTTGTTATATAAACCCATAATAATTAAATTATAGTACTATCAAATATATTCATATTTTGAATCTGTAAAAATGTATACTAAGACAATGAGAATATGGAGGAACAGGGAATAAGATGAAATTCAACTGATAACTGTGAAGATATATTCATCTCATGGCTCCCCAACGGTCTCATAGCTCTCTTTCTTTGAGCAAAATAAAAATCTTTATGAAGAAATCATTTTTTCGTCACCGCCTTGTTTATATTAGTTTTTCTTCTCGTGTGACAGAATATAAGCCTCTATATATCATAACACTTTAAGGGAAAAAAATTGATTCAAGTGATAAAAATGTCCATATAAATTCTTTCAATATTGAACGTATGATGAGGTGATTGTATGAATAAATCGCTTGAATTAATTTTTAATTCCAAAAATACGTTTAATGAAATAAATATATGATATATTTAAACGGCGGCTTAATAGATGGATGAAGATAAAGTAAAAAGGCTTTAAGCGTACCAAATTAGCCGTGTGTGAATGACTTATGGAGGTTATTTTTCAACGAACCCCGACTTGGCACAATGGGTCCAACAAGTTTCTCGTAATTCAGCGCATATCTTACATCAGTAGTTACCATTAAGTCGTTATGGAAATAGCTGGCCATTATGGCCTCCTCTATGGGATGGTTTGACAAATAAACATAGATACAGGGGACCATTTTCATGGGTTTCTTGCAATCTTTACGGCCTGTTACATCAAAATGAGCTCTGGAATACATTCTTCTTTTGCTGAGAGGAATTTAATGAAAGCTCATCGGCGAGGAATTTGCAAAGGTCTGACTTCTGAAGTATTAGGAATGTTGTGTATTTTAATTGGGTCCATTCGTCATGAAGAAGGCATGTCGGATGAAATGCCTGCGTTGACATTCTGATTTGGAGTTGTTCACCGGAGCGACTTTACGCTGTCGTCCTTTATGAATACATTTAATTTTGGATTTATTATATAGTATGTACATTTATTGTATTTGATGTATTTTTTTGATTTTATATTGGTAATAATCTTAATAATCTCCATTGGTCCTGTTATTTTATCGCGGTGAGAAAACGCCCGAAGGAAAAATCGGCTACCATTACGGAACATTTCCCACATAGATATAGGAAAACCTACAAAAAGCGACCTTCATTAGTCTTAGTCTTGTCTAGACCTATGAGGGTGGAAAAGCGGATGAAGGTCTGCAAAGAAATGATAGCCTACTATAGTAAATAAGTGTTGATAAAACCTTTCATCGCCAAACTATTGCTGACGACCAAGCTCCAAAGAGTAAAATAATATAATTCTGCGACACAAATTTGCGCAATAATTCAACATCCGTCACATTACCTGTGTAAATGAAAGATAATTGAACCCTTCGTGACAGGTAACAAATTATTTGTTAATGATATGCGAAATCCGACACCAGAGCGGGTTATTTATATTACATTTCCTTTTCGCCGAACCACTATTTCACACAATGTATCCTCATACATTTCAACAACAATATAGCTGACACTACCTGTGGGAGGTTCAGAACAATTTTTCCTTTTACAAATGTCCAAACTGCTACCTAAGCGAAATAATTCTGCTACCCATATTGAAACAACAAAATCCCTTAATAATTACAACTATTTTGGGACGGCAATTTGTTTTGCGTGTATTTATAAAACAACACGTGCCGGCTAATTCGGTTGATTGCCTAGAGATTTTCCGCGAAATATGTATAAATAGCAATTGATGATGTATTAATCCACGCGTGTAAACCTTTTATAATAAAACTTGACTATATATGAATCTATCAATTTATAATTGATCGATTTTCACTAAAAATATTTGAGATGTTCTGGGCGATATTTTAAGTGTTCGCAAATGTCAAAATTGGTTCCAGAAATTTTGATTTAAAAAATAGCCCTGGAAGTGGAAGACTGCGTAAGGTGGATGCCGCCACACTGACTGCTGAAATCGAAATTAATCCAACAGCAACGGCTCAGATTTCTTTGAAAATGGTCGAGTGTTCAAGGAAATCTGAAAAAAATCGACAAAATGTGGAAGATAGGTGCCGCACGAGCTAAGCAAGAGAATCTGGGCGACCCCATTAAGGACGCAAACATTTTAAATTTTTGACATTATTTTATTACAACCTAAAAGTATTAGTTTATTTTATATTTTTAAAAACAAAATGGCGGATTTATAAGGTATTCCATTAGGCGCCATTTCTCGTGATATCAAACGGCTCGCCACTTGTCGAAGGTTTCCTGTTGAAATGAAACCGAAAATAAATATTTTTTGATTTTTAATATATGTAGGCAGTCGACTAAGCTATAAAAACTAAAAAAATATAATATTCTTTCTGTTAAACTTTCATATTTTTTGCCATTTTCTTGATAATTTTACCTTAAAATGTCATCTATTTACATGAAAACCTTAAAACTTTAGCTTTATTACTAGATAATATTATAGTGGGAAAAATCCTAAAATTTCAGCCAGATCAATCAACAACTTTTTAAGCTACAACTGGCGAACATTTTGAAAATACAGTTTCGAGATAGTCATGTTTAAAGTTTCAATACGATAAAAACTATTAATTTTAGTGACTTAACAATCAATCAATGATTCCAGGCGCATATAATACATATTCAGCTTTCTCAAAAAGTTTATTATCTTCTACTAACTGTTGTTTTCGGGCTATACGAGCTGCTTTTGTCTCAGAAAGACTCTTACGGTTCTGCCTCGCTATCCACGCTTCATCGGTGTTTTCAGCAAAGACTTTACATTGGGTGCCAAAAATTATATTTAATGTATTCATCATCTTCAAAATGAAGCTGCAGTTGTTATTAAATATCCCAGAAGCAATGTACGTGGATATTTCAATGATTTTTACACCAGAATGCATGTGCTTTGAAGTCAATCGCCAAACCGTTGAGTTGAAACATTCATTAATATTTTGGGTATGGCCATCCAAGCATCTTTGAAGTAATTCATCTCTAAATAATTCTTTATAAATTTGTAAGAGATGCTTTTTTATCTCTTGGGCAAGAAATGGAGTCTTTGCAGAATTTGCACGTATTTTTTTTTAATTTTTCGAACTTTTCTACCTTTCGTTACTTTATTAAGATATTTTGAAATTTTTGCTTCGAAAATTCAACCACACACGACAAACTATCGAGCTAAACTTGACTTCGAGCAACGATAATTTTGTTTCAAATATTTTTAGGGGCATCTTCTTTAATAAAACTAAATATGCGAACAACTTCTTAAAATGGAATACGAAATATGGTTTTTAGGCGATTTAATAACTGGAGATGAGAAATGGATTCTTTACTCTTAGGATTAGGTAGCAAAATCGACCCCTAAACCCGGCCAGATAACAAAAAGTCTTATGTTATCTGTTTGATGAGACTGCAAGGGTATCATTAATTTTGCCTTGGATGGAAGACAATTTTACATCCTTCTTATTGTTCAGACATCGCTTCGTCGGATTTCCATCTTTTTAGATCTGTAGAGTATTATTTGGATGAAAAAAAATACAAAACAAACGATGATGTTAAAAATAATATGAGCATTCAAATAATTCATTTAAGAAACGAAAATATTTGAGTATATCTTATAACATTATTTATCCCTTGAAATGTGACATGGAGTCCGCCTACGTCCGATAATTGATATGTCGCTTTAAGAAGACGTAAACATAATATTCCATGCGAATTCTGATTTTATTGACAAAGGATTTTCATGTGAAGAAACACTTGATTAATTAGATAAAATGTCAGTGAATTGTGTATTTAGTCTTATTTTTGGAGTGAAATTTGAGCAGGATTGAACATTATCAAAAGTGAATCTCCAAGTGCTAGAAAGTATCGTTTGTAGTATTTTCGTTACTATTGCTTCAACTTTTTACGTGTCTATATGTAGACCAGTAACTTGCTTATTTTATTATATAAAACACAAACGTAGTCCAATTTTTTAGCTCACAATTTCCGTTAACAAATGGAAAGTATGTATAAAATCACTTGCTATTATATTTTTAATATAAACGAAGAATTTTATTACAAAATATAAAATAACCTTATTTAAGGGATTAAATATTGGGGTGAAATCAGTGTTGCATTCCCATCACTTATTTTAATCAGAGCGATGCGTCGTTATTGTAACTACAATTGAGTGATGTTAGTAATTGTTAGTTTGATGACACAATGCTTTTAGGTATGGCATTTGGATTGTAGCAGGTCTTAAATCTCATCTATATGTATATTTTTAAATTCGTAATATTCCTATGCAAGAATAATATTGAGACTCAGCGTATGTGCTTTTAACTCAAAGCAATGTCGGGATAAATAAACAAATTTTCGTTTAAAAATTGACACACAAGTCCATGAGATAAAAAGCTACTTTCCGTTGATGCTGTGTTGAATGTGTGAGGGTGGCTTATTGAGCTGTAGCCGACATCAGAAGCGACTCTATATTACGTTATTATTTTAACACGCCTTTTACGAGACGAGATTTTTCACAGGAGTGATATTTTCGACAGCGCCTATTTTTTCCCCCCCAAAAAAATTGAATACATAAACACCATATGCTTCGGTTTGTTGTTCGAAGTATTCCATAATAAAAAAATTGAAGCAACAAACGCTGGAAAAATTCCGGTAAATGCATTGCATTCCGCTGCATCCTCCGGGATGCGAAATCTGAAAGCATCGACGTCCGTCGCTTTTTATCTTTTCTTAAATTCTGTTTGTTTTGGCTGGATTGCTTGTCGATTTTAAGCGTAAACTTTACCCAAGAACCGAATATGTTTATTTGGATAGAAGCAAAAGACAGTTGCTGCCATACGTTACCGCATCCTGTGTATCATCATATAGGAACTCGTTAAATTAAACTGCTTCCACTCCTGAATTAACAGATAGCCGTAAAAGTTAGGACGTCATTCATCATTTTGATGCGCAAATAAAGTATTGGATCCACCCATTTATGATCGCTCCAAGCATTTACCACTTGAAAAACGACATATAAAATATTCAAATCCAAACACCCCCAACCCCGCCCCTCTAAAGATTTGGAGTGAATTTATTTTATCCGTCGAAGAAATTCACTCAAGCAAATTGAATTTCCAAAGTCAGCGATAGAAATTGTGTTTTTTTTTTATGAGAAAAGCATCTAAGATCTCTTAACACGATAAGAAGCAATAAAGACGACGGACAAAACGGTTCACTATTTTTAAACTTGCAGAAGGTCACTCTAAAGCCATGAATGAAAATATCATAACTCAATTCACCCCCTGTGGGAATTTTCATAGAGCAACAAAATATCCACGCCCGACTTGTTTATAAATTTAATAAAATATAGATGTTTTATTTAATATAAATTCAAAACTGTGTCCTAAATTGAATCAACCGCAGGACATTATCGTCTATATTTATGGTCCTTTATTATAGAGAAATGGCCTTTATTTTAGAGCGTTGTTAGAAATTTATAATGATATCAGAAGCCGACTTATGTTCAGAATGATTTAGTTTGCCATTTAAAATACGGAATTTAATTGACGTATTTGGATATTATTTTTATCAAAATACGTATAGATATATATTATTTTATCAAATAATTAAAATAATTAATGACTCAAAAAGTTGATATGATGGATTAGTTTTTGCGTTCTCATTTTTAATATTCGTGTTCGTTATTAAAATCCATATTATCAAATTTATAAACAAACCTACAAAATGATTTGAATCCAGGATTTGCCTAATATTCTGATTTAAAAAATATATATATTGTCATAATTGACAAAGTTGAACAGGGCTGCCATTGAGTGATTTGCGACAATCATTAAATAATTTTATCTCAATGCAATCACACGTGTAAGATGATTATTGATGATGAACACTTTAAGTATAGACCGCACCTATAGAAATCAAATTCAACTATCTGTTAAGTTATGTGAACGAAAAACGATACCAGAGCATAAGATCAAATGTCAAATTAAGCAATTGAGATATTTCTTCATCAAAATGCAAAACAGTCTTGTGTAATCGCGATCTTAAACTAGAATAGAAGCAAGATGTTGTGTCTTCTCATTTTGATCATGTAGGCTAAAATCATAGATTTTTACACGAGTAATACATAACAAAATAATTCTTTAAAATGTGGATGTTGAAAATATTTTTGAGAAATTAGTGTCTCAAAATTAGGTTGTTATTTTGAGGGATTTTGTAGATGAGGGGCGTATTTAATGGTTATAAATCAGGCTGAACATAAACAAGCCGAATGATTGTTAATATTAATACTTCTGATGTATTAAATTAGTTCGTGATACGACTTTTTTAATACAATCTGCGTATTTGAACCTTTGTAATAGTATTTAAAGCATTTATTCATGATTATTTTAATTCAAAGCCACTGTTCGTGACTTAAGATTTCCAAAATATAAAGAAAAGATCTTCTCAAGATACTATATCCGTTATCGGATATAGGCGATCTCTATGGGAAACTTTATTTAAGAATAGGATTTTTCATGTGGTGATTTCCCATTTGCTTTTCACATTTGATAAAATAAGGTTACTATTATTTGAATAGAAATTTTAGCTAGGAAATGATCAAGAATATGTAGCAAATATATCATTTCTATCCATCCATCACACAGGTGATCCTGCACGACTTCATTAATCGTCCCAATTCCAAATCCAGGAATTCAGGATAAACTTATAGACTAAAATGATCGATCAAAAATGTGAATATTTTTGATTTTCCAATTTTTTTGATACAATTAAATTTTTGTTGCACAATCTGATTTTTTTAAAATAAGTTTACCTTTATAATAAGAAGGTTAAAATCACCATAGCAATTTTTTAAATGAAGAACTGAGTCTAAATTTTAATTAATTTTGATTGTAGAGCACTAAATACGTTATTTTTAATGATGCAGTTCTACATGTTGAAGAAAATCCTCGTTGAAAGTCTTTAGTATTCATCTTGAGATGTGCTCCCAGCAGTGTTCACTACTTGCATTGGCAAACCGCATCTCAACAATTCAATAAAACAAATTACCAGCTGTAGTAAGTCGTCTGGAATTCTTTTCTTGAAAGCCAACCTTCTTTTTATCCCCCTGTCTTAGTTTAAAATTCAGTATCGGTAGTTCAAAGGAATTCCTCTGGAACTGTTTATTTTTATATTAGCGCCTTCGTTGAATACCGGGCATTTGCAATATGAATATTGGACAGCGGAAAAATTGGAAAAGTTCCCCGGCGCAAAGAGAATGTTTTTGTATTTCCATATTTTTCTTCAAAAAACAAACATTGCAGTGGAAAGTTTGGAATTAGATTGCTGCTTGTATGCGATTTAAAAGCACATTCGCGAAAAATAATTTTATTTAAGCGTCTTTAATCTCTGCGGATAAGAAACGCCCGGTCAAATTTCAAAAGGCGCCTGTAAACAAATTTGTTATTCAGTGTTATTATCTGAAAAACTTAACGAAACGTGCTCAAGGTGCGAAATATTTCCTGTGCTCATACAAAAAAGCAATTTTTTTCTTATCGCCCGTCCGATCTGGCCGCCCCTAAAGAATGAACGTCGTGCAAAACAATACTATCACTCCATTTTACCCGCTTTACACACGAACAAATTTTTGACGCAAAGGAAGAGATTGCACGAAAATGTGTGAGGAAAATTTATACGGCGACCAAATTTTATAAATAGCTGTAGCAGAACCCGAAACGTATGTTGCTTTAAATTATATGTCTGCGAGAAACCAAATTTCATATGCAAACATTTTTTTTTCGAAACATTTGTACCAACCGGAGAACATAAATAAAACAAACCATACGTTTTGTGGTAGCACTACCAAATTAAAGAGCATTCTATGAACAAACTCCAAAGTCAAACCCATTATCGCCAGGCGACACTTAAATTAATACAATACATTATCCCTTCATATTTATACCTTTGTACTAATAACAAAGCCTTTGTAATTGAATTTAACTTTTTCGATCAATTTTAAATTAATAAAATACATTAAGCTACATATTTTATTTTAATAACATGTTTTTTGGTTTAATATTCATAAGCTTTATAGTATTCGCTGTATTAGATCAACATGAGGGATGAAATTGTTAAGCTTTTTACCCTATAAAATGTCCAGATTTTGTAAAATTTTTCATATAAAAATCCTTCCACTGAAATAAGCACAAAATAAAAATGAAATATTTATAAGTGCTTAGCTTCATACAAATACATTGATAAAGATATCTGAATCAAAAGAAAACAATAAAAAAATGATAATTTTTAGCAAAAAATATATCATAGAAAGGTCCAAAAATTGCAATATTTCATAATTATGGATGACAACAAAAAGCATAGTGATTTAGATCCTGAACTCTCACATTTTTCTTTTAAAAATCCATATTGATCTCTTCAAATATACATCCATAAAAGATAGATGATTCTTCTTAAAATCTTGATCTTCAACAATAAAAGATATATTTAGAAATAACATATATTTATTTCAATTGCTTCCTTTCTTTTTTCGCATTACATGATTTAAGTACTATAAATAAAATAATAATAAATTCGCAAACTTTCCGAACAGATGTCGTTAAAATCTTTTCGGTTCATGCCAAAAATTGAAAACTTTTACAGCGATATTGAATATTCATAAGAGCAAATTGAGATTTTATCACTTTTACGCAGAATTTTTACATCGTCGCAAGATATCCTGAAAGGCATTCCCGAATTTATTGTCTAAAATCTGATACTAATTTATTTAAATAGATTCATTGTGTTCCGGGTACAATTTTATGATAATAAATAATGCTATAGTGACTTTTAAAAGCAACACGGAATTCTTTTGCTGTTGAGCGAAAAGATTTTGAAGTAAGAGCACGAACTTTTCCTGTTAATTAGAACCCGAGCTTTTTACGGAGTATGGAGCAAGAATACCGGATGCCGAGTTGTACTTTTTCGCCGTTAAATTTAGTACTTTATTATTCTTTTGTAGTATTTCAATTTCTTCATTAATGCGAATTTTTCATTGTTGCTAACGTATAACTACGGCGATTCTGTTACACTGAGGGGCCCTAACTAAGAAACTTTCGGCGAGCTTTTGAGAGCTTTGAGTGGCGTAATGGGATCGATGCTTTGAAAATTGGGAATAGTATTTTGTATACGGAAAAGTTTACGCCGAACTTTCATCCATCGAAAAATAATAAAGAGAACGATAATTTGTATACTGTCGACTATTGTTTTTCATTACGAATCTAGCAAAAAATAATAATAAAATATATTATTCTTCCTAGATCGATTAAAGTATCGCGATTTTTAATTGAAATATTTTAAGATGTGAAAAATATTATTTATTATTGATATTCAATATAAAATGAAGACTTTTGCACAGAATTGTAAATGGTAGCATATTGATAACAATATCTGTACAAAACGAACTCAATATCAGATGACTATCTATTTCTTAGTTATGATTACTCAAAACAATATACTTCTTCCGACATTGCCTCTTTTCTATATTTTCTTCAAAGGGTATAAGATCTCATATGAAGACGTTCTTATTGGACATATCTATAGCTTCCCAGGAAATTTTCAACATTCATCTACAGCAAGTATACTCATATATTTTTTCTTGTTTTGTTTATAATTGCTTCTAATAAATTGAGTTGATTTAACCCTTTTAAAGCCGGCCGATAAAACTGTATCCAAACGAAGAACTCTGAGCTAATTTGATAAGATTTGAGAAGAAAATCAATAAACAAAAAGTAAGAATGATTTTCACAAAATTTAAATTTGAACAAATACTTAAATTAAGCAAAAATAAATTAGAACCAAAATTTGTTGAATATCTTACAAATATTATTGATTGAAAATCATCATAGTAAATAGAGTAATCATTGCCCTTTTAAGCCGTTTTAACACTTTGACGCACACAGCCGTCAAGTCTCGTCATATATCAGCAGATAATACTTGCTTATTGCGCCAGATAAGTATATACATACATACATACATACATGCTGAATAATTCGATTTTTGCGATACACCAACTTGGAGTATATACATATTATAAACACCAACTGCAAGTGGTAAAAAATTTATATACTTAAGTTAAAAAATCGCATTCCACTTCCATTATATTATATTTAATTCACATATACGTAAAACGAATCTGAAGTTTACAAATTATCATACAATATATTCTTATGTAATGTTAGGTAGGAGATTAGAAAAAATATTGAGATGTTTGAATTGTAAAACGACTAATAATGAGAGGATGTCAATGATAAGAACACTCATTGATATCGTTGTTTCGAATTTTCAAAATATGTATTTTCCATCGGAAGAAATTTCTTTAGATGAATCTCTTCTTCTTGGTCTAGAGCGATTGTGGTTAAGGCAATACATGAATAAAGCTAAGTATGGCATTAAATTTAATAAATTGTGTTCCACAAAGAGATACATCCATAATCTAAAGATCTATATAGGATGGTTATTTGATAACGAGCCTAGGTTCGTCCTAAGTCAATAATCGTTGTCATTGATACAAAACAATATAAATGAATAATAATTGTGTTTTAGCGATGGTTTAACTCCAATTTTACGTTCATGTTAAAATTATATAATTTGACTGAAGATGATCTTATGAAGCGTTATCTTCTACAAAATAAATAATTCTTGTACTTAGTATAGCGTCAATATTCCAGTATTACTTTATTTATGAACTATTTTTATTCTAAGTAATTTTATATATTATTTAAACATTTGAAATCGATTATTATTGTATTTCAAATCATATCAGATCAATCGTTCAAAATAAACTTATCTATTAAATAAGGGTCTCATATAATGTTGTTGTCATTGCGTACATATCGATATATTGGCTTTGACACTTTTCGCAATGACTATATATTGGCGTGCGGTACTAAGAGGGTTAAGCTTCCAGAATTATATTTGTCATATGTTAAGATAAAATTTCTCCAGTGAAGATTTTTAACCATTTTGGATGCTTCGGTCGCCTTCTTGACAATATCATAAATATAGCAAATGTTAAATAATGTGAGCTTTAGATTGAAGCTTGGACATGAAAAACTGATTTACTTTGCAATTTTCCTATTACCAGACATTTCTTCAGATATATTATTTATTGCTTGATTGTTATGTAAGATGTTGGTCGTATTAAATAAGCATAAAACCAATGAATATTCCAAATTCAATAATAAATCCATTTGATGGCCAACTTAGGAGACGTAACGGAACGTTTTGCTGAGGCACCATTTTAATACTTAAGGAATTACCGACATTCGTTATGCGTTTTTTTCAACCCCCCATCCCCACACATGCAAAGAATAATTACGTTAATTAAAAAACAAACGGAGCGTTATTCCTTTTTCACATTTCTCATCCTGGGCAGGCTTTTTGTCCGCTCGTTACTGCTCGAGTATGTTTTTCTCCGGTCACGCAAAGTTCACCGGACCTTCCAAGAATATCCAATTCGTCCAAAATAAAGGGTTCAACGTCATGAAAAATTCACAGAAGCACATGAGGCTAAATTACTGCTAATTGACGACCGGTTTTATTTTCGGGACCACGCGTACTCCTTTAACTGGCCCTGCCGAACAAAAACACTTTTAATTAGACCGAGGCGCCCGAAAATCAATTTACACTGCAATATTCAGGCCGACCATTATATAAAAGAGTCAACATACATTCGAAATGTTATGAATGCCGAAATCGAAAGAGCAAACGTCAATTTGGACAGCATAATGAACGCGTTTTGACTTTTCAACGGGGCATTAGCGTAACGATTGAGGATCACTATCGTTCGTCCAAAATAGTGCCGCTATAATTTACGCCGTACGTGGGACGATTTTTATTCATCGATTAAATTTATGAGCGTGAAGCACGAATCGAAAATAATCGGTTGTAATGACATGTAATATCATTTAAATAACGTCCGCATTGAATTATTCAGTGTATTACAAAATCATTACGAGGTGCTTTTTTTCTTCCTGTATTCATGCATGCGTGTGTTTTTGCTGTGCGCATATTCAATGTCTTACTTTGGATCAAGGACTTGAATCATTTTAATCTTAATTTTCGATAATACAGCCGACAAAGATCTTGCAGAGTGGATTTCAATACATCAGGTATCAAATGTATCGATACCTGAAACGATCCCAAATAATTCTTTGAATGATGATGGTATTGTAACGTAGAGGGGAAACTACAGGAAAAGTGCAAGTGGTCTGCAAGAGCAATCCATTTAAACGCTCGAAAATGAGTGGTTTTTCATGATTTTTTTTAATAGTGATAAAATAATTGAATCATTTTAAATTTTTAACATTATTTTACTACAACCTTAAAGTGCTAATTTATTTTATTTTTTTAAAAACAAAAAAACAAAATGGCAGAGTTATATTCCAGTAGGTGTCTTTTCCCATAATAACGGCTCGCCACTTGTCGAAGGTTTCCTATTGAACTGAAATCAAAAATGAACATGTTTTTTGATTTTTTTATTGAAGCTATCAAAATTTGAAAACGTAAAAAATAAATAGTTAAACTTTCATATTTTTTATCATTTTCTTGATAATTTTTACCCCAAAAAAATATTTATTTACGCGAAAACCTAAAACTTTTACCTTTATTGACTAGATAATATTATATTGAGAAACATTCCAAAATTTCAGTCAGATCGATCAACAACTTTTTAAGCTACAACTGGCTAACATTTTGAAAATGCAGTTTCGAGATAATCTCGTTTAAAGTTTCAATGAGATAAAACTATTAATTTTAGTGACTTACAGATTAAACAATGATTCCAGCTGATAAAATAGATCTTCAGCTATCTTAAAAAGTTGATTATCTTCGACTGACTGTTGTTTTCGGGCTATACGAGCTGCTTTTGTCTCAGAAACACTCTTATAGTTTTACCTCGCTACCCGCGCTTAATCGATATTTTCAGCAAAGACTTTACAGTAGGTGCCAATAATTATATTTAATGTTTTCATCATCTTTAAAATGAAGCTGTAGTCGTTATTAAATATCCTAGCAGTAATGTGTGTTAATATTTCAATGATTTTTACACCAGAATGCATGTGCTTTGAAGTCAATCGCCAAAGCGTTGAGTTAAAACATTCATTAAGATTTTGAGTTTGGCCATCCAAGCATCTTTGAAGTAATTCATCCCTGGATAAATCTTTATAAATTGGTAAGAGATGCTGCTTTATCTCTTGGTCAAGAAACGGTTAGATCTTCAAGCTTTGGATATTCTTTAAAGCAATGGTTTTCTGCCATTTGCACCCAACTTTTGACTCCAATCGGGTTCTCGTGATAATGATTTTTTTTAAATTCCTCGAACTTCTCTACGTTTCGTTCCTTTATTAAGATGTTTTGACATTTTTGCTTCAAAAATTGAATGAAGCTTGACTTCGAGCAATTTCGAGCTGGCTTCGAGCAATTTTAATTTCGTATACCTACAGTTAGAGATATATGAGTGCAATATAACGATAATTTTGCTTAAAGATACAAAAGATTTAAACAAAATGTATTATGAATGAAAGGTTCTACAGCAATGGTAAGACTGCGAGAAATGGTAGATAGTTAAATTCTAGATATTTAAAAATGTCCCAAAAATGCGCACGAACTTTTGGACTGACCTGATACAGCACCAAATATATACCTGGTCTCTAAACAAGACGGATAATATAACTTTAACAAAGTAAGATATATGTGTCAAACGAAGCTTGACAATAAAATTTCTGAAAACGATAAGAGTCAAGAATATAATAAGATATGTCGGGCATAAAGAGGTGCAGAAACCATAGCGAATTAATTTTTAGTCGTTGTCTGTTGCAACATGTTCTAAAAGTCAGAGCTAGTTAATTCTTGGGATTCCACCGAGTATGACTGGCTTTTCAATCTCATATATACGGTATTCAACTTGATATAATAATAAAGATCTGGAGCCAACAGTCGTATTTTCTTTTTCCGTGTCTCCCTCCTCAGCGATCCTCTTCTACGAACCGATAATGCACGGAATCATAAAGGCCATCCGTTTGGAATTGTGAACCTCCAGGGTAGGATTCAGTTATGGAATTATACCCCCCTCCCCTTTTTGATTCACATTTAATCAAGGTGGTATAAAATTTACCACTTAAAAATTCTAAAGACTCGAAGCACGTGGACTTATAATGCAGTGGGATTATAACATAATTCATTCCATTCGTTAATATATTAATTTCACCAAGAGATTTGATTCGTTTAAAACATCTTGATATATAGCTATTAGCTTAAGCATATTATTGTTTGATAATTTCTATATAAAAACTATAGCTTTAATGTTTTATATTATTTGTGAATGACAAACGTAAATGGGATTGTAAGTATCCCACTTTTTTGTAAGCTTAATATGGACAATTATCTGCCCATTAGATTCAATATGATAAACAATTATATTATGCTGATATCTAAAAAAATGTTTGAAAATTAAATGGAGTTAGTTTAATTGTTGTGAAGACGAACAATTTAAATTATAAAAAAAACATATCTATAACTAGATTATCAGTTAAAATAAGCAAATCAAAGGCAACTTTTTCGCTTTAAATAGGAAGAAAACATTCAAGACATCAACCAGAATGAACAGACGATGTGCTCTTTGCAGTACAAAAACATGAAGTGTTCATGTTCTTGTGTTGAATGCAAAGTGCCTCTGTGTCTTGGAAAGAAAATTTACTTTAACCAGTGCCATTCATAAACACATGTAGCATGGAGGGATTATTTTTGTCCCACCTCGTAATTAAATACTTAATTAAGATTTCGTTTTGTTTTCTCTTTTTAAATAAAATTACTTCCACAATAATCACAAGCTATTTTGTTGAATTTTATAAAAATAGATTTTTTAGTCAAAATAAGTTATTAAACTTAATAATAATAAAAATCGTATAAAATGAGTGCGGGCAATTTTTAACCCACATACTGAATCTGACTCTTTACTCTTTTGGTTCAGTCCTTTGTCTCTTTTAGTACGGCCCATTTCAAGGTTTATATAACTTAGTAAGTGGTAAATCCGAAAGTTTGGGTATGGGATTATAATAACACCTTTTTTGAAAAGGTCCCAAGAATAAAATATGAAGATTAAATTTGACCTGCCTATGAAATAAATCAAAAAATTATATCAACAGATGAAACTTACAAGTTGGAAGGTTAAAACTATTGTTGTAAAGGTGAACGCAAAAAAATTGTCCTTATGGTTCCATACAATTTGACCACATGTACTCTGGTCAAATTGTATTGAACCATCAGCCTGCTGTGAATAATTTCGAAACAGCTCTATCTTGATATCTTGGGCCTTAGAATGAAAATTCTGGAACCATTAAAACATGTTATAAATTGTATTGAAAATCAAAGCTTAATCATATGAGAAACAAACATTAAAATTCAAGTAAATATCTTTGTGGATCGAATATTTTTAACGTTTTGCAGGTCACTATTTTCATAGATATGGTTGTAAATGGCAAGGAATCATTATCCAATAGAAGACAATGCAATAGATATTGATAATTCACGTTACACGAAGCACTATTGAATTATAAATCACGGCAAATTAGATACAGAGGGTTTGAAAATGGACAATTTTACGAATGACATTGTTAAAACACTGAATTTTATAACATCCAAAGAGCTATATTGGCTAACTGATATTTTTATATTATTAAAACGAGTTTCATACTAATTATATTTACATCTCAAAAACTTGATTCTTCCATGGAATTCAAACAACATTTTAACATCAAATTGACAATCTTGTCAGAGCAACAAATCCATCAAATGTGCTTTAGAATCATTTGACATAACATGCATTTTAATATTCAAAATTACGAAGTAGTCAAGGAAGATTACCAGTTTATTTTGATTTGATAATTTAATATGCATTCCTTTATGGTAAGCATATTAAACCTCACATAACACATTACTGAATAAGTTCGTAGGATTTGTTTTCACTTTAAACATTTTTCGACTTCATTTAGGGTTGTTTTTTAGCAATTACTTAATAAAAATCCAACGAACTTATTGAGTTCTGTTATATGATACATTAAACATATATTGTTGTTTTTTTAATTTATAATCTAATGTTTCTTGAACCGTGTCTTGATAAAAAAAAACGATTGTAAAGTGTAAATCTCAAAATTTTGTTTACTTTCTGGTCTCTCTAATGTCATTAAATTTAAACACTACTCAGATTTATTAGGTCAGTCCAAAAGTTTGTGGACTGAACTGATTTTCCAATGGAGGAAAATATATCATTAATTGTGTTTTATTTACACTATTTAAATTTGTTGCTAAAAATGCGCACGAACTTTTGGAATGACCTAGCAATAAAGCAAATTTGAACATCATTTTTACTATACACGCTTTGAAATAGTTTTTTAAATTAATTTAGATTTCTGGTATTTCATACAAAACCAATAAAACATACACATCCTTTTTGATTTATTAATTTAGCGATGATTGAGCAAATTAGCGCCGTATTAATATATTAAATCCACAAAGGATGTATATATTTTATTTTGTGGCATGAAATTAAATTTTAATTTAGTCATTACAAATTCATGGACTTTGCACAGCAATTCTCATTTATTTTATGACATATTTATGGTTTCGAATTAATTTTAATTGTGAATTAAGTGGAAACTCGTACTATGCAATAAGGCTAATGATAGCTTCAACGTTTGCTATTAAGCCTTCATTAGCCATATTGGATTAGGGTAGCTATAAATATTGGACGTCGAAGTGTTGTGTTATCGTATAATAAATTGAAAATATGAATTGAAATACTGACTTTTTGAGGATGAAATTGCGCCGCATGTCGCGCGGGCATTTTAACGCATGAATCTCCGGCACACCGCGCCACACGCGTCGATTTCATTATATCACATTTGCAGGTCGATTTTAGTATGATTACTCTATTTCACAAAATAGTATTTCGTACACAAAGTTATCACTATCGAAATGAATAGTCGCCGAGCAAACTTTTGACACATTAAAGCGATTACACGGCGAAGAGGGTCAAGGGTCTGTAACTCACAAATTTATATTTAATTTCAGGGATCTATACGTCGAAGGAAATTGTTATGAGGCAAGTTGGATGGGAGAAACTCAAATTCGCAGAACTTTTATATACCCACGCGCCAATAAAGTATACAGGGTAGGCAAAAGGCTGTTTTGATATTCGTCCCGGGGAGACGTTCGATGTCAATTAGAATAAATTACAAGAAGTCCTTCGTCTGGGAAATTTCACAATTTAATTGAAAATTCTCACTAATTTATTTCAATAATACTTGAACATATTCTCCCTCAGCGATGATTACGATTGGTCCCCGTTCTTTTGCAGCTCGCTCTATTCCTATCGTCTTCTTATGGATTCATTAAAGTTAAGACGAATTTCTATCATAAAATATTCCACAATTTGCACAACCAAACAGTTTTTAGCGATCAAACTTAACGATACAAATTTTAGCGACTTGAAGCGTGTATCAAAAAGTAGCAAATATTTTTAAGCGATATTTTGTATTCTTAAGCGCGCGTCTTTATATGTTGTGAAGTTTCATAAAAATCTTGAATTTGTATAATTTATGTACAACACAGTTTTTGGGTGAACTTTTTTGTCGTCACTTCTTAAAAGCTTGTATTTTACCTTAATAACGACACTTGATGTGAAACTTTTATTAAAAATTACCCCTGTGAAGAAGTACTACTACGCTACGTTAAATTAATATGAAACGTGGTAGTAATCATCTCGCATTTCATTTCTAATTGCCAAAAAGCAATTACTAGCCGTCCCGCTTAAAGTGTGTTAATAACTTCAACGATAAGCACACACACCGAAGAGTGATATTGACGAATATATTGAACGTCTCCTATCGTTCGATACAAATTTATTTCTAGTTGATAATGGCTTAAATCTTGATTATGAAATCTAATTTATGAAAAAAAAATCAACAACACAAGCAAACAATGTTGGAAATTGGAACTATCAATATTTTTTATCGATCTTCTTGGATAGATAATCTTTTTTATTGATCTACGTGGCATTTAAACTTATTTCAATAGAAGGACTATCATTTATTTGAATAAATATATGCTTACTCATCTGTACCATCGATCTGCATTTTGGGAAATCTCTGATGTTTTCTCAATTTAATTTGCTTAATGTCTCTTATTGTTTCATCCATATTTCTTAAATATTCTGGATATTCATATTGTTCAAGTTTTTCTCTTCTACAAATTTAATTTTATTTTCTAGTGTTACAACTAGGGTTTGTACAAACACCGACGTTCTTCAAAACTGGTTTTCAGTTTTTGAACAAACCTGGTTTCCACCGGTTTTTGATTTGTTTTAGAAGGAAAGAGGGTCTTGGTTCGACTGTGGATGGTCCAGATCCAGCTGTCGTCACCATTTTCGTTTCAGATATTTGGTGAAAAAATACGCAAAGAGGCTGATCGTCCATGATCTTTTGCATAAATTTACATTTTGTTGCAATGGTCCTAACGCGCTTTTTCTTCTGGAACCCTCTTGAAATGTTTTCAAACTTCCCAATTTGTAGAACTCATTGATGCCTAAATAATTGGGCTGGTGAATCTCTTAACTTGTTCCTGCTGAATGTCGGCGAAAGACTGACGACACATTGATTTACAATATCGAAGAAAATTTAGATTGGAAATTGCACTTTTTTTGCGATTACAATTGTAAAGATAAGAATTAATTACGGAAAAGGTTAAAAACTCTTCTAAGAAGAAACTTTTCTTGCCTAGATCAACGTGTCGTCACGCCGAGTGCAAGAGCATGTGTTGTTTAGTGAACTATTCAATATTATTCGTCCAAAATTCTTAAATAATGAAAAAATATTTTTTATATTCAAAACCGGATTTTCAGGATAAAAAACCGGTTTTCAAAGGCCACAATTTTTGTCTAAAAACCAGTTTGTTCAAAACCGGTTTTGAAAATTTTTGAATTCATGGGTGTTAGACTCCACGATGTCCACCCATAAAACCTCAAGGGGAAGCCTAACCTATATCCGTGGGCAACGATTGAACATCTGGGGTAATTGAAGTAGAGGTGCCTGAAAACAACCTCGTCGACTTAGTCATCAAATGTTGCTGGGGTAACCCAGCTAATATGAGTTGGGTACGCATCTTACCCTGTTCTGCGTACCAGAGCAGAGTCTGTTGTCAACGGCATCACCACTATCCTCAACAGCCTATTGCACTCAAACGGCGACTCGTCTCCGTGGCTAGGTACTACAAAAGACCGAATCAATGCGAGTACTATTGTGAAGAGTTAACCTCTGCAATCCGTCATCTGCTGCAGCCTCCTCCAAACTGAGGTTAGACTTGCGGTAGCAGTGATCTCACGTAGTAGTTCCTTTGATCTTAGTTTAACCTTTTCCTTCCTCTTCCAACGCACCTTCGGGTGCATGTAATCTGAACCTGGGCTTCCATCGAGAACCTCGTCTTTATTAAAGGGAGCAGAATGAAAGGGGTGGTCGCCTAGAAGCTCTGCATGTAGTTTATTTCGGGGAATCAAAAGAGCGGTAGAAGACATTCTTTTGTGGCTACTCCGAGGGCAATCGGAACAGACCATACAACATCACGGAGCATAGTCCCTGTTCACAAAGAGACTAAACAGGGCTAAATCGTTGTCATGTTTGTATCAACGTGTTCTTTGCTATTCGTAGATAATTCATGTGATGCCCAAACATTCATTTTGTTCTACCTATCAGTGAGCTTTAAATTATTGAGCACTATGGTACATATTTTTTTATGGATTTAATTTGTTGCAGAATTTAAGATTATTCATGCTGATTTAAGCTTTTGAAACTAAATTTGTCATCTCTTGAGTGTTAATATTTCTCCAGCTCAAATCATTAATCATTTTGGTTGCTCCAGACGCCTTCTTGTCACAAATAGAGAAAATATTGACTAATATGAAATTTATCATTTTCAGGTCAGGATACTAATAAATGTTAAATAATAACTAAATGAAATAATAGAAAAAAATGTTCATATTTCAATTTCCCCAGTGCCAGTGATGTTTTCGAAATTAAATATTCTAAATGGTGTTGATATGATTTCCGACGCGATTTTGTAAAGAGCCAAAAATCCTTTTAATTTAAGAGATACATGCAATTATAAAAAGGCGAAATATAAATTCTAATTAAAATTCCCCGTCTAAAAAATTGTTCGAGATCCCACGATAAGACGCCCTTGCGAAAGTGACCCACCCTCCGTTGCCGCCCGACACATTTTAAAGGAATAGGTCCTAATTAAAAGGTGCACACGATGTTGGTAATTAATTAGTGCGACCGCCAACCTTACACTTTGGGGGATGTCAGTTTGACCTCCCCTAACATTGGGGTAGTCGGTGACCCGGTTTTCTTTTACCAATATGTCCGACGCTCGTATTTACATGAAGGCATTGCATGTCAACAGAGGCAATTTTCTTTCTTCGGGGATGAATAAAAAGAGGTTTAAAAACACTTAATGACACGTCATTTGCGGCAGGAATAAATGAATTTGAAATTTGAAGCCTTCCAAACGAAATTCAATGTATGTACGTCGCATACAAATTAGTCCGTATCACTTGATTAATGCGATTTTTTACGATGTAATATTTTATTTAATTTTCGCACGAAGGGGAGAATTGAATTGATATTTCTTGCATTAAGCCTGTAATTCCAAATTATAACAATCTCATCCTCGGCATTCGGCAATTCCAATTAAGGCACCCACCCGAATATTTATATTATGAAGCATTAAAATAAGTATAAGAAGATTTTCTCGGCGCGGTTCAATAACATTAACATTTTACCTGGTATCAATTAACACCTTCACTCCCATGCTATAAAACTAATTACATCTCGTAATAAGAAGGAGTTAAATCTAATGAGCTCTAATTGTATACAGTAAGGATTCCTGCTACGCGTGCCAAGAATTTAATTATTTCGTGCGAACCACGTATTGAGATTAGCCGCTGCGATTATGAGAAACATTAATTAAACGGTTTTATTGTATTTATTACTATGGTTTTATGGGTATTTATGGTTTCATCCAAATCATGTATAAGCTCTATTTATATTCATAGCGATAAGATATGTGCATATGTGGTCTAATTAATTGAAGGCTTAAGCTAAATAGTCACGGTATGAAATCAACAAGCTATATAACATATGATCGTTATGCCAAACCACAGTATTAATTTCCCTAATATCAGAATGCCGTATTTAAAATCACTAATACATTCGCAAAGCTCTAAGTGTGTCTTTCGTTTTTTTGTTTATCTATTCTTACTCTATTTTATGTCTTTCCTCACATATTCTTCGAAATTAGCTACTCTAGTCTGGATCAATGACAATTAACTATTTCGATAGTGCGCTCATGTTTATCGCTTATATTTTCTTAAAATTTGAATACTTTTTAAGACAAATATTTAATAATCGTTATATGCTGTAAATTAATTAATGGAAGTTTGAAAGTACGATATCTAGTAAATTAGCAAAGTATCTAGTAAATTAAACTAGTAATTATTATATATCAATGCGATAAAGTTGCTTCTTAATTGTTGATCATGGACAACCAAACTTAATTGGAAATTAACAGATTATTTGATGAGGATCTGTTTCCAAGTTGTAAGTCTCAGATTTCAAGTTTCTATTAATATTTCATACCTATCATATTATTAAATAACATATTTTGCATAATTCATAATTCTTGCACTGTATCTCGGTGCAATTTGATATCAATACAATCAATACAGGCTGAAGATCCTATACACTTTACACACAATTTAGAGCGATGAAATGTTGTGGAATTATACAAAAATCTTTTTTATATATTTAATTTCATTTAAAACTTATTTTAGGTCAAGTATTCTGAGCAGTATATAGATGACGGTGTACGGGAACTGTTTCAAGGAGTGACTTAAGTGGTAGGTTTTTACGAGGGATAGGTTTCTTTGGAGCAGGTCCTTTGTTAGACAGCGGTAGACCGAATTAGACAATTAAGATAATTAATTAATTGGCATTGTTGAAGGAATTGGAATAATAGAATGAGAATGAATTAAGGGCAGGTAAGCGGGATCCCCTTACACGTTTGACGAGTGCCATTCATTTGAATAATTAAATACATTCCCCATGTCAAAAATATACCCTTATTCTCTCCTTCCTGCTCTGCCATGTAAATTGAACCTTTTTTGTTATAAACTCGGATCCATCTACTTTGGGCCCTCTGTAAGAAATTAGCTTTGTAGCTACAACCCTTCGTACCATGTCACTGAAGTTTCCAATTTCGATGGATGGAGTATCTCTCCAAATCTAATTGGACAATCCATTAATTTAAATGGTTTCCCTCAGCCTTCTAAGAATTCTTTAAGCAATAAAGAAAAAAAAAGTTTGTTTACAAAATTAAACTGGACAATTTGCTACAAGAACATTACATTTTTTGCTAAATTTTAATCATTTTTTTTTATTTGCAGGTAAGCTTCATTACCACATATCCGATACAAATGATACACGATGTTGGTAAGTATTTAATTGGCCTATTCGTCTTGGAATCAAAACTCCCACATATCAACAAATTTATTTTATTACGTGCTAAAATAGCAATTATCAAATATATATAAGCAATCAAATCGCAGATTAAACGCGATAAAAAATCTATAGAATGACACATGTCGTTATGTATTTTTTCTAGCCTAATTAAGTCTAGTTGAGTGACTAATCGGATATCAATATGACGTTGTCTCGAAACGAAATCTTGTTTTGACACCTCGAGGCAGTTAATTGTATGAATATAAATCACTTTTTTATTTAAGCAAGATTGCTTCTGTTTTCATAACGAGATCGTTGGTATTTTTTGCGGCGGCAAAGAGGTTAACCGTCGCCATGAAAATGAGATTAAACATGGCCCGACATCAACAATCTGCCTCGGCTCCATTATCGGATTAAAATGTCTCAATATTTTTTGATTTATATCGACATCCATTAAGTAGAACCAGTTTTCGAGACTAGAAAGCATATCTTAATTATTCTGAATTTTTAAAAATTTGTAAACATTATTTCAAATGACCTGCAACCATTGTGCTTTTGAATAGAATGCAAATTGGTTCCATAAATATATGTGCTGCTTTGATGAACATGATCGCATGGCAGTGGTACTGGATATATTAAAAAATTGCATCCAATCAATTTTTGCTAAAAAATTAATATTAGCCAACAAAAAATATAATTTGTAAGCTTCTTGCTTCATATTGAAGAACATACCAACTATTTCTCACATAATTCGACTTTAAAGTGCAGGAACTTAAGTTCAACTAATCCCCAAAAACGGTAAAGCAATAAAACGAAAATCATTTTAAGTTTTTCTTACATTAACATAGTAGATTGAGTCTTAGACTTGTTTATTAAGTATTCATTTTCCATTCAATCGTCTTGATTCAGATTTAATTTTTTTTCCCGAATTTGAGCAGAAAATATCAAAATATCTGTCTTAAAAGATCCAATATTAAAATCGTTTACATATTAATATTTTACAATTCACTACTAATGATTTATCAAAGTTCTACATTTTAATTGATAGTAGTCACAATAAAATTGTGGTTATTGTGAGAAATATGAAATCACTCGATATATTTTGCTTAATAGAAAACGTGATTTTGGCCTGACAGCATTTTATGTACAAGTGTTAAATTTATTGAAAGCATTAGTTTGTATTTCAATATCATTGATCATGTATGACAACAGCTTTAGGAAATTCCATCTAGATGCTTTTGAAGGAGCATCAATTTTTCTCACCCTTTGACTCGATCCATTAATACATGTTGAAGATTGATCAACACGTTTACGCAAACAAAGAGGGCCTCCTTTTATTTTCATTACAAACAATAGTTTAGCTCTATCTACATTCGGTGATGAATCAAAACGTCATAAGTTCGCGAATGAAAGATTGCTTGTTTCCTTCCGAAGCCATCCATCTCTTCGAGCCATACTTTATATGATGTCTCGCCATCCCTTCGGAGACAAGATAACAAGCGCGAGGATGACGTTTCCAATGTTATGGCAGAAATTTTGAATCGCGAATAGGGCGAATGGGTGGCGGGGGACTATTTTGGGGGGTGAGATGTTTTCAACAATTTTTTTTAATGATTGATGGGCAAACTCCCGAACTGTCCGCTCCAAGTGCCGGAATATCTTTAACGATGTATATTTTAATAATGGCGTGGGGAAATATTTGGATTGTCGTAATGAGACGAAATAATTTGTACGCAGTCTTCGAGATTTCTTTTTTTTTGCAATTTGCTCCCAAACGGTGATTGAAGTGTCTGTTAAAAATAATTAATTCGTTGGCGTATTGAATTTTGTATATTTTAATAAGAGCCTGCCGAAGTAATAAAGGCGATCAATTTTGTGAGAAATAATTGTTTTTGGATGAAGATTTAATTGAACTTTAATTACAAGAGCGTATTTTAAATACGCCATTGTGTTTGGCCTGTATTGAAGCGAAATTGATATCAGAATTTTTGTCTTTGACAAAATTTATCTTTAATTAAAGCAACACGTTTGAAATAAGGATGAACATATTTTTTTGATTAAATATTAACATTATTGTGGCCAATGATACAACGTGTGTGCCATAGTTCAATTCCATTCAGTATGGATATCATATCAATGGAAAACTATACCATATATAATAACTATACAGTAGAACCTCGATTATCCGTATTGTTCAAAATAAAGCAAAAAAATATATAATATGCTGATTTGCATTTAGAGAATTGTGTCCAATTTTGTTCGCATATATGATGGATTGCATATTACGAAGTTTACTAATTGTTTAAAATCAGAAAATGGAAGCTCAGAGCGAAAAAATCAGGAAATACAGAAGTTAAAGAGTATATATTTATGTGGTTCATACAAATAGAATCAACTGGACTGCCAATATCTAGCCAATTATTGTGTGAAAAAGCAATATTTTTTCATACGAAATTAAATGGGGATTTCACCTTCAAAGCAAGTTCCGACTGGCTTGAAAAATTCAAAGGACGATTTGGTATCAGGGAAAATGAAATTCACGAAGAAAAGCTTTCTGCAGACATACCTATAACGAACACATTTAATGATACATTGAAGCTATTTTTGGAGAAGGAAGGATTCGACAAAGAGTTTATATACAATGCTGATGAAATCGGTTTAAATTGGAAAGAACTACCCAACAAATCTTATTAGCATGTGAAACTACTCTATCTGAGTATACAACTAATAAAGAACGTGTCACTATAATAGCATGTGCAAATGCAGCAGGCAGATAGAATGCCACTTGCTTCTCATTAGAAAATCAAAGAACCCCAGATTTTTTTTAAATATCAAAAGACTTCTAGTTGAATATGATCATCATAAAAAAGCTAAGAAGATTATTACTAGCAGACGAAAATAATGAAGAGACAGTTGTCAGTCTTTATTAGAAAATAAATTTAAAAGACTGTTGCTATATCGCAGAAGATAGTTGGAATTCTTTAGGTATGTCTTTGTAAAAATCATGAAACAAATTTTTGAAAAGACCATTAGTATGTTCTAGTAACGCGGTAGAACCTGATACAAGAGATATTGCGGAAGCAATGGCACAAATTTCTATATGTGCTTAATGCGACAAAAAATCGATCCTGGGTTCTAGATTTTGAATGATGAGGAAATAACGAAAGAAATATCTGCTTCAGAATAATAAGGTCGAGAAGATAAAGAAAAGATTTGCTTTGATTTTGATTTAGATGCCACCATGAAATGGTGTGAGAGCCAAGAAGAATGTAAATCAGGACATATTAAGAGGTAATTCAGGAAATCTTATATATATTAAGAGTATTCGCGATTTAGCAGCTTCTAAAAGAATAGCCAGCATAAAACCAAAATCGATCATTTATTTTCATAAAATCATAAAAAAAAACCCTTTCCCTGACAATAATAATTATTTTCGATTATCCGGATTTTCGTTATCCGGACCACTTTCCAAATATACCTTATAGAGATCCTCTATATCAGATTAAAAAAAACAATAAATTGCATCGTCGCCGCATTTATTTGTATTTCTTTCGAGAGCAAATCGATCAAAATTTAATTTTTCACGCCTAAATGGATACAAAAATCTCAAATAAACTGTATACACCAAGAATAAATTTTAATTAAAAAAGCAATTATTGAAAGGAAGAAACGTTCCGAACTCCAGCGCTAACGACTTCTCATAAAATTTGCCCCGGATAGTTATTTTTGGGCAATTTTTCACTCCAGGCCGCTCCGTATGGCGGATAATTGTTTGCGTAATATCTTCATTTGGGCGAGGGCAGAGAAATGAGCCAAAGTGTTTTCTAACGCAAGTTAATCTTCTGAAAAAAAAAACCCACTCCAGTTTGCCAATTTAAAACGCATTAACGTTGCGGCTGCCATTCACCATCCATCCTCGGAGCAGACGTGTAAATCTTGCTATGTTTTCAGTGAAAATACTCGCTGCTTATTCCAAATCCAGTCGGGTTTAATAAGTGATTAGCGCTTGCATCACGAAATCTGACTTTCGACTCCGGATTCAGCAAAAAGCTCTGTGCTCAATCTGGACACTGAAAGTATTTACATTGCTTTAAAAATAACACTTATTTTTAATTACTGGCACTTACATAAAATCCGTATTTAAAACAAACATAACAAATGCCTTGGCATGTTTTCATAGAAACATAAATATAACCCGGCGGTTATTTCAAAAGAAGCTTTTAATTGACTTTTGTATGATACGGCTATATGTTTCCATGAAAACATCGTGTAATATAAATTTGTGTTGTACATGTTTCGAATTTAATTTTTTTAAATATCTATTAAAAAACCTATTAACAATGATTGAATAACGGTGTCCTAAAAGTAAGTGTACTCATTTTTTATATTTTTGACATAATTGCCATTCCGTTCAATGGATTTGGTGAGCCGTAGCACAAGCCTTTTAATGACCTCCTCGAAGAGTTCTTCCGCCAGCTCCTTCTCCAACTTCAAAACCTTTTTCTGTACCTGCTCGTCGGTTGAAAATTTAATTCCACCCATGTGTTCTTTTGGGGAGAAGGGAAAAGATGATAAACTGAAGGCACCAAGTCAGGAAAATAAGGGGTTGGTTGAAAACATCGCAACCAAATAATTTCAAGAGTGCCTTCGTGGCTAAGGCTGTCTGAGGACGAGTGTTGTCGTGCAGCAAGCACACTCCTCTCGTCAGCATACCCTTCCATTTGTTTTGAAACGCTTCTTTTGAGTTTTTTAGTACTTTACAATATCCTTGTGCATTGATGGTGGTCTCTCTGAGGTATAAATTCAACCAAAATGTTGCATTTTAAGTATCGAAACACTGAGGCCATGATTTTTTTGCCCGAAACTCGTCCATTCGCAACTGGACACTACAACGGAATTTATGTACTATCGTATTTCTACTATGCTTGTTTTGTCATGGGATCCCCTTCTATCACTCAGTATGACCAACCCTTAAAAAACAAAAATTCATAGGCCGTTATTTTCACAATACACTTATTTTCTGGATAAATCTTGTTTTTACATCTTATTTTGCTTTTTAGTTTTATATAGCTCCATATTTGCTTTTAATGTCCAATTTCATTAAATTATGATTTATAGTCAGTTGGAATATTCTTATGGTACTACCTGATAAATAAACCATAGGACAAATGATAAAGTTAACGTGTTTTTCATGTGTTATTATTTAAGGTGGCTTTTAGCAATCTCCTCTATGGAACCATTGTCAACCATTTTAACATGATTTTTCATAGGGAAACCTCACTCATAGGAAAGTCTGTTGAATATATTTAGACTCTTAATACATTCCTGTCTAACTTTGACCATGTGATTCATTGGGCTTAAAAAATATTTTAACGTGATAATAGCAAATACGCCCGTCAAACGAAAGACAATGATATGCGTTACCCGAAGGGAATGTGTTAATATTGAATTGTTCAAAATCATGACTATACTACTAAAAAAACTTCTTAGAAAATAATTCCAACTATTTCTCAATTGTACAAATAAACGTATACAAACATTTTGATATATTCATGTTTTGAATATTTCTTTAAGCAAACGAACATATTTGCACAAGATGTATCTTGCTAGATTTATCTTAGCATACACGATATTATTCTTTGTTAGATGTGAGTGAACATGAGTTGTCATTAATTCGTAGCAGCCTATAATTGTTTGCGAAATAAGTTAAACCACACACAGCAATGTTAACTTTACCAACCGCTCGAATAATACGTCAGCTATTGTTTTTATAATGCCAAACAAGATATTCCCGAATTTCGAAACTGTCTAGAGAAAACATTGATCCAAGCCAAGGTACGACACAATTATCTATTTTGAATTTGCCTATTAATAGGAAGTAGAATCTGAATTATTTAGCGGGCGAATTTGGCTCCCTGCAGGTGTGTAGGGAATTTCCGCCGAAGAAGTAAAAAAAGGGTTGGAGACGGAGCGTCTCTGGGAATTTGGACAAATTGTCCCGTAGGTATCGAATGTGGGATCGTGACTCCATAAACTGATCCCTGGATATTAAACAAAACTCTGATACTTGTTTTTTCCGCCCCATAAACCTTGACCGCCCGTAAAAATGTATTGAATCCGACAGCGTGACGGGAATCCACCTGATCTAATTCCGGATAAAATAAATCCTGGGCTCTGGCTCTTTGTAATGTATTTATGCGGATTTTATTTGTTTTTGTAGTATTAATTGCGATGTAGATTTTATATATAGGTATATATGGAATTGACCAAAGCCCATTTGAAACCCAGTGATGTCTCAATCCAAAGAAAATATCTATATAATTTCAAGCAAAGGTCGTTTTATGATACATTTTTAATTAATGGCCATATGAAATTGCTTGGTAGTATAAGCTTCTTTGATGTTTTTTTTAGTATCGGATTCTCAATTTATACGATGAATATATATCCTTTAAATACATGCAAAAAATACTATAATAAAATGTAATAATTGGTTGATTTTATCATCTTAATCTTAATGGAAAAAATGTTTTGCTAAACTAGATAATCATCTTTCACCTTCTTGTTCTTCTTTGAACTTACAAAAAAATATATTAAAAATTAATATCTGAATTAAAGTTGGGTGGTTTAGATTTTTAGAATCTACATTGGTCAATGAAAGCCTGAACTTTAGCAGGTATTCGTATATACACTGATGCGTTGTCATGCAGAAGCAGCACTCCTTTTAAAAGCTCTACTCGCTTTTTCTCTTTGATGGCTTTTCATAAAGAAGTAATTTTGTGGGAATAAGTCTTCCTACTATAACAGTCTTCTGTAACACAAATTTTAATGAATAAAATCCTTTTAATCACAGAAAAACTATTTTTCCAATAGATTCAGATTTAAAATTTTAGGAGGGAAATTTTGCATTTTCAACGCATGGTCTCCATTCTGAACTCTGCAGTCACCAAAAGTTTTACAAAACATTTCAAACCTAATCCAAACAACTTCAATCTCTTTTGATAGCATTTATACCGATCAGGATTTAACTTGGACTGTTTGCTAATCCAGGATATTCTAATGTGCCCCTTTTCATTTTTGTGGGAATGAACGTTGATGAACTATGTCATCCAGTAAAGGGATTTAAAAATATAACTCTATCCTATAAAGGTAGTTGTTTTATGAGTTTAACTACCAAAATATCTTTATAATCCAGAAAAACATTTTATTTTTAAGTGTTCATATCAGCCTTTTCCCAAAGTTTTCTTTTGAAAACATCAGCATTAATTTTGTACTAACCTTAGTCATGTCCAATTTTGTTTACCTCAAGTTGCTTCTACTGGAATGGCTGTGCTATTCGGGACATCTTCATTCGTTTATTCTCCAGAATCCGTTTTTAAGTACAATCCCTCAGAAGTTGCTTTCAAAGAACGCCCAGTATGAGTGTCATCTTCAATCGACTTTCACATTTAAACACATAAATATCACCACTATGTTATCTACGTTAAAATTTGTTAATTAATTAGCGACAGAAACATGTGATGGGCATTTCATGCTGCAAATTGGACGGATAAACGGGTGGAACTACTAAACCTGAAGTGTATCCTCAAACCCAAGTTTTAGCATAAATCTCCGAAGCATCTTAAGCTGATCTTCTTAAATTGGTTCTTAATTGGCTTTTACAAAAAGTAATGCATCTTAGCGGTGTAATCTGCTCAGCTGATCGCAGCTTAAATTATAATTAATACTACGGGACAGATTAGTTGAATGTCGCGTCGAGAGGACTGTTTGTCGGTCGCATCCGTGAACTTTCATCCTGTTTACATTATTATACTAGGATAAGCATCGTCCTGACAAGGAATTAATTACGGAATGACGCAAGACCTATTTGCCAGGGGCGGCTTTCCGTAGACCTTTTATGCGGTAATAATTTCGGCCTGAGGTCTTTTATTGGCCACTTTGATCCGCCGCAATTGGACGTCGGCCTCGCAAACCTTAACGCCCATTCCTTTTACCCCGATATAATAGATTAGCAATTGAATGCTCGAGGATGTACCTTAATGCTTCCTGTTCTTGTTTTGGGATATTCATGATGGGGATTGTCTATTTGGTCTGTAAATACGTTGCGAAGTGGGTTTTTGTGTGTGACGTATTGGATAGAAACATAAGAGGATTGGGTCTAACTCTTCGCACTCGACATACTTTATCACTCAATCCATTGATTAAACTCCAGAAATAGGGCTTCTTAAATCGTTTTTTTCTAGATAGAAATAACAGTACCATTATAAAAAATATTTACTTTGTCATACGATCGATACTTTAGACATAAGAAGTAATATTTTTTTAAAAACATATTTAAAACTACACAATAATGGATTGATATTTAGCAAATTGATTAACTAGAAAAACTGATGTTTTTATTGTGACGTTCAGTCCATTAATAAACGTTTAGGATTTCGCCAGATCAAGTGTTACCAACTTCGCTCAATTGTAATTGCTGATTTCAGTTCGCTTGATCGAAAATTGATCCTCATTTATAGCTCTTTGAGGCTTAAAATGATGACGAAGATTAACCATTTAAAACCATTACTTATCATTAAATTCACTTTGGAAAATTGAAAATGATGTTAAAATGTAGTGTCTCCTAAATAATTTGGTCAAAAAAAAATCGAACAACATTAGGCAAAATTTGAAGAAAAAAGACTTTCATATGATTGTATTTGAATGATAAATTCGTTAATACAATTAACGATGGAGCTTGATCGAAAAGTAGATTTTTTTTAAATTTACATGATTGAACGATCACAAGTATCTAAGTATCTGTTTAAGTCATAATTTGATTCGCAAAAACCATTAACAAGAAAGCATGTTCTTAAAAATGCATCAGTTTATTATATAAGCCCTATGTTATAACTCGTTATTGCATGATTTTTACGAGGTGGATTTGATGCCTTTTTTGCCAATATTATATTTTTAAAAAAATAAGTTAAATCCATTAAATAAAACTGCTTTAACAAGATTACCAAAATGATACACGTATCGCATAACTTTTGCGACTCGCAGTATGTAAATTTACAACTTTCTCATAGTTTGTGATATAAGGATTTTTTTAATAAATTTAGCAAATACCAGTTGGACTACTTACTCAAAAACATAAACAAACAACCTGCTCTTGTCCATAAATGTCAGTTTTTTATACAATCTTGAACTTTTTGGTGATTTTTTTATTAAAAGATGTTCTTCATAAATGATATATAGTCATAGTATCAAACATTCAGAATCACAAGCAGAGATGCCATCTACAAAAAATAAATAACGTCAACTCTTGTCCGACCTTTAAAATAATATTTCCCTGAATTTAATCAACGTCGACATTCTTCGTTCGGATTCGTACGTGTGTATATTTTCACCTGTCAGTGGCAAAAAAAAGAACACAGCGGTAAATCCCCGGAAATCCCCGTACGAATTCCAATCGAACTATCGGCAGAGATGAACGAAATTACCCGGAATCGTGGCAGAAGGAAAAAAGCCCCGGTTAAAACCGCGATTCTTCAACGGCGTATCCGCATCCGGATGCGGCTTTAAATAATTTCGATGATCCAACAAATGCCATTTTTTACTACCGTTCGGTTTTTTGTGATGCTGTAGAGCAGATTTTACGACTCAATTAAGGTCGAACGCCGGATACTTGAACAAATCGGAGATGATTCGTCAATGGCGGAACATTTATTGTTTGTTCAAGGTAAAAATACCATTGTACGCTGGGAATATAAACACAATTTTGACGATCTTACATTTTTAATTCGTTTAATGAATCTAATTCGATCGATTTTATTCAAACGCGCTTTTTATTTCCATTAGGATTTATTTTGTAGGCACCTCTGTTATGTAAATTAATTGATTTGACAGCCCTATTCCGTGGCTCACACGGTCACCAGACCTGACACCATTGGATTTATTTGTCTGGAATCGTACTATATTCCGTGGCTCGCACGGTTTATATATCTGACACCACTGGATTTTTTTGTCTGAGTATACTGTGGCTCGCACGGTCTTCAGATCTGACACCGCTGGATTTTTTGTAGTCCACCCCGAAGATGCCCACATTTGTAAAAATAAAAAAAAAGAAATGCTGTTTAAGAATACATTTATTATAACTATGTCCTGTTTTTAAAACCTCGTGGATCCTTCAATATCAATGATATTGTTTATCTTGGACCAACTATTAATACAATAGGAATCTTCCATATTTTGGACTCTTCTTGGTATTTATATAGTTTACTAAGATAGATTTATGATAATATAAATAAACTCCTAATTAGATACACTTATCCTTATTCATCCAAAAATGGAAAGTAATGAAAAGCCTTCAAATAAAATATAATTTATTGGTAATCGCGTATAACCGATAAGATATCTCATGAGAAGATAAAATGATAGTATATTTTTTCAAAAATGTATTTAAATGGTTGGGAGCCACTGCCATATATAGAATTTCACCACCCATAATATGTCCAACGATAATACTACAGCGTCGAATTAATGATTGAATCTTGCCAGTCAGCACGCGGTTTATCAACACGGTTACATCAGACGATCGGAAACTAACGATTTTAAGCTTCGATATAATTTATTTTGGGACGACATATGTGGGATCCTTTGTCTCAATTTCATGTGCGATAAATTTGGTATCAACTTCAATTATGAAACCCATGGAGCAAAATCAGAACAATACGATACACACCTGTTGTTCGATTACCTGAAGCTTTTCTGAACGAATTGGGGAGCTTTTTGGGAACAATTCGGGATTAACGCATGTTTATTTTAATATTTTTACACAATTTGTTGTTATTATGTGAGCTCTGCTAAAAACTACCATTCGGTTGGAAATTGTCTGAAAGCATTTGATCACAAGATGAATGTGACACGTCTAGACTTATATAAAGAAAGCTAATTTTCTTTTCCGACTGTGGTTCGTACGTTGGAAAACGAAGAAAGGCTTTATTTGGCTTCGCAAACTACTCTACGTCTGAACTCTAATTGCTTTCATGTACAAGGCTAAAAAATGTACAATTTTTCAGAATTTCATATTTATTTTTCTTCGCAGCTTCAATCGAGTAATTGCAAGATTTCTTTCTCAAGAAGTTTGTTAAATAACTACCGCGGTGAAAATGATGGTAACAATTATCCTAACTGGAAGACACATAAACAAGAAACAGCCCCCAAGGCAAACCCAACACATTCTTTAAACAAATTATTTCAATTTGCTCTTAAAATCACCCGGAGCACATCCATAATGAGACATGCACGAAATTCATTATATTTAATCTCCGCGCTGATGGAATCTCCAATCCTGATTTAAGTAGACAGCTTCACACTCAGTGTTGCGTACATCTTCATACACAAACACCGTGCTACAATTATTTGAGCCATCTACCTAAGCTTTCTCGTTTGAATGCCTCAATTTTATTGATAAATAGACCATTGAGCCGGGCTCGAAACAGGTTCTATACACGAACTGATTGAATCCGAATCGACCTGTGGGGCAGACACGATGAAGTGTTAACTTTCAAATTGGGTCTCCCCTATCATTAAAGAATCGGATCAATCAAAAGCCTCCAGGAATTCATCGATAATTATCGAACCTCATTATTTTTTCGAATCGTTTAACTCACGACGGCCGTTGGATGGCATGATTGCATCGAATAAGATCACCAATCCATCCCGATTTAAATATATTATTTTAATTAAGTCCGAAGTAAAACCATAAAATAAAAATACATCAAATGTTCATGTGACCGAGGCTAAGACCTTTTTCTTATATTCTTCTTTCGATATCGCGTCCCGGAATAATTCAATGGAATTAAAATCCCAACCCGTTTATAAAGATTTAATATCAGAAGTGACTTCTATTTAATTTATTGAACAGAAACTTGTATATGCGTGGTGGAGAAAATTGACTTTAACGTCACGGAAAATGAAACGCTAACAGACAGTTGATCGAAAAGAGACGGAGAATCGTTTGTAGTATCTCTGTTTCCGTCGTATACATCATAGACATGCTACGCGCATGCGCCACGCCGCCTTTACTGTGTGTAAACTTAACATAAAGCAGTTAGTTGCAATTTTTAATATATTACACAAACACATATTAATCTTTTGATTAATTATTTCCGTTAATAAATAATATTTTATTAAGGTAATACACACTCAGCCATTATATAACATGGTACTTCTATAATACGGAAAATACAATTTAGCAGATTCACTCACATCTATAAATAAATGAGATGTAATGCTTTTATAATTGAATAAAATTCGGATAATCTTAATATATCTGTTATTTTAGTTATATATTTCATAAATAGTTTCGTTCGAAAAACGTAAACCGGTTTTGAAAAATGTCGGTTTTTGTTAGTCCTATTCAACATAGAATCTGCCAATGTAAAGGAAATTTTAAAATTGGTCGATACATAATATCTATTATGGAAATAATGGAAAGAAGTTAAAAATTCCAAGGCGAATATGAAGTATTTAGCTTCAAATCTTCAAATTTATAAAGATTTAAAACTCTTAACCTCCTGATCCTGGACTTGTATTGTAAAGTTTCGGGTTCAAATCCAGACTATGGATTTTTTTTTTACAATAATTGTGAGTGAGAGATCTGGCTGTAGGAGGGACGACCTCCCGAAGCCAAGGCTAACCGACGACTCTCCCGACCCCCGCCTCCCGCGCGTCATTGCCTAATCGGCAACGCGCAAGAAGCGATCCGTCGGTATGCAGGTGCAATGTCTCCGTAGGGCCACAAGAGATGGCGCTGCTAAAATAACACATTACATCTGAAGAGAGAGAGAAGATGTCGCCGTTAATCTGGCGAATTAAATCTGCTCAGATTAACAGCGCTACTACGTGAGGATAGTAAATCGCCCACGTCCTTTGATTTTTCACTAAAAAACTTTTCTATTTCTCCAACTTTGTTATTTTTTTTCCATCTTAATGTATGCTCTAACGATCTGAAAATGTAGTAATCTAACGGCGCAAAATCTATTAAATAGATTGAATAAGATATAATTTCCAATCCAAGTTCTCTTATTATTTCCTGAGCTATTTTACAGTATGCGGTTTGGCGTTATCGTTAAAAATAATCCTTTTTTGGTTATTAACCAAAACAGGTCGTGCTTCATTCCTTTAAATTGTTCACAATACATTATCACTATAATGGTTTGACAAGGTTTGGGCAATTAATAATAAATAATTCCATAAAAATACCATTTCACACAAAAAAGGACTTTCTTTATTTTTAATATTGATTGAGGGATCGGAACAGGTATTTGTCCGATAGAAAGGCATTATTTTTTCATACAGGATTATTGTATGGCATCCACTCTTTGTCTTTAATTACAATTCACCACAAAAACGGATCTTCTTTATACCGAAAAAGAAGAGATGCACAGGATCTATTTTAAGATATCATCATCTAATTTTCGGGATCACCCTTTTCGATTGATGTTCTGGAGAACCTTATTTCCATTTTTAAATTTCTTAATCTACCAATGACACGTGTTTAGTTTCAGAATATTTCCGTAAATATCGGTGATTTTGCCTCGATTTCATTCCTTGGTCGAATAAAAACAGCATAAAATGGTGCAAATGTGCTGCTTCTGTTACTGGTTTTGACATCTTTCCCTTGATATATATTTTTTAATATTTTGTACAGACAAAATAGTTTTTATTACTTTTTGATCCCCCAAATATTAGAATTTATATTAGTGATTATATCTTGGTTTTTCTATCAGTATAAAGACGATTCTTCTAAAAAAACTATAGATAAAATTAGACGGTCAGCTTATATCGTTGATGCTGCGTTTAATTTGTAAAAAAAATATATTAATTGATGATAAATTTGAAGATCGTTGTCAAAAAAATAATTTTATTATTATTTATTTGGAAAAAATAGGGTAAAAACCAGGTGATCTATGGGTTAAATATTTGAGCCAAAAATTGCCATTGTGGCGCCTTGATACACATGTTTTGAATATATAATTCTCTTTTATTACTGTACATCCTGGTATTTTAAAATTGAAATGTGATACTCCGAATAATTAATAGAATGATGGATTCAATTATCATAGTACCTTGTTATAGATATTTTACCTGTGCATTGCATTTTATAATTATATTATTTATAATTAACGGTTTTCAAATATTTTCGTTTTCATAACGTTCATGCTATTAAAAATATGGGTACTAACCATACCGCCTGTAAATTTAAACCCATGATGTTTGCGCTTCAACTTCAAATATCATACTAAATCACGGGACTAATGGGAATTATTGATCCAGACTATCATATTCCAAACTTATATTATAAATGTCGTTTTTAAATGAGAATGAGCATCAATCATACAGTCCAATAGCAAAAGCGGATAATTCTCGAGTAGCACCATTTCACAAGCCTCCGTACATTTCCAATTTGTAATTATTCGTGAATCAAAAATAGAAGCCCCCCTTTCTTCTATGATTTATGTGATGTCATAGAATGCGTTCGATCATGTGTAATTAATTTCATATCAAATCATCTTTGCTTGGCTTTCCCAATTCAATTTGTTTGAACAGCAAAGAGCGTACGCATCTATTTAATAACCCATTCACGTCGTGTGGCGTAATAAAAAATATAATAAAGTATGGCTTTTTAAACGTCGGTCATTATGATGCACGATGGAAGCATTAATGGTACAGAATCACAGATTAAGAAGTCGTGAGCTCATGAGAAAATATTTTATCTTGGGTCATGAATTCGACTGACGATTCTGCACGTCGGACGTTAGGTCACTGCAAAAGTTTCGACATTAAATTTATTTTTTACATCAATGGCTTTTTAATGTACTTGTAAAAAAAGTAGGCAGAATATGACAAAACGGAAAATTTCAAGCAGCAGTTGGTCGGAAAGAGAGAGAGAATCGTTTCTACTCTCTACGCGCATGCGCCGCGTCACCTCTACTATCTTTATACGTAGCATAAAGCAACCAGTAGCACTTTTTATATATTACACAAACACACCTTAAACTTTTAGCTAACAATGTCTACTGTGTAAAAAATGAAAATGAGAATAAATAGACAAAGTAAGTAAGTCTCAAAACCGAAAACCGGTGGAAGCCGGTTTTATTCGAAAATTGAAAACCGAAAACCGGTTTTGAAAAATGTCGGTTTTTGTGCCCTACTCGGAAAGTCATCTCAAGAAGGGATTGTATTGATATGGCTGTATCTTTCGCTATTCAATATATTATCCACAGAAACTTCAAAATCAGTTTTATATTACTGGCGTTAACTAGGAAAGGAGGAACTGGACTCTTTTTATTCCAGAAAACCCTTTTCAGTAAAATCAACAAAGTCGTCTAGAGTAGCGCCCTTCGATACGTTCATCCAGGTGGCCCACTGGGTGAGCGTTCTTAATGAAACTCGAAGGTCATACTACCTTTAATATCGAGCAAATGAGGAGATGAATGTATGATACAGACGAATTGGAAGTAACCCTTTCCTGTGAATGGATATTGAAGAGGCCCTAGTCCTGCAATTGACTGTGTGTGGCTGCACTATGATGATGATGATGATTCTGATTCTGATAACAAGTGCAAATTTCAATTTTTAATAAACATTATATGTTTTTTTTAAATCAATTCATTTATAGAAGGAAAAAAATAAATAAAAACTTCCAAGGAAACATCTTTGTCAAGGATCAACCTTGATAAAATTGCAATACAAGTATTCATAAAAGCTCATAATTAAAATACTACACGATTATTGCTTATAGTTGCGATTATTATATACAAATACAATATTATTCAATCAAAATTAAGTATGGGGCGCCACTGTAATAATAACCATTGAATGATTTATTACTATGAATTACAGCATAGCTTACCTCGAGCAATTTTTTACGCTTTTTTTCCAACATTGTTTTAGCATTGTAATGACCAAAAATACAGTAATTATCTGGTATTTATACTATTATTATAAATAAATAACATGTTATGCTTGCTTGCGCTGCCGAGTAATGAGAGTATTGGAAGCCATTTTTCGTATAAGGTCGCATCCGTATCCGCGTTACGAAATCATAAATACAGGACCATAAAGCAGGATGGGAGAAAATTGGCCATAACCACTGCTGCAAGCATCAACATCGGCGATAAATCTTCAGCTCGATGTGACCTAGTAAATCAAAGCGTGTCTATAGGTCGGGATGCTGAGTATGTTATTTCTTCCTGTGGAATTCCAGACCTGCACGAGCTTCTTCCTGTATGTCGGTCCATCCGGCACGTGTTATCGGCGCCGGAACGGACGTGTCCATCGATGGCACGTGATGATCGGTGACACGTGCCACACGGATACCAAATTACTTCATCTCAAAGGACCCGTTCGCCCATATGTTGCGAACAAATCAACTTTCAGCAACAGCAATGCAGGATAAAACGCAAAGAGTTGCAAACTCTTTGAATAAGCGCGTCTCTGCTTGTATAAAAAGCGACAGAGAGATTTCTTCTGTATGTCTAAAAAGACCTTTTTCTAAGAAGGAATTTGAGGATAAATTATTAAATTATAGCCGACAAAGAACGTCTAGCGGATGTCTTCATTGCATCCGCTATGTAAAACAAGAACCTTTTTTAACATCATTGGCAATGAAAACATACACGAAGGGTACGATATTTTATCCATTCGGCTGTCTTTAACATCGAGAGTATGACGTGATAAGTGCATGAATTTGATGATATTAATTAAATTCTCAGATAAACCAAAAGTGGATCACAATAAATAAACAAACTTAGTAATAAATTCTTAATAGGAGATAAATCGCAATTTTATCCTATTTTTCTTAATTTGTTTATTATTTCGAATACTCAATCATACACAAAAATTATTCGGATTTAGAAATTTTGCAATGAAATTATGTCTTAAATGTATGCAGTCCAATGTCACAACATTCGTGACAGATTATCATATTTTGGACTATTTTTTTAAATGGGTATATGAAGCCAATATATAATTAACACTTTGATCGCCTATCCCATTTTTGTAAAATGTCGAAAAAATTTTTTGTAGTTTTAGGTTTTATTTAATAGAATAGATACAAATACATATTTTACAACACGAGATGGCGGTAAAGTGTTAATGAATTATGTTTAATTCAGAATTAAGATAGACGGGCGTCGAAAATAAAGACTCTCTTCTCTAAATAACTATTTATTCCGTACGAGAGAGAGATCTGGCTGCAGGAAGGACGACCTCCCGCAGCCAAGGCTAACCGACGAATCTTCCGACTCCCGCCTCCTGCGCGTCACTACCCAATCGGCAAAGGTGCACGCGCAAGAAGCGATCGGTCGGTATGCAGGTGCAATGTCTCCGCAGGGCCACAAGAGATGGCGCTGCTAAAATAACACATTGCACCTGAAGAAAGATGGAAATCGCCCACGCTACAGTATCTTAAGAAAACATTTTCCAAAAAAAGATCAAAGTTAAGCTGAATTAATTTAGCTATTTAAATATTCTTCCAAAGAGAGATTTTAAAAGAGATGACATATTCCTTTTTAGGTTATATGCATTTCAACAAATATTTTTATATCGAAATACTTTTTCAACTTAATTCCATCTGTCTTGAATGAATTGTTTTCGTATCTGTTTTATTCGAGGGTATTTTTTATAAGAACTGTAAGTATCAGGCATTTTACTCTAAATAGTGATTAGATTCTTATGATGTCCATGAACTCTCTGCGTTGCTTTCGTCGCTACAATCTCTAACTGTTGCGTTATTCAGCTGCAGACACCGCACCGGAGGGTAACTCGGAGCACGAAGCGCTCCGTACCATTAGTATTGACGATGATCCCGGGGCTAATGAATGACAGACATCCCCCTTGGAACATATTTGATTGCTTTAAAATTTTATATATATACATTAAATATTATAACTTCTTTTTAAAAGCTTTAGTTTAAACATGAGATGTTATTTTCACGATATTTCGACTAAATAAATAGTATTATATCTGCAAAAATATTTGAATAAAGATGTGATGATTAAATATATATATGCGAAGAAATTTATGGTTATATTTTATCTGTCATTCGTCTGCGCCAGATCTATACAGCACAAAATGGGGCCACATAAATCCATCCTAATCCATTGTTGGAAATTTATTGGCTCTGCGATGCAATGAATCAAATTATTGGCAATTACTTTCCAACTGAAGCCGCAATTTCTTTTATCGTCGTCCTCATGATTCCTCCATTCAAATCTTATCAATCAGGCCGAAATGGAAAATTCTTCTTGATCGCTGCTCAAAGAGATGTTCTGTTGAGATTACACGAGCAAACACGCTCGTAATGGCATATGGAGAAAATCACGAGAATTCCATTTCGAATAAATCGCTTAGCTTTTGTGTACAGACTCTTCAAGCGCGGTCAAGAATAATGCTATCCCACGGGGTGGTGTCTGTTGGGGGATGGAGCGACTGAGAAAATGCAACGGGGGGTCGATTGTGGGTGGCGAATCTCTGGACGGATCTTCGCCGGCAATAAAACTCACTCCGAATGGCAGTAAAATAAGACGAATTCCTCTTTACAGTCCAAATAAATTGACTTTTACCCTTTCGCCGGGCCAATGGAGGCATCTGAATCTACATAAATTATACATGGGCCATCTTGTTCTTGGGTCTAAACCAGCCTATGATTTAGAGATCACTCTAAAGTGAATTTTACGAGCGTCGAGCAATTGATATGTTTCGATTTCACGCTCCCAGAACCGATTGTCTACTCTCATTCCCTGCGTTGGTCTCGTGAAATAGTAATTCAATAATACTAAACTTGCGATTTCAGATTCGGTCGCATTTTTTTTTATATCGACTATCGCAATAAAATCGTTATGTGCCTCTTTGTTGGCCAATTCGCTCTTCTTACATTTGGGCTTCATTCGCAGCAGAACCAATTTATTTAACACTACGTTAATTGAAAAAAAATAAAAAACAAACCGAGTTATCCTTTAAATTTATTGCGCTTAAGGGCGGTTTAAGATAAAACGTAAAACTTCAATACAAAAAAAAAAAATCGCATACAGAAAGGATATTGGCTCGCCACGTAGACGTGCTATTTTAGTGGCGTAATTTATGGCACCTAGCCACAATATAGATTAAAATTGCGATTGAAAATATATAAATACCCCCCACGCTTTTTAGCAACAAAGTGAACGTGATTTATGTCTTCAATTTTCTCGTCGACAAACATAAAACAAAAAATTAAAAGCCTCCAAAATCACATCGAGTACACTCATTTTCTATATTGCCATCGATGAATCAACGTCAAACGGAATACCTGTATCAGTGCAAAATTATTTCAAAATAACAGAAATCCGTAATAAAATAATATTATGTTTAAGTAGACAGTATGGCCTGAAGACATTCAGAACTGGATAGTATCCATGGTCCATTGAGTTAATGGAAAGAAGAAGAGGCACCAAAACATATGTAAAAATGATCAGATCAAATCATGCTGTTTATAAGCCTGTTTCATTTCGGAATGCTTATTTTATGTATTTATAAGCAAGAAGCACCCAACTGCGAGACTCTGTTACATCGAATCATTTACTAACGATAATGTTTTTTTTGTTAGAAATCATCTTGGAAGACTGAATTTTTCATTACATCGGATATGATTATTGAATCCTGAAATTGAATCTTAATATTTCTTGTTTATATTGTCCATTATTTGGCATTAAAATATCCATAATTAAAGTTATGTCAATCTAAAGATTACTTAACCTGTTAAGCGGGGAAGTTCCTTTTTAACAACACAACATACAGTGAGCGCGCACATTTTCGCTAGGACGTATATATACGTCCCGCCCACTTGGTGTGAGTTCAAATTATTATTTTTTTAACGATGCTTAGAATTTATAAAAAAATCAATGAAACACACATTTTTATTGTTTATTTAGATATCTAAACACATAGAGAAGTTAACAAATACAAAACAAAATATTTTTTAAACGGTTATTGACATGTAGTGCTACTTACCAATCCGGATACCATTATGTAGATTCTTTCCCTTTTTTGTAATAAATTCGACATATCCTGGCTTTAGTTCCCTTTCGTTTGTTCTTTGAAAATGCCTTTCAAGTGAGCGTGAGAGTTTAGGTGTAATGCTGTTTTTTGATGGCATATGTTGGTTTTTAACTATGTTGTCTGAACTGAGCATCAATACGTCTTTTTTGTTTTTAAGTTTGCCTTTGGATCTTATGCTACTATTTACCGTTATTAAGTATACGTCCACTCTAACAAAATAGCGAAGTACAACCAATTTGCTACTTATCTTAAATTCATGTCAAAACATGTATCGACAACTCGCAACTTCGTTAAACAAAAAAAGTCCCGCCTGCTTTAGGACTCAATATATATTTCGAAGGACGTATATATACGTCACCAACTAACCTAACCAATTTCGATGCAGTTTACGTTGGACGTATATATCCGTCTCGCCAACTTAACAGGGTTAAGTGATGATGATAATGATGATGTCTAATAAAATATGATAAAGTTTCTGTATAATATTTAATAAAAATCAATCAAAGAGTTAAGTATTGTATAACGAACAGACACATCGATATTATAAAATATTTATTAAATATTCATTAAAGAAATTGGTTTAACATTTTTTTTTCTAAATTAATATATGGTATAAATAATTGATATAAATAAAATTGTAAGATCATGAAAAATATTATTTTGAATTTAATTACAGAAACATCCTTTTTGATAATCAAATTTAGCGTCGAGTTAACATCAAATATGAAAATTTGGGGTGCACACAGTTAGAATTGAATATGTTATTTTATATCGCGAAATTTGAATATTCATGATGGATATAGTTTTTGGAATATGAACCATTTTATCGTCCGATATGAATCAAAGGCAGGGTGAAATTAAATTGAATACAAGGAAGAATTCGGATAATTTGATCGTGGGAGGGCTGTATATCATTTTCGGTAAAATTTTAATTATGACCCCCTGGGATTATTTTATCCTAAATCGCAAAGCGACAGAATAATCCGAAAAATCCATAATTAAGTTTAAATCCACTTAGCGGAGGCCGCGAACCACAGTTGTGTACACACGTATATAACGTACACAGGGGTGGGTCCTCGCATAAGCCCTTCGTTCTCGTCAACAAAATTTCGCCGAAGATGACCTTTCAGCGTTTGACGGGAGGTCGGAGGAAGTAAAGCTTCCAGGACTTAGCACCCGAGTTCACCAAAAATGATAATTAAACATTATTCAGCCGTGGGGTAATCAATCACCTTCATGTGCCTAGACGTTTTTTTCGAAGGCCCCGTCCGCCTGACAAATATAACTCTATTAGCCTAGTTATCGAGTGAGGGGAGCTCAACTCCTGCAAGGAGCGGCTTTGAGGGATCAATTTTTTTTGCCATTAGCATTTTACTTTTTTCCATGCCAGAGTGAACTTTTAATGGGCACATGCATCAAGTTTTTTCAAATAATTTAACAGGAAGATAAATTGTCCTTTTGAGTCAATCAATATCATGGTCACAGTACGGTCTTTATTTCGCCATGGATAATTATTGCATTCCAAGAAGTGGTCAGACTGCAAGAAGGCGAATGTTGGTTACATAGTTGATGGAGCACTTCATTGGGTCTTCGCTATGTCCATTAATCTCTTTAAATATTGCAATGTTCGAAGCTGTACAATGAGCCATTGATAAGTGTTGCTCAATTAAGACTTTGTGTAATGAAGGAGTAGTTACATGATTGCCAATCCATTGACTCCTCAATAACCTTCAACAAACCTGTAATATGGTATTTAATATCCTATTACATCTTTCTATTCAAATTTTCTTATCCATGCTTAATTATTATATATATGAAAATGAATTAATAGCCATATAAAAAAATCTTTATCTTGAGAAATATATCACATTAAGATCATTTGCTTCCGAATTTAAGCACTTATGAGATAACTCGTAGTGGGTGTCTACCAGCATAATATCGACTACGAGTTTTCTCGTTTTAACAGTATACATTTTCGGTGTAAATTGATTACAAAACTATTTAAAAATGAGATCCAGTAATAATTATATGGCATTTTTTGAAATAATCCTTTTTAATAATCTTTTTTTGATTCAAGATTCCAGGATATGAAAATATGATTTATGTGTTGATTAAGCTGTTAAGCGGGGAAGTTCCTTTTCAATTTCATACAGTGCACATTTTCGTTAGGACGTATATATACGTCCCGCCCACCTGGCATGAGTTCATATCATTCTTTTTGTAACCATGCTTAGAATTTATAAAAAAAACAGTAAAACATATATTTATTTATTTATTTAGACACAAAAACATATAGAAAAGTTAACAATTACAAAACAATAAACAAAATCACATAAATAAAATGGAATGATATCGACAACTCACACATTCGTTAAACAAAACAAAGTCCCGCCTGCTTTAGGATTCGACATATATTTCGAAGACGTATACATACATCCTAACCAATTTCAATGCAGTTTACGTTGGACGTATATATACGTCATGCCCACTTAACAGGTTATAAATTCAAGATGCATGATGAATGATAAGATTTGTAACAATCTTTTAATCGTCATTTGATTGAATGATTATTACGCTTCTTAAGATCTTATTTTAGATTAAAAAAAACGTATTTAAATATTGGGAAAACAACATATAAAAAATACTTTTCTTAGAAGAGTCACGTATGGAGATCGTCAATATCACAATGAATACATTTAAAAGTGATGGCTTAATCATTTGAATCATCGGAAGCGAAAATGAATAACGGTAAAAATATTTGGATGGAATTTTAAATGGTTTGCCCTATTCTATATCAAGAAATGAAAGTACTTTTTTTGATTGGACTGTTTAACAATCGGTTTCCGTCGAGGGTGCTAAAAAACCAATATATATGATAATTCGGGCGAATCTGTCGAAAATTTTAATCCGTTTATGCTTCGATCATCTCGGAAATATTTCATCGATATTATGCAAAAATTAGCATTCAATTATCGTTCTAAAAATTAACCAACCCTCCCTAGCGCGCGCCACCCGTAATCTCAACCCAGTTAATTGTCGTAGAACATGATCGGTGTCATTTGCTCCAAAATTGATCGATCTCCTCGAATTGAATAACATGTTTTTCGTCATTGTCCAAGAACTTAATTACAGGCGAGCCATATCGAATGCCTTCCGATGATTATGTTATTCGTTAACAATGCGCCTCGGGGGTGTGCAATTATTCCCGATGGAGGCTTCGATAAATTAAAAACAATGCGGCTTAAATAAATATTAATCGGGATCGTTGCTAATTTATTGTTAAGATGTATGGGGTCCTCTGTCAGCGGCTCGCCGGTTTCTTTGCTTATTTATGGTTCATTTAAATAAACCTGCCCACAGGTGGCACACCAACGGCGGCCCTGTGATTTACGACCGATTGTTGGCCGCGCATTTTGATCTTGGTTCGGTGTTAAGCCAGGGAAAAAATCGTGATGATATTTAGGACCCTGATCCCACGGGGAGGAGGACTGGGCGAGGAACTGAAGATAGTTGCCTCGATGTCGCATTGCGGCAGAGGTAGTATTTTCCATACGCTCATTAGCATGTAGAGGGATGCTTTTGTCCAAATATTTGAGAAAACGAAGAAGACAAAGAAATGACCTGCTTAAGGACTGTTGAATGCATCTGCTCACAAAAGATGAACATTATATTATAATGAGCTTCGAAATTTTGTCGACTCCATCACTGTTTGCATGGGATATGAGGTTGGTGGCGCCAACAGGCATTCCATAGGTATATTTTATAGCCTACATGCAATTCATTCAACTTACATTGAAGCATGGAAGGAAGGCCTTTTTATGGTACTTTTTGATAAAAGCCTATTAATATTGTGGTTATGGCATAATAAATTAGACAATGATTTTATTAAGGGGCTTTTATGGCTTAAACTAGCCTAAGGGCACACCAAATAGGGTATAATAAATCCAACTGGGTAGCATTAATTGTTACCAAATATCATTATACAAATCCTATCACGTTTAAATACATAATAATAAGGTAGCATTTCTTAACGAATCAAAATATTATAAATAAATTTTGATCATCAAATGTCATCATCAATCACATTGCTTTGAAACGACATCATATTCATAGGTAATCTTAATGAAATTTTAAGAAATAAAACTAATTTAAATTCCTCTATAACAATTAAAATACATTTTTAATTTTAGTAAAATAAATACTAATAGAGAACACACCACATCAAGTGTTACTTATTTCCTTCCATTTGATCGAAAGCTATAATATTCTAAATTTATTACAATAGGACAAAATAAAAATTAAAAACCTAAAAAAAGCTTTACAAATGTTAATTTTCACCCAAAAAGTATTTAAACATTAAGCATTAAAATCAACGAATTGAAATAATGTTAAGGAACCCGAAAGTATTCAAAAATTTAGTTAAAAGAGTTCATTGTTCAACACAAGCTTCCATCGCTTTGGCAGTCCTTTGATCCCTTTTTTGTAAAAACTCTCGGGCTTTAGAAGCAAAAAAAACGATTTAAAATGCATATCTACTTCAGCTGCATTTTTGCGAGGTCCAGTGAATAAGAAGGATGCGATAACACTTTCCGACTTAATTTCCGTATTTTATCCAGTGTCAATTTTGCTTTATGAGCGCTCATTATCATGAGCAGTATCGTCTTTTTTCTGTTGAATAAATACGGACGGTTTTCTTTTTATTTTTGTTGCAAAACTTCTAATTGTCGACAATAAACTTGCGCAGTTATAAATTCTCCCGATTTCATTCATTCATATGCACAAGAGAACCTTTTGTATAGTTAATCATGGCTTAGGGGTTGAAATTGGGGGTTCCTTCGAGAAAGCCATTGATTTTTTCATCGCATATTATCATCTTTTTATCATCGACATTTACAATGCTATTCAAAAAGAAGCCCTTTTTTGTGTTTTTATTGTTTTCGCTCAAGACGTACGGTATCCATCCTACCCCATAACACCCATCCTATTCATTTTTACGATTATTTTAAAACTAATCTGCAAGATGTTTGAAAGGAATTTCGATTGTTTGCCATGGTGATCTGATTTGATTAATCTCTTAAACTTGCCCGATTTAAATTTATTTAACGTTCAAACATAGTTTTAATACATAAAATAGATCAATTAATAATTTGAGCGACGAGTGACTATTAAACATCAAAGACATGCTTAGGTCAAGTATTGAATTACATTTATCGTCTATGATCAACCTTAACTTATATTTTTGATTTAAGCCATTAAAATAGATATGAATTGAATGAAATATATCACCATTGAATTTATTATGATTTTAATACTAACAGTCAATATTTTGCATTGATTTCTTTTGACAAGTGAACAATATTTAATTAACGAAATATCTTTATATCAATGATCTAATCAGTTTGTATAATTAAATCTTGTTTCCATGGTAATCATTTTATGAAACGAAATCTGGATCTTTACCACGCGTCATGGGTTATTAAAAATACAAGGTCTAGAATCAAATCAGAAAAAAATACAGTTTTGAAATGTTTTGGTATGAAAAAACTTGTTGGATAGAAGACATAATTTAATATGAATTCTTTATCCTGAAACTTTTTATTGTTTCTTAACGTAACGTGGTCATTTTTATAATTCATAGTACTAATAAAAATTATACATCGTACTATCAGTAAATACTAAATTATATATTATGTCCCCACGAACGTCATTCTCAATATGATCAAATTTACTTCGTTGACAATAAATGTTATTTTCCAAGGGCAAAAACATAAACAATCAATTTTATATGTCTTTACAGCCATACAAGATACGTGTATGCGAAAATCCTTGAAAAGGATTCAATGAACGAATAACGATACTACAACTTACATACGTGCCCAGTGTAATAAAATAACTACTTTCAGTACGTGATGCCTGGGGATGGATTAAAAAAAACATTTATTATATTTAAATGTTTTAATAATAGAATTTTGTGGTCTGTGGCGAAATTGTTTTTGCTGTTTTAGTAATGCTTATGAAAGTTTGCTTTATATTTTGGATGATAAAAAAATATTTTCTTCTTTGTCGTCTTACGCGTTATAATAAAACGAGAGAACGCACGGCTCCATAGGGATGCTGCCGGTTAATACATATTTTATTAACAATAACAACCATCATAAAACATGCATATATCTTAAATTTTATATCATCCTCCGCGTATGCAAGACATATTCAATTTTATTCCGAACGCTTTATTCAGAAACGCGTTATTTTCTGGTTTCCCATACCGGAAGGCTGTATATTCACATCGTAAATTAGAACGGGGAAAAAAATTATAAGCTTGTAAATATTGTGGATAAATCTTATTACGATTGTAGTGGGACCGGTTCTTCGGCATCCATTATTCAAGACAATTACTATAAACGGCGCTTGTAGTAATTTCGTTTATTTGTTTATTGCTCTATAAATGTGGTCATAGCAAATGAAATGGATTTAAAATTATGACATGCGTGGAGTTACATTTAAGCTTACCTTCATGAATAAGTTAGTATTGATTGGTACTTTAGATCTACATTGATAACTGTTTGCTTGGTAACAATATTTCTCCATCACTTTAAGGTATTTTATATTCTTATTAATTTCTGCCTTGTTGGACCAAATTGGTGATCGGTTTTTTAACATTTTTTTATTCAAAAATTATTAAATATAAAATATTGATATTTAGTGTATTAACTATGCGATCTTTATTGAATATAAAAATATTTTTTAAAGTTTGACAAAATATGTTAGTGGGAGTGGATTCTTAACCGCAGAAGTCTTAACTTCTAGGCAAGTAATTTGCAGCAAAATAATCAAACATATTTTTACTTTTTATAATACACTCAAACCTCTTTTTGTGCGACTTTTTTTTGTGCGATTTCGAAGTTATGCGATCTTTTCTAAGCATTTTTTTTTTTAATTTCATAAAGAGTACATATCGAGATATTTTGGATAAAAACGGTAATAAATCATCAACACTAACCGGAATTTGGAAAAAATATATAATTTGAGACTTTTATTAACTTTTTTTATGCGATTTTGAATATATTTTGTATAGCTGTTTCAAAGTTATGCGGTTTTTAGAATTCATGGAACGCATCTTTATTTTTTCTATGTAAGTCATAGCTTTTTTTGTGCGATTTTTTGCGGAACGCATCTACCGCACAAAAAAGATTTAAGTGTATTGTGTATAGCTTAGACTATAATTAAGCAGAAACATTGGAAAAAAAGAAAAAAAAAATTTAACCAATAAGGCAGAAACGTCCCTTAATAGTCTTTAACCGCTTCTCATGTAGTTTCTTTAGTAAGTGGTAAATCCGTAAATTCAGATTTTAGATAACTTGAAGCACTATATTTTGGTCAGGCCACTGGTCATATGATTTGGAAATATAATTATATTTAGGCGTTCGCATGGAAGCAAAGACATCAAATGTTGTAACATCAGATCGACATATCTTACCATTATAATAATGTTCTATTATTATATCACCTGTCTAACAAACGTTGTCTATTATTGAATCAATATATGATTTATAAGACCCTTGTATATATTCATAATTAATTGTAAAGTTCTATCATATTAAGTGTTAATACTGAAAGACTTAAAATTCAGACGGCTTTTATAAAAAAAAAATGAAGACTCTCGCATGCTTTGCTTTATCCTTGCATGTCTTTAAATTATTCAGCGAATAAACTAATTGAAAGCCAAAGGCAGTTCACAAAAGCGTTGAATTTCTCTACTTTTTATCACGAACGATTAAATTAGCATCTAAAGATTCAGCCAATGTAGGTTTCCGTCCATGGATTTTTTCCTATTCTAATTCAATAAATTATGTTAAAATAATATACAGTTTAAGATAAGGTATGCTACTCACATACCCCATTTGCTCGACTCAACCCCCCCGTCTTTCGCGAATCGAAAGACTTCCTTCCATCTATCCGAAAATTCGGGTAGATCTTACGTTTTATTTAATTATACTCAGTCGACGCCACGGATTGTCGAAAATAATTAATGTCGAAAATTTAATACGGACTTTGGGATTCTTGGCGACACTTCGTGATCGGAATACACCGAGTGGCGCACACGGCGAGATTAGCAATTCAAAGCGTGAACTGTTGGAACCCCAGCAAACTTCTTAACCCTCAAGCAAGAATACGTTTACATGATAAATTATCCGACACACTTTTTCTGAAGTGCAATCGATATCGGATACTTTTCGTCCCGGGACGAGGGACGTGGAACGATCCAGAATTGCATCCCGGAATATTGATTGCCTACGGCGTGACGAATCGTCCGAGTCATGTTCCTAATTCATTCCGATTCATACGGAACATCGTGGGGAAACGTTTGGATGTCTCAATAAATGGCGATGTAGTTTCAAATACTTTTTTTTAATTCTTGAAATCGATCACCTTATAGAACGCTACCAAGACGCCTAACAAAATTGATCAATATAAAAAGCAATTTTTTTATAATTTTGAGGAATTTCTCCGACGAAAATAGTTATACAATACGTATTTCATTTTAAAAATACAACCGATTTTGAATCTGTGCAAAATAAGTCATCTATATTAAAGTTGTTAATAGATGGAGTGAAACCCATGGAATATGCTGAGTGTGATCAAATTCAATTTTATTTTTTTAATTTATGAAAATGTAGTGGTATAATGTGTTGATAAATTACTGTAACGTTGAGGCGGTGGCGCTCTCGGGCCAGGGGAGGAGTCCCCAAGCGGCTCCCCGCCCCCACGTGCTCGTCGGGATGGCCGCGCTAGCGCACGGGTCTGTTCTTCTATCAGACCGTGATATTGCTGAATGGATGGGAAAAGACAGGCGTCGAATAGAAAGACTCTCTTCCTTAAATAGCTATGTATTCCACACGAGAGAGAGAAAGAGAGATCAGGCTGCAGGAAGGACGACCTCCCGCAGCCAAGGCTAACCGACGACTCTTCCGACTCCCACCTCCTGCGCGTCACTACCCAACCGGCAACGGCGCACGCGCAAGAAGCGATCGGTCGGTATGCAGGTGCAATATCTCCGCAAGGCCACAAGAGATGGCGCTGCTAAAATAACACATTACACATGAAGAGAGATGGAAGATGTCGCTGTTAATAGCGCTAATATAGTTATAGCTTAATATAGTTAATTTTATATGTTTTAATTTTATTCCAGCTTTAAATTAGTTGAGGAATCTTCTTAAGGTGTTACATCCGTGATTAAGAATTTACATTTGGTGATTTCCCATTATTATCCTCATATGTCTAAATAAAGATAAGATCATTTTAATGGACATTTTTGTGAGGAGAATATTTATGAATGTATGGCAAAATTATCATTATTTTTAAGTGATAATAAAATTATTATAAATAAATAAATAATTGTAAATCAGTTACTCAAAAGCAGCCTATAGTCAGTTTGTCATAGTAAAAATATTTACTTTTTCCGAAATTTTGGACATGATCTGCCCATGATCACGGTAAAGCCCATAAATTACCAATTTACCCCAATGGAATTCAATCACAAAGTTAATGGATCGTATAAAATTAAAACTTTTTTTGTTAAGACATTTGACATAAATATTGAATCTAGATATCTAGATTCATTAAGATTTAAACTGGATAATAATCTGGAAATACGATGCATATCCAGAAAGTAAGTGTATTAAATCTCTATATTTTTTACAGAATATTGTTAGTAAACGTATTAACTATTTTTCAACACAATCGCCATTTCATTCAATTCATCTGATGAGCCATGGCACAAGCTTCTTTATGCTCTTCTCGATGAATTCTTCCGCCAGTTCCTTACTTCACTTCAGAACCTCTTTCTGCATTTGTTCGTCGGTTGAAAATTAATTCCACTTATGTGTTCTTTTAAGGAGGGAAAAATATGATAATCTGAAGACGTCAAGTCAAGGGAATACGGGGGGTGGTTCAAAACACCCCAACCAAATAAGTCCAAGAGCGCCTCGATGGCTAAAGTTATGTGAGGAGGATTTTTCGTCAGCATAGCCCTCCTTTAGTTTTGAATGCTTCTTTTGAGTTTTTTTATCATCTTACCATATCGTTGCGCTTTGATGGTATCCCCCTGAGGCAGAAATTCGACCAAAATGTGGCCTTTTCAGTCTCAATACACTAAGGCCATAGTACTCAGAAAATCCTCATCTTCTAATTCAAGTCGCGCAAGAAACTCACGGGCGCTTTTATCCCGTTCGTACTTGGCGGGATTTCTGACCGACATCTTTCACGCAACTGGACATTACAACGTGAATTTATGTACTATCGTATTCCTGCTATACTCGCTTTATCAGGAATCCTCCTCTACCACTCAGTATGACTTGATATTGTCATAGTACACTTACTTTCGGGACATGCCTCGTAATAAGAATCCAGGAAGTCACTATAACAAAACTTGGCCACTTTACATTTACGTTTTATGCAAAAATAATTAGCGCAATTCAATGCAATGTTTTCGTCTGTATGTTATTCGTTTAATGAAATTTATCAAAATGATTGATAACGCGGGTTGAATCACAATTGTGGCTGAAATTCAAAGAATATTTAAATTAGCATGAATTAAACATGATGCATTAGTTGATTCCAGTTTAGTGCGCTAATGAATTCTGCTAGATTAATTCGTTACTGAATGCTTTAATTTATGGTCTGCAATATATAATGAATTATGAGTTTTTATTCATAACATGAATTTTGTGCAATTGCAATGCAAAGTGGCAAACGTGTCATCAATTCTCAACTTCCATGAATAATCGCACATATAATTTCTTGCTTTTTCATATAATTTCATGCTAAAATTGTGGTAGCGCAATCAAGCATCAAATTCTTATAGTAATTAAAGAGTTAATGCAAATATAGATTCGTTTCATACTTGGACAAAATAAATGGAGCAGTAATTACTCGTCGATGTCTTAGTGCGATTAACGACAGTTTATGGGGAACCAAAATTTCTTGTTTATTGTATTAATCTAAGCTTATTTATGACATCAGCATATGGAGATGTACAGTTTATAATATTAATAGGGCCTTCTTGTTATTGGTATTTTCGCCACTGGATCTGAACCCGATCCTTTAAAATAATAGTCAAAGTTTCAACCCAGTCATTGGTTTCTCATTTAAAGTGATTTAAAATCGATCGATTAACTTAGACCTAAGCATGCTCGCTCTGAACCTGTTAATAAATTCGGGATGAAGCCTGAATTAAGATTATTTTTAAATAGGTAGACATTTTTCGAGCACCCTATACGTGTGGGTAATGCATAAATTTGAAAAGAGCACGTAAAGCCGGGTTACCTTATGAAAAAGATTCGCGAACTTAGCCTCTTGTAAATTTGTATTCAGATCCCGAACTTCTTACGCAAAAACATTTTCAATTAAAACATAACTCTGAACTTGCTGAGCCCAGAGCCGACGCCATTGTGGCACCCCATCCATAACTGGATTATCAGCGAAAAAATATGTTAATGCTAAGAAAATTATATTATTAAACACTCTTCCCGGCTGATTTGTATGTAAAAAGCGCCTCCCGGAGTGATGCTGAATCGGAATAAGCCCGAGACGCCGCTCTATTTATAATAATGAAATTCTAAGTTTACCCTCAAACAATGGGAACGTTGTAAGAGGGAAGATTTTGAAATCTTCCAGTCATCTTGAAATTACAATCGAGGAATGTCCTAATCGACTCGACATTCATAATGAACAATTTTTTAATGGATCCATACGAACTTATCGATGATGGTATCTTATTAGACGATATAAAAGCGTTTGGATTGCGCCACGTCAATTTGAAAATGGACTCTACGATAGTTAATTGTTCACTAAAAGCTGATTAAACTTACACGAAGCGTGGCTATGGCTATTTAATAAATGTTAAAACCATCATTAGAACCATGTAGCGTACTATATTAAACCATTAATTAGATGGCATATAACGAACCGAATACCTAACAAAACATCTACCTTCATTAATTATCAAATATTAAACCAAAGGCCTTCACTGATCAATTTATCAAAATGATGAAATAAATCAGTCTGAATGTAGATAAAATTTGCAATGGCAAAAATTGACAATATATTCATCAATATTTGAAAATTTCTAGCATAACATTTTGATTATCACATGCAACATTATCTGCTAATCTATTTAAAATTAATTCCTTATAATCATTTTTTAGTCACGAAATAAATTTGGAATATATCGTACTAATTTTATTTTGTAATTAAATTTATCAAAAGTAAAATTTTCAAGCATCATGTTCCAATTTTTATAGTACTGATTTGGTTCAAAATTTAATTTAATTAGATACAAATTACAAGGCCGTAACAAGAGCGTGGCAAAGCAAGCGCCCGCCATGGGCGCAAATGAGCTTTGGCGCAAGAACTACACATGGTTTTTATTTTACTCGACCATTTTACTTTGCGTGAGCCAATCGTTTTGTGTCTTATCCGAGCTGTTTATTAATCTCGCTATTCGGGGCCGTTTTGTAGACATTATCAGGTATGACATCCGATCGTGAGGCGCTCATTCGTCATCAATGGTCCGAAAAGCGGACCGATTGGACATACAAGCCTTGTGGCCACTCCGTCCTCTTTTAGCGCTTTTTGTGGAGCACAGTAACCGCCATCTATACGTTAGGTCGGGTACTTTTAAGTATGTGATAAATTATTATTATTTATTAGTAATTTTAGGGTAAAAAATCCTGAAAAGAAGATTACTTGAATGAAAAAATGTTTTTTAAATCAATTGGGCTAAATGAATATACTTATGCTATACTAGATGATCTGATTTTTGGAAGTGATACTTTTTCATCATAAATATTTGGCATGAGTTCAGTCAGCATTATTTTAAATGTAGAGTGAGTATTCAGTCCATAATGGAAATATTTCAGAATGATGATGAAAGGACTTGATACGTTATTATTTTGTTCTCCAAGAAGTGATATTTGAATTTAAACTGCCGAAAAGTAATTTATGTACAAGATATTCGGTCGCTGTTCAACTCTATCACAATAATTTTACCAAATATTAGATCATAATGTCAGAATGTCTTATCATCTATATTTTCCGGAAATTGTAATTTAAACTTGATAATAATTTTATTACTCGGAAGAATTTAATCATGGTTTGTATGTATCATAGTAAGCTTTAATTTAATCCCATGGCCATGACAACTTAGCTGAAGGAAATTCTCAGGATCGCGATAAAGACGTCCCACTTCCATAACTTCCAAGATAAAAACGAAAGCTCCCGCGAGCAGTTGATTAAGTATTTCGAAAGCAATTAAAACGCTGGTATGTAACAGGAAGCTCCACTTCATTCGCAGATACCAAAAAGGTCGTAAACAAACAAAATCTCTGGGGTGCGCTACATTACACATGACACCTTGTTGACGGAGAGTCGAGGCTCAGGGTGAGGTGAAGGTGAGGAGAGGATCCGCCAAAGCTTTCCCGAAAGCTCTCCCGTGGAAGCCTACAAGGCAGTGCGGAGGCGGTTTAAGGTATCCACACGCCGACGCCCTCGGAAGTGGAGCTCTTCACCTTTGTTACGCGCTTTCCAGACTTTTCCGCCCCACTTCCGCCCAAACAAGACCTTTCAGCCTGTCTCTCATGGCTCTCCTCTATCCTATAAAACTGTGTGCCACACACAAACAGAAGCCTCCATGGAAGGTCCTATCGGAAATCTGAGCTTTTGTTGAGCGTAAACCAACCGCGGTCGAAACGCCCATTAAATAGAAATTATTTTCGATGGCTTATCGCTAATTGAACGCCGGACCTATTTAAAGAGTTTCTACGTTGAGTGACATTTTAATTTGGATAAAAACAAAACATGCCCGAAATTAGCGCAAATAATTCATTTTGATTCCAACTAATGCGTAGTTGTGGTCGTGTGATTGATTATCATAATTGGATTCGAATCAAAACGAATTTGAGAAAGTAGAAATTGCATATCAGGACCATAACAAGGGCGTGGCAATGCAGGCGACCACCACGGGCGCAATTGGGCTTGGGGCGCTAAACGCAGAATACCGACCCTGTCGATAGTTGCAAATGGTTTTTATTTTACTCCACCATTCTACTTTACATAAACCAACAACGATTGAATCTGTCCGTTTTTTATAATATATACTAAGTTATCTAATAATTAGGCTGACCCAGCCGGCATAAACCCGCAATAAAATAAAGATAACAATATTTTTGACCGATTGTAAAATTTAAGCACCCCACCCGAATCAGTCTTCTTCAGACAATTTTGTTTCATAATGAGAGTTTGTAATCGTTCTGTAGACATATTTAGGCATTCGTTCGCGAGGCGCTCATTCGTCACATCAGCGGTCCGAAAAGCGGACCGATTGAACATACAAACCTTATGGCCACTTCATCCTCTTTTAAGGCTTTTTGCGGCGTTTTATATGATCTATACGATTACGGAAGCAACGTAGAATCTAGATACTTTCTATCATTGTATATTATAACAGGTATATTTATAACATCTATACGTCAGGTCGGGTACTTTTGGGACATATATTATAATAGTATTTAATATATTGCATTTATATTAGTATTTTATATAATGTTCATTTATTTATGCAGTTATGGAGCTCCTGCAAAATTTGATATATTTTTTATTGAACACATAATATACTTGCAGAAATTAGCAAAGATTGTTGTCTAATTTATTAATTCATTGTACGAAGTAATATTTAATTATAAATCATATATTATACTCTAGTGTCTGTTATTGCATGTAAACTATCTCCATATGAGACTTCAAGGAAATAAATTTTCATCTGGTAAATTTCCACTTACTTTCAAATGTTTAACCTTTCCTTGCCGGTAATGTATTTCGTACAATTTTATAACTTTATAAAAATTATTACATTTAAAACGTCAACTATAGTCAATAAAAGCAATAGTGGTGTACCAAATACATATCATCGGTGGGCGCGGGTATTTTTACCACAGTAAGGGAAAGGTTAAGTTAGAATACAATTATTTGAATAGGAATTTTAGATATGAAAGGATCTATACGAAATACGTACTTTATATTTGAATTGCTGTTATATCGAGTATCAAATTGGTTTCATATAATTTGAAATAAGTATTTTAACCAACGATTCAATACAGATTGTGCAGCCTTTGAGTATTTGATCACATTTTCTCTGAGAAAAAAAGCTCTTCTGTAAATATTTGATTTATTCCAATCGGAAATAAAGTCCTTTAGCCTGTGCCAATAAAGCGTCGAAGGAGGTCCATTGAAAAATGCAGCTGGTGCAAAAAACGTCCAAAAAGGCTACTCTGCGAAGGCTTGATAATAAACAGAACGATCGCGAAACGTAACAGGAAATGTAACGAAAAAGATTCTCAACTTTGTATATCAAAGCTAAGCTTTATTCGTGTAATGAAGTCATTAATTCCGACCCAAAGTGCTGTGCTCGGTGGAAAACTGACGCAGCAATTTTCTTCGATGGCTGTTTTCCAGACTACATCAACATTGTTAAATGGATAACTTGCACCAAACATCGTCTTCCCTTTAGTATCTACGAAAATGCCGATTAGTTTTAATATCGTACAGTATAATTGAAAGCATCGTTTCTGTTTATAATTAATGTCCTAGTCCCACGACGAAGGCTTTTAGGGAACCAAAAGCTCATCAATTCAATATCGTTTATGATTCGAAAGAACAGCATTACCTCCTCGTCCACATTTCTAGAGCTTAAAGCTTGTAAATACATACACTAGCGAAATTATTATATTAATATTCATACAAAAAAATATTGCTAATTAATGACTCACCGACCACTTCGCGACCGAAGCTATTTATCACTGCTATTATTTATATTGTTGCGGATTCCAGTGGCGGCGCTCTCTCAGTGAAATAAATGTTCATTTATTATATAGAGTAATTATGATAATGAATTTATTCCTCGACGGCGATGATAAAAATAAAACATTGCTCACAAATAGGAATAGTTATATCACTCCGGGGATTTTCGTTTTATTACGAAAAAATGTATAATTCATAGTAGAGTTTATGACGGCTTTAAATTGTATACATTAACGGTCGAATTTATAACGACTCATCGAGAACGAAGGGTATATAAAGGATATAAAAAATGACGTCATATTGTAGGATATATTAATATTAGCATCGCCAATATATCAATAAATCGACGTATGTGTGTTTCAGATTGTATATATCGGGTCAGTCCAAAAGTTCGTGCGCATTTTGGGGAAATATTTGAATAGTGTAAATAGAACACGATTTAACATTTTAACCTTTTGAGGAGTGAGCAAATTTAAAATCGATGAAGTCATTGATGCCATAATCGCTTTACGCCGATTACTTTCTGTTAGTTCATATCAGCGTAAGATAATCTTCAATTCGAGGCAGAGTCAATTGTAAATAAGCACTGTTGATAGCATACAAGATCACGTCATTTCTTTACATAAACAATACACCAAAAAATCGATTCATTTGCTCCTGCGGGGAAGCTCTCCGTCTCTGTCTCCTGAACTGCGCTACGTTCTCTCTCGGTCTCCGAGCTCAATGTATAAGAGTGCTCTTTAGAATAAGTGGAGGGGGGGCTCCCAGACCCTGGGATGGTACTCCTTTAGAGGCTAATCAATGATATATTTTCCTCTATTATTTCTCGCAATCTCACAGGTAGCTTTTTAATTTAATTGCTGTAAAAAGACACTTTAAAGGTCGTTTACTATCGGATTTAAAGACTGAGCTTAATGTAGATACTCAAGTATTGGAATAAAAAGCGCTCGTGAAGATCACGTTTGCCCGCGTTCAAGACTATTGGTCGACTCTTTGTTTGTTTCCGCATACTTTTATCTCTCCCATGGTACAATTTCAAAATTGCTTATTTTATCAGCTTTTTATTTTTTTATTATTGTAAATTGATTAACCACATAAGCAAATAAGCTAACAATTATTGCTAATTTTTTTCGTATAAACATTTATAAAATTCAACAATAATTTAAACCATATTTTGGAAATAGGTAATTAATGATCCTGTTTGAAAATACTAAGGTTGCGATATTAGACTTTTAATTCTTCAGATATACACAATTTCTGCTCAATTCTCCAAGACCATCTGAATCCTTTCAGGCTGATTAAATTTGAATGATTTCCTAAATATAAAAATGCACCTTAATAAAAACCACCTTAATAATATGCCAACCTATAATAACCACATAAGCTTGCAAATCATTCGTTCATAGATGGCCCTGCCCAACCTTATTGATTATCTACGTCATTTGTGTTTGAAATTTGTTGTGCAAAATATATTTCTTGGAAGCTTTGATGTTTTTTGCCCTCTTATATTTATACAAGAGAATGTTAATTTCTCGTAAGAAAAATAATAAGCTGAATTATAAGATTCTGAAAGAAAAAGGTTTTATACGGAAGTGAGTTGGAGAGCGTAGTTGCGGGACATTCATCGCAAACCATTAAGATAATCAACGAGCATTGTGATGAATGAAGGCATTCACGGTTTTTTGTGTCAATTTAACCCGAAAGCCACTTGTGAAAGGATATTATTGGAGTAGAATCGAAATGGCTCCTTGGCAACTACGGCGAGGAAAATGGATACTTGTACATAAATCGAACCTTCAGCTCGGAAAATATTGCTTTGGTCTTACTCTAGCCGAAGACGAAACAAAAAGCGCCCACGTAGAAATCCCGTTTAGGGGTTTTTCTCCGAATTTCGCTTCGACGTCGTGAATTAGGCAAATTCGGATTCCACTTTGCTTACTTCTTATATTTTTCCGTTACCGCTCGGTGGAGTGGCATAATGCGATTAACTTTCAATCGGTGGGGTACTTTGGTTCCAGTACGTATTAAGCCTATTGTGAAACAAATTCATTTCCGATTCGAAGGACCAAGATGAAGCGTAAAATTGGGTAGCATTGATACAATTTTTAATTTAGGCCATATTCGATGGCTACAAGGTAATATTTTTGCCATGCTACGCGAATCGCGTCATCGATCCGTATAATTGAGAAGCCGTTTAATGGAACGAAATTGGCTTTTCATATCGAATTGCTGCTGCTGAATACGACATGCATATTAAATGATCGGAAAAATCATAACCGTAATGAAAAATTTATTTTCATCAAGCATATGAAATGAACCACAGCATTCTTACGTTAAAGGGGTTGAGGGTTAAAATATTCGTTCATGTGCTTCTAGCATAACATTATTACCATGAAATTCTTTGGCAAGTAAATAAAACACAATCTCAATATCATGCTATTGAATATGTAATACGTATTAAAATATAAAAATGTACATCGACCCCTTATACTATAAAGTGTTTCTTAAGTTAATTCATACAATTGCAGACCGCATAAATAAGACTTTAATTCGTATGTAAAATTAGTTAAAAAAATATGTACCAGAAGGCATAATTTTCTATGAATTTTACTTGTGTTATTTTACAGAGTGAGACCTAATGTATTCTTGTTGAAGTAATCTTATTAGCTATCGACTAAAATGAATACTTATTTATGATCCCTTGCATGAATCAATATCAGTATCATAGAATCGAAGGATCTAAGCCCAATTATAATACGAATACAGTTTATACGCAAATATTAGGTTGTCCCATAAGTTTCTTTCGCAAATGAACACAGATCTAATCATAGCCATAGCGAAACAGCTAACAAGTCAGAAATTCCACGAACATCTGTCCATAATCATCTGACAAAATTGGGCTACATCAATCGTTCAGATGTGTGACTTCCTCATGAACTGACTGAACTCAAATAAACTTTAGCGTATTTCAACATGCGATCTTCTTCTCCAACGACATAATAGCCAACCTTTTTTGAAGAGACATGTCACTGGAGATGAAAGTTGGATACTCTATGAGAATATTCAACGTAAACGGTCTTGGTACAAGGGTGCAGAAGCTTTAACTGTATCTAAACCTGGCCTACATCCAAAAAAGTTTTGCTATGCATTTGGTGGGAATGGAAGGGGGTAGTTTATTATGAGCTACTTCAGCAAGGTGAAACGATCAATTCAACAAAATATTGTTTCCAACTAGACAATCTAAAGGATGCAATTGCCAAAAAACGGCCAGAATTAGCGAACAGACGAGGCATTGTTTTTCAATACGATAACGCAAGGCCTCATGTGTCTTTGTTCATCAGAAATAAACTATTATCATTTGACTGAGATGTTTTACCTCATCCTCTATACTCTCCGGATATTGCCCCTTCAGATTATAATTTATTTCTTTCATTAAAAGATTCTTTACGTGGTAAAAAAATTAATTCAAAAGATGATATAAAATGTACTTTGATCAATAATTTGCCAACAAACCTGGGAAATTTTGGCAAGAAAGCATTATGAGGATTCCGGAGAGATGGATAAAGGTAATAGAGTAGAATGGATCATATATTATACAATAAATTTTGATGTAATACAAATTATTGTCTATTTTTTTCTTAATATGAAAACGAAAGAAACTTAGGGACACCCTAATATTTATTATTGCTTAAAAAAATATTACGACATGTTTGTAATTGCGTCTCGCTACCATGGCACCATGATAAATGCATATTTTATATTGACTAGTTTATTATTGGAATGGTGATCAAATAAATGTTTTTCTATCGAAGTATCCTTATTTGTCAAAATTTCGTTTGGGTGTTTGAAAGTTTAATGTGTAAATATCACGTCTGCTGCTTACATCATTTTCACATCCATAAAACTATTGTTGACCTCAATCAATATCAAAATAAACTATTTTTACCCAATTTGAACAAAGTGGGATAATCAAATCCTTCAAAGTTTAAGTAAATAATTGTAGATCGTGGAGGCTAAAACGCTTTATTTTGATAATATTATAAAAACGTTTATATGATTTAATTTAAAATCAATACCAGTATCATAGGACACAGTTGTATTATCAATATTTTTAGACTATGATGCTATTTTGTACACTAATTAAGTGTTATCCAAATGAATTTGATAAGTTTTGTTGGTTAATTGTGAAATATGGCCACCATGGAATTGACACGAGGTAAACTTTAAAATATAAAATTTTTCAACATCTATGTCCATATATTCCAATTGATTTATTATAGTTTTTCGCTTGACAAATTACATTGTCGAAATCCTAGCACTTGCATGAATTTTAAGGTCACCTATAAATTTTATTCCACTCCAAAAGAATTCATCTGTGGAAAGCCTAGACATATTCTACTTTGACCCTGTTATCCGCATTTATCACAAGTAATTTATGACACCTTAAGAATTCTAATACAAAACCATTTTTATCTACCCGTATTCAGTATGAGGGCGGAAGATGGAATATCTAGATAAAATTTCATTGATTCGATGTTTTTTTTCGTTACATTGAAATCGCAGAAGGAAGCGGAAAGTGAGGAGAATCTGTTAAGGAAAACTAATGTATCTGCTTCAGTATATCAAGATCGAATTACCCGGGGGCATCGCAATAAAATGCGATGCTCCCTTTGAGATAAAGGTCAGTTAGAGATGAGGATTGGCCATGTGAGATCAAATGTAGCTGGGGAACTGCTCATCCCCCGCGGGAACTCACCACGGCTTCACGCCCTGGAAAAAAGGAGGCCCCCAAAACAAGGCCCTTTGGGTCTCGAACAGCATAACAATTGAATGCTACATTGTTTAGAAACAAAGAAAGAGGGTTTTGCTGAAATACGAGCCTATTACTGCCTGATTACGTATTTTAGATATTGGCTATGTACATATATAGAAGTGTTTGCCATTTACTCGTACCGTCTTAAAATACGGTTGTTTGATTTAACGTCTCCAATAAAAGGACGATCAATACTTAGTTTTTATAAAAAAAATATTTCCTAGACGTTATTTTATATATATATATATATATATATAATTTGAATCTTAAATGAAAAGAATCCCGGGCGTTATATCAACAATGCAATAAAAATAAATTATTAAGTGTATCTCAAGTAACTGGAGTGCATTTGACAAATGCTTTAATAAATTTCCAGGAAAAACTTCCATCGTCAACTCCAGGAAAGATTGCATTTAACTTAAGAATGAATATATATATATAAATATGCACTCTTTGAGAGCTTTAATACAATAAAATAAAAAGAGAGTTACTCGAGAAGAGTTATATGGAAAATGTTTTTCGCAAAACGGAATTATTAAATGCGCTCAAATGCTAAAATCCATCCTTTTATTCATCATTTTACAACATGTTGATAGTTCAGATTTAAAAAATATAGCTATTTTTTAAGATGTAACCATGTGTGGATGCGTAAGGGATTATCCGCTTTTGATTGTTCAAAATACATTTAAAAGTTATAGTAAAATATCATACTTCATCAAAATAATGCAAATTCCCATACATCAAAGACAATTATGTATTAAATTAGTGAGTTTTATCATATTTTATTAGTGCTGAAAATCAGTTGTTGTATTCGAATTATTTAGTGAATCTGGACAATGGGATATGTGTACAATCAAGAATCAGAAAATTGCAAATCTATACGATATTTCAGTGCTAAATAGTGCCTATTTTGTTGAAAAATGATTTAAATAGTGAATCGAACGGTCGTTTCATTTGAAATGCGATTTATTTATGCAATTCCAATATCCAAATTTAAAACTTATTAAGCTTAAATGTAAATTTAACTAATATTGTTTAAGTGTTGTGTTATAGCTCGAGACTCCTAAGATCGATTGATTATTTTTTTGGCCTTTTCGTCCATCTATTGCGCAAATAAACTAACTTGTTGAATTTATTCTGTGGGATGGAATAATATTTGCTTCAAAAAATCATCAAGTCATTTCATGGGAAATCGTTTAAGAAAAAAAAAATGCTTTGTCTTAATTGGCATTTAAATCTTCAAGTCGAACCGGATAAGTAGTCATCGACGTTATGCCTCATTACAGCTGACATTTTTTCCTTTTGCCATATTCAACTTTCAAGCACCAATTTGATCATTGTTTTCCAACATGATGATCTAATAGTCTTCAGGGTTAACATCGTCTCTCGACATTCCTTTGTGCATTTAAACTGTCAATTGACGCAATTGCGCCGAAAGAACCTGGTGGCGTCAAAGTCACGTTTCTGTGACAGTTTGACAGATGTTGACAATACAGTTATTTGAGAGCATTTCTTGATAATAAATTTACAAAAAAAAACTGAGACGTTGATATTAATTGACGTTGAGCATCGTCTGAAGACTCAGCGTGGGAGTTAATTTTTCGTCATTTTGATCAAATAATCGATTTCGGTTATTTCGTGACCTTACTATACGTTTGATTTTGTCATTCAACTAGTACAATAAAAATATATCTCCACATAGATCGTCTACACTGTCACACAGAACCTTCTTCAAGGTACTTGGGTAAATTTGAATGAATGATAGATAACGCCGCATGAGTCTGCAGCATCATTAATCACCCGGCGAGATGACATCAGACGACTGACGACTTTGCAGAAGACATTAGCCTGGAAGCATCAAGATGGAGACCTTTGAAGAGTTCTTGCACTCACTTCGTGCATTTTTGCTATAAGAAAAAGTTGTGATGTGAAGATTTTAGTTATTCATTATTTTTAACAGAAGCTTTCTGGTACTTTCCACGACGACAAGATGATAAAATTTACATTAAAACGAATCTTCGTAGAATCTCTCTTCTAGTTAATTCAATAACAAAATATCTTTCAATTTTCAATATTATTTTTCTTGACGAATAAAGACCATAATACTTAAAATATGTATAACATATCTATATTGCAAACTCATTGGTGCACTCTTGGGAATCATCTCAATGTCCTTTATGAATTTGACTTTGATTTGATTGGTTTTTGATGATAATGATGATGATAAAGCGGTTGAAAGATGTCCTACAACTAAATGCAGGGCTTCGCAAACTTTTCTTGCAACGGAACACTTCGTAAATAATCGTAGATCCTATATACAGATTCGTAACATGGGTATGAAGCGCTCGTGGCAAGTATCTAACTTTTAACCCCTCATTAAATTTTTTTAAAGTTAAATAATACCATTATAAATGCAATATATTAAATATTATTAAAATATATATTTAAAAACAATGTATTAAAATAGTCCCAAAAGTATTTGACTACCCGATATTAAGTTTAAACGAGGCCGTACGAGCTGCCAAGACAAAAAGGTAAATGAGGTAATCTCAGAAATTGTGAATAACATCCACAAAATGGTATTAGAAGACTGCCGACTGTAAGTGAGCGAGCTAGCAAACATGGTAGGACTTTCAAAAAATGCTGTAGATCGTATATTGGCTGAAAATTTTAACATAAGAAAGCCGTGCGTAATATGAGTGCCGCATTTGCTCACAATCATAGGGACTCAAACTCACTCAAAAAACATAGGGACCATCCACTGACCTGAGTTGTTTATTGGTCCCGCAGATTTTGTAACTAAAAAATATTTAAGATAGTAAAATATATTAATAAGATTGATTAGGCTCTAAAGGAGATTCCTTAATCGTACAGATCATAGAAAATGCCGTAAAAAGCCCTAAAAGAGAACGAAGTGGCCACAAAGTCTGTGTGCCCAACCAGTCCGCTTTTCGGACCGCTAACATAACGAATGAGCGCCTCACGACATTTTACAGAAGGATTACGAACTCTCATTACAAAACTCTTTGTCACCTCCTTGTTATGGTCCAGCCTATATAAATATAGTCATTAAAATTCATTATTTATTAAGTAATTATTTTTTTTTAAAATTAGCACATGAAAATAGAAAAACAATCTTTATGGTTTTGATGATGTTAGGGACTCAAACAGCAAATCTTCTTGATCAAACAGCAAATGTTCCTGGATATTGATATTGGACAGTTGTAGCTTGTTTTGTCAAATTGCGATAAATTCGCCCAGATATTAGTTAGTGAATGATCTTTTTGTTTTTGTTATAAATCTGAATCTCTTATCAAATCAAAGGCTTGAACTCAAGAATTGTCTTCACTAATTTTAAAAAAAATTAGAGAAGAGCTTTTAAAGTGCTTTAAAAATACTTAAGAATCTTCTTTAAAATTTGATTTTGTAAAATATTTATGTAAGGTGGTATCACAATCAAGTCATTCTTTAAACGCATTATAAAATTTAATCTGACATTTCATATTGAAATTGGCCTTATTTATGTGCATCCATGGGATATGGCCGAAAACCTGTTTAAACGTTCAACGTCGATCATTAACATGCCATAAATTATGTAGATATAACCGCGATTTTTGAACAGTACGATCGTCAATAGTCTACGTGATGTTTTATTGGAAGCAAAATTTTATTGACAATAAATAAGCCATCTAAAATATTTGCTTAAAAGCCTTCAGGCGTTATTGGCTTGCTCTGCAGCGTAGCTCAATAAAGACGACGTTATAGCGTGAATGAAGCATTAACGTCGATTATTCTGAGGCCGTATGCAAACTCGCCAGAACGAACAAGTGTTCTTGGGAGATTTAATATTTCCTTACTTAAAATTTTTCCCATACTTTGAATTAAAAGCTCGCAAATTCCCCTAAGCTCCGCTCTCACCCAAAGTGTTCCCACCGCCATGTCAGGTGTTCCCGCGGTACAAAAGCAGGAAAAAATACGACTCGAGCGTATTTAAACGGGAACAACTTTGAAAGTTTTCTCTAGATATTAAGTTTTCATATTTGCATTAGAATCTAGCACGTAGGATATATCCTCTTTGAGAAGAAAAATTTAATGAATTCGCTTTTCTCAAGTAGAAGTTTTGAGTGAATTATGTATGCGATATTTAAAGTTTGTTTTGGAGCGCTCCTCAAATTTGCATTTACAGCGTTATATTTGTACAACACGGATATTTAAATTTATCTCACGTTATTATTGTGCTTTTTACTATCAATTGTAAATTTTAGAAGTTTCGTCTTAGTAATCTGAGATAAATAAATTCGAACTGTCAGAAAACTTCCCCCGGAGTAGGGTTGAAATTTAGAGCCGGCATTAAAATTTAAGGTCAGCCGGTAAATAAATTCAAACGGGGGCAAACAAATCGATCTAATTAATTTCCTTTTATTTATTTCAGAACCGCTCAAGAACAAATTCGAGATATCGTACTGATGATTTGAATAAATTATTGAATACATATTTTGCGTTTGTCGTTTATTAATTTTGCGATCAATTCCATAGATCAAATCAGAGATCTATTTTTTTTAAATTTTTAATTTATTAATACATTTCCTTCGGTATAATAATAAAATTATATTTCGCCTGATTAATAATATTTGTGATTAATGATAGTTGATTTGATTTAAGATACATATCGTAATTAGTATAACAGTATTGCTGGTGATCAATTGATTTTACTTATGAAATATAATGCAGTGACCGCAATTAAAATCCGTAGAAGCAATTCATCCATTTGTTTGTCATCTGTAAGTCTTTGGGGATGCTCAAAAATTAAAATGTCTTACTCTAATGCTCTACAATAGTGAATGCACAGTATCCATTAAGAGGCATTTATTATGTATTTATTGACATTCAGGATCAAATATTTTATCTACAGTATGATATCGTTAGTAATATTATAGGAATGTACAAGAATTACATGTTTGAATTTAATTTGACATATTTTTGCTTAGTAATATGACATTTTGGAGTTTTAAATTATTATTTTCATGTGCGAAATTAATTAATGTGGACGTTATCATCTAACAGTAAATAAGTACAGAGAAATGCTATAAATTATGCTAATAAATTATGTAAATATAACAAAGACATTATGATATGGTAAATATGCTGTAAAAAAATTGAGTGTTCATAAATTGTTAAAGAAAAGTTGCTACTCCCCATTTTGGAAGTGAATGGATTTTCTGACACGGAAAAGGTTCCCAATCAAAAAAGAAAACGCATCCCCCTACATATTCACGTATTACCTCTTTTATGATTAGGTATGGGTTTCCTTCCGCCCTTTCATCGCCTTCAGCTCGAAAGCCTTTCTGCTTAGGTTAAGTGCTCGTAGAGAACCAATATCTTGGTAATTTGATCGTGTCATAATTTGACATCACGCCATACTCGGGCTGCAAAAATGCACTCTAATGCGCACGTGTAATCACGTGTAATGTATCTCCACGCGAGCCGCTCAAAGATTGCCTTTTTCCCGTATAAAAATAAATGTTATGGCGCATCGGCGAAATGTGTGCCATAACCCTATTATGACGATCGATCAGGGTGGCTTTATGCGAGAGTTTACTTAGGGGATGAACGGTGAGATTTGCGCGACTCCGTGCGAGTCAATTCAATGTTGTCCTTTGAAGATTATAGTGCATTCAGTTTGATAAAAATCGTTTTCAAATATTGATATGCCTGATGAAATACTATTCGAATAACAACTCAGACATATTCAAGATTGATATATTCGACCCTGCTAAATGAATGTATTATTTTATATCGTGAAACAAAGAGAACATCACGAAAAGTGAAACGGTAGTTAGTGGGCAAAAGAGGAAAGATCGTTGGTATTCTTTTCATCTACGTCGCATACGTCATACAAGTACACGACCAGTATTCTGGCTATTTTATTATATATTATACAATGTTGATAAAATGATTTGTTAAAAAATTTTATCAAGCTCTGGTATTGTGGGCTATATCTTAGACTTTTTTAAAATTAATATAATGGTTCGAGCTCAATCAAAGATATACATAAGTTTAATCGTCCTGTAAGGAAATAAAAAAACACCATATGAAAAATCTTTATCTTATGAAAATTTTCTATGGTGATTGCTTACATCTAGGGAATCCAATCCCGGGATCCCGGACAGTTTTTAGGTGCTCATGCTCATGAAGGACCGCTGGTCTAATTTATGTATACATATATGTTTTTCAAATTGTTATATTAACCTTTCCCTACCGGTGATGTATTTACTACACATCGACTCTAATAATACGAATATCGATATGAAATATAATAGATACGGTGTTCAGAATTTTTGTATTCCTCCGTAATATAATTACGAATCACATCAAAGTATTATAGTATATAAATATTCATCTACAGGGACGTAAATAAATGATTTGTCGGGAAATCGGGAATTTTGCGAGTTTTAGTCCGTATCTCAGCAGCAAGGAATTTTATCAGTCACAACGATGGTGTTATACGAAAATGAGGGCTCATACGGTCAATCAACTCAAACTTACATTTAAATATCTGAAGACGATACCTCCAACGAGTATGGTGACTGAACGTGCATTTTCAGCAGCAAGTTGCCTGGATACCAAAATCAGATCCAGACTAAATGACACTCGATGCTTTAATGTTACTTCGGGCATATTTTCAAAATAGTATTTGAATTTTTCTATTTTATTTATCTATTTTTGAATAATAATTTTATCTTTTTATATTAATCAAATGGACTTATTAGTAATATAATTTTTAATCAAATTTATCAATGTCTGATGCGATTGGATTCCCTACTTACATCTGATAGTGGACATGGAACATTAAGAACAAATGTTCAACGCAATTGAATTTTAGAATAAATGATGCTAAAAGTGATTTTCGACACATTCACTCCAGTGGCCTGTTAAACAAACAATATGAAAAATAAGATATTTCCGATAAGGATTGAAGAAACATTAGTCTCGTATTGAACCATTCGACTTAAAATTGTATTTAGATCACTTTTCTACGATACAAAATATATTTGTATTATAAAAATACACTTTGAATGAAGTCTTTGGTTGTTTTGTGTCCATCATACAGAAAATTGACTGTAAAGTCGTAGCATGTAATGCGAATCCCATTCTCTTCAGTTGTTTATTTTCGTCGATCACAAAGCACCATTTTTATCGGCAATACGCCGGCGGTCGCGCTCTTCCGCTTTTCCGATAAGGAATTACGCTTCCGTATTAGGATTTTCCCGGAAGCGGGTCACGATCCGAGTGTCGCGTGACAGGAATGGCTCGTCCATTACAGACAATATTACATTCGAATGGGGCCCCATAGTCGACCTGGACTCCTCAGTGGCCATCTGCGATCGGCGACCCTCACGATCCAACACCAAATTTTCGTCAACATATGGATTTCCATTGGAGAGCGTCCCTCGAAAGGATGCCACTCGTTTGATATTTTAACGAATTTATTTTTCGCATTCGTGCAAACTGGAGTTTCAACCCTTCAAAGCCATGTTATAAATTACGCTTTGGCACGAGCGTCTTTTTTTATTTGATGATAAATGAAAATTACCGAAGACGGAACCCCCAGTAAGAATTCCAGACGTTGGAAAGTTGAAAAGTTAATTGGAGTACAAACTTACAGCGTTTTGCACACGCAAATTTAACAATGAAAAATTGTTAATGTATATTTCGAGAACAAAGAATATCTACTCAATTCGAACATTTTCATCAACTTCTATAATTCACAAAAATATGTTCTAAAGATGTACGCATAATAACTCTTATTGCTTTTCATTCGGTTATATACAGACCCCTTTTACTTAAAATATGCTAGTCTGCAGAATTCATCAGATTTTTTTCAATCAGGCTTATTTGAAGCAAAAAGTCAAAAAGATTCTTAATCTGTATTAGTGTCGTTATTATATAATACTCAGTTAATTTTTAGTTTGTTTAAAAATACACAAAAAATACACCTTTTTTGGGGATATTTTTTAATGTAAAACATGCAATATAATAAACATTTTGACCTGATTTTGCGAATGGTTTTTCGAAATTCTTTCAACACCACATGCAATAATGTCGTTTCGAGAAAAACGCGTTTTAAGTTTTAAATACTAAAAAATGATTAAAAACGGAAATATACTACTAATTAACGATTTCAACTCCATAAAACAATCATTCAGCTATCTCAGCCTTGTCTTTTTTGCTGATCTGACTTCTCTGCGAGCTGTTCTAACTTCTTTAGAAGATTCAAAGCCTCGGTGGTTGGAATGGCGTATACGTTCTTCATTGTGCATCTTTCTATTATTCACCCCCAGAATCTGCGCCTTCCGAACAGTGTGAATGTTGAGGGCTTCATCAATCGAAATTTTATGATAGTATGAGGCCCAAACAGCATTTTTCATATTATAACCTCTGGTCTGCAACCAAAAACAGGTATATGGGAAAGACTGCGACTTTAGCGGTCTCAGAGCCGTTGGGGCGCAATCTGGATGGAGTGATTGCTTGAAGCACATTTCGCGAATAAGCTGTAAAACATAGAAATAATCTGAATTTTTTTATCAAAATGATTAACAATATTATAATTTTCAACCACAAATTTAAATTTAGTCTAAAGGTTATAAATTTATCGATATATATCTAGGAACTAGGGTATATATTTTAAAGATAATATGTATCGTATTTATTTATAATATGAATTTAAAAATATTACTTATTTTTTTAAATATTATCAATATCAAAGTCAAATATAAACCACAGCACTAGAACGTTTTCCAGAAATTTTATCGTAGATGTTGGAGAATTTTCTCTTTCCTGTGCGACTGTTTGCGCCTTCAGGTGTATGAGGTTTTCATTTGTCAAATCCTTGGCGTAAAATTCCAATTTGTCACTTCATTTCAACTTCCCCAAATCCTGTTTCCTTCGCCGTTCCATAGTTTATCTGTGAGCCTATTTCCATTCATTTTTATAACGCAATCCAATGTAAGTACTTAAATTTTTTGCAATGGTGTCACCAAGTCTGCGACCTCCTGTTTAATACTCCATAATGGCGTCACACTAAAAAAAGGCATTATTAAAATATATAATGAGTGTTACATAACGGGTAAGAGTATGATATATAAGGGCTGCTCTAGAGCGACGTTTGAAGCAGAAATGAAAAATAGCACCGAGGAAAAAGCATTATTAATTAATATGGCGTATTTTTTTATTATTTTTTTCCGTTTTTGCGCAGTACGCCAACAATAGATACGCATTCCGGAAATATTTTCAAATTTACGTCAGAATGATTCATTATTTCAGAAGTCACGTCGGAAGACATGCTCTTGACATTCGGTGTGTAAGGGCCCGAAAAGGGTTTTGTCACCGTTTCATTATATGAATGTAACCTCGAGCACTTTTTAGAGATGTGTAATATGAATTCGCTCATATTTGGAGTCACGAGACCTTCTCTTATAACCGCATACACACACGTGTATTTGATTAAATATACATACATATATTCAGGTTGAGACGAAAATACTCCACGTGGAAATTGGCTTTTAAATTCACGAAAACAAGGCCATCGAAAAGCTCCACTTTTGGATGTTTCTGATTGCAAATTATTACATATAACATCGACAGCAATTTCAAATGCTTCAGCAAAACTAATGTTTTCCACATAATATTTATATTAAATAACCTACATTGTAGTTTTAGATTGTCCCATAAGTTTCTTTCCCAAATGAACACAGATCTAATCATAGCCATGGTTGAAGAAAACCCGCGATGTACTGTTCGCTAAATAGCTAACAAGTTAGAAATTCCACAAACATCCGTCCATAATCATCTGACAAAATTGGGCTACATCAATTGTTCCTCATGAACTGACTAACTCAAATAAACTTTAGCGTATTTCAACATGCGATCTTCTTCTCCAACGACATAATAGCCAACCTTTTTTGAAGAGACATGTCACTGGAGATGAAAATTGGATACTCTATGAGAATATCTAACGTAAAGGTTTTGGACCAAGGGTACAGAAGCTTTAACTGTAGCTAGGCCTACATCCAAAATAAGTTTTGCTATGCATTTGGTGGGAATGTAAGGGGGTAGTTTATTATGAGCTACTTCAGCAAGGCGAAACGATTAATTCAACAAAATATTGTTTCCAACTAAATAATCTAATTTCGATGCAATTGTCAGAAAACAGCTAGAATTAGCGAACAGACGAGGCGTTGTTTTTCATCACAATAACGCAAGTCCTGATGTGTCTTTGCTCGTCAGAAATATATTATTATTGTTTGACTGGGATGTTTTACCTGATCCTCCATACTTTCCGGACATTGCCTCTTCAGATTATTATTTATTTCTTTCGTTGAAAAAATCTTTACGTGATAAAAATTTTAATTCAAAAAATGATATAAAAATGTACCTCGATCAATATTTTGCCAACAAACCTGGGAAATTTTGGCAAGAAAGCATTATGAGGCTACCGGAGGAATGGATAAAGGTAATAGAACAGAATGGATCATATATTGTTCAATAAATTTTGTTGTAATACAAATCATTGTTTATTTTTTTCTTAATATGAAAACGAAAGAAACTTATGGGACACCCTAATAAATATATACAAAAAATAATAAACACATTTTGTATTTTACTACCAACGAGTCCAACTTAAAATATGTATTTTAGAGAGCGTTTCTAATGAAACACAAATCAATTACATAAACTCGTGGAAAATTTAATGTAATCAAATTATGTTTGAAATCAATTTTAGAACATATTTCTATTATAATTTATTACATTATTGGACGGAATTAATCTTCATGTGAGTTTTTAAAATAATGGTTTCCAACTACCTTTTATTTATTGTTAAAATAGAATTCGTTTATAAATACTTTTATATGTTGAAAATAATCCAGTCATTCATAAAGTTTCTTGGCGCATACGTGAAATAGAGTATTTTGCTGGCATACAGTGGGAAGATCTTAGAAAGACTAGAATTGTGGTATTTCATTCTTGTATGTAAACATTCTCAAAAGGCAAAAGAGCAGAAAAGTTTCAAAAGAGAATTAATCGTGAACCTCGTCATTAGAAAGTCTCACAGTTGAAAGCTCTCATGCTGGAGATTTATGATCATCAGTTTTATCAATAGCATAAAATCTGTTTTTTTTTGATATTCTTTAAAATAATGGCCACATTGTTGGACAAAAATTTCTACGATTAATTTTTTAGATGTTGTACAAAAGTTGAGTCTCTATTAATTTGCTGGTTAATTTTGCGCCAAATGCTTTCTAATAGAAAATAGTAGTTCTTATAGGAATATCATTAAATAAAACGAATGTGCTGCAAATGTTTTATTTATATAACCCGCCGTTATTCAATGTCTGCCAAATTTTTGGACTTGGTTTATTAAATTTTAACTTTTTAAGCATTTTAGGCTATATAGAAATCATCATAAATGGATTTAAGCGCGTTAATTAAAAAATGTAAACGAAATTATTTATTTTAATCTTATAAATCATATTCATTAAAATCTTTCAGTAAAATGATTTTCTGAGAGATGTTACATTTTTAATTAATATTTGCATATTTTATATTAAATCTTGTAATTTGATCTTTGACACAAAAGATTTTCCTCGAAGAAAAACCGACCCTTTGATAGTTTGCCTCTTTCAAATTAACGTCATGCAATCGTGCTCATTTTTTAATATTCGTCGTCTTCAGAAAACAATCTCGTCCCGAACTCCAAATAATTAATTAAATTAATTTTCGCGGTTTAATATGATTGAGAGTGTCTCTCAAGCGAGGGTAGAAAGTGTCTCCGCTTATTCCCATCGCTGCTCATCTACTCCGGAGGAACAACACCAGTGATGTCTAATGACAAATTATCCCTCAAGATAACATGTCAAAAGCGACCGCTCCAGTCTTCCTCCCCCAAACCATGGACGCTCTTGAGGAGCCTCCGTTCCCGGGTGGGCTTCAAGATACAGGTTTTACGCCCTTTCGCCAACCTAATGGAAACTATAAAGGCCCTCCCATACAAATTGGTTCAAACGCTACACACCCTTCAGGCTTTAATACCTAATACCATTAATATGTAATATGATTGATGATTTGATATTATATTAGGAAGGGATATTAGCACCATCACGTGTTTTGTCCAAGTTCCATTTTTTCTCTGAATGAAAGGAAAAAAGCCGATTGCCAGACTAACTTAATTACATCATTACCCTAATAAATTAGGGAGAGAGAAAATTTTTCATGCGCCGTCTCTGAAGCCTCCTGAAATAAATACTTATTAAAGCATTTCGAACAATGACTCAAATTAAGGAAAGGTCAGATTAAGAAAGGTGAAAGGATTTAATACCACCCACACTTTTTTTCAATCCAAACGGGCTTCCAGGATTAAAATTCTCTCATTAAAGCAGGTTGCCAAAAATAAAACATTCACATCAATCATAATGTGTTTGTTCGCGGTTTGATCAGATTTAATAAACAAAATCTGCTGTTTGATTGATGTTGTTCTTCATATAAGCTGCTTCAATTACATTATCAATAAAACGTTATATCATATATTTGTTTTAATTATCTAATATTAGCGAAATATATTTGTATGAAGTCAATAGGAAATCTGGAGATTCAAGCTTTCTGCTTAAAAGGCAATACATAACCCGGGGCAGATTAACATCGCTGCACGTAAAAATATAATTATGATTACACAGGGAGCGTATTGACACATTTGGGCAGGATCTTAGAGTCACGTTTTCGGGACAAATTAACGATCATGGACCGTTAAATTCGTGTTCCAGTTATTCCAGCATCAGGACCCGAGAATTTATTTGCTCAGATATCCACCTCACACCGATCTTCTGGAAGCCCTCTCAAGAGATCCAGGGGAATATTAATAGTGTATATGTTCCTCTATTACCTGTGGGATAAACATCGACGCCATTAACTCGACACAAACACCGTACAGGGAGATACGTGAGGATTAAGCGCTGAATAGTTTTCAATTCGACAATGAGTTCGTAACTCGAAAGCTCGTATGAATTTACAGGCTTGAAAACTTAATGCATCGCATATACTGCCTTTGATCTCTTCATCAACTTTGGTTGCGGAGGATGATACATTTTGGTCCAATTATCGAATCCTCTCAGCTTTAAATGTCTCCAAATGGTAGTTAATGCTTCATTTAACACGCCTTTTACACTAGTATTTTACATTAATAAATATTATATTTAAGAATTAAATTTTATTTCAACAAGTACATAATATCATTTATCAAAGTCAAAAAAATCACTTTAAATTTATAGTTTGATGGAAAATAAAATTACCGATATTATAAGGGAGAAAAGTCCTATGCAATATTATATGAAAAGTTCTTTAAATATTTAAGTTTTTTTACATATTTGCATCGATTTCAGCATAAATTTATTATGGCTTGACTTTTTAATATAATTTATATTATTTTATGCTTATATTTTAAATTAGTCAAAATGTCTATTTTCACTTTAAATTTGAGTAGGTTTAATTATCATTGTTTTTGTTCTAAAAAGATATAAATAAAAGACGGATTTCTATTAACATTTCGTAAATTCTCTTCTATTCAAGCATCATTTGATTTGCAAAATTGATTATATTACTAATAATTCAATAACGATAGAAATTTCTTATCTAAATATTTATGTTTTATTAAAGCTTGATTAGTACAAATACACACGAATTTGAATTTTAAATGATCTAGAGCAAGTTTACGATTGAATTTAATATTAGTTTGGAATATGATGATAGATTTAATTATAGTTTGATTAATATGAATTATGGTACAATCTAAATGATCATGTCTGGAAAAATAAATTTAACTTGGATGAACTCGAATTATATACCTCGTATATTCCGGTCATTTGCTTTATCTATTGATTCCTATATAACGAAAATAATTCGAAGTAGAAAATTTATTAAAAATATTTAAATTGCGAAATTTTATCTATATGGGATCTATAACAAATTTTTGAGATTAATCTTAAGTAATTATGACATTTCTTTAAAATGTTATAATTAAAAAGTTTTGATCTAAAATAGACTTTTCTCAACATAAAGTCATTAAAAAAGTATATTAAGAGTATTTCATATGATATAATTATCATTACTGATCAATCAACAAGATTACACTAGACATAAAAATACATGATTGTATACGAAACAATATAAATCTTTTAAACGCTTGAGTTTTATACGAAAAAGTCTCTGAAGTACCAATAAATTCCGTTTAATGGTTATCATGTCATTATTGGTACTGTAGATATTCAGGTTGTTCGTTTTTAAGCTTTCATTTTATCCACTTTATTTATATGTGCATAATATTGAGATAAACAAAGTTTTTTGCGATTGTAAAGAAATATCATTTAAAATATTCCAAGAATACAGATATCATGTTTGTATGAAAAAATTATATCCCTTACCTATAAGTGCTATGTCAAATTTTTATTGGCCCGATCTTCATATCTCACCGAACAAAAAAATATCTCCAACATCTCACTTATTTCTTTTTCAGACATTTTCCGTAAAATATATCCCGAATGGAGCTATATATTAACAACAATACGTATATATCATGCGAGGGTAAATATTTTAGTATTCAAGCTAGACTATTGAATTTCGTACATCAGCAAACGCGAACATAATTCTCGGCAGAAATATTCGAGTCCGGGAATGATATTTCTTGGCATCGGTGCAAATAAAACACACCGATACACCATTTACCATTTCGGTGATTGTGAAAACCTCGGGGAGAGTCGGAGGAGCCATCGGGACCAAAACGGGAGAATCCAAGATGGATGACCGCCATAAAGAGTCGTTTTGAATTCATGAATTATTCCCCGACCTTAATATATACTCATCTTCGTGGGTCTCCATATCGGATGGCGCGAAAAAATATTCCTGCTCTGACCGTATTCGGTCACTTTATGATCATTGTAAATTATTTGGCTTAAGGATCATTTTATTATAGCACGCCGAGGATCTGCAAAGTGCGCCATGGATCATTTTGATGCCTGGAAATATATATAAAGCAATTTATATCCAAGCTCCGTCCAATAACTTACGATCGGATTCAATATAAATACGATATTACGTTTATACTTTTAAGTAACTTATTAATAATTCTCTATTTACATCAAACAACAAATGATGTGTAATTTCAAACTACTTAGAGCTAAGGATACCATCTCGTTTTGAGTGCATTAGTATTTTCGCGCACAACATATTATCATTTGCTTTCTAGATGCTTTTAGTGTTTTAGCAAAAATATGAATATTATATGTGCAAAATTATGTTTTAAAAACACAATTTTAATATATATTTTTATTTTTTTTCAGGTAAGTAGATACAGCATGGAAATCGAATCAATATATTTACACATGGATGCAATTGGATTAGCAACAGGTAAAATTTATGTAGGTATAAAACTGATATGTTAAAGTAATACATTCAATTGAAAGAATCATAACTTTCAAACATTTCAAATAGTGGTTATATGTCGTATATCTTCATCATCATATCCACGGATTTTATTTCAAAAAATGCTTCACTATAATTTCTTGCAATATCTGATACATAAATCGTTTGAAATTTAGCGTAAGAAATGTTATATAATATTTGCATTTAGCTTTGATTTCAAAGCATTCGCACGGAAACATCAAAATACAATTATCCGTTTGATTCATATAAAAATAGTATTCATAACATATTTAAAATTAGCACATTCGATATAAAATATGTTCATAATCAATAAGCTAATAGCCTAAGATTTAGAGCTACCGTAGTTTTGGATATGATCATCCACCGCCATATTTGCCAAATACAGCCTAGTAATGAGCTATTTGGCATATTGCCATTCCGACAATAAATAAAACATGATAGGGACTAATGGTACATCCATTAAAAATACATTTTTTTCAATTTTTTGGCACTGAAAATGTACATATTATTTATTATTGATGCAAAAAAGCTTACATTTCACGATATGGAATTATGTCTTTGCGGGCCCACTTATATATATTATAGTTTGCTTAATTTAACCTTTGAAACATCGCGTTGATTTTAAGAAACTTTGGTTTAAGATGATATATGTAGGCTGTTGCGCCACGCCAAGTGGTTGGAAGAAGATTGCATTGGCTACAAATAGGGTGTATCGATTGCAGTAACGGATAATCGATTTTCTCATTCAGTTTGGGTTGAATTTATCTGACAGAAATTATACACCCCATCAATATGATGAAGACTACTATATCGAGACATTCCCGCCGAAATCTGGATGTTTGGAAACAGCGGCGTAACTACTAATTGGCGAGCTTAGGTGACGCCTAGAGGCAATAACTATCTAATCTATGTACATATACACATATACAGTACATGTATATTTTTCAAATTGTTATATTAACCTTTCCCTACCGGTGATGTATTTACTACACCTCGACTCTAATAATGAAAATATCGATATGAAATATAATAGATACGGAGTTCAGATTTTTTGTATTCCTCCGTAATATAATTACGAATCACATCAAAGTTATATAGTATATAAGTTTTCATCTGCAGCAACGGAAATAATTAATTTGTCGGTAAATCGGGAATTTTGCGAGTTTTAGTCCGTGTCTCAGCAGAAAGGAATTTTATCAGTCAAATTTATGGTGTTATACGAAAATGGAGGTTCACGTAGTCATCAACTCGAACTAGCATTTAAATATCTAATGACGATTCATCCATTGATCATGTTGTAAAAATACTACGTTATGTAAAAGTTGCCTGTATTATACTCCATATTATGATATAAATATTGTATTTGACAATGAAGGTTGAATCTGATATTGAATACAACACTTGCTTAATTATTCCCTTTTGGTGATGAATTTTCTTTTGCAAGAGATTTTAAAATTTGACATTTATTGGAGTCATTAAAAACCACAAAAACGAATGGATATTAATTTATTCCATTAAGGAAAGAAATGACGGGAATTATAAAACGTAACTTCGTTAACTCTGTTAGGTAAAAATACATCAAATATTTAAATAGGGCTCTACTCTCTTTAGTCGTTGAGTACCTTTTAGGTCATTTTAGGCAGTAAGTCAAGAAAAGGACAAAATTGACGATAATCAGCTTAGGATTTGATCCGTGGCCGTAATTGAGCTTGTTAAACGTAATAGATTTTTTAGTTACCTTTTTGGGGGACGGATAAAGAAAAAAAAACGATATTATCAATTCGGCCAATCTTCGCTTTTTCGAACATAAATAATTTATCATTTCAGAAATTGGTGATTTATCATCGCGAACTATTAATATAAGCGGCTCATATTATATTTTTTCGCCATAAAAAAGCCATAACCCGCAAAACGTCTTGTACTATCGAGCGAAATTTTATCACTTTTTTGGAGATACACTATTTGGTATTTAGTATTCAAGATTTTTTTCGGCGGGCTCAAACTGGTTTCGGTATTATATTACAGAATTTTCGCATTTGTTATTAGAATAAATCATCATAACTCTGTGTTTCACCGAAACATGTAATTTTTTATATGCAAAATCACTATAATTGAATTAATAGCTGCCTTATCGAATAATCTAAATTTTTAGGCCCCCCCATTAACAATTTTATTACCCATATCTATGATAATAAATTAAAGAAATATTCACAATGTTTACCGATTTTTATTATCTGCTATTCTTAAAAACTATGTTCAGTATTACAATAATTATATTGATGAAATTATGCAGCTTCATATTGGTGCTACACGTGTCGAGATTGGCATCATGTAGCAGACGACTTGTGTATAATTAAAATTAATTTAAAAATAAATACCTAAAAATGATCCCGTGGGTTATTAAATATTTAAGCACATGTGGAGGACAACGAAAAACTATCCAGAAAAATTCTTAATCCCTATAAAAGCTTCCTATGGAGATCGCCCACCGATAAAAGTATTAAAGATTCAATGAAAAACAAAAAAAAGGATTAATCGCCATTGCTGAACTTCCACCGCTTAGGGTTTTTTTTTTGCTACGAAGCGCTAAATAGTTCTTCATGCAAATATTTCCTCGTGGATACATTGCCCCAGGCGAAAATAATTCCTCAACAAAGGCTCTTTAGAATGTTTTTGCATTTGAAAATAACCATTAAAATTATTTATTTTCTTGAGATTTCAAAAAGATTTTTTATCAAAGAACTGATGAATAAAAGTCGTATCCTTAATATGCAAACAAATAGAACATTAACATGATTATACCGCTTAACCTACAATATCGTGCAAAATACGTGATAATGAATTTATATAATGTATAGGATGTTTTGCACATGAACTGAACATTTTTTTGGCAGTTAGGGGAGTATTTTGCATTTCAATATTTTGAAAAAATACCCAAAAATTCACCTTTAAACTACCATAATTGTTTTTCTATTTTTTAAATATATTTTTGATCTAAATAAATCATTATGTTAATCGGCTTAAAGAAAATTACTTATGAGCTTCCAAAAACGAATGAGAAATATCAATTCCTAAATTTTTATTTCCTTAAAAATAAATTTTCTAAACAAAAAACTAATACTTCTTTTGAACGTAGTTTAGCTTTAAAAAATTCTCTGGCTTTTACATTTTCCAGCCTACATTTATAAAGCAATTAGATATACTAATCTTCAATCCAAAGCTTTGATTTTTTTGATCTTTTGAAAATATAGATATAGAATATAAAAGAAAGTACATGAAAATATATTCAATACGACGCGTAAATATCAATTGATGCGAACTACAGTCATTTGCAGGCTTTCAACTGTCAATTAGATAACTAAATTTAAATCTATTTTCATGGTAGAAAATAACTAAATTCACGTCAAACGCAATCAAACTTTATTACAAAGCTAACCATTTTGGATACAATTTTTTTGCAATGTATTTTATGATTGATATCCTGTATTTCTGTATTAGTTTCCTGTATTTTAAGATTCTTTATAAAATATTTTTCCCACAATTAAATATTCAAGCACTCAAAATCATGAATTATGATTTAGCTACATAATCACGCGAGCATAATTCATCCAGAGCGATATATTTAATCATGAAGCTGTGTCCAAACAATTGATGATCGCCGATCACAGTTCTGAAATCACAATAATTTTCGTGATTAATCATCGCTGTAATGTAATTATCCAATGACTGAAGCACCAAATGAAATATGATCGCGTACAACTTTTCGCCCATGTCAAATCGCGTAGTACGATGCATTTATGCATTTAATTAATGATTGCAGCTCGTCAAGCTGTCAAAATATGTACATTCAATGGCATATTGAGGTGTGAGGTCAAGTCATTCATATGTTGAAAAACAATTTGGCAGAGCAACTTTCGCTTTGGTGTTTTATTTAACCCCGGAGTATTATAGCATCAGATTGTATTTATGCTGTGTAAGCTTATTAAATTTTAAATTAGAGTTTGTACTGCTGGTTTTCATTTGTAGACACAATACCAAATGGAGTGGAAATTAAAATGGTTTCCCTGAAAAAGACGTCATTCCTGAATCATTATTCCGCTAGGAATACTTGTGTGTTGATTTAAAGATATTAACATGTGATATAAGAAAACTTCCAAAGATTCTAGCTAATTAATGACATTACATTTTGAGCGAAATTATTTAATTGGGTAGACAGAATCCAAACTATTCAATAGTTCATCGAAAACACATTTTTTTTAATTTATGACACCAAGTCAGATTTAAGGGTTAGAATTAATTTTCTGATAAATAGATTAATACATTTTCTCATGTGTACGTTGTTGTCAATAAATTATAAATGGTTCCAAAATTTTCATTTGCATATTGACTCAAAATCATTAATCATTTTGGAAGATTCATAGTTCAAAGGAGCAGAGTTTTTAGATTACACATATTTTCCCTAACAATGACGCCAATTTTTTGCACAACGTAATTAGCTGTGTATGCATTGTTGAAACATCATTTATTATATATTGTTTTTCCATTTTTCAAATATCGGTATAGTTTTATCTAATATGTATACGCCAACGCATTGCCTAAATAATATCATTAATAAATCAAATTAATTGTCTTTTATTATTAGTCATTTTCCTTCAATGCTCAAAATCATGACCGCCTTATATTGAAAGTTTTGTGGGAGGAAATAACGTATTTATATAATGATTGCAAATCATGTGATCAAATCCAGTTTTATCATCTTATTTTTTAAAATTTGATATGAATGATCGGTTATTTTCTGTCTTTAAAATGCTAAAAAAAAATGTTTTACATATTGGGTGCTCTTAGTTGCTTTTCGAACCTTGCATTGCCTTCGTCGCTGCGGCAGTTGTCGATTGTCACGTCGTTTGGCTACATATATCGCACCGGGGAGTCATTTGGAACATGGAGCGCTCTGTACAATAAACTACACGCTATAAACGGCAGACACTACTTTTAATTAGATATGCGCGGCCCCGTCAATTCAAAACAATTCAAACATAAATGAGGTGATTTTGGACAATTAGGATAATATGTTGAGATTGTTTAATAGCACAAAAGCTTTATTTATGTTATAAAAATATGCCAAATGCTAATAATGTCAAATGTGATTTTAAATGGTTTATTTTAAAGTTATAAAAAGTCTTATGTACAAAAACCGACCTATAATATAATGAATGCATTCTAAATATTATTTATTATTACTGATGAATGATAAAAGTGTCATGCTGTAATTTTGGCCTGAAGGTAGCCATATAGGCTATCGAAATGGAAGACAAAAAATATGTCCTAAAATGCTAATACCTTTAATCCACTGCAGCACTACTGTGCAGACAGCTTTCTATTCATGTCGCGTCCCAATCAATAATGCAAATCACACGTCTTTAAAAACCTCAATCTAACAACATCTACGATTTCTTAAAGAGGTGTCAAATTTGACGAGCCCGTCGATAACACATCGAAGATATCAAATGTCCACTAATGAAGCATTATTTGTCAACCCGCTCCGTGGGGGACTCCGTTTATTACAGGGGCCCCGATTACGTAGCAAGCCGATGGTGAAATCATAATTATTTCGGATTGCCGCACACAACGGCCAGAAAACACGTTATCCCATAATCAATGTTACCGAAATACGCAATTAATATATTCAGAGGACGTTCGGCTCATGAATATTCACACTTTCCGAGCGTACGTCGGAAAAGAGCGCAAAGATAGAAATAAACACGTGTAAATTGTGTGACGCACGCATAATTGCATGTCGTCCATGTTTAATCAGCACAATAAACAAATAAACGATAATAAATTGGAAAGGCTTTACCTTCCGTGGTAGAATTCACGTTCCACAAGCGGCCAATCGCTTTGATACAAGCAATCGGAATGTACCATCGGCATCAGAATATATGGAAATAATAACATCGTAAATTAGGGGGATGCATAAGTTTTTGATCATTTTTATCGATTATAGTAAATTAAATTTTTAACTCCTAGAAAAAATTAATTGTATGTAAATTATCTACTTTTTTGTACTTTTCTTACGGTTTATTCGCTTTCATGGCTTTTCTAAAAGCTCTCACTGTATACTGTTTTTTTATCTATTTAACTTTTCATACAATGCAAATTATTTATCTTTAATATTAAGCTATGTTTGTGTAGTATATAATAAAATAGCCAAATCATTAGTCTAACGGGAACACACATTTCCGTGACGTTTAAGCTAATTTGCCCTACTACGTCTATAGAAGGTTTACTTCAAAAATATATTTCTTTACTAATAATCATGTTTTTTTTACATTCCTGGAATTAACTGCATCTTACTATTTTATTATACACTCGTAGTATTCATAACTTTGCTAGCTTAGAGTCCTTCTATGAATTCTCGGCCATACCACGGCAATACCACCCTAAGAAATATCATTCACTACCCGCATAGAATAGACGATTTTCTTGGCAGCTTCCGAGTTTCAGCCTCTTTATTCAAAAACTGTGATGAGATACCCAGTATCTGGAAAAATCGTAGGGGAGTCACAAAGTCGTCTAATTCTTTTTTCGGTGATGTGTTCAACATCAACGCCTTTTCTTTTCGGGCATTCTTCTACACTTTCGATTCTTAGTGTATCTACCATATTTTGCTTATATTTAACTGAAAGTTCGCCGTTAAAAAATGCAAAAGACACCAAAGCTTCCACCAAGTACCATAAATGGTCCAGTATTTCTTGGTGCTGAATAATCAACAAGGGATTTAAACTAGTATTTTATATATATTACGACAGTGAAAAGACAAATATCTTTCACTGTTTTCATTTCCTTTATCGTCAGTTTAAATTGATGTTTAAATTAAAAAAAAATCAAGTAACACATAGCTTTAGCCATCCATTTAAATGATGGAAAGATTCAGTAACTCTTTATAGTCATCTCGAGGTTGATACACTTGAAGTTGTTCTTGAGCAAAAGAAATCCTGCCTGTAGTAACATTTTCTATGATTTTGGCTATTGCTATGCTATTCCACTTCAAAATAGACTAATAAACATATCAGAATTTATACATCAGATTAATAGTTAATTGGCCATACAACGATTTTGTCTGAAACTTTTACTTGTGGTCTAAAATCTTTTTTAAAGTCGAAAAATAAAGACAACCCTAATGAACATATTCCTTGGGCACTTTCTTAGATCCTTTGAATTACGCGGTACTTCGCGTAATGCGCGGTAAATCCGCCATTGGTACAGAAATAAAAAAAAGACAATTTAATGTTTTTTTCCTGACACTTGGCATCTATTCTCTGCTATAATACTATATTTTCTACTTCAGCGTCAAAATACTGCTAGGAAGTGATTTCTTATAAAACTGATCCGAGGTGAGCATCTTTTATGTTGGATCTGACTGTAGAATTTTTTCTTTCTTAAGTGGAAACTATTATAGATGACTTTTGTTTTGATCTGGTCGCATAAATTGGCAACTAAATTAGTAATTCATTATGCAACTGTAAATGCTTCAAATTTTCCAGATAAAGAATTTGTGCGGCTTTAATTAGACATTCCTTGATGAAATCTTGCCAAGACACAAGCATCATCCTTATCATTCTGAAGAATGATTCTTTAATCTTGACTGGTTTATATAATATAACACCTTGTGTGCTATTCTGGAGTGGTGTCATTATCCAATAATATCATACTTTTTAGTATTGTGTTCGTTTTGTTGGCTGGGCTACAAACATATTCGTTGTGTAACCCTTTCCCATAAATAAAATTGAAATGGTTACAATCCTGCAGTGGACTGAGTGTGAATGTACTTTAAAATTGATGGAATTTAAAAATATGTCATCCATTTGAATCTCTGATCTTTTGGCAACATTTGAATCCCATAATTGAAAAATAAATCATGCTTTCATGATATGATATGATCGTTGAATTTTTGAGGTTCGAAGAAGAAGGCAGATTATTCGTGTTACATCGAATAATTGATATGGCACCTTTAGAAAAAAAATGGATATATTAAAACAATTTTATTATCTAGCAATATTATATTAATATTTAATAAAGTAATCATGAAATTATTATATAAGGATTATGTAGATACTTTGTGTCCTTACGTATTAATTTTGGGCCGTTATTATATTACATTTCGCGAGTATTTGTCAAACACAAAAAAATCGGCGCGCTTTATTCTTCGCAAAAAATATTTCGCCAAAGGAAATTTAAAAAATGTTACTTTATAAAATACAGTCGAAATTCATTTCGAGTCAATTATATGCTAACGACGGACAAATTATATTTACGCTTTAATTTCGGTTTGGGTCGTTTTTTTTTCGGCGTTACCCAACATTTACATCGTATCGTATAACGACCGACTGAATAATAAATTAACACGCTGAATCCCACGCCCTAAATGTCAAAGGTGTTAAAATTTGATTATATTATTTAACATATCGTGTAGTTAAGAGGCTGCGGTTTTATGGCTGCAAACGAGTTGAGTCCCCAAGCAGTTGGGATCGCGCATATGATAATTGACACTTGACAAAATCCTTGATTAAGCCAAATTTAATTTGCAAGCTGATATGAGTGAAAAATTCGCGAAAATTAATTTGCATAAAAATTTCAAATGGGTAAATTTCGGATTTAATCTCTGAGGAACGGCTCTCGAACCGCGGGAGGCAATCAAACTAAATCTGATCGGATTTGTTTGTCGTGCAATATTTTAGTGAATGTATGTTCGTCAATGAGATTTATAACCAAATTGATGCATTAAATGATGATTGGAATTGCTTTCTGCAATTAGGAAATGTTAGCATTGCAGCTGTTGTGCCTTACAAGGGGATCCTAATCCGACCGAGCTTACGATGAACCTCTAGATCCTATTACATACACGTCAAACAGAAGCAATGCTTTGATCGAGTATAATAAGATTAATCTGTACATTTGATAGGTAACTAACAAACGTGGATAGTTTAAATTAAACCATTATTTAAAACGAAACCTAACTTTTCGACTAATTTATACCTAATTCTATTTTTACGCGCTTTTGATACACCATGATCGAAAGAATTGTCTAACGAAAGCGGTGGTAGTTTTGAGACTTTAGCGATTGAATTTATTACAGAATTAGCGATTGACAAAGTTTTTTTTATGTATGAGCATTAATCATAGTCAATCGAGTAAAAACCAGGAAGAATATATGAAACAATTTTTCACCACTTCAATTCCAATCCTCCTTTTTCATGACCACTCGCTGTTTCAAACCATTTCACCCAATTTCTACTATCGATCAACTGTTTATTTATGTAACCGTATATTTTTTATATGCTCAAGAGACCTTCAGCTTTGAACTTTTGGATTGACCTGATATAAATATGTTTTTAATATTATATCATTGAATATTTTTAATAATGGCACACACAGACATACAACTAATAACCAACTGTAATAAACTGTCGTTAAACCAAAAATGAGCGAACCATTATACTTATCAGCAGTTTGATAAGTATAATGGTACAAAGTTGGTATCACTTGATCTGGCATTTTCTATAGTATTTTGTACAATTTATTTGATCAGATGACGAAGATGTTTGTTTGTGTGACCTACATTTTTAATGAATTTAACAAATTCTAACAATTTTATTATGGTATTTAATTTTTTTCCATTTCCAATTTAGAGTGCATCAATTTATCGTAATTCATTTAATAAATGCATTTCATTCTGAGACACTGCTTTCCTTAGAATAAAATATGATTATACTATTTGTTGTTTTGATATTTATTATAAGACTCTGGAATAAGTTGGTATAATCTTAAATTCAATTATATAATTGCGACGATAAATTATACATTATTTTGATAGTCGAGTCTTAAATTTAAAGATTCAAGCACCTGTTTTTCCAGTCTTAGAAATGTTTTGCATAATATTGCAACATGTGGTATAGGCCACTTTTCCGCTGATCATCTTGTATTATGATTATGTGAAACAATCCGCAACTTCAACGTTGAATTCCGAAACAAAGTACAGAATACTGTAACGTCATTAATAACTTGTTGGCGTTGGAGTCCGTCTTCCGAAACATCCGAGAGCAATTTCAGAATTCAAGTTTTTCAAGTCTCTTGAAATGATTTATTACGATAAAAAATCTCATCTCATATCACGTGTTGATTGACGTAGTTTTAATTAGCATTAATATAATGTCAAGTTGGTATAAATTATATCGAATCGAAGGCTGCTGCTTGCAGTCATCTTTGAGTAAGTTTCATATATGAAGACTCGTAAAGACGTCTTCAAATCGTGAGATTAAATTAAATTTTACTCGCTTTTATGATTCGTTCTAGGAATAGCTTTGTCATAACGTCTTTATGGCCAGTTGACAGTGCTTTCATAAAATATGACCGTGGAAGGTCGGGACTTTATGTCAAAAGCTGCTTATTCAAGCTGCAAGCGACTGCAAGATGAGATGAAAGATTGATCTTAGTTTGATGCTCCTCTTAATTGCAGATGCATTGCAGAGATATGAATATACGACTTTAAGCACTTGCTAAATTTTGTACCTATAAATCATATTTGTCGAAAAAATATTTTGTAAATTTTATTGCCATTTATTGTATTAAGGTATTAAACAAGGATCCAAGGTATTAACTTCTTATATACATTTTAAATAATTTCAACTTCTATGAACAAGAGCTATGTATGAACACATTTTTCTCTATATGCAGCCATTATCGTTTTTGCTTGATAATGGAAATATCTTAAAGCTTCTTGATCTATACACAATTTTTATTAAGAAATATACAATGGAGATAGTTTAACTTAAGGTTCTTACAACAGGTCTTTTTGTATGAGCACCGATTGACCATTCTTTCATAAGTCTTCTCTATGAAATCCCTCGACGTGCAGAAAAGCACTCGAATGGAGTAGAAGCCAAGACAACTGTACAACTGATAAATTGCAACGAGGAGTGTTCATAAACGAAGCCTTCTTGTACAAACTGCATCATTGCAATAACTCCCGGGATAACCAGTTAAAATACACTTTCATAATAACCGAGATGTACAGCGCGATGAACAAACTGCTCGGATGCAATTAAATGTTTTTGCGAATACTGCGAATGTTTAATGGGCAGACTGTGGTGCATAATTTTGCCACAATGTTGCATTTAAGCCGGCACATTACAATAGTCAGTTTTACATATAAAAATATTTTTCAACGTAACATCATCGTCATAAGATTATACTAAACTGGAGCGCAATAACATAAAAAAATGCTATGAAATTTGCAAAGATATTTAGTTCCTAATCCATGACGAACCTCTTGAGTTATTGAAGTGAACGTATCAAATAACACAATGATACTAGAAATTTTTACAAATATGTTTTTTTTTCAAAATAACTAAAAAAGCTATTGAAAATAGTAATATTTCCAATTTCCTAAATTTGTTCATACAAAAAAAAATTCTTCCATATTTAATTTATTCAAGAAATTATTAAATCAGTCAATTGATGTAAGACTGTATAGTGAACAGACAGACATACATTGTTTTTTTATAAAAAATAATTAAAAATATGTCGAAATATTTCCTTTTTTATCAACCATTTAAAACTATTACTACAAAAAAGATCAGGAATAAATCTGCTTGTATTGGTTTGTTTACTGTTATGGCAGACAGTCAGTCATAGTAGTAAAAAACCCAATATAACGCATAATTTTTCATCATAATTTTAATTGATTTCAAGCGTGTTTTTGATTTTGAATTTGCTTAAATTGATATTTTAAAATCATTTTTATATACTAAATCAGTCAAATCTATATTCTACGTACCATTTTTAGATGCCTATAAATACGCAAACAAATACAAAAATGCTTTGTTATCGTAGTGGAATGGATTACGCCCATTGAAAAACATAATCTCTAAATCAATTTCCAGATTCTTAACAGATTTTCTCCATTTTTTTCTTCTCTAAACAATGAGGAAGTTTTGTTATTCGTTTGATCTTATTGACCAGACCTGCCCCAAATAAATATAAGGGTCAAGCTTCTCCCATTTATCTTGGTTATCAATGTCAATGTCAAATCCTTCTTAGCATATTGGTCTTCAAACAAGATGTTCTTGAATTTACTCATAAGCTTGCTTTTATTAAGACCTCTTTATTTCGATCCCTTGAAAGTTTCATTGGAGAAGAAAATTAATGGGATAGACTTTTCTGAGTTATAAGGTTTTATATTAAGCCGAGCTCGAAATTCAACTCCGTAATATATGTATTAATACATAGATATTTTAGGGGTGAATTGCGTCGCCTCCCCTAAATCCTATCTCCGTAGGATGTATTCCATACTAAAACAAGCCTCTTCAAATATAAATACAGCTGTATAAGTTTTAGTATGAATTCGTCCATTAGTCTTCGTTTTGGTTTATTAGATTTGGGTCGTTTGGATTTCGTTCAATGAATTATTCGTATGGCGCGGCGGCGTTTTCCACCTTTGCGGGCGCAGATTATCCAAAATTATGCCAGCGCGTAATTTGAATATATTTGTAAGGCCATAACAAGGATATGTCAGAATATGTAAAGGGTTACAAAAAGGTTCCATTTTTTCGTGCGTGGTTAAATAATGTGATTGGTGCGTGATGAAAACGACCTAACGTAAATATACGGTATTGGATTTCTTATGTAAGCAGTTTACGTTACAGACTTTTAACGTTCATCCGATATTATAATCAGACAGTATACCAAATTCACAAACGTACCTTATCTTCCATGATTATGGTTATTGGATTCGAAAAACGCCAAAAATCTAATTCCACGATAATATCGGATGATGAGGAGATAAGTGGCTTCGAAGGGGAGGTAGCTTTGATTGAGCCGCAAGATTAGCCCAAGTAATCAACGAGGTAATTCAATTTAAAATACCACCAGAACTTTTTTATATGCCTATTTTTTTACATTCAAAATGTATATTATTGCTCCTTAGATTATTTTTCTTTTTATTTTTAGAGATATCATATTCATTATTGCATTTAGATTATCACAATAAGACATATTTACAGGGAAATAATATCTTTATATAGTGGTTTCTTATTGTCTTTAGCATATAGTTATGACAAGATAGGATAATTTATTTACAGCATCAGTATTTACTTTTTTTCAAAATTAGGGAATTAGGCTAAACCTAGACCAACAGGATCGAACAAAAATATGAAAATCTAATAATAAGATTTCATTATTTATTACAGTCGCATATGACCCAGATAATGGCGACAACTCGTATGATTTACATAACCTAAGGACGTACAAACATCTTAAATTTTAAAATACTCCAAATAGATGATTTCATGGGATTCAGTTTTGATGAATATTGAGATTACTATTCGTCAACATAACATTCTAATATATAAGTCTAAATAATATTCACGATATGAAATCGTTATTTTCATGAAAAATTCCTGTTTAAATCAGGTCAATAACATGGGCCCGCTACGGGCGCAACTGCGCTTGGGGCGCAAAACGCAGAATACCGACCCGATCGAGAGTTGCGCGTGGTTTTTATTTTACTTAAACAATTTACTTTACATTAATCAACACTGACTGACTTTGTCAGTGTTGATTAATGTAAAATAAAGACAACAGAATGTCTGACCAATTGTAAAATTTAAACAACCCACCCTATCAGTCTTCTTTGAACAAATTCGTTTTATAATGAGAGTTCATAATTGTTTTGTAGACATGTTCAGGTATACCGTCAGCTTGCGATGTGCTCATTCGTCATATTCAGCGGTCTGAAAAGCGGACCGATTGGACTTACAAATCTTATGGCTACTGCGTCCCTTTTTAGGGCTTTTCCAAGGGCACAAATTAAATACTTGCCATGGGCGCTTTATACCATCGTTATGGCTCTGGTTAAAATATCTAAAATCTGCAACTAAATCTTATAAAATCGTCTGCAATAATAGAAACATATAAAATACAGGTTTAAGTAATATATTTGGGAACTAATTTCAGTGATCATGTATTACGATTCAAGGTATGATCTGAGTAGGCCCATGCTTTATTTTGACCACTTAGTATTCCAAATGCTTGAATAGTTTTCTCTAGTATTTTTGATTTTAAGGCAATAGATTATTGGCGAAATTTTATCCATTTTGAATCTAATAGGCCTTTAAATATTTTTTTTTTTCAAAATTTGAAGATGTTTATTTCTGAGTGCCATTGTGTGATGCTGCCATTATCATTTTAATTTTAAATGGTAAAGCATCTTTGCAGCTTCAATAGAGTAAATATGATAACACTTGGTCTGGTGAATTATCCATTCGAAATCGCTCAAGAATGAAAATTATTGGCGTTAGTTGAATCTACAAAAAATGGAAAATTTACTATATAATATATTAATTAATGTGTACATTTTTATTGAATCTTATTTTCGAATTGTAACAGCATCTCGCCCAAATGATTCATGCCGTATGCTAAATAGATGTATACAGTTAACTACAGTCGGAAATACAAAACTTCAAATTTAAATAAACATAAAATCCAAAAAAACGTATTTACTCGTATTTGGAGAGTAAGAGATAAACGTTAAATCTGTGATAACAAGAGGCAGGTGTTTTGATGAATAGTCAATTTATGTGCATAAGTCTTAAGCACGACATTTCTTTAAATTTAAAATTTTAATTGCTGTCTTAATGTCACAAAATATATAGAATATAGTATTTTATTTACATGTTTTTACCATAAATTTTCATTATAAAAATCACCAAGGCGCGAATCAAAATATTTCAATTAAATTTTCGCAAAAAGCCACTAAACAGCTTTATTAAACGATTTATACACTCGATATTTTTTATCGAATCTATTGCAATTCGATACGCCTGGGACAGTCGAAATTTTTAAATTTGATACACATTTGGATGTGATATGTTGGCATTTTCTAAGGCCTCTATTAAGGCTTTCATTGTGGATGAATTTTAATAGAAATTCGCCAACATTTAGCTAATTGGCATTATAAAGATAAAGAGTGGCATTCGAAAATACTTTATTACCGGACCATGTTTATAAAGTAATAAACTATACATTTTATATTACATTCATTTAAATATTTGGGAAACACGTAAACTTCGCGTGAAGTGCTCATTACCATAATGCTTATAGCAAGAAACGCTTTTTGGGGGGGTTGTTATGTAATTCTTATATTGCAAAAATATTATGTGATATTTTTAGATGATGTTTTTCAGATTATTATTTTTAATTAAGGGCGGTATTAGTCGCTACCGAAAGAGTATTAATTATCCGCAGTATTTAATTATGGCAAATTATTCGGCTTATTAAATAATATCGTTTCAAAACGGGAGCTTTTTTCGGGAGCTTTCGACAAAGGTCGGATATCAAAAAAGTCGATTTAAAGATGAAAATAATTACGGAAAAATAAACACAAAGCTTCCTGCCGTTCTCCATTTTAAATATACACTCGTCTTAATAATGCGGCTTCCTTCCGGCCGGAAGCGGAAGTGGCTAAGGGAGGCTACATTGGCCAGTAATTAAAGCCTTAAAGATAATCCTCGGTGCTCCTTATTATTAAGATGCCGCCATGAGGAAGCAGCCTCTTCGTCTCTCATATAATTGGTCAGGTTATGGAGAACCAGAGAAATAATTACTACTTTAGTACTCTCGTTTTGCTTATTGGACAGGGGTAGCCAAACTTTGGGTAGACTTAAGCCGTAATTAAAACCCTACCGAATGAAACGTTGTATTTAAGTTTGCTTATACACAATTCGAGTGTGAAATTGAGGCATCGCCGGCCATAAAAGAAGATTTATCTCTCAGAACTCGCTTACGCTTTATGTTTTAATTATTGGAGTATGAAATGGAAAACCGATGAAATTGTATTTTTTTACTGGAACTTAAATAAAATTTCCTTTAAGTTGTCAAAGAAAAATTAAGATATTTTTATTAAATTAAAATCCTTTTGGAATATACGATTCAAAGGAATAAAATAGTAGGTTTATAGGGTCTGTCTTGAAAGTGATCAATTTTTTAAGAGTTACCTTTGCAAAAAGTTTGTATCGAGTCATGGTTCAAGAAACACGTTTTTTATCATTAGAATATTATAGACTATACGCGTTGATATTGCGATGATGACATTAATATAATCAGCTCTTCATCAAATGACTGGGAAACTGTCAAATAAAATATTAAGTTATATGATCAATAATATAAAAGCTTAAAATGTCTTTTATATTTTCTGTAAGGAATTTTCATATGATAAATTTCAACGGATTTTTTTTGCATATGAGGGTTTTCCATTACCTTACAAATACAGGCTATTTTAGCAGATATTTTAAGTTTGAGAGGGTCTATGAGTGAATAATGAAAGTATTATTGATTTCAAATTATATGAGATATTTGAGATATGGATATTGAAATAATTTTGGTATTAATTTTATTCAAATTTTAATACAGTTTTGAGATATTCTATCATCTGTATATGATTGTGAATTATTAAATGCCAATTAGATAAATGGTAAACAACCCTGAACATTTTCTGAACCCTAAATATGGACCCCAAAACTGTAAAGAAGTAGCTATCCTAATGTAAAATCCATGCAAAACTTATTATCCTAATTATTTAATACCAGACACATTTTTCCAAAAAAATCAAATTCATACTTCCTATGTACACATTCACCTATTCATATATTTAATAATAACATATTGAAGATATAACGATCAATCTAAAATATTCTCTTATTTCTTGAATGTTAAAATCTTTCCATTTTCGTAAATATAATTGGATCGTACAAGAATACTCGTATATATACTGGGTTTACCGCACCCATCAATTTGACGGAATTGAATTTCATGAGCAAAATTACAAAAGCCCCCTACTATTATATCCTAGTATTTAAAACTGATTATTATTTATGGAATTATACAAATAGACACCCAAATTTATGCCCCTTTTAACTTTGTAATTTAGAAGTTACGTATGTATAAATATCTCTACCAATACCCATTAATTTGATAGCTCGACTAATTTATACTTGAACATAATAAACATGCTGAAACCCATTTCCAAAGTAACAAATATAAAATGAATCAGAATCTAATCGATTAATGAAAATATTCCACGGAGATCTTCTTTCGAATGTGTTGAGATAAATATCAATACACCATTTCAAGATCGTTCTGGTACAAGTTCTGAAAGAAACTCAAGCTGAGAATTCCTGAATCGAAATTGTGAAGATATCGAGGAATTTTCCGACATGTATCTCGTGTCAGAAAATAATGCATTTTTCAGACGCAATGCCAAGCAGATAAATTTATGAAATTCTTAGATTCATGCGTTTTACGATCTAAGCACTTATGTATAAATAAGTTTGCCCTTATATCAGAAACTTTAAGGACAAAATTTATAGATAATAGACAAGCGTATCATATGAAAATATTTTAGTTTATGACGATTTTATTCCTTCAAAAGTTCAATGCCGATTTACACGATATATGCCAAACAAGACACATAAATTTGACATTAAATTTTGGTTGAGAGCCTATGTTAAAATATCATGGTATTTATTGAATTTCGCGTAGATATTATTTTAACCAAAATATATATAGGTAATTTTCTTTAGCCGTCAATTTGGTTGGTGTAAGTAGTATTAAGACTTTAAAAATAAAGTCTTTTTTTTTTTTTTTTTTTTCCACCTTCACCTTCCATATCCTGTTTTGTTAAAAAATATGACAAAATATAAATTCAATTAGGCTTTTATTGCTCTCGATCAGCTTCTTTAATCTTGTTTTGATTTCGTCGCTGCGACTTTGCCGCGTTGTTCAGTTACATGAATTATACATGGGGGCGTCACTCGGCTGTAAAAAAATTCTGTATCGTTAGCCACGATAATCTTCTTCTATTTAACTCGTCTATGTGACGTCCAAAAGGAGCGCTCCATTAGATATCTGTAATATTTAACATAATTTCTCTTAGAATTGAAGGAATATAATATTGCATTATCATACAAATCTGAAAATATTAGGGTGATATATACGAAACGTCGTATTTTTACATTGGTTTTGATATATTATTTTTAATCAACTATGTTAACATCTGTGCTTAATGTTGCGTTTGTATTATATAAAGGAGGGTTTCTTAGAGCATTTTTTTCAGTCTATTGTTAGCGATCGAGTTATATAGATCCCTTGTGAATCTGGGATATCTGGGTTTTTATCAAGAGCTGACGAAGAAAGATTTTAACCACCGATGATGATCAACTGAAAGTCATACTTAAAACTGATAGTCGTCAATATATTATGGTTATCGCAATGAAGATGAGTATCAGTCAATTTATGGTGGTGAGACATCTGAATCGCATTGTACAACTCCTGTCACCAGAAAACCTGCTAGACCAAGTTAGAAATACTGACCTAATGATAGGGGATGACAGACTAAGAAGTTACACTGATTCAAGTCGGAACAAGACACATTAACTACCTTTAAGGCAGAACTTCATTAAAAAAAATCGTTGTGTTTGGTGGAATATGAAGGGTGTTATTTATTACGAGTGAGTGATACCTGAACTAATAAATTGTAAGGGTGTCGTCTTCCATCACTACAATTCGCGCCCTCATTCAGCAATTATGATACAGTATAAATTAATGGAGCTCAATTGGGATGTTTTAAAGTATCTATCTTATTCTGTTGAAATAGCCCTTTCTGATTTAGCTTGTTTTTCAGATAGATTAAAAAATAAGACGTTGTATATGCATCAACCTAATACAAATAAATTATTGTTGTTGTTATGAATTTCCTTGAATTTTGCTTGGGTTTTTCGGCTATTACTATCATTTTAAGTATTGAATAGCTCTATTTCGATGTAACGCTCACTCAGTGGATCACCTAAATGAGCTTATCGAAGGGTGATTTTACAGCCATTATGATAGAGATTAAGTGTAAATTCATATTGAAGAAAGGATTTCCTGGAAGTTCATGAAGTTTAGTTCTTCAACACATTCAATTGTTGATGAAGAATGATATGTTTGACTTAAGTGGTCGTCAAATTCACTACGTTTCGGTATAAAGATCGCAATCTACCGCCAATTGACAGTTCAATGGGTTTTAGTATGTAATATTTCATCATCACTATCATGCAACGTAGATCACGTAGCTTTACGGCATTCAATAACTAACCAATATTAGCACAATACATTACAGCCAATTTGTATGAAATTTCAAGACATGCTCTTCTGATAGGCAATCAAACTTTTTGTAATTTCTTGCATAAATCGACTTTTTATTGCATTAACGACCACTGCGGAATTTTTATCTATGAAAATATTGTCTTTTATAGCAATTTAAACAATTCAGCTTGGACATTTAAAAGTGATTATCATCGGTTTATGTAAACGAAAGGAGCGATTGGATAAGCGGTCGATTAAAATAATAGAGAAATCGGCTGAATATTAATAGTCAGTCGATTCGTGATTAGCATTGCCGTATTGGAAAGATGCTTTTTTCTTATTTACGATGTGTAAATGTACGTTCGTTTTTACTACACACCTTGAGGTCATGGTCGGAAGGCAGCAGCGCTTAATTGAGGTCACTGAAGGCCGTCGGGAATGTCGACGGACCACAAGAAAAACAAGACGACAGATCCAACGGCTTCTGCCGAAACTTTTTCTCACAAATAATTACTATGCATATTTATGCAAATATATTCGTATTTATACGCGCGTATCATTACGCCATTTAAAACATTTTAGCGCGGTCGGTTTCAAAACGACGGGGGAAGCGGAACGATATAAATTCAGCGGAATCGTCCCCTAGACTTTTCTTCTTTTTCCGCGTCGAAGAAAAATTTTCCGGTCCGCCGGCCGGGGCGTATCTTAATTTATCAGAATAAAATTATTTTTCGCCGCAATTAATATGAATGCTGGCATTAATATTAATTTTCATCTTCCACCTCAATACACATCCCTTGATTTTTTTCAGCGATGTACTCAACGAACGCCTTAAAATATTTTAAAACCTTCATCCAATTATTTACCAGATTCACCTGAATAAACCTAACTGAATTCATTTCGGCATGACCATATCCAATGAAATATATTTATCAATAATTATAAACAGCGAGTGACCATAAAAAACGAAGAACACGCATCGATCATGACTATTTAATCACATCGACCACCAAGAGCAAATATTTAAAAGAAAAAGAGCCATAAATTAATTAACATTTGACGCCTTTGGATTCAGTAATTAAAATTAATCTTCGATGTTTATCACTGGTTTTTTGTAAATAATTTACAATGCCGTGTATATTTACGCCAGATTCTTAATTTATGTGGTATTTTATACCCCAAAATAAATTTTAATCCGTAAATAATGTGCAGCATGCTGCTTTATTATGCAAAAATCTAGTTTCAATCGATGACATTGATCTTCCGTGAGATTAAGAATTTTCTCACGTTATATTGAATCCATTTAAAAATGAGCAAAAATATTTAAACATTTGCATTCGAGCATGAATCTAAAGTATTTAAAAATATTGACCAATAAATACCGCTAAAGATTGAGAGAATTTGGACAAAAAACTGGATTTTCTAAAATATCATAACTTTTCAACAAGCCAACGTATTAAAACCAAATGTAGAATATAGTTGTATATAATTATTTTCATAATTTATATTGTTAAAATAAAGAAAAATCAAATTTTGCCTCGCGTAGTAATAAGGAACAATAAAAATAAACAGTGAAATTCTTTGAGGATTGATTTTGTTCAATTTTTTTTGTGCGATTTCGAAGTTATGCTATTGTTTTAATACAATTTTTTTAGAACGCGTTTTTCTCGAAACTACTTTTTTCAACACGATTGACATATCTCAAATTTTAATTAATTTATTTATTTTAAACTAGGTACGAGTCTTTTCTATATAACGCTCTATTATTCCTTGCTGATTTATGTCAAAAAATAATTCTTACTATTTAAATAAATTAAAACTATGTCAAAACAAGGCCAAAAATGATTTTTTTTAAACAGTCGCCATTTTTTAATATTTTTTTGAATTAGGGACTATAATGACATCATCAAGTCATATCGAAAATCGCAACGAAAATTATAATACAGCGATAATAGTTTGTAATTAAAATAATTAGTGTTTCTCTAGTAGATATCTTTTATTTATTTTTTGTTAACTTTTTTTATGCGATATATTTTATATGGCTGTTTCAAAGTTATGCGGTTTTTAAAATCCATGGAACGCATCTTAACTTTTTCTATGTAAATCATAGCTTTTTTTGTGCGGTTTCTTTTTGCCTCACACAAAACTTACTTATCTACCGCATAAAAAAGGTGTATGTGTACCTAGAAGGCAGTACACAGTTAACTCTTACTTCTTTTTTATTATGGATTTTTTTTAAATTACCTCATAATTTTATATACGTTACAACATACTTGTTCTTCCAATTAATTTATCTATCACATTAAATGCATTAATTTTTACTCTGCATTATTTATTAAGCTTTTTTTTCATCACTATACCAATCATTGCTATAGTTGATAAGATATTAGACACATACCAATATGAGTTTTTCTAGTCATTTTTAGATATCCTTTTCGCATTACAAGCATCCTCTCGTCATTAAATATACATTTAGCTATCTATTAACAAATACTATTTCTGTTGCTTATATTAAAAATAATTTTGGAATCTCATGTCATTGTAAAAAGCGATGAGTTAAGATCCATCCAAGCTCATATATCTTATTTAACCAAGAAAGAATTGCGACATTCAACACATTCAAAAGACAGACCGTTGTCTTGTTGCCGTTTATGTTTGATAATTCCACATAATTTATCATCTGTCATTTGAATTGTTATTAATTTTGTCTTAAATAATAAACCCGTTTTGTGGTGCTAAATTGTATGCGAACAAATAAATAGCACATCCTTGTTTGCTCTGTGGAAGGTCGCTATGCTTGCGTTTGATATCCTTCAATGCATCCTTTGCTACTTTGACAAAAAGGTCGTTGCTTTAATTGAATGTTTCAATATCATTTCGATCGGTATGAAGAAATGAGATGCAAAGCTTTGATTTATGATCATCAGATGACTGCGCGTGAAACGAGATCTTACTTGTTTACTCCGTCAGTAATGATAAGGCAAAATGTTTGAATCAATCAATATGGTAATTTCAATGGAATTTCCCGATATCAAAAATGTGGTTAAATACCTGATTTGTCGAAATTGTTGTGGAACATCTCAAATATGCTGATCTTGGACGGATAACATTGAACTTAATATTTGTGTTATTAATATTTTTTTGTTTGATAATGCCATAAATAAATAATGATTAGTGTTTTTAAACTAAATTTGTAAAAAGAAGGATATCCAAAGAAGAATATTTTTTTTTTTATGAGACAGTCAACACTTTATCACCACCGATACCTTCATTAGTCTTCTCAAGCTAACGCATATTTGAAGACATTTACCATCATGCCTTAAATTAAATATATTTAAGTAAGAATAGGCAGAATAAGAATGATTTCCAATCTTTTAAACTTGTTAGTACGGTGAAATATTTTTTCACAACCTTTATATTAACACATTACTTGCGGGAGAACGTTTTTGGGGGAACGAAAATAATTTTAATAAAAACATCTTAAATGTAAAAAGTATTTTCTTAATCGTGGCTCTGGCAAACTGATAACTCTTTGTATGACATCTAGCATATCGCTGAAAAGAGTATGAACTAGAAATATTTTTTGTTGTTCGAATCAATTCCGTAAATCTTATCCACACTTGTTTCGTCATTCATGAAACACAACAAGAAACATAATGCTCTATGGAACACATAGTAATTATATGAATTACTATTCATATCTTTATAATGTAATGATTGCTAATGGGTTAATAACGTAAATTATTTTAAGAGCATAATTCTAATCATCCTTTCTTACAAATCCCGTATATGAACTATGTACCCACAAGAAGCAATTCATGTCAAGCCATTATTAAAGCAACAATGATAACTTCTCATCTACGTCATTCAAGCTCCAATTTCAATTATAAAACCTTCCAAGTCTCATAGTCTGATTGCACGCATATTTAAAGTTAACTAGCCATGGTCCGGTGATCAAAGTAAACGATAATATCGCGTTCATGTATACAAAATGAATACGAGCTCATTTGGAATAAACACGAAAGGAAACGATAATAGAGCAGAATAAATACTTAAAAACCGGACGTGATCCAACATTTTCTGGATGCGGATAATGACGCCCGGGACCGTATCTTCAAAGTGCGAAGGCATTATCCTCGGCATGAGCGTCAACAAAAGAAACACTTTTTCAATAACGGTTTTATCAATCATCAACACTTAAGCAGCGGGCGTCCCACCAAATCCCGTCATTGTCATGGGATGATGACACGAGATCCTCTTTACTCGGTAACCATATTTGTATGTCGATTCCAACGGGGGCCTTGGGCCACCGTGCGAGCTTACGCCTTTAAATATGTATATCTCTTAAGCCTCATTCTTTGACATATGCCCGAATTCATATGCACATATAAAATTCACATTAGCATGGAACAAAATAGAAGTATGTCAAACGATTGTGAAATGTGGAAGATATAATCTTGATGGAATCATTTCATACTCGCACATCATTATTTATTGGAATCTTTGCGCGTAAATATCTGAACTTCACCTTTGACGAGCAATAAGCCCCGAATGTCAAGGGTCAAGCTCACTCGAATCATAAATACAAAAATATGTATTGAGATTTGCACATGATAAAAATATTATATTAAAGGTCAGTTTTTGGTATCAGAAAAGGTTAAAAACACAGCGATTACGGCAAATTGGAGAGTTGCTAATGCGATGAAACGGTATTTGCAAATGCATGTACCACGGCTTTGTAACCGCATAATGGTTAATAAATTATATATTTATTGTCCAACAACACACGTCTTATTCATAATGTTAATAATTTATTAACGCATTTTATCCGAGAATCAACATAACTTCAGTGTTGATTATCCGCTATTTATTGCAAGATTCTATACTGTCGGAATAAATAATGCTAAACAATGGCGATTTTTTAAATGCATTAAAGACATCCATTACCAATGATCATTGGATATGCGGTCAAATTTAGCAACTAATAATCTTTTAAAGTGTTTCCATAGAAACACAACTGATGCTGTTCATAATGCATCTTAAATATAATGAAAGATAATATTTTTTGTGCATTTTAACATTCACCTTTCTACCTCTTAAAAACCTGAATAAATTTTCTTGGAATGTAAAACTCTAAATTTGCTTGTCTGTGGTCATGGTTTAGAAACATTTTCATCACATAATAAAGTTTTTAGGGAATTTGGTTTCTCCATGAATTTTCGCTAATCGCACAAGAACAACGAAGGACAATCTGTACGTCTCTCTTTTTCAGATGTAAACTTCTTCTTTTTCAGATGTATTCTTCATTTTCTTTTTCTCATGACTGAGGATCGTGACTATGACTATGTAGCCTTTGTCTGTTTCCAAAACATGTTCTTCCAGCTATCCCTGTCTTCCGCCATCCGCAGGGTCCATGTTTCTATGCATTTTTCGCAGGATCCATGTTTCTATTCCGTATAAAAACACAGAGAATACGAATGCTTGGACTAGGCGGAGCTTAGTAGTTTTTGAGATTTCGCGATTCTTCCAGATATTCCCCGTATATATTAAATAGCAGTGGAGACAGAACGCAACCCTGTCTTACACCTTTCTCGGTTTTAAAGCACTCTGATAGGGTATCGTCAATATTTATTTGTGACGATCCGTCATTATAGAGTGCCTTGATATTTATATCAGGTGACTAGGGACTCCCATTTTCACAAGCACAGTCGAAAGCCATTGTGTAATCCAAAAAACAAAGTATCATGGGAGCATTTAACTCCCGGGGTTTTTAATAGGCATTCTGATGTTCATGATCGGTTCCTCATCTTTTCACGAATCCTGCCTGTTTTTTGGGTGTTTGCCATTCTGTAAAGTATTTCAATATGTCCTGTAGGATGTGTAGCATTATTTTGCTGGTCTGCGCAATTAGAGAAATTGTTCGATAATCTTCGCAATTGCGCGTTGAACTATTTTTGTGTATAGAGTTGATCCATTTATTTGACCATTTGCATTCATCCCATATTTGATATAGTGCATGGTATCCGTCTTCTCAAATGTGTTTAAAGATCTCTGTGGATATATTATCGGGGACTGAACTTTTATTATTTTAAGCTCTACTCCAAAAAACAAACCTAATTTCGTAATCTGCAGCTTTTTATGTATTTATTTTGGAAATTAAGAACACTACCTAAAGTATTGAAGAATGTGAATATGCTATAGCGTGATTTATAAATAAATTGGTAAATTATAATTATTTTTAGATGACGTTTTTATTATTTTTGTAAATCAATCGCTCATTAGTGACCCTGGCCGACTTAATTAATCATTTCAAAAAAATGTTAACATTCATGACAGTTTCAAATTAATTGACTAACGTCAAAATAGTCATTAAACACTGTATTACGCAATTGATCGAGATGATAACGGTGACTGAGATGATCTCAACATAGATATTAAATCATTGCGGAATCTACCGTTTATGACAAGATATTGAACTTTTTATTATCATTTCTTAATATTTTCCCGATGAAAATTGTCTTTTTATCTAAATAGTCCCTGAGGAAAAATTATTTTAATTCTTAGCCTTCTTTAATTTTTTACTCAATATATCTTCAGGTTTTTTTGAATCGAAACCAGGTAGTTTTGAAATAGCATGTTGTAATTAGGGAATCCAATCCCGGGATCCCGGACAGTTTTAGGTGCTCATAAATCCCGGGATTATTAAACGTAGTCCTGAAAATTTCGATATTGAAATTTTTATCTAACAGAAATCGTACAAATCACCAGCATGTTGAAGGCTTCTAAATTGAGACATTCTCGCCAAAGTCTGGACGCTTGGAAACAGTGGCGTAACTACTAATTGGCGAGCTTAGGCGATGCCCAGAGACTGCCTAATCTATGTATACATATATTCACTACATATATGTTAGGAGGAATACAAAAATTCTGAAGCCCGTATCTATTATATTTCATATCAGTATTCCCATTATTCGTCGAGGTGTAGTAAATACATCACCGGTAGGATAGATTAGATAGTCAATGCCCCTAGGCGTCGTCTAAGTTCGCCAATTAGTAATTACGCCACTGTTTCCAAGCGTCCGGATTTCGTCGGTAATGTCTCGATTTAGTAGCCTTTATTGTGTTGGTGACGTGTACGATTTCTGTTAGATAAAAATTTCAATTCCGAAATTTTCGGGATTACGTTTCCTAATCCCGGGATTCTTAAGTACCTAAAACTGTCCGGGATCCCGGATCCCGGGATTGGATTCTCTAGTTGTAATGCAGGAGATGAATATCATTTTTCTTTGAGGACTTTTCAAAAATAAGTCTTTAAACGTTAGAGAAAATAAGTTGAATCAAGGTATCTTTTTTCCTTATAGAATAATTGAAATTTAATTTTCACAGGATCCACATCGTGATAATCATTTTCAAAAGAAAAATGTATCAACAAACTTTTACCTACATTTTATTTCGTTGTATAAAAAACTTGTTATAGTAGTACCCAACATATTTTCGTTTTATTGCTTGACCGTTTTTGGGGATCAGTTGCAATTAGGCTGCTGCACTTTCAAGTCATGTTTAGTGACCTTTAAGTGACTATACTCATCAAGAATAAATTGTGATTTTTAAAATTCAAATTTAACAACCCAATTTACAATGGATTGATTTTCGCTGAGTGAAGAGTTTATTCGAAATTCAATGCTTCATCATTTTCTTAATAAAGAGACTACAACGCACGTCACTTAAAATATTTGCGATGTACTGAAAAATATTTTAAGTGATCGCAAATGTTAAAATTGGTTCCAGAAATTTTGATCTGGAATTTTGACCCTTCTCTCGTGCATCGAAGACAAATGTTTTTACGTTTTCTTTATGTTTTAAAAAATAAACTGCCTTGCATGGAAGATAATTCAACGTCCTCTTTATTCTTCAGACATCTATTCATCGGATTTCCATATTATTAGACCTATGTAGCATTATTTGGATGTTAAAATTACAAAACCAACGATGAAGTTCAAAGCACATAATTTTTTATGACAATGGAATTAAAATGTTACCAGACAAGAGGAGAGAGATTATATTTAATATTGAAAATTACTTTTTGTAATTATATATTAAAACTTTAAAAAAATATGAGCATTCTTATATTTCATTTAAAAAACGAAAGTCTCTATGGGTATATCTTATTTATTGTCCGCATAAAGCGAGCCACATTTCCAATGCTTCAATTTGTGGGCTCATTTCACCAAAGCATATAGCATAACGTATCTAACATCTTACCATCTATTATTCTTCGTACCATAATTTGTATAAATAAAGGCAAAGTCATATCGCATCTTCAGATAAAAACATACGGTAAAACCATCAATCAAAATGCGAACGAATAAATTACATGTCTTAATTAATTCCGTACGAAATCAATTATATTGTTGATCTTCAAGGTAATTATATTTTTCCACCATGCCATATGACAACATGATATACAGCCTTCATCCGGAACACGATAATCGTTTTCCACATGCATCGAATACAGAAAAATGTGGAAATTAATCTCGGTTGACTTTCACCGACGCACTTCTTACAAGCTCGACGTTTACGAGCAATTTTGCGCAACGGATGGCTCTAATCCGAAATTTATTGACCTCCATTAATTAGGGGCAATACGCGCATTTTTCGTGAATAATTAATTAAATCGATTCGGTATTCAAATGGACTCTACACCTGGTCGGGTGTCATCAATATCAAAAAAATCGGTCTTCACAGGTGTCTCAGCTCCGGAAAATCGGTATGGATCCTATACACATATTTTAGTAAATTACCTATCCATTAGCTGTATTATTAATGGATATGTTATCGTAAAGACTTGTTTTTGCGATCACGTGGCCCTCAGGCCAAAGAACACCATAAAACGTTAACCTGGCGATATGATAAGATGCTGCTAATTTGGCGAATTTATGAGATGGAAAAAAAAATGTTAAAAAAATCCAATAAAACGATCCAACGATCGATATTTTTTTATGCCACAAGAGTGGCTTTCATTGCATATAAATCAAGCAAAAATGCAGATGCGTCCAAATTTTTCATCATAAAACGCTTTGTCTCAATTAGACACATCCTCGGAATTCATTATATTTGAAGGCATTCCGTTTTACGATCTTCTCCAGCGCTGGTTTCAAAATAAAGCCTCCAGCCGACCATGGATGTCTCGATGACTGAGCATTAAATTAGCTGTCGTACTACTTTACAAGGAGGCAAATAAGAACATGCAGAAAAGCAATCCAAGATCACGTCTTGTTTCTCTCATCTTCCGTCTTTCATGCGGTAATGCAGTCGATTTCAGGAAATTGGCTTAAGGGCATTCAAACAAAGATGAGATTTTCAATTCATAGCTACAAATATACATATGCCAATTCTGAACGACATATTAATCGTATTTAAAAAATATTATAAATAGCAGATTTATTTCCTAACATATATTGTATATAATACATATCAAATCAATACATTTTTTATGGATAGAGTATGCAAATAAATTACCCATAATATTTAATGGGTAAAATATGTTGTTGGCTGAATACGCAATTCAATCATCTTGGATTCAAATCTACATGATGTTGGGTCATCATATTCTTAAAAACATAATAAGGTACTGTAAAAACCGATGTATCGTGTGTTAGGGGTCCCAGATGATCATTCAATATTCGAATATATTTGCTCACCACAAGAAATCTAGTGGTGTCAGGTCTGGAAATTGCGCAAGCCACGGAATAAGGCACATCCCCAGACAAAGAAATCCAGTGATATCAGGATTGGAGACCATGCGAGTCACAGAATAGGGCACGTCTATAGGACAAGAAATCCACTTGGTGTCAGATCCGAAGACTATGCGAACTGCGGAATAGGACAGCCAAAAGAATTAATTTACACGACAGGGGTGCAGCATATTGTCGGAAAGGGTATAATCTGGAGAACTGTTTAAAACTAAACTAAGTTCAATATAGTTATTAGTTTTTTTTTTTAATAATATATTTGATAAAATTCAAAGAAGAAACCATGTGAAAATTAGCATTTATCCATATGCGTCTATATAACAATTTTTGAATGCATAGCAAATTAAGACTCAACTCAATCTCTGGCTTACTTCGACCTCCTGTTTCTGAAAATATAAACTACTACGATGTTAACAAAGTTGAGGGTAAATACTTCAATTGTAACTCGAAAATGAATATCATTGAACTAAGATTAATATATAATATATGTGTGTATAATAGAAAATTCTAATTGTGTGTAAGTTCTCAATTTTTCGGATGCTAGCAACCTCCATTTGATATTTTCCTGGAGATGAATACTTTCTTTGTAAATAACAAAAAGATATATGTATTATTATTTGACTTGTCAGAATTGTGCCAATCTATAATTTAATATCTCCCGATCTCTCAGTCTTTTTGACATTTAAATGTTTCCACATTTCTGTTCGTATTATCGTGTCAGAGCTAAAGAATTGACTTTAAGCGTATATTTAATCAATATTCTTAAATGTGAAGATGTAATTGGAATATCTGTTCTCCATATCTAAAATTATAATGCGCGCGCATCTGTATGTGTAAGAAAAACCGTCAAAAATCAATGATTGTGTATATGATGATAAGTAAATAATTAAAAGTCATTTTAGCTTTTCGATGCCTGTTTGAAAATTAAGCATTAAAATCTCATAATGTACAATGGCAATAAAGTTGTATTATGTATGATTATGATATTTACATCGATTACATAAAAAAATATTTTACACGGGATAATAAAATCGTGCTAAGAACGCTTATCAATTGCAACATCATCCAAGCAATATGGATAATTTGCAAGTTATATAAATCTTTATGAAAACATAAAAACCGGTTTGAGCAGGTCGGAAAATAATTTAAATTCCACACATAAGTCAGAATACGAACCCATACGACTTAAACAATTAAACCACAGCCTCCGCCAAAAATTTTGTATTCTTCAGTGCTTTTGTGCTGTTTATAATAGCTTTTAACAAATACAGTCATTAATATTAATATACTCTTCATAGTTTCATCTTCTTTTAAACGATGTCCACATTTAATATCGTTGTGTATATTTAAACGCATCTTTAAATCGTACGAATTTGCATATCTTGAATAGTTGAAATATGTCGCTGTCTTCACACTCTTCTTGGTGCATTACCTTAATCCTCTTTGTATGATTGTCGACGGTGATTTTTAGAGATAGGTTTTTATTTTGGAGGTCTCTTCCTTGACCTGGTTAAAGGTTATTAAATTTTCGAAAATAGTAGCTATTTATGAAGTTGGATGAATTAATATGCGATGTTTAATTAACGACTTTGATGGTTTGACCTAAAAAATATATTGCTTACAATTAGGCAACAGTATCAAAGTTGTCGTTTTAATGTAATATAATTTGTTATGGTTGAATTTATAAATATGTAAAAAATTTGTAAAACACTTTACGTTTGACATATTTCATTAGACATTACAAAACCATAGCATTCAATAGATCTTTCTTGTATTTAAAAGAAATCTAGTTTGTATAATAAGGGGACCGGAAAGTTGTCACAATTACAAATGAAATAAAAGCTCTAATTGAAGCTCTAACATTTTTTGTAGAATATTTTTTATACTTTTTGTAGAATTTTGATGTTGATTATCGACGTTTAATTTTTTCGTAGAAATAATGGTAGATAATGATTCAAATCTCAATGGTAACCAAAGCCGCATGTTTTTTGTATAGTTTCTCGATTCAATTTAATTAAAAGGGTAGGTCTTAAAATTTTTAATACTCCCCAATATTTTTATATTTTTCTTGACTATCTACAATATTAAAATATATAAATTTAACAAACAAAATTATGTTGTTATAATTTGATCTTAAATCACAAGCATGTTCAACAGCCATTGACAAAGCTCTTCGTCCATCTTTATAACAAGTTTAATCAAAGTTCAAACACTTCCTCTGCAGTGAACTTCATCCAGCTTATAAATACACAATCTTGTATTAACAGCTTAACGGCCGCGGACTCGTATTTGAGTCTTTGAAAAACTTTGGTTGCTGTCCGTGGACTCTTATATGAGCCTTCGTCTTACATTCCATTCTATTGAAAAACTATTGGGTTACTAAAATACCTCAAGTGCTTTACGAAATATAGTGAATTTAGTGAAATGGTAGGTTTTTTGCTTTCTTTCTGCAAAATCGCCAAAATCGGCAAAAAAAATTTAAAAAACATGCGGTCGTTAAGCTGTTAATAATGATCATTCACCTGAAAACATAATTATCATAATACCGTTGTTATATTTATATATTTTAAATTATTTAATAAAAGTAACAGAAATAGAAAACCAATTTGTTAGAAGTACTAACAAAAAAACTTAATACTAAATTGAACACTAATCAAATTAATTAATAACTTAATGCTTTTGAAATTTAAGTGGCAAACATAATCATATGGTAAAATATTATTGTTTAATCCATATATTTTTTAGCCATCTGAATACATCATGTAAGACCAACTATGAACGAGAATTCGGACACAACTCTGTGTCTTACCTCTTTAAGGGGTAAATTCTCTTCAAAATGCATTAAATATGTTTCCATGCCAGGATTTTTTTTCTCCATGATCGAACAAATATTTCTGGCTTTACTTTCAATATGCTTTCGTTCGGATAAGAAGGAGCATTATCTAATAAAAACACTGATTTCTGTGGAACCCATTTATATTTGAACCAATCTTCAAAAATCTCCCTATCCATCCATGCTCTTTCTGACTATAATAATCAATAGGAATATTTTTGTTGTTTCGATGTTTATTAGCTTTAACAATCATCAAAAGTTTCATCTTATGAGTTCCTATGCATTATTCGCGTATCACCGCATTTTTTTTAGTATTTGTTCACTTTATTCTGTGTGTCTCATAATCATATAAGAAAAAAATAATTAATATTTTTCAGACACAGATAATCCGCAAACCGGATAATCTGCACCCAGATAATCGAGAGTACACTGTATTTGTAAAAACTTATCTATAAATTCAATTCAAATTAAGCATACGTGAAAGATAATCACTATCATCGCTATTTATAGTAAATACTAAAAGTGACCATATGGTTACGCAACTTTTTTTTAGTGAAATTGAGTAAACGATTTTTAGCACAAGTCTCTTAAATTATTCAAATTTAAATGAAGCGTCAGATCGTTCAGGAAAACGTTGCATATCTTTACTTTGACAGTGTGGTACGAATTCTAAACAGTGCATCTAATGAAGCCACATACTCAGCATACTGCATGTTTGTGAACTATTTTTTCCTATTTAAATTTATTCATGGCATTCAAAGATTGTCCGTTCGAAGGCGGGCGCCAGTATCGCATAATACTTTGGCGCTTTCGATGGAAAAAATATAAAACGAAAAGTGTTAAGTAAAGACCGTAGGAACGAAGAGAAGAAGGCAGAGATGTGATACAACAAAGAGAAGAGCAATCGTCTTATAATGCTCCAGTGGCCCAATAAAGCTCAGAAAAGCCGATACCCTTTGTAAGGAGCCTTAGGAGATCCGAGTTGGGGAAACTCATCCCAATACAGATGAAAACTCTGTTGGCGGCCATGTTATTTTCCCTTTAACTGTGTTGTTTTCCTTCCGCAATAGGATTACCATATGTGCGGTTCGATTTAATTAATTAAAGTTTGATTCCCCCATCCCTGTGTCGTCCTTGGGCCCTTTGAGCTCGTTTCATTGTGCTGCGATTTTGTTGGCATATTGTTGGAGGCATCACGCATATATAAATACATCAAATCAGCGGCGAATATTTGTTATGTGCTTTTATGTAATCAAGTCCTCGATGAAAGGATGAATTCAATACAATTGTGATCACAATGATTTTTTTTTATTTTCAGGTAAGTGGAATTGCGTTAAACGTCAAGGATTATTATGAAGATGGTCAGAACAAAAACGGAACTAAATACATATCATTAATCATTGGGGGTTGACAGTTCGTGCGAACAAGGTAGGATTGCTCCTGAATAGACGTTTGTGTTCAAGATTTCGTTTTCATCCCTTGTTATTTCCTGCTCGTACACAAATATCTTCATACATATAATATATTACATTAAATATTATTATAAATGTAAGCATTTATTCAAATAATTTCCCATCATAGATATGGAAATTATTCCTTTGCATTTAATCAGGAATTCAATTTTCAGCACTTCAGCCCAACAAAGCATTCATATGCATTGGTCTAAATTGATATCGAGCCTTAATTATGCTTGGCAACCTCGTACAGTTGATGAAATCATACAATTTAGTATTCTAAGTCCACAATTAAACAACAATATGGAGTATTATTATATGCCGTTCAATGGGTAATATGCACTCATTTAATACATCGAGGGGCTTAATGTAAAACATCATACATGGAAGCACTCGAAAAACTATAAATGCACAAATTAAATTCGACGAATCATATCATCCATTGATTTATGAGATACTAAATTAGATCATAATTTATTTTAATTATGATAACATCAAAAAATGATGTTTTAACTTTAAGTCTCGACGACTCACCTCCTCCCAGCAAAATTTCTTCGCCTGTTGTGAAGAAGGACCATAAAGAAAAAAATCCATTTTTCACCCATTTTCATAGATGTTGCTGTATTTTTTAAATTATTTATTCTTTTAATATTAAATATATATGTAATTAAAAATTTAAAAAAACATTCATGCAAAATCTGATGACTGGTTAGTCGGTCCATCTTTCAATGTTTTTTTTTTTCGCAGGGGAAAAAAGCACTTGCAAAAATAATTTCATCCAATCTAATTGGCATATTTATAACTACATACAATGAACTCCCAAAATATTCGTAAGTCATATATTTTTTACGCCAAAATCGATCTTCCTTGACAGCTCTTAAGAGCATCATAAATTCTTAATGATGATATCCGCGCTTGAAATATTTTCTAGATAGAAACACTCTGGCCATAAAACGGCATCCTATTTATGAGCAAAAAAATCGCATTGTTGGAATACTTGCTCAATATGTTAAATTTCCGCCTGCACTTACCATGGAACGTTTCATTTCTCACATGGATGCATTCCGAAATCACTTACGAGCAACATTCTGCATTGTTCATTATTCAATATTTATTGGCGCCGTCGAGCGCGCATAATATGCTTGCTTTCATAGTATCAAAAATGAATTTATTCCGACGTCCGATTCAAAAGCACACAAAAGAAGACGTCCAAACAACAATATGGGTAATGGTCGTACACCGGTTTTATTCATTCATATTCCCACAATCGGTAGTCGCATTCTTGTTTGTTCTTCTGCCACTTTATTGTCGTGGCTTCGACCGTTTCTTTCGATTCGTATGAAGACATGTTTGGACATAATGTTTGACCACACGCTGGTCTCGTAGGCCCTCTGAAGAAATGGATATATTTCATAGCCTGTCACAACAAACGCCAACAGTTAACACCTAGACAGACTAGGAATGTCGACTTGATAAATGACGAGTGAATTGTGCCATCTTTCGAAAGCGCCGCACTTGAAGAATGACTTCTTGTTGTTAACTAAATTGATAATAGTATAGAGATTTTGGATATGAAGATACATCATGATATTAACTTGATAATGACGAATATATTAAACATATCTGACCTAAATTCTTCCAAAAGTTTAATCATACCTCAAATATTTATTATGATACATATGCAATATATTTAATCGTTATATGAAGTAAATATGTACGTACTTGAAGGGCTTTAAGGGGGGAAATCACATTAGACCAGTGCTTCTCAACCGATGCACCGAGAGCTTATTGCAAGTGCACTGCGAAAAAATTGGTAAAAACGAAAAATTCTGCAAAATGGTGAAAACCGAAGAGGTGTGAAGAAAGGATTGCACATTATTTTCCTTCCTTAAATATAGAAAGTTTTTGAACGGATTCGAAATCCATTTGCTACGATCGATACATCGTATTGTGAATTTTTATACGCCGAAGAAGAAGAATTAGTCTAATTGTCGACTGATCGTACTCTAAAAATTAAATTTTCTAAAATGGCCACAGAGGACCATTGGACTTCTGTCCGAGAGGAATATCCAGCTCTTTACATGAAGCCACTGATAATTTGGTTACAGTTTTCAACATCATATTTGTGTGAGCTTCTCTGACTGTGACTTCTCAACAATAACTAATATGAAAACCAGAAAGACTTACGAATTTAAACGAAGGGTTGAGGGTAACTATATCAAATATTCGACCTAGTATTTCTGATATCTGCAAAAGCCAACAAGCTCAGTTATCACAATAATGGATTTTTGATAGATAATATGTTCCATTATATTAAGCAGAGACGTCATTTTGGGTGGACAAACGGAGAAAAATCCCCCTTCTTTAGATTTCCCACCTAAAGGGAGCCTTCTAATATTAATACAAATATTTTTAATAAAACGCGTATAAATATAAAATTGTGTCTAGGGAAAAATTAACTAACTTTTAAACATTTTTTTATATAATTTAACTTAAAAATAAAAAAAGTAACAAAAATTATGTCTACATATTGTTTTCGACTTCTTAATTCTGGTGCACAGCCACTTTTTCTCATGATCAAAAGTGCACCGCCATTTCAAAAAGGTTGAGAACCACTACATTAGACAGTTGGATCAATCATTTTTTTTTCATAAATTATTAGTAAAACTATTCAAAAACATATTTTGAAAGTTTCACAACCAAATTCCAAATTATTTGTCGGTCCAGTTTCTTGGAGTCCTATTTTTTCTAATGCGTTATTTTCAAAACCAATTTTAGTAACTTTGGTACACTTTAGCTCAAAAGGTTATCAATCAATTGTTTTAATAATTTATATAATGATTTTTTATTTAATTATAATCTAGAGTAACCAAATTTTGAGATAAAATTATTATAAAAATATTATTAATAAAGTATTATTTAAGTCTCATCAAATTCTATTTATTCATTTTTTGTTAAAAAATATATGAAAAACGCTAAAAAAATCTGTCTCCTAATGTAGTTTCCCCCTTAATTTCCATACTTGGGTTCAATAATTTTTGATGACAACTGTCTAAATATCTTTCGAGATAGACCTCGAAACATGCATTCCTACCCTTGTTACTTTCACTTTGTTTTTGTTAATTTGACTAATGGCAGAGTCGAGCTTATCGATCTAAAATAAAACAATACCTATGAGAAGATGCGCTACATGTCGTGAGAAATAACACCGATTCACGTTGGGCGACAAGAGTGTTAAATATAAGCTTCATACACGCTGCTGCGGTCCTGACAGATAAATGGATTTGTACGTATGATAAGTCGCGGACAAGCGAATATAGCATCTAAGACTATGAAAATTTAAAATTAGCTCACTGCTCAAAGGGTTAAAAACAGGTACCACTCCTTTTATTACAATATGGAAGTCTTATTTTAAATTTTCATAGTAAAAATGAATAGTTTTTGTCGTGAATTCATAACCATGTATATTAAAATTAGGAACTGAAATAAAATATTCCGAGGACCGAATTAGGCCCGCGGGCCGTATTTTGGTGATCGCTGATCTAGGCTACTGATAATCATTGGTACACCTTGAAGTTTATCGGCTGGTGTAGTTATAGTGCCTGTTTTTCTTACAAACATGCTCAGTTTTGTTGTTTCATTACATTACAAATTCATTTATAACACGCAAGTTCTTGTTGGATGAAGCCGTTTGTCTTTGAAAATCCATCGCATTCTTTATTTTTTGTCTATCAAGCTTGTCTTTGTTGTTAAGCTCTTATACAACGTCATCTAAAAGTGAAATGACATCTTCATTGTTATCGAATTATTGAGCAAACTGATCAATGATAATAGTGAATGTAAAGCAGATTACATCTCGGATTCTTATTAAAAATGTTCAAATTTTAATCCCTAGATCGAAAGTATGTATTTATACGTCCAATGAAGCCATACAACATAATAATCATTAGGCTTTAAAGAAAGTTCGCATGTGTTATATTATATACTGTAGTTAGTAGAAATATATTAATTCAAAAACGCATTGAGTGTAATATTGTATTTGCTGCTACCATTTGACCAAACCCATCTGTTACAAAATTTGATAGAAATATGGTATAAAAGCTTTTAAAAAAAACGTTGTTAAACCCATCTACATAATTCAGCAGCTTTAATCGTATCCATACTGCATAAGGTATTATAAAAGTGGACGATCTTACAGTATTAAACAATAAACACTGATTAGACTCTTTTCCAGATTGTATTTTTAACGCTGTAAACTCAATATATATTGACGCAGTAATGTAAGACTAGAGCTAAAAGCAAATTTATGTGAGCTCCAAGCTTAGTCCAGAGCAATTTCAAACAATTTGTCTTTAGAACGATGATATAGAACCTAAGATAAAATTTTATCACGACGTAGCATCGTGATTTAGCATTATTTTTTGGTCTCAAAACGATGCTAAAAACTTTAGATTTTATCATTTTATAAATGCAAATATATCTTTCATTGCATTGACGTCATTATTAAATTTGTAAGACTTCGAGGAACATGTTTAAGATGCTTTTCCACAAAATCTGCTTGGTAATATAAATCTTATGCTCTTCTCGGAAGCTTAAGGTATTGAATATGACTTATATTGCTGAATTAAATTTATTTTAGAGCTCTTAAGAAATTCTATGAATGGTTACATTTAAGACCTTGCAATGCTTCATTTTATGATTTATTCACGACTGTTAAATTGGCGTAAAGGTCGTACGAAATTTGATAGTAATCGTTCAAATCAAAATATATTTAATATTCAATATAATACTCATTATGAAGGTTGTTTGGCATTATCAAAAATATTTCATTATTGACTTTATAGGCCATATAAAAATCAAAGGTCAACTCTTTGAGCAAATGTTAAAATAATTTCGAGCTATAGCATATCAAAGTGATTGAAATTGGATTCGTTTTTATTATATTTTATGAATTTAGTAACAAAAAGATATGACTTATAGCATATATTTATAACGTGAACATACATTTGGAGTATTAAAACCCTTGTCTGAAGGATATGATAAGAGTATTTGATCTAATGTGACTATCAACTAACTTATGTAAATATCAGCTACTAACTAATCATTTAAAATTAGTAATCATTGGTCAAAAAAAGTATAGATTCAGGGTGTTTTGCACATGGACCAAATTTTTTTTTTTGTAGTTAGTATTTCTTTTGCTGCGTTTTGCACAAAGCTCCTGTCCTAAGTTTCAGGATTGTCGAAATAAAACCGAAACGTAGCAAAAGACTCCTCTAACATTATGTGCAAAAAACCTTGTATATATATTAATATTGTATAAGGCGTTCTTCATCTTCACTACTAATCACCATTATTTGAAGGTGTTTTCTTGTTTGCCAAATACTTTCATTTTCAAAGTTTATCAGTAGTATTTTAACTTTTATGTTCTATTATGGATGAAGTAAGTTTATTGTATACATATTACATTTCGTGCTTATTTCAGTGGAAGTATCAAAATTATAACTCCAATAATTCGCCCGAACACATGCCTTTATTTTTCATCAAATTTGCGTCATCAGTCTCTAATCGGATTATCCATCACAAATTCTTTACTATTATACCCTTTTATAGACTTAATTACTTCTATAATGACGCCCATTCTACTTTTAGTCAGTTCGATAAGACCTACTTATTAAATTTATTCTGGTCATACTTTTTTCTAATATGTGTTTTATGATAAAGATATTGTTTTTTTTTCTGACGGATAAAGTTGTTACAATAAGAGTCTTAAATCTAACCCACTTTCACCCAGTCACTTTCAGTCATTATTGATATGTTGATTGAAGTTATTTTGACATTTAAGTGACTAATATTTTGTATGATTGAGTTAATTTTCCTATATCAATAGATCTTAAAAATTTTTGAATTCTTGTTATTTAATGATTCTCTCAATTCTTAAACTGTGTTGTAATAATTAATATAAATATAGTATTTAATTTTTGAACACTTTACAATAGCATGACAATTGGTAATTATTTATAGTAAATATGATATAACCGCAAAAACGCTCACTCATAATATAATATAAAAATTTATACAGCATTTAAAATATTTTAAAGCAGTTTACTGGCATATAGCACGACCGGTTGATAAGTTCATTTCTCGTATTAAAATATTTGACCCCTTTTCTGCGGGCTTGTTTTTTTAAGCGCGCCGGCTCCCGCAAAAAAACATCGACAAAAAATGCTAATTATAACAGAGGTTGTAAAACTTATTTAATACGTGTATTACAGAAATACAAATTGATAATGGTACTTTTACGAGCCACGTACACGTGATGGTCTTTTTTACGTTGACGTTCTAGAAGCCAGCGGGGAGCGTGATTAGTGGAACTTGTCAAAATCAATACGCAGAGTGTTCTTCATAACTTAATTAGTTTTTTTCGCCATATTTGATTAAAAAAACATGTTCATTTCGCGTGATCAACACGTGTATATCAAGCGTTGTTTTCGGGCAAGTTGATTAATGGAGCCTGCATTTAATATGAATTATTAGCGCGTTGTTTGGTCGATTGTGTGTTTTTCCACCTTTTGTGCTCTTGAAATGAATAATTCTCAAGTTTAACAAATAATCATTCTGCAAAGATGCATCGCTGAAAGACTTTTGTATCGGGACATTTACAGAAAACATGGATCTCCACCGAAAAGCTTATTTACTTTCTGCGAAATAGAGAAAAGCTCCCACAGCTGCAAAGTTGCCAACTTTGCATTATGCGAGTGTTTGAAAGCTTTTAAAGCAGTCTCAAAACGTAAGACTATTATAATCATTTTGTGTTGCCTTTCAGAAACTTCCAATCTTGACTCTATTCACCGCTTTAATCGCTTATTCATTAAAACGTTTCCGTTTTCGTCAAGTTCATTCACGACGAATGTATGTTATTATCGTCGATCCCATTTTCATCTACATTGATATCTGAAAAGTAAATCAAAGAGATACTAAGCTTGATGAGAATACGATGCTCATATTTGACCTTGAATCAGCTTTTATTTTTGTTTGCAAAGGGGGGGAATCTTTAAAAGATACCACCATTCTGGTGGTAGTGTGGGATTTTTACCCACTAAACCCCCCTCCTCTTCGGCTACCACCCGGCTACTAATCAAGTATTGCACAAGAGTGGCAGCAATATGCCTCTTTCTGGATGCCATTTTACTGCTATTGTTCGTCGTCTTGTACGTTCAGCATCCTTCTTCTGCTGCATAGCGCAAGTCGTGTATTTGCACCACGCATTCCATTCCCTAGCATCCGTTAACAATGAAGGTACCATGTTGCTAGGGGAGAGCGAGCTGATTCCCAGCTCCTCCCGTAGGATGTCCCTTTCGGTGCTCCATGCTGGGCAGACAAATGTCATGTGTGCAGCATCGTCGCACTCCGCTCCGCAATGGTGGTACTCCGGGTCGGTCTCTTAGCCTATTTTGTGTAAGTAGCTACCAAAACACCCGAGTTCGGTGAGGACCTTGATTAAGTGGTAGCACAGTTGACCGTGCTTTCTAGCTACCTAGGTTCTCAGGTTTGGTATCAGGACCTTTAGCAGAGTTGTCCCATCGGGACTGTCATGCCGCCATGGTGCTTTGCTTAGCGTTATTCTTGTCTTCACCTTTTTGTATTGCCGCTCTAATTGCGTTCCTTCTCTGGAATCTGGCCATGTTGAGCCTGGCTCTTTAAATTTGTAGTGCCTCGGCCCATATCGGCGCGCCTTGCAACAGTACCGAGTGCACTACCTCGTTGTAGAGTCACCTCCTGTTTGTTTTTGGGCCACCAATGTTGGGCATCAACCTGGCCAGATTTTCCGCGATGCCGGTCGTCTTCGCTGCCACCTTTTCCGTGTAGGTAACGAATCGGAGCTTTTCATCAAACTCCATCCCCAAATACCAAATGGATATTGAGTATTTAATCTCGCTACCCCCGATCCTCAGGGCTGGGGGCGCAAGTTTCCTGCGGCTTGTGAAAAACAGGGCCTCCGTTTTTTCGACAGCGAGCTCTAGACCTTGAATCAGCTGGATTTCACTCACACATCCTGGGTGTGACCTGACTCAGAAAAAGCTTATTTTGATGTCATTTTAACATTAATTATATATTTGTTGACATTATCAAAAAGCATTAATTTTACTCAAAAGCATCATTCATTTTATCACAGTGTATAGACGTCTCTTAATAATGATACACGTGACCTTAAAGGACGGCTTGAAAAATTTCTTTCAATCATTTTAATCAATAATCAGTAAAAGGTCAAAATTAATAAATGTATCAATAAAAGGAAACTAGTCGACGGGAGTGCTGGCTGATATCCTAATATATCTATTCTTAAATATTAAATTATTGGCTGAAATTTTGGAAGTTCCAGATTGGAGTACATATCACTAGGAAATACAGTATTATCAGATGAATACAATTAAATAAAAATTAAATTTTACTTAACTCATTCATCGCTGCGTCTACCAGATATGCGCGACGGTCGCTCTCCGCAGATACCCCGCCGCGTAATTTTGGTGAATGTTTTCTTCCTCCGCTTAAATACGATTTGACAACTTATTTCATTCATATTGAATGGAATTAGCACGTGCAAATATAAAATATATATCATATAAGCGCATAAAATTAAAATAACTAGAATACACATTACCTTTTTACATTTTTTTTCGCTTCCTGGCGATCAAGAATTTGTCTCAACTTTTTGTAACAAAGAGTACAATTCCTTCTTATAAATTTGTCATGCGGATTTTTTAGAATTTCGAAGCTGTACAACGTTCTTTTCGCTTTATTTTTTCATTGTCGGACCTAGCATTTTTCAACCACAATCATTCTCTTACTAAAAATTCCCAAAATTTTCTAAATTGAGTATAAAAATATACTGATTTGCAGATAAAGTATACTTTTCAACCGAATGGTTTTCGAAAAGCGAATCCAGCATCTCACTATTACTTTATTTATTTTTTATTTATTTATTTATTTGTGGAAACCCAACAGCTTTACATATATAATTAGCTGTAGATTAGAAATATTACAAGCCAATAATAGGATTTCACATATAGAAATTTACAAATACGTATTTACATAAAAACTTACAAATGTTAACATTACGAACGTCTTTTTATAATGTCTTCCAGACGACAACTGTCTAATTATCTTTCGAGATCGACCTCCAAACTTGCATTCCTACTCTTGTTTGTTCGTAGTTGCTTATATTCAATTTGTTGTCATTAGTTTGGCTAATGACATATTAATTGGTGAAGCTTATCGATTTAAGATAAATAAAACCTGAGAGAAGATATGCCACATGTCGCATTCCGTCCGTCCGTGTTTATCCCGTGCATTAGCTAAACATCACATCGCTATTCCTTCTGTTTACGCTGCAACTATCGAATTTGGACTCCGTGGGAAACAATATTGATTCAAGCTGGGCGATGAGAGTGTTAAGAATTATAAACGACACAAAATCAGTTTAACTCTTTTTCGCGTAAGACACGTACCGTAAAAAAATCGATATTTTTGAATCGGTTTAGTTCGGGTCACTTTTCGTTTGAAGCCCTGGTATTTATTTATTTAGACATCAGTATGAACTATGATGGTTCATCAAAAATAATATTATATTTACGCAGTTTGGATTTAAGCACAAACCCTAATAAGAGTCCAGTATCCAAAATACCATAACTTAACTTGGTCTATATAAATCTCCTAATGTCAGTTTTTTCCTATGAAAATCTATTGAATTTTTCAAGAAATATTGGAGTCAACATAAAAGATCTATAGATAAAAACGTTTACTCTTTATTCAACAGGGTCAATGCAATAAGGCATTCAGGATTCAAGTCAACCTCTCCCTAATTTGCTTCAAATCGTTATATTCTTCGGTGGCATTCAAGTATACAATGAGCGCAACGCCCCACTTGCAACCCCTCTTATTCCATCTATTCAATTCGCAATCCGGTTTTTCATCCGATGAAAGCCTGGCGTATCAAGGCATCAACAAAGACATGCGGTATATTTTTCCGCAAAATTCCAGGTCTGGAATTAATAATTGCTGGAATTGTTCGGCATTGTATTTACTACCACCCTTGGGCGGATTTATCGACGTCGATTGTCGTTTCGGCGATCATTTTTTTCAGCCCGATGAAGTTCTTTATCTTCGATAGGACCCTCGGGCGGAAAAATGTGCGTGACGATGGATCATTTGTTTGTTGGCTTTATCTGGAGGAGCCGGTCTCGTGTTTGACCGACAAGTAGCTGCAGACAGAGCATTCGTACGCACCACCAGGCTATATATAAAACTCTGTCGAGTATATGAAATTTTAATTTATTGCCTCCGATAAGAGGTTGCGTGACCGCCTACCCTGGAATCTTGTCATTTTTATCATAACTTATCGATCATTCGACCTTTTCCACTATCATAATTTCTAATCGGTGAGTTCCGCCTTTCTTATTAGAGGCGAGACCCTCTTGACGAAAGAAAATTGATTCTGACTCAAGGATCGTCGATCATAATGTCTAATGAATATATCGATGGCAAAACATCACATGTTTTCAATTTTCAACGTGTAATGTATTATATAAATAGTTTGAAACCTAACCATAATGACCAAACCACAATCCAATTAATAATTAATTAGAGCATACTAACAGTTGTTCAATAACAAAATATATTCTTGATTTATTTATAACAGATCCGATTTACATCATTTAATGAATTATATAAAAACTTAAATATATACGTCTGTCTATTCTCGATTTAATCATCATGATATTCATCATAAGGGAGGCTTAATTTAAAAACGCAATTGGATCATCTAGGTGAATGTATCGAAGGGAGCTTTCACAAAATATGGATGTATTTTTAAGACTGAGTGATTTTCTTCCGAATGTAGTAAAAAGTACTTTTTGGAGTGCATGGAGTCAATTTTATCTTTTTTTTACAATGGCAATACCAGGCTTAGCTGAAGACATATATCAATCTTATATACTTTGATTGATAAACGCTAAATCTTACGTAGTACTTTTTAGAGATCAGTAACGGGGTAATTACCCTATCAAGATTCTAATTATTACAATATTATAAACACAAAAATTAAAATGGCTAGGATAAAGTGTACGTCGTTGAAGATACACCACATAGGTTTTTCGCCCATATCCATGGAAGATAAATATGAACCGGGTGTTTTATGATGGAGGACTGTCATATGTATTTGATGATGTATGATGCTTTAATATCACCAATGGTGTAAAAAATAATTATTTTATATTCAAGTTCGATTGGCTAAAAATACTCATCAAATAACGTATATCAGCTACTGTTAATTCGATAGGGAATTAGGGTCCCTTTAAAAATAATTCAACGATAAGAGTGACAGCCATGCCATTGTATTCTTAAATTCACCCTGTCATGCGATCATTATTGAAGGAATTTCGATCTCCATTTATTATTTTCAAGAACTTCTCAAATATGATGGTTATTTTGAAGTGTGCTTCTACGCTATGTCTAAAATGAGCGCTTGTGAATTATTTTATCCTTGCTGGTTTATCACATTTATCTCGCTTTTTTAACACTTTTTCCGCTCTGTTTTTTTTTTTTTGGAAATTAATCCTTAATGTCGCATTATAAAGGGTATTTTTAATTTAATAAGGCTCAGAGAACGGCGAGAAAATCTCAGGGGTTGTTTTGCGCAGTCGGGCCCGTGACATGTTGAAGTCTTAAATTTCTGCCCGGAGTTTTCGTCATTAATGAGATCTGGTCCTCCGGAACGGACCCTCCTTTAAATAAATAAAGCCTTCGCCGGCAAAATAGCCCCCTTAAGCCGACTTACACGGCCGACATGACGAATATCCCCCATTTGGGCAGGGCCCAAAGTCACTTTATCCCGTCTTAAACGTTTTATATTTTCGTCCATTCACACGGCCGTGTCGGAGGGGTAGGTCGACCCCCCCCGAATTGTCAGCGAGAGAATGGCCCGGGCTCGAAAACGCGACACCGGCCCCTCGCGCCGAGAATACAACGAGACAAGATGTTCCTCGCGATACGATAACTCGACCCAAATTGACTACTAAATGAGAATTTATATTGAAATTGGGGGTTTATATGAAATTTTGCGGCGCGGCGGGGTTATAAAGGCTTTCGAGGGCTAGCAATTTTGAACCCGCCCCAGGGAAGAGGCTCGACTCAACACTTTAGGATTTTTCTCCAATGAGACTTGTTAAATTAAAATTTAACATTTTCACTTGGAATATAAAACAAGGGTGAAACTCCGATCAAAGATAAACATAAAAATGTTTTTCATCCACTAAATATAAATAAACTTGTTTACGAAACCAGGCTGCCTATTAAAACAATGAAAACAATTTTTCATCCCTGTCTATATTTCGATACGTATTATTGAAACTTTCAGCAACAACGTCTAGTAATTAATGCAATATCTAATAACATTATTTTATAAATACTCTTGTTGATTTTATGGTAGCCAATTTAAAAATCCCATATTTTTTTAATTATAGGAATATACCTACAGGCCATTTTTTAATGCGCATTTATCCCGATGCAAACTGATATCGAATAATTTGACCTGGAGAAATATAAGTCCTATAGTTCGTATTTATAAGACTTTTAGCATATTTAACCGCACTTCTAAATTATGTCACTTAAATTATAGTTTATTTTTATATTCTTAAGTGTTTTTTCGATCTTTTTTTAAGAGCTTTCAATAATGAAAGCTCCTTGTAAGCTGATGCAATATCAAATTAAAGAAATAATAGATTAGTTTTAAGTGTACATACTTGGGCCTTGATAAAAATTTAAATATACTTGCCGGAATTTCTCGCCCTTTTTACCCAAACGCTAGCATAAATATTGAAGAGAGCTTTCTTTCTCTTCTATGAATTTATAAAAATCTTTCTGTCGACTCAAAAATCCAAGCATCATTTTCGCAGAATGTGCCCTGAATGAGTTTCAATGATAAATATTGAATGAGGAAAGCTGCTCTCATATTCCCTTTGGGACAATTACACGACACTGGACCTTTTGAATTCGAAATTATTTTACAAATTAGTCAGTACATGTATACGATAAATCTATTTTATATTTTTTATTCTGTATGATGTATTAAAATATTCGTCGTATTAATAAAATATATATTTATGTTGGGTCAATATTTTTCGCTTGGGCTTATTGACGAAGCGAATTTGGCAGGATTGGATATACAAAAAGCGAATTTTCTTTGAGATTTTTTTTTGTTTGCATCGTATACGTTTATTATTTCCGGAGCATAATTCGATTATGATTCAATTTCGCTCTTCAAACGATAGAAAAGTTTTTCTTCATAGCAACGATTTTTTTCTTTCGATAACCAATTTTTTCCGCAGGAAAAATGTTTGCAAACTTTGCGCGTTACACAAATTTCATGTGATGGGATATTGTTGTAATTGAATCAAAGAGAAAATTTAAATTTGTAATTCGTCGGAGGCTCTCCGCAGGGAAATTCTGGAAGAGGCCTCACCTATCCCTCAGTTTTCTTCTCGAATTAGACAGAAAGGTTACATGACATCGATTTTCATGGTATTTTTTAATACACATAAAATAATCATTGTGTAAAACTCTATCTAAAAGCTTTGTCCACAGTTATAAAGTCAAACAGAATTATATTTCTTAAATTTTAATGAAATCACCTTAAGTACTGAAAAAGCTCATGTCAATACAACCAAATAGTTAAATTTAGGTAATGTTCTTCTAAATTTACTTTAAAATAACAAAGTTTTATTGAAAAAGAAGTCCATAAAATCTGTAATAATATATGACCATGAAAAAGCTAAGATCTACTCAGGTCGTGATTTGATCTATATTGATCGTCTTATTTTTTACTGACGTTCATCTTTAGATCATCAGTAGCATCTAATACTTGGCTTTATCATCCAGGGGATATAATTATATTTTAAAAAACTTTTAGCACTGAATAATCTCCTTGTTGAGCGATTTTTTTATAAAAGCTAAATTTATAGAAATATTGTATGTTCTCCAAACCAGATTATAAGCTTTAATTTTTTTTATAATGATATCTATTTTAATTAAGCTCCACATCATTAATTTTATTAATTACACGTCCTAAAATTATAGCAGAGCGCAATAGGACCCCCACAAAAAAAAATTCACCCCGGCTAATTTCGACTTCAATTAACCTTAATTAAAGAGGTATTTGTTAACATCCAGAACCTCAAACAAAAACCTGGCTGATGACAGAACACTTTTTTCCCACAACCATGGACCGACCCTTCATGAAAGGCTTTTGAAATTCTCTTTTTTGTATACATAATAAATACTCAGGTTTCATATATCGCTTCTCCGTCACGCTATTTAGCTTCATCTCGCTCAAGAAGAACCCCGAAAAAAAAACAATATGACATTTGAACAAAGCTCGCCACTTTTAACAAGGATTTTTCGCGAGATTTCAGCTTTCATTTTCCTCGTTAAAAACGACATCGGGGAGAGCGTTTAAAAGCTTTAAATCGGGATTCGTTAGCGTTCAAAGAATCACTAAATATATTATATAAAGAAGAATAAATTGTGTTTTTGAAGGCTTCGTCACCAAAATGAAAAATAATGAGAGATGGAGGCTGTTATTTGGTTAAAAGTGATCATCATTCATATCGAAAAACATTTTTGCAACAAATTGGCAAATTCTATTCGAACAAGGCGAATCGTTACATAACCATCAGGACAAGGTGACTTATGTTAATTTGAGGTCGCAGACGAAAACACTTTTTGTAACAAGATTCTAAATTCATGGTATTACATGAATTGATATTTGCAACAAAAAATAATTTATATTACGATCACAGCGCAAACGACCGACATAATAATGATAGTCGTATAATTTACATTAAAGATGATGGGGCATGTCATGCGTGCCTAATAACAAGCAAACAACCTCTCTATATATATATGTTTTTTTAAACACTAAGTGCCAAATTTATTTTTCTAGTTGAACATTTCGACTAGACTTGGATCAGCATTCTAAGCTTTCGCAGAAAAAAGCTCGATCCAATTAAGATACAAAGCTTGATGGGCTCTTTGCCAATTCATACGATTCACTTTGTGTGTTGAATATATTAAGCTGAGTAATTTTTATTGAGACGATTTGAATCGACTGAATGTGGTATGTCTCTAAGCCATCCATTACGAAAATATTGATTTGACAAAAATATGCCAAATTACAAATATGCTCATAATTCATGTTCAACGTTGTAACTTTCATATTGTCATGAAAAGCTAATCGCTTTGTAAATTACTTGCCAAAGTCGAATAATATACTTAGGTTGAATTCCAATAGCAATTAGATTCCTAGAAACTTATGGCATTATCAGTTACATTGCGTGGTATTAGGTTTTATTGGAAAGTGGATGTATACTTTATATAATATATACTCGTATTAAATCTGAATTTGCTATTACCATTACCATATTGGAATTTTATTCTAAACTAGATTATTTACGTGGATTTATTTCAGTTTCAGATTGATTTCGCAGGTCTGATGAAGTGAATAGTTTTCTATATAATTAATTGTAATACTAAATGTAATTTTTCAAGGCAAAAAAAATGTATTTTCTATATCTTATTTTACTGTTCAATCCAAATGATACTCCCTGATTGAAATTAATTTGGTTGTTTCTTCAAAATTTCCTTTAGCGAAGTGCTATTACGATAAAAAAGCTTCAATATGAATGAATTCTCAATCCAGGATATTGCAAAAGGCATTGTCGAGCTTTAAGCTCGAAAGATGTGCACTCAATCCACGAATTAATTCCAACAAGTGAAGGAATCGAAATGGATTCTTGCGATTGGTATTAATCCCCACGAGAAATTTGTATTCGACTACTACATCAACTTCGATTAGAAATTACTGCAGGTTCTATTATGTAACGATGTCGAATAAACACCCATAGTAATACCTCGAATGCTTTTCTATTCTACTGGAAAGCCACGCCGACATGAAAGCTTTCATAACGCATAATGATCTACGATTTTGTATTGTGGCCAAATGTGCATATGTCATACGGCTACTTATCTTTTAGAATCTGGCTCTGCAAAGTGTGCTGCTGATTTGTATCACTCGAAAACGAAGACCAACTTTGCGGATGTCTTTCTTGTACTTGACGGCAGTATTTGAGTGCAGCAAGTTGTTAAGCTAAATATTAAGTCCTGTGAAAGTTCTGACATATTACAATATTCAACATGGCACCGGGAGAACTTTGGATGCGTCTGAAATTTCAGTTGCTTATTAAAATTGCGAATATTTACCTGGGTGAATAAAATCTTATTTCAATTAAATTTCTGAGAAAAAAATCTCTTTCATTTCATGCGACCGGATACCTGCGATGCCCAAGGTATTCGCTAATGAACTCCATAAAATACAACATGCATGCCTTCGTAGAATGTTGGCACCTGGCAATTCATAAATCTTTCATCTGCACTTTGCCAATTTTTTCGCACTTAAATTTATGGTTAAATGCTAATTTTATTAGTACGAAGATGCTAAAATTCACACCAATAAAAAATGTTTTAATTTAAAATGTCTGAAACTGAAAAACATGGATTTTCCAATTAAGAATTTCTGCGATAATGTTATACAATTTTCACTTGATTGATGATGGAATAAAATTATAACACAATATTATACCAGATAGACAAATTTACATAGGAAAATTATAAACTATAGCGACGAAATCACTTAAAAATTAATGTAATGTTGAAAGATATTTTAACATTGGATATTTCACTGAATTTTATGTTATGCGTGCACTTAACATTTATTATAAAAATTCTGGTTCAAATCCAGATTTCGGGAATTTAAAAGATATTTTTCCACTAAATTGTCTTGACACAATTTATTCTTTTTTATCTTTGGAAAAAAAATTCTATCAATTCATTAAGTTGGGCAGGTCTTAATTAAAATATATTTTTTTAATATTATTAATATCAACTGATTTTTCTGTGATAGATTTTGTCCCATTTAATAACGTAACTCAATAATTACGATATTTAAGCTCATTATGCTCCGTGCCAGGGTTTTACCTTTTGAAAATACGTCATCATTAAATCAGTTTAGATTAAAAACTACTGTTATGTTTAAATATATCGATTTAAATATATTGTCTTTTATTAGCACTACTGAAATTTTGCTTCAATCTATCGAGGTCAGCTCAAAGTTGTTTGAAGTCAGGTTTAGCTCGATAGTTTATCGTGTGTGGTTGAGTAAGATTCAGTAAGCTTTTTAGTTAAACTTTCATATTTTTTACCATTTTCTTAATCATTTTTACCCAAAAAAATAATTTGTTTACGCGAAAACCTTAAAAAATTGACCAGATAATATTATAGTGAGAAACATTCCAAAGTTTCAGCCATATCTATCAATATTTTTTTAAGCTATAACTGGCTAAAATTTTTAAAATGCAGTTTCGAGATAATCTCGTTTAAAGTTTCAATACGATAAAACTATCAATTTTAGTATCTTACCGATCAATTAATGATTCCAAGCACATATAATAGATATTCAGCTTTTCAAAAAGTTGATTATCTTCGATTAGCTCTTGTTTTCGGACTATATGAGCTGCTTTTGTCTCAGAAAGACTCTTACGGTTCTACCTCGCTAACCGTACTTCCTCGGTATTTTCAGCGAAGACTTTACAGTAGTTACCAATAATTATATTTAATGTATTCATCATCTTCAAAATGAAGCTGTAATCGTTATTAAATATCCCAGTAGCAATGTATGTTGATATTTCAATGTTTTTTATACCAAGTGCTTTGGAACCAGTCGCCAAACCTTCGAGTTAAAACATTCATTAGCATTTTGGGAATGGTCACCCAGGCATCTTTGAAGTAATTCATCCCTGGACAAATCTTTATAAATTAGTAAGAGATGCTGCCTTATTTCTTGACCAAGAAATGTAGTCAAGTCTTTAAGCTTTGGATATTTTTTAAAACGATAGCTTTCAGCCATTTGCACCAGCTTTTGACTCCAGTCAGATTCCCATGATAATGTCTTTTTAATTTCTCGAACTTCTCTACCTTTTGATCTTTTATTAAGAATTTTTTTATTTTGTCCTTTTTTTATAGCTTAGTTAACTACTTACATATATTGAAAATCAAAAAATATTTATATTTTTGGTTTCAATTTAACAGGAAACCTTCGATAAGAGGCGAGTCGTTTAATATCAGGAAAAAAAGCGCCTAACATAATAACTTATAACTCCGCCATTTTTTTGTGCTTCACTACTCATTTTCAAGCGTCTGAAAGAATTTCCCCCTTAAAAATTGTATCAATTTTATGAAAGAAGTAATTTCTTGCAAAATATTTTGGACTATAAAGTGTTTTTTACTTTCATAAAAAATCGTATAAGCTTTTGAACGTTCAAATAATCAAATAAATTATCACTAGCGACTAAAAAAGAATACCAAATAGATATTTTCTTTCTGAGAAATTAAAATAAGGTTAGTTACTATAATAAATATTTACAATCTATTGCGAGAAGGGAAGGGCGAGATACATTTAGCATATTTTAATATTAAAGATTTAAGTATTTATAAGGATTTTGTTTTATGAACAGACAGACATACATTAAATTTTATATTTTTAAATTTTAGATGTAAATGGCAACAAAATTGATAATAGATCCTGAAATATAATATTTTAAGATCTTCGAATTTTATCGTATAGAATAAAATAAATCTCAAAAAAATATAAAATAATTTGCATATAATCATTACCGCTTAAAGATTGCTCAGCGTGAATGGTTATGGACAAGGGTCGGTTCTTCTCGAACCACCTGGCGGTATATTTGGCAGGTGTTCTGCGTATACAAATGTCGAATTACATTCCGTCTCCCAAGGATTATGGCATAGTCATAAAAAAGGAGATATTCGAGATCGTCCTGGCCGGTTGTGTAAGTGGTGAAGAGTGCCCCATTGATGGCAATGGAGGCTTTTTCCCCGCCGGTGGAGCTGTTTTTATTTCGGTTGTTTCTGGAAATACATTATTTATGTTCCGGAAGACGATCCGGAACAGCAGAAGTTCTCTCTCTTGTGTTCCGCGAGGAAAAATAATAATGCTCTGCATGCTCGTCCTGGATGAAAAGAAAACACAATCGCCACTGAAGTGGTGGCCGTGCTTTAAAAGGGACTTCTTTGACATTCCAGACGCTCACCTCATAAATTATTTCGAATAGAATTTAAATTCTTCCTTTGGCAATGCCATATACAAAGGCATCTTTATAAATCGACTTCTTAATCATTCTAATAGTGATTTATGCTCATCCTTTTAAAGCTCATCTTCCATTGCGCGATAATAAAATTTACTGAATAACGTCTACTTATTATGTTTTAAACCTGTAAAGCTGACGATGGATTATTTTGCAAGCAATTCATAAATTTAAAAAATTGAATTCATTGTAATATCTGCAAAAAATATTATTATAACATGGTTTCAATTGCACACAATCTATGAATTGTGGCATACTATTATTGGTGAAAACCAGTGCTAGAAAAATTTTCTTGAAAAGGAATAGAATATATATTATTATGAATGCCATTGATGATGAATATTCGATTTTATTAAAGTATTTTCAATACATAATAATTTACACTCTAAGCGTTCCCATGGATATATATATATGACAAACTTCTTAAATTTTTATTTTGATTATTTCGATTGTTCTATAATTTAAAATATATGTTTCTGATGTGTGTTTGTAAGATAATAATTTACGTTCTTAAAGATGTAAAGATATCGTTTATTAGCATAGAGCTTTTGTATGATTTTTTTGTGTTCGAGTTAAAACAAAGGTTAAATCTGAAGTTGAGCAATTCTTTCACTCTCATGTGAAAGGGTAAACTCCTGGGGGGTAAATCGCCAAAGGCCAACAAACCGCATCGTGTCCATGGAATGTCACACATCGAGTCCCGGAGCCGAAGAATTCCCGGTCAGTGAACATGCTGGTGTCCCCTGCGCAGATTCTTGGCATAGTTTCGGGGAATCGCTCTATTCACCAACTGAAGACTAGCCACTGAAAACTATTGCGGTGCAGGCTCCCGAATGCTTTTCGAGGTCTCTTCAAAGTTTACTAACCCAATCAAAGGACACATTGTTTTCGAATTGTGCCTCTCCTCCTCTATCGGCCATCATATATGATACTTGGAATTGTTTGACTATGTCAAATCATTCAGATTTAATGTTTTCCAACTGGTGAACTATTCAAAGCATTCTTTTTCGGAAGTCTATTTAGTTTTTATTCTAGCGTGAATGATGAAATGTATTACGGTATTTTTTTCACGGCGTAAAGCATCCTTGTGCTTCAATGCCTGTTACAAATGTGGATTCAATCGAGCGATTTCTAAGAACGTTTCCTTTCAAAATACATTGTTCCACCCCTCGCGCTCATACCCACATATCGCTATTTTCCAGGGATATTTTTTTGCTTCCTCCGAAAACACATGCATGATTAAATTAGCAAGGAAACCGTGGAGGTAAGCAGAGTAATATCCTTCTTTCGCCATTCGCAGTTTCTCTTCGAATTCCTCTCCATGTGCACAATGCGTCATTTTATCTCTCCGTAATGTCTCCCCGTCATTCGTCTTGTTTAGCGAAAATGCGGGACTCTCCCGCCGAAGGATTACCCAAGTTTTTCTCGGCGAAAATTGGATTTGGCCGCACTGGTGGAAAGCCTCCAGGATTTCGGTTCCCAATCGGAAATATGGCACTGATATATCCTGGGCAATCAATCCGACCCCGCGGCGGGCGAATTGTTAAATCGGGGTAATTTCGGAAATACAAATTGTTTCCCTTTGTCGGAGCTGCATGATATGCTCGGTAAACGAAATGAAAAGTAATAAATATCGTTATATAGTTTGGCGTGAACCATTTTTTCGGGATTTACAACGCGGAAAACCCGAACGAGACATCTGCGCCGTATTCCTCCTCAGCGACACATACGTCACATTTATAAATGATCGGGAAGAAATGCCATAAAAGTCACATAAATTTATTAGCTTTGGCGCTTATCAATGCAATTCATCTGAGGGTACAAAAAAATAACAGGATTCAAGAGCGAAACAATCCAAATTTTAAGCAACAACGATTTGTTTCATCAAATTGATACATGGTTCGGCTTCAAGAAAATTCTAGTAAAAATTGTGTTTATGAAAGATAAAACATCAATATTTCTAATCGATTGTCTTTACATATAAATTAAATTAATTTCATGCTTCTGAAAACGTTAAAATATCAGAAATAATCCATAAAACGAAGGTATGTCTGCATATGAGTAATTGATTTGTAACAGTCTCAAAAATGTCTAATAAAATAACCTCATCCTATTTTTATTAATTTAATAATGTACAACATAAAGACGATGATTATATGTTCAGTATCAAGAATGACGCCTTCAGATGAAGAATTTTGCATTAAGTATAACCTGTGTATGCATACGGTACACATAGACTGAGTCAAAATTTCGAGCCAAAAATATCGGGATAGCATTAGACCATCCCGGGATTCCCAGGACTATAATACTTTGATGTGATTCTTAATTATATTACAGAGGAATACAAAAATTTTGAACCCCGTATCTATTATATTTCATATCGATATTCTCATTATTAGAGTCGAGGTGTAGTAAATACATCACCGGTAGGGAAAGGTTAATATAACAATTTGAAAAACATATATGTACTATATACATAGATTAGACAATTACTACCCCTAGGCGTCGCCTAACTTCTCCTATTAGTAGTTACGCCACTGTTTACAAGCGTCTAGATTTCGGCGGGAATGTCTCAATTTAGTTGCCTTCATCGTGCTGGTGAAGTGAATTTCAATCCCGAATTTTTCGGGACTACGTTTACTTATCCCAGGATTCATGATGACCTAAAACTGTCCGGGATCCTGGAATTGGATTCCCTATACTTGAGGCTTCTTAAACGTTCTTGAATACATTCAAATACAAAAATTGATTTAGAAGAAGTTAAGTTAAATATAGATTTAAAAAAATATTTACAATAGCAAATTGATATGAAATTTAATACAATCAGAGAATTAAAGGTTAGTAAATTTGCTTATCTCAAGTTTAATTAAACCAAAACTCTTAAGTTTTCGATCGGATCAAATCTATAGAATGTGTTGTTATTGATTAGATTTTTAAATACGTGAAAATGCTATTGAAACTATTCAATGTTGTTAGCAATAGTAAATTTAAAATATGATACATATTAATATGATTTTTTTGGTATTATAACAATATGTATTCATATTCTTGATTGATTTTTAATAAGCTGTTGCGCTGTATTTTTAGGATTTTTTTACGCGAAATTTCACAGTATCGCTTATATATTTGCTAAAAATGATAATTAAAGCTTCATAAGCACTAAATTATATGGGAAAGTTTACTCTTAATTATCAAGGGCTTAAAAATTTGTAATCAATTTTACAAGCAGTTGATTTAAATATTGACCCTGGCATTAAAATACTGCATTCTTTACCAAAACATGTTTGATATTAAATATTTTTCTTATCTATATCGGATGCTTATGAAACGCTTGAACGAAGGACAAAATATTTTTATGATATGAAACATACATTTACTTCGCTTGACACATTTGACTCCAAAAACTTAATTCAATGACGGAAGTCAATCATTCTTCGTTTTTATCCGGCAAATGTATACATCCCAAAAATTCTCGCGGATATCTCGAAAGTGGATCTAAAAAGAGAGAAAAAACCATCAAGCCATCGACTATTTCGGCACCAGGTGTCTTATATTGCTCATGATACGTTCGACGACTCCACAGTTCCTCGAATTCCATTTCCATTCCATATGTCCTTACCTCTTTTTCTCATCCGCAAGGGAAACCGGAAACGCGCAGTTTTTTGCACGCATAATTTTCCGCGCAATTTTTCCGCGAACTTCTGCAAAATCTTAGGAAGGGCCTCCCTTACCAGGCCCCGGCTATATTGGGACGTCATGAATATATTTTTGGGATTAGGCTGAGTGAGGGTCCTCCATAGAAATTTGTTCGCCGTTGTTATTTTGTACGTGATCATAATGCAACTTTTACGCCCTTGGATTCTTCATGGTCCATCCAATGTTGTACGTGAGTCGGCTCGACGAAATATTTATATATATATATATATACCTATATAGGGCAAGTGCAAAAATAAATATCATTTTTATTAACGTTCTGTTATACTTTAAATTAATTTTTAAGTTGTTTGTGGGTTAAAATAGATTTTCTATTTCAAGGTAATAGAAAAACATCAGGAAATTTCTTTTATAAATCAATTAGTCGATTTAATTAAGGTTCAGTCTTTTAAAAAATATTTAGATTAAAGATGGTTACAAAAAGGCATTAAAATTGATTTTAGTACATCAAGAATATTTTTGTCATATTCCATGTCAAAATATGTATACAAGATTAGTTGGAATGCCTTAATTTAATGCTATATTTTGCATGTGTTTAAAATATAATAATCTTAATAATTTGTTCAATAATCATATTTTATTAAAAACCCATTTTATTAATAAAAATAATTAATTAATTTGATAAAAGCCGATGTGTGTCGTTTTTCATTTGTGTGTCCGTGGGAACGCATTTTGATATTTAAATCCATCCGATATTGAATAAACCGCTTATATCATTAATAAATTATTCATGAAATATGTTTATTATGTGCCTTAAAATAGGATGCATTTGAGAATCCATTGTGCTTTGGAGGAATTAGGTCATGATCTACTCTAACTCTTCGCGTAATAGTGAGCCTTTTATTCTTTTTTACAAGGCTTTGGACTAAGCTAACTATAAAAAATCAATGTCCTCGTTCTATGCAAATGTCATAGTCCAATAGTCCTCTTTAGCCCAACGGATGAATAAATAAGGTATCGCTGGAACTAGATTGAGTCGATAAAGCGACTGCGCCGCAGATGTCGTCATAGACAAATAAATGTTACCTGGACAAAAGATCTCGTTACATTCGTCCAGCGTCCCTTTTTATATGTCATGCTTTTTGTTGTACAAATGCCGAGGGTTTAATGGTACGACGGCCTTTTGTGGACTGTCCTACCTCGGCTACCTCTTTCACCTATCCCACGCCACCCCCTCGCGCACACCTTCACATTTGCCCTCGGAACAACCCCAATGAACGACGGTCACACTTTTTATTACGCTCGATTCAATATAACTGGACAACGCGAGCCGTGAACATATTATGGACCCTGCCGAAATTTTGAATTGCGATACCGGATATGAACTCGGGTTCTGTCTCCTCGGGATGCTGTCCACGTATGTCCACCGTTTTGCTGCCCGTAAAAGCAGGCTCGGCGTTGGATGACCTGGAAATTCCGATTTTTAAGCTCCCACAGCCGGCTCAGTCACGGAGGTTAGAATAATACAAATTTATATGATAATCAGTTCCTGGGAACAATAAAATAAACTGCCATACATACTGTTAGTTTAATAAATTGATGAAATGCAGGAACTAAAATAAACATGGTCATTAAAATACATTTTAAAAAAAATATTAAATGACATTAAATTTTCGACTAAAACCCTTTAATAAGACAATGTGTTTGTAAAAAATTAAGAGCTACACACAAGGTTTTGTATTGGAATAAGATGTCCTAACGAACTTACATATCGAGAAGCGAAAAACACGCGAAGGGTTTCAAAGTGGAATAAGAAAGATAATATTTACTATTACGTTATAATTATTCCGGAGATTTCATAATGAAGCCATTCATTATTAATAAGTTCTTAAACCCACGAGTACTGAAAGGAGAGTCAATAAAAAGGCCTGGACCACAAGTATTATTTTTAAAAATTGCTACTACAATTGTTTTGTATTTGGTGCAAAAGCTTATATGAGGATTTTAAAGTATTATTGATATTGGACAATGCACTACAACATCCGTTCGATTTAAAACATCTTCATGTTGAAATACTATTTTTACTCCCAAATACTTCCTCTATAATCCAACCCTTAGATCAAGGTATAATTTCAATATTTAAAACATATTTTATTCGTCGAACATTTGAAAAAATATTAGGATACATCGATCAAGATCAAGATCAATAGAAAATGAATACCAAAGGACAATAAACATTTGCCGTAATATTGATGGAGAAGTTTTAGATAACATGGATATTTATGACATCCAAGAAATATTGGAGAATCTTTCGTTGAACGAAGACAAATTAGTTGAAATATTAAATAAATCTACCACAATTAATGACTCAAAAAGAATTTATTTAAGAGAAGAATTAATTTATTTATTTAAGAAATAAATTATTGAATATTTAAAGGCTAAAACCAAAGTTCTCTAATGATGATCTCCACAGAAAAAATCCAAAGAAAATCACAAAAAAAGAATAAAAACGTATGTTGCACAAGTTCTTGCGGCATTAACACTTTCGCGTACAATCAGATTCTGATTACCTTGTTTCGTAAATCCGATTGACGACATTATTCAAAGAGTAACAAAACCATCGCTAGAACACCCAATGAAGGGTCGGTTATCCCGTCTGAGACGGGCCGTCTCCTGTTATTGTATTATATTTATGGGAGTCGAACAATTGTTCTCAACATTTTTATTTTTGCCAAGGATCGTATTCTATTTTTATTGTATTATATTTATTTTTCGTATGTGGATATATATGGGGTGATTCTGTGGTTTACAAATTTGCGAAAATTACACACAGTACACACTTTTAAAAATACACAAAAAGGGTTTAAAAAGCTATAAAAAATAATAATATAGGTCATAAGATTGCGAAATAATTTTATAAATTTACAATTTACAAAAGAAAAATCCAAAAAATTAGTATCTATAAAAAAATTATTGATGAAAATAAATAAAGCAATTTCCACTACATAGAGCAGGATTTTTATTGCAGGTTTGGCATCTCCATGTAGTGTTGGCACGTTTATTATTTTTCAAACACCACCTGCAGCTCAAATAAGTTTATAAAATTTGATGCCATATTTAGCTTTCTTCCCTTTCATGTATTGCCATAACCACAGTCGCCCTCGACGAAGAAGAAGATATTCATCTAAAGAAATTTCTTCCGATGGAGAATATATATTTTGAAAATTCGAAACAACGATGTCAATAAGTGGGCTTATTTTTGACATCCTGTCATTATTGTTTAATGTACAATTCAAACATCTCAATATTTTTTCGAATCTTCTACCCGAAATTATATAAGAAAATATTGGATGATAATACAACGGAGCACGTGAAAACATTTTTCTTAATGTTGGAAAACCTATTTGCCCACCGAGCAGACACAGCTCCAAAAAATTATCCAATTCCATATCATTTATTTCATTGAATTTGGTCACCGTGTAGTGTCTTGTTTTTGGTAATTTGTTTTTCAACAACTTTTTTCCATAAGCATTCGTAAATTTTATCAACAGTTTTTTAATTTCCTCAGTCCAAACACTTCTAAAAAATTCTATAGATGTATCTCCAATATCTTTTTTAATTCCTAAAGATGCAGAATCAAAACCAAAATCTGATATTGTTTTATGGCTCTTTGTCCAATTATCATTTCCTTGTGAAGCATGATTATCGGTCCAGGCATTATCCAAACTTCACGATCAACAAAATCACTTTGATAGGTACTAAAAGCGGAATGCGAAATAATCCAAATACAAAACGAAAATGTTATACACAATTGAACTCAACGAAAGGCGAGAGCGAGTATCATATATATATATATGCAAAATGTTTAGAAGCTCATAAATGACAAAAATGAGTATTTATAGATAACGAAATTGCTCTGCTTACTTGAGTCATTGTAACGGCGATCTTCGGCGAAACTAGAAAAGAAAGTCTAAACAAAGAGACCAGCTGCTAAATTTACGATGCTTTTAAGATTTCGTCAATGGATCGTAAAATGCTTGATAAAAAGACTACAACAAATAGCACCGATCCTATTGTTCATAAGAGGGATAATATACGTGCATAATACGATGGTTCCACATTTTTCAATTTAAAAATCTTCTATTAAAAATAACTATTCTGTTGACAAAATACATTATTTTATGTGATTTTATTTTATTTTGGCGAAATTGTCGAATACGCGATAGTGAGCGATGTTTATAATATGTATTATAGTTTGTGCATCGCAAAAATCGAATGATTCACCAAAATTAATTTATCTTATTCGGGAAAGTTTGAGAGTCTTTGAGCAATGTTTTGAAAATGGTTTGTTTTTTTGTCTTGTTTTTTTGTGTCCCCGAAGGCGGTATACAAAAGACTAATCCGGCACGAGAGTTTTAGCCGAGCAAGTTTTGTCACCAGATGCAGTTAGAACGAACGTAAGACTTACGATCGACACGCCGCAAAGCGTTAAAATATCCATTATTTTCACTTTAACAAAGCGTTTTAAATGAACGTATACGGTTAATATTGAAGATGAGAATTTCCATTATAATTATTCTATTGATTGACGAGGATATGATTCAATTAAAGTTCGCAGCATATCTTCATCAAAATTTGAGGCTCCGACATCTGTTTATTGTTAAAACTAATCCAAAAAATTTCATTGATAGGATGAAACCACATTAGACGTTTGGAAAAATATATTTTTTTAATTTCATAAATTATTAGTAAAACTATTCAAGAATATGTTTTAAAAGTTTCACAACAAAATTCCGTTTTGTTTCGATGTTATGAGCCCTAAAGTGAACGCCCGTCGGTCCAGTTTCTCAAAATTCGCACCAGTTAGTACGAAGTAACCGTTCAATCGATCATTTTTCACTCACTTGGCTCTATACCCATGTTCTACGGGAAGAAGAAGAAAACATATTAAGAGGGAGATGCTGATAGACATCTTTGTTTGCAAATTCTTAGAATATAGGTCCAAAAAGACTAAAAAATTTGGGCGGAAAGAGAAAATTGACAGAGGCTTTGATTAAAAAGCTCATTACATATTACGGCTTAGCCATTCGGAGAAATGTGAACAGTTTCGAAGACACGAAGAAGGCTATAAGAGGGAGATGACAGCTGTGTTGTGAATTGTGATTGTTGATATCATGTAAAAATAATGTAAAAAATATTGATATTATGTTTGTTGATATGTGTAAAAAAAATACGAAAAACGCTAAAAAATCGGCCTCCTAATATAGTTTCCCCCCTTGATAATAAAAAAATATTTATGTCACTCAAACAAGAGTTTGCGAAAAAAAGAATTTCTTTCGGGACGACCTAAGATATTGAATCAGATCTTTCAAATTTCGACGATTTTGAAAAAACAACAATTCTCAAGAATGAGTGAATAGCTTAGCTTTTTTAATTTCCATAAGCTCATAAATGTATACCCTCTGGATATTTCAAATGAGCTTTAGATTTAAAAAAAAAAACTTAACATCAGCTTTTATTACATTTTTTTACTTTGTAATAAAACTGTCATTTTTTACAGCACGTTTTAATCTTTAGCATATATTTTAATTCTTTGATACTATACTCTATTCATTTATAAATTAAATAGAGTAACAAAGTCAATTTAGTTTATTTTTATATCAAAAATTGTTTTGGTGGAAGTAATCTTTTGATATGTACTTTACAAATGTAGGGTAAAACTCCCAAAGACATCTTCTCATTAACTTTTTTAAACATCACTGATTTAATTGCTGAAATCTACATTGGTAAATTACAAGTGTGAACTTTGGCAGACAAGTGCATTTGTGCATTCTTATGCAGAAACATCACGCTTTTTGAAATCTTCCTTTGGCTTTTCTCTTTGATGGTATCTCGAAAGAAGTGATTGTGTGGATGTAAGTCGCTCCTTTTACGATTGTCTTTTGTGGTATAAATCCTAGTTATTATTCTAGTAGCAAAAGCATTTTTTTCATTCTCAAAAAGTAATTGTCAGTAGATTTTTCATATTGACATATCCACTGAATTGACTCTACTCTACACTCAAGATTTCAAGTTTAAGCTCAATGTCAATAATTAAATAAAAAAATATTCCGAATTCGCTTACTAAATGGCTTCAAATATTTTTAACAACATGTATTTCGAATACCCAAAAGTACACTAGCCCTAGACGTATCAGATTTTTTTCATATAATTCCTACATATATATCTATCTTTAACCATTCAGAATATCTTCATTAACCTATATGCTAAATTCAAATTTTAAACTTTCTGGCACGTTTCTTGAAAAGTCAATTTTATAGACATCTTCAATCAATTATCTAGTTTTGTAGTATGAAAATTCAAGTTGACAGCTTCTTGTTAATTTTAATTATTCTTCGTTGAATGTTTGCTCTAATGCTATATTTTCTATCGGAATAGAAATAATAAGTTATTCAATAGATTTTATTTAAGACGTTTTAACTATTATAATAATGTAAACTATTTAATTTAATGGGTTAACTTTTACCTGCAAATAACGGTGATTACATTCGCACTAATAGTGATTTTTGCCTATTTTTTCTGGCATTCGATGTAAATAAATACTCTTCCTCATCAGACTTGAAAACCTTATAATAAATACTAGACAGTAACGTTAAAAAATACCAATAAAACGCCCAACAGTTTCAGTTAAATGCTCCACTCGTCCAATAAAAACTTTATTGCTGATTCCAAATTGATTGTAAAGAGGTAAATTTAACGTTCATAAATTACGAGATGCCTCTTCATGTGAGGGGTCAAAACAGATTGTTTAGAATTAATAGGATAACAATTTATGCCGCCTATAAAGATACATCTATTCGAAGTACAATTATTCCATTCAAATTTTATATTATGTATTACGACCCCATTGTTAGGGTAACGTTTACGAGTCAAAGGTCTATGCTCACGAGGCATGAACCTTTCCACCCATGGACGAGTATAATTATTTTGATGGTCGGATAAGAAAGAAAATATTTGAATAAGCACATTTCTAGGAGCTCATTCCGGTTAAGGTCTGAAGATTCCAAAAGCAATAATGTGGGATCTCGAATTATTCCCGGTCGGGACCCCATGGCGCTAGACTTATAAAGCCGGAAATTAAATAAAGAGATTTAATTAGGAAATGTGTACTGTTGGTTATGAGTTGGATTTATGATCATCGAGATCATTGCTCGAAGTTGTATAAAAATAAGCATCAATTATTTTTATTTTTGATGCAATTAAGCCTCGAATACGTCCTGTGATCCCATGTAGATAAGTGAATAGAATCCCTCCAAAATCATCGGGCTTAGATTATTAAATACTGATAAAGTGCATACTAATTAGATTCTATTTCGTTTAAATAGAGCAAATTTTGATCCAATTTCAACGATTTAAATTTTTCCCTCATCATATGAATCGTCTTCGGTTTTCTGGATGACCTATGATAATTCCTATGATAAATTACATAAGAGCAGATTCCGCTCATTCAGTATTCTTTAAATCTGACATTCACTAATCTGACACAATACTAATCCGACATTCGATATTCTGGTCAACATGAATCGTCCATTCAATAATTTATAATCCGACTTGTGGTAATTCCATGCTTGATAATCGTATTGTTGTGTGATAATCGATTAATTTTCAATGAAAAAACTTTCTCAATAATTGACCACAATGCCTTTACATTCCCATTAATTGACCACTTTATTGTGAGGAGAAATTCAAATCCGATGTATTAATATACGAGAATTAAACTGCTTAATAATTAAGCTCACAGATGTAAATAATACAATACGCCAGATCAATTGTTACTAAATCTAAACATGATGAGTTCATAAATATTGATTTTTCAGATAATATAAGAAAATATTGTTTAAAAATCTTTTTGACTCATGTTAGCGTTGAATCTGGTGATTCTGACTAAAGATTTTATCCATCATGTATAAATTTCATGTCGTCGATAAAAATACAAACTATAAACAATCTTCCAGGTATATTGCAATCTATATCATGACTTTATTGTACAGGGTGTTTTGCACATGGACCGATAATTTTTTTTTTGGGGGTTAAGCGGGTCTTTTACTAGGTTTCACATACATAGAGCCTATATGTGAAATGTAGCAAAAGATCTGCTTAATCCCAAAAAAAAAAATGTATCGGTCCATGTGCAAAATACCCTGCATACTTACCATATGGAGCTTAAATTATTATTAAATATAATATTTAATATGCCAAAAAGAATTTGATTTTTAAGTAGCTATTTTATCAGCTTTTCTGTAAATTATTATTTCAATGATTAAATACAATACCAATGAAGTATCAGACATATTAACTTTATCTTAAAACGATAATACTAATCTTATTCAAGATCCAAACAGGTCTTCGATTTACCATGGTCAATCGCTGCTCCAAATTGTTAGTGAATTTTAATTTCAACCAAACACGATTTCTTCTTTAAAATATTATATTTTTACCATTCATTAGGTATTAATTCGCTTTAAATATTATAAAATGTTTTAATCGCATAAATAGAATAAAACTATATTCAAATATTCTTTATTGCGCGATTTCGAGTCAATGAATCAAGACGTCGTAGAAGGAATTATGGCATAAAATTAAGAAATCTAAATACACTCAAACCTCTTTTTGTGCGACTTCGAAGTTATGCGGTTTTTTATTTTTTTTTATTTCATAAAGTGTATGTATCGAGATATTTTGGATAAAATAGGAAATAAATCATCAACATTTACCGAAATTTGAAAAAAAATTATAATTTGGGACTGAGTAAATCATATTGTATCTACTATTGCTAAATATACCACCACGTCCTTTATTCTAGTTAAAAATTTTGAAAAAGATGATTTCATTTTTTTTCATTTATCCAATGTTTTGACTTTTCAAATTTTAATCAATTAATTTACTTCAAACAGGGTACGAATCTTTTTTATAGAAGCCTCTATTAATTCTACCAGATTAATGTCAAAATTTTTTTTCAACTATTTAAAAAAAAAAACGTTTTTAAAAAGTCGCCATTTTGCGTTTTGTTTTTTTTTAATCAGGGACTATAGTGACATCTTTACTAATTATTTTCCTGTTTTTTTTATTAACTTTTTTATGCGATTTTGGATATATTTTATATCATCATCATCATAGCGCAGCCACTAACAGTCCACTACAGAACTATGGGCCTCTTCAATATCCATTCATAGGAAAGGGGTTACATCCATTTCGTCTGTATCATACATTCACCTCCTCATTCGCTCGATATTGAAGGTAGCATTACCACCGAGTTTTATTTTGAACGCTCACCCAACGGGTATCCTGAGTGAACGTATTGACGAACACTTTCGCGAACGTCTCGATAAGGAGTTTGGGGGGTTTGTAAAGACTGAGTAGTTTTCATAGGGAGATGGTGGAAAACTACTCTAGACGACCTTTTTGACTCTACTGGAAAGGGCTTTCTGGAGTACAAGGAGTCCAGTCCCCCCTTTCCTCGCTAGGGCGTTGCCGGGGTAGGGTGAAGACATACGAGACGCTTAAGTGCATCTCGGATTCGCTCCTACACCAACTGAGGGTGTCTCCCCGTCACCGTACAACTTACCCGAGCGAATTCGAAACTGAGTGGTTTCGCCATTTTTTCAGGTTGCCCCTCTCAGTTCGGCGATTACAAAACGATATAGAAGTCAACGGAAGACAATGTTGTTTTTCGTTGTAAAGTAAAGATCATCAAATGCATCTCCTCGAGGCCGTCTTCTTGGTGTTCTTCTTGTTCCTGCTCCGTTCCTAGAGCCTCTCGGATCCGAACCGGTGAGGTTCCTCGAGTTCCATACTGCTAAGTAGGGAAGACCATGCAAGAGACAACGAGCGACATGCAAGTTAAGATTCGTATAAAAAGCAATGAATAGTATATAAACTGGATATCAGCTTGCTGTTAGAAGAGTATTTAAGTATCTACTCTGTAAAAAGGTACTAGTCAAGTGGCCAATAGTTAAAATACATAAAATCGTATAAGTATAATAGTTAGGAGTAGTCAAATGTGGTTAGGCCGCAAAAGTATTAGTCAAATTGTATTAGCAAGGGGTAGTTATGTCGCATCACAGTATTCGAACTTTGACGTTTAGTGTCTACCGGGCACAATCAAATAATATTTAATCGGTCAGACTGGGAGTAACTGGAAACAAATATATAGACATAGCTGAAACGAATAGGTTAAAGTCAGGTATCAAGTAATATCAAATAGTCAGGTCCATATCAAATAGTTTTATAGTCAAGATTGTATTATGGGAGCAGTCGAAAAAGCATTTTGCTCCCAGTGTTCCCGTGTTTATGTGATAGTAGGAGGCGGATGTGTGCGAGTATTTGTTAATTCACTTACCTTGGAAGCTTGGATTATTATGATCTTACTTGCGTTATTATCCTTGTTGTAGTTCCTCTCAAGTGACTCGGTGAAGATGTTCCATTTTTTGTGCAGATGTCGTAAAAACAATGTTTTTCGGCGTCACTCGCGAATTTTATATACAAGTGTAGTCGGCGTTTCGTCAGAGCGTACGAATGAACTTGCGCGGGGGAGAGTGCAGGGGGGGGTCCTCGGCGTTGAGGGTGCCGACAAGTCACAGAAAGAACTCAACGTATCACAGAAACGAATTATTTTCGCAAAGCGTATCGAGCGCCGAGTCGTTTTACCTCCGACTATCGGGAGAAGACTGAATGTTAAACTTTGACAATTATTGAAAGGTTTTTAAGTCCTTAATTTTATTACAGTTAAGCGTCGATTGGGAACGGCCCACTGGAGGTAGAGAAAAGAACGGCACAAAAAATGCATTTCTTTGAATTTCGATGTTTGCCATAAGCCGCATGTTTAGGCGATAACGAAGGATGAGATGTAATAAAATTTAGCATTATATTATAATGTTTCGCGTGTAATTTTCGTTAGGACAAGATGAAACGGTCTTACTGATGAAGGGGGCCCTGTCGGAGGGCGCAGCCCCGGCGGTGAGGTGCCGACAAGTCACAGAAAGAACTCAACGTATCACAGAAACGAATTATTTTCGCAAAGCGTATCGAGCGCCGAGTCGTTTTACCTCCGACTATCGGGAGAAGACTGAATGTTAAACTTTGACAATTATTGAAAGGTTTTTAAGTCCTTAATTTTATTACAGTTAAGCGTCGATTGGGAACGGCCCACTGGAGGTAGAGAAAAGAACGGCACAAAAAATGCATTTCTTTGAATTTCGATGTTTGCCATAAGCCGCATGTTTAGGCGATAACGAAGGATGAGATGTAATACAATTTAGCATTATATTATAATGTTTCGCGTGTAATTTTCGTTAGGACAAGATGAAACGGTCTTACTGATGAAGGGGGCCCTGTCGGAGGGCGCAGCCCCGGCGGTGAGGTGCCGACAAGTCACAGAAAGAACTCAACGTATCACAGAAACGAATTATTTTCGCAAAGCGTATCGAGCGCCGAGTCGTTTTACCTCCGACTATCGGGAGAAGACTGAATGTTAAACTTTGACAATTATTGAAAGGTTTTTAAGTCCTTAATTTTATTACAGTTAAGCGTCGATTGGGAACGGCCCACTGGAGGTAGAGAAAAGAACGGCACAAAAAATGCATTTCTTTGAATTTCGATGTTTGCCATAAGCCGCATGTTTAGGCGATAACGAAGGATGAGATGTAATACAATTTAGCATTATATTATAATGTTTCGCGTGTAATTTTCGTTAGGACAAGATGAAACGGTCTTACTGATGAAGGGGGCCCTGTCGGAGGGCGCAGCCCCGGCGGTGAGGTGCCGACAAGTCACAGAAAGAACTCAACGTATCACAGAAACGAATTATTTTCGCAAAGCGTATCGAGCGCCGAGTCGTTTTACCTCCGACTATCGGGAGAAGACTGAATGTTAAACTTTGACAATTATTGAAAGGTTTTTAAGTCCTTAATTTTATTACAGTTAAGCGTCGATTGGGAACGGCCCACTGGAGGTAGAGAAAAGAACGGCACAAAAAATGCATTTCTTTGAATTTCGATGTTTGCCATAAGCCGCATGTTTAGGCGATAACGAAGGATGAGATGTAATACAATTTAGCATTATATTATAATGTTTCGCGTGTAATTTTCGTTAGGACAAGATGAAACGGTCTTACTGATGAAGGGGGCCCTGTCGGAGGGCGCAGCCCCGGCGGTGAGGTGCCGACAAGTCACAGAAAGAACTCAACGTATCACAGAAACGAATTATTTTCGCAAAGCGTATCGAGCGCCGAGTCGTTTTACCTCCGACTATCGGGAGAAGACTGAATGTTAAACTTTGACAATTATTGAAAGGTTTTTAAGTCCTTAATTTTATTACAGTTAAGCGTCGATTGGGAACGGCCCACTGGAGGTAGAGAAAAGAACGGCACAAAAAATGCATTTCTTTGAATTTCGATGTTTGCCATAAGCCGCATGTTTAGGCGATAACGAAGGATGAGATGTAATAAAATTTAGCATTATATTATAATGTTTCGCGTGTAATTTTCGTTAGGACAAGATGAAACGGTCTTACTGATGAAGGGGGCCCTGTCGGAGGGCGCAGCCCCGGCGGTGAGGTGCCGACAAGTCACAGAAAGAACTCAACGTATCACAGAAACGAATTATTTTCGCAAAGCGTATCGAGCGCCGAGTCGTTTTACCTCCGACTATCGGGAGAAGACTCATATATCTCACATAGTGACATCTTTACTAATTATTTTCCTGTTTTTTTTATTAACTTTTTTATGCGATTTTGGATATATTTTATATAGTTGTTTCAAAGTTATGCGGGTTTTAAAATGCATGGAACGCATCTTCACTTTTTCTATGTAAGTCATAGACCTTTTTGTGCGATTTTCCGCGAAACGCAACTAACGCACAAAAAAGGTTTAAGTGTACTGTTACTTTTTACATAACGCCAAAATTTGTGACAGATATGATGTTTTTTTGATTTGGCTTCGAAGATGCTTGTGTTGATGATTATGAATATTGCGATATTTGCAAGGATTGATCGTTCAAATAACCATCAATCAAAATTTAAGTATCCCGATTAATAAAAAAATAGTACTCTTCAAACGGAATCAAACAATGGGGCGTGTCGGGGCAGAACACGTAAAATTAATGTTTCGACACGTCGTAATTGGTGCCATAATTTATGGCATTGGATCCATTTAAGCTTTATTTTTTCAAATTTACGATATTTATGGCTTTTTTCAATAGCGTAATATTTCTCAATTGATATTTTCAAACGTCATATATGTACATGATATGGCGTATTTCTTATTAATGCCCCTAATTAGAGTTGACTAATATTTGATGGCGTTTTTAGTTAACTGATCATAGTTTTCTCACACTTTTCGAACACGGTGCATTTTATAACATGTCTTCTTTTTAATTTTTCAGGTAAGTTGGACTCGTTTGATGCATGTGATGATTTTATCTCGACCTAAAAACAGGTAACTTTTAGAAATATGTTATTTTTTAATCCGAGTGTAATTGAAATGCTATCTAACATCTCACAGTGTATACTCTAATTGCACGGAGGATTTTCGCATTAGAAGTTGTAAGGAGCAATTAAATATAATCGGCACGAACGCCACTGCTTCCCGGCACTCGCTTTGATTGATGGATACAAGGATGAATTCCTTTGGAAATCCGGGACCATACGTTAAGATTTCTAGTGGCGCACCGGTGTATAAGATTCTAGTATACTGCATTACGGCATTTATTTATATACACACTCAAAACGTAGGCCAGCAAGTATACTAATGTTCTTGGTAATGGCTCTGCAAAATCCATTAACCCTCGCCTGCATTTGTTCAGATGGCCGACAAACAATAGTAAATGCTTGCTGCACTCTTTGGAACATATTTTCTTCGGCGAGCAGCACCATTGTTGAAGAAGATTCAAAATTCTAGTTCGCTTATATTTCATCACGCCATTTGCTTAAATTGCATTCAAGTCATTAATTTCAAAGTAATTACATTATTTCTGCGTAGAAAAGATGAACTCTGACATTAACAATAAGTGTTGCTGAGGCATACTGCAATAGTTTATACAACCGATCATTTTCTTGGATATTTTTACAGAAAGAGGTCAAATGTGATTGGAAAGAAAGCGATCGTTTTTCATGAACTCTTTTACAGTTTGTTCTAGTTTTTGACAGCTTATTACTTCTGGGATTTTACGTATATAATCAGATTCCATCAATTTAATATGAATTAATCTGGTTATATACATATATATATATATATATATAGCTTAACGTTTTACAAACCGGGTGCACATTTTTGCGCGATAAAAGCGATCAAACTTTAGCTCAAAGAAACATCGCCCATAAATGAGTCTGATTTAAAATTTCATTCAAATATGATAATATTTACAATGAGTATCCACAAATATTACAACCACGTTGATTGAGTTAGATTGAAATGATAAAATTCATGATCTAAGGAAATTACAGAATAAGGAATTTTAATGCTATTCTTGTTTATTTCTTTTATCCAGTTGTGTCATTAAAATATCATTACACCGTGACAAATATTGCTTTAGAAATCGTGCAAAAAATTACTCTGACGGGTATAAATAGAGACTATCTATGAGAACTGGATTCGAATTTAATAATACGGTGTTCATAACTAATGTTGTGTTATTGAGATGCCAAGACTTGGCAATCGAGCTGCAACTTGATATCGCTCCTTCATCGTAATTGCAACAAGCTGATGCGTTCAACTATTTTTGCTTGTATTTCATAATTGGTACAATTGTGTGTGTTTCATATTTGATAAAATTGTTCTTGGAGTTCGTAAAACTTGTGAGGAATTTTATTATAAAGCCTTCGATTCGATGATCGGGGAATCAAATTTGAGTGGCAACTCCGGCATTTTCTCAATTCAATCTCTTCGCAATCTAATTTATTTCTTCCATCCGTGATTAGGAGTTCAATAAGAAGGTACTATGAATGACAATGTGTTAGTGCAGTAGTTTCGTGCATCTGCGCCATTCGTTTGCCGAGGGCCGCAGTCCCAGGTTTATAGCCCCATTCCGGAGATATTACTGCAGATAACAATGTTTTCAAGTGCAACCGAATGCATTTACTTTGCTCCGAGAGCCGCTGCAAGATAAGTGAGGACAGCTGCTCTTTACGGCTGATTTTCTCTTAGCTTTCGTTGCATACTTTTTGCGAAGCACGTTTTACAACCGGCGCTAATTTCGCACGAGAGCGCCTCTGAAGACTCCTGCACATGCCTACACCTGTAATTTCCAACTTAAATGTAGTTAAAATCCTCTGGATAAGTTTACACTGGTAATAAATTGGATTGACTCTACAGACCCAGAGCTGGAAGCTTTTGTCTTGCGATAATGCAAAATTATGACCATATTATATTTTAGAGCACATATATTAGGAGGACTTTATTTGACTCACTTTATTCATATACATACATGTAAGTAGGTAATGTATCAGGTCAGTCAAAAGATCAGTTCATTCATATGTATAAAAATGAAAGAAAATCCCACCACAATGAACCCGGTGACCAAACTTTGAAAATGGATTTATTGAAGTTTTACAGATAATTTAGGTAAATTAAATCATTAAAATATGATTTCGCTCTTCATTATCATCTGTAAATCACCATTATTAAACTCTCGGGTATGCTCCGATATTGTTTTATCATCAAGTCTATAGTTTCCATATTTCTATGTTTCATAGCCGAACGTTACGTGGAGCTTTAGCCCGCTTTGAAATTAATTTTCTCATCAAACAAAGTGGCATTGGTGATTTAATTAACAATCCTTAATTCCTATATGCACTCCACAACGCCCTAATTCAATGTTTAATTTCGTCTATCATGTTACGTGAAATATCAATCACTAGACCTAAACAAATATTTACATGCATGTAATGTTTCTATGAAATATATCCACAAACCCGTTGATTAGGGAATTTTAATCCATTTTTAATACATCCCCCCCGAAATAACACGAACCGGGTTGACAAGAGTTTAATGAACGCCATTTCCAACGATACGATCACTTGAAAGCGATACTTGGCTTTGTGATGAAACATTTTGGAAATGCGAAGCGCACATTTGGGAGCACCCGTTACTGGCGCCAATTTGAAGAGCAATATGATACATCACAAAAAACGTCCAGAGTCATTATCCTGTACGTGTTCCTCATGCGCGATAATATTGTTAAAAGGGTGATAATACCCGTCCGGGCCGGGGAGCGTATCACTCCCAATGCTCCCCTGTATTTTTACAACATAATTGTGCGTCCCTCCCCCCTCCCTACTAAATTCCCGAATAATAATTAGCGGATGGGGCTCTGGTCGTGTAAATTACAACGTTATTAACAGTGTACATGCCACGGTGTTTATCGACGGTGATAATCTATTTTGTCGTTAATGTGATTATGACGCTTTGACGAGTACGAGGCGAAGACTACACCCCTTGCGAATCGGGACCTGTCTGCGTTAATGGGATTTTAGTGTAAAGATAACTACACCCTTAGGCTCTGGAGGAACACTACCTTAAATTCGGATTACCTTTTGAAACTGAGGGTCAAGAAGAGGTATTTCTAATTGGGGATGCAGGTGAAACGTGAATTTGCAAGATCATCGCCAATTATAACGAAACAGGAAGATATGATGCACATCCATTATAATTTGTGCTAACTATAGATTAAATATAATATAATGTATATGGGAAGCATGAAACCCTTTATTAAATTAATTAATGATTCATTTGCAACCGGATAAATTTTGCATTTCCAACTGTAATGCACTTTTATATTAATAGCAATTTCGTCGTAGAGTCGATGCATGAGCGATGACATTCTTCACCACGGAAGTCTTAAGTCCTAGACGGGTGATTTGCAGCAAAAAAATTTAACATATTTTTACTTTGTAAAATATCGTGTATAGCTTAGACTATAATTAAGAAGAAATATTGGAAAATAAAAAAAATAGTGAGTGATCAAAGAAAAGTGTTTTTTTATACCAACATTTTTGGTAGTTTTTTGTTCATTAAATAAAAATATTTCAATATTTTTATATAATTATAGGTCAAACGATGAAGATATTTATTTTACACGTTCTTACCAAATTTCATAAAAAATACTTTTCTAGCGCGTGTAGAAGCACTTCCGCGAGTTTGGAAAAAGTAGTTTCGAGAAAAACGCGTTTAATCTTTGGAGGAGTGAGCAAATTTAAAATCGATGAAGTCGCTGATACCATAATCGCTTTACACCGATTACTTTCTGTCAGCCCCTATCAGCGTAACACAATCTAAAATTCGAGTCAATTGTAAATAAGCACTGTTGATAGCATACAAGACCACGTCATTTTTTTACACAAACAATACACAAGAAATCGGACAAAGACTCATTCAACAAGCAGCGACGAACACCAGGCATTTAAATAAATAAACACTGTCCATAGCATACAAAATTCGGTATTTTTTTTACGTAGACAAATAACATGCTTGAAATCAAAATCATTATTAGTCGATACATTTGGGTTAACGATCTATACAATCGTGCGATGTATGCGGAGAAGCTCTCCGTCTCTGTCTCCCTAACTGCGCTACATTCTCTCTCTGCCTCTGTCTCTCTCCGAGCTCAATGTACAAGAGTGCTCTTTCTGAATAAGTAGAGGGGGAGTCCCAGACCCTGGGATAGTACTCCTTTAGGGGCTTAAGTTTCTCTTCTCTTCAGGTTTTGAAGAAGAACTGATTTGAGAAGAATCTATTGTTGATAATACAGATATTCATATTTACTTTTTCAGATTAAAGAAATCAGGCTTACTCTGTATCAAAGCGTTCGATCGATACTCTAATACTTCCGAGCTTACATATTGTTGTTTCTGTGATATTTTTGAAGTGAGACTTTTATAAGCTGCGGTAGAGTAAAATAGCTTAAATGTCACGTAAAATGAAACGCCAAGCGGCAATTGAACGGAAAGAGAGGGAGAATCAATTGTAGTCTTGGGTTCAAATTTACAGGAGGTGTGGCTGGTGATCATATTTTTAAAAAAACATATACGCCATGAAAAACCATGTCAAAATAGTTAGCAATTATCTATTTATCGCATATGCGCATGCACAAATGCCGTGTCTATTATACCATACTAAAACAACCAGTAGACCAGTAAAGTGCCTATTTTATTAAATACTATACAAACACAACATAATATTTTGAATAACAATTTCCATTGAGCCAAGAAACTTCACTTTCACCATGCGAGAGTATCTACACGTGTTGTTTTACAATCTGAGAGAGTTCAAGATCTCTTTCAATATACCAATGCTTGAAGATGATCGTGTCTTAAATTAAACAAATTTAATATGTGCATTAAAAACGCTGCTGCAGACGCGAATATTCACAACTGATATGTGTTTAAATCTTTACACATTGCCATTGGATCATTCGATGGGAAATTGATATTCACCCCGACATTTCCCCCATTTGACCCCACAAATAGGACACATAACCAGTTGACCGTTTGCTCTTTTAAGTACACAACAATCGATCATTGAGGCAGCAGTAGCAGGTGTAATTTTATGGAGCTGAGAGTAAATACCGTTAGCTATGGGCAAGGTATACATCTACACGTCATGGGCGGATTCGTTATTGGCTAAGCATGTAACGGCGCTAAGTGTCTGCTAATAGCGGAACTGTCCATCAGACGTCGAGGCGCCTGCAGACATGAACCCTACCAGATAAGACTCTCTATTACATAGCGATGCACTTCACAACTGCTCTTCTCCATTTCCTTCTTCCACAAACTTGGACATGGATCACGTCAACAATCGCCTCTTGCAATCCGACAACCTAAATCTGTAGAAGCCAAAAATATTGCATTTTCACAACTGCATTATATCACGAGGAAAATTTGATACAAATCGAAGCCTTACACGAAAATGCTTTTAAAGAAAAGAGTGGTTATGGATTTTGTTGATTTTTTTTTAGCAAAAATATTAAGAATGCCAAAGTAACATCATTTTTTAAAAAAATCCAAGAATCAGCAACTAAAACTGAAAAACTAAAAACTGACAAATTGAATTGAATTGAATCATCAGAATATTCAAGTTCTGAAACTAAATGTTTCACTTTGTATCTCATACTGATCCAAATGTACAAGCGAAATGTGATCTAAATCAAGACCAGAGTGAGTGTTTGCTTTTTATGGTCATTCGCTGTTTCAAATTTGGATAGAAAATGAGGCTTTATTATTCCATTTTTTTAAGCTTAAGATTTTTTCAATAATATAAGAGCAATGAATGATACACGAACAAATAGATTATTGATATTGTACGGAATGTGCGTATCGACAACTGTATGAATTTTATGAAACAGTTTTCGCGTGCCGGTGGTTGCGATTTTTGGCGTAATATTTTTCCAATATCATTAGAAAGTATCATCGCCCCTTGGTAATTTCTTGAATTTGATAGCTTTTTACGGATACGCCTTACCATATCCGGGTTATCTGATTATATCGTACACCGGTCCCGATTCAATATCTGATTAGCGCCCTTCGCGGGGATGAGTTTATATGTTTTTCCCCATGATCGCTTTTCAATTTAATATTTTTATCGGCAGGATGGTTTGTAGACGAGGAGAGAATTTAGCTCTGTGAGTTCGTTTAGTGGGAAATTGAAAATAACCGAATGAAATCTGTATTAATCGCACATTCTCACACGTCCTCGACCAACACGCTCCGATTGCTGCACAGCGGTAATTTGATTAATCCCTGGTTGTCAACGGCCATGGTTGTAAATAACATTAGTCATGGAAACGCCTTCCTCGTTTACACCTTAGTCGAGGACGTTCATTTATATTTCGTAAAATATGGTAGGAAGCCCGATCCACACTAATGGGGAAGAAAACGCCGCCTTGCAATGGATTACAGTTACTGTCTGCATGCTATCACAAGCAGCGTATCTAAGCCCTAGTTTTAGCCAAAGTGATATTACGTTACACCACCAGAAATATGAATAAATGTATAATTTCGAAATCGTCGCTTGAAATATTGCATCTGCAAAACCGTTCGAGAATATTAAACTCTTGGAACGTTTCACTGTACTGTTTCGTATATTAAACTTTAAAAAATCCACATTTACCTCAACCGCCATAGCCATTTGAACTTAAATGAAATTCAGTATTTAAGATAATTTATATCCGACATTTAAGTAGGCAATGAATTATTTAAATGGATGTTTGTACAGTAAAGGTAATAGCTTAACCTAAATCTTCTGCCAAATGCTGCTCTAATTTAACCACAATCTTTAGTTGACCAAAGTCTTCAATTGACCAATGTCGTCTGTTTGGCTTTCTATAATATATGTAAGACAATATTGCCTTTAGAAATTCAATTAAGGCCACTCATTAAGTAAAGACCAAATGTCGATATATTGACTTAGGATCTGAACTCTTGTTTTAAAGTTCAGACTTCAATCCATTCCAAAAAAATGGGAGAAGTGTTATTATATCCAATCGTTCGTCTCGATTTAGATTTAAACTAATTTCCTGGATCTGATTCCATGGATTTTAAAAGCCGCATAGCTTTAAAAAAAGCTATATATATTCAAAATCGCATAAAAAAAGTTAATAAAAAACCAGGTAACAATAATGCAATTAAAAAATAACATTTGAAGGATGTCTTGCATCATTTGTAAAATTTTAAGTCTGGCATTAAAGATACAAGATTCAAAATCGCTCTCTTAGAAGAAATAATATGCACAGTGCCAATCTCATCATTGTTTTGTGTAGATTTTCTCTTTCTAACAATATAATTCTTAATTAGTAAAGATGTTGCTATAGTCATGTTACGTAAGAGCGGGAGCGCTCTCTGGGATGAGTCCCCGGGCAGCTCTCCACTCCCACGTGCTCGTCGGGATGGCCCCACTAATGCACGGGTCCGTTCTTCTTTCGGATCATATGTAACCGGACCGATGGATGGGGGTGGACGGGCGTCGAACAAAAGAGTCTGTTCTCTAGATAACTTTTTATTCAGCACGAGAGAGAGAAAGATCTGGCTGCGAGAAGGACGTTCTTCCGCAGCCAAGGCCAACCGACGACTCTTCCCGACTCTCACCTCCTGCATGTCACCACCCAACCGCCAAAGGTGCACGCGCAATAAGCGATTGGTCGGTAATTGAAGGTACAATGTCCCCGCAGTGCCACAGAAGATGGTGCTGTTAAAATAGCAAATTTTAACATAAAGAAAGATGGAAGATGGATGTAATTTTAAAAGTCAAAATATTGAAAAAATGCAAAAAAAACAAAACTGATTTTTTTTAATTCTAGAATAAAATATTCCCTTAAAAGATGTGGTTGTAATTTAGCGATAGCAGATGCAACATGATTTAAACATTCCAAAATTGTATTTTTTTCCAAATTTCGGTTAATGTTGATAATTTATTTTCTATTTTATCCAAAATATCTCGGTACGTACTCTTTATAAAATAAAAAAATGTTTTTAAAAAAAAACGCATAACTTCGAAATCGCACAAAAAGAAATTTGAGTGTACTGAGGTTATTAATAAAGTTATATAGAGCCACTTATCAGTTTTAAATAATGCTTAGGAATTACATCATGATAAATGACATTTAATTTAATTTACAGAGCGTTCCTACAGAAACGCAATTGTTGGAAAACAAACAGACGAACAACACCTCTTGGCATTTTTAGCAATAAATAATTTTAAAAATGTACTTAGTTTACTTTGATGTAATATTTAATATTTTGTATGGAATGTCATACTCACAGCCATGTTTATTTGGTTCAATAAATAAAAACCATGGGGGACATGAGTACCTCAAAGGTTCGTCTAGGTTAACTGCATTGCAAAATGTATACGTGCAGAGCGCTTAATAATTTATCGCATAATTTTAATAGAATTTTTACCTGATCTCGACTTCAAAATTTACGATGAGATTTTATGATCTTTGAACTTAGCCATAGATATTCCCATTAATATTTCTCAAAAGTTCGATGCTCGTATGCGGTAATTCAATACGAAGTCCTGATATAAGGCGACAATCTCTGCAGAAATATAAATCTATTTGATAATACGGCTTTGTGGATTCACCCCGTGAACGTTTTGTCGTTTCTGATTAAATGAGAATCTTCTTTAAAAAAATAAGCTTTTATAAGCACATCCGTCTTTGTCATCAACTTTGTAATATCTTAATTAAAATGTCTCCGCTGAGTTTTTAAGTCTGCTCTATAATTCGATTATTTTACATAGAATTTTGATTTGTAGAACGCCTTAATTCCATTATGATCCGATAACTTTTCAATCAACTTAAATTGATTCGTCCGATAGAAGAATGAGAAGTTTCGAAGGGGTCTATGGATGAAATAAATTAAGCGGACGTTAATTGCTTTTTTAATCGAAGCATCGGCCAAATATGACTTTGCAAATGTCTATTAAGAGCTCCAATCATGCAAATCATGTTATTCTTTGTGGATATTAATCAAAATTGCAAATGGAGAGCTTTTATTCTCAGAAAATAAAACTTCGGCGTGTTCATCAATTTTTATTTTAAGCATTTATTTTTCATAATTTAATATTTTAATAAAACGACTGAAAGCTCCTTATTTTAATGCTCACGTTTTTTTACAAATTTTATGAAGGTAAGCCTTTATTCAAATGAGGCATTCAATTATAAGCTTTTCATCGATTTTTTTCCATTCAATTGGTTCCTAAGAGCCGAATTTAATTTTACGAAAGCACTTTATGTTGCTGTGTGTCACTATCAATCACGTGATGATAGCCCCTTAAAAAAGTAGATAATTAAAGTATAAATTCCATCCACATATAATTTCGAATTCCAAATGTATATGCATGTAAATTCTTTTAATAATCAAAGCAAGCCGTTTAAATAAAACGAAGGGGAAGATATTGTAGAAGACAGCGCAAGAATCATTCACCGTATCAATCAAGACAAGGGGAACGAATTAAAATTTATTTATGTCTAAGGGTAGACAAAAGGATGGGTAATAAAATAAATTTAATTAAAACTGAGAACTGGGAGAACTCCCGCAGTAAAATTTGAATGTACTATTTTTAATTAAGCATGCATATGCCCTTCTTCTTTTAGCGAAGATGAGTTTGTCGTTTTTTGGTCGAAAGCTTTAATAACAAGCTCTCGAGGTGAATTGCAAGATGATGTTAATTCTCTTTGAAAATTAATGTTGTTCAATGTTGAAAGAAACCACAAGAGTAAGCCTTCACGAGCTTGTTGTTGATGTCTTAATCTTCCCTGTAACAATGCATACAGAACCAAAAGAAATTCAACAGCGAGCAAGCAACCATTAGCCCTACAAATATATATATTTATATCATCATCATCATATAAAACAACCACATTTTAATTATTTTTCGAAAAATTAAGAAATTCAATAAATTCAATCCAATTCAGCACATAATTAAATACAACCCTTCAAAGTTACACCCAAATGAATGTGTTGAAATATTTTAATTTCATCTCAATAAAAGTAAAAATACTATAAATACCTTCCTAGAATTTCTCTAAAGCAAAATTTAAGCAATGCCATAATTATTTTCTCTCATCCTATCTTTTCAAATTAGTGGAAATTCCCAAAATTCCACATTGAAAATTAATCCATTCGTTTGAAGTACGTTTTGATTAATTAAATCCATAATAAATTTATATTGCATATAATATAACTATTGTGTATGTGTGTCCGTTTATTTTATATACAACGTTATACCCGTTCAATTACAATACTTAACCCTTTTAGTGCCGGACGCCAATATATCGCCTAATAAGTTTATTTTGAAGGAATAATATTCGTATAAGAAACAACTACGATAAGATTTTGAAATGAATTCATTTCAAAATCTTCTTTGTCCAATGCCTCTGTTCATATTGATCCTGGGTGGGTGTTAGACTCCACTATGCCCACTCATAAAACCCCAGGGGGGAGCCAACCATACGCCCATGGGCAACGGTTGAACCCCTGGAGTAATGATGTGGAGTAGAGGTACGCTAAAGTAGCCTCGTCGATTTGCTCATCAAACGCAACTAGGGTAGCCCAGCTAACATGAGTTGGGTGCGCAGATCACCCTGTGCTGCACACCCATAAAGGGGTGTGTGGAGTAGCCGATTACAGTAGTTGGTGAAGACTAAGTCAAAGACCCACCATTATTCTCAACAGCCTAGGCATACAGAGGAGAACAGTTTTAGATTGTTCGAACAGCGACTTGTCTCCGTGGATAGGTACTACAAATTACCGAACCGATACGAGTACCATGGAGAAGGTGTAATCCCTGCAGTCCGTCATCTGCTGCAGCCCCCTTTAAACTGAAGTTGGACTCGTGGTGGCAGTGAACCCGTGGTAGAATTCCTTTGAATTTAGCTTTAACATTTGTCCTTCTTCCTCCGCCGCACCCTCAGGTGCAATTGTCTGAAGCTGGTTTTCCTGAAGAAACCTCGTCTCCTCTGGAGGGTGCGGAACAAAGTCCTAGTCCAGGATAACCCGGAACAGACCCTACAACAGCGCAGGAAATGGGATCGCACATTAATGATCCCCCAATCCAGTTAGTCGCTGTCTGTTATCTGTTCATATTGATTGCTGGGGTCTAAACGATATATCATCATCATAGTGCGTAATGCATATTGAGGGTGTCTTCCCGCCCTCGTACAACTTACCTGAGCGAATTCGAGACTGAGTGCTTTCCTATTTCAGGTCGACCCTCTCAGTTCAGTGATTTCAAAACGATATAGAAGTTAACGGAATACAATGCTGTTAACGTTGCAAAGTGAATTTTCATATGCCTCTCTTTCAGACCGTATATTTGGTGTTCTTCTTGTCCTTGTTCTCTTCCTAAAGCTTTGACAAATATAATTTACTATTTGAATTAGGTGAATAAACACATTAACTGCGGGCTATTTGCATGGAACGCATATCATCTAACGTGAGCGCTTTTAACATATCTTAATATTTTTTTTAGATTTATACTCACCAATATCTGAAAATTACATACAAAAGCACCAAAACTATATACTATATCTATCGAGGATGATAAATTTTAGCAAATAGATAAATTTTGTAAGCGGGTGTTCTTGGGTTCCGCGGTTTACGCAGAATCTTTGCAAACACGAGGTGCATGGCTTCGCAAACATGTGAATTCTCGTGTCCCGCGGTTAACGTGTTAATATGACTTTTATCCAAATTAATAAAATCTTTCATTTCGGCTCCTGAATTTATTCGCGTGTATTTTTTGTAATTTATTGGCGGATATTGTGGTGGTGTGAAATTGCCCTATTCTGTAAAATCAAACATTGTATTTTTTCTCTTAGTTTCTGTTTTAATCTATTCGATTAATGATAAAAGATCTTTAGCATTATCATTTTGCACAGGTTTTGATCCAATTATATTTACATTGACAGTTCGCGCGGCACTCATCTGTTGATTCAAGTTACGATTTCGGCATGTCATCTTCAATGTATGAGTGCTGTCCTCTCAATAGAACATCATTTAAATATAAATTTATCTGATTTGAATTTACAATATATTTTATTGTAAATATTATAAAAATGAAAAAAATTAAGTCCATTCAAAAATAAGCTTTGCGTTGCCTGTAAATGTAATAGTCATTGTGGAATTATTATATATTTTACACTATTCTCATAGTTTAATAAATTTGTTAAAATATGCAAATGATCAGCCAGTTTAATTTTGATCCACTCGAGCAATGCTCCACTCAAAAGAAAGGCAAATTTAGGCTCGATATGGTGGTATATTTTGCGAGAGCGGAGCTTTAATTAAATATATGAGGTGCCATAATTCGTTTCCTTAGCTACCACGATTTAATATTAATCCGCAGGAGATGCGTGCCGCTAAATTTGATACACGAAAAGTCAGCAGCACGTCATGTTTTGATAATTGAACGCTTCCCGGATAAGATAGTGCTTCGTTTTAATTATAATTAATTATAAATAGTGCTAGATACAAATTGGAGCTTTGGAGAGCATTAGTCCTGGCCGGGGGTACCTGTTATTTGTACTGAGAGAGCTTTTAGTGTAACAAATTACACGATCGTGTGCCGCGGTAATTTATCAAGATCCCGCTCGGTTAAATTGAATAAAACGGCTGATGTATGCTTCCGTATCACCCTGTATGCATCTAGAAGCCTATCAGCCCTGCTAAATCCTCGGACGATAATTGTAAAATTCGCTTTAAACACCATGCTATCTCATTTGGTCCGAAGAAGCGTGAAAATATACGACCCTCCGTGGGAAGCTTATTTTTTTTTGAGCATCCTCTTTCGTTACCTATAACAAACAGTAAATTTAAGTCGGGAAAGCTCATATCTTACAAATTTACATAGTGATAATAATTCTTGTTAATACTTACCATAATCAAGTATTGGTATATATACTACATAGGATTAGATATTACTGTATCTTATCATAAAAGTCTGGGTTGAAATCCACACTGCGAATGAAATTTTCAGTGTACCCTAATATTTTTTTATTAATTTTAAAAAATAGATTTTAACTGAATGTAAAATTTTTACTTTGAAAAAATAAAGTCTCTGACTTAAAGTTCATCCCTTTAATTATAAAATCTTCATCAGTCAAAATTTTATGTCAAATGTATGTGGTTTATTTAGCAAATATTGAATAAATTAGCAACTAGCTTTAGAAAGAAGGAATTGTTTATTAATTGAAATACTTTCGTATAATAAGTTTGGCAAATGTTTCTAATATTTGAGTAAACTTATTTGTGTTCTTGTGAGACTTAAAATTACTGTTTGCTTGTGAAAATGCTTGAACTTAAGAATTTCCATAAATTAATCTCCTTGGCATTGCATTTCAAATTTAGGTGAACTCTATTTTTTTTAACAAAAATTTAATTTTTTTTCTGTCACGACAAACATTTCAGATTTTTCACTATTTGAAGATTTTCAGAATCAAAAATTTCATATTCGTTTGACACTTGTTTAGAGTATAAAATGATTGTACCGGCAAATTAACGGGATTTGATACAGATTGATACATCAGTACGTAATTTCTAAACTGCATAGCTGATGAGGATATAAATTTGGTATATATTTTTGTTATTTCATCACTAATAATCAGCAAATAATATTATGAAATAATATAAAGGGTCCTTAATCACTCGTGGATCTTAACACATTTCCTTCTGGTTACGCATATGTGCGTCTTTTGGATACTATCGCTAGACGTAAGAGATGGGTATTTTTTACGCCATTTAGCCATTATACGCTATTTAAAGATTAATTGCTTAAAACAGTGGTTCTCAACTGGTGCATTGCGAGTGTCTTGTCATTTTTTTTGAACATTCATTGACAAAATGACAGGATTTCGGAAAAAATAACTTTGGAAAAATCGAATAATTGAAAAAAAAAGTAGATATGTTTCCTTCACTTAACGAAAACATTCCTGAGGGAATTATTTCAATAATAATAGAACATTTAACTTTATTGGAAGAAAATATTGCACATTATTTTCCTTCCCTAAATATAGAAAATTATGACTGGATAAGAAATCCATTTGCTACGATTGATTTATCCTTTTGTGAATTTTCATACGCCAAAGAAGAAGAATGAGTCTCATTGTCGACTGATCGTGCTCTAAAAATTAAATTTTCCAAAATAACCAAAATAATGAAAGACTTTTGGATTTCTGTCCAAGAGAAATATCCAGCTCTTCATACGAAGACACTGAAAATTTTGTTACAGTTTTCGACATCATATTTTTTGGAAAGACTTACGAATTTAGACGAAAAATTGAGTGACCTAGTATTTCTGATATCTGCAAAAGCCAACAAGCTCAGCTTTCACATTCATTGGTTTTTTATTATTATATTAAGCAGGGACGTCATTTTGGGTGGACAAAAGGAGAAAAATGCTCCCCCCCCCCTTAGATTTGCTATCTAAAGAGAACCTTGATATATTAATATTTTAACTTAAAAAGGAAATATGTAATAAAAATTATGTCCACATGTATTTTTTTAACTTCTCAATTCTGGTGCACCGCCACTTTTTCCCATGATCAAAAGTGTACCGTGACTTTAAAAAGGTTGAGAACCACTGACTTAAAAACTTCTACAATGTTTAGATATTTCTTTAAAGTGAAAAGTTTGATATTTTTTTCTAATATAGCATTTTTTTTAAATTTTCAAAAATACACCCCGTGTCAGGCGAAATACAATGCTATACCTAATCCGGCGGGAATGTGTTAATGTGGAAGAAAATTTTATCGGCACCGATTTTATTCGTTTTGTTAATAAATTTGACGTAGTCTAAAATTCTATAAAAATTCTTCAATGGGTTAAAGATCATCATTGAAAAAGTGTTTAAAATTATGATTTACTTTTGGATTCTGACAACGTATTTAATGGATGAAATTATTTGAGCATTATATCACAACACTATAAGGATGCAATTGAATATTTTTTAAAAAATGCAGTTTCAAGTTCATATCATGTTATGATTTTTTTCAGAGCATTCCTATAGAAGCACAGATAACAAAGATGCTTGAAAACTTGTTCTTAGAATATTAATAAGAGCTATTTAAATTAGATAATGATATCATAAATAGCATTAGTTATCAATTACATTAACATGTTGTCATCAGGCTGTAGGTTTGTATAAGCATGAGCACGTTTGTACAAATAAATAAGTTCTCAAATTTTTATTTTCATAGGACATTTTATGGGGCATTTGCTTTATAAATGGAATTGTCCCATGCAAATGTAGCGTGTGGTTACATAAAGAATTTTAAATTCTTCTCGCTCTAAAATAAAGTCCTTCCGATATGAAATCTTGATTCCCCGAATGGAATGGCCGTGTTTGTCGCTGTTCTGCTTTACAACCACGGCGGAAATCGTCATATAAAATATCAATAAAATCCCATATGTAACAACACACCCAGAAAGCGGTTTTTTTTATTGTACAATGATCATCACGCCCCGATAGCGTGGATATTGCCATGGCACGAACGTCGGTAAAATTTCAACGTTTGACACCGGTAGCTTGAAATTCTTACGGACATTTACGGCCCATCGTAAAAATTTTATTATCACCGAATTAATCAAACGGGCCCCACTGAGGACATTGTTTTTTAAAATGAAATGAAAAAAAGCTGAAAGCTCCAGAAACGAACCCCTAATTAATATTCCGGTACCTATTTTACGAGCTCGGCAAATTTAAATATTCATTCGGTTCCATCGGCGAAAGATGGCACGGATATGCAAAAATCTGTTTTACTACGATCACACGACTCGAAAAAAAAACTAAAACCTCATGCAAACTATGAAAAGATTGATGACACATTTTTAGAGCTGTTGCCTGAATTATTAATCATTTTGTAGTACTCGGCAAACTTGTGATATTTAAGGTAACACATGGGCTGTGAGCATTGAGCTTTAGGGAGCTTTGGAAAACTTTGGAGGCTTCAAATATGCATTTGTGCTATGAGAATAAAAAAAACCTATTTCAATTCGTAATGTTCGAAATATTCAGATGAATATTTTAGCTTGCAAGTGCTAGCAAAATTTTTATGCAAGTTTCACGTCGACTACATCTGTTCTTCGTTTGTGTTTAGCGATCGAAAAGTCATGGAGTGAATGAAAAAAATCGAAAAACACTGCGAAATATGTCATCGATATTTGAAACTTTCATTTATTTGCAAAAACTTTGCATCAATATTCTGATAAGAAATAAAAATATATACATAAAAGATCATAAATCATAGACATTTTCACATCGAAAACATGCTATTGAAAAAATGCTTAATATGACTTTGCTATGTTTACTTTCGCTAAATATGCGTTAGTGTTTCATAAATAAATGCATAATGCAATGTTTTTGAAAGAAAAAAATCAAGAAACATATCATTAGTTGACTTTACATTATACAATATATATATCGCATATTCAGTGTATTTCATAGAATCACCAATTAGATTGAGATAAAAATATTAATTTAGCTATACAACTTTATAAATTGGCAATTGCAATTCCAAAGCAATCATATACTATTTTTTATTGGAATTTTGTAGTTGTTTCTATATTTAAATGAGTATACAACCCGATGCGTAATATTAATTGGTCAGAGCTTTAATGGTGATTTAATTATTGAATGAGAGCTTCGTAACGGCGTAGTTTCATTAATTTTGCATAATTCAATGCATTATTTTTTTAATTTAAAATAGTCAAACAAATATATTTTTATGATATTTCTTTGTTAACCTGTATGGTGGTGTAATCGCCTATTTGCGATCGAATTCCAATGATTCAGAAAGAACGCTCTTGTGCGTTGAGCTCTGAGAGAAACAGAGACGAAGAGAATATCTTGCATGCAAGGTACCATTGTATAGATAGTTAACCCAAATTTATCGACTAAAAATGATATGAATCAATTTCAAGTGTATTGCTTATGTTTACGCGAAGAAATTACCGAATATTGTGTGCTATCGACAGTGTGTATTTATTTATATACAAGCTTCATATACGCTGCGACGGTCCTGACAGATAAGTGAATTTGTATGACGATAAGTGGCGGATAAGCTAATATGGCATCTAAAATTTTAATGATTAAGTGGAATATAACATATCCCTTAATAAGGTTTTTTTTGAAGGAATTATCAGAAAATAGCCTCGCAAAAATCCTACGAATTTATTGAATGATGTTTAAATAACAAGGCTTAAGGATTCTCATTAAAACTTGAAAAAATTTAATAGGCGCCTAAATTTTTTGAAGATGAATTTTTCTACATGATTTTAAGCAAAGGGAATGTTTTAAATATTAAGAATAAAAAATGTTTTTACACGAAATTTAACATTGTAATGAAATATTTTATGGAGCACTGCCTAAAGCTTTGTAACTAAGCTTTTTAAGTGAGCTTACAATTTTTAAGTCGCTTAAATATGCCGAAAATAATGTTTTTTACGATCGCGCAAACCTATTTGCGTTTGTCTTCTTGCGTTTTATGCCTCTTCATACTCCCCGGTAGGCATGGGAATATATTCATACTCCACAGTACGAAAAACCTGGAAACGGAAGAAGATGTCCCGATACGCGTACAATTTGCGAATTGTCGAGCTTTCCTCGCGTAGTTCGCGATATTTATTTAGTATAGACGTACGTGTCGCATTTAAGGAGACGTCCGGGAGCTGCGGATATCGGAAAGATATGCATTTCCTAATTTGAATGCCAAGTGTACGCTAAATAACGAAATTGATAACGGATAAAGACAACGTGAAGTTATCGGTAACGACACCGTTAATCCATTAGTTTTCGTTGCGTGAACAGCGCCGATTGGGTAACGCGCCGTTAAAGCCTCCGCGGTGTTGTTGGGGGCGAGATAACGCCGCCGCCCTCAACCGCCGGTTTAGGAGCGGACGTGTAAAAAATCTCGTTTAATTTATGGCTTTATATAGGCAGGCGGTTGTACAAACACTCTGGGATTCCTTTTCGATTACTTTCTAATATTTGAACCATAATTCATACTCACTTCCATCTGTGATAAATATTCCCAGCCATCCCTGTAATGAATGTTTTTTTTATTTATTATATCGACGGCGAAATTTTTTTTTTGGCAATTTCAGCTAAATAAACCATACCGAATCCTGTTATGGTATTGTGTAAACATTCTAAGTATTATAATATATAATCTGTATAGCGAATGTATAGAAGAATTTATTGCATTATAGCAAATCGTTTTAAATTTATTCGATAAATCATACAATAGCTTTTATTTCAGGACTTCGAACCGTTATTCTATTCTATTTCAGTTTTCGTTCCATTTTGGTTCCGAGAAAAAAAAACGGTTTTCTGGTTTTGAGTTCAACTCTGGGTGATTCATTCATATTTATTTTATCTGTTTTTAAAAACTAATATTCTAGAAAAATTTAAAACATTTTATTCCTTCCATAACAATAAACAATATTGTCGAATTTACTTATTTTTTAATTATTGATGATTCGTTTGCTAGCGAATTATTTATCATTTTCACTTCTACGTAGAGATTAGGGCTTATACAAAAACCGACATTTTCAAAACCGGTTTTCGGTATTCAATTTTCGAACAAAACCGGTTTCCACCGGTTTTCGGTTTTAAGATATATAAGATTAAAATAAGGGAAATATTGATATTATTCGAATTTTATTCAATGTTAAAAGCATTACATCTCTTATATTTTTAAATGTGAATACAAAATGAGAGGGAAGAAACACTATTAAATTTTCTATAACGTTTTAAAATTTATATGTTTGTTCGAAGTGATTTGTCACAAATATTTATTGTTCTGAATTGGGCTTACAAGAATTGCTCAAGTCGGCAGTGACCCGAAGTCTAAGTGACTTTAAACAAAAACTCTAGACTGATCTAAGGAATAAAATGAATTGACGTATGAATGAACTAAAATCTGGAATATATCTGTAGGACTTTTATGCAAGGAATGTATAGGAAGGGAATCGGAGAGAATATCAAAATATTGTCTATAAATGACACGAAGCTAAACAAAAATGATACCATGCAGATATCATTTTTAATTATGATTAATGCACCTATTCGAACACTTTGAATGGATTGAAAAGAAATACTGTTTAGACGAAATTAGAGTAGGTCACATGAAAATTACATTTAAAAGAGGACACCTATGATCTAAATGACGTACATTTTAATGTTAAATGGATCAATGTCTTTGATTTGATGATTCAGAATTGAAGTACATAACATAGTATTGTAATAGTGTAAGACATTGATTTTTTTTTAAATTAAAAAACCGGTTTTTGAAGATCGACAAGCTCTAGTAGAGATTAATTGAATTTACTATTTATTTATAATCGATCTAGAAAATATCTAGAATTATAAATATATCATGTAGGTAGATGACAAATATAATATAAATAATTAATTTAATTAAAATCAACCAAAATATTTTTTGCGTAAAAGTTGTATCGAACCAAATAAATAGATAATTTCAAATCGTTCAGTTCAGTTCCGATTTTCATTCCGACATAAAATAACGGTTTTACCAGTAATCAGCTTTCAGTTCAATTTAGTTCCGATTCGAAACCCTTAGCTTTTTCAGATAAAATAATTTTTAAAATCCTCTTCTATATGACATTGAAAGTTTGTCGTTGAATATATAATTTTTAAATTTAACAATATCAAAAATTTCATTACATTATGTTGCAATTTTAGATGAAAATTGTTAATGATATAAAATTTCAAAGTCAAGGGGATTTTTTTTCTGGATGATCCATGCCATGTGTGATTATTCACCAAAATTGATAGTCTATTCATGTTTTAATAGCTCGTAATGAATCACCCTTATTACATCCCATCAAATACTAAGGAATTATCAAGGTTAAGGGTAGTCGAGGACCAAAAACAGGCATCTGGTTTGTAGAAGGCCATTTCATCATGAGATTATTCCAAAGTCCCGAATAATTCCAAATGATGGTTTCATATGACGCCAAAGACAAATCGATGGTTATTTGTTGCTCAATAGCTGTTAGTGGAAGATCGTGTAAAATCCAAATTCTTTGCCTTTGATTATCTCATTGTCCTCTAAGTTGATATTTTAAAATAAAACAAGTTCTATCCATTATTTTTTTTAATATTAAAGATCTTCCAGATTTCATGTTATTCTTTAATTCTTTAACACTTCGTTTAATTTTTTTAAAGCACAATGAACTCTGCAATGTCAAAATGAAACTCGGACAGCTGCATTATGCGATGATTAATCTTATAAACGATCTGAATATTTAAAAATTATAAAAATGGATGTTAAAGCGTTTTAAATTATAAATTATTTTAATAAGTTTACCTATAAACTATAATATAGTCGAATATGAAATTAAATAGATCTGTTACTAATAATTTCGATATTGTATGTTAGTTGTTTTCTATATTTAAAATTAACTGTCTAAGTTCCAGTTGATTTTTTAAAAGTAAATATAAGAATATTTTCATGTTATTTTGTACATTAAATTTAAAAAAATATATAGATTCACTCACAGTGAAAACTAAAAATGTTTTGAATATTTGAGATATCATTCCTCAGATATCCTTAATGAGAAAATGATCTGTAGTTTATTAATCAATAGAAGGCTTGATAGAATTTAATTTGCTGTCATTGTTAACCTTTCATTATCCTCACTTTCTATGTAATCAGCCCACAATTTGAATGATTTATTTATTAAGAACTTAGTCGCAGTCATAATAAACATTACTTTCAATTGCTAAAGATTTCCACCCCCCAATTGAATTGACAATCGCTTAGAAAATCATACATCAATTTTGATATATTACAATCTGTTTGCGAGTTTTTTTGGCTGATTATGATACATTACACATGCTTTTGAGCACAAAAAAATAACAATCAGGACCATTTTATAATTTTTCATAGTCGTACGTCTACTTGAATCTTTTATGGCCTCCATAATCCTTTTAAGCGCCATAAACCTTCCGGTCATATGTCAACTTGATGCAAAGGCCACAGCCTTACCGGTGAATGGACATATTCAAAGGAAATTTTTATTCTGACAAAATGAACTTCTGACTAATTTATATTCACTGATTTATTAAACGTACACTTTATTACACATACAAGCTTTATACTCGTATTATGATATATAATTCATCAAGGAATACATAATATCCCTTGGCTTCGTATAGCACGGTCATATGGTTCCACCAAAACGTCGTGTTATACAAATCTGTGTTATACGAGGTATACACCCGAACGCAACTAAATTTACATAATCCATGACTGGCATGTTAACTAATTTTCAATTTATTATTTTTTTAAATCGTGTTATATTAAGGAGGACATAATAATTTAAAAAAAATTAAACTACGTTTATTCAAGATTATGAACGAAATTTTCACCGTATCAACCAAGTTTAGGTATCAAAAATATTGATCGCTCCTATCCAGGTTTATCCCGATTTCTTGAATCCATAAAAGTAAATTTTGAGATGATAAATAAAGTCGTGTAGGGTCGTATATAAATGATGTGTATGTATTTGCTACAGTAATTAAAATATCTTTTAAAATCATTACTATTTCGATACTCATTCATAGATCCTCTCCAAATTAAAAATTGTATTTAAATAATCCATCATCATTTAATCACATTTAGATAATAAAAGCTTCATATAAAATATTTCTTCCCAAGATTAGCTTTTTACGAAGATAATTTACACCCCATAATAGATATGGCACCCCAAGAAGAAGAAAAATAACAAGTTGCTTATAGTTTTTTAATCGCATTTAAGCCATAAATATACGTATTTGCCTAGATTTTTTTTTGAAATTCAGTACCAAACAAATTGGAATATTCCAGCCCTCCAATGTTGATGATCCCTGCCGGTGTTATGTCAACCTGCGTGTTTGGACAAGTGAACAAACATGTGACTAGCGACGCGGAGGGTCTGGGCTCAGGCCGTGTAAGAACCGCGACACGACACAGCCTTCCTCCGACCGTAAAATAGGTCGCAGGTCGCATTTTAAGATCCCAAATTGGTGTCGTATTTCAACCATCACACGCAACAGTCGATAATTTCACTAAAATCCATCGTAAACTGCCAAAGAACCACATTTAAATGCCAATTCTGCATATTATCTGATGACCTCGTAATTGCGTTGCGAATATAACGACCCTTAAACATAAAAGAGGTGCCGCCTAGGGGGATGCAATTATTCCGCTTTAACAACAACAAATAAGCGATTCAGCAGAAATTTGCATTTAAAATCAATGCGTGTAATAAAAACGGTCATAACTATGTTTAAATGTCTTTAGCAGACATAATCGCAAAGGATTATAGCTGATTGTAATCGCCATGTCGAATCGTGAGTTTTAATGTAAGCCTCTTTTTTTTGTGGACTGACATATGACTTAATTATCGATCTTTTTCAATTTATTTTCGACATAATTTTGTAATATGCAACAAAACGTATCCTTGTGGGAATAATGACTTAATTTGAAGAGGCGATGGCTGTTTTATATTTAAATAACTTGCTAATATCGTCGTTGTAATACCGAAAATTATGTAAATGTGATACACTTCATATAAAAATAAAATCGCTGCCGCTGAGAGCATGGCAGAGCTTTTCAAACAACAAAAAATTAAATTTCGAATAAAAATTTCAAAGTATTTAGTTCATCCCTTATTACATTTACTAAAGGCAATAATCATGGTATTCGGCGAAAGCTTTCCTTATGATATATAAAATTCATTTTTTACCGAATAAATTTGTTTAAAAATCGCAGTTAATAATATCTTTATCTAAGTTTGAATTTTATCTCGATTTAAATTAACCGGATAAACACCGTACGCACAGATTTGTGCGTTTCAACACTTTAACTTTATACATAAAAAAACACGTTAAAATATATTTTTACTAAAACGTATTTATTAAACATATATAAAGAAAGATGTCATCAATATTATATTTAACTAAAATTATAGTTATCGACTAATTTTAACGGATCATAACTTGCACAAAAAATCTGTTTTCAAGTCATAAGGCAGCTTAAAATTTGTCCACATATACTTAATATACGAATCATTTTTGTTCATTTTATGTATACTATTGATAGCTAACCCGAAATAGCCCCTTCTTTGCCACCATTTACTCTAATTTATTGTCTATAATACTATAATTGATGTCTTTGGGGGAGGGGGGGGGGGACTGAAGCTTAGTCCTGATGTTTTTGCAGTGGAGAAATATCTTTTTTTTTTTCGTTTTAGATTGCATTTGAACATGTTTAAATCATATGCTCATCATCGTCACTAAAGCATCACAGCTTTTTTTGTTTGTCTAATCGTATCTAACTTTCATCGTCTCTTTTGTGATCCGATAGAAAACGAACCCTGTGAGTCGTCCAAGCGTAGAAATAGTAATCGAAAAGCTTACTTTTGAATACTCTCACATTATGTTGTATGGTATCAAATGTCATTATGTACGCCCTATGCTCGTTTTTGTGCGCTTCACGCTGCTATCTGCGTATATTCGACGTATGTCAGCACCTTTCAAGATAAAATATTTGATGCCTTCTGCGAATTTCTTATATAGTAATAAATGGAACCACAGCGCCATTATTATTTGGGAGCGACCCAGTCGATGCTTCTTTTATCCATTTTAAGTCGATGTCACACCGTCGGAGAAAATTGGTTTTGCCTTAAGTCAGGCCATAAAAAGATTCACAAAAAGTCGAAAGTTGGCGTAACACTGCTTTAGATGATCACAGGTTCCCAATTTACATATAAATTGACGGCGACGGTCTCTTTGAAGGAGAACCAACGAGGCACGGAACAAAGTGTCGAAGTACACCTTCAAGCGCCGCTGGTAAACCTCGCGCTCTTCTTATCCGACACGAAGATCTTCGCCCCTGTAAAATATGTGAGCAGCCCCCCATAGGGTAGAGGGCCCGTTCTCTTTCAGCATTGACCCTACCTGGGACCGAGCAAAGGAACACTGATTCATAATTGATGATATTGGTTTTACACGCGGGTACGCACCCCGTTTCGGTTTTCCTCGGTAAACCTCTTATATTCGGGTTGTAAACATGAGTAACGTTGCGGTGGGGTGAAATTCCCGCTCTCGGGGAAAATAACCAAGGTGAGGTAGAATGCCACGCAAAAATTCTTCCGCTGGATATATTTGATGAGGGAGAATTTCATTATCCTCTGAACACATTACCAACGACCTCGTCTGCGTGTGGATGTTGGCAAACGTACATAAGTCAATAAAGGGCGTCAAGTTTTCAAAACGAAAATGGTTTATCAACAAAGCACATGCATGTGTATAAAGCATAAACTAACCCCTTTAACGCCGAAATTAAAATTTCAGCATGAATCCCCCATTCCGCCACATTATTTGACAGCCTCATATGAGGTCTTTGAAGATGTGAATTGAATATGAAGCAAGATATTCCGTAATCTTTCAATCACGCGCAACGTCACGTCATACAGTTTTTCAAACCTGATTAGATCAACGTAGCTCAAAAATTATTTTTTCAACGTCATTTAAGAAACTCGTGAATTAAATTGCTTCATTATCGTCATAAAGTAGCAGGTGAAACCTACTACAGGATTAGAGTCTCTTCAATATCCGTTCATATGAAAGGACTACTCCCAATTCGTTTTTATTATACATTCACCTTCTCAAGCTTACGGTATTTAAGATCACACGATCCTTGAACGTCTATCAGATAGGTCATCTGGATAAATGTAATGGCAGATGCTCTCGCAACCATATCAATAGGGAATGTGAGTGGCTTTTATAAGACTGAACGCTTTTCCTTCATTGAGTCCATGTCCATGCTAATTCAAGTGAAAAGTAAATGCAATCAAGTCCCTCCTTTGCTTGCATCTCGGGCTAGAGTGAATACATATGGGATATTTTAGAAATGCATATTAGAATCACTCTAATAATAAACTATGTTGAAGCTGCGTATAATAAATGTTTTAAGTACTTAATATTGCAGTGCTTTGAAATTTGCAATACTTCAATCTAGTTTTCGCACTAAATCTTCAGCCACGTCTATTAAAGCATTAGCCACTATATATCGAAAGTAAACAACGCTTATTTAATAATAATGAACGTAAATTACTTGTAGACAAAAAAGCAACTTTGTATATTTTTATTTAATGCCGATATGTACAATTATTATTAAAAATAAATATTAAGAAAACGAAGAAAATCGCTTTGCGATAGCATTTGATAAAAATACATGAATGACCAATTTTGAGATTAGAGAAAATAGAGGCTTAATAGAATAATCACGAACGGATTTAAGATTCGTGTCTACGCGTTCGTGTTTCTTACAATAGAGTTTCCTCATTCGTCAATTAAATGTGTGGTTTCTGCGTAAATCTTCTTTGGATCATTTAACACTTGAACAGCCGCAAATTGATGCTATAAATTTGGGCATTGAATTTCCGACATGGTGTATTCAATTTATTATCGAATCGCTAATGGAATATGTATGGCTGGAAAACGATAATATTTTGATTCCGTAAGATGTCTTCCTGGATCTCGTTACAGGGCAGCATTTCACGGTTGTTAGTCTTCAAACAAAAGACGTTCCCTTTACCATACATTTCGACATACAATCTCCATACAAAATTATCGTACACGCTTTTGTGGCAAGCAGATGTAAAGTCATCATACAATTTGTCTCGCTGTGGAGAGCATACGTCCCGATCTTCCCGTCTGTGACTAGCTCGTTAGCCTCGTTGTTCGACTTGGGGGTTGAATTCGATAAAAGAACTTCTTTGGCGCACCCCTAAAAATAAATCTCGCTGTGGAAATATGATTCGTGATAGTATTTACATTGTGCCCGGAACAATTTCAAAGGGGTAGAGTGTTCGCCCGGGTGAAACATAGTAACGGCCCTGCATATTCATGGAGTTTTATAGCCCGATACACCACTGGACTTATGCAATAACACTACACTAATACCGTTTTATTATTCATCGTTCACCACGTTTAAGTCTCCACTAATAATGCTAATGGGAATTTATTTAGGATATCATAAAAGGCAACCTAAATGGACATAAATTTGTTAATGAACGTAATATTACGCTTAGCACAATAACATTCGACCGAAGTCTCCAAAAATAAATTGATATAAGGGTCCTGCTCTAAAATTTTACATTCAAACTTTAATGATATTTATTCACACAGTTGCGTTAAAATTAAATTTCCAAATGTGAAAAACCCTCCCCGTATTATATTCCGTTGTATTCGCTTTAATATTCCATTAAAATTGATATTTTATATGCCAAAGAGTAGCAAACAAGAAAGAGCACACCTTCACAAAAAGTCTTTGAATAAGCCAATATACCGAATATATAATGACATCTTTATGAAAATCGGTTCAAATAGAACTGCCTTAATGAGATCCCAATTAGCATATTTGCGAAATGCATGCTATAAATTGGAATGCTTTACAAAATCCCACTGATTTAAAGAGAGGCCTTAAAATCAACGAATACATATTCGAATCATGAACGTTGCAAAAGCACTTCAACCTGTAAAAACGATTGTATTTTGATGAACAGCAGAAAATAGCAAACTTTAAATTCAAAGATACACATTTGTATCCACGATATTCTTCAATATAGAATCCAAATCAATTATTTTTTGAATGATTTTGGACATTTATTCGTAATTCATCAAAGATAAATAACAAGTATTGTAATAAACAATTGTTATACACTTTTGAATCAATTACAATGTTTCAATATCAAGGCCTTTCTAGTACAATTTAAATCCCAACGATTCATCTCATAATCGACAGCAAGATCTATTTGGTTTTTCATAAGCATGACTCGTTTTACTTACATTTGGCCTGATTTATGTATCACGAGTCGAATTATTGTAGCTTGTATCGATCAGTTGTACCATCATAGTAAATTGAAAGTCCACGTCATAATTAGAGAATATCGATGTATTAATATAGAGATTGAGAATATTATTACAAGTATAATTGGGAAGGATCATGTATGGTTGACTGTTGCTTGACAGTAATAATTTTTTTTCTAAAGTTCCTAAAAAAATGCTAATTTAACCATATATTTTTTCCTTAGAAAAATGTTATGAAAATCGTCTACATCTGATAACCGAATATTTTATAAAAAATGCAAATGCAAAAAATACATTATCCAAAGCCACGGTATAGTGCGTTATTTTATTTTTTCGTGATTTTTTTGTAAATATGAAAAGAAAAATAGCATATTGAATATTCTCTAATACGCCTCTAACAACCGTATTATTTCCGGCTTTGGGCGGAATTACATGCGGAAAATCACATTCTTCACGATTATCCCATTCCCTCGTTTGATATCTTGTTCGATTCATGCGAGACCTGTGATATTTCCAGGTTTTCAGCTGAAATATTTATATTAGAATATGTCAGAAATTAATGTATTTCTTATGACGAGTCGAATGTCAAATGGATGTTCCACGAATAAAATATAATTTAGGCCTCGAATACTAGAAAAACAAATTTATTGAAAGCTCTCCCAAACTACTCTGATATTGCAATGGATTTTAGAAGAGATCGAAAAAAAAATTTTTTCAGTTCATTCTTAAAAACATTGGAGAGGTTCTTTAAAAATATGTGGCAATATATTTTTTAATTTGGAAATATTTAAATATTTTTTATTGTGTATGGTGTTCTAAGGACCTTAATAAATGGTAATCAGAGTGTGTGATATCCGGTGAATAAGATGGATGAGGTTGAAGTTTTAAGTCAGGCTACCCTGTGTTTTCTTGTAATTATATACCGCAGACATAGTTACCAGTTAAAAGTTTATTTTTTTATTAGCTACTATTATTTTAGCGTGGTGATTTGATCAGAATTAAGCAATTCAATGAACTATTGCTGTGATTTCCCACAACGATAATTTAGGGGTAGGACAGCTAGCTGATCAGCTGAAAATTTTCTTTCATGTCACTGCTCTAGTGCAATTTGCGACAGTTCATGCTAACTGTGAAAACCATAACATATTGACCCTGGATAAAACTGGTGTTTCCTGAACCGTGACTCGATACAAACTGGAATTGAGATTATTTCAAAAATGTTATTATTTATCGCTTCTCTAATGTCTCGGTGTTTATTAAGACGTCAATTGGAGTTCATTTATATTTATATAAATATATGTACTACTTATTCCAAATTCAATAATACATATTTCCCATGACACCCTTAGATATTTTTCCTCAATTCAAATGCAAAATACGTATGATTGGCGTACAAAATGTTTGTCAAAAACGTTTACACGTAAGTTCGTTTCGGAATCATCCTCGCTTTCCTGTTCACACATAACGGTTGACAATCGAACGAAGCTTTGCTCACTCGTCGAGTGTTTAGTGCTTGTATCACTAACAAGGCGCTTAGGGCGGATCGCTTGTACTCGAACTTCCGGTGTTCCTTCCTGCTGCCTTTAGCACCGGAAACGGAAGTGTGCCGGGTCTGGGGGGCTCGAGAAAGAAGGTAATGCTAGGAAGAGCCATATCGCCTTTTTATCTGGCGGTCCCTGTGGTGAAATCCGAACTTCGATAACGAAAAAAAATTGCAAATGTAACAAGCGATTTCCAAATTTATACACCATTTTCTATTTTCTTTGTTTTCCTTTTTCTCCCCCGACAATTGAGCAAACAAACGAGGAGAAAAATCGTTATAAAAACCGCAAATATCGGGTTTATTTATGTGATTAAATTTGAGATCTTTATTTTTTACGGAAATGCGGAAATATTTTTTCGCTTTATCCTAAAACTCGTAGCGCTTAAATATCCATAAATGTGTATTTAAAAGTCCCTTTATTATGTTCTTAAGTATGAAATATCAACAAACCTATTTCCATGTATAACGCTTCATATTTCAAATATTGATTAAGCACGATGTGGTTTAGTTTACACTGCAAAACTAGGGTCTATTGCAGGATTAGGTTGTCTTCAAATTATCAAACATTGCTTCTATTTTTTGGTCGTTGGGATCTATTATAGATTATCACTATACTATGTCTTATTTTATTAGCAGACTTAATTTTAAATTCCTAAGACTATGCATTTACGAAGCTCCCATCTGTTAAAAATCTGTCTCTGTGAAGATGTGTAATGATAAAATATTTAAATGGATGCTCCAATGAAAGATAAATCAAAATTAACTCTGAATCAATATATGTTTTCGTTGATCATTATCTGATCTTACGATGGATCATATTTCTTTTGCACTCGAATCATCTAAAATTTCTCAATGTAAATATTTGATTGCATTTCATAAATTCCAGCAGGTTCCTAGATACGACGATATGAGTGCAGAATTTCAATTCTTCCCAAAGTAGCCCTATTTTAGCAGAAGCATTTTAATGGCTCTACTAAACAAGTTTCCAGCATCGGCCAAGAAAATGTCTTCCGTCGGGAAGTTTCATTATACACGAGGCGTACATACCTCAGGATCATTTTGGCTACTCCCAAGAATGTTTGCTGATGAGAACTGTCCATTACAGGCTTCATTACTTGCTTTTGGGTCAGAACGTCAAGTTCGCTCATTTCCTCCGAGTCTTGGAAATGGACCGCAAATAGGAGGAAACTTTTTTTATTCCCAGGCTTATCCGTTACCCGTTCGAATGGAATTATTTCCAATTTGAGTCTTTGTTGCGGGGAGGAAACGTCTGGGGTTGAAGGATTTGATATAGTTATTTGAGCCGGAAGAATAATCACTACTTGAGGGGTGATATATATTCAGCCGTAAAATGGAGCGCGTTATTATTATATGGATTTCATCCTTTTAATCATTTTAAGGACGCCTGATCCATTTTGTTCAAAAGTCTCAACTTTTAACATTTTACGAGTTGTTAATTAGTTTTGTGTTTTTGACCCTAGTCATGCCTTGAATCAAATAATCGGAGATGACATCAATATATCACAAAAGAAACGACGAATCGTTTTATCTATAGATTAATGAGATGGCGAAGAATCTTTGAATCTATTTTTCACGCACCATTTGTTCCACGTGCTTACTCAAATAAATGGTTGTGACTTTAAAAATAACCAAAGTAATTTCGTATATTTTTGGCATAGTAATTTGGCTCTATGACTCCTTCAGCGACAAAATATAGATTAAGGGGAGTGTGATTAATCAATGTTTTGTGTCACACCGTCGATGAATAATTTAGCATGAACTTTCGTTATGATAAAGAAAAAACAGCAAGATGTTTAAATTAAGTTTTAGAAAGTATAAATAAAATAATAAATGATTCAAAGTCCAAGCACCATAAATTAGATTTGAGTTAAAAGCGCTATTAAAAATGCATTATCCTATAGCTATACTCTCTACTAATCCCTCAATATCTTAGCTTCATTAGTTTCTCAAATATATCGGTGAACTTAAAATCGTACACATTGAAAATTAAAATAAAATATATATTATTGTATTTTGAGTGAGTGCATTCCACATCATATTATCGACGATATATTGTTTATTCAAACTACTTTTATATAATTTAAAAACTCATAAATTACATGCCACTTAAAAATTTATCTTGTTCAATAACCTTATCCAATGTATATAACATGTGTGGAAAGCAATGGGTAACCACCACATAAATAATATTCCTTTCCCAAGGGAATTTCATATTTAGATCAGAGTCCTCAGCAATGAGGGGTATGGCTCTAAATAAATAATAACAATCACATGACCTAAATTCGAATCCTGCCTATACTTGATTGTATTAAAGTTCAAATTAATATATTCTATTATACTGCGAGAAAATTATTTGAGTGTGTGGGGAATGGATGAAAATGAACAAACGCCTTGCTATGGTTCTGGATATACATGTGTAATGAATGAGTTTCAACGAATAAGATGAAATAAATTGAAGAGGCGTTATAGAAAAGCAAGTGTGACCTTATGGTAACATTAATTATCACTATAAATTTAACCCTTTACGAACAGCCTATATTTACGAAACTATCGCCAAAAGTTTGCACAAAATTTTTTTTAATTTAAATAGAATTTTTTCTCGAACTGATCGAAATTTTCAAAAATATTATTTAGCATGTGAAAAACGTGTTCGTGCAAAATAATGAATGAAATAAAACTACAATAAATGTTATGAAGGTTGGAGGTGATCTTTTGCATAAAAGGAACCTTCAAAATCAATTCCTGTTTTGGTTCTACATATTTGTGCGAATATTTATTTTCCACCGAACATTAATAGATTAATTAGAACATTAATAAAATCAAAAAAATCTCAACTGACTAATACCAACCATAATATTTTTAACATTTTGAAGAAATACCCAATTTTTTACCTTTAAGCTGTTAAGCTAACTAAGTAATATTATACTTCTGTGATGTGAATTAATTATTTTGGCAGCCCTATCCCGTGGCTCATACAGTCACCACATCTTTTTTTTTTTTTTTTTTTTTTTTTTTTTTTTTTTTTTCGAAGGAGGGGAATCTTCAAGAAGACGCCTCCTTCTGAGGTAGTGTGAGGTTTGACTAAGCATTGGTAATGCGTCTCGCTAGTATTTGACTGAGCATCGCCAGACTCACTAAACCCCTCCTCCGGTTCCGCCGCCACCCGGCTACCGCGAAGTATTGCTCTAGGGTGGCGGTATGTGTCCCTCTAGGGCCTCGTGTTAACGTGAATTCTTCACGGTTCTTCTATTCTCGATATATCTCTGCTGGGTTTTCTCGCTCATGGGTTGAGGAGGAGGAGGATGCTTCGGTTCGTGTCCGACGTCTCAGTCGTTCAGCATCCTCCTTCTGCAGCATAACGCACGCGACGTATCTGGACAACGCGTTCCATGCCCTGGCATTGGTTAGCATCGTAGGGACCATGTTGCTGGGAGTGAGTGAATTGACTTCAAGCTCCTCCCGCAGTGTATCCCTCTCTGTGCTCCAAGCCGGGCAGTCGAATAGCGTGTGCGCGGCATCGTCCAGCTCCGCTCCGCAATGGTGACAATTCGGACCGGCCTCTTTTTGAATCCTGTGCAGGTAGCTACCAAAGCAGCCATGCCCAGTGAGTGCCTGGGTAAGGTGGTAGCACAGCTGACCGTGTTTCCTAGCTGTCCAGGGCTTAAGGTCAGGGATGAGCCGATGGGTCCATCGACCTTTGGTGGAGCTGTCCCATCGGGACTGCCATTCCACCATGGTGGACTGCCTAGCTCTTTGCCTGGTTTCCCCGGTGCGTATAGCTTTCCTTTCTTTTGCGAGCAGGTCGATTGGCGGAATGGCAGTCAGGACATCTGACACCATTGGATTTCTTTGCCTGGGAATGTACCCTATACAGTTGTTATAAGAAAAAAGTGTAGTATGTGCATACGAAGCAGAGATGATGAATTTCAAAAAAAACATCTTACAAAACATCTTAAACACAAAAAAAAAGTATTTTCTTAACAGTGCCCTGGCAAACTGGTAACTCTTCAAATTAAACGACTTATTTAATGATTTGTATGACATGTAGCACATCTTTAAAAAGGGTATAAACTAGAGAATTGTTTAAAACTAAACTAAATTCAAAATAGTTATTTTGTGCTATTACGACCACAGATAAAAAAGTTATGAAATTTAAGATTTTAAATATTTTTTCAAAATGATGAAAAAAAAAAACTATTTCGACAACACTAATACTTAGGATATAGGGTCTATGTGTAAAATGTAGTAAATGACCCCCTTAACCCTCAAAAAATAAATTGTCGGTTCATGTGCAAAACATCCAGTACAATATGCTTCAATAAGAAGAGTGATATCTATATTTTAACTAAATTTCAACATTGAATGATCGGATAGTGAAAGTATAACCAGAGCGTCTTAATGATATTAAATAGACGTTTTTTTAGTTATTCCTTAAATACATTCGTTGAAAATAATACTTTAGTCATAACTGAAGATATGGCAACTAAATTGGCAACGCAATTACGCTCCTCAATATTTTCGCATCAGTGGCCATAGGCAACCGAAACGAAATGCGAAATAATAACAGCTTCTAAATAGTAATAATAAGTCATCCACCGATCTTCCAAATAAACTGTCTGAACAAACAATAGTTTGGTTCTGTATGCCGAAGATGAAGAAGGGTGGAAGATAATGAGACAATATTGCCCCAAAGCACACTTGCCGATTCCAACTTATGCAAGCTTACGGGAGAATAATCGCCAACTTTAATTAAGGCCAAAAAACAAAAGGCTTCATTTCTACCCCCGCCAACCCACTCCAAAATGTAAACCATCCTCTCACCCCGTCATGATGGCTGTAAATCAGTTTAATGAAAGTGTAAATACGGAGACAATGGCTGCGATATCGGTTTCTTCGCGTAAGTATGATTCAGGAAAGTCACATTCAATATACTTTCGCAGTAATTGAGTTTGCAAATGTTTCCTACTTCTGAGTTTGCCTCTGTCTTGTTAAAATGTAAATGTAATGAAGATACTCAGAATCGACGTGAACTTTACGGCCCAATATGAACAAAAGCGAAATATTGTCGATAGAACACCGCTCATTAGAATCCAAATCAGACTTCGGGTTCGGAAGCACGATTCCCATATTATTGATCTAAGTATCAAAATTCACATATTGAAACCTATTATTTTTAATATTCAAACAGCAGAACCATCATGAAGATTCTTATCGTACACATTTGAATAGTTTACATTACAAAATATATAAATCGTTTTTGAAAGGTCGCAGCGCAAGTCCGCTTCGCCATAACTAATAATTCAAAACATCAAATGTCAAATATCAAAGATCATATCGACAAATGCTTAAGTGCTGCCACTTGGCAATTGAAGGCACAATTCGTGCAGAAAAAATCAAGAAACTTCATTGAATAAAGGCGAACAAATTAGATTTTAACAGTGATAAATAAAGCCTTGAGCTCCAAGCAGCAAAGCGCCTCAGTCGAATGATTGATATGATAATTATTTGAGCGTTGATCTTCACTCAATTGAAGAAGTTGTTTCATAAGCATCTAACAAAACGTTGCAAATATAGCACTCAGATATTTTGTTTGAATATCAACAATGTTATACATAGTATACAGATCGAGGCATATCCCGAAAGTAAGTGTACTGTGACAATAACAGGTTTTTTAAGGGTTGGCTATACTGAGTGATAGAGGGGTATCTAATGATAAAGTGAGCATAGCAGGAATACGGTATTACGTAAATTCACGTTGTAGTCTCATATCCCTCTAAGGGAGGGATATGCTGACGAAAGGAGTGTGCTTGTGTCACGACAACGCCCGTCCTCAGACAGTATTAGCCACCAAGGGGCTCTTGGACTTATTTGGTTGGGTTGCTTTGAATCGATGGGAGCTTATGTTGAAAAATAGTTAACACTCTACAACAGCCTGAGAAGGAAAAATAGTGACTTTCTTCAAATCAAGTACCTGTTTCTACCCCTCGACCGTCATTATCCTTGAAAAAGGTCCTCCTTTGTATTTGGTGGGATTTTTTTAGCGTAATTCACTACGAATTATTAAAACCTGACCAAACTGTCACAACAGAGCTATACTGTGCACAATTAGATAGGTTCAAAGCGGAAATGCTTAAAAAGCGATCAGTGCTAGTTAACAACCAAATAAGAATATTACAGCATGATAATGTGAGACCACACGCAGCAAGGATTACGCAGAACAAAATAAGGAAGCTGGATTTGGAAGTGCTGCAACATCCACCATATTGTCCTGATATTGCATCTTCAGAATATCAACTTTTCAAGTCATTAGAACATTCGCTTCGCGATAAAAAATTCACATCTGTGGAACAAGTGAAAAATCATTTGGATTCTTACTTTAGTGAAAAACCGACCGAATTTTACGAAAGAGGCATTAAAAAGCTACCTAATCTGTAAAAGACGATTATAAATAACAATCTAAATTATTTAATTGAGTAATATTGTACAGCTTACAAAGAAATGTCATTTCTTTCCGCTTTAACTAATATAAGAATTTAGTATACCTACTTTCGGGATATGCCTCGTATCTCATTTAAAATGGAGAGTTCTTAAATGGAATTGTAACGAAGAAGGAATAGTTACAGCAAAAATACAATTGATCTTTCGGGAAGTAAGAGGATGGATTTTTCTAACATCTTCAATCGATCAATTGCTAAAAACTATCAATTTATTAAAAAAAAAAACAAGTATCATTGCAGATGGTTGAACTATGGATAGAAATAGACATTGGTGCCTTATTATTAAAAATTTGACTGACAAAAAAAAGATCAGCAATGTCCTACAGAAATGTTATCATTTTTTAAACAATGCCAAACCACATATGAAAAGATAAACGTCATAAAATATGAGGCAGTTAGAAGGAGAAGTTATGATGCATTCGCCATATTCTTCTGACCTAGCTCCATTAGATTATCATCTTTCCGCAGGCTCCGCATTGCTGGAAAATGGTTTAATGCATTTGGTGTCTGAAGAGTCAGAAAGGTCGACAAAATAATGTTATGTCTATATAGAAATGCATTGGATATGATTTCAGCCTACATTCATCGATTGAATGATCAGGAATATCAAACGGATGTAATGCTTATTTCGCATATCATTTTTGCGGTTTTAAAGTATTCTACAAACAGCATTTGTTTGATCATGTTAAATGTAATGACATGTGCTTTGTATTCAATTACGTCGTGGCATTGTTATAAAACAATCAATTCAATTATAAAATTTCTGCCTCACCGGTCCAATTTTTCCGATGGAAAATATGAAATCACCGCCCCTGGTTATTTAATGTGTATATTTCGGGTGTCGGTTTTTGCCACAATATTCTAATTAAAAAAGCAGGGGTCGGCTTCGGGAAGCACGTTGCCCTTTTCATTGAAACTGTAGCCGGAAATACGTTTATATTTATGGTGCGTGTCAGAACGCTTCTCGCCCTTAATCCATTTGAAACTTTGAGGTTTTCTTCCGTGTGTTGAATTTAAAATTTGAACGTAGGATGTCGCCTTAACACGGTTTTAAATTAATTACGGCAGCACCAGGTCGGTCCGCTGTCGAGGGTCTGGTGCGGGAAGCCGCCAAAGAGTCAAATTGAAATTTCAACGTGTTCAAATGCAATTATGAGCAAATAATTTGCACTCCAATTCACCCCCCGCAGAAGGATTCGCTTTGTCGGTAATGAGTTGTATGGCGACGACCTTCCTGGCAGACCCCACTCACTTTTTATCATTACTCCCCTACTTTTTTCACGGAATCGTCTAATATATTCCGAAAATGGGAATATACCGTGTGTCTGAATTGTTATTTCTCGTGTGGATGGGTTTTTTTAGTTCGGTCAATATGCCAAAGTGTTACACGCTGACTTGGCATTTTAGTGTTTCGTGCTGCGAAGAGCGTAGCATTTTTCAGCTGTTTTTCATAAGGACCATTTGACTGGAAATTTTATCACTGGTTAGCTTAAAAACATAATAAGTGCCTGTGGAAATTTCTACAAACAAAACTTCTACATTGCCGCCATAAAAAGTAATGCAGAAGGCAGTCCCTGCTAAACAAAGTAATGTACTAAATTTACTAGATAATACTCTGGGATCATCAAATGTTATTTGGGTCGCAGTTTTAAGCGTAATCTAAATCTACAAACAAAATCGTACGTTGTTGAAGGCATCATGTGTTTGGTCAGAGTCACGAAAATAATATTTTCACCAAGAAATATATTAATGAATTTCATTTATGCAATTACGCTATATGCACAAATTTCTTGCAATAACAATATAAAGAGACGACCAATACTGATTAACGAAGATATCGGCATGTATGTCATCATGTATCATGGCAGAAGCAAGATACACATGTTGTGTCATCGATCATGATCTGTTATCTGGACTAAAACATATAGTGTTATAGGATTTTCTGACTCAACCTTAGTTGAACACGGATTTTATATTTATCAGATGTAGACGACCTAAATTGCTTTTAGAATTCATACAAAATATTATTCCATATCAATCAACCAAAGATAGCCCTGCCCCACTTCAAAAACCGTATCCTAATACATTTTTTTAAAACAAAGAATAATTTAATTAAAGATCGAAACGCATCATTCATCATAATCTAATGAAATTTACGATTGCTCCTTGCTTTTTGATCTTGTAAAAAAGTACCAATGTATTACTGATATTCCTCTCCAAAGCGATTTATATCAATTGTATGGATTATTTTATATTAGATTGTGTTTAAAAATGATTATTTTGTTATGTAATATTAAAAGCATTTGCATAAATGATACAAAAGTTGTGTAATCATTGAATTCTCTCATGGGGTAGTACAGTGTGAGGTATAATTAAATTAAGGATTAACACTAGTAACAATAATATATATTTTAACTATTGTGAGGTAAAGTTTTCGCATATTGTTCAGCACTTTAATAGCATAGGATGCAAAATTGTATCGCAGCAATTCCATACAAATTATTAATAAAGATTAATTATTAATCCGATTTTTCATAAATAGAAGCTGAATGCTGTATTGTTAAAAGCTTTGCTAATTAATTTTCATTCCGCATAGCAGCGCTTTTTGGTATATCAATACTTTTATATATAAAATATTCACGGTCTCATTATTTGCATATCATTTCCTGGCAATAATTTAGTTTTTGAATCCCTTATTATCAAAGCGGATAAGTCAGCTTTTTCATCTGAAGATTAATAGCGGCCATTAGCGATATTACGTTTTAAAGTCTTATATTATTTCAAAACGTAAATATGTGTTTTTAATATTACTAAAAGCCTTTCTGAAACAATACATTCCCGTAAAATCGCTACCCAGAGAACGTTCGCAAAATCGAAATTTATTTAACAAGAATTTTTTCTTTATTTTTTTTAGGTAAGTTCCTGCCCCATTTTGGATATTCCAAGGTCGCAATTAAGATTTGTAAGTATTTTCGGCCATAATAAAGCGTAACGAAATTGATTCGGCTGATCCCATCTCGATGTCAATATCCAGTCCCTCGGATCCTCGCTGATGAGTTTGCAAACACTTGAGGTCAACACATTTAATTACTTCAACACTCAACAACCGCCAGACAATCCGAGTTGAAGTTGATCATCGAAAACTTGCCAATTGGTGATAAGTTTGCAAGTCACGATCGGTATTAGGCAGATCTCTTGCTTTTATAATTAGTGAGACGGCCCACAAGAACGAGATTGCTCCACATTCTGCCATTCTACTGCCAAACTTTGATCTTTGCTTATCGCTACTCAAATACGCACATACACTTTGCTCAAATTTCGGATAATTGAGTTTGATCAGCACAGGCAAAAAGTATGGATACAACATCAATATTCAGGAGTAGTCGTCAATATTTAAACTATTCGGTGACTTTCCGAAACTTCAAATCCTACCATTGCGCCTAACAACAAAACTATACATCTAACCGCGACCACATAATACATCAAAGGCTCAATTATAAGATGTAACCATAAAATTTTTCGGTTTTTAAATGAAAGATTTGTTTGAATGTGTTATTTTCGCCATATGGGGGCGAGCATTATCATGCTGTAAAAACACTTGTATTGGATGCAGAGGGTAGTTTTTTTCTATTTCCGCCGCTTGACGATCTAATTGTTCACAATAAAGTGTTGCATTTATTATTTGTCAAAATTTAAGTATTTCAAAATGAATGATACCTTTACAGTCCCACCAAACAGACAAAATATTTTTGTTGTTGTCAGACTGGACTTATTGGTCGGTTTTTCCACCTGACGCTTCTTCGCTAGCCATTGATTTTTGCATCCATAATTAGAGCAAATAACTCATTTCTTATATCTAGTTATTAAGTCACCTAAAAACGGCGTTTCAAATTCCATTTTTAAAAGTTGTTAGCATGCGTGGTCACCCAGGTTCGCTTAGCTCGTGCGGCACCCATTTTCCTTGTCTCCACACCTTCCCGATTTTTTTTTGAACACTCAACCATGAGTATCCGAGATTAGCCGAATTTAATGAGCCGAGTAAAACCTTTTTTCAGAAAAATATAATATTACAATTACACAATTACATAAAAATGATTTAACAATTCAAGTCTTAGATTACTAGCCTTATCTAAATCACAAATATAAATTTTAGTTATTAATAAATTATACATAATAAGAGTTAATTTAATTTTGTAGATAAGGGGAAAATAGGAAACATTAAACCTCTTTGCGACATTCCTTAAAATCTTACAAACTAAAAAATAAATAATTTAATCAAGCAATCATATATCATTCATACATCGCGAACTCATGACTATCCACTATTGTAAAATATGTTTTGGCATTTTGTGGACATATCTGAAATTATTATTTTGTTTGGTATAGTCGCCGAATGTTGATATGAGTTGATTAGTGTGATTTGGAATTTTTGAGTAAAAACTGTATGTAAGCTAATGAAAATATTCCTTTATAAAAGGAAGCTTGGTTTTATTATGAAAAAGTTTAATATTAGTACAGTAGTGCCTCACACAACGAACTTAATTCGTTCCAGGAGCAAGTTCGTAATACGAAAAGTTCGTTATGTGAAACGCGCAAAAGCACGCTTTTTGGCCGATAGTTTCATGAAAAACCTGTTGTGTGTGAAGCGAAGTTCGTTTTATGAATCATGAAATGAACGAATAGGAAGTTCACTGTGTGCAGCGTTCGCTGTGCGAGGCGTTCGTTATGCGAGGCACCACTGTATTTGGAAATGTGTTAAAAGCAATTTTAATGGCTTTATTTTGTATGATTTGGAGTTTATAGTAGTTGGTGTTGCATATCCAGACGGGAACGGCGTATATGTAATAAAAAATTGTTAGAAGCCGAAAGAGCACTGCACCGACGAAAAATGGAGTGCAGCGCCCCCATAGCTGCCAATCCGCGGGCTCGAGCCACCGACACCTGAGTTCCCCAACTCAGTCTTCTATCCAAAGTCACCCCCAAGTATTTCGCTTGGGATTTCCATTCGATGGAGCTGGATCCGACAACTATTGGATCAATTTGAAGATTTTTCCGTTTCATGGAGAACAAGATAGCTTTGGTTTTCTCTTTTTTTAGTTTGAGTTTCCAACGATCGAAATTCATTAAAAAATGCTTGATATGCACTAACTTACAAACTACAAGGTATTTTTTATAATCAAATCACGCTTATTAAATATAATCACGATCTTCAGTATTTTAAGCTTGTGAAACAGTTTATTTTCATTATATTACGCCTACAAATTAAATATTTTCATTGCTTGTGTAAATTTTCTATTGCTTAATAGAATGCTCCCAAGGTTGTAAGCACGGCATAGCATTTTTTTAATATTAAATATGAGTGAAACACGTGCCGAATATTAGATACGAATTTAAACTGTAAGAAAGGCATGCAAAAATGAATTTGTAATTTTCGGGCCAAACATTAATAACACCCCGAAGATATGAATGGAGCATCGCGAAGTAGGACTCGCGGCGTATTCTTCATTTATTCATTACGCTTTTTTGGCAGCCCTCCTCATCCTGATACCCATTCTCTTTATTTGCACGTATTTACTTTTCATAATGCCGGGGATAGTGGGTTGAGGGATGCTTTGGAACGCGCTCCGAAAGGGCAAAAAAGGCGCCTCTGTCATCCCTCTAAACTTGGAAACTCTTGTTAAGTACGGAGCGAGGGTAGTTTGGCGCTGACATCTGTTCTACGCTCGCAATCACTTGAGGTCGGGAAGAATTTAGTGTCTGAATTAGAGAGCAAGGGGTGGTAATACGAGCAGCCCTCATTGCTTCGCAGAAATGTAGCCATGTTATCACAATCTTCGTCGCACTTACTGTCTTCTTTATGTTTTTAAATGAGTGCTCCGATACACTCTACTAATTGCCCTCGCGAATTTAATCCAATTTCATTATTTTTAGTCAGGAAATTTAGCTTATGCTCGAAGCTGCTACAGGAAAACATTATCCTTTTTGACCCAGTTATAGAATCCACCCGCTTTCAACTAATAAAATTTGCAAAAATTTCTACACTCACTATAGTATCACACTGCTGAGTGCTCACAAGCCAGTACCTTAAAATTAAGCAGAGAATTTATGAAATATTCACCAAACTAGGACACTTGACACGTATAAATTCGACCTTGAATCAGTGTCTTCATATCCTAGGGAACGGTGCTAGAGTCAATAACCAAGGCCCGGGCCGCTATATGAGCGGCGCGATGAATTTCACCCTCCCTGCTTAAACTGGATTACCGGTGTGAAGATAATAAATTAACATATAAAGACCTGTGCCGGTCTCCCGAGTAGGGGTGGACTGGGTGGAATTTAATATTAAGATCGCTGTAATAAGTATTCAGGTTGTAGATGAGCACAAAGGAGGCCATACCGACAGGAGACGCTGCGATACGCCTCACGTATAATATTCTTGCTCCTGCTAACCCTACACTTACAAACAAACCACTTGAGAAGAAATCTCATTCTATGTTCGTATTTATTAATAATTTAATTCATATGAAAATTATCATTATTAGCATAATTTTATATTTTGCTCCCTGTGGAGCTTTTAATATATTTTCATCTAATTTCACCTAAATGACATTAACCAGGGAAAACTACATCAGCTATTAAAAGCGCTTTTTTTTTCTTTCTATTAAGTTGTTCACTGACATTTTGTAATTAATATAATGGGCAGACAATGACGATGGTACAATCAAAACAATTTAGTTCTTCTGTGGTAATTCAATTTAACTCACAGTAAAACTCCACAAATTCAAGAGACTAAAACTCCATTAACCGAATACATACATAAATATTTAATTAATCATAAATAAAATATATATTCTGTAAGACCTTGCTTAGTGCTATTTCAGTATCATGCGGTAGTATTGGAATCTTAGATCACTATGAAAAATTTTCAGAGTTAGTTTCCCGAACATTTTTGCCCATCTGTTAAGCGCTAATGCGAATTTAAAATACTAGAACCCAAAGCTCGACGTTTGATTGATAATGCTCCAAGCCATCCAACACATTTGTACGACTTAACAGCATGCATTCCAGTGGAAATGGTTATAGAATTGCTAAAAGCGATGGAGAAGATAAACAATCCATCAGAGATTTTTGGAAAAACTATAATATCATGAATGTAGAAGATAACATCAATCTTTCCTGGAATGTGATGATCGAAGCATGTTTGAGAGAAGTATGAATGAATGTATGACCAGGCTAAATTAAAATCTCAACACCAAAAATAAAGACTCCGCGTCCATAAGCTCGACAGGAGATTCGAAATATCGGGAAAGAAGTATAATTTGAATTTTTAATTTACCTTTCAAATAATTACCAAATGCGATTGATTGCCCGTTTTTTAACGTAGTTAAAAGGACATGCGGTGTACTGATTAACTTTCTTATATTTGCACGATTTATACATTTACCGCGTAAATGTATAAAATAAATAAAATAGATAGAATAAATAGATAAAATATGTTACTAAAATAATCATGGCGCTAATTTAGCGTGACGCTTTGACAACTCAAACCTGACTATAAAATCTCAACTGTGTATACTCAAAACTTTTTATGCAATTTTTTTTGTGCGATTTCGAAGTTATGCGGTTTTTCTAAAACCAATTTTTTCTTTTTTTTAATTATATACAGAGTAAATATCGAGATATTTTAAATAAAATAGGAAATAAATAATCAACACTAACCAAAATTTAGAATTTATGAATCATATTGCATCTGCTATCGCTTAATTACGACCACGCCCTTTATTCTGGTTAAGATTTTTGAAAAATATTTGTTTTTTTGCATTTTTCCAAAGTTTAGACTTTTAAAAATACATTTTCCAAAATCCCAACTACTTATTATATATATAGTTATAGGTATTTTAGTGACGCGTTTTTCTCGAAACTACTTTTTTCAACACGGTTGACATGATATCTCAAGTTTTAGTTCATTGATTTACTTCAAACTGTGTATGAAACTTTTATATATAACCTTCTATTATTCCTACCAGATTTGTCTCAAAATTTATTTTTTAACTATTTTAAAAAAATATTAAAACTATGACAAAATAAGGTCAAAAAATGTCGTTTTTAAACAGTCGCCATTTTGTGATATATTTTTTTTTTGAGTTAGGGACTATAGTGATATCTTTACTAATTATAAATTATATTGTTGGAAAGAGAAAATCTACATAAAACAATGATGACATTGACGGTTTTAAAATAATGAAGAGAGCAATTTTGAGTCATATCAGACACTTTTTTTGTGCGATTTTGGGTATATTTTATATAGCTGTTTCGAAGTTATGCGGTTTTTAAAATCCATAGAACGCATCTTAATTTTTCTATGTAAGGAACTATCATTAGAAACCCATCTAATAATAGTTCATCGTCAGTCTGTTTTATAGTCCTAGAAAGCTTATTCAAAGACCATAAATTAAAATAAAAAATGTTAAATGTGTGTATGGATATATTAGCTATCGTATTTTTTAGGTTGTTTAAAGAAAATAAGAAAAAAAAATATGGCATGATTTCACTTATGTCTGGCAGGTACAACGTGAGGTGCCTCGTTGTCATAATTCAGGTAAGTAAATCACCCTCACAAGCGTACCATGTGAACAAATTACACACTGCAAGGGGTCTTTCCTCCTCCTGCAAAGCCTTCGCCGTTATTGTTCATATTTTTTATCTTCCCACCACACATACAACGCCCTATTTTGGCAGCTTGAGAGATCAATTGGGAGCTGCGGGAGGGCGAAATGACTTTAAAAAAATTGCCCACTTAACAGGTTAAATTATAACGTTTTGCTCTTGAGGCGTTCTTCAGGGGTGCTCCAATTCAAACGTATCATAATACTGTTTTTATAAAGAATTTTTTTTTTTTATAAATTTATGCCTTTAATTAAAATTCTTTTTGTGAGTTTTTAACATTAATTGTGGGTGTGGTGATCTTATGATAAATTATTTAAAAAAAAACAGAATAAGAATACCGAGTATTAAATCGGTCCAAATTTATTCAAGCCGAGATTAAATCTATATTCAGACATCTATTTATATTTTTACGCCATTATCATTACGAAGAAATGGTAGTGAAGATTGTTATCGCCTCTTTAAATATGTATTCAACAAATCAAGTCTTTGTCTTATCGCATGGACCCCATCCCTCAGCGCATTACGCTCCGGTCTCCATGCTTAGCAGTTCGATCTGATCCTTGTTTATTAAGATAAACATGATCTGATCAGATACCGGTCCTACAGGTTGGACGTATACCTACCCATTAAAATAATGGAGCAGCAATAAATATCGGTGCTTCGGATCTGCAATAAATGCCAAATAAAGGAAGCGTCGCGCCCTGGAACACTTCAGACATTCTTCAGGGCACACGATTTCTTTTGCTCCTTATTCCTCCTTGCGATCGCACAAAAGCGACCGCCACTTTTAATGTCCTTATTCGAGAAGAATTTATGTCTTATTCAGGCGAGGAATTGATGCTTATCTGGTGAGATATATTTTTATAATATTCAGATGGCGCAACTTCATTATCCGCCGACGTGAAAAGTTCATATATTACGACGGCAGCGGTTTGTTGTCGAGTCCTATTCTCCTTTTATTCCCAATCTCTTTAACAGTTAAATAAATTTTGTTTTAGTGACAAAGATATTTACACGCGTCTAGCCAACTTTATGATGTTATAAATATAAAGTGTCTGTTGATGAAATATGAATGCGATCCCAACAATAACTCGTCGTGGATGCTAGAAAGTGAATTAGTACTGTATAGAGCTCCATACTGAATGTGCTGTGTCATGAAATATGTATTTATTTATATCGTATGAAAATAGCTGGAAAAGCAGGATTTATAAACATGATCAGAAACATAAGTCCGATAAGCTTAAATATGGATAGACTTGTTGCCAACAATTTGCCAAAAAGGCATGGAACAATATTGCTCTTTTGCATATAGAATGAACAGCAATATTAGTCAATCAGCATTTTTTTTTATACTTTCACATTAAAAAAAAAAATCTCAACAAAAATTCTATCGTAAAATGGATGCAATTGAGTGCAATGCTTTAAAAATAAAGTTCAAGCATAGTCCAAGCTATGCTTGGGTCAAAATTGGGCTTTTAGAAAAAAGTAAAAGAAGTAGCTCCCCAAGCAAACTGAATTATATCCTTTTCAGTAAGACTTCTAACTCTTCTGCAAAAGGTACTTCATTAATTAATAAAAATCGTACATTACATCAAATCTGGAGCTCTTAACACCCGTCTGTTTAAAAAGTTGTGCAAAGACATGGATTCTGATTACGATGTTATTCTTTTCTAAATTGCAGTAAGCAGCCTGTCGAAAGGAAGTGTTGTGAATCGTGTCTAAATTGAAAATGAAATCAAGTTGTTCTTGGAAGCGCAAGAGAAACATGACGTTTTGGTAAACTTTATCGATAAAGCTTGGCTGAAAAGAGTAGTATATCTAGCAGATATATAATACTAGAACAGACAAATAGGCCTAATCTGGAACTTCAGGGAAAAGAAACAAATATTATCGCATATCACGATAATCTCAGGGAATTTTTATCCAAGCTACAAAATTGGCGAAGAAAAATAAATCTTTAAAAAATTGCAATGTTTAAGAAACTCTACAGTGTGTTAGATGAATCTGAAGGCGAAATTAATTAAAATTTTAAGGAAATTTCTGGGCGTATCCCTTGAAAATGAACTTAAGCGTTACTTCCCTGAGCTGAAAGAAAAATAAACCATAACCATCTATTCCGACGAATTATAAGACGACTTTTATAAAAAGGTGTCGCCACGCGAAAAAGGTTGAGAACCCATGACCTAGCGTATAGGAGGGAATCTAATGGTCAGTTTGTTTAATTCCGTGTATTTGTCGGCCATTTTGTTCAGTTATAGTAAATTCTTCCGATGGAGAAGTCATCGCGCGCTCTCTTCAGCTCTCGTCCATGCGAGAATTCGCGTGATCATCCGTTTTTTGACTTTGCAGAATAATATCACCGCGAATATCCATCAGAAGATCGTAGAAGTTGATGGTAGTGATGTGATGAGTCATCAACTTGTCACAAAGTGAGTTAGATTATTCAGAAAAAATGACCTATACTGATACTCATGACAATGGCAAAAAATGGGATCAGTGATTTCTGACGAAATTGTGCAAAAAAATGAAAAATAATTGCGAAATGAACGCCGTATGAAGCTTTAAGCTTTTATGAACTCTATCGTGATGGGGTATAAAAGATAGGTGTGTCACTACACTCCAGAATCCATAAGAGCTGACATCTAAGACCAAAAAGAGGTCTATGACACTGACACATACAAGTAGATTTTCCAACTATCGGAATGTCCGAATCTTTACGCGATTACATTGAAAAATAGTTTAAATATTTGTGAAGTATCTTGTGAATTTCAATTAAATACAAGCATTTTTCGATCCTACACTCTAAGAAACTCCCTTTTCATCAAATTTATTGGTTAACACAAGATTGGTTATAATACCATAGAGAGGATATCAATGATTACTTTAATTTTATAATAATAAAGATAGAAAATCCAAATTGCCACCACGTGTGCTTTTGTAAGACTGTACATTATAAAAAATGCTTTTAATAGAAAATAATTTATTTAAATATTGATGACTTATATTTTAAACTTGTATGTGGTGATTTATTCCTGCCAAAATCGTCATATATTTGATTTGCAAACTATGAACGAATCTTATCTAATATTTCAAGAAACAAATATAGTTGTCAAGTACAGATGGCGACAATATGCAGCATAATCAACATATTGCCACATTTATAGAGGGGTGACTGCTCGTACCAATTTGTGAAGTCAATCGCATTGAGGGGGTGATGCGAAGATTTTCAAGCGGGATTCCTTCAAATTCGAGATTGATTTTCAAATGTAAAATTGCCCGTCGAGCGATGAAAAGTTAACTTTGAGCTTTGTGGCTGAATTTTGTAATTTGCGGGGTGTTGATTGAAATTGTTTTGATGTATTTTTGCACTCAAGTTTCCTAATACGAGTTCTATTCAATTCATGCAATGGTGTATTCGAGGTATTTCCATTAGGGATATCTTAAAGATACCTTTAGAAATACCTCCTATGAACATTTACTAAATGCCTAAATAATATCTCCCCCGATCTCCTTTGCACTGAATTCCCCAGAATTTGCTCTGTCAATTTTGCTGGGGATTCATCCCTGCGTTCTCGATTTAAAGGTTTCTTTTTGGAGCTTCCCTCCTCAGATTTCGGCTCCTCGGAAATTTTAAACAAATTCCAATGCTCGCATTCAAATAAGCCATGATATTTTCTTTTGCATTCAAAAAGTTGCCATAAAGTGAGTCGAAAGACTCCGCCTGGGGAGACGTCCACCCCTCAGCATTCAAGGAACGTTTCGCATTTATCATAGTTTTGTTATGCAACGGAGTTGCATCGCCGACATCTTCCCTAATGCCATTTCGCCCCGACGCCGCTGAAGTGGTAAAATTATCCGACCATTTGTTTGCCGGAAGGGTAGTAACCTCAACACGATAAAACCCTAGCAAAACGCATAAATAAAAATATATGTGTAGCATCCCTGGATGCAAATGTTGAACGAGTTTTAGCGCGTGAAAGATAAATAGCACGTCGACTCAAAAAGGCATGGACGTTAAAAAAAAATCTGAATGCCCTGGAGGCCACATGCACATCACGCGGTGCATGTGAAAAATGAATGCCTCTTATAAATGGATCATATTACAAACAACACCCTTTATCCCGGTATCGGGATAATTTGTCTCCTTATTAATCAGGAGCCCACGTAAAGGCCTCTCATATAATTGCCTCCGACTTAATAATTGTCGACAATAACGTGTGTTGCAGAACCACTTTTCACACTTTGGTTAGTATTTATTTTCTTTCGTTTTGCATTCACGAGTATTAGACTGCTGTGGTGAACAATTTTGTACTAACTTTATCGATAATAATATGAAATAACCTGTTTTAAATGAATGATTACCAGTCTTCAACTACAACGTTCGAGATTGATATGCTTATTAATATAAGAATGTCAATAATATAAGCAATAATAAATGTAAATGAGAAATTTTCATTAGAAATATTTTTATGATTTCAATATTTGAAAAAAATACCAAAATCATAACTTTTTAATATTTGCTTGTAATAGCACAAAATACCTGATTTGTATTATGAAATGTATTTTTTATTTAAATAAATCATTTTTTTATGTAATTGCTTCAAAGAAAATTACTTCTGAGCTTCCAAAGTTACAAAAAATGTGTAACCTCTATCGTGTAAATTAATTATTTTGACGGTCTTATTCCATGATTTGTGCGGCACCTAAACCTGACACCACTGGATTTCATTGTCTGGGGACGTACCCTATTCCACGGCTCGCACGGTCTCCAGATCTGACACCAATGGATTTCTTCGCCTAGGGACGTGCTCACACATTATCGTTATGGATAGCAAATTTATATAAAATGTATTTGATTATTGTATGTATAAATTAAAGAAATATTTTATGGCGTTCGTTACTAATAATTTAGATTTTTAATGACTGCTAAATGCAAAATGCAGGAACTCCGTAACTGCTTATTTATTTTAATTTCATTATCTATACGCATCATTGTACTTCCAATCATATTATTTTTATACAATGATTGAATATAAAAATTACTTACAACAGAGATTCATCATATTTTTGGAACATTTGGATGTTGAACAAAATTGAAATAAATTTGCGATTTATGAAAAATGTTAAAATAAAAATTTGTATATTTAACCACGTTAAAAAGGATAATCTGATGTATTTATTTCATTATTAATATCATGCTAATTTTTCATATTAGATTCGCTGTTGCCTCACGCAAGTGCCTCTTTATTTGTATACAAAGATTGTCATAAAGCGCGTTCGTTTTAATGACGTTGGCTGTGTGAAGATTTATTAAATCACATTTTTAATTTACGATATTATTCCTCTCCCTTATCCCCCGAAAAAGGAGCAGTTAAAGGCTTTGCTTGTCGCAGTTTTATTAAATTTTGCATTAAGTGCCCGGAGCAATATAGCATTCGACCCATACCCCCCAGCAAGGCTTTGTAGTGGCTTACGTGAAGTATAACTGGCTTTAGTATTTCAACGAAAATATTCCCAAGTACTAAAAATTCACAATCCAAATATTCCACAGAAGAAAAAAAAATCTGCTGAATATTAAAACTTCAAGTCGAATTGGATTTGTTAAACTTGTCCATGGCGCAATAATTTATGAGCTCGCTCAATAGTTTTCATTGGAATGTCTGAATAATAAATTCTTCTTATAGGCTTTAATTTTATTGAGTCAAAATTATATTATCAAATTAAGCAAAACTTCTCTTTGAGGATAATATTTGATTATATCTTTAATATATAAATACCGCTTGGGGATTCAAAGGATTACAGCAATATAGTACTTCTTATCTCTTTCAACACAAGCTGCTGTAGTTAGCTTAAATTATATTAGCATACATGTGTCTATATAATAAAAGTATACATATTTTCATTGCTGATTTATTATTTTAGAGTTTTGCTGGAATTCGTGGTCGAAAAATTGTTTTAAAACGATATTTCCCGAGCAGAAATTCGTACGTAAAAACGTATCCAAACGGTCGGTTTAATCAATCTTTTTTCCATAGATTTCCCTCCGATGCGGTACAACGGTTAATTGCCAGGAGAAAATATAGGTTTCCAGGGAAAGCCATAAATAAGGGGCAAAACAAACATCACCCCTCATCCCCTTTTTGTAACACATTACCCCTTCACGGCCAAGGAAGCCCTTCTATCTGCGGGCCTTCCCCTTCAGTGTATCACCAGTGACAGCGGCTCTGGCAGCAGGGCAAACATGAGTGAAGCTACCTAAATATGTGCTTGAATATAGGCGCGTTGCTCTTTGTGTGCAGACCGCAAGTATTTCATCGATCTGATGCAGGGTCTGGCTTCCTGGTAACCGGAAACTCTGCTTTGGTAGGATAAGAGAATTCGTTCCGAAGACAGTAATAAATTTTCCAATTGTCTACTATCGAGGAATACTTGCCTTCCATCAAACTGTTTTGTTTGGAATCAAATAAAGCTTCTTAATCAATGGAAAAATAATTTAAAGACGATAATAACATATTTATTTTCTTAAAATTTAGCTCTTGATTTATTCATCTATGTATTGTATATATAAAAATAAGAGCAAAAAGTCGAGAAATATAATGCATAATTCATTTTAATAGCAAGAATGGGTGCGATTCTGTTAAAATTCTTTGCTAAAATTATATTGTCAGTGCAAATTATCTAATATATAAAAATGAATTGGGTTTTGTTCGTTCGAAATGCGCTGCCATATCGTTCATTGGATCGCAATAAAACTTCGTCCACTTATTGCTATAGATTTTGCGAGTAACATAGGTATAGTCTTATATATATATCTGTTGTCGTTATCATAAGACATATCCTTGCCATTTCAAGTATTTATGTTAAATGCATTACGACCATATTTAGTTATAGGTCTCTTAAAGATCAACAAGTCACAAGCAAATTATATTTTAATGTTTGTAATCTAAATCTGCAATTTCATTTATTTTTACAAACATTTTTTTTAATTCTGTACAAAATTTCGCAAGCTCGAGTTTATCATTTTTCGACAATTTTGCTACTTTTTCGTTGCTTTTATCGTCAAAAACAACACAGTATATCAATTGCAAAACTTTGGCAATATCTCCGCTTCGGCTAATAATATCAGGCTGAGGGCATGTACCGTTGTTAAGTAACATGGCATAATTTACCTGGACATGGTTAGGATTAAAATTTCCCCTGGAGAGGATTTGATCCCTTAATTCGGGTTTTCCATCGGGAAAACTGTGCCCAAAGTTTTTCCGCCTCAAATGGTTAACCCCAAATTGGCTACAACGCACCCCTGCCCTCTCATTTCCTCTTTTTGACATCGGTACTTACACGAGAACCGGCCAAACTTTACAACCCATAGTTGTACGTCATAATAAAAAAAAAACTAAGCCTCTAGATGGATACGAAAAAAATCGGCTGTAATTAATTTAACAAGATTTTTTCGCCTGTTGAAAGATAAATTATTAAGCCCGGTTCGCCTTATGAGCCAATAATACATTTCCATGAATGAGATTACTTCCTACGCACAATTTTCGACGAAATATTTCCCCAAAATATTATGTACTATCTGCTGATAATACAGTAATGGTGGAGAGTGGAGAAAATATGGATAAACTTCGCTCAATATCATCAAATTTTACGGCTTTATCCTAAACATGTATCGTATTACCGAAATGTCTTAGATATAAGCGCGAGGCAACATATTGAATTATCTGCGTCTTTAAAAAGACATATTTTTTATCGAAGCCCTAAGATCCAGACTGATTTATAAGTTTTTATATGAAAATTCGATACCGGCATTGAAGACCCATTTTTATGGGACATAATGTCTTAATTTTATTGTGATTCGAAATCTACGATCCGATATTATGTTTTTACAACCGAATAACGCAACACTTTTAATACGAGCCTTTTTCTTAGAACACAACACGATAGCAGCGCTCATAAAACGATTTTCCGTAAGTTGATCGATTTAATGTGCGTCCGTGTGAACGCTCTGATTTATAAATTTGTAAAACTTATATAAATGTATTATTGCTAACTGAAAGAAGGTATCTTATTTCCGACATTTTCAATCTGGTCTTGGCCTTATATTTATAGAAGAAACTCTATATTGAAATCTGGACGCTTGGAAACAATGGCGTAACTACTAATTGTCGAGCTTAGACGATGTACACATATATACAGTACATATATTTTTTTGAAATTGTTATATTAACCTTTCCTTACCGGTGATGTATTTACTACACCTCGACTCTAATTATGGGAATATCGATATGAAATATAATAGATACGGGGTTCAAATTTTTTGTATTCTTTCGTAATATAATTACGAATCACATCAAAGTATTATAGTATATAAGTATTCATCTGCAGCGACGAAAAAAAAATATTTTGTCGGAAAATCGGGAATTTTGCAAATTTTAGTCCGTGTCACATTGATGGTGTTATACGAAAATGGGGGCTCATCAACTCGAACTAGCATTTAAATACGTGATGTCGATGCCTCCAACGAGTGTGCAGGAGCAGCAGCAGGTTGCCTGGCTACCAAAATCAGATCCAGACTAAATGACGAAATACTCGATATATTATACAAATGGACTTATTAATAATTTTTGATCAAATTTATCAATTTAATTTCTTAAACAATTAAAAATCCCGGTCCCGGAATCCCGGGACTGATCTCGGGATGGTCTAATACAATCCCGAAATCCCGGAATCGAAATTTTGGCTTGGGGTTGGATTCCATACTTCCAAAAAATACCCAGTGTTAGAATCATCAACTCTCAATTTTCTTCCCGTTTAAAATCGAAAATTGAAACGAGGATATGTATTTATCAAGACTTCTTTTAATGTGTATAAATTTGCTTAAATCTACTAATTGAATATCTTTTTATTTATTGGATGCATTATTGAACGCTCTGTATATTTTTCGGACGTTACCACAGAAACAGAAATGACAAAAGACGTAAATCTGTCGCGTAATGCGCCATATTTGGCCTGTTTTATATAATATACTCAACAAATTAAAATATTTCACGCCTTTGAATATATCTGAATATTATATTTTTATTCGAAAGACATTTAATAATAATTCTTCTTCAATGCTCACTTTTATTCCATTTTCCACTTTTACTCGACGGAATATCTATGGAGATATTTGAATTGGACCACGTCCAACTGTAAAGCATTCAAACTGAATAACGTTAGTGCTTTATTACAAAGCTGGATCGTTTTCCTGAAAAGGTAGCCTTGTACTTTCCTTACATTATTAACAACTTATCGAGGATGGGTCGAAACTTTAAAAAGAAGAACTATTATGGAATATTCGCGAAAATCGATCCCACTCCGTCCAAGGACATTTATTCCCGTAATACTCTGGACGTAATCATTACCAAACATTCACAAAGACGAACAAAGCGATGTATTTTTATAGATTGTTTGATAAATTCAGGAATGTGTTCTGGCGTATGTGGCATGAAGGGTCCTCATGTGCGTATGTGTGCTCTTTGTTCTCCTGTCAATAGCGTGACATGTACAATATATAATATTGTTTTGATGTCTACCCTAACAACAAATATATGATTTACGATTTGTCGTCAAACATAATATACTAAAAATATGGTATTCACCCAGAGGAAATAAGAGATTCTACAAATTCGTTCGAATGAAGCTCCGTATTTATTGCCTACACGTGTCTGAAATATTCGCATATCTAGTTTATTACCATGTCTTTATCCCCGAAGAAAAATAGTGAAGATACGATCGATTTGACTTCAATATAATCAGGAGCCGATAATCTATCGGCATAAGCATACGTACGGTGACGGCAACATCTCGTCGGCATGGAGGGTCCTTGCGAGGATAAGTGAATAGAAAACGAGGGATGAAATATAAGCGATATCCTTTTGTGATGGAGCCGTGACCTTCAGTTGTCCGTGTGAGGACTCCTTTTTTGTGAAGTAAGAAATCCTATTAAGAAAATTGATTGGAAATGTGGAAAAAGTTTCCGGAGGCGGAGATTGATTATGCAGATCGAACGATAGATCCTTGTCGTATGTGATGATGGACGTTTAATATATTTAACAAAAAAAATTAAATGTAGTACAACGAAATATAGTATATTAACTGCAAAATTGATGTTTCCTGAACCGTGTCTTGATACGGATTGAAAACAAATAGAATATAACCACATGAACATGTACAAAATCATTCATGAAATTTTAAACAAAACTATTTAAATATTAAATAGTTTCATGGTTGAATAAAAAGTTTCAGCGACAATGAACATTCGACGAAATCAAATATATGAGGTTTATCCCGAAAGTAAGTGTACTAATTTTTTAATATTTTTTTATTTGAAAAAAACACAGGATATTGTTGATACACCTGTTAACTAATTTTCAACATAATCGCCATCCCGTTCAATGCATCTGATGAACCGTGGCACAAGCTTCTTTATGCCCTCTTCCACTAGCTCCTTCCCCCACTTCAACAAATCTTTCTGCACTTGCTTGTCGGTTGAAAATTTAATTCCACCAATGCTTTCATTTAGGGAAGGGAAAATATGATAATCTGAAGGCGAAAATTCAGGGGAATATGGGGGAGTGGTTCAAAACATCCCAACCAAATAAGTCCATGACAGCGCCTTAGTTGGGCTCCTTTTGTTTTGAATGATTGACACCACTATGACGACTCTTTTTGACTCAGAGTAGTAATAAGTCACTCACTTTTACAACGTAAATTTACATACTGATGTGTTCCTGCTATGTTCGTTTTATCAGGAGATCCCCTTCTACCACTTAGTATGACCCACCCTTAAAAACAAAAAAAAAACAGCCCGTTATTATCACAGTACACTTACTTTCGGGATATTTTTCGTACATACAAAAAATGTTCTAAAAGAACACTTCAATGACTTAATATAAGTTCTAATATTCTTTTATATGATGTTTATTATAAAATTAAATTTTTGCTTATTATTTTGGAAAAAAATCTGATTTAAATCTATCTTATGCAAACCTTATGCATTTTGATTTTTTTTTCTAATAAAATATTTAAAATCATATTGTATTTTAAAATGTAAATCAAAATTCGTTATTGAAGTATATAAAAAAAATAAAAAACGAGTAGCAGTAGATGAGCCCTTTTTATACAGTCAGTTGGCAATATGGGTAATGGAAGCTAAAGATTGATATCATTTTCGATTAACTCTGCTGCTTATTCGTTTCGACATAGTCATTTATCGTTGTACAAATATAATTTGAAGCATATGTCTTATTTGTAGTTTCCAAACTGCTTGTATATAGGTTTAATTCGTTGGTACGATCCCAATCCATTTATATGCATGACGAGACCTCATTGAAATTCCCTGTTCACTACGATTGGTAATTTTACATTTATATTGAATGCACCGATACCGTCCAATCACTAAAGTTAATCCAACTTGAGTACGGTCAGTTACCAAAATAAACAAATCTTCCAAGAGATGCCAAACCATCCAATAAATAAAACATTTTGCGGGTGAAATTTATTGACCTGAGTCTTCGTGATGGAAAATACGTCTGTTTTTTATCGTGAAATCGTTTTATGTATTTTTTTTATTAATTGGAAGCAAATAAAGCGTATTCAATTTGAGACGGATTGTGTCCGAGCTTTAGTTAGTAGCAAAATGGTTAAGGCTTTTATGCTAACATTTGATTAACCTCGGTCAAAAAGCAAACGCACAGGTACTAAATACCCCACGAGAAGCTGTCTATCACATTAACCCCTCGGGGCTGGTGCCGTACGGGGTACCTACCACCCCCAGGAGCGTCCCACTGAATTGAAACGTAGAGAGACCCTCACCCGCCGCTACGTGCCGCCACTGCTGATGAGCCGTAAAAATGTTTCACCTCTTGTTTGTGTGATTCTATAGGGTTAAAATCAACGCCTCCCAATCTGCAAAAAATCAGAATTGAAAATCGATTTCGAATTTCGCCTTACAGTGACCGAAGCAACCATTTTCGTCCGGAATCACTAAATTGATCCAATCTTACCTTCGAGTTTTTGTAATCAATTTTCAATCAGAGATTGAATACTGGAAGAAAACAATAATCAAAATGTCAAAAACTTATAATTTAAAATCAAATATACATTTCTTTATAATTTTTATAATTAACTAGAATTATGATTAACGAACGTATCATAAAATTGAATGAAAGTTAAATTTAAATCAAGATCACTGAGCGATCAAAACCGTAACTATTTAACTATGGCCTGAATAAATAAAAAATATAAATTCTAGATATGAAAATAACTTAGATCAGTATAATCATTCATCGATAATTTTTTTAAGCAAACTTTACAAAAATAAAATTGGATGTAAGTCTTTTTGTTCATATATCTGTTTGTCCCCATACAATCCTAAACTTTAATTAAAGTCAGTATTTATATCACTCCTTTGAATTCCTGGTCATCCCACTCAAATCCCACAATAATAATTAAGATAACATAGTTCCCCCTGCTTTATTTCATATAATTAAATTATTAGTGCCATCTATTAACAGAGTATCTCCATTTTATTTATTTTTGTACCAGAACCAATATAGATATGCAAGCATCGTTTCAAAGGCACTCTTTTATATCATCTTTGATGTCGATTTGAGAATCTTTTTTATCCAAAGGCAAAACAGATAGGCCCAGGATACCCTGGACCCCACCTCGGCTTGTTAGATCCGTATCAATGTTTCTTATACTGGCTTGTTGGGATTCATGTCGCAGGGGATACACTCGCTATGCGTGTTGTACGCACTTTACCTGATCTGTAAGGGAAATTGAATGCCTAGTAACAGAGATCAACGTTTTTTTAACGGACAAGTCAGGCCCTCCCCGTATACGTTTTTATCCGGCGACATTGTGTGTGGAAATGTAGTGAAAATTGGAAAAAATGGGAGCCAATATTTGTATACATGTACGACTCGATTCGAGCTCTCGTAGAATATCAGAATTCAGATTACGGTGTCAGGAAAGAACTCCGGCTGTGCCCCCGTGGGAGTTCACCCTTGCCCTTTCGCCGTGATAAAATTAAGAATTGAAAGGTCTGAGCCTATTTTAAATAACAGGATTAGGAGTGATTTTGAGTCGTTGTCTTTTGACTCAATAAAATGCTCGGGAATTATTATTTTTATTTATATATGAGATTTTTTTACTCCACTATATTAATATTTGTATGCAGTTACCATACAGTCGCATTTGTATTTACTGGGGAGTTAAACGTAAGCATAAAGTATGAATTTTTCATACAAAGCAAATATAAAGAAACGATTTATTTATACACATAGCCCTATAATAGATGCCCGGCCATCAACGACGCTATGCCGTACACGTCCATGCCTTCCAGGTTCACCTGTCCAAAAAAAAATCTTTCGAATCTCTCAAACTGCAATAGTTTTGAACAGCACAAATGCTTAATAATCCAAGCCTCTAATGCAATTATTTTTTATTGTATCTTTCACTACTTTTTTCGATTTGGAATCGTGGCAATTATTCTGATATTTGCTCTTTCACTAAAATTCATTAAGTCTTCTTGAGTAGTTTTTCACTATCTTCTAAGAAAAATGTTATATAGACGTTGTAACCAGGTAACCCGCTGGATGAGCGTTCTAAATGAAGCTCTGTGTTTTACCTCTTTAGGGGACTAAACATTCAAAGTCATATATTTCAATAAAAAATATTGTATATATTAGGAAAATCGACTGAAACCAATTGTAATCAGAATTTGCGATATCCAGCAAATACAGTGAATAAGGTAGAGTTTGTAAACCATGCTGTATATTTTTTTTTATTAATTTTTGTATTAATCCAACTCATATAATATTGTAAACTAAGATTCATACATGAACAAGGGCATAGAAAATTATTCGTTGTTGTAGTGCGATTAGCGACAATTCATAGAGAACCCAAACACCAAGATTTTTTTTAAATTCTTGAACTATTGATCATGAATGACTAATATTAACCTATGGGCATGACGTATATATACGTCCAACGTAAACTGCATTGAAATTGGCTATGACGTATATATACGTCATTGTGTTGAGGTGAACGTGTAATTAGTAAGCGGTGATTAGTAGCATGAGATAAAATTCAAAGGCAAACTTATAGTTTTAGAATGGAAGGATAAAAAAGACGTATATCAATACGTCTTTTTTCAGTTCAGACAACATAATAAATGTGCCATCAAAAAACAGCATCACACCTAAGCCCTCACGCTTAGTTATGCATTTTCAAAGAACAACTGTTTTAAAATATATCACACATAAGTTGAGTTTTGAACTTATGTATGGATATATTTAATTTTTTAAAACTCTGTTTCCATTTTCTTTGTGCTTTTGTTTATTGTTTTGTATTTGTTAACTTCTCTTTATGTTTATGCGTATCTAAATAAATAAAAATATATATGTTTCATAGTTTTTTTATAAATTCTTAGCATCGTTTAAAAATTAATAATATGAGCTCACCCAGGTGGGCGGGACGTATATATACGTCATAACGAAAATGTGCGCGCCCACTGTATTTTGCGTTTTTCAAAAGTGAACTACCCCGCTTAAAAGGTTGATTGACAAAACCTCGATTGTTTATCGAATATTTGATTCCATTCCAACTTTTTGTTCTAAGAAACCTAATGTTCTAATGTACGGATCAAACTGCTTAAAATGTTTAAATATTCAATGTAGATATTTTTAGTCTAATATAAAAAAAATATATATTATATAAAGTAGCTTTTTAAAAAGTCCCACAGTTTGAATTTTATCACAAATATCTGGAATAAGAGACTTATCTATCATGTTGACATTTTGTCATCTTTATGGATTTTTTTTTTTTTCTTAAATGGTAGATAAAAGTTTCAACAAGTCTTCATAGGTATTACAGGCAAATTTACATGCATTGTCGTTTTTATTCAATATTCATAATGGATATTAATAGTCCAGCCCTATGTTGAGGCATTAATTAATTCATGTACCCGCAATGCACCGAGAAGAGTTATTAGCCCTGTGAACCGCCGACAATAGGAAGGGGTCCAAAACGGCAGTTGACGGATGGTTCCAGTGATGGATAACCGTTGGCCATCGTTCTCGTCTCCTTCTTTTGTTAATTCGTCTTCTCAACCCGTGCTTCGAACCCGACTCTTTTGTCTCTATTGTCCTCAGTGTTGAGAAAGAATCGGGTGACAGAAGAAGCTCTATCAATTTTTTCACTGACGTCACCTTCTTTCTTGCAAGAAGACAATCGGACGCGACGAAGGGGTAACCGGAATTTTAATTACATATATATTATGTTACGTTCTCTCCTCGTGGACGATTTCAGAAAGGGTAGGAACAATAAAGGAAGAATGTAATGAATTTGAGACTCCAGTCTCTTTTGTGCGGAAGGAAAAGAAAGACAGATCTCGTATTTCGTTTGGCACCTAAACGAAGCGTTACGGATCCTTTGTTTTTGTGTCAACGAAAATATAATCTTCCCGGTAATAAACAAGGAAACGTGTGAACGGCTATTAAATGTGACGTTTTAATATCAAATTCGTTATATAATTTCGTTAGAATATTGTACGCCTAATTGCAAACAACGTCCAATCAATACCTATTATGTCATATTGCGAAGCATATTTTTATGTGTCACAAACAATACAAAATCAATTAATTTCAATTATATTTAAATCAACCACCTTTTATATTTCAAGCGTACACCCTAACTACTGAGCTATGGGGCTCGGAACCCCACGAGATCGATCAATATTTTTAATGAATTCAATATGTGTTTTGCTATTAAAACCTTGTCAATATTCAGTCATGTAAATTTAAACACATTTATTGAATTACAAAATAAATATTTCCACGAAAAAACTCCATAAAAAGCTCGATTCTATCAAATTGAAAATACGATTTTTAAACTCATCAAAGCTGTACACGAAAATATATAATAATGCAAATTTACAATTCATTATCGACCTTATCGATAGGACTATTCAGTTACAGAGCTTCTATTGGCAAAAAAAACTGTTGAAATTATGACAAAAATCATCCTTAATTGGCTTAAAACGAATAGATTGTAATTTTAAAAAGTATCCATAAAATAATGATTTATAAATAGGTAGTGTAGATGTAGATTTATATGTTATACGACACAATATGTACATAATACAAACGTAAACTATGAAAGTATTGAACTCTAGATTTATCATGGAATAATCAAGAAAACTTTAATCATTTAATAATCCATAGGTTTTTTAGACATCCATAATAAAATAATTCAGGGTTGTGATATTTGATAGACTTGTATACAGAATTAGATGTATGTCTGTCTGTTCACCTACTAGCTTATTTTATATACATTTCTGTATCATTAAAATAACTTTAATGCCAATTAGCCTTATATTTCTCTTATTCAGCTATAAATAATCTTATGATCAAGCGATCTGAATCTTAACTCAATTATCTTGGATTTAAATCTACAGAAGATGTTGATGATTTTCATTAAATAATCGTATTAAAAGTTAAGAGAAACTATAATAAATAGTTGAATTATGAGTGCCATCTATTGACAAGGTGCGTTCATTATATATATGTGGAGTTTTTGAGATTTATGCAAGTTATATTTATATTATTTTAATTTTCAAAATGTTTGAAAAAATCGGGTATTCGTTCGTGCTTTTTAAGTTTTTAAAGGCAAAAATTATAATCGAATTTCAAATCACACCATCAAGCTAAGCTGTTTATTGGTCCCGCTATTCGGAAATATGCTAGTCCGCTCCGCAAATTACCCTAAAAGAGGACGGAGTGACCACAAAGTTTGTGTGTCCAAGCGGTCTGCATTTCCGACCGCTGATATGACGAAAAAACGCCTCGTAATTGGACGCCATACCCAAACATATCTACAAAACGATAACGAACTCTTATTACAAAACGAAGTTGTCCGAAGAAAACTGACTTATGCCGCCTGAGTAAGCTCAATGTGTAAAAGCGATGGGAAAGAAAATAGAGATTAGACAGTATATATTATAAAAATGGATAGAGTCATTCAGTGTTGATTTACCTAAAGTAAAATAAAAACCATGCGCAATTCTCGACTGGTATGCTGCGTTTTGCGCCCCAAGCCTGCTTTTCCACCCCCTTGTTATGGCCCTGCTAATACATGTGCCTTAATATCCATTACATATATATCAAAATAAGAAAATTTTAATATATTCAGTTTAAATTCAAAATTTTAAGTATAGTAATACCGTTGTTTAAAAGCTAGAAGCTTATGCCTTTATATTGATTAAATTATGTTTATTGATATGTGCTCGTTCGTTTTAGTTTAATGGCTTAATCGTAAAGGGTTTGTCCATCCTTTACAAATCACCTTACACAACCGCCTCTTATATTAACCAGAACTTTCGATCCTTGGTTTTATCTCCATGAGGTGGACACCGTCCTCGAATCCATATATTCTATCTCGGGTGGGTTAAACCCACAGGTCCATTGTTTCGAACCGATTCCCATTTTTGTAGCAGTTGTGAGGTCTGATCGGTTCCCTCATTGTGAGTTAAATGAATCGGCGCGGCTGGGAAATGGGCCACCCCGACGTTTAACCGCCCCTCATTCAAAAGCCTTCAAAGTTAATTACGTAGAAAGGCGAAAAAGGCGAACCCCTTACATTTGGACCTGGTATTTAGTTTTCAAAGCCATCCAACACACATATATCATCACGCTGTTTTTATGCCCCATCTTCAGGGAATGTTGCGAGAGGCAGGCCGTCTGATTTATTATGATTTTTCCTCTCGATCTGAATGATTGAGGACCACATCTCGACAATGGAGGAATTCCTCCAGGCGATTTATAATATGCTCACATATCTGCGAATCGTAGATACGAAAATATATTTTTTTTATATCTGTTTATCTTTTCAGAATTATATACCCCCGGTTCGCTATATGGAGAGCTTGAAAAATGAGGCTGAACTTGCGACGGAAGCGACGTATTGTTTGTACGTTATCCGGGGAATATATTTTTAACAATATAATATTATTTTATCATTGGTTTTGAAAGCTTCTGAATAAATATGACCTCTGGCTTCAACTAAGTGATCCTAAAATGAAATATCATTCTGTCCACCCCATTGGGCTTTCGCGTAATGGGGTTCCAGCGTAGAAACAATAAAGTCCAACTTAACGGACAGATCGTCTAATTTAGGATGGTTTTTGCACTTCCCCATATCTCGTATAGTAATAGTGTGATGCTCGTTATATCCCACTTTATCCGCACCCTTCTTGAAAATTAAATAAACCTCCCCTGTTCAGGATTATCCTCTTTCGTAAATATTTTTTACTACCATTAAGCAAATTTTATTATGCTTCAAATGCTTGGCTTTAATTCAAGTGGAACTTTCACCACATCTCTAAATCGAAATATCGGTTTGGATTTCTTGGAGACAATATTTTATTGGTGAGCTGCATTTATACTGACGCTTTTGTTCAACTACGGTAGATACGAATTATGACATTTGCTTTTGTCTTCGCTTTATAAAGTGTGCCATATAAGAAGTTGTAGGTCACATATCTCAACGGGGGGTTGTTTATCTTTAAGTCATAGAAATTTTAAACAATCTTGTTTAGAAGTAAATAAGAACAAATAACCCTTCAGATTTATATTTTATAAATAACTGACGATCAAAACGGATGTGGCTCTGTATCAAGGTTTGCCTCTGAAGTTAAATAGACGGATGAAAAGCTGAATTTTAAGCAATGTATAAAAATCCCCTATCAAAATAAGTTTTTGACTGAAAATAAATATATAAATTTTATAATTTTATCGACGATAATATTTTATAATGAAAATTGGCTTTGTCTTCTTCATTTTTATTTTTTGCAATGAAGCACTTAAATTTATTTTAATCATATGGCTTAGGTTATATGAAGATCGCCTATATACGATATCAGATTTGACACGTTTACATGATTGTTCATCTTTAATTAATCAACCATCGGTAAATACATTTCAAATGATTTCAGATAAATAAATATTTTAATATAAGAATGCAAAAATCCTGTCGGATTAGATATGAAGAATTCTTTCATAAACACAATCCTGGACATTTCATTAAAAGACACTGCTACATAAGCTTCCACTTGCAGGAAATTAAGCTCCGCTTATTAAATTGTGATTTTTGACTTCACATCAGAAAGTGGACGCATTCCAGGCATCCGTAAGTCTTTCGGAATTTAATTAAATTCGAACGTCTTTATGCAGAAAAAATGGCGTATAAAATAAAAATGTTGAAAATTAGAAAGCGATTACTTCAGTCCCCAATTTCGGTCAGGTTTTCCGAACCACCCCCTCCCGGAAAATCGGGGCACTTTTATATTCGTATTCGAAAGAGCCGTGCTAAGGTTAAGGGACGTTCAATTCCGCATCGAGGCAGCAACGTTCATTAAGGTAGAAGGTTTATTTGGTGTTTTTTTGCTCATCGCGAAGGCTTCGACACTCTCCTCGGCATTCAGGTCACGGGCTTCGCATCCACCCTGAGGATGGCTCCGACCTGACGATGGGGCAAAGCAGACGTGCCAACGTGCGTAAATTGCTTAAGACGTTTTTAAAGATAGACGTAATTTGATAGAAATTCAAATGAGCCCGGGCGTGAAATTTTTCACGACAACTTGAAGGCGGCTAACGTTGTAAAGAAAATCTCGCAACATACATATAAAGTTCTCGCTCGTGGATTTCAATCTACGTGATTGCCTTGCGTTTAATATTTATTTTTTATAATATTAAATATTTGGACATTATTTAGTCGGTTGTATACATTCGCCGTGTGCATCTTATTTTCACCCTAATGCGGCGTTGATGGTAATCAAAATATATGACCGAGTGCCCAAAGAGCACCACGTTCTATACACCTGCTCTTTTACGACCCGAAAAACCTGCGAAACTAAATTATAACGTAAATCTTCCGAGCAGATATAACAAGGACAATCCTGACCCAGGATTCCTCTTTGGGTTTACGTGCATTAATTTAAGATTTTTGGGTCGGGATGACCCAGACATCGAGACACGTAGAAATCTGAGCTCGTGCGTCCATCGGGATAGACAACATGCTTTTTATGGGTGGAAAATAGCTGAATAAGTCACAGTAGATGTTTTTTGCTTTATCATAACGTAAAATTATTATTCGTAAGCTTAAATGGCACACATGTTGTATCAACGAATATTTTAGTGCTAAGAAAATATTGTTGGAATTTATGATAAAATCAATTCAAAAAATAATTAGGCAATATTTACAAGTGGATTTATATAGTATTGCTTTAGTATCGTATTAGATTTTTATATTATTTGAAATCTTCCAAAGTATTTACTGATTGAAAAAAAATATTGTTAAATAATACATGAAGATTATCAGCTTAAGTGATGAAAAACGTAGAAAAATGACATTAAACTAAGATTCCAATTAACGCTGAGGAAACAGCGTTAAACGAGGTTATCTTAAAATCACTACAACTGCAGCAATGTAACTAAATTGTGGACGATTTCAAGAATTCCGGACTCCGTTAACCGGAGTTTTACTGTATTTATATATGAAAGAACGACAAAAATCAACAAAAAATCAATTTAAAACGTCTTGCATTTAGGAAAGCAAATCTTTTTATGCTGTATGTACGTGACTATGATAAAATTATGCTTATTTCGATTAATATTCATCGATTCTATCATATCGTGATTACAAATTCAGGAATTCACTTGCGAGATTTGTCCCGAGAAAATGAATCGTTAGGAATGCCGCCTATTCCCGTGACATGGGGCAATGATTTTAATAAAAGCTCTGACCCAATTACGCCATGCCTGTGTTTCGACAAAAACGCCTAGTATGTAATGCGAATGCCTTGATGTAGGAATCTCGGCACTCGATTGAAGAATCCGGTGTCTCTGGACGAAATTCCCGAAGGTAGAGGAGTACCTCTGCAGGAAGTGGCAGTATTTTCTAACGAGCAGTGCCTTTTGTGTGAGGCAGGTGAGGCAGCTCACGTACGACCAGCTCGGGCCCAGCCCAGAACACCGGTAATTGAAAGAACGGGGGTAAGGAATTCAGGCCCTAAAGGTCTTGGGGTTGCCAGGGACCCCGTGCGTGCCTTTGTGCCGTTTGATTCCGAAACGCTTGATTTTACCCCTGTAATATATAGAGAAAAATAAATCAGTCCGGACCTCCCCACTGAATCTATTCGCCATCTACGCCGTCGCTGAACGAGCACATACTTGATCCAAAAGCGATCAATGCTTTTTTTCTTCGGCCGAACCAACTTATTGAACACACCTTGATCCATCAAACGTGATAATCGAATGCGATAAATTTCATTATTCGGTTCGAGCGGCGCTTTAAAGCTTCACCAAAGAGAATATATGCGCTGAAGTTGAGTAGAGCACTTTATTTGTTCTTCGGCACAACCAAATACCGAATGCTTCCACCAACACTTTGATTTATTGAACTATAGTATACTATCCATGGGAGTAGCTTGCGAATTTCGACAGCCAACATTTTAGTGCAGACATCAAGAATTTGTAGAAGTTTGTCTAAGCAAACCACACCATTCACAGCATCCCAGTGCTTCAAAGCCCCACAAAACATATGTTCAAATAAACATTTTATTACAGCGTTGTGGATAAGACTATAAACATCTTTCGATATTTATTCCCTTAAAAATATTTGGCACTAAACCATGCCATTTTATATCACGTTAATACAATGTAAATTATATCAATTTTAATTTTATTCTCCCCTAAGAATTTCTCGAAATATTAAATTGTTTACGCGAAGCGTCAAGAATTTTAAGTGCACAGCATAATGTACATAGTCTATGTCGGTAGTCTTCTACCTTTTTATTATATAATAAGTAATATGTCATACTATATGGATTCAATGTAAATATATTTATAGATCATGATGATCTACAATCTTTATGTACCCAATGTCAATTAATAATATTATATTCTTAAATGGAAAGACTTAACTATGTAGCCCAATTTGAACGAAATTCTTCCTGATTTTTTTTTGTCATATTATATGATCTTATGTATCTTATTTTGTTCTTTGGAAATTTTAAGTTTTGTAAAATTGTAAATATCACAACTGATCAACTGTTAGCATGTATCCTGAGCCTTTATAGTGAAGATTAATATTTCAACCCTTAGAGTGCTAAGATAGATATATCATCGATTATGAAACTAACGACGACTGCAAACAACGAAGAAAACACTCGTGATACCCATTTGGCACCCACATATCCAGCATTTTTTTAACAATTACTTTTGCCTTTTGCGAATTATTATTTCATAAATCGATCATTCTCCGAATGCTCAGTTAATATTTCCATCTGTTTTAACTACCATACATTGTGTCCCAATTTGATCTTATAGTAACGAAATAGGGCACATGCTGAGACAAAAAAAACCACTGGTGTCAGGTCTGGACACCGTGCGAGCCACGGAATAGGGCCGCCCCCCCTCCCTATTAAAATATGTCGATGCATACGCCAAATATCCTGTATAGAAAATATTCGAATACTCTAATATTTTACCAATTTCATATTTGTTATTCGAATAATTGAATTTACGATTATTTGGGACCCCCAGTCAGGGTATCAATGCTTAACTTTGTAGTCCGTCTTGCTTAAATGTTAACCCAATCAAACAAGATGTATTAGGTTGTCTCATAAGTGTCTTTCGCAAATGAACACAGATCTAATCATAGCCATGGTTGAAGAAAACCCGTGATTCTCGAAATTCGAAAGCGTTCAGATGTGTGGCTTCCTCATGAACTGACTGACTCAAATAAACTTCAGCGTATTTCAATATGCGATCTTCTTCTCCAACGACATAATAGCCAACCTTTTTTGAAGAGAATTGTCACTGGAGATGAAAGTTGGATACTGGACCAAGGGTACAGAAGCTTTAACTGTAGCTAAACCTGGCCTACATCCAAAAAAAGTTTTGCTATACATTTGGTGGGACTGGAAGGGAGTAGTTTATTATGAGCTACTTCAGCAAGGTAAAATGATCAATTCAACAAAATATTGTTTCCAACTAGACAATCTAATGGATGCAATTATCAGAAAACGGCCAGAATTAGCGAACAGACGAAGCGTTGTTTTTCATCGCGATAATGCCTTCAGAAAAATTCTTTACGTGGTAAAAATTTTAATTCAAAAAATGATATAAAAATGTACCTTGATCAATATTTTTCCAACAAACCTGAGAAATTTTGGCAAGAAAGCATTATGAGGCTTCCGGAGAGATGGAGAAAGATAATAGAACAGAATGGTTCATATATTATTCAATAAACTTTGATGTAATACAAATTATTGTTAATTTTTTTCTTAATGTGAAAATGAAAGAAACTTATGGAACACCCTAATAGTTATTCGATATATATTTATAATTCATTTAAAAGTGGTCTAATTAAAAAAATATGTATCAAATGTGTATATCACGTCTATGTCTACGATATAAAAATGTTATGAATCATGTATTATATAATATAATGTAGAGCTTCCTTAAATGGATTGATCTAATATTCTATGACGATTATACACAAGATATCCAAAATCGACTTTTATATGTATTTTTTGTATATATTTTTCATGTAGTATTTGTCAATTTGCACGTTGTATAGTGAAAATCGTAAGCATGGAGTTGTATTGGGATGCTTTTATAGAAGATTTATTATTATATATGTATTTTAGAGCACAATTTTCTTCCAATGGAAGATATTAAAGTTGAACACTACTTTTGTGATGAAAACCTCTCCGACTGTTTCTCCATTCAAAAACTAAAAAATACACACACGAGGGTAGCTGCTCCACTTACTCGTGTGTTCGTATGTGTATTTAAGATGGCGAAAATATATTTTATATGACGGTCCTAAAGCGGGGCTCACGTTAAATGAAAACCGGGGGATGTCTTTGCTTTTAAAATAAACAGGGGAAGTGTTTGTGACATTCGCCATTTTACCCTCGTCGCTCGGGAAATGTTGACACAAGGCAAGTTCACATACAATATGGGCCCGGAACGCGCCGCCAGATAAATTAGATTCCATCATGTTTTTTGTTTATTTTTCGTCTTTAAAGTCCAAAAATGTTTATTTATGTCGGCGCCCCTCCAGGGCCCGTCCCGTGGCGTCAGAAATGTCAAAAATGACGTCGAGGATGCCCCGCAATCGAGAGGCCGGTCCGCTCGCCGAGGGATGAAAAATCAGTTAAGGAAACAACAACATTAAAAAATAACAAACATATCAACATACATTATACTTTGTCCAGGATGACGCATGAAAGCAGAACAGGCACCAAATTGAAAAATGATACAATAAAAAAACGCCCGCGGAAAAGTGTTGGAAAGCGTTACCAGGATCTCAGAACAAAAAGTTTCAAACTCATAATTTCGCTGCAGATAAATGCTGAGATAATCACAGCAGACATCTGCTACCGCAACTTCTTTGTCTTAGTAATTTTTCTTTGGGAATAGAAAAATACGACACTAATAAAATGTGGCAAGCGTAATGTAAAAATCGCCTTTAATGCCTCCAGCTTTCGTACAAACGGAGAGATTGCAAATTCGCCACAAACTATTTTTTAATAAAAACTTTTAAATCTCAAACATTTATCATCATAAAAGACCGCAATTAATATGTAATCAATCTAGCTTATTGCTAAAATCACGGGATGAATTTAAATATAAAAACACGTAAATCGAGACGCTTAATGCATAAACAATTGGGATAATCGTTCCATAAAACAGCGTAAATCTATCAATTATTTTGCTTTGGACCAACAAAAATCATTATAGATGATAATACATTTTTTCGTGATAATTTAATTAAAAGCTTAAAGACTTAATTTATGCGGTTTTGCTCTCATATATTATTTTTCCTCTTCTTAAGGTATCATATCATGTGTCCTATTCAATTTTATTATTCGTCTCAGTAATTATTTTTTAAAAACTAGAAATCAAAGTGCACTTTAATTACTACTTATAATATTATAGTTATTCGAAACATTTGCTTCAATTTTATAACTCGATTTACATTGCTTTTATATGCGTTGGATCTTTTAACTACTCATATTTATTTAGAAAATATTTGAGATTGTAGTTCTTTAATTTAATTTTGAGGTAAAATATCAATGGACACATTATTTTCAGTAGTTAATTTCTTATCACTCTTATGAACATCAATCTGTTATAGTCATAAAATATATATTTCATCAGAGTAAAAGGAATCCGAAATATTATATATTATTCAAGCATCATATTGACGATTTTTATATATAAGCAGCCAAGCACTCGATTTTACGATATTGGAGATTTATATTAAGCAAACGCAATATGCTACGACGTTCAATAAGAAGATTTATCTCAAATATCAATCTAGATGACATGTCAATCGATATGCCGTTTTACGACACTGTTCGTCTTTTTGTCGTAAAATATTTATGGTTATCACAATTCGCTGAAGTATTATATAAATGAATATACTATTCTTACATTAGGCCAATATTTAATCGCATATTGGCTGGTGAATTTACGGCCACGACTATTAAAAACCTAATAAGTCTAATATGTAGGAATCGAACTAAATCAATTCTTACCGGTTCAACCGTCAAATTGGTAGATTTACGGCCGAGCATAATGAACTGGACGTCACACTTTACCGTCCACTCTTCCATGGCTCATAAAACCCGTCGTAAAATTAGACTATTGCTAGCACTGTATTTGAGCTTTAAGCACCTCGAGCTTTATCTCATTTTATTAACACCTAGGAGATAAAATGAGGAATGATAATTGAAAGCTTGATAAGAAAAGGGGTAATAAATTTGGAATCAGTCAGCCGCGCTCGCGGTGGTCCCAAACGGATTGATTTATAAATTAAGCTGTGTATTGCCTATTTAATAGATTTGAATTGGATTTTTTAGATAAGGGGCTCTTCTGCAATAAATTTAAAAAAATAAAGGTTTTGTGTAGAAATTGGAGGGATGATGTGCGTTTTATGCCTCGTCAAATGAAGAGCGTCACTAGACATTGTTGTCGGGCTTTATCGTTCCGCCTTGTATACATTATCGATAAAATGGAATATAAACTTGTCCTGTTCGAGATAATCTGGGGCTATAAAAATAATACCGTATTTAAACAAGGGAGGTGCATAAAAAAAGTTTTAATCGACGGATAAAGTTAAACCGTAAATCTGGAATCGGCCGTCGGTTCCGGCTCTGCTCTGGTTAAATTTAACTATTGTTTTGTAGTGCGACTTAAACGGCCGCCGAACAAGCAATAAAATGTTTATGATGAGTGAGGGTTTTCTACGTGACTTGGAAGTGGGCTGTTTTTATTGCCGGTTGATTTTATTATATCGTGTTGCCTTTGACACCTAGAGGCAAAATTTCGGAACACGTGCGGACAAGGAAATAATGATCGGGACCATTTGAGTCCCGAAACACGAAGAGGCTTTTATTTTTTTAGGAATCAATAGCCGGCAGAAGCGTGGTGTCGGGAGGAGGGTGGTGATTTGACTTTTGGGAGGTAGATCACAGCAGCAAATTCACACGAATGATAGATTATTTTAAATGATTTAAAACGAGTCACCAATAGTCACATTATTGTTCTTATCATAAAAAAATGTTCGCCTTATAGAAAAACATTTTAAAGCCAGGAAATAAAGATATGCACTTGCGGCATTCCATATTGTTCTTGTTCGACAAAATCTTGAAATCAAAAGAAGTTTATTTAATAAATAAAAAATATGGTGACGAATTGATGCTTTAAATACTACAGAAAGCTTAAGACATTTAAAAATGTTTATAAAGGTTTGAAAGATTATCAAAATCAGGAATATCTGTACAATAGATAACGACACAGTTAAAGAATTTAAGACCCAAAAGAACTTCAAAAAGATCAACGAATAGCATTCCATTCGACATTTTTATTTAGAAATTAGACTTAATCATTTCTGAGAAAGATGATGATTAAAAAATGGGTCTTTTACAAAAATTACAAGAAAAAAAAAACAGTAGCATTCTACAACCCTGATTTTAATGTATGTATTTTTTAAAAGTCTTTTAAATAAATCATAGTTAAATCAATTATTATTTAAAACAGATTAACAATCAAGTTCGCCAAAAAAAAAACATGAATCGCTTCTTTTTGATATTTCGAACATGATGATTTGCCCATGATCACGAAATAACTACCGCTCGTCGTCACCTTCAAAATACTTCCAAATAAAGTTTTTTGTTGTTGTCTTCAATTTATTTTTTTTGCTAAAAAAAACCATTAGCAATTTAAAAAATCCACATTTTTAAATTTTAAGCGAATTTTGTTATCCATAATGCGTTGAGGTAATGTTCAAGATCTTCGAGCCCAACAATCAGCTTGCAGGTTGTTTATAAAATTTTATTTTGATTCAGAATTTGAATAGGGAGCCAGAGTTATCTGTCAGGACCGTCGCAGCGTGTATAAAGCTTGTACATAAATAAATAAACACTGACGATAGCACACAATATTCGGTAAAAACATTAACAATATACTTGAAATTGATTCATTATATCATGCAAACATCCTTATTAGTTGATGAATTTTGAATTTGATGGTTAATGATCTATACAATCGTATGATGTACGCAATATACTCTCTCCGTCTCTGTCTCTCTCTGGGTTCAACGTGTAAGAATGCTTTTTCTGAATCACTGGAATCCGGTCACAGCTCTGTGTCTTACCTTTTTAAGGGGTTAAAGTAAAATGATTTTATATTTTAAATATAAAATTAAATATGCATGGAATTCTTTCCAAAAATTGCTATTAAAAATAATGATTATTTAGGATTTTCTAAGACATGAAAATGTCTACATTTATTCTATACTAGGCTTAATAAAAATGAATCGCTTTAATTTGTGTAGCAATTCAACGAGTCGCTTTTGTGTTAAGCGTCGTTATATTATAAATAATTCTCGCTAAAGAGTTTTTAAAGTGTCTTTTGTGTAATTTGTATTCTCGACATCATCCTCGGAGGGTAGAAATATGCTTGAGAGCCATCCAAGTTAATTCAGTTGGGCTAATGAGATTTTTCGAGTGTATTAAAAATCATTAGCGTTGCATCAAGTCTAATTTGGCGTCTAGAAATCTTAAGCCGCGTCGAATAAATAGGGTTTTTCTAAGGGTTGCGCAGACGGGTAGGTCGCTAAGGCGTTTCACCATCCCCTGTTTAGCTTAATCTCGGAGAACAATAATAGGTGAAGGTGGAGGCCATTAGTGATATTAACGCTAGCAATTAAATTGGGCCTAAAATACTTGCGCGAGGAATGCGCCCGAGTCGGGATTAAGTTGGATACGAGTTAAATGATGTGTTAAATGGGTCGGCTTAGTCAAGGTGGGACACGTGGGCTGGACCGGGATGATTGCCCTTCAAAGCCGAGCTCTTGAGAAATGAGAATACCTGTTGTGACCCACCAAACTGACGATCTTTGATATCACAAGATCAATCGAGTATTTTAACATTTGCGTCTGGCAATCATGAAGTCATGTTTATATATTTTTATTTTATCAATGGATAAATTTATAGTCCACCCTTAAACCGATCATTCATGTTTCAGACGACCTTAATCCTCTCGGGTGCCATTCAAACGCTGCTTTGTCCATCAATCATCTATCAATATCCTTTCGCTGCCACGTCGAATCGTTTGGTCGTCAATATCACAAACGTTAATTATAAAACATCTCAAAATTAATTGGCTACCTAGAATCGTAATCAAACTGTAACTCTGGTGGTCTCTCCAGAAAAAAAATCTCTTTTGTCCTTTTTTTACAAGTATTTTTACGTCAACTAGGTCGTGTTAATTATTCTGATGTAATTAAAAGAAATAGCGTTTGCGTACAAGCTTTCGTTTGGGAATAATGCCAAATAACAAAGGTTCCAAAAACACACGACGGGAATGTTAATTCCTTATAACAAGATGTTTTTAAAACGAAAGAAAAATAAAATCCTCCCCATTTTGAACACAAGCAGATTTTTTTAATACAAAACAATACATTTTATATATAAATATAAAGCTTATAATCTTATCATGATATATTATACGAAAAAGCTAATTGTTGTAATTGAAGTCCGAAGAGCTTTCATAATAATTTCTCCACCATTTATGTAACGTCACATTGATCAAATATTAATATTGGTGTTTTTTTTTATTATAAAGGTTCAAATTCAAATTCATTAGGTTTTTTTAACTTGCTACTTAACATATGTCCGGATAGTACGAAGTAATTAGATCATTAACACGTATCGTGCCAAGGACATTTTTCAAAAATGACCCACCAGGCCATCATACAAATTTAGTTCTATATTATATATTTATATATAAGGATTATAAATTGTGGTCAAAATTTAAAAAAAAATTAAATAGAACCTATTTTAGGCCATCAGTCACCGGTGCCCGACGCGGCCTGTGTGGTCCATATGGGATGCAACGCATATTTTTTTTTTTTTTTTTTTTGTACATATCTTTTTGAATAATACATTGTAATGATACATGGTGGTTTATATATTTTTTGGATAGATTACATCTTATTTGTGGTATCAATCACTGACGGTTGACGTAGCGTATTACTTCGCGTACAGATTATTTATTCTATGATTCAAATTTACTTTTTTATTATGAAAAACACAAAAGTCAAACGGCACATAACTATTCAGATATATTTTTTGATATGTCTATATTGTAACAAATTACATCGACCTTTTTTTATTAAATGAAATATGTCATCTGTGACAAGTTTATTTTAACGATGAATGGAATTAAATGTTTGAAAAGATTTTAGTCTAAGACAATGCAATTGAGAAGACTCTTTTTTATTGCTTTTTAGAACATTTATTTTAAATACTATAAACAATAGAGAAGATAATTCCATTTTTTCACTATTTATTCAATAGAAACGATTGTTTTTACTTTTTTCTGTTCATCCCCCAAAATAAAGAGACGTTTTCTATTGGTCTTATTCTAACCAATATTATTGGTTCAAAATATCATGCTTTCAAAGTATAAGTCATACTTAGGCCTGATCCAAACTATGATGCCGTTGACGGTTAGATCTCGCTCCGGTCTCGGTCCGATCAAATATTCTTACACAAGAAACAATCAGAGTATTCACACTATCGGATCGTTCCAATCCCGTTTTTTGTATGAAAATATTTGACGGGACCGAGACCGAGATGGAACTGTTACCGGCACCATAGTGTGGATCGGGCCTTACTCTTTGCACATGACTTATTGGCATATTGATCACGGTTCATTTAATGTCAATCAAATCGATATGCTGATCAAGTGATTGAAGGAATAACTCAACGAATATCATCCAGATCACGTTCTTGATCGCCGACAAATAAGTTGGAAATCAAGAGGTTTTTTGATTTAATTATTTGGATCGTCAAACTACACAGTATTTATTTATATTGGAGCAAAGACATTCATTTCAGGCAGAAATTTCCAAAAAAGTATAATGATTTTGCTCCAAATGATACATTTTGCGGATAATTCCACTGCAAACCCAGTAGATCGGTTAGCAAAAATTCACAATATTTTCGATGATCTCAATATCAATTATAAAAAATATTATGAACCACAAGAATATGTCTGTGTTGACGAAAGCATGATACCTTATCGAGGAAGAATCTCTTTTCGGCAATATATGAAACCAAAAAAACGGCATCATCTATCATTGCAAGACGATCGCGCCACGAACTTTTGAAAAAAAGATGATTCATCTCGAAATGTTCGTCGTTGCTGCACCAGGTGCTATAAATTAAATTGCAACATTGGAAGAAAATTTGCAAGGAATAAAACCAAACAGGTTGTAACGTATTGTGGGGGGTGTAATGGTTTTCAACATCTATGTTTAGCGTGTTTCAATATAGTATATAGAAATATTTAATTCATTTATACAGTATCTTATACATAGAGCCTATTTTTTAATCATATATTATTTTAAATTTATTATTCTATTGTTTTGTATTATAAAACTAGCATATAATGTTCATGATCTAATGTGTGTTTCGAAAAAAAAGAGTTAAAAAGTTTTAGGTTAAAAAAGAGTTAAAAAAACTTTTTAACTCTTTTTTAACCTAAAACGTATTTATAACATGATAAAATATGCATACATTCATCTAAATTAGTATATTGTAAATGTTTAATTATAAAAATCTCGTAGAAGAAGAACATGGAATATACCTACCGTTTTTTTGGATATGGTTTTTTAAAAAAAAAAGTTCGGGTGTTCCGCTTGTTCAGGAACACCATGTCTATCAGATTATATATTAAAAACTGTTAAATGTGTAACTGACGGCGCACAGAGACTATTTTACTAAATCGAGTGCCATCAGTCACCGGTGCCTGCCACGGCGCACTGGTAACAATCGTCATCGGGCACCGGTGCCCGACGCGGCACGATACGTGTTAACAACTAAAATAAATAGAATCGGCTTTAAGATATTTTTGAAATATATGAATATTATATTATAATCAACCCTCATAAAATATGATTTACTAAACCTGTTTTATAAATTCCTTTATATTTGTGAGAAATGCAAATAATTAAAATTAATATGTACGTCATAGATTTTTTAAATCATTAACAACAAAAAATAAATGCGGCTTCTGATTGAAAAAATTTGAGAATCCCTGCATTTTGTTCAATAAATAAAATTATGTTTGGGTTTTTTTTTTTTTTTTTTTTTTTTTTTTTTTTTTTTTTTCCTGTGGGCGCGGAATCTTCCAAAGACTGAGTGTGAGATTCACGCTGGTATTGATACAACTTCCATAAGGGATGTTGGCCAGCCGTGCCTACTCACTAAACCGCTCCCTTTGGTCTCCTCTGTCCCCCTGGTATTGTTTATCACATTGCTTCAAGGGTGACAGGTAGTCTAGCCATTTGGTGGCCCTATTCTATTGTTGGAGAGGCGCCCTGCGCCTCTCTCTTTCACTGTCTTCTTTGGCGCTCATGATGTCTTCTACGTAGTCGCGCCAAAGGTCCCAGTTCTTCTTACTTTCCATCATGCTGTGGACCATGTTGTCGATATTTAGCTCGGCCACCCCGAGTGCTTGTTTCAGCAGTTCTCTCTGGGGTGCCCAAGCCTCACAGCCAATGATGGTGTGCTCTGCGTCGTCGACCTCCGCTTGGCAGTGTTGGCACGTAGCGGATGGTTCTTTGCCAATCCGCTTCAGGTACGCACCAAAGCATCCGTGCCCAGTGAGCGCCTGCGTCAAGCGGTAGGTTGTTTCACCGTGTTCCCGGGCCCTCCACCGACTTATGACCGGGATAAGTCGATGGGTCCATCTTCCCTTGCTGGACTGATCCCATCTCCGTTGCCAGGCTTCCCTCAGTTTCTGGTCATGTTCGTTGCGATTTTTAGGATCTTCGTAGTCCAAGGCCCTCTTCTTTGCCTGGAGGTCCAGCGGCGGTATTCCAGCAATCACCAGCACCGCGTCTTCAGACACTGTCCTGTACGCTGCGGTGACTCGGAGCGCTCCCTGTCGCTGGACTCTGGCGAGCTTCTTTCTGTTGATGTCACGTTTGAGCGACTCATGCCATATCGGGGCTCCGTACAGAAGGATCGAGTGTATTACCTCGTTTATGGTACGTCTTCTGCACGGCTTTGGCCCTCCAATGTTGGGCATGAGCCGTCCAAGCTCGCCTGCCACCTTCTGTGCCTTCTGTGCAGCTTCTTCTATGTGTTTGCTAAAGGTCAGCTTGTTATCCATGAGGATCCCGAGGTATCTCAACGTTTTGCTGTATTCCACCTTGTGTCCTCCAATAACAAGCTGCTCGACCCTCGGTCTTCTCCGTCTGCTGCATATCATTGCCTCAGTTTTCTCAATCGCCAACTGCAGGTGATTATCCCGCATCCACGCTCGAATTCTGGCGAGGGCTTCGTTGCCCGTCGCCTCCACTTCCCATGGATGTCGAGCTGTCACCAGCAGTGCAACGTCGTCCGCGAAGGCAATGAGTTCTGCTCCTGCAGGTAGTGCCATATTTAGGAGACTGTTGTACAGTGCGTTCCAGAGAGTTGGTCCCAGAACCGACCCCTGCGGGACGCCCATCTCCAGTCTTCTTGTCAGGTCCGTTTCGTTGTGATGGACATATCGGTCTTTGAAATAGTCGCTTACGAGGTCGACTGCATACTGTGGAATTTCAAATTTTTCCTCCAGGGCTCCCACGATTAACTCCCAGTTTGCGCTATTGAAGGCGTTTTTGATGTCCAGTGTGACCATCACAACGTCCTTGCTTTGTTTAACCGAGCCTTTCCACGCTTCTCGGATGACATCAGTTACACGTTTTATTGCTCCAAGCGTGGATCGCCCCGGTCTAAAGCCATACTGCCTATCTGACAGTTTTTGTTCGATTCCTGGCTGGATTCTCTTCAACAGCATTGTTTCGAGGAGTTTTCCAAGACCGTCTAGCATGCACAGCGGTCTCAATGTAGTTTTCCCCGGTTTCGGAACTAATACCAGTCTGGCCGTTTTCCATCTTCTTGCGAACTTTCGTTCCTCTAGGCAGGCATTTATTGTGTCTAGTATTAGTTCCGGGTACTCCCCAACCATCAATTTGATGATCTCGCCAGGCATACCGTCCGGTCCTGGCGCCTTCCCGGGTTTTATCCTCGAACCTGCATACTGCAGTTCATCTATGCTGAACGGCGCGGGCGGTTCTATGCTGTCTCTGCTCCTTTCTCTGTATCTCTCGGCAGTCCGAACAGTGTGAGATTTGTCTGGAAAGAGTTGGCTTATTTGGTCCTCCGTTTGCCGTTGGTTCCAGATTTCGCTTCCTCCCCGTAGTTTCCCCCGCACAATTTTGTACGGTAGTCCCCATGGGTTAGAGTCGAGTGTACGGCATAACTCCTCCCAGCAGCGCGCCTTGGATTCCTGGATCATTTTTCGCAGGTTTCTTCGGTCTGCTCTGTGAGTTTCTTGGCACTGTATTCTGGTTTCCGCCACTCTGGCCCTAGTTACCCTGCGTCTACTGGCAAGACAGATTCTCCGTTGCTCCGCAATTTCTTCTGTCCACCAGTACACACCAGGTCTAATTCTTTCCCTCGGTATTCTGGGCATGGCCGCGTCACATCCACGCTCTATGAGTGTTTGGAGTTCCTCTACAGCTTCTTCCGCCCCTCTCTGGGTTATGTGCTCCTTCGCTCTTTCCTTTCCCGTCTCTATCGCAGCGAGGAAATCGTCCTTGCAGAATTTTTTGGTCGCCCATCCTTTGCTGTGGTGTTTCCGGCCTCCCCTCCGCTGGTCAGCCAATCGGTAGGTGATATACTGGTGGTCGCTATTCGTATACTTTTCTGATACTTCCCAGTCTCTCACCCTGCCGATTACTGTTTCATCGCAGAAGGTGACATCAATAATCGACCCGTAGGGATCTCTTCTGTATGTCCATTTTCGACCTCGGTTGGCAGGGAGCAGCCGCAATCTTGCCATGCTCTCTGCCAGGATTATTCCTCTCCGGTCAGTCACAGGTGACCCCCAGGCCATGGACTTGGCGTTGAAATCGCCAGCTGCTACTACAGGAAGGGAAGAAGTAGAGACATCATCCTCTAGGTCTCGCAGCAGTCGGTCGTAGTCTGCGGTGTTGGTATTGGGGGAGAAGTAGCAACTATAAATCCTCACTCCCTCCACCTCCACCCAGACCCATCCGTTCCCCGCCGCTCGTCCGGTCACCTTGAGGCTCTCGTTCGCTATCCACACGGCTGCTCTCTGACTGGTGTCAGCATGCCAGCCATGTGTGTGGTCTTTGTACTGTTCTGAGACTATCGCGAGGTCCACCTTTGTGTCGTAGACCTCGCGTTCAAGCAGTGCCTGGGCCGCGATGCATCCATTCAGGTTTACTTGCAGCAGTTTCAGTGATTTCTTCGCGCCTTCTGGAGGTATTTTTGCATCGCGAAGCACTTGCTGCTTCCGCTTACGTGTCTTGTTCGTTCCTCTCCTTTATTTCCGCATAGCGGGCAATACGGGTCGGCTTTGCATGTGCCAGCCCTATGTCCGCTTTCAGAACACTTCCAACATTGTGACGTCCTGTCCTCGGCCCTGCAGCCCATGGCCGTATGTCCAAATGCTCTGCATCTGTAGCACTGCAGGATCGGAATTCGCTCCCTGATTCTGCAGCGCATCAGTCCTATTTTAATTTTCGCGACCTCCTTCACTATGTTTGGGTAATGCAAATAGATCATACCTTAAATCAAAATGTTGTATATGGTTTGCATGATACACAAGTGAAAAGTATCATTTGACAAGATCATGATACACATGCTGTATCATCGGCTCTTTTAGTGATAATTTCAATAATAAAATCTTTAAAATAAAAACTTTTTTACTGGGTAATTTTCAAAATATTTTTGATATACTAGATCACATCACTCAATAAGTTTTTAGGATTTCTTTTGAAGAAATTGCGAAAAAATGAAGAAGAAATAAGTTTAAAGTAAAAAAATCCTATGGAATGTTTGAGTAATATATTATATTAAATCGATAGTGCTTGTATGTGTTAAAAAAATTCTATGTATATAAAAATTAGACATTGTGAATATAATTACGCTGTTTAAAATTTAAAATAATTTAGGCATTTCTTGTGATTCATTTAGAATTGATACAAAAGAGATTGATTAAATCTTATTCCTCATTAACATAAGAAAGATCAGAGAAAGCCCTACCGTTTAAAAGTATCTGATCAATCTTCGCAGAAAAATTCTCAGTCGTCATAAAATTCCTTTTTGAAATTATAAAAGATTTCCTGATTTTGAAATGGTACATAACCGATATCAATCTAGGATTATGTCTTCCCGCGTCCCGGTTTTCCAAGGAGCGAGGACATCAATTCGCCGCATTTTCCTTTCACTTTTACCCCACAAGTCTTATTCTATTATCCGTAAGCCGAGGAGTAATCTACCGCTAAGATTCATTCGTATAATTTCATTAGTTTTTCACAACCAGAATGACTGCGCCGTTAAAAGCTTTATTATTCGAGTCCTTTTGTGCGAAATTCAATGGTCTTCTACGAATTTGCATTAAAATGCTCAACAAAAATTATACGAAACAGTAAGGGCCTCGTTGTTACAATAGTGCCTTCGCTGTTTCTATTCCATTACCGATGTTTTGTAGATGCGAAGGAATTACGGCCGTTAAGGATCGAAAAAAAGATCAATTCCAAACGTAATTAAGGACGTAATCGGCTTCAAGCAAATCAAAATAAAATATTGATTCAAACTTAATTTTATTGCATAGAATCATAAAAAAATATTGTCATACAGTGTAATACGAGAGCAATTTTCATAACTTCAGCGGAAAACCATAAAGGCAGATTATCTCCGTGAACACTTTTTGCATCGTTACAAAGTTGCTGAACATGTCCGAAGCACTACGCTTTTCAATGTTATTATATTTGAAAAGTTTAAGCAATGTTTGATCATTATAACATGCTGATCTTTGAGTGTTGTAAAAAGTCATTTTGTCTTTATTTTACTGATTTTTTAATGATTTTATTCAATTTATTAGAGAGTTTGCAAATTTTCACAACCCTTTTAAAATGTTTTAAAATTTTAAGTGTACTCACGGAAATATTGCCGATGATGATTTATATTTTTGCAATCTGGATATGAACTCCGTATAAATAACAGGGATTAATTTTTTTCAACATTTATTCGGGAAAAAATTAAATTAAAGAATATTACATAATCCATTTCATGATATTACTGGTATTATGTTTGATGTCCTTTAAGGGGGTATTCCAATGTGACCGTTTCGAAAAATCGTTTTTTTTTTGTTTGAATTTTTCGATAGTTTGTATCCTTTAAATTGATATTCTAGAATCGGTTTGGGTGTTTCCTATCTTGTTGACTAATTATAATGCTCCAACGGAGAGCATCTAACTGCGCGCGCGCTATGTTTTCGAAGCAGATACCGCCGTTTCGTGTATGTTACGCGATTGATTGGCGCTGGTTTGCAAAATATAAACTATCTTTGTGGATATATGGATATTGGCAAGAGTTTTAACGTAAATTTATATTATAATATTATAAAATCTATCTCTGAAAGCGTAAACGCTGTGTACGACATTGTGATTCGTAAAGCCGTTCGAGAAGAAAAAGAGTTAAATGTACAAGCTGGCTTTCCAGAAAATGAGCTCTCAGTTTCTAGCGATGGTTCGTAGTTCAAGAGAGGATTTTCTTCTCTTCTAGGCATTGTATCACCGATTGGAAAATATTCCGATATAATCTTTGATATCATCATAAAATCGAGTTTCTATAAAGCATGCAATGCGTGAATTGGCAAAGAAGATACAGATGAATATAACAAAATACAAGACACTTTGAAGCCAATTTATGAAGAGCTGAGCCAAAATGAACTTTTAGAGAGATACTTACGTTCCAACACGCAAAATGACAACGAAAGTTTCACTGCTTGCGTTTGGCACCTAAATATGTCTATTGCGGCAAAAAAATTGGAAATTGCCACCTATAATGCAGCTTGCATAATTGATGAAGGTCAGAAAAGAATACTTAAGATTTTGGAAGTCATGAGCTGTTTACTTGGCCCTGGAAGTTTGAGTTTCGCCAAGGACTGCGACAATGCGCGCTTACAACGCCCAGACCAACGCAGCTTCTTTGCTTCAAAAGCCGCTCGAATCGCAAGGAGAGAAGCTAGAGCGGCTAAATAAGAAGTCTATGACGAAGAAAAAAGTACCTTGTATGGTTGGGGCATTGCTGATCAGTCGAAAAGGTAAGTTTTCTATGACCTTTCATCTTTAAAAACTTTAAACGCGTTTTTCTCAAAACGACATTTTTGCACCTGGCGTAGGTGATTTTTAAAAAATGGCTAAGCGTATCGACTTCAAATTTTAATACGATATTAAGAACTATTATGGCTATCGTCCGTGCCTCCAAGTTGTTGATATTTATATTTTAACTTATAATTTCACCTCATTTATGGTGCAAAAAATGTGTGTTTTTCTCTCTCTTTTACAAAAAACGCCGCCATTTTGTCAATTTTCAATGAAATAAAAAAGTTGAGGTACCTGCGATAGGGACAGTTACCTAGATTAATAAACGATTTCAATTTTCTATTTCAGATCACCAGGAGAGCCCAAAGTACCTACGCCAGCAGAAAACTTTTTTTTTTATTCGCTTGATTTTTTTGTCATAAATAAATAAATAAATATTTTTGATCATCAAAAAAAATCTTTTGTCCTTCTCCTTAAATATGCCTTTAAGATAGAAAAACATTCGTTTAATTATATGCTATAGTTTCAGAGAAAAAAATTATCGAAAATATGCCTTTTTTTACGCGTTCACATTGGAATACCCCCTTAAATAGTTTGAAACCTCTTTATTCTTCCAGATGAAATATTTGAATACCGTGATCTAAAATTATAACTAATATTTTCTTGCGATTTTCTGCTTTTTCCATAAAAAAAAAATATTAACGCCTCTATGAACAGTTAACGGCGACTACAAGATCGTTGCACGTATGCAAAATCCTTGCCCGAGATAATCTTTGCGGAGAGGAGGAAGTGTTCACATTGCCCGGGAAACAGAATATATATATTTCAGGTCTTTAATGAGTCTTTTAAACTTGTAGAGCACTAGTTAACAACGACCATAAAACTTTTTAAGAGGCCGTCAGACAGAAAGTAAGTCAGAGCTCATTAAAACCAACGGCGGAGTACCAGTTAGTTTTCCTTTAGTTTTTCCGCTCTTACAGTGCCTGTGATCTGCCTTTAAGAATTCCTTTTTTACTGCGGCTTATCAGCCGGAAAATAAAGCTTGTTAAATATGATTAAGGGCGCTTCCTCTTCTTGCTATTTTCTTATGCGATTTACTTCTGGGTAAGCGTATGAGATCGAATCCGTCTGCGCGGCACAAATTAAACGTCTATTTCAGGAGACAATCGAAAAAGGGATATGTATTCCAGATATAGAATTTGGATCACGTAAAAATCTTAAGGAAACAATTGTAAGCAATTTCTTTTAGTCATAAAAGACATTTTTAACATGAAACATCAAGATTTATCTTTATGAGCTTTCAAAAGAATGACCTTTGACTTCTTGCTATTTAATAATAAAGCATTTGAGCTAATATAATTTGTTGAAATATTGTACATATATTTGATGAACTCAAAGAACTCAAATAACATATAAATACTAAGGTATCAAAAATCGGGTATTAGCTTATCCGTTATCAGATGAAGGCAATCCCCATAGGATATTCTTCTATGAAAAGGATTTCTTATACGATAATTTTTCATTACCTTTCACATACTTTTTAGTTCGGATAAGAATGTTTGTATTGGAATTTTAAACGATTCGATATGACTGTAATAATTGAATCTATAAAATCGGAACGATTGATCGGAAATATTAATACTTCTGACCTAATTTATTTCTCATTTAAATTTGAACTCAAACCAACATCTTCAAGCTTTATTCTGTGTGTTTAACGTTTGATCTGGTGCGTTTTGGATACGTTGCGACAAAGAGCCACTTCTAATTCGTCATTAATCCAATACTCGACCAAAATGCGAAAATGGCAAAAACTGACCCACCCCATACTCAGTTTCTGCTAGATTGGAGCACTTTTAGTCATAAAACACAGATTCTGCTCATTCTCCACGTCCTTTAGGCTTAATTGGGCAAAACGTTCAATCCGCCCACTCGTACTTTGAGACTTTTGAGGCACTCGAACCATACAATCAACACCGGGAATGAAACATTTCCTCCCTAATGGGGTAGAAGAGAACGGTCAAGTTTGACTAGAACAAATGACAAAAAGCCCTATTTTAAATTTGAATGGCCCCCTTTTAACCCGACGGGATAAACATGAACAAAAAGGACCTGTAAAAGTTGGGCGTTACTTCATTTGCATTTCAATAGACGGAACCACCTGATCAAAATAAGAACGCTCTAAATATTCATGTCTTTGTATATTTATGTTACGGTTTATTTATTTGGCTGTTAAAAACTCATGCCATTAAGACCTCTCCACGTATTTTCCCGAACAAAAAGAAATCGAAGGGACGATAACGTAATCTCGAGTTAAGGTTCCAAATGTTATCATCTTCAATACTCCAGGATGCTTACAATTACTCTTCATCACAAAAATACACATTAATTCCGAGTTTTTTTCACATAAGTATCCTCAGAGCGGATATTTCATTTCCGCATTCTCAATGGTACCTTTTCGCACCCTGACCCAGACCTTTCCTCTTCTCCTCCATGCGTCGATCAACTCCCCAGCCCCAAAACCCAAGAAGAGATACTTTACTTAACGAATCGACGGAAAGATGTGAAATTCCGCAAAATTATATGAAAATACCAAAAGTTTTACGAGGAGACGCCCACGGCAATGGAAAGTTTTGAGAAGCCAAAATCCGCTTGTGGAGTGCTCCAAATTAAAATCTGATTTCAGAAAAAATATCTGAAGCATCCATAAAATTTATCTCAAACTTTCGCCAACGTCGTATGAATATATAATAATTCATTGTTTGTGCGTTTCGACTTGCGAAATTCGCGAAAGCCGACCAACTTTGCAGAATTTGAACTATTGTAAATAAAGTGGAATGTCCTACAGCGATTTCGCGATAATAATCCGAATACTTTGAAGACAAACTCGAAGAAAAAATAATAGAGCAGTCCATTAATCTTATTCTCGCAAATAAAACAAATATTATTTCATCCAGACGAAACGCGATGACTATAAATTAGGCATTTGTAAAACTTTATTTTTTGGCTGTTATTTTAAGCCATTTTTAAGTATAATTTCGGCATAGTTATGATTAAATCAACATTATTATTCGCATCAAATACATAATACTTTTTTCAAAGACGGAATGATTAATAATGATTAAATTTAAAATAAATCAAATGAAATGTATGCAAAAGTTTTAATTCAGGATTAATACTGATTTTCCACTTGAATGAAAAGTCATTTCATATGAAAAATCCATTCTGTAGACAATTTTTCAATAGATAGGTTAGGAAGAAGGATAGGTTATCTTTAAAATAAAGGTTCACAATGATGATATTTAGCGTGTGTGTGATCATTAAAAATTATTCAATGGTCAACTCCACTTTTCGCTACCCCAAAATCTATTCATGATTTTCCATTCTGAAAATGTCACTGCCACTCCGAGATAATTTTCTCTGATAAAGCTCAGAGTTTGAACCGGTTGCAATATTGGCACCAGTGCCGATTGTTCTCATCGCCACACGCAAACTCAGCCATAATCAAAACTTCATGGAACCAATTAGACGAAACGTTTTACTCCGGTTGGATTCAAGTCCGTATCGGTAATGGCGAGTGGTGAAAAGCTGCTCTGCCCCCCCAAACAGATGTCTATTGTTTTTCATTCCAATATTGTCACATTAAAGGGGGGCCATTATATTGCGGAGCTGCCCACATTGTCATGCCGAATGAAATATGGTCTCGGTCCGGTTAAGATATCCCAATTTGACACCGGTCGGACCCTAATTAGGGTCCCGATACAAAAACCGGTCCACTCGGGCTCTGGGGTCCTTATCTCGGCCGCAGGATACTGGGTCCCGCGGGACCCCATCTACTCACCGCTGGGACGCGATGGAAAATTACCATCTTGCTTTGCGGTGACGTTTTCCTGGAATACCCGGTTTTTTGTGCTTTGTTGTCAGAGTCAACTTTGATGGAGTCATATTGGAGAGGCCTAAATTATCATTCGTCAACACTGACTAGTTTTATCAATTTTTCCCATATTTATTATCAATAAAAACTAAACGATAAAGACATATATATACAACGACATTCATTAAACTTTGAGAGCATCAAAAATATATTATACTCGTAGTTTTCGTATCCTCTAAATGCCCATCAAAGAAATATGCTTTTACGGGATAAATCTTAGAAACTCGGTCTATTATTTATCAAAAATTATTAAATATGCCAGCCAAATTTATCTTTTAAAGCAGTCGAGCTGTAGAAGCAATTTATTAAATAATTATCGGGTGTGATTTCGAAAATCACAATTTTGAAGAATAATATTAATTATAGTATCTTCCTAATTTCTCTTAAAATTATAAGAACGATGATTGTTTTCCAAAGACTAAAATTAAACTTGAATTTTTAAAATAAAATAGGAAACTAAAAATTGATCTGTTATATACTTGGTAAAATATCTTATAACTTAATGGATGTTACCAGAGAGATAATATTTGCTTATAGACATGATATGACATTTATGTAATCATGCTGTATTTAGAGTAGAAATGCGTGAGTATGAATGTTCCAATAAAACTCCAAATATGAGTATTAAACGTGGTGTCATCGAACGAGTTAACTTCCATAAAAAGATAATCGAACGCGCCCGTTACAACTAGTTGTCCAGATAAATTCAACCCATTCCCGCCCAGAGATGATCATCGACCCTTATAAAGAGCCACGAAGTACCCTCGGAGGGCTGGCGGAGCCTCCGCGGACAACGGAAATCCACCCTCGGGGTGCGTAAGGGCCCTCGACCAAGTCTGGAGCCCCGGGCATATATGTATTTTTGTCGACCCTGGAGTGCAGGCAAATCTCCCCATTGCGAAAATTGGGCATTGTGTAAAAAGTCCGCAGGGTGTTCATCCCTTCACCCACTATCTACCCTCCACCAGTGAGCACCCGGATTGCTATGCTTCGCAGGATCCTTTCCGAATGTTTATGGCGGTATAATACACGCCTTATACGAATCCTTCGGCACGTCGGCTATTTGTACGTTATTGTTCCGTGTCTGGTCGGCTAAAGGACCATGCAGACCAATGTTGACTTATCCTAGTTGCAATATTAAAATAAACAGCACGAGCGCTGCAATCCCATCGCTTTGGACATATCCGTTTTCATTTGGAATGGTAATAATTGTCGAATCCGGAACGAGTGCTCATACATCATCCGCCGGACTTTGCTCAATAAAAACATATCCCGTTTCAGGCATTTTCGGATGATTATCAAATCAGCCCAAAATACATTATTCAAATATTTATATCTCTGAATATATACATTTTTATTATTGCGGCACAAATTATGCTACAATTTTATCGGGATTAATTATCGCCTTCTGCGCGATACCATAAAACCTATCGCAGAGGGATTTATGCAATCGTATACATAGCCATATCCGACCTGAGGGATGAAATCGGCTGAATAATGTCATCACGGAAACTGGCTTCAATTATTCATGCGATTACACCGATGATTATGTCTATTTGTCATCAGGATTACACATATCTCCATATATATCCTTCATTCTACAATAAACCTTTCATCGGGTCTGATGCATTAAGCCCTGAAAATGCTATCCGATGCAGCCGTACTTGCAGCGATGCATTGTTTCTATTACAGTCTGAATGAAAATCCGGTAATTAATTTTCATGTATGCTTCCCAACAATTAACGACTACAAAAATAAATATTCATTTAAGAGCCAAAATCATTTACCATGTCTATATTGAAATATAATAAAAAATAAGGACAGAATTTGAACTCTATACTTATTTTTGATAAAAAATCTCTTGTTTTTAAGTGTTCACTTTTTGTTGAAAAATCCTTTAAAACTAAAAGATAAGAACTAAGACATGTAAAAAGAGCTGTGGACATACAAGTTTCTTACTTTAATTTGTTGTTTCGTTCACTAAAAGCATCTTTATTTGAGAAATATCAAACCAACTGCCCAGCCAAGTCTAGGCGTAAAGAAACTTTTATGCTTTTTATAATGATATGTTTAAAAACTTCGTTGTTTTTATCAGAATTATCGTCTTCTCGAGCTAGAATAATCCAAATTTTTTTTTCTATCATTTAGAATTCTGGAATATATTGCTATATATATTGCTAAAGTCGACGCAATTAGATTTTCATGATTTCGATAGAATTACAATCGACCTCATTTAAAATCCATTACAATGATTCCTAATCTAAAGAGCAATTACTCCCTCTGATTTTTTAAAAAAATAATCAGATAATCAGGATTAAAAGTTATTTATACTCAGCATAAACAAAAAATCTGTAACAACAGGCGATTTTGAATGAGGAGGGTTAATACTTAATACTATTAATGACCGTTAATTAAATTTGAGATGCTCTTAAGGTATGCTTAAAATAAGCTTTCTCTCAATCTTTACACTCCGAATCAAATTTTCCATTAGTCCTTCATTACATATTTACGGTTAATACTTCCCCGGAAGGGCTTCGATCATCCATATTTTCTGCCGATATAGACTTCGCATCCATTTGGGACAGTGCGATATTAAGGGAGGATAATTTTTATAAAATCGAAAAGAAAGTGTGTACCCTCGACGAGCGGGGGTGTCTATCAAATGTGGAGCTCGTTTCACGGTAAACCACCATAAGAATGAGTACCCTGGCAAGAAGAGCTCGCAGAAGACCAAAGCTTCAACCGTATAGGTTGGCCAGCAAACAATCACCGTAAAAAGGCTTTATGGCCACAGTTTACGGTCTCACAAAGTATGATGAGCTGAACGTGTGCAACAAAGATGGGAACAGCACCCTGAATGGAGCTCAGTTGTTAAACGAACACGCTCTTAGCCGAGGGACTTGGAGTACTCACATTCGTCTTGTTGGATCATAATCTTCATTTTTACACGGGATAACATCTCCATTTGGGATGAATGCAATTTACATAAATCCTGGACTCGACCTAAGCGACAATTTTTAGCTTGAATTTAATCCTTCAAGATGATAACCGAGCTTCGCTGAAGTTTTATTGAAAAATATAGCAGTAATTCACGTCCAATTAATCATTCTTATCAGTATTAACTTTTAAGGATCCGAGAATTTAGGCTAGATATGATTGGGATTGATCAAAAATTTTAACACTTCCGATTTTCCAAATTTATAAGTATCACCAGCTATATATTTTTTACAAGCATTAACTAAAAATTTGCTGAATTTTTTTTTAGACTGCACGAGAAAGAATGTCTGTTATTTTTTATTGATTCCTTTTGGCTGAAGTATTTTTTTTATAAAATTTTAATGGAATAAAGTTCTTGTTAAGTATTCTGTTTTATGCTTTTTCAGTATCAAATTAAGGATGTTTTATGATTTTTAGTATAATGTAGAACTCATCTGAATTTTAATCTCTCTCAGATACCATTTCCTTCAAAATTTGCTTCAATAGTTTCTTTTTTTATCAGTACTTTTTGAGATTAAGAGAGAAAATCAACATCAAAATTTTAAGAACGCTGTTTATATAAGACTTGCCTATATATAAAAAATATGTTAAAATTTGTAATATCTTTCGTAGAAAAAAATCAACATGAATATCATAATATTACTAGAATAAGATAGACATAATGGCATCATAAGAATCGTAATAATGTAGTATTAGTTAATAAATATAAGGATATCTAATTGAGCAGATTATGTTGCAAGGCAAACATATGAAATATGGATGAGAGGTCATATAAGAACGAGAAAAAAATGTAATAAAAATAATGGATAAGATCAGAATATAGACGAATGAAAGTCTGATGGAAATGTCTTTGTCCTTTATTGAGCTTCGTTAGATTGACGACAGTGAAAAATATTCTTAGAATTCCAATTTTAAAATCAATCTAAGTTTGACATGAAATTTAATATTTTTAATAAATCTAACATGATGAGAGTAGAAGCCACGCCCAATACTTTTCAATCAAATTTAATACAATAAAAGTAACAGACTTACTGACATATGTCAAAGATGAGGATCAATTTTAGACAAAAGTGATTTTTGTAATAAAAATTATACTTTTAATCCTTCGATATGAATATTATATTTTTTATCATTGAATTATGATCAATTTAAATTCAGGATTTTATGAGACTATTTTCGATCATTTCCATGGCAGATATAAGTTTTTTTGAATGTTGTCATTAATTGATATTAAAAATGACACTTCTCTTTTGAAATCAGTATAATATGGCTTAATTTTTTTTAAATACTTCGATCATTTATAATTGCATCCTATTTCATAAAATCCTCTTAAACATCTCCTAAATTACGATTAGTATTATTTAAATGACTAAGCTTAATGACATATTTAAAGCATAAGGGTTCTAGCTTTGTTACCTTTGATCGAAAACAAGATTGATTAATATCTATATGTTTAAATTTGATTATTTGTTTAAAAATTTGGTTTATATTCAATTAAAATTTATGATAGCTAGTTGATAAGGGTATATAGACAAATTAATTGATGTGCATTGTAATGTACAGACGGGTACGACCCCTAGACGCTCCAAATATTTAACCGCATCGACTTCGTTTGAAAGTGTCAGAAATTTAAGGGTTGATTTTATAACATGATTATTTAAATTCTGATCATATTTCAATTTGATATAAATTAAAACCAATGAATATTTATTATCGAAGAATTTCGGGGCGAATTTAATTTAGCAAATTAAATTTCATGCATCCCATTAGTCAGACGTACATGAAGGCGAGCATTGTAATGAACTCGGCAAAATATGCGTAAGAAGTATATTTGAAGGTTTTGGCAATTTCATAAGTATTTAGAGGGGATCCCCTGACTCGTTTGCCCTCCATTAGGAAAGGGTGCAATTAGATGTTCACCCCGAAATCTTATGGTTAACGCTTGACCTCTCCCCGGTTAAGGTCCGGGCCTCTGCAAATCATGTACACTGAACCATAGTTTCCAAACGACTTCATTCAACACTTAGTTATACTAATAAAATAGTACGTCCGCAGCAAATGGCCTTTAGGGGGGGTGTAATTATTTTCTGGCCGCGGTTCGGATCCCCCGACGGATTGACCGTAAATTCGAAATTGCCACATTAGTGAGCATAAGCTCCATAAATACAAGGCCGTTTCGAAATTAATTCGAAATATTTGCGTATTTCATGTATAAAATTATCGTAAAAACAATATAGACGCGTTGACGACAATTTCATTATTGCTTCTGATAAATTGGAATTAGATCCGCTTGAAGAACCAAAGATTTTAGCAACAAATTTAAATCTTACAGACTTCTATATATATATTGATTATTTTCGTTATTTTGAAGGCTTCATCGTTTAGGTTTTCTTGCAATCCATTAAATCGGTGCGAAAGTTATTGCCGTTTTAACGGAACTTATTTAGAAGTATTATAAATGCTTATATTTTCATTCGGAAACCTTTGTTTTTCATTATTTTAAAAATATATATTTTCCAACTAATTGGACAAGTTTTATTTTAACATCGGTCGTGTAACAACCTCCAAAAAAATTTGCGAACTCAAGCATGTTATGTTTGGCTTGAAAAGATTCCGTTCGGGGAATTCATCCCTTAAAGTCTAATGAAATTGATGACGGACAACTCCGAGTTATGGTAAATGAAAACCCTCGACAGCCTTCATGAAAACTTACAAATATATTGTGTATTGACAAATCGAATATTTTAGCGTATCTCCATAAGCTGGGAATAATATATCTTCGTTTGAGTACTACATGATTTATCATAATTTAGATGACCATTTATAAATCATCACTCGCCATATAAAAAAGAACTATGGTGACGATCGTAACCTGACTAAATCCTATTTTTTTACAATTGTCGTTAAAAAAAATCTATTTGTTACTCTTGATATTATATTAATTTTGCATATTATATGTATTAATTAATTTATTTTTGTTACAGGTGAGTACCCGAATAAATCGTTCATAAGCTGGATCATAAAGCTGAAAGCCAGAAAGTAGAGGTTTGTTAATATAATACTTCTGAATGGCTATTATAGAACACTTTGATATACAAATCGATACTTTATGATCGGACATTGACGTAAAACGTGCATGCAGACGAGCTGTGATGGAGAGAGCATTTTCCTGAACCATTAGAGATGATGGTACGGTTCGTAAAAGGCGATACGTCTTGTTCGCCTCGTCATCGATTTCTGGTGGAAACGAGACGATGCGGAGTGTTCGGAGCATCCATCATCAGGCTCTCATAATAATTATGATGGATCACCCGGAGAAGCCTACCGTATTTGTACGTGAAGCGCCACAGCAGGGAAAAGCCTTCGGAGAGCTTGTCTGGAAAACTTCGTCTTCTGATTAAAGCCTCCGTGATCATTCACGGCCGGGGTAAATATGAGCTAAATATTCGCAAAAATTGTTCGAAAGAATCTTTTTCTTATGGAATCTTATGGAAGATTACAGAAATCAGATAAAAATGAATTAATACTATTTAAATAATATGGTTTTGCCTCCATACGTTGATGTCGTGATGACCATTTCACCGCAACCGCAGCAGCAGTCATTGTATTACGCGTTAAAGCTTATGTATAAATACGGATTAATGAGCTTTTACTTTGTATAAATAACTAAGTATTGATTCACAATCATCTAAATTTAAATTTTCATTTTAATAACCATCCTTTTGTACATGACAATTCCATAGAATCAGCTTCTTTTTAAATACATCGACCTTATTTCTCAGTTTAAAAATATTAGTACAAAACCCTTGGAGAGAAAGGTTAAGGTAATTGTGTAGACTAAATATGTCCACCATATACGATAGTTTATTCATCCGTTCTTCATCCAAAAAATATGTTTTAATAGGGCAGAGATTCTCTCTCTCTCTCGTTAAATGTTTCGCTTCTTCCCTTGATTTAAAAAGACGTGAAATAACCTTTTCTCTTGATAGTCATATCACTTCTGCATGGAGAAGGATATGTTATGATTGAATGTATTTCCATGGCGAATTTCTTAAAATGTATCATACAGTTTGTGCCCTGATTAAAAATATCTGTGGCCTGGTACTGGGTTGCAGCCCACTGGTTAGGGAACACTGCTCTAGAGAACACACAAGAAGACAGACATACAATTATATCAGCGAATATAAGAATAATACAGTAATAAATATAATATTAATAGCAATTTATAAAATATCTTACTACCCTTAGTTTTAGATTTAATTGATATTTATTAAATACTGATCTTTAAGTATCAGATTATTTTAAATATCTTTTTGATGTGTATTTTAACACAGTAAGTTCGAAATATTTTCGAAAATAAATAAAGGATTACATTGAAAACAAACAGATATATATTAATTCATCTTTGTGCACATATCTATGTTAATATAGGAAATCTATAGTATGATTGGTACGCTTATCCTTGAATAAGTCAATAGCATACCAGCATATCAATCATGTGACCACAATTCTGCAGCGAATTGCTTGTGGCTATGATATAATAATTATTTTGCTTCAGCATCATAAGATATGTGTAATTAGCAATTTTTCATAAAAACATATCAAAAACTCTCTTACTTTATTATTTCAAATCGTAGAATATTATTTTTGAGGGGACCCATTGTGATTCTTATGGGAAAGACAAAAGTTTCCATGACGAAGTACCCAAACGAAACAAACAGAAAATATCCCAAGATTGAAAGTTCTCCCCGAAGCGAATAATTTTCGGCGGTGGGGTATTTAATGAATAATTTATCATCTGGAAGTCGAAATTACAAAGCCATAAAAATAAAAAGGCTTCATTGGGTATTATATGTACATGTCGACGGAGAGGACGTTGTTAATACGGTGATGAATCGTCGATGCACGTAGCAGAAAATGGATGCAAGACGAGGGGAAAATTCGCACATTTCCCGGGAAGCATCTTTCAATTCCGCACGGTTCGGCCATTACGGGAACACCCTGCCACCCCCACTGATATCATTAGGGATTCATGATTTTATAAATTTGAACCTTTTCCGTGGACGCCCTCGGGATTCTCGGGATTCGGAGCCCGCTGAATATTTTTGAATGTTTCCAAGTTAATCTGCATGTTGACAACAATTTTAATATTGAGTTAGCCGCGGAGCGTTAGATTTAGTGTGAGGGCCATTAGCATATTGGAGGCGGGGGCAATAGGGTCGGATGCGGGCCATTCCCGAATTGTACCTAAGTGGAAAGCAATATTCGGGAACGAGATTGTCTCACACCCCACTCACTTCATCCTGGAAAAAATCTTTTTTAAAAAATACGAAACAAATCACCGAAAAAAATGTTCCTTACATAGAATACTTTTGCGAACAATATTCGGATAAAAATACATACACTTCAATGGAAATACGAATAAAAAATCAATCTATACGAAATTTGGCTTTGGTAAGTCTAAAATAGCTCAAGACTCTTCAGCTCTTGCTAATATTCATATTCAATTTCATTCTCCCTCGCTTTATGCAGTACCCATTTTCCACGGTTTTACTTTAACGCGCTCAAAAAACAACAATATACTCTTAATAAGTATTCCAATATACACTGTAAAATCAGCTATTGATTATAAGATTACTAAAGATATGATGAAATTAATGTTTTATTGTGGTTGTAAAAATTCATTAACAAACAATCCACATATCAAACGTGCTGTTAAATTTCAACAAGACTTTAAAAGCATTTACGTATCAGGAAATTTAAAGGGATTTGATCAAATTTAAATATCAATTATGGATGGAAGAGAATGATTTATGAGTGAGTTTATTACGACAAATCAATCACTCTTAGGAAGCCTTCCTGATTTGTCCCAAGAAATCAGGCAAAATATGAATCACAATGGTCGAATGTCAATACTCCTCATCTCCCAAATATATTGACTCTGTAAACATTCCTCAATTTCGTATTGAACTCAGAGCCTTTATAATTAGAATCCAGGAATATAAATCGCTAGTTTACATCAAGATATATTATATTTGGATAGTATACCATCGGTCTAATTATGGTTTTATTGAATTGTCGTGTAATCAACAGAATTTATTTTTAAATAGGATAGTCGTTTAAGCACTAGGTGACATATTATCAATAATTAGCATTTATTTTTCATTATAATATAATTATTCTTTATCAATACAAACTATTAAGTGCAGTTTTATTTTGACATATCAAAACAAATATAAGTCCATTTCAATTTAGTACACAACGTGTCTGTCAAGGATATCGAAATTGTTATTTATTTGTATCTGAAAATTGTGACAATCAAAAATACGTCATATCTGATGAACAGACACGTGAAGCATCCAACGCGCGTCCTGTTTGTCGTTTTTTGTCCTTAATTTCGTTGTAAAATGAAAGCAGATTGACGGGGTTGAAATAAATGTGGGAGTTTCGATGAACGATCGATTATCGTAATTGGCAGATTTATTTTATTGTATATCCCCAAACTACCGGTCGACGGCAATTTGTCGTATATTACGCATGATGGATGGCGTTGAAGTGATGATGAAAGCCATTGTCACATGTTCACATAAATTTCAATATATCTTAGATTAAAATAATAGCATGGAGATTGTGTACTGCGTCAGGATACACAGGGTTGACAGGCGTATATTACCTCCGTTTGTTCATGTGTCACCATTTAAACAACGACTGGGCATACACGCAAGGCAACATATCCACCCTGTCAACGAGGATTTTTGACACTTAATTACAGTCATTTGAATTCGATCGATGCCGGTGGTAATTTTGTATCGGAGTGCTCCAAGGACGAAAACAGCCCCCGTCAAGCGCTCCCCGTATTCCTGTTGGATAATAGGAAAAGCAATTGAGACGATACGTTCTCCAGAAAGAATATAGAACCCTCGTCTGGTGACAATAGAAACCGATTCTGTCAGTGAGCTATATATATGGGCAGGAAGCTGGGATACGAGGACTGAAGACCGAGGGCAGGTGCCCACCCTAATTGACAAGGCGACGGTAACTTGATATCGACTGGGACACCAACACTATCCTCGGACACTCCTGCTAGTATTCCCGACCACAAACGGATGGGAACATGCTTCATGGGTGACACAAACGTGTACATAGCATATCCCGTTATATATTGCTTTTAAATAACCACAATGTTATTGTATTGGCACGGTGAAATTTATTTTATTGAAAGTATCCATTTGATTCATATGCAATTTTTAATCATTGAATTTGTACTATGAAATCCATTCAGAATGTCTATGATGATATTTTTTGTTATGATCTGGATTTGAAAAAATAGTACTGTAATATCATACAGGGTCGTCTATGAGTTATTAAATTTGCATAAATTATTAAAGTATAATATATTGAAAGCATTGGAAAACCATCACATTAAAATCCTTCATCCTTGAGAATGTTTTATGAAGTTTATTTAAATCCAACGATTGATATAGCACATTTAGAAGAAAGAATATACAAATTATTAACATAAATAACTCCCTTGAATATTTTATAATATTTAAAAAATCATCTAGCATTATCTGCTATAATTAATTAGATAATATGGTTTTTTTATCTAGTTTTGACCATTTATCAAATCTTTAATCATCCCCACAGAATCACATACGATAAATTATAGACCGAGTAATATAATATGCATTTAATCTACGATTGTTACAAGTATCTTTAGAGTTATTCATATGATATTATTTATTCAACCAACATTATATTGAAGGAAATATTTATAGGAAACCTTAGATAGAAAATGATTTTTTTATTTCAATTGAGAAACATGTTTTTCTACTCGGTCATTTTAATACCCATATGTAGGGTGTTTTGCACATGGATCGACAAAATATTTTTGAGGGTTAAAGGGGTTATTTGCTACGTTTCACACATAGACTCTATGTCTTATGTGTATAGGTTGTCGAAATAAAAAAAAAAACAATATTTTTAAAAAATACTCAAAATTTCACCTTTAAACAGTCATAACTTTTTTTATCTGTAGTCATAATAGTACAAAATAACTGTTTTTGTATTAAGCAATATATTTTTGATCTAAATAAATAATTATTTTATGCAATTGATTTAAAGAAAATTAGTTGTGAGCTTTCAAATTCACAAAAAAATGTGCGAATGAATGAGGAATGTCAACTTCTAAATTCTCTTAATAAGCGGCTTTCATATTTTAAGCACATTTGCATCCTTTATCAACTATTATATTTTTATTTATATGTTTATTTTCATTGTTACTATAAAGTACTCTCAAAGCCTCATACATATTCTATCCTATAAAAGAACTGACAAACAAAACGATGTATTTTGTTCCAAATAACGAACGAATCGTTAGGACGTCAAATTAAATTTGAATGGTGAATTTACAGAGTTTCTGCAATTCCAACGGCAGTTTGCCGACGATTAACTTCAATTAGTGTTCATATGGTCATCATGAATCTCGATAGAATGTCCAAGCTGCACTTTGATTTGTAATGAATTTCCCAAACAAAATTTTGTATACTGACGATGCGGGCTTCGTCCCGAATACTCATGGCAGATCATATATGGATGTAAATATCTGATTAAATCCCCAAACGATTGTGTATGAAATTCAAGTATTATGTAATATATCTGCTACTCTGTCAACACGGCTGATATGGGACTTGTGTAATATAGGACGCGGTTTTAATTCAATCATTATCAATCATCGGGGTGTTGAATAAATCTCTCCATTATTTATCCCGGGCGATATTTCACGGGCGCCCAGAAGATGGGATAACACCTCTTCGGGTAATGGATACCGTTCGCTGGTGTTGAGATAACTTGAGTAATATTAGAAGAGGGTCGATTGAGACATCAGCCTTAAGATGTGAACATTCCGAGCGGACAGGTGGGTTGCAGGTGATTTGTTTAATTCAAGCACGGATCCCAGCTAAAGCGATAAACTGTAATTGAACCCGGGACAGATTAGCCGATAAACCCTGGGATTTATCCCAATAATTTTTTCAATCTAGGAACGGGAAAGGGCTGAAAGAGACGAAGAAAGTAGGCCATGCCGTAAGATTGATAAAGATAAACAATCTGTCTACTATCGAACAATCATATTGTGTTTGTTAGATATTTTTTTACTTTACTGATATTTTCTTTAATTTAATTTATTATGTATTTTTTCTCAAAATATACCACAAACCTAAATATCATCTCATATTTTATCAGTGTATAAGTTTACACTTAGAATAAATTAAATCATAAATACACTTGTTGGGCCGAAAAGTGACCGATTTTTCATAATTTATTTTTGCAAAAATTATTAAATATAGAATGTTGATATTTAATATGTTGACTATGCCATTTTTAATGAACTTAAACATATTTTTTTTAAATTTGACAAAGTATGGAAGTGGGAGTGGAGGAGCCATATATGTCGGTGCCGGAGCGATGATATTCTTCACCACGGAAGTCTTAAGTCCTGGACAGATAATTAACAGCAACAAATTTAAACATATTTTTATTTTATATAATATTGTGTATAGTTTGACCTATAATTAAAAATAAATATTGGAATATAAAAAAATAATGAGCGATTGAAGAAGAATGTTTGTTTTTACCAATATTTTTTGTAGTTTTTTGTTCATTCAACAAAAACTTTTAGTTATTTTTAGATAATTATAAGTTAAACGATGAATACATTTATTTTATATATGTCAGCCAAATTTCTTAAAGAATGCTTATCTAGGGCGTATGGAAGCACTTCCGTGAGCTTAGAAAAACGCGTTTAAAGTTTCTCCTTTCCTCAGCTTCACGCAGCGAAGTTTCTCCTCGTTGGCCTATAACTTTGCGAATTTAATTTATATCGACTTGGAATTTACTGATAATGTTCTTGAAGATTGGTTCTTTTCGATGCATTAAGAAAAAAAAAATTTAAACCAACAAAGCGTTCTTTAAACAATCATATGGCGGTCATCTTGAAAATAAGATTGAAAATTTATGTAGAATCAAAAAATGCTTTCATTTAATCGAAATTCACAGGATACTTCACAAATATATTAAACTATTTTTCGATCATTTATATGAGATCAAGACGTTTCTATAGTCGGGGCACCAGCTTTTGTATGTCAGTGTCATAGATCTCCACCACCACTTCTTATGTTGTCATGAATATCAGTTCGTCCTCTTTAGAACAACCTAACCCATTTCGTGATATGCTCTCGACTCATCACATCACTGCCATAGGCTTCTGCGAGCTTTCAATGGATATTCGCGGCGGTATTCTTTCCATCGAAAGAATTTATTGTGACTGAAAAAAATGGTTGACAAATACGTGGGACCAAACAAACTGACCGCTGAGAACTCCCTTCATGCCATTTGTACTATTATTTCTTCCTTTTGCTTTGCTTTTCTGCGATCCGATAACGGATGGACCCGCGAGAAGCCGAAGTACGCATGGGGCGGGGTATAACCTGAGGAAATTCCTTGCTTTATATAACAATCTAAATGCACTCTATATGATTCCTACGTCCAATTAAAATAAATTCATTTGGACTTATGATAATAATTATTATAAATAATATCAATACTAAATACAATAGTATTACCGTAACTATATTAATATGAGTACAACACATAAACTTCGGGATACTTTGATCACGGGTGTACATATGAGGGTGGGATTGATTTGTGTTTTTCATTGCAATACGACGTTATTTTTGACCTTCTCGTGTATATCAAATGATATATTTTGAATTTATCGCAAATTTGATTCTATTAAATTAAAATTAACGGGATTTAAATTGCTTAATTTCAGTAATAACACTTTGTGGTTGCCATTAAGCACATTCTACACATTGTTTGTGTTAAAAAAATATATCGCACATTCGATAGCGATTATTTTTATATCGCCAGGAATTTGAACACAGCTATAAATCTAAGTAATAGTTTTTTTAACATATTAACCCTGAGGCTTGGAATGATCAGAACGACCGTTATAAGCGCTTTGAGGCCCATTTCGTGTGGGGCTCCATTTGGAGTCTATAATTGATATGTGGTATATTTTAATCGTCCAATTATTTAAATATCGATTACATTTCTATGAAATTATATTTGTAAAATTACGGCTGTTTTATACTATGATAAGCCCAAAAAAGACTCTTAACAGGCACGTGTACATTATATATAGATCCGGTCTTCACATGATATCTTCGCCCATTCTTCGATCAAAGCTATAATGCTGGCATTGAAATCAATTGTCAAATTCTCCTCTTCTATATTGTATTACTGAAGATGTCACATAAGTGATTCCATTTTAAATAAAATTAATGTACTAGCAGAGTCCCTTTGTCAAGCTGGAGAAAAAACGGGATTATTTTCTCAATATCCTCGGCGGATAATAAAGGCTCGATAAAAAACGTTTTAGAATACTCTCCGACACGAAAGGCCTCATTTTACCAAAGAATGGGATGTTTTAAAGAAGAATTTCCCCCGATACCAACTTGCCGAAGCAATAACTGTGAAACCTCGAGATCCTCTTCAGCACTTGAGCTCGACACAACTTCCGGTATCGTCACTCCATTCAGGACATTTGAGTGTTCTTCCTATAGGAAGCCATTATAAAATGTTTTCCGATAAACGCGGTCTTATTTCTTAAAATTATGACCCTTGTGTGGGGTTTAAATAAATCTGAAAAATACGAAAGTATACATGAAAAAAATATTCGTCAAATGTATCCGTATGCAAACAAGAGCACTGTCTAAAAGTTATGGTACACATGCTGTATCATCGGTTATTTTAGAATTAATATACAAATACTAGTTTTTTTTTAGAAGAATTCTTTCATATTATATGTGCAAATAAGGAGTTTAAAAGATGATGCAATTGTGAAAACAAGTAGCTCCATAGCCGATTAGTCAAATGTTATATGATGTCTTCATATTATATAATTAGGTGAGCAGATTTAATTCGCCAAATTAACAGGACCATCTTCCGACTCTCTTCAGGTGCAATGTGCTATTTTAACAGCGCCATCTCTTGTGGCCCTACGGAAACATTGCACCTGCATACCGACGGGTCGCTTCTTGCGCGTGCACCGTTGCCGGTTGGGTAGTGACGCGCAGGAGGCGGGAGTCGGAAGAATAATCGGTTAGCCTTGGCTGCGGGAGGTTGTCCTTCTTGCAACCAGATCTCTTTCTCTCTCGCTCATATGGAATAAATAGTTATTTAGAGAAGAGAGTCTTTCTATTTGACGCCCGTCTATTCCCATACATTCGTCCAACAACATCACGGTCCGATAGAAGAATGGACCCGTGCGCTAGCGCGGCCATCCCGACGAGCACGTATAGGCGGGGAGTTGCCCAGGGACTCTGCCCCCGAGAGCGCTCCCACCTCAACGTTACAGAACATATACAAAAAATGCGAAGGACTCTCGCATGGTAGAAGTACAACTTCTTAGCTCCTAAATTTTATGCATAGCTAAAATGTTTGTGTAATATATAATAACATAGGCAAGCTACTGATCAATACACAATAGATGCGCATGCGCGTAGCGTGTCTATGATATATGTAACAGAGACGGAGAGAATATTACCAGTTTTTTTTCTGACCAACTGCCACTATAAGCTTAAATTTTCGTGACATTTAAGCCAATTTAACGCATATATTGTAGAAGTTCCGCCAAGCTTACGCATATAGTTTCACTTCCTATAAATTGAAAATATTTTCAACTATTTACAATCTTCATTCAAAACGATTGACTTGTATTGAATCAAGGGAGTTAACAACAGGAGCCGATAAACAATGGTGTTGAGTTCTTGCAGCGAAATCTGAGGTCATAATCGATGAAATGGAAAAAAATATACCTGAATGAATCACTATTTGCGATTGAGAATGTATTCAGGCCCATTGTTAATACAAAATATTATTTTTTTATTTGGTAGGCGGGTGTTTTTTTCACCAAACTTGGTACTTTTTTCACAAAGCTTGAGGGAATAATACCGCGGCTTATGCCGATGGAAACGAATAAGACAAATTCCCAGATGGATCGGCCGAATCACATCTGTTTCTCCATTGATAAGGGTGGTTCGGGGGAACCGATGGGGTGGTTCGTGCCCACCGACCCGAAAAACTAGTCTTACACTCTCTTCGGCCTTCGACCGAAAAAAAATATTACACAGCCGGAATCGATTTCGCTGTGCCAACAATAGACACGGTTTTAGTTCTTTACGTTCGAGCGCCGAGGTCTTATCGGTTCCGAAATTGCAACCCTCGTATGTGTTTTAATGGTTCTGTATATATTGTGGTTTATGGTCACAGCATCTAGTGAGGAATTTATAACTGAAGAAGGATGCGGACGCTCGTAAATAACTCTGGACATTTTTGCCCATACAAGATTAATGCGCGAATTGAACGATGCGTGCGTAGATGGATAATTGTCGTAATTGAAGGATATGATTGTTGTCGTTCCTCATTGACAGGTCCCGGATAAACTTGACAAATTATGTGCTTCTCACGCCCACGTCAAAAATATCGAATATTATCAAAATGTGGGCGTCGTTGTAAGATAATACTCTAATCAGAACATCGACCTTTCCGCTACGAAATATTGGCCATTATAACGCCTCACTCCCATCATAAATATCACGCTAATCGATCCAAAAATTGAGACGTACAAAATATGTTTAAAATATCAAAATTTCACAGAATGCGCTCCCCTAACGATGCAATACGAAACGATAAGATCCTGTTGGAGAATAAGTATCCGAATTCGAATGCATTAAATTCGATTCGACTCTAATGCGATGTCAATGAGAAGATAAAAGGACGTACGTTATATGGATTTTTCATGTCATCAGGCTCGTATCAGCGGTCGCATTGTGCGTATCAGACGTCACATCATACTGCCTTAAGTAAATTGATGATTGGAGCTACTTGTATCAAATAGTATGCATGCTACAAATTCATTATATTGAGGATGGATCCATAAAAAGATGTAATATATACCTCGCGTATCAGCCATCTGCAGCACTAACGCCGGGCATATAAGCGATCATTAGCTGGATTAACGAGCATGCATAATTTTCAATCGTTTTTTATTATATTTATTGGTATAATACTGTTTTATACTGATTAACATTGATTTTCGATATTTAATAAATCAATACCGCGTAATAACAAACCCCGCGTTAAATGAGTATCGCGTAAATCAAGATACGATAAAAAGCGACTACATGTCGACATACGATAGCAGACGATTATAAATTTAATAAGTGATGTGATTCCAGTGATGGAAATGTAATTTGAAATAAAACAATAAAAATATTTTGAATTAATTATGATATTCCAGGGGTGGAAATGTTATGAAAATGATAATAGTTTTTCAAAATTAATTATCAAGACAATTATGTAGCATTGAATTGCATCCTAATCCTAGGTCCAAGCATATACTTACTTTGTTATATAACATCTCAGTAATTAGCAGATTTAATGTTAAAGTTGTGCACTTCTTGATATTTCATGAACCATTTAGTAGTCCCAAACAGTTATTTCATTTATGGATATTCAAAATACAATTAATGTTTGCTTAGCGCTTGTAAAATAATTTAAATCTTGTTGCTGTATATTTTATTAAACCCGTTTTTAAATTGAAAAAAAAATACAAATAGTTAGAACATGATTTTTTTTGTGAATGTCTGTAATTTTAGCATACTTGGAGCTATTTAATTCCGTCTGCTTGGGAATTCAGGCGACTTAAAAGGCTGTACGTTGGAGTTAATCTTCTTTTGCGATTTGAATAAATCCAAAAACTACCGAATAAGCTGAATGTGAAAATATCTATTAAAGATGTATATAGTTAGATGTGGTATAGTTATCTAGATCTTGATTTAAGTTCAGAATGTTAAAAAAACCTTCACTACTGCAACAAGCTTAAGAGTATTTTAATACTTCTTAACAATTTTCTTGATTCAGGTTTACTCTATAATTATATATATCTGAAAAAACGATTAAAAAGATCAATTATGTAATAGTAATTATAAGGATAATAACTCATTCGTCATGGGTTCAAATCTACAGGAGGTGTAGCTGGCGACCACATTTTTAAAACATATATTCGCTACTAAAAAATCGTGTTGAAATGTTGTGTCATCGACCATTATATTATATTAAAAAAGTATCAAATGTATGGCTTTAATACTTCAATAGCTTCACTTTGACTATTAATTGGCTATCTCTTGCAGTTGGAATGCCAAACAAATTTTGAATAAGACTTAACGGAACAAAAGTGAAGCGGGCTGAATTAATAAAAACAGCACATATGAGCGTGTAAGCAAGTACTTTTACATACATACAGCCAGGGAATGACGCCAAAGCATCGTATAAGTACATATTTTAAATGCCAGACATGCATTTCATTCTAGCTGCAGCGGCGGTGCACGACATATAAATTGTGCTGCAATTTCGGACACCGGCTGCACGTGAAAGGTTTTTTGTTGTTTATGTAAAAGTTGCGGGACGTTACGACCGAACAATAAACGTACTAATGTGTGTTAACATCCACAGAGCCAGGATTATGAACGTGACCCGTGTCTGCACTTTATTGCTCCTAGGAAACTCGGCCCACCTCTCTTTTAAAAGCCCAACCAAAGTGATGTCCTTTGATGTGGACATGGAATCCGTTCCGGCTTCCGGGACCTTGTTGTTCCGTGTTGTTGGCCGATGTGCTTTTCGGGTTTTGCGTTAATGCGAGTGGAGTTTCGCGGATAACCGCGGGTCATTATGACGCAAAAGCGCAATGGCTATCATTATTTCGGCTCGTTCAAACTTGACGTGCATAATGATGCTAACTACGTCCGAATTTAGTGTTTGAATGAAATTTCAAAAACATTGTTGCTGGTGATCGGACGTATCGCCGACCTCACAAGCAGTTTTGGGGTTTTTGCACAATGTGACGATAAAACCAAAAATGAACGCGCGTTAAACAACATGCTTTTATTTTCAAATATAATGCAATTTACAATAAAACCTCACCAAACAAATTTATCACTGTGCATCATATTTATGATTGAAGCTAATATATCCAAAGCGTTCCCACAGAACCAAATACGACATATTTTCGTATTTATGTTCATAACCAAACTGTAATATTTTTTGTCCCCTCTCAGGGGACATCGTAATTCTAGCATATCACTCGAATGTCCCCTTTGGTGGGACATTAAAGTTTATTAGTCATTACGGAGAATCAACTTATTCCAGCATTTTGAGAAATGCATATTTTTCTGAAGTTTTCTATTGAAATGGCATAAAAATTAAATCAAAATATGGTACAATTACTATAATATATAGCGGGTTTTACGTCAGAAGAGAAGGTGAGAAGTGCGCGTTGAAAGACTAGAGAATCGTGACGCTGCTAAGTACCTGTATACCTCAGTAATTATAGGAAATTTTGATTTGATTTCTTGTGCCATTTCAACAGAAAACTTTAGGAAAACATTAATTAAATAATTACGATGTCCCCTGAGAAGGGACAATGGAGTGCAAAGGGTTAAAGTCTTAATGAGTATGATTCGACAAAAAACGTTTATATTATACATTTTTCTGTTGGACAAAAATCATTAGAACCTCGAAATCCATGTTTGTGTACTTAAACCATTACAATATTTTTAATTAGTTTTTACCGAAGAACTGATAAACTCATTTATAATCGAGGCACAATAGAGCTACAATAATAATTACAAATCAATCAATTAAATGAAGAAGGTGCTCCAAAACTATTGATCATGGAAAACCAAGCTTATATAACAGTCCCTTGGTTGTTTGACGAAGATCTTATTCCATAAATTACATCAGCATATCATCAAATTTATGAAGCCATTCTCTTATATAAACGACCTTTAAGTTACTACATTCGACACTGACACAATAGACTTAAAGCTTCTCACTTATAGTAACAAAAATGTGTTTCCTGAACCGTGTCTCGATATAAATTGACGGTACATAAAGTCTACCTAATATTTATATGTGTACACCACAGACACTTGATCTTTTGCTATGCGCGATATGTAAGTGCTATAATTTGACCTAAATAGCTGACATCAAATTGACTCAGACGGTGCGACATATTAGGCCATTTAATAGGTCCTTCACCAATTAGCTTTGACATCAAACTAAATTTACCGATCATTACTACGACATAATGTATTTATCTTTGGAATGCTGAAATATGAGAAAATTTGCGGCGCAGCCAAATAGAGTAAAACTCCATAATTACGATTTGTAAAGGTTGGAAGAAAAGACTAAATGGAGTGAAAATTATGATTAAACTTATACGAATATATTATTTTTAAAATAATTATCGATTTTTGAAAATATTTTCATTTTATTAATTGACTGAATGACTTTTTCATATATATATATATCTGTGATATTGTATTTATTTTGAAATCTCAAAAACTTAAATTATCTCTAAGACTACAATCCTTTATTTCAGATAAATTGCTCTTTAACTTAGATTTATAATATTCTTGCTTCAAGAAATTGTTTGAATACATTTGGGGCTAAATTTGAATCCAACTCAAATAGCGTTGAGTTAAATGCATACATTTTTTTCTTAAATGAACAAGTTTTATTATAAAAATGTTAATTTTTCGATTATACGTCTTAAATAGTTTACTCTAGATTCTTCGATAAAATACGACTTATTATAATTATATTGGATTTGTTCTCAAGAATCTTAAACGAAAATTTTCCATAATTCATATAAATTCTCCTTATTGCCTTTGACATGTTATTACAAATTAGATACGCCGGGGATAAACTAAAACTTGCGGGACTTTAATATATTCGTGACATGCTAATAAAACTTGGCAAAAAGTTCCCGCAAGAGTTGTTTCAATTTTTATAAGTACACGAATTAACCCTTTCGTGGTGGATGGCGGCAGGAGTTGGGGGTGGTTTTAAGTCCTCGACCGCCGAACAGCACAACTTTATTAGCCTTCTTCCAGGGAAAAGTTTTCAATCACTTTATAATGATATAACGAGCTTTTATATGGCAATTCGTAGGAGGACTAGGTGTTTTTCTTTAATAAGTCGTTGCGGTATTTTTACACAAATGAGCCCGCACTAAAGGGTTCATAGTTTCGAACTCATTTTCTTCAATTGGGAAACCAAATCAAGATGATCGTAAAAGAGAAAATGTTAACAAATCATGTTTTTTAAAAATACTTTTGTGTATTTAAACACTGTGGTTTAATCTTGCACTTTATTTTATTCATGTTTAAAATGTGTAAAAATGTGGCTACAAATTACAAGATAACTCCTAATATGCTATCAATATCACAAGTTTGGCATTCAACAAGTGCATATTATGGTAAAATCACTAAGCTTTCCATAACCCATACTTACCGGAGAAGACTAATATTGACCCTATACATTTCAGTTAGTAGTCTTATGATAAACACAATGTTTTAATAATGAACTTACCCTACATTTACAATATTTTATTATGATTAAAATTGTGTCTTGAAGAAGGATTATTAATCCATCTATTACTTGCACTAAAAACTATAGGAGATCATATTTTTAAATGACAACAAAGAAACATCGTCTATGTTTTATTGACATAATAATTCACTTAAATGAACTTTCTCCAATACAATAATTTTCAATTTAATGAACATCCCTCAGTAATTTTGTATCAGTTAATTTTTCATTTTTGTATAATTTTAATACATAATAATTCATTATTTGAATGAAAATAATTTGATTTGGAAATGTACTTTGATATTTACAGTTGCCATATGGGCACGTTTATTTTTGAAGGATTAAATGATTTGAACTTGCATTTTTATGATTCATCTAATACACTTCTTCTCGACTTGTTGATGTGGTCATATATCAATTCGTTTTTGGTTATCTACCTAAGTTGATCAGTTTTTTCGACAATTTTGTCTTTAATTTAACAAATTCAGCACAAAACATAACGTAATAGTTTGTCTAGGTTTTACCCAATAACTCGTAATAAGTCACTTCTAACATATTCCATCAAGCATAAAGGACTATATTTTTCAGCGTTAATAATGATCGAGGGATAGAAACAAATACCTGATTTGTAGAAAGGAACTGTTCTTATTTTCAAATTGTTGTATACAATTATATTTTTTTAACCAGCTACAATCCTTCTCAGAAATGTTTCAGTTATATGTGTGAATAATAAAAATATGATATTTTACAGTTAAGGATACGATTCAATTAGTCAAAATAGAATATTATCATCCAATTTTAAGTATCTAGTCTTTTAACACCCTTTAAATGTTTGGAGTCATCTTCCCCAAATATGGTACTGTGAATTTAGTTTCATTTTGATTTTCTGTCGAGATATGTAGAGATTGAACGTTTGCTGACTATTTCACACCGCAGTCATAATGCAGCCGACCTAACGAAGTTAACCGGTTTCACGTTGCCAATTCCATGTCCAGGTCATATGTGGTCGACGTCCTCCTCTGACGCGACCTGGACTGTCCTACCAAATTGTTTACACAACCCTTCAATTGTTTTCAGCCGTAAATTGCGCCATCGGCGTCAGGGGTTTGCATTTGCGCCGCGGTCCGTGGCGTGAGCGTAATGGCTTCATTAGTCTGCCGGTCGGCGTGAGCTCATTCCCAATTTATTACCCGAAATTATACGTAATTCCAGGCCGAGTCTCATGCTACGTGTATTAGACATTATTGCCAAGCACCCATCGATTCGCAGCCCCCATCCACAATTTTAGAATACTCACCCGACTTCCGCCGGAAAATTTACCACCCCATCCCCCAGAGGCTTATGTGAGAATTATGAAGTGGAAAACTGCGCGAAAACGGGTGAACGATTATTTTTATTGGCATTTATGTACATTTTCGTCCGTTGCTCCAGGTGCTTGCTGTTGCCAATGCAGAATTTCCGGAAGATATTGATGAGTGGGTCTACATTTGTTGGAAATTGTGGCTAGTTCAATCTTATCGTTTATCTAGTCTTAAATTATTGAATGCAACCCCAAAATAAATGTATATGAAATAACACGTTTTTAATTTTGGTTCAATTCCAGACTTGGCTCACTTTTCTAGGTAAAAATCTAATAAAGTGATGAAATTTGAACTGACATAACGAGTCAATCACATGGAGTTCCTGCCGATTCGTCCTTAAAGGGAGAAAATCCCTTAACGCCCGAAAATTAGTTGTTTTTGTAAATATTTCAAATTCCGATTTTTCTCCTTCATAGTATACTCTCAATATGTTATACTTTCGAAATACGTAATAAAAAAAACATTTTTTTGAACGTTATAAAGGGATTGCTCCCTTTAAGAGCTTTATGTACCAGTGGCTTGATTAATACACATTGAAATAATTCTTTAACTATGTGTTGATATAGTGGTTAAGATCCTGAACTTATTATAAAGACTAGAATTCAAATCTATATTGTAGAAAAAATGTTCACGATATTGAATATTTTAGGGGCTCAAAAGCAATAATATTTTGATCGATCATCTCGATTAAGATTTATCATGATTTTCCGAGTCTGAAAAACTAAATACCGAGACGATTTATAAATATTTTCGGATAAATTGATACTCACTCATACATTCTATCCTTGCTTAATTTTTTAATAAAATAGTCCTGTCCTGGCTTAAAAATACATAGTAAAACCTTAAAAAATCTATCGAATGTAACAATCACGATTCAGATCATCGTAGATTCAGAGTCGATAGTTCTTAAAATTAATGAAGAGATAATTCAAAACCATACAGATATTTTCTTATCATCTCTCGTCGTTTTAATTTGTCATGTGTTCTCACATAACATATAACAGACAAACAATGTTAAATAAACAAAACCTAAATTACTATTTCCCTTATTGAGTAGCAGTATATGTTGATATTGTGTGTCTGTCAATGCGCATCAATTATATTGTATGTTCCAACATTTTAACACAAAATCTTTATCTGGCTCCATGCTTTTTTGTAACAAAATACTTCACAAGTCATAATTAAATATTCAATAAGATATTTCAATGATAATTATAATATTTAACAAGAAGGATGCATAAATATGTAGTTGAATCAAATGCAATCAATATTTCGTTTGATACAATAAAAAAATATAAATTGGCATTTTAAGAATATAAAGACATCTATTTCGTATTAATGATGCCATAAAAATGTAATTTTGAGGGCTGAGGCATTTAAGTACGTGACTTACTTTTTACCTGCTTCATTATTTGCAAATCAACTTCTTTCTACAAAAGCATTCCAAAGAACGGTTGCCACGCCATTTCGCAATATATTCATTTCACAATTTTATATAAATATATATATTTTTATCCGAAATTAATACGGAAATTAGACAAACATAAAAAGCATTTAATTCTCCTCCGTTTTGTTGGACTTGAATGTATAATAAGTTTCAAACAATGATATTCCCTTTGTAGGTCCACCCCCTAGGCCCCCATTCAAAAACGAAAAACATCGCTGCCTGCAAACGAATTCCAACCCTTTGTCCATTATTATGTATCCTACCCTTTAAGCCTTTCCTGCTCTTATATATTATTCTGCTCATAATAGGGCAGCGCTCGCCAACCATCGAACTATGACGCTCGCCATTTGAAAATACAATCGGCGACTCGTTTCCGCTGAAATCGACGCGACGTTGAGAATTCTACAACTGTCAAAATACATGTTGTTGTTTCGAGAATGATTGGTGTTTATAAATAATAAATAATTGAAGCTTTCGAATATCTATGGAACTTTGGCGAATTTGCTACTCGATACAAAAATAATAAGTTTTATCCTAATTTATGCCAATAAGAGCACAATGATAAATTGCCTTTTTAATTATGTCTATTTATTATTGATTTTTTACAAAATGTTCGTATTAGATATTTTTAAAATCACCCTAATAGATTTAATTGCTTTTAAATACTCAATGATGCAACCTCGACTTACAACTTAAATTTAAATATTTCCCATGTTTCTTGGGTGAGTTTTTCTGCGCAAAAAAAATGTATATATGATACAGATAATATATTATTATAATATACTAAATTTATATTTTAAATAAATGTATTGATATAGATTATAGATGAAAATTGCATTTATGTAGTAACAAGAATGCAATAAAATTAATTATTTAACCTGTATGGTAGGATGATCGCATATTTGCGAGCAAATTTCAGTAGAAAGAAGACTCATATACGTTGAGCTTGGAGAGAGACAGAGATGGATTAAACGTAGCGCAGTTCGGTAACTGTGCATGGGAGAAAGAGACGGAGAGCGTCCTGCGTAAATCGTATGATTGTATAGGTCATCAACCCAAAATTATCGAATAATAATGATGTGTGAATGATATAATAAATCAATTTCAAGTGAATTGTTCTTATCGATCTAAGATAAAACAACACTTGAGAGAAGATGTGCCACATGTCGTTCATATTTATCCCGTGCGTTATAATATTTAAACCACACCGATTTACTTTGGGCGACGAGAGTGTTAAATATAAGCTTCATATACGCTGCTGCGGTCTTGACAGATAAGTGGTTTTGTACGGATAGAAAGTGGTGGACAAGCAAATATAGCATCTAAGACTATGATGATTTTAAATTAGATTATTTGGTATCGACAATTGGTATAAATTCTGTAAAATTTGAATGCTGTTATGATTAATTCTTGTAAAATTTGTGAATATATGAATGCATACAACTATTATAATTACTTTTCTCGTTTTAGTAACGATCTCTGTGAAACTAGTTATAGTTTTGATGTAAAAAAAGGGCATTAAAGCACTCCATTTAAACAGCAAAAGTTGATAATTAGATCTGCAAGAAATTGTGGAGATTATTTTAATTTTACGCTTTACATTTTTTATGTGTTCTCTTCTTGTCCACTTAAAAGACCATTGATAGTGTTTTTAGCTTTTTGTACATATACAATTTTATTTAAGATAAACTCGTTATACTATTTGAATATTTATGCCTTTTAGCAATAGCCACCATAATATAACCATAATAACCATTTCGAGCTACCATATTATTAAACCCTAAAGGAGTACTATACCAAAGCCTGGGATCCCCCCTCCACTTTTTAGAAAGAGCACTCTTCTACATTTAACTCGGAGACAGACAGAGATAAACACAGACGTAGCGCAGCTCGGGAGACAGAGACGGAGAGCTTCCCCGCATACGTCGCACGATTGTATAGATCGTTAGCCCAAATTTATATAAGTGTGTTATTTGTTTACACAAAGAATAAGTCTTTGTCCAATTATCTTTTCCTTCTAAATCAGGAGCAAATTAATCGACTTTTGTGTATTGTTTATGTACATAAATGACGTGGTATTGTATGCTATCAACAGAGTTTATTTACAATTGACTCTACCTCGAATTAAAAATTATCTTACGCTGATAGAAGCTGACAGAAAGTAATCAATGTAAAGCGATTATGGCATCAACGATTTCATCGATTTAAAATATGCCCACTCCTCAAAAGGTTAAATAACAAAGGTGATATTGAATATAACAATATGTTTTCAACAAAAAAATATTTTTTTGTGTATAGTAAATACAATCATTTAAATATATAAATCTAAATAATTTATATATTTAATCTTTGTACTAAATTTTAGCATTAAGAAAATACCCCAATTGATCACTTTACAGTAATGCATTTACTTGGATGGTACTATGCTTTACAATTTACGATTTCAATAAGACATGGCACCATTGAATCGTATGGAACATATGGATAACGTCTCAGATCCACATTGACACGTAATGATCAAATTTAATAGCATCTCTTCAACGCGACGACAAATCCAGACATCTTCTCGTAGTGTTCAGCGTCCTCGAAAGCGACTTAGTAAATACTTCAAATCTAATATTTCGACAGTGAAAAGTTAAATCCTCTTTCTTTCCGCTTACGTAATTCATTTATTTACTTCTTCCCTCCTCTCCTGTATTCCGTACAATTTCTATGAACGGATAACGATTCAGCAATATGACTCCACAACAGGACTAATGAGAGATGGCGTTTTCAAACATTGATCCGAGCAAGTCTCTGTCAATATTTGCTCGAGTTTGACAATTTGCCCAGCATAAACGTTTTCATTCTATTCAGAAAATGTTTTCATGGCCTGGCGAGGGTCCACCGCTATCCAGACAGAACAGGACGGAATGGAATATGGAGCGCCCTGTCGGGGGGGTGGGTTCGAAATGGCCCACAGATATCCTATTTCTTTGAGATGATTGGATTTACAGCGGCATTATCCTACTCTTTTTGTACCAATGAATTGTATAATCTTCGTCGTGGTCTTTACAGACCGTATAAAAATTTCTGCCCGATAAGGAATCGCATTGTTTTCCGAATTGATCCATTATGAATATATTCACGGAGCAGGGATCACGAACCTCCATCCCCTTTACTGACTTATTTATTTGCCATTCCATATATAAATCGGTATTTTTATACTTAAATGTCAACAATGGAGATCTCTCGGGCGAGCTATTTCTTCTTTTATGCAATTCGAGCAGAATTCATAAGCTCTCATCCGGTTATCCCTAACCCGTTGGCTTTCTTGCCAACAATACTTATTCCAATTTTGTACTATTTTCCATCTACACGACCCAAACGAATTCAATCTTATACATTTAAAAAAATATTGGAACTAAAAACAATATATATTTGATTGGTTCTAACATTTTGGGGTTTGTAAAGTTTTCGAATTTATATACTAATGTGCCTCCTCTATTGATGTGCCCGGGGCTAATGTCCCGTTCCTCCTATCCTTGGGACGACTCTGACGAGGATACGAATAATCACGGATGCTTCTGAATCGATTTATATGAAATTCTTACAAGCAATACTAAAATAATGGCCACATGCTAAAATAGTAAATATTTTTGACTTATTATTTTAAAGGTTGAACGATTCTTTACTTTTACAATTTTTGAGACCGAAGTCGTGTAATATTTAGACTAAAACGTCTAAGATAAGAAGCTTAGAAATTGTTGCGACTTTCGCAATGAGCAACATAACCTATACGATAGGATGATCGCATACTTGCGAGCACATTCCAGTGATTTAGAAAGAGCACTCTTATACGTTGAGCTTGAGGAGAGACAGAGACGGAGAACGTCCTGCGTACATCGTACGATTGTATAGATTATTAATCCAAATTAATCTACTAATAATGATATAATGAACCAATTTCAAGTGAATTGTTTATGTTTACTTGAAGAAATGACCGAATATTTTTTGCTATCGACATTGTTTAATTATTTAACTCGTTCATCGCTGCGTCCAGTAGATATGCGCGCCTCCGAAGTCCGAGTCTCCGAAAAACGAATCCAGCATCTCAGTATTACGTATTTCTATAACGAATTGCAAATGTTAACTTTACGAACGTCTTTCTATAATAACTACCAGATGACAACTGCCTAAATATCTTTTGAGACCAACTTGCAAACTTACATTTCTACCCTTGTCTTTTCGCACTTGCTTACCTTCACTTTGTTTTTATGTATTTGACTAATGGCAGAGTCAAGCTTATCGATCTAAGATAAAACAAAACCTGAGAGAAGATGTGCCACATGTCATCCATGTTTATCCCGTGCGTTATAATATCGCATCGCTATTCCTTCTGTTTACCAATTTGGGCCTTGTGATAAACAACACCGTTTCACGTTAGGTGACGAGAGTGTTAAATATAAGCTTCATTTGCGCTGCTACGGTCCTGACAAATAAGTGGATTTGTACAGATGATAATTAGCGGACAAGCAAATATAGCATTTAAGACTATGATGATTTTATATTAGCTCACTACTCAAATAGTTAATCATCTTGGGCAATTATAAACTCATTATCACAATAAATTGATAAAATCATCAAATCTCCATTATAAATATTCAAACAAAGTAAAGTAAATAAAAATGTACATAATTGAAAACGTCGAATCTAATCAAACTGTCACTTTGATAGATGCCGTAATTACGCCAGCGTCAATATTTGTAATTATTTAAAGGCTCGCCTTAAGACGTCTTTATAATAAGTACAGTAAAATTAAATCGATGCTAATCAAAAAGTTGCCCAAAAAAAGTCAAAGAAATCCCCAGCCCAATCTGCAATTACGGCCGCAAAAAAATGATTTAATGCGATTTATCGGCGCGCGGCAATCAATGGGTCAATTATATAGTACAGACAATGGCGGCACATTTTTCTACGTCCATTATCTTTAAAACTAGCTTCGGGTTATGATTCATAAAAAAATATTTCACGGGGAAAAAATATAGATTAAGGCCTTGTAATAAAAAATGATCATAGATTCGTTATGAGTGAGCAATAAACCGATTAACTGGGCTGCATTAATCGGTTGTTTTTGTATATGGATCAATTAAAAATTTATTGATGGATTTTTCAATTTTAATTAAAATCACCTGGATATCCTTGAAATTAAATAATAATGACTTTTTCATACAAATATTGACAGTAAAAAATTGTTACTAGCCGATATAAATATTTGCCAATTTGTCTAAATTATTATTTTACTATCTTTTTCCGACAAATTATTTATTTTCGTCGCTGCAGACGAATACTTATGTACTATAATACTTTGATGTGATTCATAATCATATTACGGAGGAATACAAAAATTCTGAACTCCGTATCTATAATATTTCATATCGATATTCCCATAATTAGAGTCGAAGTGTAGTAAATACATCACCGGAAGAGAAAGTTTAACATAACAGTTTGAAAAACATGTATGTACTATATATATGTATACATAGATTAGACACCTACAGCTCATAGGCGTCGCCTAAGCTCGCCAATTAGTAGATACGCCACTGTTTCCAAGCGTTGAAATTTCGGCGGGAATGTCTCGATATTAATTTTTTATGGGTACTAATACATGTCCGACGTTTACAAAAATTAGTAAACGACTGAATAATATATTAGTCAAGCGACGATAAATTCCAACAGGCTCAAAATCTAATGTTAAATTGTGTTTTATTTACACTATTTAATTTTTTTTTTCAAAAATGCGCACGAACTTTTGGACTGACCTGATACATCTCATTGAGAACGCCAGTTTTCCTCTGCATCATTTTTTAACTATTTTACACAACTTATCAATTTGATATAATAAATTCAGAGATGATTAATGAAGTCTTAAAAAAATATCTATGAATGACTGAATTCCAGTTCAGATAATCTTATCCTACTTCTTTTGTGAAAGGCAATTATTCCATTAACAATATCTAACCATATAAATCATCGGTTATTACTAATATTCAATTGCGAATATGGCATATTAACCCTATAAATACCGTGCGCACAGACCTATGCGTTTCCTCACTTCAACTTTTACATACAAAACGTTAAACATTATTTTGCTTAAACGCATTTATTTAACATGTTATACACAAGTGTTACCAATATACTATTTAACCAAAATATTATTTAAACTAAGATCATCGATAGTCCCTAATGGACCAAAACTTGCGTAAAAAAATCAATTTTTGAGTCAAAATACCAGTTTAAAATTTGTACATAGATATTTTTATAAAAATAATTTGTGTGCATACAAATTTTAGGCTGTTTTTAATAGTTAATTTACACATTATTCTAATTTTTTGCCTTCAACCGCCTTTTACATTTTACAAAAACTGAGGTAATTTACAGTAAATGTCTCGAATCGTATAAAATTAAAGCATTTGTTATAATAATGAAAACCTAACGAACAAACAATAAGTTTATTGCGTGATTATTAATCATTTAAATTGTATTTTTGTAATATTTCTTATGAATTTATAAACCTAGAGCACTGTATGTTTTTAAGTGGTGATTGTTGACCCCATCCATATTTTGAATCATGGACGTATTATATATGAAACTTTATATTATTAACATTTCTTATAACAATTTTAAAACAATCTTAGACTAAAAGCATTCAGATGAAAACCACGAAAATGTTTTAATGCAGACTGCAAAAGTTTAAGCACGTTGCAAGCTGCAGCACCGGCTCTGAGTTCATCAAGAGTTGGATTAAATTATGAAGTTAAGCAGTTTTAGCACTCCGCTGTTGAACCTGCTCTTTCATAATTCGATAATTCCAAAAATATAATTTTAAAAGCTTCGCCTCCAAAGGAAACGTTTCGATCTGAAGAACTGGGGTCGTTTCTATACAGTTCGAGGTCTAAGCGTGCATAATGGGATTTATGGAATTACATCAATTGATAGCATTCCAAAGGCGATACTTACAAATCTAAGATTTAATTAAATGGAAAATCCCTCTACGAGCCGTGTGATTGACAGTCATGTGCATACAGATGATGTTCTAATATCCCTTCAAACCGAGCTTTGTCACACTGCACTAAACTTGATTAAACCGAATGCAATTATGCTAAAATGTGAATTGAATATTCAAAACTTATTGCATGTATATTTGAAATATATGTATCATACGATGCTTATTGACTTTGGCCGAAGGAAAACATTTCTTCCGACATAAAAAGATCATTTTTAACATTTGAAATTCAACATAGAATAATAGACATGACCTAGATGAGTATAACGGGAATTTTATGGGTGAAATTATGTGAATGTGTTTCTGGGAAGTACGCATTTTTCCATGGGTTTTTTGGTTGTTCCATCGAACAGGAAATTGTTATGAGGACGGTTTTCACCCACTAGATTGGTGTGTTTAGTATATATTTACATTCATACATAAAATAAAATGAAAGTGATGATCTCTGCGTGAAGCAATATATGGCCAATAAAATAAAAAGTAAAGCGTTTTTCGTCCGACGGAACGTTCCTATAAATTTTCAGAAAATACATTTCACGAAACTGTCCTTCGGATTTGTATATCATAGTACTATTCATAAAATTTAATATTTTTCAATACACAACAACTATAATCGTTTAAAATACAATCATTGGACATTATCATTTTTGTACATTTAAGGCTTCCATTATCATAACACCCACGAACTGTCTACTGCAATTCCAAGACTTTTCGATATACGACGAAATCGATTTGCGACTTGAATTGGACAAATATTGGATATACAATTGAATCGGATTGTATAATATACATCCGACTGAATTTATACAATATGCTCACCTTCTAGCCATGTTAATAATTTACTGTGGTTTCCGGTTAATTGGGTCTCATAGAGACTAATCACGTTCGCCCAATTAACCGAATATCCTAACATAGCATAATCGTTAAGTTACAAACACGTCTTGATTAAGTCATGTTCAAATTTAAATAATAACATCGAAAAAATCTAATCGGTAAATAAGCCCAGAAACGACTTGTAAAAGAATAGTCTTCTTTGTATTTTTCCTGCAGGGTAAAGCACTTCATACTTATACTTAGTTACAATTGTTAAACCAGGAAATCAAGCATACATCTGATTTTTTGGCACTGTACATTTTGTCTACATTTTGAAACTAAATTAGATTTTATTATAATAACTATTTGATAAAACTAAAAAAATATATATATTCACCTTTAGCTCAATCATTATCATCGGGACAGAATACAAACCAATTCACTTTAAATATGAAAAAAATGTTCCTAGACCATGATCTAAGATGATCTCACATGATTGATAAATCATAATTCGTCATAAATTATAAAATTAAAGAATAATTTGCAAATATTCAATTAAACCAAAACAAACAACTTATTGATACTAAACATACATTGACAATGGAATAATGAGTATAAATCTGGACTATGAGAGATCATTAATATATCCACGTTTGATTATTTAATTATTGCTATTATTTATTTATATCCTTTATTGGTGATATCAATCTATTTAGTTAAATATTTAATTAGAAATATAGTCATGAGCACTTGCATGTATTCCATTTAATCCTTAGACAAGAGCACGAGTCCCTGATAAATGGTTGAGTCGTTTCGGCAAGGACATTGTCACTCGTAGTAAACTGTCAGGATCTCCGACCGCCACTAAATTGATTCTGAGATAAACTGGATTAAAATGAAATCGAGCAACTGGATGCTATGTCGGCTCATCAAATGCTCGTCATGCATTTTTAATCAGCTTCCACTGACTACGCTGCATTCTGATCTCCGTGGGAAACGCCATCCGAGCGGTCCATTTCTTCTCGTTTCAACCACCATTAATAAAGTTGAAGTCCCGACAAAAGGCTCGCTACTGTCGTAGCAGCTTGATATGATTAAGCCCATTCAATGTCATATTGGATTACCGAATGATTAAATCACGGCGATCCATCGACGCCGGCACCACTAAAAGGAACGATTTATAAAAAGTTATTGATTGATAAATATAAGTTCATTGTGGAGGAGCGCTGTTGGGTCGAGTGACTGATATCCATTACGTTGCCGACGAGGAGGATGTAAAGAATGATGTTATTGGTGCAACATTTCACCAGTCGGGGAGTGCAACATCACGCCCGTCGTGAAATATGATTTGATCTGAGAGCGTTCGGCAACGCTTCATTCCATTTGTCTGGGGGGTTATATCCTGCTTGTGCCTTTTTTTGAAAAATGTGAGAAACGCGAGAATGCTCGTTGCCATTTATTTCCAACCCCTGGCATCGCAGATATGCCCGGGGTGCCTTTGAAATATGGTGTATTAAGTTTGTTGTAATTCCCTGCATAGGCATCGGGAGGGTTTGGCCCCTTTTCCCTACAAATTATGACGTATAATATTTCTCTATGTTGAAATTGGCATCAAAATATATTTGCTGATTTTTTGGATTTGCAATGCCGCTCAAAACTGTTCAAATGTTTCTTTTCGCTTCGTTTTTTGTCAAATCACGCCAACAGTTTTATTCAGTACTTTGGCTGGCCTCCTTATGCATCAATTACGGCTTGCAATCGACTACGCATCGAGGAAATGGGGTTCTGACATTATTTTGTAGTGACGTTGTCCCATTCTTTTTTGGAACCGAGTCCAAAGCTCCGCACAAGAAGATGCTTGGGTTGGATATCGAGCAAGGGCACACTTGACTTGATAGAAGAGCTTTCGATTGAATTCAAGTTCGGAGACTGAGCAGGCCAAGGAAGGACTTCCCAATTGTTCTCCTCCAACCACTTTTTGACGGAACGGGCAGTGTGCGTGGGTTCTCCATCGTGTTGGAATATAATTATTTATTTGTTCAAACCATAAAATCCAACTATTTCTTCCAAGTCGTATTGTACAAGAGTGGCATGTGTCCCTCACGGGCTCTCCATTTATCTCTTTCCGAATGTCATTCTTCTGCTGTTGTTCGTCGTCTTGTGCGTTCAACATCCTTCTTCCACCGCATAGCATACGTAGTGTATTTGCACCACGCATTCAATGCCCTAGCATCTGTTAACATTGAAGGTACCATGTTGCTAGGGGAAAACGAGCTGATTCCCAGCTCCTCCAGTAGGATCTCCCTTTCAGTGCTCCATGTTGGGCAGACAAATGTCGTATGTGCCGCATCGTTGTACCCAGCTTCGCAGTGGTGGCACTCCGGGCCGGTCTCTTTGCCTATTCCGTGAAGGTGGCTACCAAAACAGCCGTGCCCGGTGACAACCTGGGTAAAGTGGTAGCACAATTGACCGTGCTTTCTGTATACTTACGTCCACCGACCTTTAGCGGAGTTGTCCCATTGGGATTGCCACGCCACCATGGTCCTTTGCTTAGCGTTTTTCTTGTCTTCACCTTTCTGTATTGCATGTCTCTCGTAGGCGAGTAAGTCGATTAGCGGTACAGCAGTCAGTGCCAGGATGGCGTCTTCCGACACTGTGCGATATGCAGCAGCCACTCTGATTGCGCTCCTTCTCTGGACTCCATTAGAGTGCAGTAGCCTTTGCCAAGGGCCGTAAAACATGTTCAAACCATGATTTGTCCGCCTCTATGCTTGACATTTGGTTGAGTTGACTTGCTCTTGGGGCTTCTTCCGACCTTAAACCAGCTCCACTACAAACCATTCGATAGGATACTGTTGACTTTCGTTTCATCTGATCAGATAACCCGATTCCAATTCTCTAAAGTCCAGTTGATGTAGATTCTTTAAGTATCTTCCGGCAATGGTGTGAATTTAAAAGTGCACAGCAGACTTGAATGCCCTTGCAATCGTCTTTCGACCGACGTCTACTTGGAGAAATTTCTTGACTTGTCCGCCACTCAATACATCTGTTAGCTTCCGCAGTCTTCTTTCTTTGGACAAAAATCGGACAAGCCCTTGCAAATAGTACTGATTAAGCCAAAACTGACTCCCGTGCGGTCCATGATTGTTTATTGCGACTTGTTTATTCTTGCTCTTACTAAGAGGCTTCATCGACCAGAAGACTGGGAAAAAAATATTCTTAGTTTTGTAATCTTTCCTTAAATTTACAGCGGTGCAGACAAAAAAAGGTAGCCGGTAAATATTGACAGAGAAGCCTGTGTGCACAAAACTGTTCAAATGATTTTTTTCTATTTTTTGTCTTGCTTTTTTTTTCAATAAAATTCATACTTATATATTATCAAAAATAATAGAAATATTATCCTTCCGGACTGATGAATCCCTGGGCTGCTCATTAAGGATCCATTCGCTTTTGGATCCCAAAAAGAGCAGTTCTTGTCAAAATATTTATTTATTGAAAACTATGTGACCAGGGAAGCCGGTAGAAAGAACGCGTCTTCTCGCATCTAAGGCTATCGGACAACCATAATTGTTAGGAAAATTAAATCAAGTTAAAATAATTAAAACAAACAACCAATACCACTATTAGTATAATAAAGACGGACGTAACCATTCAGTTACGCAACATATTTTTCGTTAATATTCTTCAAACATGAATTTAATTTAAAATATTTATTTTTAGATAAAATTAGCTTGAGAATTTAAGGATTCCACATTACAAAAAACGTCGAAGTAAAATTAATAAGCTTGTAATTTTAGCTTCCTAAAACGACTTTTGTTCTTAATAATAAAATATAATTGGAAACGTACAATTAGTATACATTTCCAAACTCACTTTTTGCGTGCCTCGAGATTAATCCCTCAAACGAATATGCTCGCTAAAAATATCATCGAAGGATTTTCATCCCTAAATAGAAAAAAAAAATACTATGACAGCTGTTTTCCTGAGATTTCTTACCATTTCGATACATTTACGTAGGAGTCCGGTAAAGAACAAAGCCCACGCATTCATTATTTCAAAAAATACACCATTACTTTATTAAATTGAACAGATTGAATATTATTTGTATAGATTTTTCATAATGCAAAGAGATACAATGATGGCCGGATATGCGAGAAACAAGTTTATTCATAAGTCAGGAAGTTAAATCCTTACAGTTTGTATGCGAATATTGAAAACGAGATGATTGCATTGTAGAAGTTTTGCATTGTCCTTTAGTCTAGATTAAATTTTTAGCATTATTTCCGATCCGAGCTTCCGGTTCCGGGGTGAGCTTATGAGCAGCGTTACAATCGGTGGATTCTGTTCCAGTTGAACATTAAAAATAGTGGAAGCCGGAGTCAGCTGTCGCCCTCTGCACAGTTTCCAACAAAAAACTTCAATTTAAGTTTAGCAATAGATGCCAACTTTTGCTAAAGTGCTTTCGACTCTCTTGATACCTTCAAACCAAATCTGTATTAACCCGATCCGATACGTATACGCTTTGGCTCAATAATGGTTTCTAAAAACCCATTTACTTTATTTTCAAATACATAAATGTCAATATATATCCAACACTGTTGTTAAAATTGATGCCGGACAATTGACGTAACCATATTTTGAGGTAAAAGGGTGAATGTGTACCAATAGCTACCCCCGAATGCAGTATTTCACTATCAATTACATCGGGACCTCTTACACCGTTTAAATCATTTATCAACATCGACACTGTATGAATAGTAGATTTAAAAGCTCAACTAAAAATATCAATCAAAGATATTCTTTGATTTTTTACAAGGTTGGTTCAGACTTCGTATGTTGTCAATATCAAATTTATATTATGGTTAAAAGCCAAATATTTTATATTGAAGAAGCTTATAGTTTATTTTATGTTCCTTCTAGGATAATATACGGATTAACCTGAAGAAATAAGAGCTTTAAAAACTTGATTTTTTAAAGGACAAACATTTTCAAATTTATGAAGTCTAAAATAAATTCAAGACGTTATACAAGTAAAACTTAAATTTGAAGAAAACGTCTAATTATTTAACCAATTTTCATAGTTTTTTTTTCATGTGATGTACAAAAACCAAATATTTTTAAGTTATTGAAAGTTTTTTTAATTATAAATACAAAAAATAATATCCTCGATTTTATCGCGTTCTTAATTTTGTAGATCTTTTAGCGCGAATTCTTCAATCCACCGCGTAAAAATGATACAATCATCGTCCCATGTTAATATTGAAAATGCGTTCTATTTAATTTGGGCATGGTTTTTTTTAATCAATTTCGATTACGATATGTCAATATGTTTGAATGAAAATCAGTGTACTTTCATCGAACATTTTCATAGTTTGACGAATTCAATTTCATATTGAAATATTTAATGTTCGTATTACACCCACATGCGAAAAAATAAATATTCGATCATATATTGAAAAGCATTTCAGTCTCCGGAAACGGAAAATAAAGCTATGCAAATAAAATGTGTGTGAAGAACAACCGTCGCGGAACATTTCCCCAGGCACTTCCCGACATCATCCGAAAAGTTAAACTGGATTTTCCCAGACCGGGAAAACTATATATAGACGTTTTAAATATCTGCCGTCTCGATGAAAATCGATTATTTGATTCGATGACGCTCTTTCGAGTACAATGATAAAAGGTTATGAATAAGAACTTTGCGCCAAATCGTTAGTGTGCCTCATTAATTCTGCAATGCATTCTTCATCGACCATTAAGACGACCACAATTTCCACTAACGGGTCGGTTGGAGATTCAGAAGGGATTGTGGCATAACATAGTTACGTCGTACTTCCTGATTACTCTTAAACTTCTACAACATCATCTTCATTAGTTTTAAAGTATTTATTCTGGTCTATGGGTTTGATTTATTATATTATATTTCCTTGCAACAAAGCCCGATGCAAGCGTAACGTTTCGTCTTCTTATTTTTGAGCAAGTTACCGCATCTTGGCATGTGGTGGTAAAGGAGGAAACCAGTCCAAACTTTGCTCTTCCCTGTTAAAAACACTCTGTTGGTCTTGCATGAAGTTATCCAACATTATTAATAGAGGAACGAGGTTATCGTGGAGATCGTTTGCTTTATTTTGTTTGCAAGTTCTTCACAGCATGCAACTTTTCTCTTGGCTTGGGTCGCTTTTTTCAACAATATTACAATTCAAAAACTATGAAAAAACAACGATTCAGATGCTATAGTTTGTCGGCATCGATATTTATGAATTACAATACGTATACAAATTATTATCGAAAAATTGTATACGATATTACAACTAAGCCTCTTAGCATGATGTTACAGTCTGATAACAAATTAATGATGTACTTCCAAGGGGCAGCTAATGCTGGATTTGCATCATTTCTAGGATTTAAGTCCTCTAACACACCGTTGAACTTACTAGATAATAGCCTACATACAACATTGCACATTAATAACGTATCGATTGGCTTTATTAGTGAGTGAATGTTTCTGAGCGGTCAGCAATAACCAAGTAATCCGTCCTCATACAAGCATTTGAACTATGAAGCATTTACTAAGATATATATTAGATTGTCCCATAAGTTTCTTTCGCAAAATAACACAGATCTAATCAAAGCCATGGTTCAAGAAAACCCGCGATATACTGTTCGCGAAATAGCTAACAAGCTAGAAATTCCACGGACATCCGTCCATAATCATCTGACAAAATTGGGCTACAGCAATCGTTCAGATGTGTGGCTTCCTCATGAACTGACTGACTCAAATAAACTTCAGCGTATTTCAACATGCGATCTTCTTCTCCAACGACATAATAGCCAACCTTTTTTGAAGAGACTTGTCACTGGAGATGAAAGTTGGATACTCTATGAGAATATCCAACGTGAACGGTCTTGGACCAAGGGTACAGAAGCTTTAACTGTAGCGAAAACCTGGCCTTCATCCAGAAACGATCAATTCAACAACATATTGTTTCCAACTAGATAATCTAAAGGATGCAATTGCCAGAAAACGACCAGAATTAGCAAACAGACGAGGCGTTGTTTTTTTGATGTAATACAAATTATTGTTTATTTTTAGTATGACCAACTTTCTATAAAATAACAGATAAATGACTAAATTCATAATCGAATTAGCGATATTTACAGAAACTACAAATTTATGACAAAATCCCGTTTAAAGTTTAGTTTGCTCAAAAATTCTTAAAGTTCTCTCCGTTTTGCTTATATCTAACAAAGACAGAAGTTAAGAGTTACTTCATATAAAATTATCACGATTTGATATTCAAACTCTATATTTTGAACCGAGAACTATTTGCATATTCAAAATTTCACATAGGAAATTTATTTTTAATTAAAACCCCCATAAATGTGCGCTGAGATCTCACGAAGTCTCATTTTACATACTCGCTGCAATTTACTTCGCATATGAATTTATTAATACTGTACTCTTGAACTACTACTTTCAATTTATTTCCCTAAGAAAATAGTTATGTAAATGAATGTATATATACGTGGCCTATCAATATATCGTATTTAGATGAAGTTAAGTCAAACAATTATTTGAAACAGCGAGTGACCATGAGAATGCCCGAACTTAGTCAAATTATTTTTGTATTGTATTTATCATAATACTGATTATTAAATTGAACTTATTTTCAAGTAATTGACTTTTCAAATATATTAATAACAGTGAGTAGCCCCGAGCCAATGAAGACCTGCTTAGGTCGGCATTTGAGATGCAATGATAATTAAAGATTACGTTTCAACATCAATCGCCTTTTGATTTATCAGCATTATTCAGTATCAATAATATTTTAAAATAATGATATGTTTTCCTTATATACATTTCTGCAACAATATACTATAATTCATCAACTGTGTTATATCAAGACCGCATAGTATAAATTCGTATTATACGAGGCCCAGGTGTATTTTAAAAGCTTATATGTTCACTAAAGATATAAAGCAAATATTTTATTATAAACCATAAGCGGTTATAAGCAATTTAATTTATCTTAGTATTCAAATCTTTGGAGTAAAAAAATCATACAATTCGCTTTGATTAAGACAAGCGATCGGTAGTTCAAATTAATATTTGCCAAATTTATGCCCCCGTTCTAGTTTGAATTCGAACTATTACAAGCGTTCTATTTATAAGAATATTCTAAAATAATGAAAACCTTGCGGATTTTTTTGATTTCGTTAATAAAAAATATTCCAAATCAAATCAAACATGTCTATAGACTCGAGTATTTAAAGCCCACGCGATGCCCACGACTTAATTTAATATACGAAAATCGCTTGAATGTCTTCATGCTTACACGTAAAATTTGTTCTTAAAAATGTTCATATTACGTGGGTATTAAGTTTTTGTACGACGTATTAAATTCTATTTAATTATTAGATGTTAATATATTTTAAGCGTATCATCTTTCGTTTTTTTCCGGATGGATAAGTATTACTGTGGTGCATTAATGGGCTAGATCTTTCCTGCAACATAATCTGGACTCTTGATTATTCTTTCACTATGCTTTAGTATTTCGGCCAAATAATCAGAATACTAATGCATATTGGACAGACTAATGGAGAATATATAATCGAAATTTCACCCAACAGACCGTGGGAAGCACCTGAGGTGATACACCTTTGTGAATGCACCGGTTGACTCCTAATAATGTTCGGTTAATCCACCTGTATCTTATTTGCATGCAAATGTCTGCATTGTTCCATCTATGTTGCAATTTCGATATAATTACATCGTGTTTACTCGGCTGGTGTCCAACAACGTTGTATCGGAGGCTCTCTCCCGCATTAAAAATTGCTTTGGTTAACTTCAGAGGGTGGTTTCGGCGTAAGGAATGGGTGGCAATTTTCTAACACTCCCTCCTCGAGAATTATAATGAAGCTACATTGCCATACACTTAGGATGCGACATAAATGGGCTGACTTGTTTCGTGCTGTGACACAAAGAGTGCATTGATAACATTGTTAGGGTTGAAGCATCAGGAATAATACATTCCTCAACCCCAATGCATGTCATCCCACGTCACGCGACGCAAATCGATAGCATTGTGAATCGAGTGTCCTATGCATCGAAGAGGCTTTCAATGAATGTTTTCTATTCTTACTTCATGAATTATGGATTAATGGAACCGAATAAATTAGACTATTATATATTTATGATTGAATCAAATTTAAATATTTCGTACAGGAAGCACCCACATACCCAATTTGCTAAACTTTCCCAATTTTTTCATGTGCCGGCAAATTGTTGATTGTGACGTATTTAGGTCTCCTGATAATTTCATTGTTGATTAACGTGAATTTTGCTTCAATAAAATGTCTTCATCAAAGTCGGAAGGGCGAACCGCCCTTGTTTCATCTTTCAGGGTCTCATCTCCCGAGTGGAATTTTAAAAACCAATTTCTTACTGTCCGTTCACTGACTGCCCCTTCGCCGTATGTATCGCATATTTTTTTTAGCCACAACCGTATCACTGTTTCCTTGTTTAAGCTCCCAAAGCATTATATGACGAAAATGCACTTTATGATTTTCCATTTAACAGGTTAAAAAATATTATAATATATTAGGATGTTCGATAGGTTTCTTTCGTTTTCATATTCACAAGAAAAAAATAAACAATAATTTGCATTACATCAAAAAACAACGCCTTGTCTGTTGGCTAATTCTGGTCGTTTTCTGGCAATTGCATCCTTTAGATTATCTAGTTGGAAACAATATGTTGTTGAATTAATCGTTTCAGCTTGCTAAAGTAGCTCATAATAAACTACCTCCTTTCAGTCTCACCAAATGCATAACAAAACTTTTTTTGGATGTAGGCCAGGTTTAGCTACAGTTAAAGCTTCTGTACCCATGGTCCAAGACCGTTTACGTGGAATATTCTCATAGAGTATTCGACTTTCATCTCCAGTGACAAGTCTCTTCAAAAAAGGTTGGCTATTATGTTGTTAGAGAAGAAGATCGTATGTTGAAATACGCTGAAGATTATTTGAGTCAGTCAGTTAATGAGGAAGCCACACATCTGAACGATTGATGTAGCCCAATTTTGTCAGATGATTATGGACAGATGTTCGTAGAATTTCTAACTTGTTAGCTATTTCGCGAACAGTATATCGCGGGTTTTCTTCAACCATGGCTATGATAAGATCTGTGTTCATTTGCGAAATAAACTTATCTGGATATTTTAATTTTAAAATTGTCCTGAAAGTGGAAGTCATTTAAAAAACAAAAATCATTATGGGTACATCTTATATAAACAATCATGCAAAAAATGAATGAAATACAAATTACATAAATATTATGAGGGTTAAAATGATATGTATACATTTGTAAGCGTCTGTTTATAAGTGTTACCAAACATTGTTGGAATTTGGAATCTGTAAATATTCCAAATAAATACTAGGTTCATGGTACATATTTTAAATGCTACATCCAGAATATTTGAATTAAAATATCCTTTTTGACTTCACCCGAATAAAATGGAATTCTACTGATATTGTGTGTTTGTTTCTATTGATAACCAAAAAAATGTATTAATTTTACATTTATTAAATATTCAACATTTTGTAAATCAGAGTTATTTATATATTGTAATAGTATAGTATTTTTAATAACATAAATTGATTAAGAAAACTAATTGTGACTGTTAACTCTTATATATTAAGATATATTTAATGGTCATTGATGATGGCTTTAATCGATTTTTACGCAATAAAAAGAATATTATTAAACTATCTGTGATTCAGAGCATATTTTAACAAAAAATAAAAATGTTAAGGCGAAGGGATACTTTGTTTTTTTATGAGACTCCAATATATCAATATATTTACTTTCTTGTCTATAGCTTAAGCACTTCAGAGGTCCCAACCTGAACTACACCGGCCAAGTTTTCTATTATCAAACACAAACTTAAATTAGGGTAAGGTTTGTACGACCGTAGATACTCCTTGATGGACTCATGGCAAAGTTTCTGAGCAAATATTTTGGGGCCGAATTTAAATTATTTCGAGTTTTTTTGTAACATCCTTCCGAGTCCTTTGAAATTTGTTTTCCAACACTATACACACGGTCAGCTTGGAAAGTTTAGTCGGTCACTCGAAAGTTGAGTGAATAAATGTTTTGCTCTTAAAAACTTTCAGTCATCCAATAGCCGAGATGGAGTGAATCGATTCTCATCTCGATTGGAAGAATTGTTTCAGATTTCAAACACAATATGTTCGATCCAGGACGCGTCCTTCGTTCAGTGTGTTCCGTTTTCCATTACAAAGTATACCATCTCCCTGGAGATGGACCCATCAATGTCTTTAACTCAATATCGAAACGGCGATGTTAGATAGAAACCGTTATAGGGACTACAAACTATACAAAAGTGCTATATTGTGAACCATTGCCTATTTACTTTCCAATTTTGGGCGTAATATTTTTTTGAGCACATTTATTCCCTCAAGCGCAATGAAGTGATCCTTGTTCAATAATACATTTATCACATAAATTTAAAATGAATATGTTTTTGAATGGTTCATGTCTTTTTTTTCTAATGACGTGTAAATGAGTTGTTTCCTGACGGAAATATTAGATCTCCAATTTTTCCCCTTAATCTGAATTTGAGTTCGAACCTTTGTAATAAGAGTACTAAACAATATTTTTTTCATGGTAATCGATACTATAAAGGATTTGTTTCCTAGCAATTATTGCATACTCAAAGCTTTTCATAAATATGATTACTTGTATTTTGTAAATTATAGTGTATTCAAGATCCAATTTCAGTCGAATAAATTTAAAAAGCCTGCAATCGCAGATTATGTAAATGTATTATAAGTCTAGGCGTTGGCTCTGTGCCGCTTAACAAGCATGTCAGTGATGCAAATCTGATACAAACCGGTAACAAGGATACAATCGGGTAACATTGGAGATGGAGGAGCACCTGTTGTCGTATTAACGTCCTTCAAATGGAATCTCCCCATTCGACCCTTCTTCAACCACCCTTGCCGAACAAACGGATGACATTCGTTTTTCTCGGAAACTAATTTTAAAGTCTTATCTGTCGCCGTCTTCATTCTATATCTCCTTAAGCCGTATTCATCTTCGCGACGAAGGCTCCGAGAATTATATCCAAAGACGGTTTAAAAAAATGCTGGAATCGTCCGTGGCACAATGGCCGATATCCTCCTGTGGGCAGATCAAATATTTCTGCCCCCCGAATTTCGATTGTGATTGCAAATATACCTTTTACGACGCGGTGCTGGTCTCCACTCACGTGGAAAATCCGAAATGGGACACTGCGTTTTCCTGGGCTCCAATTTCCATCTCAGGTCGCCGCTTCATTACCCAAGTCGAGAAGGGAGGCAGAAAAACGGCGTGCTAGTAATATTTCAGGGTGAAACTTTCGAATAACCGATGGGCTGGGTGGGCGCCGAATTCTCATTTGAGGACGCCCTGATGCATGCGACAACGTTTGGAACTATCTCTTGTAATATCTTGTGCGTGAAATTGGCTGAAACTTTGCGAAATATAATATTCATTATATCTTACAACATACTCTCGACTTCCATTTTTATGGTGCCATGGACCGTTATCGCTCTCTTTATAGAACTGTTCGAAGAATATCGACAGCCATTTAAAATGCCATAACAGTCGATTCATATTCATTGGATTCGTTTTTATGGCAATGCTGTTGGTAACGTATCGTTCTCACACTGACACACCTTTTTTTGCATACATTCATTACTTCTTTGTTTTTAATCGAAAATGTACTTAAAATAATGTATAAAATAATAAATAAATCTGGACAAATTTAAGATGTCATTTAATTAACAATAGATATAATAAGTCATTATTTCGCTGTTACCATTTAAAAAAATAGCCCTGGTAAAACAAAGCCTACTTCTGACACCAGTGAAGCGTCAGAGCAGGGTCTCCGGGCGGCTCCCCGCTCGCACGTGCTCGTCGGGATGGCTGCGCTAACGTGCGGGTCCGTTCTTCTTTCAGGCCATGACGTAGCCAGACGGATGGATGGGGATGGACGGGCGTTGAACATAAATACTTTCATCTCTAGATAGCTTTGTATTCAATACAAGATAGAGAGATCTGGCTGCGGGAAGGATAACCTCCCGTAACCAAGGCCATCCGATGACTCTTCTCGCTAGTATTTTATTCAAGCTATCAATACAATGTTGGAATTATCTAATATCATATTTTGAATTCTTGACTTAGAAGTGTGCAAATGAAATTAAATCGTGGAATCTAGGGAGTTCAAGCCCCTCAGGCTTTTCCCCATCAGACGACTATTTAAATCTGATTGTTCCAGGATTCAACAATAAAATCGAAGAAAAAGAGCCGAAAGAAGCTAATTTATTAAACCAGTTTAGTGCCATTGGCGTCTTTTAAATCTGGTTGTTATATTCTTAAATTTTATTCAGCTCTGGATGCGTTCAGAAAAATATAGGTTTATATGCAAAAATTCTAAGACTGTTACTGAGCTTATCAAGGAACAAGCAGGATACACATATTTGCGAACTCGAAAATATAAAAAAATAACAACCCTGGCTAGTTTGAAATAGATTCTTCCGAGACAATTTTGAGTAATATCTATTTTTTTAAACTGTCATACAGTAAATTAATTTTGTACATCGTATTCCAACATCATGGCCTAAGGGAACATTTTCAGCAAGTTAAAAGCAATTTTTAAAATAAAATAGGACGAGAAAAACGAGGGTTTGTTTTCTTATTTATAAGATTTGTTGTCACAAAAGAGCCATTATTGATTCACGAAACAACGTCATGAAAAGACATTTAACAATTAGCTGATCTTTCAATTTTTATTCATCTATATATCTGGATCGCTACAAAAAGAGAATGCTACGAAAATAGTACGAATACTTTAAAATCCATTAGGAGCACAAAGGTCTAATGGATTTACGATTGCAAAGAATATAAATATATTTTTTCGTGCTTTTATTGACTTTTTTAAATTTAGGAAATTTGCCTAAACCTAGATCGAGACAATATATTGTAGAACCCAGAACGAGAAATATTTTCGATCTCCCAAATTTGTTGGTACGGTGACCAATTTTTTTCCACAGTCTGGATTTGAATCCAAACCTTTGAATACGAGTCCAATATCTAGCTCAGTATATACCAACACTTATCATATCAGTGGAGATATGTTTCATACGTCAAAACCCGTTTATGATAGAAAAGCTCCATTCATGATTGTCTCGGTTTCAAATACGCCAGACCTTTGAAACGTCCTCATCAGTTTCGGTCGTGTTTTCGAGCACAAAGAGGCTTTCCCAATAGTTTGGGGCTTCAAACCCTATTTTGTGTGATGTAAAGGGATTCGAATGGTGCAGTGGGCCTTCGTGTGGACACAAGCTATTGCGGAGCCAATTAAGTCAGACCGGCAGATGTCGCCCGTGGTTTTCACATGGGAAAACTTGTCCGCAGTTTTCAACTTCATAAAGATTACTGCTCGTGTGACCCATAAACATACGTGTACACGAGCGGCTAAACAACGATTTGCAGAATATCATTTCGCATGGTTGTAATATCATACAACCCTTGTTGGGGGTAATCAAATTGACGACTTCGACGATCGCTTTCTGCGAAATAACATGGGCGAAAGCCCCTGCTCATGTAATGATGAACCTCTGAGAGATTGGCTTGAAACGATTGACATCACGCAAGCTTGGGGAATTCGAACATATAACATTAAATGACACATTTAAGCTATTAATAAAGGATATAGACACAGACTGTATGAATATTTGTTGAAGGCTTTTGATAATCTTTGCGTTTGCTTATGTGCAATCACCGATTACATAATGAATTTTCCTTCTGTATTAAAACTCTTCTTTCTTTGACTCTTTTTATGACAAAATAAAATAGGATAATAGTTTGGTAGACTTTTAAAATATTAATAACCAAGTGTAGGCATAGCTCCAGGACTACTATAATAAAGGTTTAAATTTAAATCCAAATTGTGAAAAATGCGTAATATATATAATAGTATTTGATACCAAAAGTAGGGAATCCATTCTCGAGCCAAAATTTCGATCCCGGGATTTCGGGATTAAGCTACGTCATCAGATATTTAATTGCTAGTTCGAGTTGATGATCACATGAGCTCCCACTATCGTATAATACCATCAATGTGACAGATAAAATTCCTTTCTACTAAAACACAGACTAAAACTCGCATAATCCCCGATTTCCCATTAAATTATTTATTTTTGTCGCTGCAGATGAATACTTATATACTTTGATGTGATTCGTAATTATATTACAAAGGAATACAAAAATTCTGAACTCCGTATCTATTATATTTCATATCGATATTCCCATTATTAGAGTCGAGGTGTAGTATCCTAGAGAGAATCACCGGTAGAGAAAGGTTAACATAACAATTTATAAAACATATATGTACAGTATATATGTATACATAGATTAGACAGTTACTGCCCACAGGAGTTACGCCATTGTTTTCAAGCTTCCAGCTTTCAGCAAAAAAATTATTTAATAGCACTCAACGTGCTGGTTACATGTACGATTTCTGTTAGATAAAAATTTTAATCTCGAATTTTTCGGGATTGGATTCCCTATTTGGGGCTGCTTCCTATCCTAGAATACACTTTAACCTTTCCTTGACCATGATGTATCTACTACAACTAAACTTAAAAATCAAGCAAGCGTGACCATATGGTCGCACTAAATTTTTGTATGCATTATTGATTAAAATGGCTTTTCTTTCCAATCTAATATTAATTTAACCAGCAGAATGCTGATAAACAGGAATTTTAAAAAATAAATATTGTTTTCATTACATTTTTCGAAAACAACGTTAATGGGATATCGTAAGATCATCTAACATTACAAACGAGTTAGCATATGATCCTGTAATTTTATTTAAGCTTCAACGCGTGGAAAGTATCTTTTTATGATAGTATACATGGCTTTTTACATTTTTCGCTTAGAACGAGAGCATCGTTCAAAAGCTTGCAATGATATTTACATCGAATGAATAATATATGCAGAATCGCTGACATTATGATTTAGAGGGCAAAATAGCTTTTGATTACAAACTGGTGTCACTTGAAATGACGCTCATTTATTGCCCTCGCTTACGTGCACTTTAATATTTATATCCAATGCACTTTGAAGCGCATTTTAACGTTCATTTTTAACATTGAATATGCACGTCGAAATGGCCTCGCATTTCGCTGAATAATGAACATTAGTACGTTGCCGACGAGAGTGGCAATAAAAAGAGTGTTTTTCTTTAATTCCCCCAAATGATGATTATCCCATGAGCGTATCCAGTAGATTTATGGGACGATGCTATCTAATATGTATTTCGTCGGTCAGTGGCTTTAAGTGCAACATTGGGATTCAACATTGCTATGAAAGGCAGCATGAGATTACATCTCCCCTCACCGAGATATTCCCATTTCGCTGGGGTTATAAAAATAACCCTAAACAAATTTCTTGTGTATGAAGCTTAAGGTTAAACCCTTGGCCTTCCTTATATACCTCCTGAGGTTAAATGGATTCACTCGGCCGTTTTTCCCCCATCCAATAAATCCATTCGAATTTGCGATATTATTGTGGACACTGGTACATATTTTAGTATTTATTTTCAATATTTGCATTGCAAATTTGCATATTTGGTCCATGCATGTATTTTCCATATTATATAAGTTAATTCAGAGTTCTTCTCAATTTATCGTATATCAATTGCTCCAATAAAAGAAACATGTGTTATTATAGTGAGATAAATTCAAAACTTATTAATAACAAATGATTCAATCTACATTTACCATATTTTTTCAATAAATACTATTTCAGCAATGGGTTAAATATTTTTATGAAAGATGAGGATTTGATTATTCCGATTAGTTTGCATATTGTTGAAACTCATTTCAAATATATAATAAATTATCAATAAATCGGAATAATAAGTGACTGTGAGAAGGACAAGAACCAAATTAGGTCATAAACAAATTGCATAGACACAAACAGATAATTTTCTGCTATTTCATTGATATATATCACATATGAAATTACTATATAGAATTTTAAGCATGAACCATTTCTTCAGTAACATTCATCTCATTCTGGATCGAATAATATTCAGATGTTGCTTGGAGACGATGGAAAAATACATATTTCATTCCAGATCCAGGAATTAGATAATATCGGGATGACACTGTCAAACCACAGGGTTGTATGTGGTCGATGCGAGCAAAGACGAATAAAGGGAATGCCTTGAGTGGAATTGAGAGGGCAGTACACCTGGTGGAAATTGATTGACGAGTTGACAGATAGACAGCATTCTAGCAAAAGATTGATAGGGGCTGGGGTGGTCGAATTGAAAGAAATCTCTCAGAAAGCTAAGCCGAAGAGACTAATAAATATCGGGGCTCTATGTATTGATTGCTATAAATTTTAAAACAGTATCTATGGGCTGCCGGCTCGCAAATGGACGTTTTACTAGATACGACCGAAATTTCTAATATCCTGCGGGTTGATTTATATCCTCCGAAGTCTCGCTCTATGGCTGAACAATTTGAATTTTTCAAATTTTTATTCGAAATCAAAATATTGTCAGTGGATCGAACAATGAAATCTGTTTCTGTGAAATCGATCTAGCTATTTTGAAGCGAACATATTCATCTATCGATTGGATGCTTTAAGCGTTTTAATATTTACGGTTATCGTAGATGCTTATTGCCTTCTATTAAAATATTTTGTGTGTTTATAATAATAACATTTCATACATAATTTATATAATCGAACAGCTTGTTATCTTGGGGATTTGTTCGAGGATATGTATTGAAAAATGTTCCTGTTCTTTTCATTCCTTTGTGATTGATATATTTTGCTTCTTTCAGACGTCAGCAGGGTTCGTCTAACAATGGCTTTAGTTTGTCACTATTTTTATTATCCTTTTCCTAAACAAACATACACAGTATCCTGTTATTTTTATGACGAACTGCTCCATTTCATTCATATGTTTTTATTTCTGGAGGAAAACATTCCCAAGCGTCCTTTGAAAATTGTTAAATGTGGCTCCATTCTATATCTAACACTTTTATCCGAATGCATTTATATTTAAATCAATTTTATCGACTATAATTAAGTCCCCTTAAATAAATTTATTTTATATTTTTAAATCATTGTTTTTTAATGGATTGGAATAGTTCAGTAATCAAACTTCAAAATACAAGCTATCATATCGCTAATAGGAGTTGGAAATAATTTCTTCGGGTTAGAACATCAATTGACAAAATGCATTAATTTAATTAAAATTTAATTTGTATTGAAGCTGTAGAAAAAATAATGGTTTCCCGTTGTTTTCCACGTGTGCTGTTCGTTTTTGAACTGAACCTATTTCTTCCTTTTAATATAGTGTCTAATTATGATGATGAACACATTTACTTATTACTAGATGCGATACATTATATCAGATGTACCCAGACAAAATGGCGTTTATACACATGAAATTCATTTCTTTATAACAAATTTATTTACAAAGATTATTCTACAATATAATCACCATCGATATTTAGAACTTTCTTCTATCATTTGGGCAAAAATCGTATCCTTTTTTAAAAAAGAAATAGGTGGTTTCGATTTAAAGTAGTCCAAGAGACCGTTTTTGATACCGTCATTAAATGTATATTTTTTTCATATATACATAAATATCTGTTCTTCTTCTTTCTTTCTTCATTATTTCCTGAATGAAAAACTTCGGATCGAGTTCAATTTCTGAAGCTATGCGATCTTTATCAATAATTTTGAGAAGACCCACTTCTTGGTTTGTTTACCGAGGAAAAATTACGCGATTTAAAATTTCTAAGCCATTTTTGGCATTGTCGAACTGGCAAAACTTTCTTTTTTTTAATGATTAACTTGTACAATATACAACAGCGAAAAAAATATTTGCTAAGAACAAAACCTTTCATTGTTACTAGGGTTCGTTTTTGTATATTTTTGCTTAAGACACACGCTCCAGCCGTTGACCAAATTAAAAAGAAAGGTGTGTAATCTGATCGACAGATGAAAAACACAATTGACCATCAATGTTACTTTAAAAAAACCCTTTTGCCTGGGTTCACATAATATTAATAAATACAATTACCACTGCATTTAATATATTTTTATTCAATCATTAATTTATATATTTTTAACCCCTTAAGTGGATATGACGTATATATCCGTCAAGACCAAAGTCCTTGCAAAGTGGGTATGACGGATATATCCGCATTGTGAAAGTTAAGCAAACCTCAATAGAAAATGACGGATATGTCCGATTGAAGTGTTGTATGCTTTAGATGTAAGAATGATTCATCTCGGAAACTGATTTGTTCGAACTTGATGATATACTAGAAATGACGTACGTATCTGCTAGCGGTGAAAAGATCGTGTCACTACGGATGACACTTTTAACGGTGATACGTAACGTTGAAGGGGTTAACTATGAACTGAATGAAAACCGGACATTTCATATGAAAAAAAATGAGCTTATGACTATTCAAACGCCCCAAAGTATGAAAAATACATATATATTCAAAAAAATAGTTAAATTTACTACTGATGGAAAATAACGCCAAATTCTATGTTCAGATTAAGTTCATGCATTGTTCGCCTTCGTGATTCCCCAGATTTGATTTTAAATATACTTTGATATAAATATATTTTTGATACTCATGGCATCATTTTAATCCTGTTTGAATTCAATACTCCATTTCATGGAATTCTCTTAATAAAAAATCGCTTTGAAAAATAATTTCACGAATACGACGACTCCAAAAAGCCTTTTCCCAAATGAAATTTTAATCTCGTCGTGGCACTTCGTCTGAAAAATATACTCCTCATTTCCTACGTCCATATATGCCGACGAATGCCATCACGTCAGTAAACTTCGGCGTCGCAATCCTGCGACCCATTCATATCATATTTCATTCGGAAAGAAGCGCATTTTTTATTTTGAAACTTTGGCAGTCGGTATATTTTTATTGCTCCCGTGGCTTATCTATCACGCCGCCATAAATCTTTCGCCTCCTTTTTGTACCATGAAATCTGTTGACCGACCAGACGATGCGACCCAACGTACGGGAAGCAATATGAAAGTTATCGCCATAAAAAGAAGGCTTCTAATATAATATGAGATGTTATCTATGTTACAAGAGCGTAGATAAGATGCCAGATCGTAGATTATCGCATTAACGGTCTGAGTTATCATACGAAATAGATTTAACGGCTGTTTACCTGTCGTCGAATAAAGTAATCGATGTTTATCAATAGCTTTATTGCGATTCGTTTTGACATTCAAATAATGCTTCCATTTGTGTTTTATTTTATGGCTGAAGTTTGGACGTGTATATTTTCAAAATTGATGCAACACAGTGTAGGATATTTGCATACATCAGAAGTTCAGTGTACTCAATATCGATGCATAAACTGTCATTCTCAATATATGAGTACTTCCACAAAATAATTCTTCGACATGTCGACTTTTATTACTAAATACATTTATGTAGAGGATTTGTATCCATTTATTCCATATAAGAATATATTTATTATTTTCTTACATTCCATGTATGTACATGTGTCCAATTTGAATAGCTAATCTGAATACATCTGTTTTATTCAATAAATTTACTACGAAATACATCTGAGCGAGTTCCTAAAATTCCCAAATGATTAATGATCTATATAAGTAAAAATGTAAGTATCCAGCATATGATATTGCTGGACCCAAAGGCCTAAATCAAACAGTGATTTACTTATATCAATTGCAAAATTATCTTAGACACCTAGATTTTTATGGTCTATAATATATGTAAGATGAACAGAATGGGTATTTGGACATCATATAAATTATATCATCGACCAAAAAAGAACAGTGGATGAATATGAAGAATATATGAAGAAAATTATATATTTTATGTTCTTTTTGTGATTATACTCATCAAGAATAAATTCTGATTTTTAAAATTCAAATTTAACAACCCGATTTACAATGGATCGATTTTCGCCGAAAGAAGAATTTATTCGAAATTTAATGCATTATCATTTTCTCCAAAAAGAGATTGCAACACGCGCCACTAAAAATATTTGCAACATATTGGACAATATTTTAAGTGTTTTCAAATATCAAAATTGGTTTCTGAAATTTCAATCTTGATATTTTGATTTAAAAAAATTCCTGAAAGTAGAAGACTGCGTAAGGTGGATTCCGTCACACTGACTGCTGAAATAGAGAGTAATCCAACAGTAACTATTGAAAAAATAATGATCAATCTCGGATACGTATGGTCGAGTGTTCAAAGAAATATGAAAAAAAAACGGGAAGGTTTAGAGACAAGGGAGATGGGTGCCGCACGAACTAAGCCAATAGAACCTGAACGACCACATGCAAACAAATTCTAAAAATGGAATGGCAATTTAATAACGAATGAGAAAGAGATGATAAATGAGTTCTTTACTATAATTATAGACGCAAAAATCAATGGCTATCAAAGAGTCAGTAAAAAAAACCGACCCCTAAGCTCGACATGTGAACAAAAAAATATTTTATGTTTTTGTTAAAACTGCAAGGGTATATATATTTTTTTTAAACACTTAAACCTGGACCAACAATAAATGCAATATTTTATTGTGAACAATTAGATCGTTTAGTGAAAAAATAAACAACCTTGGATATAAGACAATTTGACATCTTCCTTCTTCTCCAGACATCGTTCCGTCGGACTGAAAACAAACGATGAGATCAAAAAAGGACTTTAAGAATATTTTCGTTCAAGCCCCGTGATAAATTAAAAATAAAAATAATATAACTTTTTGCATAGTTTCACAATGTATTTATATAGTATCATAATGCTTCAAAATACATATTTACTTGCAATATTGAATTTCCATCGAAATATATTCTTATGCCCAATGGAATTAAATCAGGTGTACGAAAGGTCTAAGTCTGTAATCCAGGAAGATGAAATCGATTATGACTCTTGATTTCACGAGTTCAGACCCTTTATACGCTTAAAAGTGAGAAAAAGATGGGGAATATATATTTTTACCCTTATTCAATTTCATTATTTCTGGGTTCTCTCACATTTTCGCGCTGAAATTACAAGTTTGGAGGCTTTGCCCCCGGCGTGGGCTTTATTTGACCAGCTGACCTCTGGGTAGATCCAAGGATCTGGAAAACTCGCATCAACTTAAGTCAATACAATTTTTCTTACTGCGCACTCAGAGGCTTTCGCGCTTCGTCAGTTTTCCTTATTCGAGGATTTTCCAGGGGTCACTCCGGGTCTTTTGATCCGTGACCACTGGAGGTTTTCATCTTTTTATCTCGAAAATACTTTTATGACGCCGTTAGGGAACGACCCACTATCAAAATCCTATACATGGATATGTGGATGTATATTTATTTATTTGTGCTGGGATCGCCGTGGTAATGATTAAAATTCTCTCATCTTCTCTCTCATTATTCATTTTTGCTTCTTGTAGGGGGCTCCCTTATTTCCTTTTCTACCCTGTCGCCCTCTTCTTCGACTACCCTTATATGATTTTTCCGTTGGCCAATTAAATTGTCTCGCCTGAACAACTCTCTTCACACTTAAACATACTGCCGCGTCAAAATTGTATACGAGACGCCACTCCATCGTGACTCCCCTTAATTCATAAGTAGAAGGGTAGAATTAATGCGAATTAACGAACTCTAGATAAGCTTACATCTTTGTTTAGCAATTTAATAAAGTTTTGCAAAACTTACCAATTTCATATGTTCGGTATATAATACTGATAAATTGGAAATATCATTACCATAATAATACACATTTAAATGCTAAAAAATATTTAAAAGTATCTCATAATGAAACGCAAATTTTTATCATCTTTATAAATCGTGATAAAATCTTGATTTTATAAACATTTTTTAAAATTTCAACAACAAAAAATCACTGCCTCATATGTTTAATATTTATTTAATATGTTTTAAATGTCAATTTAATTGGAATAAGAGTGTATAAAAAATTTATTTCATTCTGGAACCTCATCATTTCGGTGATTGTTTATGTTTTTCAATCCAAATTTGTGTTAAAATCTTTCATTTATGATAGATTTTTCGGATTGTTGTTATAGAAGTTGTTTTTTTAACCACTCTCCTACTGCACCGAATAATGTCAAAGAATGACGTCAAAATTGAAGCTTCGAAATTCGAAAGGAAACTCTCTGCTGTTACGCCAGGGGAACTAATCGAGAAGACAATGTATATGCAAATCGGTCTGCAGACTTCTTAAGCCCTCGCAAACAAGTTCATTTGAACGTTTCTTGCCCGCCCACGGGCGCCTTTCTCCCTTCTTCCAGTACTTGAATTTCTTCGCGGGAGAAACGCGACCCCAATGGGGTCACGTCGCCCAACCGTGTCCGAAGATACATTCGGTTCCGAGCAGATTAGTCTGTTCTTAATTTGATTACTGCGAAAATCTCATCAATTTTGATTTGAGCAGACAAACAACACAACCTTGACCATCGTTCCCCAAACTGTTTAGGGTTGTCGCTCCATTTCCAGGAAGAACGCTTCCGAACTGACTTTCGCTCTATCCGAATCGAGATAATGAAAGATATTCGCAATTAAAACGAAGACAAAATTAATAATGGCCGATGCTGTTACGCATCGCCAAACTGAATGTTGTCATTATTCAAGTTCGTTCTTCCACCGTGCTTAAATGGGCGAGAGAATTATTCATGCGTCAAAACGAATTTTCGTCTGTATAAATTCATTAAACTTATCTTAATGAAAATCATTAAATTTAATTCCATCAAGCATTTTTTTCATCCGGCATAATATTGTTGCTAAATATTATTTCAGCATAAATACACACAAGCAATCCACCTTGAATGCAGAAAGCTTTGCCGACTTTTAATTCAGAAGTAAGATCAGTTTTCTTGTGTTTACCTTTCAAAGCTGCGGAGCTTTCTTTAACTTTGTGATCGACAATGCAACAAAGAGCTTTTGCGAAAATACTTTTTGTCTGAAACGAGTAACGGAAGCCATACGAAAGGCTCAGTGGCGTTTTACGTTGTGTGTTGAAAAACAATGGCCGTGTTTTATTTGCACAAAGAACAGGTGAAAACTTACTCAGTGAGGTTTACTATCACGTTTGTAGGGCGAACTAAATAAATATTATTTGAGCGCTTCATTTGTAATTCAATTCTAAAAAAAAAAAAAGCACACGTCTAAGCATGCGAAAATATTGAGAAGCGCGAATTCAAAGCGCGTCGGATGGCGTTACAAAGCAAACTGAATATTAAACGCGAAATTAAATAGTTAGGGGAAGATGTTGGTTTAATAATAAATAAGGGTGTGTCTCTTAAGAAATAAAATCTTATAAATGACGCATGACGAAAAGCATTTGAGCTGATTTTTTTGGGGGAAAATTTAATTCCAGATACCAGTTAAGCCGAGGGTTTATTTTCGTTTATCTACGTTTATATCTAATACATCACTCATTGAGTATGTAGGACTATTATTTTGTTGAAAGAATTGCGCAAAATGATCTTAAATAAAAAGAAATACGTTAAAAATGAAAAATTCCTCGGAACTTATTGAGCGATGTGTTATTTAATACCTCTTCTTAATTCTATCACGAGGTATTTTTGTCATCTTAAATGTAATATAACACTATCTCATAATGAATTGGTCAAGTATTGACATAATGAATCATATATTATACTTGTATTATAATAATTCGGATACAAATCCAAACTGTGGAAAAAATATATCATACCAACAAATTTGAAAGATCTACTATATATACGATGCATTAAGAAAAATAAATAAGAAGGGACTATTTTTCATAATTATTACCAACCCTAATATAATTCTAAAATCCAAACTTGTATTATATTATCAACAAGGCTTTCAATATATAACCAATCGCTCAGTGGACACAATATCTTGATAGTGAAACGTTATCGGTTTAAGTTAACTAAAAGAAACTATTTTTGACATTAGAATTGATGACAATTTGCTATGAACATTTTTATAAAGCTTTACAATTATATTGTTAATACAGTCGACTCTGCTATAATGATGAAAAAATTTCAATAGAAAGCTCATTAATATTTTTTTATTAATAAAAACATTCCTAAAATATTCCCCTTATGATTATTTATGAAATGTGCTTATTGAATATTCAAACGATCCGTTACTGCATATATCCATCAATTTTGCATATAAGGCGAATCATTCTTATTTATAAAACTGGCTATATTCAATCATATCGTCTCATATTCCATATTTTAGATATTTGCTCTCGTCTCTATACATCCGCTACTTATTCCATTCAATATTCTCCGAAGCGTTCTTTATATCAATATGTAGATATTTTCACGATAGTAGCGCCTCTGTTAGAAATAGAAGCTCTATTATGCTTTCAGCGTATAATGTAATTAATTTTGAGTGATATGCAAAACATATCTTGAAATTATCACATAAAGATCTTCATAATTTAATCCCTCTTTTTAAATTCATATTAGAAAAAATATACAAAAATTTTACACTCTTTGTTGGTATTTTTTTAACTCAGAAGAATTTTATATTTTAAAGATATCTCATAAAAAGAAGCTAAAAATATTTTCATATTAGAAATTATAAAACTGCCGTCACCCACACAATCAACACTATAATTTTTAAATTTAAAAAAATAGCCTAATTTTTTATAAATCTTTTGAGATGGAGGATTTAATAAAAAATGTTAGTAACTTAAGAGAATCACAAAAAAATATTTGTATCAATGGTACGCATATAAAATTCCGTAATTTGGTAGTTGGGCTCAAATCTGCAACAGATTTGGTAAAGTAAATGATTAGCAATAATTCCATAGAATATAGGGTATTCGATCGTGTTTCATAGTTATTTGAGAAACAAAATTAGAGTTAATATACTGTTTCTGAAACTGGGCTGGAATTACATAATCATAGATATATAGTACATTCATGAACATGGGGAAATCTGCATATTTTTTAAAATATGAATTAAAAAATCCATAGAATAAATACACATAGTCACAGCATAATTTCTGAATATGGATACCGATTTTCATTTGAAATCAATGGATTTCCATTTTGAACGTTGACAAATTGTGCTTTACATGTTGTCTAATATCAAATTCGTCGGCTATCGAATTTCTATTTCTTCAAAGCAACATAATTAGTATTGAATATCTTGTTTTGGAATTCGGGTTCGATATAACTTTCACATAATACCGATTGATCCATCGATTTCAACGATTTAGTCATCATAAATACATAATTTTGCATAATGCGTGTTCAATAATATCATTCGCGTATATATTTTTATCGTATTTTGAAAGCTTTTTCAGCTTTCCTCAAATCTGGGCAAATATTTTAAATACATGACTCGTTTTTGACAAATATACTTGTACCTCATTCAGCAGCGGTTGGTTTATTCAGCAACAGGATATTTGCTGGAATTTCTCTGTGTTGCCTCAACAAAAGGCAGTGCACTGCGTCTGCTACCGAGGATTCTAATTTTGGATATTATTCCTCAACAGTGTAGATTCTCTTCTGTCTGTATATATAGGCAACAAAGTGCTTGCTACTGTCGAGCTTCTGCACTAGCAACGCAAATGTATGCCCCTGAAGCATGTGTTGCTTCCAAGCTAATTGTATATTTTGAAGCCAAATAAAAAGTGTTCAAATGGAATTCACCATAAGAAGCTTTTAAGATGAACATTCAATACTTGAAAATATTAATTTAAAATTTAATGTCAATGTTAACTATTTTCCCCATAAATTTTTAAATCATCTTTCAGCAAACAACATATGTAAATATTTTATCTTAAATGATCGATACTGAATTTTTGTTTTCTAATAAATTAAAATGACTTAAGGTCATAAAAAGATTAGGTTTTGTTCTAATATACTAAAAAATACTGTTTTCTTGATGGTATCATCTAATAAATAATGAAATATACACACTCTTTTGATAAATTCTCATCGTAAAATCTCATGAAAATGAATGTTTTTAAATAAAATGATATTGCCTTCATTTCAACACAATCATGAAAATCAAGCATAAAGCATATAATATTTAGAGGCTAATATATCAAATAGCAATTTATACAATTCCATAAGGTTAAAATGGTCTTGTATAATGAACAAAATTTCCGTCAAATATTTACATAAGCAATATCATGGCTGAAATTCTCAAAATGTTACAGAATTATTAATCTAATAGTTATTTGATCATAAATTCTTCGATCATATTTTTATATCATCAAATATGTTCTTTTTAGTTTGAGAAAATTTCCGCATTTAACATTTTCGAAGGACCATCATCTATTGCTAAAATCTCACAGTATTAAATAATGCAGCAGTGATAAACACTCAAAAGCTATCTTGAAATTAAGATACTGAGGGTATTGAATAATCACTCAATAAGTTCGTAGGATCGCCAAATAGTCCACACATTATAGTTAATCGATCGTAAATTGAAATTATGTGACACAGCTGACACCTTCAAGATATCAAAACGCAGTATACCTACTATTTTGCATCAACTTTTGTCCATGTGAAAGCTCTGTTCGAAGTGGGTATCGCATTTGCTCACAATCAATCTAAAACTATTTGAAGCTGTTTCTTTGTTTTCATGTTGAAGCTGTGGATAATGGATGAAACGCAAAACCGCAAATGTCTTTAAAAAGAATATCGAATATTACATGGCGTTATTGATAACTTAAGTGAATAAAATCCTACGAACTTATTGAGTGATGTGCTATATTTTTTGGAACGCATATCAGCATTTTATTTGAACTTGGAACCTCATATAAAGTGGATCAAATACTTAATCAAATACCATTGGCTTATCTTTTTTACGACTAAATATTATATGATTTGAAAAGAACTCATCTTTGATTTATTGTGGCTCGGCAAATGTCGTCTCTGAAAGTAGAATCTATTATGGGAGGGTAGCATTCTTTTTCACTTCGTCGACATTAAGTTTGAGAAGCGCTGGCAGTAACGCACGAACCACATTCCGGTATTCACACCTGGGGAAATCATCCTTACCAATTTAAGAATTTCCGAGAAATATTTGTTATGTATGCCTTGGAAATTTTCCCTGAGAGTTACGCGCAGCATTATGCGGAACTGGAAATGTGACTTTTATGTCTTCTCAAATGATTTAACTCCGACTAACTTTAGTAAAAGGCACTCGGAAAAGCAAAACGTCTACGTGTCAAAATATGTTCGAGGGTGTTACAAAGTGGCTGCCTACAAACATTCGTCCGCCAGAGACTCCCGCAAAAAATTACCCCTAAAATCGGCTTCAAACGATAAAGACTGATGTTATGAAATAAAATCCGCTGCGTGCTCAATGAAAAATATTTTTAAAAAAATCACAAGGGAAAAAATGTATCGATAGTTTGATCCAATAAAAATGTGCTTATAATTACCTAAACTACAAGATATACGCTTCACATTTAACAAATATCATAAAAACGTTCGGATTCGGGAATTCACCAATAAAATTTCGATTAGGTTGTATTTATTTGGGTGGCTGCACAATAGTATAATTTGCACTTTTGGAACTTGTTATGTTTATGTTGTGATGCGAATTTGATTAAAATAATGGGTTACCATGATCAACAAATGCAAAATTAATTACATGAAGGCTTAATGAATATTATTGTACTGATCAAATATCATTCCAATTTTTTAATCGGCATTTTTCAACCCTTTCAATGCGATTACCTAAAAGCATCATCAGTATTTGAAATATAAATACTTTTTTATCGTCAATATCGTCTTGATTGATCCTATTCATCCAATAGTAAATTCGATATGAATATATCTTTATAGTTTCATCTAAAAATGATTTTGCAAATATTCATAAATTTCAATATTTAAGAAATGTGTTTAATTCTTCCTGAGTTAATTTTTTATCATTAAACCTCAAATATTTATTTTATGAGCCATACACGTATCGATTTCAAGGATACCAAGTGATCATTATATTTCTATTTTATCACTACAGATCATACGCACTACAGATTAAAGAATCTTTGTTATATTTATACAAATTTATGCAATAAGTTTTTGTGAAGATACTCAAAAAAAATCGTTGAAATCTGTCTGCTAATGTAAGAATTATGCCGATTTTTACAAAGGAATTCATGGAAATTTACACGGATCTATGCAAAACTAAGCGGCTCGGAATGTGTTAATTAATATTTCATTGATTTGCTTAATATTCTTATTTAAATAGAATTGAACTGGATCAATCCTATGTGGATAATATTGGATAACCTCGACTTATACATGAAAAAATATTATGAAATCGCATTCGTCTCTTGATAAATATGTCACCTCATCTTTCAAGCTATTGATACCAAAAGTATTATTCTAGACGCTTTTGATACTGATTTTTTTCCAATTTGGTATTTTAAGTTACATATGTAATTGCATGAATGGTTGTGATTGAAATTTTCTGCTGAAATTTCAATATGGACACAGCGAATGTTTTAATTGTTTTCGCTTGAGTCGTGCATTTGGCACCAGCACATCAACAGAAACTACATTTTATATTCGATCGAATTGCAAAATAAATTATCTCCTCTTTTGCAGGCTCATGGCAGAGTCGAATAATGGCTGAGAGTGACGAAAAACTCATTTCGATTCGATCAAACAGACCGCAACATAGTCGGGCCATTCTCTTTATCAGGGCCATTTTACATAACCCACTCCGAAGTCTGTGGCTCTAAGCGCTCAAATAACAACATATCCAACCTCAGAACTTCGGTATACGTTCTGACTAACTTGCATGGAGTCAAAGTTTCGTCGCATATTAAGCTGATACAACATTGTACGAATCTCACCCTCGTGCGGCTCCAATATATGTATACAGCGAGTGCAGGTTGCAGCCGAGGTGAGCACAGTGGAAGCGTCCACGAGGCCCCATTGCGAAAGTTATTCAGCCCTCAAAGCCTCCCCAGTGTGACATTGTCTCTGAACCGTGGTAATTGAAAAGAAACACCACTTCTTTTGAAGAGGGAAGCGCTGAGGTTGTCAGACATCATTAGCCCTCCCTGATAAAGAAACGGGAAATATCAACTGCATTTTATTCTGAATCTCAACATAAAATATTAAATTTGTATTTCTTTCCTTGTTTCAGTTCCTATTTCGGACGTCCAGGGTGTACTCGCTAAGAAGGCGTCTCTTCCTTGTGATATTGAACCTTTAGATAGAGACGATGCCGTTTCAATGGTACTGTGGTTCAAAGAATCAGACGGAGAACCACTATACAGGTAATTATTAATTTCGAATATTTTACACACACTTTTAATCATGTTGGATTAATTTCTTTCAATACAAAAACATACTGTCGAAATAAAATATTTATCGTTTACAAACAGAACTTTGATATGAATATTAAAATGTGAGCAGTATTAAAACTACTAGCGGCTTTAAAATTATTTTTCCCGTGAAAATTGCATATAGCGTAAATTTTCTAATTGAAATGTAAGCTGAGCATGAATTTATATATTGCATACTTTTATTAAACAATAATACATTTATACATGATTGCCGTTCATGCAATAAATGTTGGCTCACATTAATATTCCTGTAAAATTTCAATAAATATCGATTATTTTTCTCGTGTCAACGACAATATTTAGATCAGTTTTATTCAATTTGATCGAAAATTGTAGAAGTAATAAATAGCATATTGTTGTGTTGTATAAAGTTAAACTAATGAAACGTACAGATATGTGTGCACGGTATTTATGAAGTTGAATATTTAAAAAATTATATAATTCAAAAAATATACTATAATAAAATCAGACTATATTTCGATTATTGAACATATTTTGACCTATCCTAAAATTATTTATTTTAACTAGTTTACCATATGTGTGGAAAATAACAGATTTTTATTAGGAAAAATCTATCATCTACAGGAAAATATTTTATGGAAATTGTCTTTATCCGATCTATGGATATGGAAATAACTTACATTTTCTCTCATATAATATTATATATGTTATAGTGACTGAATCGAATAGACGTAAGAATTTTCATTATGTAAGTTTAATTAGTTCTGATGTCTCCTTTATCAGCAATATGTTGCTTAGCGTTCACGTCATAATGCAAACACCATCGTTCGCCGCAATGTGTGCGAACAAGAAACTGCATCATAAAGCATAAAATATCTTGCACAACTTTAAGAAATATGTTGATGGAATGCAACAAAGTTTACGATTAAAGTTTCGATAGCGCACAAGTGTAGGGCGTTTGATACATGCCAGCAATAAATGCCGAGGAAAGTTCCAAAGTTTAGAAATCGTGCCGGCGTATATGGGACTAGAGACCCACTTTCGAGAACTATCACCGATCTTTCATAATTCATTTCAAAGCTCCATGGGAACGTTCCCTTTCGTCGTCCAGACAAACTATTTCCGCAAAACGGGGTGATGATGAAGTGTTCGTACGTGACGTTTCGTTAACGCCACGTCTGCCTGGACAATGGGGGAGAAAATTGAAAAATCATAGCAGCTGTGTGTGCCATAAATTCTTGTTAGCTTTAAATAGCTACTAAATTAAGATGGTGGTAGAAAATGAAAACCGATTTCTGAACAATGCTTCGCAGTGGGGCCTGTTGCTGCGGAAGATTCTGTCGAGAGACGCTTCAATTAATTATTTAGACTTAATATGCTGTCCCACAGCGACTTCAGTTAATATGCTTCCTTGTCTATGAAAACGCGCTTTGATTACAATAAAAAACTACCCTTAGTATCATACGCTCGATAAACATCCATAAATCCTTCTTATTAAATGTAACATATATAAAAATCAATTGAAAACTTCTTGGAAATCAAAATCTACAAAGAAGCGTTTCATCTATTTTTTAATAACAACAAATCATCTTCAATATCAAAGCGAATAAGAATATTTTATTCAAAATTGGCATTTAAAAACATTATTCTATACCAAAACAATATGATTGGTTCCCGATAAAGCCACTCTCTAATATGGCTTAAAAGATGTTGGATTTGCCATATGACATATAAAAATATTTTTCTACCGTTGTATGTTTTCATTCTTCGAATCCACAGTTCTTATTTTTACCCTGTCTATCATGATTAACCATTTGTTCAATATTGTTTAAATTTTGATAATAAAAAAGGTCTCAATATAAATATATGAAAAATAGCTAAGATTAGATAGATTCCGGGATCTAAAAAAATAAATATTGATACGATAAATAAAAGCAGAGTCATTAAGGAGTGACTCTGCCTGCTCAATAATGATAATTTCGCTACCCATTCTTAAATTCTCTTAGAAACCCTCTTGCCTATAATTTGTATTCAAATAATTTTTATCCTAACTTTATCATACGGGGAAGACAATGGAAAACTACTCCCCAAATGGAAAGTGCGCTCCAAAAAATTTCCTATGGGAATGGCTAACGTATATGGCACTTTAAAAGGAATAAGAAGGGAAAAGAACAGTAGATAAATAAATGCATTTCCTTATTATCAAGGAAGAAGTTCCATCAATTTCTACCACAGATTGCAGCTGGAGTCTCTAAATTACACACTTATTTCAACCCCTAAATCTGGTACATTTTCAAATAAAGGCAATTTTATGTGCTTGATGGGACGTACAAATAATACAATTTTAAATTAGTAACATTGGATGAAATATATTATAAACTAGCTGGTACCCGGCGCGTTGCTGCCACAGAAGAAATAGTTCTAAAAATACCATTTGAAATTTGAAAGAGTTATCTTGTTTAATTAGCAATGATATAAATAATGACATATTTCCGACAATGAATACATTTATTGATATTGAATGATATATAAAGAAAAAATTATTAAAAGCATACATTTTGCTTACTTAATTGTTCTGCTAAGTGCTTTAGGGTAGAGAATAGTTTTGGCTTTTTCGTCTTTAACAAATACAAAATAAATTTCTCGGCTGTCCAACGTGGATTTTCTAGATTCTCCCGCACACTTGAAGTGCCTTGTTGATGGTCATTGAGAATGCAAGTCCAACGGGGAGCTGCAGTCGTCTCTTATCAAATTGCACGTCGGTGGGAATGAGCACACCTTCTCCTTTCGACTTTCCATTAAGAATATATAGTTGTTTCGATGATATTCGGCATCAATTTCTTCATAGTGAGTCTTGTTCCAATTTGTAAGGTGGCACATCAGGAAGATCTGACGAATTTAAAAACTCGATTGGATAGTTAGTAACTTGGTCTGCATTCATGGCGCTATCAATCGATTTGTAGGTAACAGAATCATTTGCAATTTGTTATTGTATTGTGTGGTTGATCGTATTGACGTCGGTGTTTTCTGCTGCCAAAATAGCATGTTCGCGAAGCCAATAATGATTTTTATAATTACTAAAAATCTGCGGAAAAACTTTCTGAATAAGTAAATCGATGGATGGCACAACAACGCAAAAGTTCGATGGAAATCAAATAAACTTGGTAGCATCAACATGCACTTTTCCTTCACCAATGTTCAATAGTCGTTTTAAAAATGTGGCTGCCGACGCATCACGCTACAAATGTACGCGCATATTTGTCTTTAATGTCAGTTTTCGCACGTCTCTCCAAAGATGCGATGCTTTGAGGCAAGAATCAGCTGGTGTCGATGAAAGCATCACTGGAAGAGGTTGTCGAAAGTCGCCACATAATAAAATTAGAGCGCCACCAAACGGTTTTGCATTTGATCGTAAGTCTTTAAGAGTTCGATCAAGCATTGCATTCGTCCCAGATAATCCCCTTGCAAATTTTCAAAACTTTAGCTATGTCAGAAACTTTAAGAATGTTACATGTCAGAGCTTCCAATAAATGCATATCTAATGGCAATTTGAATGCCGAATGCGCTGTTCGTCCACCATCTAATAATGTTGCCGCAATACCTAATGAAGCAAGAGCTAAAGCAATTCTATTTTGAGATCGAATGTGAGCCAATAGTAAAGTGATGAGATACGTTTTTCCAGTACCGCCAGGCGCATTAAGGAAGAACAGATCATTTGTAATTGTATCGTAGGTCAATTTTTGTTCCGCAAGCAAAAGTTGTTCGTTTGCTTCGATAAATGCATCCAAATCATTAGCATTGTACTGCTGTTTAAGTGCAGAACGAATTTTTGTTGAATGAATTCTTTGATGTTGATGGTTAAGCAAATGTCTTCGATTTCGATCAGAGCTTGATTGAAAATATTGTCCGAAAACTCAATTGAATTGTCATTGCTAACGGTGTGTAAAATGTCTTCGCTCAAATCCTCTCTGAATTTTTACCACAAATCTTTCGGGTTGGGTGACGGACATGTGGTTAAAATGATGGCGAGTAATGTTCTAATTTCTGTTCGACCTTTCTCAATGAAGTATGACATTTGACATTAACCAAAAGCATTCTTAAATAGTAACACTCGGCTTTATTTGGATGTAATGTGTAAATACGGCCCAATGCATCAGATGAATACAGATTTCGATAGCCTTCATCACGCATCCCTTGCTTACGTCGTTGAAAATTCTCGGATGTAGTATTTCATGTAAAATAGTTAGGAACTTGTGCGTACCATAATGTCTCTGCAAATACATCTTCTTCACACAGCGCAAGTGTTGGTTCGGCAGCAACATTTCTTGCAGTGTCTGCCTTTGTCCATTTTCGAGATGAACACTGAGATGAACAACATTCGGATTGCTTCTGTGAATTAGGAAGCTCAAAAAAGGCCAAAGAGCCTCGTCACTGCTGATATATCTACCTGTTTGAAATTGAGTTTGAACTCGATCGTTGCGCGCATCGAGTCTTTCAATACTGACTACTGCCATATCACTGCCTATTTGCATGTACAATTTGCACGACAATATCCGACTTTGGTATGAGCTTTGAATGTTTTCGATGAAAAAGAAGATCCATATATTGTTGATTTAAACGTCAACATATTGTTATTAAATAAAATAATTATTCATTTGTTTCTTGTTTTTATTTTTTAAATTAAATTTAAATTCAAATCTGGTTTCAAAGGCGTTTTCAATTTACCAATAAATTTGTCCCCCGTTAACAGGATTTAACCTTTATCCATTTTACACTGGGATGCAAACTGTAATCGTAATGAATATCATATTGAAATGCAGCAATATTCAAATCAACATGTACTTTCGATTCTCGTTGCACGTTGGTCGTCTGATTTTGATCGGATAACACTCAAACGTATTTTTTCGATTGTTACGTACGTGAATAAGCGATGAATGAAATGAAGCATTTTAAAAGTGCTTGCGATAAATAATTTGGATATAATTGACTCACGCCGATGGATAACCTGCAAATGACATTGACGTTTGACGTTTACTATTTGAATGCAGGCATATATGACGACACGACGCCTCCTACTGCAACTTGTAGGTACTATATACCTATAGCCTTAGCAACGCATAATCTCAAACACGTCAGAATCAACAACTTTCACACATTAAGTTTTGAATTAAAAATCTACTGTAAGTTAATTGTACTATGCCTATGTCACCCCCTGATCCCTTGGCAATAAGTGGACCAAGTTTTGTCTCAATCCGATGAACGCGCATATCAACCCATTTCGCCCGAGCATTAGCCGGGAAACGCAACTTATTTTTATATATTAGATGTATCGAAATAGCTTTTTAAGGCTTAACTACTAATCGAAATGATAAGGCTCGATAGGATAAATAATAATCGTTTTTAATCCCTCCGTGTCCGTCGCATATATCATAGTTATGTTATGCGCATGCGCCGCGCCATAGCATAATGTTGCCATTAGAGCGCCTATTTTATAATATATTACACAAACACACAGTTCAATATTTTATCAAACGATTTCTGCTAAAAAAAAATTTCAAATAATTAACAAAATTTTCCTAGGAGCTAAGAAGTTTCACTTCTACCATGCGAAAATCTCACAAATTTAAATTTAAATAAAATCCAATCCAGCCCAAGCAAATCCACCGCTTTTTTATCTTATTTATTATTACTCTAATAAAATATTAGAGGTACCGGAAAATAATCCATTTTTTAAACATAACAAAAACTTATTGAAATATATTTACGTATATCTACATATCATTATAAAATATAATTTCCATTATTATTAAGGACTGTTTGCCATCTTTCTGGCAGCTTTTCAATATCCTTTTTGTAGAAGTTGGACGTCTTTGAGGAAAAATACGAATTTAAAAAGTTTTCAACGTCATTTAGAATATTATTTTTTTTTCGTTTAAAGAATGCTCCAACGAGCGAAACAAATTAAAGTCAGATAGTGCGAGATCTGGTGAGTATAGAGGATGATTTAAAACTTCGAAATTAAGCTCAGATTTTTTTTCGGGGGTCACCGCTGCCTTGTATGGGCGCGCGTTGTCGTGAAGAAGAATCGCCCCTTTTCGATTGACCAAAGAAGGACGTTTAACTTTTAATTTTTCATTCATTCTTTCAAGCTATTCACAATAAATTGCAGCAGTTACCGTTTTGCCCGGTTTTAAAAGTTCATAATGGATAATTCCACGACTATCCCACTATACACACAATAAAACCTTGCGGAGGGTGAGACCCGGCTTAGGGGTCGGAACAGGTACAGCGTTCTTCGAAAGCCATTGTTTTTTTATTTCAAATTGTCGTAGACGATCCATTTTTCGTCACTAGTTACAATTCGACTCAAAAATGGATCAGTATTATGTCTAATTAAAAACGAATTGCACGCATCTATGCGTGCATTTTTGTTGTCTTCGGACAGCGCATGTGGAATCCAAACTCCCATTCTGTGAACTTTGCCGATTTTTTTCATGTGCTCTTGAGCTGTGGACCATGGAACATCGAGTTTTTTTGATAATTCCTGGATACTTAAATGAGTATCGGATTCCACCATGGCCTTCAGCATATTGTCTACGAATTTCCACGGTTTTCCTGATCTTGGTTCATCTTTCAAGCTTCTATCGCCCGATTTAAATCGCCGGAACCAAAATTGACATCTGTTAGCTGTTACTTTCGCTCCATAAAGCTTTTTGAGATTTTTGGCCGTCTTCGTCGCATTCCAGCCATCATCGAAAAAAAGGAGCATGCAGTGCCGTATATGTTGCTCTGTTGCTTCGGGCTTGCTCATTTTAATCCTAACAATAAAAAATATTTATGGGACAAAAAAATAAACCCGAGAAACAGTACTATAAAAAGAAAAACTTACGACGATGTTCTCTTCACGGTGTCCAGAGACAGACTGATCACAAATAAGGCATGCAAAAAAATGGATTAGTTCCCGGTACCCCTAATATTTTGATTGCTAATTTAAAGTGTTTATTTTAATCCTAGGTTTCAAGTAATTACATATACATATAATGCCAAAATATCCTGATTTTAAGATATTGCTTTAGTATTTGTGGTCCTAATTGCAATTACAGGGAATCATTAAGAAGGGTTCTGCTGTGGAATTATGTCCGATTTTTCGTGTAAGGATCCAAAGATTTTCGACACTGCAGAATTAGGCACCCAAGGGAAGGTTCATATTTCATTTATGCCGGCAAGGAAAAAGAGAAATTCAATTTAGACTGGAGGTTTCCTAGCTGGACGCAATTGTCGAGGATGCCGATGAAGCAGTGTGCGTCAAAACCAATCATCATTCTTGCAGCCATCACACTCCAGCCCCGTCGGAATTTCCCGCCGGTCGAATAATCTTTTTCGGGAAAGGTAGCTGATCCAAACCGTCGGCCATCAATCAAGACCGGTCCACTTGAGCACGGTAATTGAACAAAGCGATGGCTTCCTGTAATGTAACAAATGAAATTTCAACTCGAAATAACATCTACAACCAATTTATCGTCTCACATCCACGGCCGTGTCCGCCTCCACATCCAGCGTCTCGTCTGTCGTGCAGACCCTCGTATTCGCCACATTGATCCATAAATCGTTTTTACCGGAACCGTTCATTGAATCGTTTTACGATACATATACAATTTTCGTTCTACTGTACCCGCCCGCTCCTGATACGTATCCCATGTTTTCTCCCTCTATACACCCCGAAGCTCACATACAGTGTTGTGAATAAAATTGTTTTTTTTTTTCGATTGATTTCGATACGTACGCCATGCAGAAGCTTGAATGATTTACAATAATTTTTGGATATTTTTATTTCGGTGCTGAAGAGCTTATAGCTTGAAATATGTCGTTCATTATATTAGGTTACCCCAAAAGAAATCCATTATTTCTTTTCAATTTTTTTTACGCAACCTAATATAAAACATAATCTCTTTCGTTATTAAAAACTAACTTCCACCTCTTCTGCAAATATTAAATACCTTTCTAAAAAAAAATAACGAACCCTATGATGATCTATGATGTTATTTACATTTTTTTTATCTACGTTTTTAATAATTAAATCAAAAATAATCCAACAGCAATTACTGAAAAAATATTGGCCAATCTTGAATACTTGACAAAAACCGGTAAGATGTGAAGACAAAAAAGATGGGTGCCGCACGAGCTAAGCGAAGAAAACCTGAGCGATCGCATTAACGCATGCGAACAACTTCTAAAAATGGAATCCAAAATACCGTTGTTAGGCGAATTAATAACTGGAGATAACAAATAGATTTTTAGCTCTAATTATGGCCTGATAAGAAAAAAAAATGATTTTGTCTGTTTGGTGAAACTGCAAGAGTATCATTCATTTTGAAACACTTTAACCTAAACAAACAATAAATTCAATATTTTATTATGAACTAGCCAATACCCAGCGCGTTGTAGCCATAGAAGTAATAATTCTAAAAATATCGTTAGTTGGTTTTATTATAAAAAAATATGAACAAACATACAAACATTGATTTTTATATATAAGACCTACCGTAAGTTAATTGTTCTATATTTATATTATTTAAAAAAGTGCACACAATAAGTTGGAAAAGTTTTATTGCAATCGAATGAACGGTATAGCAGCGCATTAAATACGGACAAACAAACATTGATTTTTATATATCAAACTATATCTATGTTACTTGCGAAATCTTTATCAATATGTAAATGAAGTTTTATTGCAATCTGATGAACGGTATGGCAGGGCATTTCGAACGAACAAAACCCAATTCATTTTTATATATTAGATGATTAGACCGTTTAGCGGCGGATATACAAATAAATGACCCTCTCTCGTGCATCGAAGACAAGTATTTTTACAATATTATAATGCTAAAAATACAGCTTTGGATGGAAAACAATTTGACATCTTCCTTATTCTCCAGACATCGCTCTGTCAGATTTTAATATTTTTTAGATGTATGCAGCATTATTTTGATGGGAAAAATTACAAAACAAACGATGAAGTCAAAAAATGGACTTTTAGAATATTTTCGTTTAAAGCCCACGATATTCCTTGACAAAGGCATTAAAATATTACCAGATAAGTGGAAAGAGATTATATCTAACGATGGAAATTATATTTTTTAATGATGTGTAAAAATTCAAATATTTCATTTAAAAGACGAAAAACTATATGGGTATATCTATTATATTTATAAACTTATTTATGTTTTTAATATTTGATTCATCAAATCGTCTTTGATCTAAAGATGTACGCATACAAGATGTAAACATGTCAATAAGTAAATCGCGTTTTGAAAGGATTAAAATTGATTATTTTTCTCTAAATTTTAATATTTCATATTTTAGTATGATTTTACATCGTGAGTTTTTTTTTAAACTGTGTTATACATTTATTGTAATTGTTTGTGCTTAAAATCTTGTTTATGTAAAATTAGCAAAAGCGACCCTCCAAAGATTATATAATTTAATAAGAGCTATTTATTCCCGCTTAAATTACGTATATTTGATGATGTAAAAAAATATATTTTGTAACATTTAATTTGTATGGAAATAAGTAGTTGACCACTTAGTAGAGGGGAAAAAATACACTTGAAGTACTTCAGACACCACTTCTTTCCTCGTCCTTGAGTTTTTGGCCATACTTAAATCGAAGCTTAGAACTCTATTTTGAATTTAAGAAATATGATATAATCGAAAAAAATGTGATTAAATATTCAATGGTATTTTGTTGAGTATCTGAGTAGATAAGGCTGTACATGGTTTTTACATTTCGGAGTCGAATTTGTTTTCGATGAAATAATAATAAGCGAGATTAATCCGGATTGGAGATGAAGAAGTGTTAAACTTCCGCTTACCACACAAAATCACTTGTGGCGAAAGCAGTTCATGTGAAAAATAAAAGGCATTCTTTTGAGGGGTGCCCTCCGAGAATTTCGGTGGTTATTAGTGTGGAAAAAGCGAAAGCGGATTAAACCCACATCAAATATTGAAACATTAATCCATTGGATTTCCTTTATGGACGATTCCACCAGCCACTGCCAAGGCGATCCGCAGGATAACCCATTTCGGGTTAAACCGAATTTCGACAGTTTTGACATCTGAAAAAACCTGCATTGACCCTCTTCCTGGATAGAAAAAATGCCCATGGGCGGAAAAGAGAATATTCCCGGCACGGTCGGAAGATTTTCTAAATGAAGTAAAATGGAGGATGTTGAGAAATTGACAGCATCCTCATAACGCACATATACATACCCGGTACATACTTACGGCCCTTTCAAAGGAAATGTTTATCTTTAAGATATTCCATCCGAAGAAATATTTTGCCACATTTTTTTATGACCAAATCTAGAAAATATTTAATATCTTTAGGGCTGAAAAATCGTAATTTTTTTTGCAGAAATTTCATATATGATAAGACTATAATATTTTTCAAAGGATCTAACACGAAGGAAACAAAAAAGATAGGTCAAAAATAAGGAAATTATGTACGCAATATTAATATATTTGGATTATGAAGCTTACAAAATATTCCTTTCGTCCAAAATATCAAAACTTGTTATGATTAAATTAATCATGTTGAAATTATATATTGTTTGGAAATAGTTCTAGTTCTAGATCGGATTTTCCATTTTGGAATATGTTTCATTTATATCTTTTTGCTAACAGATAACATCAATGTTTCGTTTGCGATATCAATATTACATTATATTAATCATCAATACAGCAAATACTCACATCATCGACCATCTGAAGCCAGTTTTGATTTAAAACGTATTTAAGTATTTTAACAAAATGTTACGATTTTTTAACATTTTTTTGCACCTTCCTTACAATAAAAATCACACTTTAAACAATAATATTGTCTAAGAATTAGCTTAATGTCCATTAAAATTAAGTATTAAATCTTTAAACAAATATTTAAAAAAAATTGGTTTACTACTTTTTGAGTTAGAGTTCCCACCAGTTGAAAAAAGGTTGTTTCGAGAAAAACGCGTTTGAAAATAAAATTACCGAAAACGAAGAAATTTTAGGCAATAATAAATTATATAAATTACCTAGCGGCTAATCAGCTATTCCAGCACCATATAAAAACCCTTCGTCTTTTTTATACGCATAATTTTGAGCTTACATCTCCTCTTTTCGAGCTTTTCGAGCTTCCTTGGTCTCTGCTGAGCTGCGTCTATTCTGTCAGTTGACGCGCTGCTCATCCATTTGCCGTACATAATTAAAGCTCTGCAAGCCAACAACTGCTTTCAGCTCGTTCATAATCATTACAAGTGCTGAATTTCTTTCATTGAATAAGGTAAAAACCAAAAATGCTGCAACCTTGATTAATTTTAGGCCAGAATGTAGTTGACTTGGAGCCAATCGCTAAACGTCGAGTTGAAACACTCGTTTGTATTTTGCGTGTGACCACCTAAACATCTCTTCAATAATTCATCTTTCAACAAATCTTATATACATTGGAAGAATTTATTTCTGTAGGTCGGGTGTGCAATGGAGAAAAGTGCGCTTTTGGTTCCGTTCCAAGCGTTTTAGTTTTTTTTGCTGGCACTTGCATCTTCATTAAAACTGAATTGACTCTTGATGTGTCGATTTTCATGGAAGGATCTATTGCGTGGATTACTACATCGGTCTGTGGTATAAGATTATATTTTGATTTCTAACTTTCAACACATACTAGAAAGGCCAAAGCTAAACCGATGAAAACCGACGCTCTGTCAAAAGGATACCAACGCTTCTAGTGCCTTCTAGTTAAGAATTATTCTAAGAATTTACAAATAAGAACGACTGTAGACATCTTTCTCTTCTTTCATTTCTTTTTTCTTTCCGTAATACAAGGGTATAGAACTGGGTAGTGAACAAGGGTCTACTGTGCGGTCACTCCGTACTACGTGTTGCGTGCTCCAGCACCGATTTGCGTTCACTATAACGCTCATAACATCGGAAAAAATCGGAATAACATCGGAATTTTGTTGTGAAACTTTGAAAACATATTCTTGAATAGTTTTACTAATAATTTATAAAATTTAAAAAATATCGATTTTTCGAACCAACTAAACTAGTTTTCCCCCTTTATGCATTTCGTTGGGGTACTTGCATTTGGATAAAATGCGAGGGAAGAGAGTTTATTTAAAGTATTGAATCAATATTTATGATATTTTTAATTATTAACAAATAGTATACAATATCTGATGTTAAGCTTATTTTTTGGGTTCGATATTATATCTTTAATATTAAAAAAAATAGAATGCATGAGACTCTCGCGTGGTAAAAATTGCTTCATCAATTGTTATCGAACATTGGTAGCTACAATATGATCCTGAGTTTGTGTAATATATAATAAAATAGTTGCTTTGTGCTACGTATAGACACACGCATAGGATAGGCAGCGCGGCGCATGCGCGTAGTGTGTCTATGATTTATGCAAGGAAGATAGAGAAATTAAAAACGAATCACCCTCTCTTTCCGACCAATTTCCGGTTGGTGTTGTACCTATCGTGAAGTTCAAGCTAATTTTCCCTACCATGTCTATAAAAGTTTCATTTCGAAAATGCATTTTCGTACAACAAATAATTCATCTCAGGGTGCAAAGTATTTTTAATCATAGTTACAGAATAGCCACAGACTAATAGGATTATAAGAATATGATCCAGGTTTACCCCGATTTCCTAAACCTGAAAAAATAAGTACCGAGGTAATTTATAAAACTATGCAGGGTTGCTTATGAGTGAATAAATTTGAAATATAATTTTATAATAATGATAATTTTGCTATTCGTAAATCCTATATTACCTAAAAAAAATGTTTTTAAGTAGTTTAATAGCCCATAAATCACAAAAGCAATCATTTTCAACCCTTATCTAATTAATTTATGGTATATCAATAATAAAATTCAATCTCAAGACTCGGAGGCAAAATTATTATATCTGCATTATTAGACATATCCCCATAAATCATTTTGCGCCGATAATCTCAAAGTTGGTAGCGCTTATTGTGTATTTGACTATTTTTAAATAAACCCAATTTCAGCTAACAAATTGATTCTGTCGTCATAAATACGAGAGTCGGCATTGAAAGCGTTTATTAAATTCACATTTCATTCGAATTGTACCCGAACGATACCCCGAATACGAATTCAATAAATCGCACACTTCAGGATATAACAATTGCGGCGTAAGGCTGTATATGTAAATATTTGGAAAAATGTATTTCATCAAAAGGTTCAGTTGGAAACCAATAATAGGGGAGGTCACCCGATTCGATCCGGGTTTTTTACGTTACCCGGCAAGGTTTTGTCCCCATATGCCATAAAATGAATGATTTATGCTCCACGTGGTGCTCCATAACCATTAGCGTCAGATGGTTTACATGGAGAGTGATAAGAAAGTATACTGCATAGTAATTCCTATTTTAATTTTAGTACCATGCGAAACGACACAATTTTAGCCGACATTACTTTTATATATACTGTGCCCGTAAATAACGCGGTCATGCGAGTCTCAACTACGAATCAATTTAACTCGAGACCATAGCAGCCAGCGATGCTTATTCCAAGCAATAAAACCCGGGGTAAAAAGTAGTTTTGATAACTCCAATGTGCGAATGTAAAGCTGAGCTTAGGGAAAATTTAATGTCTGAATGACCTTTGCATAGCCAAATGGTAAAATTGCTGTTGAGCAATGTAATCCATGTAGGTCAAAATATTTGGATTTACCGTTGAAAATTTATTTATACCTAATTCAAAGCTGATGTACTTTTTGAATTTAATTTGAATATGTTAAGGTTTTTCTTTATTAAATAATTTGACAACTCAGATAAGCATAATTCTTCCATAATAATTATATTTTAAAATAATAGAAAGATTACACAGTTTATGGACTTTTGGCTATATTTATGTTTGAGTTTAATATATATTATATATTGGGGAGGCGTTGATTTTGGCTCCCGGCGCCTCGTGCAATTCTACAACTTTCCACCGGTTTTGCCGAAGATTATCCGAACACTTCCATCCTCATTATGGAATATAAAGGAAGTCGAAGTATTTCATTAGGAAACTTGTAAAGTTTTGCTCGCTCCTCTTCCCAAAACTTTACGCAGTAATTTATTGATTTAAATGAAACGTATTATGAGAAGTGAAACTCGCGGGGAGCCAGCAGACCGTTCTGGAGCTTTCAAACCACACACAGCCTCCCAACCACGTCTTCTTTTATGTTCTTCCTTTGTTCAGCATTCAAGTCAACAATTTCATACTCGAAAACAGATAATTAATGTTCTTACTACTAATCGACCTTGAAGTTTTTGCCTTCTGCTCCCAACATGGACTAATTTGAACTATTACGTTATTATAAGTTGTTGGGAGTCGATTCAAAGACCCGACTGGCAAGAAATCCTTCACCCCGAATAGTTACATGCGAGAAAATATTTTATTGCCTCTTCCTAAAATGAAATTCCTCCCTGTGCGATATGTGAACTTAAAATTTGATATATCGGCACCCATTGCCAACAGCACGTTCAATAAATGATGCCCTATAAAGAATTGTCTATGTCTAATTTGAAATTTCTAAATCAAAATATTTGCTTAGGATCTGGCGTTTTATATACAAGACTATTTTTTCCCATGAATATCAGATTAAAATCAAGTATTCTATTATGAAAAACTCATTTTCAGCACAAAGATTCAACAAAAAGCTCTTCTTTCAAATTTTTAAAGCAAAGTAATTTTACGAAAATGAACGATAATAAAAGAAGTGTACGAACATTCGCTTGCTAAAAAATACCTCGGCCAAAATTTGTAATTATGCTTTGAAATTTATGAATAAATTTTAAGTTTATCCTTAATTTAAATATTTGTTAATTTAAAGCTAATTTGCAATATTATAATTTAAATCAATTTAATTGTTAATTGAAGACATAAATTTCTAGGACATAAATTCTGAGACAATGTAATCTTTAGACATGGTTACATACCAAAACTTTATTCACATAGTAGTATTTTATAACCGATTAAAGATGATTTTCATGAAGTAAGTACCGAAAAAATATTCTTAATAGCAAAAGAATCAGATATTTCAATCGGATTAATTTGGATCATTGTTCGTAAAAAAAGTGAATCTGTGTAAGATTAGTTAAAATTGAATTATTTTCAAAAAGATCCTCAGCCAAAGACCTATTAAAAGAACATACATTTCAGAATATTTTACCAACGGTTGACAACAGGAAACATAACTTGGGCTTACGACAATAGTCCAGAATGATGGAGTGGAAAATACAACTCATGGTCGTCCCTTTTACGGGACTATTATTTTTTGAAAGTCACCAACTATATCTTCTGTAGATTTAAACCCAGCATAATTGAATTTATAATCTAACTGTTAAATCAGGGGAAAAATAGCTGGAAAGATCATAACGAAAAACGCCGGGGCACTCTTGGGGTAGAGTCCCTAGGTCGCTCCCCGCTCCCACGTGTTCTCAAAGACAGATAACAGACGACAGACAACGACTAACTGGATTGAGGGATCATTAATATGCGATCCCATTTCCTTTTGCTCCGAGCCCTCCAGGGGAAGCGATGTTTCTGCAGGAAAACCAGCTTCAGACTATTGCACCCGAGGGTGCGGCGGAGGAGGAAGGATAAAGGTTAAAGCTAAATTCAAAGGAATACTACCACGGTTTCACTACCACCATGAGTCCAAACTCAGTTTGAAGTGGGCTGCAGCAGATGACGGAATGCAGGGGCTAGCTCTTTCCCATGGTAATCGTATCGGTAGGGTCATTTGTAGTAACTAGCCACGGAGACGTTCGAATAGCCTAAAATCGTTCTCCCCTGTATGTTTAGGCTGTTGAGGATAAAGGTGAGCCTTTGAGACAGTCTCCATCAACTACTGTAATCGGCTGTTCCACACATCCCTTTAAGGGAGCGCAACACATGGTGACCTGCGCTCCCAACTCGTGTTAGCTGGGCTACCCCAGCTGCGTTTGATGAGCAAACCGACGAGGCTCCACACTACTCCACATCATTACATCAGGAGCTCAACCGTTGCCTACAGCCATAGGGTTGGCTCCCCCCCCCCCCTAGGGTTTTATGGGTGGACATCGTGGAGTCTAACACCCACCCGAGTTATCAGAGATAGATAGAATTGATCGGGTGCTGATATAAATATTATCGTCTTAACTAATTCCTTTTATTTATGGAAAGAGCGAGAGAAATTACAGTTATCAACCTGCGGGAAGAACATCTTCTTACAGAGAAAGTTAGCCGACAACTCTCATCTCCAACGTGGACAGAAAGCGATTTGCACGCAAAAAAAAAGATGTCGTTCTTCTAAACGCAACGTGTCTGCAGAACGACAGAAGATGTCACTGTTAAATTAACACATTGCGTCTGAAGGGAGACAGAATATGGCACTGTAAATCTGGCGAATTGTTCATGACGTGTTGTTCACCAACGTGGATTTCAAAAACTTAACCAGACATTGTCCCAAACTACATTCATCATTTTTTTATTATTAAGGAAAGCCATTTTGTTTGAAGATTATATTGAGCAATAATTTAAAAAAAGTTCCTCATATAAGGTAATAGGCGAAATAAAGCTTATATTTATATACACTTAATCGATTTTCAGATAATACAAACAATACATTGAAGTACATTGTGCTTTGAGATAAATCCATCAAAGGCAACAAATATTTTGTCTTTATGTTTAGAAGACGTTTTATAACAGATCAACAAATAAACTTTTTTTATCGCAAATATCCAATTGAATCTTATTCTGTAAGCTGTCTTGGCGTATCTTAAGGGCACGTCTTTTAGATCAAATCTTTAAATTGACATGTATTCTTGTCGTCGAAATTCTACGACAAAGTATTTGCCGTAATGGAATAATAAAAGGCGAGTAAAAGCTTGCAAGATTTCATAGAATGGTTTGATTGTGCTCATTGTTTAGCAGAAATGTTAGAAAAAATATAAGCTTTTTAATATATGACAAAGCTGTTTCAATAATAAAACGTTGCATTTATTAATACTTTAGGAATCAAGGAGCAAGTTGAGAAATTTAAAGATGAATTTTGGCGAAAAAATGAATATTTATACAGTAGGAGAGTGCAATTTTCCGTTATGCAAATTAAAGACTGCTCGAAAATGGTCCAATTATTTCCGTTCTTCGATTGCTTCCAATGGTAAGGTCCTCAATGTCTGTATTAAATCCCGTCTTTATAGGACTTTTAAAAATACCCGGGTCATAAAAGAGGTTAACAACCTTGCATCAACGCCGCACTGGTAAGTGGATGCTCTTAACGTTTAGTTTCTGCACAAAGAAATAATGAGGCACTTTTGTTGCGTTTTTTTTCCCACCCTCAACTGGGATCGCCACGGTGGTGGTGAAACAATGTCGGTGAATAAGCGGGAAAAGTCCTGATATAAGTTCAGGATTTGCCGACACGAAAAATGGCATAAAATTAAAACCCTGCGAACAACGGATGCTCCTTTCTTTATGTTTTGATGAACAAAATTATCATGGAACAACTATTCTTCGGCATGAACTGCAAAAAATACTGCATAATTACGAATATCAAAATTAAATTGTATCAAAGTCAACTTGCAAATATAAAATTATAACGTTTGAAGTTTGAGAATAGCCGGCATATCATTTGGGGCAGTGGGCGTTGTATTAAATTATGAAAGTTAATTATCATTTAACACCGCAGAAATACACTTTTATCGTCTTAATAGTCTTAAGAATCATTAAAGTATTATATTACTGAGTGAAATTGCGTATAAAGATCTTTTATTTAAGGATATTGCGTACTATACTTCTTAATTTAAAATCATATTTTCTTAATCGTCAGTAGATAGATGGCAGTAGTATATTATGAAAATGAAGGATGTTAAAATTACTTGAAAAATGTTTAAATAATAATTGTTAAACATGTTTAAAAATATAGATATATATAAAATATATTTCTGTAAATAACAAATGAGGATCTACGATTTGAACGTATATTTAGGCGTTGATGCGGGCGACGGCTGATGTATGAGCATTCAAATCATTATTCCATTATCAATCAACTCGGGATTGATTGATTGAAATTTTTATCTAACAGAAATCGTACACCTCACCAGCACATTAAAGGCTACTGAATCGAGACATTTTCGCCGAAACCTGGACACTTGGAAACAGTGGCGTAACTACTAATTGGCGAGCTTAGGCGACAACTAAGGGCAATAACTGTCTAATCGATGTATAATATATATACACTACATATATGTTTTACAAATTGTTATGTTTACCTTTCACTACCGGTGATGTATTTACTACACCTCGACTCTAATAATGGGAATATCGATATGAAATATTATAGATACGGGATTCAGAATTTTTGAATTCTTCCGTAATATAATTACGAATCACATTGATGTATTATAGTATATAAGTATTCATCCGCAGCGACGGAAATAAATATTTTTTCGGGAAATCGGGAATTTTGCGAGTTTTAATCCGTATCTCAGCAGAAAAGAATTTTATCAGTCATATTGATGGTGTCATACGAAAATAGGGCTTTTCGCGGTCATCTACTCGAACTAGCATTTAAATATCTGATGACGATACCTTCAATGAGTGAGGAGGCTGAGAGTGCATTTTCAGCAGCAGGTTTCCTGGATGCCAAAATCAGATCCAGACTAAATGACGAAACAATCGATGCTTTAATGTTATTTCGGGCATATTTTCGAAATAATATTTGAATTTTTGAGTGTTTTATTTATCAATTTTTCAATTGTATTTTTATATTTTCTTAAATAAATAAAATTCTTACGCCTTCAAATTATTTTTTATATTAAACAAATTTTTATTTTCAAATTTAAAAAAGTAAACACGAATTTGATTAGTAAAGTGGTGTCTCTATAAAAACCTTTTATGAAGATTGTCTGGGCTCGGATATGTTATATTAATAGTTGTGATTAAAATATTATTGAATCATATACCCATAGACATAAGCGGAGTTATTTTTTTAATTTTAATACAATTTTATGATATATTCTAAGGGTCAGCGAAATAATAATACATGTTTCCCCTAGCATATGTTGCTAGCCAGCCCTGATAATCATATTCTTGCCGCAGACTTAATCTTTTCGAGTAAATGGTTTATTTCCAACCCGAAGCTCCAGGGTACTAAAATTTTTCCGGCACATTTTTTATAATATTAGATGCAAAAGTCAACACAGGGCGGGTGCTTCACCGACGACTTAACCGTGAAGCGAACACGGGGTGAAGAAAGACTCAGAAGGGTAGAATTAAAGAAAGGCCGGCGATGTGGCCATTTGTATTCATGAGTCTTCTTTTCGGAGTGAAAATAAAACAGGTGTGCGGAGTGGGAAAAAAAGCGCCCGGAGAAAACGAGGCGCCAAAGCGCCCCCGTTTTTTTTCTGTTTTCTTCCAAATTATTGTTTTACAGGACATTGCTCTTAATTACAATTTCGCCTGCGAAACTTAACAAAGTCCTCCTCGCTTATTACAATGCGCGTTTGTTAAATGCGAGATCTTCGGCGCCAAGCAGGAAGGTCGTAAACGATGAAAAATGTCAAACAATTATACGTCACAATAACGTCCTCGTATTTATTCCGGCGGGCATCATTTTGGGTCGTTAAAGTGAATGTCCAATTGGGCTCATCCTGATTTTAATGATGGACGACTTTTTACCACAAGACTGTAAGATGCCTGGTAGAAAGCCCATAAAGTGGTAAAACTCGACTTGTAATGATTACCGCTCAATGATCTTGCTTTTATTTTGAATGTAAAAAAAATAATATTCCGAAACGCATTCTCGTATATATTGTCTACTATAATTATACCTCTTAAATCATAAGGATTATTCTATAAGTAACTCAATCAATATACTTGATTTGAAACGTAATATTAGGGTATTCTATATGAACGTTTGAAATTCGTAGGTAATAACTAAAGCGCCATAAGATTAACAAAGCATCATAAATTCAATCAAAATAATCTAAACCAGAAGCTTACCTCAATTTTGGAACTATTTATTCCTTAAAAAGTGCCCTAAGCAGCGTGGTATATATTTCGCAATATAAAGCTCAGTGATCATATGATCACGCCATCAAAAAGCTCCAAAAAAAGCTCAAAAATTAGGAAAATAAATTCAAATCGCACATATAATATATATGTTTCATGAGCTAACTCTTAGTTGACTATGTTTTAAGTTAGATAAATCCTGGATACTTATTATTAACCCTTTGCGGACGTATTAAATTTGAACATGGGTGTCGTACTGGTCGAATTTAATTTCCATTGAAAGAGCAGTGATACAAAACATGCAATATTATAAAGGATAATCAAGATTTGTCAATTTTTTATTAAACATTATACGTATGTTTAGACCAGCGGTTCTTAAACTGGGGTCCGCGAAGCCATTACCGGGGATAACATAACAAAATATTTTCGTGGAATTATTTACAGAAAACATTGTAAGAAGGTCTATTTTGACCAAGAAATGTTTGTTGTTTTGAAAAATGAAGTCACAAGGGTTGGGATGGTGTTTGCCAAAAAAAAATTGTTTAAGAGGCCGCGAAAAAAATTTTGCCCAAGAAAAAGCCCAAGACTATATAAGTTCAAGAACCACTGGTTTAGCAAATAATGTGTTTCGATAATATGTTTTTATTTAAAAATTATATTTTTCCATTATGCGGTAACTTTGAAAGCAGTCTCCAATATGCAGTCCTGGTTTTCGACTACATTTCTTTCGGTGACTTTCTTTTTGCCATTTTGGAGTATTATTTTGGAATATCTTAACAACCGAGAATGCTTTACTACAGTTAAACGTAATTTGTAAAGCTTTATTTGAAATTCTGCGAAGTATCTCCGAAGCTTGTTGATTTCTTCATTCTTAAAAGGTGAAAGGGAATTTTTTATTGCTGAGTTTCGCTATCTCTGATTTTTTCGGGGAAATGTTTTGGTTCGTGATAAGGTCGCTTAGATACTGGTGGCTGAGAGTAGACAAACGACCGCAAAGGGTTAAAACTGGGGCTTAAATCTAGATTGTGTACAAAATATCATCCCAGTAATCAATTTAAGTGATCAAAATTATTAATATTTTCGATCGATTGCCTTAATCCAAGTTCATACTGATTTCCTGGATCTGAAAATGTAAATGCTAAGCTGATTATTAAAGCATTTGTATGACTCAATTTATAACTTCTATATAATTAAATACCATTTAAAAGTAATGGCAATCTTACTACTCATTCATAGATTCAAATTTGGTTATAAATATCATTAATAACCCAGTATTTTGGATGAAAATATTAAGGTTCATAAGAAACGTTTCCTTCGCCATGTTGTATTTACTACAACTCGATTCTAATAATGGAAATATCGATATGAAATATAATAGATACGGGATTCAGATTTTTTTAGAATTTCATATGGTGTACCAAATACATATCATAGTAACGCGCGGGTGTTTTTAGCACGGTAAGGAAAAATTTAAACTCATATGCAAAATGAGAAAACATCTAAATGGTCATCAAAATAATTGTGTTAGAAATCTGTTTGTATTCAAGATTGCTAAATCAGAGGCTTTATATAAAATATGTATAATAAATATTTTTATAAAAATCTTAATATTTTATGAGTGGAGACTACTAAGTATGATTTATTCTCACAAAATTGGATTTGATTATATTAATAGAGTTAAAGAAAAGGAGTCGCAAGGTTGAGGAATATGACCAGGAAAGGCAGCTGCTTCAGTTTAAAAATTTATTTAGAATCATCTAAAGAAAGACTAGATCCAGCTTCTAGATTTTAAGAATCGATTCCTTCTTTTAACCATAGCTAAGATCTGTATCGTTTGTATTCAGAGAAATATTAAGAACTTTTTAACGAAGATATTTTATTGATATTTTTTATATTTTTAACTAGTAAAAAATGCTGCATATTGATTAGGAATGTTTTATCCAATAAAAATTGTCTTGTAGAATGAATTGACTCGTGTAAAGTCCTCGTTTTATTGAAAGCCGGAAAGGGGCCTCTCTTCCCGCTTTCGGTGCGAGTACAAAATTTTAGTCCCAAAAGCACATTGTTCCAGAAATAGTCCCACAGGAGCTGCGAGCTCCGTCTTTCGGCGTTAAAAATGAAAATAATTATTTAGAACATTGTTGTCCGTATAAAAGAAAGAATGTAATAAAGCGATGCCCGGGCAGGATGGGGAATTTTAATGTCAGTCCGGAATTTATGTGATTCAGTAAACCATCGCACTTATCGCCTTTGCAAAATAATATGAAGCTGTTAAATTATTAAATCCATTTAAGGATTAAGCCCGGAAGAGGCGGGATCAGAAATTTTAATACTGTTTGAAGAAAATTCGGATTAAGGGATTACGATGCCCGAATCTTTACTACAAGCGTAAAAACAAGCACTTTACAAGGTGAGGTTGTGACCCGCCCAATGAACGGATTTCGCTTTCGAATAGTTTTGAAATTAAATTCCACCCTCAAAAAAAATGATTCAATTCAATTTTAGATGAAAAACTTTCGACGAAATATGAATTTATTAAATTGTCAAACGATAATCGTACAAATCGTACAAAAACTTTGTGAAATTGTTCTTCACCCAAACTACTTTTTTTTTTGTCGTAAAGACATCTTGAACTTTGATACGTTTACTGCAGCGTTTAGCTTAGAAAATAAAAAAAATCTCAGAGAAAGTCAAATATTTTGAATAGGTTGGGCGGAGTTTCGCCGTAATGTTCGTTTGTGCCAAAGATGCAAGAACCAAGATTTTGTCAGATATTTTCTAGTTAAGTAACGCATTCTAAAGCATTGCGATTCTTCAGCATGAATAAATTAATTCATAATCTGAATATTTTACATTTATTATGCTTTGAAAATATTGCAAAACAAGTTTGATTTCATTATGTTAAACATGTTGAAATATTTATATCGTAGTGCTTTTCTCGCGAAACTCCGTGGCATGTTATATCACCGTTTAATGATGAAACATTGTTAAATTTTGGTCCTTTGACATGACTTGAACATAAGTAATCTCCATGTGTTTCATTCTGGAAATGAAATCTTTCACAGTGCGAAATTTCATCATTTTCAAATATCGTATAAGTAATTATGTTTGTTTATGAATTTAAATTTAATCTAATACGATAGAGTTTATTTCTTGAAATCATCTCAAACTTATTATTATTGTTTATTAGACAATTTTTCTGCAAATATATCCTGGAAAATTGAGAGTTTGGTTATTTATTACCGAATTCAATGAATTGTGTTTGTGTTATTTTGTTGTAGAAGCAAGAAATTTCTTTCAAATCTAATAAATGAGAGCTCCATAAAAAAAATCTTATTGCTGAAAATAGCTACAGAAAAATCACGAAATTAGAGAGGTTTTTGGACATATTTTTAAAAATGAACCGCTTAAAGTTTCTCCCTTTGTCCAAGACTTCAGCTGGTGAGTGTCTGAAAGATAAGCTCCGTTTCCATTATAATTAAATAAATAGTTCTATGTCCTATGGTCGACATCGAATCCATACAGCTGGTCTTGAACCGGCTGAATTAATGCCGCTTCGCCACAAAACCACAGAAATTTATTAAAAATTTTAATTCGGCACCAGATGTGGATCTATTTTAATGAGTGCCCCGAGAACATCCTGTGGAAACTTTTCCCAGTTCCACTTATAGGGACGTTTTATATGCATGGGTTGCATTTTTAACAATTTCGTTGCAATTCGCCGGAATTAATTTTAAATACTTTTTTTTTATATGACCGAAGCATGTGCATTGTGAAAATCTTTGACCACATGGGCTTCTATTAGCTGATTAATCAATCGGTGATTCAAATAATTAGCCTACGTCCGTCTAGCTCTTGATTTATTGACCTTTCAGTAGATCGGGTTAAATGTCAGGCGAGGATTAATTGGACTAAATGCATCGGAATGAGGCTTTACGTTATGTAATTTGTCAAAAATATTAATTGTGTGAATGAAATATCAAGAGGATGCTTAGGTTCTTAGTCCCTTATTTCCACTGCTGTATTTCGACAATAGTGAAATCTTTTATCTATTTTGTGTTGATTTTTGGAGACGATAGGAGCTTAGATGTACTCATTTTTTAAATACCTTTTATTTATAAAATTTATAAGGACAGTGTTATTGAATTTTTTACGCAAAAAATATTTTTGATTAACACTTTGTTGACCGCTAATGATTTCCTAAAACTTATACCTGGGACCGGGCGAATTTCAGGATTATTCCGAGAAATCTTATGTTTTTTTTAAATTGATATAACTTCGAAACCAGTTGGTGTAAATTAATAAATTTTTTAGCTTCGTCTCCGGGATACTCATAAGTATAAGGAAACGTTACTAAATCATTGGTACTGAACCTTGGGTTTGTGTAAGAGAGAAGTATTTGAAAAAAAAAAAAAAAAAAACTATTATTTTCACAATTTTTTTGAATTAAAAAACAATTAACAAGTTATAATCAAATTTATTCATAAACTTAGTTGAGTTTGTCCATATCAAGGTCATTCAGTGATTCTCAATTGGCAAATTAATCGCCATCTAAAATATATCGTAAAATAAATGCTGATTGTGATATTTTTCTATTCAATAATAGTTACCGATATTTGTTAAATTCTTTCGAAGACAGGAAACAATAAATAATGTTGTCCTTTGTAATTGCATTTCAAAAGATCTGCCCCTTTCACATTTTTTAAGGGATATATTGTTAAAAAGGTTTCCTTTTATTCTTGGTGTTTCATTTATGATGATGCTTATGAACATATTTCTAGAAACAACAATACACGCCAAAAATGATATATTTTTAAATACTTTATAAAATATAAAGCTTTTGTTTACTTCATTGGAAATATGCATCGTGGTTTTTTAATCGGTAGTCCGGTTTTTCTATCTGTTCTTCCCGTATCGACGACTTCTGCTTGATGGATTGTGGAAATCATTCGCACGTCTCTTTTTTTGTGGGTTTTCCACACTTGAACCAAAACATCACCCTTTCTGCGAAAAATAGATTGGAAAATATTCAGTTTTGGGCTTTTTAAAATATCTGGTATACCCCGGTTTGCACGAATGGTCCCACAAATTCGCGTTTTTAAATTATACAAATAGTTTGCCAATTCTACACTGTTATAAAAATTGTCAGCAAATATATTGTACCATTTATTTAAGTACGGCCTTAGAACTGCGGTTATTGTATCTTTTAAATTCGTCCCAATTCCACAATATAATTTAAAATTACATATGTAACCCGTTTTAGATTCGCAAAGCATTCTATTCAAAATTCCGTATTTGATAATTTTCATCGGATTGTACACTCTAAACTTTAGACGTCCTCGCCATGGTATCATCCCCTCATCTAAAGACAAGTTCTGGGTAGGAGTATATACTTGTTGGAATTTTTTTTGAAAATAATCTATTATATTTTGCACCTTCGCAAGCCGTTCCGAATCTCCTGTTATTAAATCGTTGTCGGAAAAATGCAAAACTGTCAGAATTTGCTTAAATCTATTCCGACTCATTCTTTTTCGGAAATATGGAGTTTCCATTCGCGGATTAGTTGACCAGTATTCGTATAATTAATTTTTTGCGTACTAATCCCGTAATTATAATAAGGCCAAAAAATATTTTCAGTTCTCTGACAGTCACATCAAACCATTTTGCTGTATGAGCCACGATTTTATACTTGTCCTTATTTTTCACATAATATTTATTTGTCTCTTCGCTGATTGTTTTAAATATATCATCACCAATAAACAGCGATGCAACACTTTTCACCGATTCACGATTATCTGGATAGATATTGATTCCAGGAGTGGCTTCAAAATTTTGATTATTTCTTGCTGTATCAATTTCTGACCAATCTAAAGGTACATCTGGAGTATCGGGTTCTGAATCAGAAGATTCTTGAAGATTCATTACTCGTGATCGCGGTAAGCGAACTTCTGAGTTCGAAAGCTCATCATCACTGTCACTATCTTCATAATAATCATCAGGTATGTCTGAAAGACAATCTTCGTAATTTTCTTCCAAATGTGATTGATCGTTATCCATTATGAAGGTATTCAAATTTTCACAATAAAGTTATTCAGCTTCCACAAGTTTTTTAAACCAAATTTATCAAAATCTAGAATCACGACGCGAAGTGTCCTATACCGAGAACATAATTCCACTACTATAACCCGAACACTAAGTAATATGTATTATCGAAAATTTGTTGTGCAGTACTGTCTCCTTTCCTCCAATTATGTTATACGATTTGTCCAAATATTTTTTTTGACCATTGGCTTGCATTATTGGACAAGATGCAAACAAAGGCGTGAAGTTTTAATGGTTTAGAAAGCTTACACAATACTCCCCCACCCCAACTGAAGGGCGGATCTAGCAAAATCGTTACAAAAAGCAGAAAAAAAAACCTAAGATCACCCAAATGTCAGAATTCAATTGCACTGCAAGCGCAAGTGTCAAAATGTCTTTATTTTTTTTTATATAAGATATAATAATCATTTTGGTTTTCATTCTCTAATAAAAAGGTAATAGGTGGAATTATGATTGTATTTAGAAAAGAACCGAAAAAAAACCTAAAAAAATGTTGGTTCGGTTCCGGTCCCTGGTATTTACAAGTCGTGTAATATATTACGCGTATTTTTTATATTCGCTTTTTAAACCTTCATACATGCATATATTATACTTATGATATATGTTATGTAGTTTAAAAATGTTTAGAATCGGCTCGGTAAATTTTAATTTTGGTTAAAACCTCAAATAAAATATTGTTTTAGTTTCAATTACGATTGTCCATAGTGTGGAATATATTACGCGTAATTTTTTTAAAATTATATTTTAAAATCTTTATATATATATAAAACAAGCTACATCTCTGAAACAGGTTAAAAATGTTTAGCAGCAGTGCTGTGATTTTTTTAATGTGTGTAGTTCGTCGCGCACAAATCTGTGCGTACGGGCCATTGATCCAAATTTTCGAGGCGCACAGATTTATGCGTACGGTCTTCAATGTGTTAACATTGTTCTTAACCCCTCAAAGAGGTAAGACACAGTGTTGTGTCCGAATTCCAGTGATTCAGAAATTGCATTTTTACACATTGAGTTTAAAGACAGATAGAGACAGAGAATGTCTTACACATTGAATTTACAGAGAAACAGAGACGGAGAGAGTATGTTGCGTACATCGTACGATTGTATAGATCGTTAACCCAAATTTATTGACGAATAATATGTGAATAATATAATGAATCGATTTCGTGTGTACTGTTTTTGTTTGCTTGAAAAAAATATTGAATATTATGTGCTATCGACAGTGTTGATTTATTTATGTACAAGCTTCATACACGCTGCGACGGTCCTGACAGATAAGTGGACTTGTACGGATAAGTTTATGATCATTTTAAATTTTCTCACTACTCAAAGGGTTAATATAAGACTTCTCCCATTGAATTTCACAAGTCGAAATTTTAGATTAGAGAGGATCTATATTTTAACTAGTGTTGCGAATAAATTTAGTCAAAGGCGTTCCTACAAAACTTTACTAATCATCTCAATATTTATTTGTTAACTCCGAGGAATTAGAATAAATCTGGATAATCAGATTCAAAATATCCACCCTAATACGTATGCTGATTAGATGTCGAAAGATGTGATTTTGAAACCTGGATGAAAATTATTCCCTCTTCCAGTATATCTGGTTAATTTTATGATAATATTACAAGCAGAAAAATGCACTAACAATATTATATCGACAAAACCTTAATATTTTTATGTAAATACGAATGATGCTTAAGAAATGGCAATTTGAGACAATTTTATATGACAATTTATAATAAATCTTTCAAATTTAAAGTACAAAATTTAATAAAAATGTTTTATATCGTGCAATTAAAGGATAAATAATATTTTTTGATTAAAAAGTAAATAGCAAATTAGCAAATTTAACAAAATTATCAAATAACTGACAAGTAACAAATTAAAAAGATCAAAAAAGCTTTTGCTAAATTAATGTCAGTTTAATAATTTTATCTGGAAATTTGAAAAACATAAAATCCCATTAATGAAATCATTAGATAATTCCATTATTCAATGGTTAGATTTGTTTTTAAAAGACAATTCAAAGAACTTGTGGAAAATTCTTTTCGTTGTATTTCTATTAAGAATTACTTAGCGCGAATTATTCAATTATCGCTTATAATTCTACAGAGCAAATGTTTCAAAAGATTATATTTACATTGTCGAAATTCACAGCGAATTATTATGAACTTGTACAACTATTTTATCATTGCAAAGTTTTCCCCAATGTTAATAATCCCGGGAAAAAATGTTTTTTTTTCCATTTGTTCCATAAAAACAAGTTATTTGTTTATTATATCAACAATGCTTATTGTATACGTAAAAATCCCAAGGGGTAAAATAGGCGTAATTGATAAAGTCAAACGAACTTTTGTATTAAGATTTTCTTAAAGCCTAAAATAAGTTTGTATACTCTTGCGGATAAAAGAAAGTAGTGGAGGAAAATCTGTTCATATTTCAAACAAAAATATTAACAAAGGCAAAAAGGTTGTATCTTAAATTAATACATATTTTAATCCTTTGATTATAATATTTAAATTTAATGTGGAGTATTTAAAGTTATATAGTTAAGTTGCGAAATATGTATGTGCTTTACGATATTTTTAAACAAATTATTATCTTACGTTTATTTATAAATCTGTTTGTAATTCGTTTATTCCATATATAATATTCTGCTTTTTTTGTACAGATTTTAAGATAGAATGCCTTAATTCAAATAATTTTGAGCAAAATATCAGCTTTTTGAATAGCCAAGATAAAATACGATTGCACTTCTTGGTCAAGTCGAAGGACCTGAAATAACACCGCTGAATTTGAAAGGTATTCTCTTCCCAAAGACGAAAAAAATCGCTTTGTCTTCCTCTGCAAATATGACTGCGAAGTGGAAATGAATTCTTATATCTCATCCACAAAAGCCGTTCTGGATAAATGAACGTTCCACCCTTAATTCTGTCCGTCTCTGAAAAATACAATAGTTTTAATTAATGCCCGCCATCATGAGAGATTTATTCGCCCGTTTCTCTGTTTCAAAAGATGCAATCCATTGTCTTCACGTTCCCTTTTGTTTATTCCTAAATTGTTCCCGGTCGTTATTACAAGTAACTTCAAAGAACTTGCCTCGGTTGTCCTTAAACTATCAAGCCTTTGAACCGTTTGTTGTTTGTATCGACAGGGGATGCAACAGCATGAATAATTACACCGGCGCAGATCTACAACATTTTTGCAGTTATATTTGCTGGCATTATAAAAATAATACCGTACATCCATAATCTTTTGGCGATCTCGCTACTTTATATAAATTCAAAAAACTCTCATATGTCAATATTAATCCCAAGCGCAAGAATAATATTCGTATCCTAATGATCGATATTATCCCCCAGGAGGAGACGTGGTCCGATATTATGATGATGATCAATGAATAATGAATTATGCGGCTACTTCTCACCACGAGACCGATCCATCAATTAAGAAAGCATTTTCTAAAGTTTTTTCTCCAGACTTGAGAGCTTTTATTCGTTAGTCTTAACATTATAACTTTGGAAGAATACAACAATATACATTTTTTTCTTTCTTCTATTTTTGCAGCTTTGATGTGAGGGGGCGGCAATTCGGACAAGCTAAGTTATGGTCGTCGCCAGCTGGGTTTGGCGCAAGAGCTTACTTCAGAGCATCGGCTGCGCCTGCGCACTTGTTACTGGATGATGTGCGCGCCACTGATGCGGGGGTTTACCGCTGCAGGGTCGACTTCCGGAATTCCCCCACCCGAAATCTGAAAGTCAACTTCACCGTCCTCAGTAAGTCATTATCATTAATTTATTCTAGATTTTAAGCCATTTTATTAACTACTAGCTGATACCTGGCGCGTTACTGCCATAGAAGTAATAATACCTATATTATTTGAAAAAATAATATAGGTATTATTACTTCTACTATACTACTACTAAAATACCTATATTATTTGAAAAAGTACAAACAATAAGTTTCCAAAGTTTTTTTGCAATCGAATGAACGGTATGACAGCACATAAAATACGAACAAACAAATTTTTATTTTTGTATATTAAACTATACCTATGTTATTTGCACAATCTTTATCAATAAGTGGACGAAATTTTATAGCTTTTTGATGAACGGTATGACAGCACATTACATACGAACAAACAAAAATTAATTTATATATTTAAAATTGAAGATATAAAATAATCCAAAGTGAACCTATTAACTCCAAAGATCTTTGTAGTTATAAACCAATAAAAATGTGATTACTTGGTGATAAGGTTCATCTTTATAATATTTTAATAACCATTTATATTATTGTTATTATCTGCTCTATAACTATAATATTTACGGATTTTTTGTCATTGAAGCTCAGCAGAATTTACAATAAATATAGCAAAAATGTATTTTATGTTAGTCGAATCGACTAAGATACATTTTCGAAAATTGAGCTCACACATAATTATTTACGGGTTTTTTTAATTTTGTTATTTTAATGTCTTTTTTTATTTACTACATAAATTACTATAATACACCTGATAAAAGCGTACGAACATACGAGCCAAAATTAGTATTATCATATATTATTTTTATGAGCTTTGGGTCCTAAATTTCTAATTTAATTATAAAGTTTCTAAGTAATGTATTTCTACTGTTTAGATTATCATCATACAATATATAATACAAGCATAATAATTTTTACAATTAAGATTATTTAGATATTTAAATTATTTTTGCAATTTAAGCACACATAGACCATCTTATCTAACTTATACTTTCAATGTTATTGAGATCATTAACAGCAAGCCTGATTCAAGATCCATCAGAAATGCTTATGATTTTTTAATGTATTAACATAACAAAATGGATTAGAACCTTGACTTATACAATCAAAGCTCAAGCGCTTTTTGGAATACAATGATATCAATATACCCTTTTCTTACAATTGTATTGCTGAACATGTAAGGCTTAACTTGCCACTCAAAATGGTTACGATGTGCTTAACAGCCTCTCCCTTATTTTTATATAATCTAAGTACCGTTTGATAATAAAAATATGTATATAATGTGTATTTAAGAATCGTTTTTTCCTCGCTTCGTCCATATAATTTGTACTGAGTTAATAGGGTATTTAAATTGATACATTCTCAACGGATTGAAAATGTCCTCGGAACAACTTTATAAAATTATAGCACCACCTCCCGATGGTGCGTAACGACTCTTAATTATATCATTACTTCTTTTTCCCGTCGACAGCGTTATTTAGTGCCTAACCTGGTTATCCTGCCGAACGAGGGAGTATGGCACTATTGAATATTAATGAAGTGGCTCAGTGGGATAGGTTTTAACACCTTATTTAGGTCTATTTACATGCTAATGCGATTCTTTCGCCCTAAGAAAGTTCCCTGCAAGTAATTAAGGTGCTATAAAAATACATGCAAAAATGTATGAAACGACGTAGTAGAAGACCGTCGTTACTATCTATCGTAATTGAGATGGGCTTCCATCTTAAGTGCGGCCTCATCCATATTGAGGTACGCCTATTGCGGCTTACGGGGTAATCACGTTATCTCTTCTCTGTGATCGCCCTTAATCACATCTGGTTAACAACTTTAGCAAATTGTAATTCTATCCACTGCGAAGATAATAGACATCAGCCAGATAAGAGCTTTAGTCGGTGACCGCTTCTTAAAGTCTCCTTAATCGACGAACCTCAGCAGATGACATTCAATGTGGATAAATGCTATTTTGATACATCGAAATGACAGATTTGTATTCAATCAACAGATTTAAATTTCTTAAATAAGCCCAAGACAAAATTTTTGTATAGTGGGTTAGATCTTGGGCTCTGTAAAATGTAATCGATTTATATTTTTAATCAATCCCAGTTAAAATATCGTGTTAAATTAACATTAATTTCGCTACTCCACCACGTAAAGATATTTTGCATAGAAAAATCTTCTTAGGATCACTTACATCCACTATCAGATATGATAGCTTACAAAGACGATAATTCCTGATACTCAAATATCATATGTTTATATACAATTAATAATGATTGACGATAAGAAAATTAATTATTCAACAGTAATGAACGCAAAAGACTGGTTTGGCAAGATACATTTGAAATAAACAAGTTTCTTAATTGATTCCACTATCTTATGATTGCATCTTATTTCTATTCTGCTATATACGTTGAATAAGATTATAGCACAAATAAGCTAAAATTACCGATTTTTATCCAAAATGCCCTATAATCGCGTAAATATGAACCAATCGAAGATTTAAAATTATGTGTTTTATCCAAGATTTGAAACTGAAACTTTTATAATATAAATGCCAAATTTATTATTGATTATTTAAAAATATGTTTGAATGTTTATTGCAATTTTATTTGAATTACTAATTCACCTTGGAGTAATTTGTCACCACGCCAATCCGAGTCCTCGCGACTCCGTGTAATCCGAGCGTCGTTTCATTTGAATGCCCCGGGACGACAGGAATGGAACTCCTCAAGTAGTCATCAGGCCCCGGCGTGCCAGAAAATTCAACTTTATGAAAGCAGCTCATAATACGGGCCTTTTGTGCCATGGAAATGGGACCTCACCACCGAGGGGATGCCAAGTAGGCCAAGAGTGATATTCTTCATTTAAAACGACAAAAAATTGTATGAAAAATATGTCACATTATTACATAGTCGAGGAGGGAAGAACTTCATAATTTTAATTTAATATCCTGTCATTAAAAAAATTTAATAATACGGTCAGGGATGGAGATTTGGGTTCCGGGAATATTTTCTCTTGCGTAATGCTGTTAAATTTTTGCTGAACGGAATTTTTCACGATACGACGACAGAATATGATCATCTACGTAGAGATGTATTGCACCACTTGAACTATAATATTTTTAAAAACTGCAATAATTTTATAAATTGAAAATATTTTTTTCCATTATAAATATAAAGCTTTGGTCTGTTTAGACAACATGTTAGACATGTGGTCGAATTTTATCATTTTGTAAATAGACAAGTCTGCAATTTATAAAATTTACAGATAAATAAACAGCTTATCTCAAAATTACTACTAAACTTAAATAGTTAAATTAATTCATAATATAACCTTCATCCTTATTTTTAACCCTTTTCTTTCTTACTTACAATATTTCTAATTCAAAGCTGAAACACAGTGATTTTTTACATCATCAATATTATTAAATACTACCATTTATTACATAAATTCGAAATGTTAATAATCAAGAAAAATAAAGAGTGCAATTAAACCTCCGAGTCCAACTCTTAAGCCCTGGCTTATTTTACAGTATGCAAGTACATATGTATTATTATTTTTTAATGATTGTTGCAAATCCAGTCACTAATGAGCAGCGTTTATAATCGCCTTAATATTTTCTTTTACGTTAAAAGATTTTAATCAAAATATTGTGACAACCCTGGGGGTGCCACCGACTTCGCGAGCCCTTGTGCTGTCGCCATCGCCACTGTCACGGCTGCCAACCGTGACGTGATTCCGGCCTCGAATACCGCACTGAGGATCGCACGCAGCGCCAGAGCGCTGCGGACTAGCCGCGACTCCGGCATCAGAGACCGATCGACAGCGGATGCGCCCCCACAACAACGAGAGGGGGAGCGTTCTTTAATCCTCTACAACGACGGTCAGGATAAGTCGGGCAACGACAAAAGAACAGCTCCAAGGAAGAATTAAGGATACAAAATTATAGCATTATATGTCGCAAAACTGGCGACGATCGCGAGGCACGTGGCCTCCATCCGAAGTGGCGGTCTGTCGCGGGACCAAACTGTTCGTCGTCCTCGTCCCAAGGCTATTTCTTCGCTCCTTTATTTTGCCAGCCTTCCTGTTCATCCTAGGTGGGTCTTAATCATCAAAAGTATGGCCAGCTTAAAGCCGGCCAAACTGTCGACGACAGAAAATTTTGATCCACGCAACAATATTATTTTTCTCAAACCTCTTTTTGTGCGATTTCGAAGTTATGCGGTTTTTTTTTAAATATTTAATTTTTTTTTCAAGAAGAGTACATATCGAGGTATTTTTGATACATAAAATTAAAAAAAAAACAAATTATCAACAATAACCGAAATTTGGATTTTTTTTTTAAATTAGTTAGAATAAAATATTTAAACGCGTTTTTCTCCAAACTACTTTATTCAACACGGTTGACATAATATCTCAAGTTTTAATTAGTTGATTTACTTTAAATTAATTATGAATGTTTTCTATACAATTTTCTGTTGTTTCTACCAGATTTATGCCAAAATTTTATTTTTAACTATTTAAAAAAAATTAAAACTGAAAAAATTAGGCCAAAAAATTATTTTTTAACTGTGGCCATTTTGGGAAAAAAATTTTTTTGAGATATTTTAGTGTGATTGTGAATATATTGTATATAGCTGTTTAAACTTGTGTGGTTTTTAAAATCCATGGAACGCATCTTCACTTTTTCTATAATTCTACGTCTGCCTTTTTTGTGCGATCTACCGCACAAAAAAAATTTAAGTGTAAGTGGATATCCGTCATATGTCCGTATTTGAAATAAAAGCGCTTAAAATTTTACAGAATTTTACAAAAAATGAACAGACATACATTATTTTAAATACAAGAGATTTATGAATTTAAAAAAATGTTGATTTTTCTTAGCAAATCGTTTTAAATTGTATCAAAGGCTTGATATTAATGAAGTAACTATGCTATCATCCTGCCTTCAAATTTGTCTCAAAGCATTTTTCAATTTGAGCAACCCAAATATAATGGTTCGTCAAATTATCGAGCACAAAAGGAATGACTTAATAATAAATCTATCTTTTCGAGTGGTCCTTTCACAAGAATTGTCAAAGTCGAGCAAAGATGTTTTAGTAATCCCGTCACTAAATACATGCATAATAAGCAGCCATCATCCTTCGCCATTGTCGCGAACTCTTAAAACTTTCCCATTTAGTATGAAGTTTTCCGCGTTGGGGCCTTTATTAGGTCCCGGGAATTTATTCTCTCCAGGCAAGTGACTTTTCTTTACATCCCGGCAATATCATTAAATAAGAGAATCTTCCGCAGTACCTATAGAAGATTATCGCCGTACGATATGAGGCTACCTCATAATAACATTGAACGTCTAATGCGAGAAGTACGCTGAGAATTCGGGACCCGCTTACATCCTGTAACGGCCATTTAATCTTGGTGAATTATGTCCGCGAGAAAAAAGAACGAACGTAATGGAAAGTGTCTTCTTGTGTGAAATATATGCCTCGGCAATGGAGAAAAAGAAAAATTATGGACGGGCAAAAGTATGAGGCTCCCGCGGGACGCGCCTGGGAATGAACATTAAAAAAACTTTACATGGAGATGCTTTAATGTCTCTTTGGAGTCAAGCGACATATTGGCGAGCTGAAATTCACTGAAATACAAATTGCTGAGGACAACACTTTGTAGCAGACTAGCCCAACCCTCATCACCCTTCGAACACTTTTTCAGGCACATAAAATACCATACTATTTTACTATCAACGGATTCTATTGAAATACTACGAAAAACCATATTAAAATATTAAGATTATTTATGAACCTAAGTTTATCTTAATATAGTCGATATTGATGATTCTTCCTTTCTCATGGTAATACAAACAGTAACAAATCAAAAAGTAGCGCCACTAAAACCACTATAACTTAACATTGTTATGAAATTTTGACAAGAATTATTTGAAAATTGATACTTCCTTAAAATCATATGAATTTCTCAATAGTGGTCCCAACTCTGTATCATCCTATGAACTTATTGAGTAAATCCGAATGTCTTATTTGTATTTAATTTCTACGCCAATATTTTTACGTCATCATGACATCTTTGCTATAAGAAGAGATTCATGATTAGATGTTTTTAATACGGGAAGGCTCTAAAAATAGGGAAATTTTTCTACCACATTTTGGTACAATCCAATTTCATGGATTGCCAAATTTTCGCCAAACATTTCAAAAATATTCTGTACTGTAATGAAATATACATTTCTTTGTGATTTATATTCAATTCATTGAAGTGACCTGCAGAATCAAGAATGCAGGGTCACGTACATGCCTGGATGTACGCCAATTGTACCGAAGCACTGGGAAGAACCCAAAAATTACACCGACCACTTTATTCGACTCATTCCGCTGAAAAACATTTTTTCCTCTAAGTCAACATTTTTATAAATTCTTGCATGTATGTGACTTACCCGAAAACCTAATCAAAAGTTCGTTCGGTGTCGAAAATCGAATCGAGCTGCAGACAGTATGCAGCGACCGCAAAAATTAGATCTGTGTTTAAGCACAATCAATTGATTGATTATCTTTGAAGATATTAAAAAAACACCCAAATTATATGCTATTTTATGACGACCACAAAACCGTATAAATTACTAGAATGTTATTAATTTTAACTGAATTAGATGCTAGAAAAACGTTGCCACAGTACAACCCTCAATTGGAAATTTAATAAGGGCATATTACATCGTAAATCTATTATTTGAGAAAACAATAAGCTTAAAATACTTTATATCAGGGTCGTAACTAGAGCGTGGCAAAGAAGGCGCCTGCCACGGGCGCAACAGGGATTGGGGCGCAAAACGCAGGATACCGACCCGTGATGAGATGAGAGTTGTACGTGATTTTTATTTTACTTGACCATTTTACTCTAAATGCATTAACACGTAAATTGACATAAGATTCGCAATGAGTCATTTTCGATAGCTTAGCGCGAAACGCACGGACTGTAAAGTATTAATGTTTTGTAAATTTAATTATTCGTTTTCGCCGATAGTCATTTCTTCCCAAATATATTTTTCCGACAATTTTAGACTTTTTTATGCGTATTAGCATAAAAAAGCTTTGTTCTTTATAGAAAAATGAAGGATAAGTTCCATTATTTTTTAAAATGGCATAATATCAAAATCGCATAAAAAAGATCCGCATAAAAACAGACCAAAGTAAAATATATTGGAAGTAGAATGCGATAAAACTTTTACTACTTTAGTACTTGATGTTTATAATATGTATGTACTTCAAGTCGGTATATCGCAAAAATCAAATTATTTATCAAAATTAATTTATCTTATTTTGAGAAGTTTGAGAATTTTTGAGCCACCTAAGTTTGTTTTCATTTTGATGAGTTTCGTCGGTGTGAGATAAGATTTGAAGTGTCGGCGAAGACGGTATGCATGAACTTATTCTGGCGCAATAAACAAGTATTATCTGCTAACACATGACGGTATTTGACGGTAACTGTGCATCGATGGGTTAAATGACATTTTCTCGAAACTGCATTTTCAAAAACGGCTGTTTTTGACTGACCCGGCTGAAGTTTTAGGTGGTTTCTCACTATAATATTGTAAAATTGTGGGTAAAATTTGTCAAGAATATATAAAAGTTTAATTAAAAAAACTACTTAGTTTTTAATTATATACTTTTATAGGTATATTCTGCTCCTGCACATAATAAAAATTAAAAAAAATTGTTTTCAGATCAATAGAAAAAATCCGACAAATTCTTGATATCAATAAAAAAAAGTCTAATGAAATATCTTATAACGACGCCATTTTGTTTATAACTAACATTAGCACTTTTTTTAATGTAGCAATGTTGTAATAAAATTAAGTCAAAATATTAAACATTATTTTATCACCTTTAAAAAATGTATTGAAAATATCCGTCCGAAAATGGGGGGGGGGGGGCGCAATTTTGATTCTTGCCACGGGCGCATCATACCCTAGTTACGGCCCTGCTTTATATACCCGTATATCTATTTAGAAATAATGCTCTTGAAACTTAGTATGATTTAAACTCGATTGCTTGAGAATAGGATCAGTTTACCAGTTCCTTTCATAGTCTCTAGTTAACTTCCTTGAATTTCATATATTGAATGTTATGCAATATTTTTCTCTGCCATCAAATGAAAGCAATCCTCATAAGAGATGTTTTTAGGAATATAGAAAACGTATGCAATATTTTCTTGTTGCCTTCTATTTTCAATTAAATTGGATTGCGATGACATAAATAAGAATTGATAGACCGTATTTATGAATTAATTATAAAACTGATAATTTTATTCAAATTATATTTTAATAAATTATTGCAAATCAGTAATTTCGCAAAGAATTCTTTCCGATTTCATAAATCATTTCAATGCTAATTTATTCAGAAGCAACAAATCAGGTTACATTTGGATCGAACTGATGGATCATTATAAAATAAATATATTTTCTTCCTTATCTTACTTATTTAAGTTGAAAATACCCCCCAGACGATGAATCATTTAACTAAAAATAGATTTTAGGGGTTCCAAATTAATAAATTCTATCAGCCCAGAGACACCCATTGGATAGGTCGACCTTTCGTGCAAATAACGCCTTCATGTATGAATAAATCACATTGCGTGTGCAAAGAGGCGTGCGAGGGTGTAAAATAAAATAATAATTTTTATTGCCAAGTCCTGTCATAATATTGTTACGATTGTGCTTTTTATTGCATGAATAAGCTTTTTAAGTACGAAGTTAGAGAGCTTTAATTAGACCGCGGTAATGGATGATGCCTAACGCCTTTGCAAATTACTCAATAGCACTTTTAAATTACACAATTAAAATAGCATACCAATAGCATGTGCTTGTTGGGCATTTTTTGCAATCTATGAGTATAAGAGCATCCAGCAATGGTTATGTATAATGGGGTAAATCATGTATTGCCACGTCAAACTGATGAACTGTTACAAATAATCCATGTATAACACGATCTACATCCTTACATTTTAGTTGTTAATTTTAAGCTGAAAAATCTTTGTAAATTTTAATGTAAAGACTTAAGTACTTGCAGTCCACTTTTAAAATGTATGCTTCTTACAGTGGAAAAATCGTCTTTGTGAAATATTATATAAACCCAATTGTTCGGCCAAGGTTGGAATTTCCTTTATGTTTTTTAAACTCAAATACGTAATAACTTCATAGTTTATATATGTATTATCATCCTTTGAATTTAGAGTTATCTCAGATGCTATTTTCATCAAATTTTCTTTTCAAATCAGTGCTTTGATTCAACAGCAATTCTTTAACATATTCGACATTTTTATTGGTAATGCCTTCACCCTTCTATCAAAATTTTAAAAGCTGCTTTCAATCGACAATTTAGACGCTCGAAAATGAGTCGTTTTTCATTATTTTTTTAATGGTGATAAAATAATCGTATCATTTTAAATTTTTGACATTATTTTACTACAACCTTAAAGTGCTTATTTATTTTATTTTTTTAAAAATAAAAAACAAAATGGCGGAGTTATAAGGTATTTCATTAGGTGCCTTTTCTCGTGATATCAAACAGCTCGCCACTTGTCAAAGGTTTCCTGTTGAACTTAAATCGAAAATGAAAATATTTTTTGATTTTTAATATATGTAGGCAGACAATTAAGCTATAAAAATTTAAAAAAGTATAAAATCATAAATTTAGTAGGCTTTTTAGTTAAACTTTCATATTTTTTACCATTTTCTTGATCATTTTTACCCCAAAAAATTATTTATTTAGGCGAAAGCCTTAAAAAATTAGCTTAGTTGACTAGATAATATTATAGTGAGAAACATCCCAAAACTTCAGTTAGATCGATCTAAAACTTTTTAAGCTACAACTGGCGAACATTTTGAAAATGCAATTTCGAGATAATCTCGTTTAAAGTTTTAATGAGATAAAACTATCAATTTTAGTGACTTACCGATCAACCAATGCTTCCAGGTGCATATAATAGATCTTCAGCTTTCTCAAAAAGTTGATTATCTTGGATTAGCTGTTGTTTTCGGGCTATACGAGCTACTTTTGTCTCAGAAAGACTCTTACGGTTCTACCTCGCTACCCGCGCTTCATCGGTATTTTCAGCAAAGACTTTACAGTAGGTGCCAATAATTATATTTAATGTATTCATCATCTTCAAAGTGAAACTGTAGTCCTCATTCAATATCCCAGCAGCAATGTATGTTGATATTTCAATGATTTTTACACCAAAATTCAGGTGCTTTGGAGCCAATCGCCAAACCGTCGAGTTAAAACATTAGTTAGCATTTTGGGTATGGCCACCCAAGCATCTTTGAAGTAATTCATCCCTGGATAAATCTTTATAAATTGGTAAGAGATGCTGCTTTAACACTTGGTCAAGAAATGTAGTCAGATCTTCAAGCTTTGGATATTTTTTAAAGCAATGGTTTTCTGCCATTTGTACCAGATTTTGACTTCAGTCCCATGATAATGTCTTTTTATTTAATTTCTCGAACTTCTTCAGTTAGGGATATAGGTTTTCAAAATAGGTCATGTCTTCCAAGAGGAATGATTTTTTGGTTCGTATTAATTGCCGATAAAAATGTTGTAATATCATACATAGTTTAAAGGACCGTAGACGAAAATAATGTTATGCCTTGTTTTGCAGAATTTAGCACTAAATCTGAAATAACAACAAAATGCTTCATATCAAATTTTAAATATAAGAGTACGCGTGACCATTTGGTCACCTGAATATCTCAGATTGAATAACTTTTCGTCAAACTGAATTAAATCACAATTGAAATTTGACAAATTTTGATGTTCAATTGGGTATCAAAATTTACAAAATGTGTATCATAATCTTAATTTATTATTATAAATTCGTCCTTTTATCGCATGTTTTGTATAAATTTTCATTATTATTTGAAAAGCACATTCCGCGTCGTATTCAACTTGTGCCCGCACGTTTCAAACATTGTCCTTAACCTCCTTCGTCATTATTCATTGATATTACATCCTCGATGCTTCAACCCTCATTACGCAATAATCGAAATATTATCCTCCCCTATTTTAATCTAAGATCTCCCGCGGAAACAGAGAAACTGCCTTATTTTTGTCATGCATTATGGAACAACTTATATCTCGACATGCACGCAACTTGTTGATATCCCATAAATATCCCGTTGTGAAATACGTATCTCGTATATATCATCTTGATAAATTAATATGGGACGTGAAGCTTCAGCTAGATAAGAACAGTTAATAATGGCGGCAAATATATATATAGTTGTATATTTTGGCAGCGGGCTCCACAGTTACCGGATACGTGCTCTTAGAACCGACTCGGAATATACATACTTGTGGGTTTTCAAACTCAAGATACTATTAACCGTCGTAATAACAGGGTGTTCGCAAAGTCCAGCTGAACTATAAATTTAATGGTCGGGGATGTACAATTGAAAGGACGAATTCGTTGAAGGACGTGTGCTTGATTATTTATGAAACTAAGTACTGACAAAGTGTTGTCACGTCTTTATATTAATGAGATGTATACAATGTCCCACAAAATTATTTATCTAAATTTTAATTTTGCATTCATTTTAACATTCACCAAAACTTACTATAGTTTACTACTACTATGATTATCTGATCAGATTTAAACTATTCAAAATTAACTACTCTATTAATCCCCAACATATCATGTTTTCTTCAAAATTTTCAATCAAGTTATCCAACCCAATGTTTTTCACAAAATAAACTTATTGCCAATAGTGTTTATGTATACATAAAAATATAGATAAAACTTTTTAATACTAAAGCATTAAAAAAATCATTGAACCAAGTATACATATCACATTATTACTAAAGAACAAATTCTAAGCAGAAATATTTTTATACGGCCATGGACCCAAAAGCTTTGTTAAAAATAACCCCATTCTACAGTTCATTACTTACGGCCATTACATTAATCATATAAATATGGAGACATCAATAAATACAGCCAAGGGTGGCATACAAAACATTTATCAAAAAGTAAATTTGTTGAAAGATTGGGTGTGACTATTTATTACAGTTCAGTGCAGTGAATTTGAGGCGTATGATTGGAATAATGGTTGAGGATGAATAGAAAATTGTGTAATCATCCCTTTGTTCTTTCTCTCAACTAGCTAGTGGTAAGGTGAGGTGGGGGTGGTTTTTGTTAGCCTAAGGGCGTAGGAAAAGGCGAGTTCTGATGAGGGTGTGCGTATAACGAGTCAACACTTGCGGTGGAAAGTTCATAATTAAAGAAAAATATGAGGGTGTTCCATAACAACTGGAAATACTACAAATTCAACTTTAAAATTTTGCAAAGCAGGTGAATTAATTTAATCTTCGCCTTATTGTCTAGGCGGTGTATCTGATATTTTACCATGCGATCTCATCGTGATTTTGTTGCAAAAAAATAAGTATTTCATATGAGTCGGTGCTGTCGTAAAAACAAAAAATCTTTCGGGAAGCATTCGAGTCCGTGCACTTAGCCTGCTAAGTCCACGTAATGGCCACCACTAAGGAGACCAAGAAAAGCAGTGAATTTCCAGCTAGGAGACAATAAACCGGGCCATTGCACAGACGTCATAATAAAAATGATTCTTCTCATCGGAAGAGCGGGTGTCTATTTCCCTGGACCGGAAGACTACCACTCCCATTGGCCTTTACTATGGGAAACATAATAAAACGGACAAAGCCGCAGGAATGATATGGCTCGTCTCCAGATCCTGCCGTTTCTTCATCGTGCGACTGACAGGCATTACGAATAGTATCCTTTAAAAGCAGTTCAGGGGTAAAAGAGCACGATATTAAAATGTTTTTATGTTAAAGGCACACGTCTTCGTAAATATATACTTATAAACTTACTATAGTGTGTGTACATTAGAGTTTATAATACAATGTATCATATAAATTCATCCAATCTTTGATTTATCATCTGTGTCGTTTCCGAAACCGTGGAAACGCTTATTAATTAATTAATATCAAAATACACCCTCTTTTTTTGACACTATTTTTTGCTTGACTTATATTAAATCAAATCGAATTCAGTACATAGCTGGCCTTTAAAAGATGATGTCCATTATTGCATCAGGTTTACAACAAATATTAGCAGAAAAAAAACCAGTTTTTATTTGATTCGTGTTCGGTTTCCTACACATTTTGTCTTGCAAACATTGAAATACATAAATAATAAACGACATTAAAAAAGTTTTTAACATCGAAAAACAGGCCTTGTTGTAAATTAATATGCTCAGAGATATACATGTTTTCGTAATGAATTTTGTTTCTGCTTCGTACCCCGATGATTTGAAATCTATTGTATAGTGCATGATATAAGACACAATATATAATATGGTTAATATTTTTAATTCATGTAACCGCAACGTGTATTAGCCCGACCGTTGTCATGTAACTTATGTCCAACAGGAACACATATCTGCCTCCATATTTACATATAGGGAGACCCGCTCGTATGTACATGTGCCGGCAGGAAAATCCTGTCAATTTCACAAAATAAATTTGAAAAGGGAAACGGGTAAACATACAAACGGTTCATTATAATATCAAATATCCTGGCGAATCGTGAGCGAACGTTCCGCGAATATGATATTATGAAGAAGTTGAGCGAGTTGGGGAGGCGGGCGCTACCCCCCGGAGGACGGGGTCGATCTTCTTCAAACTGTAGTGCAGGGTGGGATCGTCGAGAAAATATGAAGTAAACAGGAAAGAATTGCCTTAATTTCTTCTCGGCAACAAAAATTAATTTTGCTCTCTTGCTTTGACTACCTAGGGGAGTCAAAAGGGAGTGAAACGATTTCGCCCTAGACCTTCGGGACGTTTTCTAGATTCGAGTCACTTCCGTCCCCGGACACCACCCCTCGCTCAAATCCTCGTGTTCATCGTTATATATTTTAGCTTGCCTTTATATTCATTGCTTTTCCAGGAAACTACTTATTTTCTATCGCGTTATTAATATTTTGCCTCCCGGTCTACTAAGGAAATATATTGAATATTTGGTTTTTGTATAATTTTTTAGCATGTCTAATCGCAAATATAAATTTGGCATCCTTAAAACGTATCTACGCCACATTATCTTATTTGACATACATTTTGCTATTGATTTCATTGAAATCAATTATAAAAATAATTTTATTAATACAACTGTAAAGCGATAATTTTTAATGGCATTAAAATCTATATAACTTATTCCAAATAATTTCATGGTTCAATTATTATAATAATGTTTGCACAAATCCTTTCAATATAATAATATGAAACATGTATGTAGATAATATTCAATGAACACTAATTCCACTATTCAAAGCGAAATATTGCATTTTAAGTTTAATAATTGATGAGCTAATTTTGTAGTGTTTTGAATATATAGGGAAACTGCTAAAATATTGTACTGTGCGTTGTGTTATATGTATTAAAATAGGCGCGTTATTGTTGTAGTGTTACTTTATGATACATATAGACACACGTACAATAGAGGCAGTACGGCGCATGCGCGTAGCATGCCTATGCTATGTTATATGCAACGAAGACGGAGATAATACAAACGATTCTCCCTCTCGCTCTGACCAATTGCAGCTTGAAGTTTCACTTTTCGTGACGATCAAGCTAATTTACCCCATCATGCTTGTAAAAGTTTCACTTCAAAAATTGAACTCATCTTGGGTTATGGGGGCCCTCTAATGATCCGAGCTGTTTTTTATTCCCGCCATTCGGGATCATGCTAGCTAATAAAAATGTACAGCAAGGTGCAAAATCTGAATTTAATATCCGCCAGGATACGCTAATTTTCAATTTCAATTGATCACTTGTATTCTAAACGAGGGGAATAAACTAGCTAGATTTTATAAATTAAAACTAGATAAAAAAAATAAGTAAAATAGATAAATATATAAGTTTTATGGATGAGAAGAAGTTTCGCTTGATCAATCGTAGAAAGCTTTGGAGATGCATTTCTCCCCATAAATTACCCAAAAAGCGCTGAGAGATGAGGGAGTGGCCACAAAGTTTGTATGTCCAACCGGTCCGTCTTTCAGAGCGCTGACACTTCGAATGATCGTGTCGCGATCGGACGCTATGCCCGAACATGTCCACAGAGCTTAGTCTGCGTCCATGAATAGATCTCCGTACGGATACTCCGAAATCAGGGAAAGTCTAGTGCCCGGTAAGGGACTGGGACGTCCAGTAATCCTGAACGACCCAATGACATCTCAGGCGGTCCGTATAAGTTTCGATTAGTATAAGATGGGTCCCGAATAGAATATTCGATATTCGCATATTGGAATACTACTTATAAATTAATCGTATGTTATTCGTTAAGTAGTTTAGATAATTAAAATAAGATGGAACTCAAAAAGCATGATCAACAAATCAACAAATCGTTAAAGGATTTAAAATCGGAAATTATTACTGATGAAGAAATATATTTTTTAAGAAAATTGCTTGGTATTCTTCTCCCAATCGAAATATCAACAAAGAAATGCCAAAAACGTTCCAAGTTTATTGAAATTATTTTATAGAATTAGTATCAAGTTTATTGAAAAACTATTCAAAAATATCGATCACGTCAAAAAAGGTGTGATATTTAAGATATTCTTTACGAATCAATCTTTTGTAAAGAATATGACTTTAATAAAATTATAATCCTTTTTATTTCTCTGAAACCAAAAAATAAAAGAAAAATAAGATGCTAATAAGATGACACTAATAAATTTGTACAGAAAAATTCCGAGTTATATTTGAATCACCCTCGTATACATATATAAAATATTCGATATTCGAATAATCGATTTTACGAATATTTGGAACCCCTATTCCTGAATATATCTATTTTGAACTCTTTTCTTAATACATTCTACAAAAATGCTCGATAAAGAGATTGTAAAATTTTCCCCAATTATTGATTGATAGTAGATGAAATATTGGTTTATCAAAATTAGTATTCAAAGCTCTTGTTAAGATTTTTGATCTGTAAAGAAGTCGAAGAAGCTTTAATTGTCTGATGTGGATTAACGATAAGCCATTGAAAGCTCCTCATATATATATAATATAAATATTCAATTGATTGAAATGCGTCAAAGCAAATCAATATCCTCCACAAATTTTATATTTCAAAGCATAATGTTAATGTTCAGAGCTTTTGTAGCGGTATAAATGAATTTAAGCTAAAACTGGAATGGGAGCATAATCCAAGCATTGTACAAGAAATTTGAATCGTTTCACTCCTTTGTGTAATGAAATTGGTGCATTCAGGAAATTAAAGCTATAACAGTGAACTCGTTAAATCACAGGATATTTATTAAACTCGTCACAGTAAAATATCGCACAAATGAAGCAAATTTATAACGTTGAAGATTATTTTTTTGCGTTTTTGATTTCTCATTTTTGCGCCTTATTTTTAAATTTAAGACCCTCAAATATTTTTGCGATACGCTTAGAATTCTCCTCGCGAATTTATGAAATGAAAATAGGGGGTTGCCAACATAACATATATGTAATATTGACTGCTCGCGTAATGAAGCGCACGGAGCGCATAACTACTTCCGGAGTATGTGACTGCCCCTGCACTCCAACCGGAAGAAGTTTCCTGGCAAATGAGGCTCGGGCGCCGCTTCTCATTAGGTACTTAAAATGACGAGTTTTTCCAGTCGCATGATATTTCCCCAGGACGGGAGGGCTGCTTCTTCGGTGGAAAGGGCTGAAGGAAGGTGAAAGATGAGAGTGGTGCGTGGAGATTTAATGAGACGCCATTTGTTGCCAGATATAATGTGGGAAAAAAACTCGACGTCAGCATTAATGTATACTTCTTCATTTTGACTACATAATAATTCGTATAAATTACGCGAAATTTCAGCGCTGCCTGAAAACACCGGTTCTAGGCCATTTACCCCCCTTTGGAGCGGCCATATTTTTGTCGTGGTACATTTTGAAAGTACAATCGACTGTGCGTAATAACGTCGTGATCCGTACACCATGCCTCGTGATACTTACCTGGCTCTCATGGCTGGCTAGAAGGACTTGGATAACGATAAACGACTCAAAAATAAAAGGGGAGTAATTAGGGGGCTGCTACAATATTTCCAGATGAACAATTTAGAACAATGGTCGAAGCGAATGTATAATCAACTAGCTAGGCACATTGATGTATGACTATGAATGGATTTATGTACAGAAACTGAAATTAAGCCCAAATGTTTAAGTCTGAAACAACCAGAAATTAACCACATTTCAACGAAATTAAAACTATACGACTAAGCATAAAATGTGACCGATAGATTTTTTATAAATTTTGCTAACGATTTTGACTTTCTCCATCTCTCCGAAAGCCTCATAATGCCTTATTGCCAAAATTTCCCAGGTTTGTTGGCAAAATATTGATCAAGGTTCATTTTTCCGAGAATCCGGAGAGTATGGAGGATGAGGTAAAACATCCCAGTCAAATGATAATAATTTATTTCTGACGAACAAAGACACATGAGGCCTTGCGTTATCGTGATGAAAAACAACGCCTCGTCTGTTCGCTAATTTTGGCCGTTTTCTGGCAATTGCATCCTTTAGATTAATCTAGTTGGAAACAATATTTTGTTGAATTGATCGTTTCACCTTGCTGAAGTAGCTCATAATTAACTACCCCCTTTCGATCCCACCAAATGCATAGCAAAACTTTTTTTGGATGTAGGCCAGGTTTAGCTACAGTTAAAGCTTCTGTACCCTTGGTCCAAGACCGTTTACGTTGGATATTCTCATAGAGTATCCAACTTTCATCTCCAGTAACAAGTGTCTTCAAAAAAGATTGGCTATTATGTCGTTGGAGAAGAAGATCGTATATTGAAATACGCTAAAGTTTATTTGAGTCAGTCAGCTCACGAGGAAGCCACACATCTGAACGATTGATGTAGACCAATTTTGTCAGATGATTATGGACGGATGTTCGTGGAATTTCTAACTTGTTCGCTATTTCGCGAATAGTTTATCGCGGGTTTTCTTCAACCATGGCTATGATTAGATCTGTTTTCATTTGCGAAACAAACTTATGGGATAACCTAATATATTATTAAATGTTGCAAACATTTGGAATCTATAAATCCCATAGGCAAGCTCTTTGAATTCGAATTTTCAAAGATTCACAACACTCGACTTTTTCATAACCCAGAAACGACTTCTAAATATTCTTTGTATTTTTCCTACAGAATGAAACTAAACACTTCATGGTTTTGCTTTATATTATGTTGAGTCATAAATAATTGCCGTTTTTTTTTCAAACATTTATTTAGCTTTAACAAAATAACAAAGCAATATTACTTTATAACATATTCACCATTATTTGTGATAACTTTCTCCGATTTTACTGGTAACTTATCAATACACTCTTCATAAAATTTAGCAGGTTTAAATGGGGAAAAAATTGGATAGCGAGATTCATTTATTCATCATTTTTTATTTTTTTTCCATTTACGAAATTTTGCAAAGAACAAAATTAGGTGGTAGTCGATTGGAGCAAGGTCAGAGGAGTATAGGGAATGTGGTAAGGCAGACCACTCAAGTTCCAGATTTTTTTCTGTGTCAACTTTGCCATATACGATTTTGCATTATTGTGACTTTTTTTCGATTCGAACCATAACTAATAATTTTTTTCCATAAAGATTTTCTGTTTTACGTGTAAAAAATGCTATAACATAATGATTAACTATTGTCAAATGACTGATAGGGCTCATCCCTATCAAATGATACCCTATGCTCATCAATACGGATGACTCATCAAAGATAAAACTGAATAATTATAACGGCTTCTTTTTGCCGGCAACTATTTATGACTCAACCTAATATTTTAGCAATCGTATTTAAACATATTGCAGAAGCTGTTTTCTTCAAATTTTTGATCGAGGTTGCTTTTTATTTGGGCTGAGCCAAATTTAAGGGTTGGTATAAGCGCATTATTTTAAGACAGTTATCACTGATCATTACAAACTATCTCCCCTTTTTTTTCTTTAGAGTCGGAAAAAGATAATCGTTTCACTTTTCGTAATGTTCACCCTAATTTACACTACTGTGCCTTTAGCATTTTTACTTCTAAAAATCATCATATTAACAAATTATTCATGAATTAGTAATACTTTTTTTATAATAAATGCAATATGTTTGTAATTTTTCTTAGAAAATAACACTCCATCACAAATATTCCTGCTTTGAACTACGAAATTTTACTCAGACATTTAATACAGTGTAATATTATATAAATAAGTAACGTATCTTTTGTATTTCTGCTTACATGGTATAAGTACAAAATTAAGGATCAAATCGGGAAACCATCCGAATGGAGCGATATTAAAATTTTAACGGTTTCCAGACTATTATCTTCAAATAAACGGACGCCCCGCTGTAAGACCGGTTTCATATCCTCATAATCCGTACCCCAGTCAACCAATAATATCAACCGCATTGAGTGATATGACGGATCCAATAAGTGCTACGAGATTACGAGCACCACCATCAAGAGGCAATCTTTCACGTTAAATAAGCCGTAAAAAAAACGTTTTATATTGATACATATATTTTTGTGTATGTTCGTATAAAAAGTCGCTTTCCGTTTCCGTCGACGGCGTGTAAAGGAACATAACACATTTATGATGCGTTATGATATTTACGTGATGGATGAGTTCGGTTTACGCACACTCGCTTATTTACATACCATGCCTAATTTCGTACCGAATTTATTCTTGCTCGCATGAATCCACCTAAATTTGGGCGTATTTGGATGCGCATGGGGTGGTGCAAAATGATACCGGCTGGTGCAAAGATACACTGCCCGCGCGAAGCCCCCCCTTTTAAGCTCGGGCGTATCGACGATTAATTAATTTATTCGGAATGATATTTTGCAATTAGCCCTGTCGGCTTTAAGACCATCATCTTTCATTTTGGTTGTCCACAGCCTTAATTATGCTAATATTACCTTACAGCTTAATAAATAAAATTATGTCGTACTTGAATATTATATTTTCGTTAAATCATTTTAAATAATGGAATTTAATTTGAATTCTTAAGCATATTCACATCCATTATTTTAATAGATATAATAATTACATATTAAATAATGAAAAAAATCCATTAATCAGCTCCATTTCGTGTGCAACATCTTATGCTTACTTGAAGATGGAAAATTGGAAGCACAGTAGAACCTCGACTATCCGAATCTAGTTGGGGATGAAAGTAGTTCGGATAACGAAAATCCGGTTAATTGAAAATAATCATAATTGACAGGGAAAGATGGCGAAAATATGAATAATTTATATTTGTCTTGATTTAAATATAAATACACATATAATAAATTCGTTTTCATTAAAACAACTTCTTTTTGGTTCTCAAGCCATTTCATGGCGACATCTGAATACTGAAAAGCTTCAGAATGTTTAGGACCTCATCCTAAATGTCTTCTTCGTCTTCTTGATCTTGTTCTTCTGAAGGAGATATTTCTTCCGCAATGTCTCCTATATCAGTTTCTATCGCGTTACTGGAAGTTTCATCTAGGTTAAACTTTATAATATGTAATCCATCATATACTTAAGCAAAAGTGGACACAATTCTCTACATACAAATCAGTAAATTATATTTTTTGCTTTTATTTTGAACAATCCAGATAATCGAGATTCCGATAATCGAAGTTTTACTGTATTAATTTTTTTATGATTATCATAGTCATATAAGTCAAAAATTAAATGATTATTCATAGGACCTCTCCTATCATTCAAAAGTCTTTTCTTACCTGAAATGAGAAATCTGTCCCCAATTCAAATATTCAAACTTTATCCATTATGTGTACATTTATTATCAATGTTTAGGATGTGTTTGAAATAGATCTGGACGATTTTTTGAGTCCGATTGAAGGGCGAAATGATTGTGGCATTAAGTCCACAAAAATATTATTTATCCACCGCAAACAAAAACACCATACGAAAGCACCGTACATTTATCTAACAATGAAACTTAATACAACATTTAACAAGTGTTCGCACTCTAATGGCAAAACATTAGAACTATTTTTAGCGGTAAGAGTTTTCTTCGGTTAACTACTATTGTTGTGTTGTATAAAAGGATCGTGCTTTTACTCCTTTCTGCGCGCTCCATTTAGCACGAGAAAAAAGGCAAAGGGTATCGATTTTGGCCACGGAGCCATTTGATTGAATTATTGGACATCTCGAATCCATACAATCTGCCGAGGAAGCTCATTCCAGTTGCAAAAACAATTTAAACGTATCATGAATAGGTCGAACCGTAACAATAAACCGGACGGTTGATATAAGAGAGGCATTACGGCTTTCTTGGCTATCCGTTTTTACTGAAAGCTGAAACGTACGGCGCGCAGGTGTACGTGATCCTCGTACATGAGAAGCTGCACCATCAGGACCTGCAACGATTTCCTTCAAAGCCTCTTTGAAGCGGGATCAAGGACTCGTGTTGCATTCACAACAGAAAATCGCTATTTGATGTCCGCTGGCTATTACGTTTTGTATCGGAAAGCGCCATTACGTCTTTATTGCCGGCGATTTATACTTTTGTGTGAATCGCTATTAAATCTGCGCTTAAGTAATCATAAATGTAACGGGGGAGAGGCGAAGGCTTTGTTTGTTGGTCGTACAGTATTTTATATGCCGTTGGGGGTGAAAAAAAGTACAAACATCGCGCAACGTGAGTTCATCACGTTCTCGACAAAACTTTAAAATTATTATAGAAGATATAAAGCAACGCTACTCAAAGTTAGGACCAATCCCTGGAGACTCCTGAAGTTTCGCATTTTGAGCCATTTTTCTGGAATGGAGACCTTGAACTTTTATATCAACATCAAGAGACTCCGACTAAGTGAGGTTTGGGGTTGCTATTCTAAGCGATGAGCTTAAAAATACACCTTCATATATGAATTTATTTATTTTTTAAATATTTGTTTATTTAAAAAGCTAAAAACTCTTAAGCTTTTGATCGAAACAATTTTAAAAGATACATAAAAATAAGTTCGATATATTCAAAGTTTAAAACTTTATTTAAGCAAATATATATAAGATATTTCTGATTCTGATCTTCTTTTGATAAATTTATTATTATAGACTATAAACTGTCTCAAAAACTACATATTTTCTTATTTATCTCAGTAACTGAACCCTTGATAACAAAGTTTTAAAAGAAGAAAAAAGTTATAAAGATTTGTAAAGATGATGTTGTGTGATGACATACTGTGATACTTTTTTCGATCAAAAACTGTTTTATTCAGAAGAATATTTTACCCCCACAACTGAAGCCTTTTTCTTCTGATGCTTAGATGAAAATCTCTCAATCCTTGATTTGAGTCATCGATTTATTATTGGTTGATTTGAAACCTTGTCCTTAAAGTAGGAAAAAATTATCACATAACCATAAACTTATACATCCTTTCTTTAGCTTTGGTAATGATAGTATTTTGCCAATAAATTGCTTCATCAACATCGTTTCGTCTCAAGTATATACTGGATTATCCAATGTGAATACTTCTTAACATATTTCTTAATATATTTTAATCCATATAAACCCAATTTCAGTATTTAATACCCACAATTTGTATAGATTAATACGGTTGAACTATTGATATTTGGTAATATTTTTCATCCAAATGATTTTCTGATTAGCAAATATGCACTCTTTAATTACACGTATTTAAAATGAAACACAAATTCAGAGGCATATCATCAATTTGGGCCTCTTCGAAAGTTGTACGTTCAACATCAGAAGATTTTCCCACTCGACCATCTTTCCGTCGTACTTTATTTAGGTTCCGTTAAAAATCTTAAAGAGCACTTAAAAAGTTTAAATTACTCAAAGTTCTAATGAATAAAAAACCTGGAGTGTTTGTGATCTTTTTTGTTTGACTTTATCTTGACGGTTGTTTTAAACCCTTCTAAGATTAAGCTGGGAAAAAAAACATTTTTACGGTGCCGTTTTTACTGCTTGACCCATTAATGCAAATTTTTGTACATTTTTAAGGTGTATTCTTTATTTTTATTTGGTTTGACATTCTTAGACTCTTCCACCCCAAATTTGTAGAGGAAATTTGAAGTCTGCGGAAAAAATAAGTTGAAATTCACATTTATAAATGTTTAAAATATTCGGTAGCATTTTGTTTGCTAAAAAGTATGTCCTTGTACCTCTCATATTTGAATAAAATTCTTTTTACGACATTTTTACGAGGGTCCTTTTGCTGTCCATGCACCCTCAACATTTATGTCTAGTGACGATTCAACGACAATTTGACCCATTTGCAACGGATAATTTATTCTTACGGGATTCAATATTGCGTATATTACTACTTAGGTTCGTATAGTTATCACAATTCCTTTTTATTTCCACAACAATTGGTATAAGAGTGAGATGAACATTCAAGCGTTTTTATTCAATGTTACAAAAAAACTCTTAATCTATTAAATTGTTACTCTAATACACACCATAATAAAAACATGGTTCTACATTGTACAAACCATGAATGAAGTATTTATTACGGGGTAGTTTCCCATTTTATAATAGAAATGTAATATCGAGACGAGTAAAATTTTCATTTTGTTTAAATAACATGATCAATTTCACTTTAATTATAATATAATTATGTTACACTTACGAGATGATCAGTTGGTCAATAATGATATTTGTGATCGACAAATTTATTGGCAAAATATTTTTTTCGAAGTTTCAGCTCAAATATTTACGGAAAAAAAATCATGAACTCCCCAGTTCTGATGTTAAATGTCGGCAATATTGAATAAAATCTAAAAAAAAATTTTCGATTCTCACTAAAAGTTGACGAATGCGCCATATCAAGTGTTACCAGTCGAAATCATCATATTTTTGCTCATTTTTAATATTATAGCATTCTTATGATATGATAATTTGCTGCTTTAAATTTTATACATAATGTTATTACTATTAATAAAATATATTAAGCATTACTGTATAATTTGAGATATTTTTAATTAATCAAGCGTCATAAATCGACTGCATATATTCACGTGTATTATGATAAAAGTAAGGAAAGATACACAGGGCCGGGTAATAGAAAACGCACCCCCTCTGAGCAGTAAACATTTTTATAAGGCCTTAAAAACAGAGTGGCGTGAGTGAAATGTTACTGGAACGATATGATCCCATTACTAAAGTCACTTGCATTAAGTAAAGCTTTTCCGTTCTTTTTCCTCTTTTTTCCTTGTGCTTTACCTCTTTTAGCATGAACGTTCCCCGAAACGTATCCCTTGGATGCAAAACATATGTTAATGACATACGATCATGAAAATATCACAAATGGTAATGATTGTAGTGAGAGCTAATTATTCTGGAGCGATAATATCTCGTTGTTACAAAACGGAATCAGACATGCTTTCTTCTCTTTGTGGATACAGTTTGAGATCCACATGCTATTTTATGAAATTTTCGACCAAAAATTCCTTTGTCAGTATGTAAATTTTAGTTCACAGCACATGCCTGACATATTCCTTCTTTTGGACGTTTAAAATTGTAAAATATTGTGAGCGAATGGACACACGAAAGGGACGCTTTACAAAAGAAATCACGTTCGCTTTTTATCCGCCACATATCGCTTCATCATAACTGGATATCGCAAAGCTGGAAATAACACAATTTCAACTAATTGACAACTGTGATTTAATACATAGATGGGCTAGAGGATGATGTCGAGACTTTTTGAATGAGAATTTAGCGTTTAAGTGGGGAATTTCCGCCGTAGAAGATTTTTGCACGTCGTCCGTAAATATCTCTATTTAGGACACATTGAATTATTCGAAGCTCTAGGAAAAAATTAAGGCTTCATTCACGTACATGGGGTTTATCTAAATAATATTTATTTAAACGTTTTGACTTTGGCTCTCGGGATCTTTTGACCTTTTCTACTCACGTGATATATCCCTCACACCATCGGTTAGACAATAACTCTTTGTCTAACCGTAACACAACATTTCGTGCGAGACTTTACCAGTCTCGCACGAAATGTTGGAAAAATCATATTTTTCTCATCCGAATTTGAAATAATCATATTTGATGTTGTTATATTTGCGAAATTTTCAAAATGAGTTTTTAATATGCCCCCTTGTGCGCAAAAATCATATTAACGTCAAAGACTAAACGGGCTACATTGCCTTTTGTGTTATTTGACAAATATAAAGTCTCTTTTTTGTATTGGATACATGCAGGGGCATAGCTGGAAATATTAAACCCCTGAATATGTTTTCAGTGCCACTAATCAGATTTGGTATAGATATCATTATGGTTCAGTTTTTTGCTTGAAAATTTTCATTTTTTCAAAATACCAATGGTTTTAAATATAATATATTTTTAAAAATGTGCTTGGTTACCACACCAAATATGGATTTGAATCCAAATGTTTGAACTACAATTCGAGCCACAAACACATTTCTATTCACAAAACTATCAACATTTTTTTGTAATAAAAATTCCTCTTTATCTCAAATTCCCTCCTTGTTTTGAATTTGTAATGTAAAATATATTTTATTTTAGTCAAAAAATTCGGATAAGCAAATACATTGACTTCCATTTGGATTTATGTAGAAAAAAATGAGTTGTTGTTTCTTTATTTGAGTTAAAAAATCACCAATGACCTATATAGAACCCTACAATGCACACAAACAATATAAGACATAATTCGCCCCAGGGAATTAGAATTTGTGGAGGCATAGTACTTTTGATGATTTTTACAAAATAAACCATGTCTGTTTATTCGCCTATTAACCTCCAATACATTTCCTACGAGATTGAACAAAGTAACATTTTTCAGCAAACATGGACGAGGCTCGTCTCCATGGGATACTGACGCAGCAACATAAAATATTATTTTCCAAAATATTCTCTCAATTTTGAAATATCCAGCAATCCGTTGAAATATGTACAACATTTCATGTTGCCGTATTAATGTAAGTTGATGTACTAAATTCATTTTGCCGATGCTATCAAATCTTACATTTATAGGAGCTTCCGGGAAAAATCTATTCGGAAAACATTGTATCTTTTAGCGGGAAAAATAGTTATGAGAATGCACAGAATCTGCGGTGAATGTTATAAAAGAGAAGCATAAAATCTCATAAAGTTTTGATTCTTCAGTTTTTTTGTTGGATCAGAAGATTGGAATCTTCTTGCTCGGTCCTCAATTTTTCATAGATAATAAAAATTGACATAGTGGCTTTCTTCAACAACGTAATAAAATTATAGCAGATCGAAGTATACAAAATTTTTGCTCATGAATAAAAAGCGATTATGCTCACATTTTAACATCTAGCGACGTATTTTACGTCGCAATGAATTTATATATTCTATAATATTTTAAATTGTAGATCATCAATTTTATGTGTTCATCACATCTACAACTTTGGCAGATTGGTAGTATGAATATTTCACTATTTACTCAAAGATCTCATATCATCAAATTATATTGCTTGATTGATTTACGTATGATTATAGTTACGTTGGATTACATTGACCGTGCTATGGGGTTGATTCTGTCAAACGCTTTATATATGTCGAAGAAACATGTACACGTGTGTCCAAACGCACAATACAATAATCTATGATCTGTTACTGAGGATTTATCACGGTGGAATGAATAAGATAAGAAAAACAAATAAAAAGGTAATGATATAACAGCCGAGCGAAATGAGCGATGCCGGGGTTGGGAGGCTCTATGGGGGTCGCGTTGGAGACTAATCGCGGTAGGGGTATGAAGGTAATTTATAATGACAATAAATGTCGGACGCAGAAATCCGTAAAGCCAAAATACGCCAAATAGCTCTGAAAACCAATCGTTTTAAATCACACGGCCGGACGAGGTCGGTCTGGGCGGACACACTACATCAAATTTATCACGATCTTGACGGAAAAAAACAAAGCATACGACATCTGCGACCAGTTCACACGCGCCCTAATACCACCTAAATCAACCAACTCTTTTTTCCTATCAAAACAACCCCACGATCGTCCTTTTCAATATTGTTCTACAGCGACATTAATGATATGCCACCAAATGCGATCGTTTGAATCCGTTGTAATAACATCTTTCTTATTTGAATGCGAAAATCAACAACAAATAATTTATCGAAATATTTTTTCAGTGTAAATTCGTTATAATTATAATTCACTAATAATAGAAAATGCAAATAATCAAGATAGGAGTATTAAGACCACGCAGCACGATTATTTTAAACAGTTACTCCTAATCAATGTCAATTTTATTGTCATTTATAAACTATACATATTCAGTGTTAAAAAAACATATAAATATATACAGATACCATGACCTGCATTGTCAGTAAATTTTTCTGTAATATTAGATAAAGCGGAAAGAAATGTCATTTTTTTGGTTGCGTCTTTGCCGTCAGTTTGCCTCGGGTTGCTGTCGAGTTAATACGTCAAAGTTGATTTCATTTAAAAGCTCTGTTGTTTGTCTTACTTTTTCAAATATTTTTAATTTTTTTTTGCCATAATGAAAATGTCCAAGCCAGAAATTGATGAGACCCATTTGCGATCTTGTTTACTGTTTTTATTCGATAAATGATTAAAAGCAAAAGAAGCTACCCAGAGCAGCTGTGATACATGTGGCAACATATTGAATATTCGAAAATGCCATAGATGTTTTAAAAAATTTAAAAGTGGCGATAGAGATTTGAAAAATAAACCAAAATCAGGACGACCTCCAATAAACGATGATGACGTATTAAATTCTCTGGTAGAATCTGATCCTCGAAAAACAATAAAGGAATTATCGCTAAACATCGACTGTCCTCGGTCGACAGTAAAAGACCATTTAAAAATACTCGGGAAAAAACATATACAGGGAATTTGGGTACCGCAAAAAGTTATCATTGACAGTCTTGGAACAACGATAACCATTTGTTCATCGCTATTGTCCAGGTATTAAACCGATCCATTTTCAAAAAGGATCGTTACTGGGGATGAGAAGTGGGTCCTCTACAACAGTCCGAGAAGGAAGAAACAGTGGTTTTCTTCAAATCAAGTCATTATTCTTGAAAAAGGTCCTCGTTTGTGTTTGGTGGGATTTTTTTGGCGTAATTCACTACGAATTATTAAAACTTGGCCAAACTGTCACAACAGAGCTATACTGTGCACAATTAGATAGGTTAAAGTGGATCAAAAAATGAACAGTTCTAGTTAACAACCAAAGAATATTACAGCATGATAATGCAAGACCACATGCAGCAAAGATTACGCAGAACAAAATAAGGGAGCTGTATTTGGAAGTGATACAATATCCACCATATTCTCCTGACATTGCACCTTCAGATTATCATATTTTTTCAAATCATTAGAACATTCGCTTCGCGATAAAAAAAAATGCACTTCTATAGAACAAGTAAAAAATCATTTGGATTCTTACTTTAGTCGAAAACCGGCCGAATTTTACGAAAGAGGCATTAAAAACCTACCTAATTTGTGGAGGGCGAATATAAATAACAATGAAATTTATTTAATTGAGTAATATTGCACAGCTTTTATTAAAAAAAAAAATGTTCTCCAAATAACAAAAAAAATGACATTTCTTTCCGCTTTACTTAATATATTATCATTTACATCTTTATACACAGTTAAAAATGCAGTTAATTTACACATAAAATCACTCCAGAACCAAAAGTTAATTTGATAATATTATCATTAAATTAAAAATATTCTAACTAATAGATGACTGTAGAAAACACAATACAATGCATACGAAATAAATTAACGTTTTTAAAAAATATATCTTCCTCTTTTAACGTGTAGTATTACAATACAAAATAGATATTACCTTCTCTCATAGTTAGTAAGTGGCAGCGAATGATATTGTTTCTCAGCTTCCGCAAACAACGTGTTAAAGACTCAAAACTGTGAGTAAAATTCAATGAATCATTGCATTGGAAATCATGGAATTTGTAAAACGTGTCTAATCAAGCTAACTGGAAAGCTAACTGGAAAAAATATCTAGGCTTTTGGAATGAAGATCTTTCCATTTTCTCAGATGAAACACGTTTTTTGATGCATTCAGTAATCTAACGGTCGTCAATCTATCGGATGTCACCTTGATATAATTTTGAGTACAATATAATATTATTAATAATGCTATTACATGTCAGCCTACCCTATGTTAACGTAATTCGAGTCATTATTTAAAGGGAATTGAACACAAAAATCCAGATCTGAAATATGAAAAATAATATATTCAGGGAAGCGAATAATGGTTTTCTTACGAGGGAATCATTTTCTTTTATATACTCAGGAAAACATCGCTGAATTTTTTCCTCAAAGGATTCAAAATGTCTGCTAATTTCCTCTTTCAGATTCTCATTAAGTTCACTTTCGCATTCCTTTGCCACACTGCATTTTTTCAAACACGAAAGAAAATTTCTAAGAACAACATTTTGACACTGTTTTTGCAGCTTTTATTGTAGTGTATTAAATTTATTTTGAAATTGGATAATATTCATTTTCTCCTCAATGATCTCCATAAATTCGTCATTAATATTCACCTTCAATAATTTAGGAAACGTTTATATTAATGCATTCGTTTTTCATATCTTGATCAAAAATTATGAGAGAAGAGCATACTTTGACAGTCATTGCTAAATGAATTACGACCCAAACAAGTTCTCGCTTTCTCAAGACTACTCACCGTTATAAATGATAGAAAAACGGTTAAATCAAACGTCGTTGCTTTATTTATTTAGTAAATACCGTGGCTTGAATACCTATTTTAATATTTCTTTAAATAGCGTTTATGCTAAATAATTGTATTACTTGAAAATTTATATATTTGAAAGTTAGAATGATTCATAAGAAAGCGTATGTTTTATAAAAAAATACAATAAAATAATAGTCAGTAATCAATGGTTTGAAAGATACATGAGTGTGCACATTAGTAGCACTTGATCTGGCAAAGGTCTATAAAATATTGCAACAATTTCATGATTTACGATAATTAAAAAAATGTTTGCGTAAAATTAATATCCATTAATGTGTATTTATTTATAGTTAATCCATTTATGATATATCACCCTTTTTGACGCAATCGTCGTCGAATTTCGACGAGCGCTTGCATCTAAATCAACCCTTAATGTACACGAACAACGAAAGTAAATATTTCGATCGGTGTCATTTAAATTTTAAAAGCCACGCCGATAGAAATGTTTGCCGGTGGCGCTTTCGAACTTAAAAAGCTTTTTTTGTACATTGTATAGGGTTGGCGTGTAAATATTTGAAAACTTACCCGAGCCCCATTTTGTTGCCCATTGAGGTCATCGGCGACGTTATCCGAAATCGGAACGCGAAATTCCACATAAAGTAGTATGTAATCGTATCGCCGAAATGCAGAGCTATTTTAAAAATTCCGAATCCCATAATGGCTGTAATAGGACGATGAACAAACACCACCCGGACGGATATTTGTAGGCAATCACGCGATGCGTTTATTTGGCTGTTTGGGTATAAAAATAATGCGGAATTTCTGCAAAAATGTCTATATCAACCCGTTTTTCTGATGGGGGTATTTTTATTGAATTTTTTAAATCGAAATAAAAATAGTTTTGAACCATTACATCGGAATTAAGAGCTTAAAACGTGTAGCAGAGCTTTCGTCTATTTACATACGGTTATGACCCATTATCGGCCTAATGGATTCATTCCAGAACTTTTTAAAGATAAATTTGGTATATGGATAAAGTTTATTGATCATCTTGAATTTAATTTAATTTCTTATTTCTGAAAAAATAAATAATAGAACATTCGATTAAATCGATGCAAATTTGATTAAGCCATTTATTGGCCATGGGAAAATTTTAAATGATTCCTGATTCCACTGATTATTACATTGATTACAACTAACCTGCGAAAATCTTCATTCAATCCATCCAATAAGATTTATCTGCGGAACTTTTACGCCATATTTTTGATGTTTTAACATAACAAATAAATATTATATAGAAATATTTATATGTTTTTATTGATAAGACAGTTTGTGATCACCTTGTAGCTATTATATACATGGAAACGGCACTGTGAGTGTGATAAGCCGACGGACCATTTTATGGCTTTCCGCGGATGTAACGAATCAAACGTTTTTATGGAAATCGAAAATTTCAGATTATAAACGTAGTAATGCCTTATATATGACTGACTACCTTGAACAACTCAAGGGCGCCTCGTGCTCACCACTCTCACAACTATTTCGTCTGATTTATATTTTCAATATTTTTAAGGGTCGAATATCTCGGTCCTGAAATTGGCACCAAAAAAAAAACCACCCGATGTCGCTTTATATAGAACAACCTAAGTTTTCCACTCGAGGCGTCTTTTAGGCGTTTTTGACTTTTATGGTTTTAGAGCTGTTTTTAAATTAACTCGTCGTATTAACCCTCCCGATTCTAAACTTAATTTTGAATTAAACTTTTTCAATTATAGCCCGAAATGAAACCAACTTTTTACGGAAGGTATACAGAATTCGCAGTAAATAATTCAATAAGTGGATTGCGAGAATTCGCTGCCTGCTCGAAATTGAAATAAAGTTTCTTTGGGCTAATGTCTTTATAAATAACAATCCTCTTTATCATTTACCTACAACATACAATAATTTGTTTTTGGCGACCTTTTTTCTTGTATTTTAATACGGATTTAATATATCCAATTCCAAACAGCAAAAAATAAAAATAGAAATCGAATCAAGTCAAATGCTTGTTTGTTGAGCACAAAACCAAAATAATTAAATTCAAAGGCCAATATTAAAAAAAAACCACTGATTTACCACTTCATTTTGTAGTCTTCATTTGCGCGAATAATTCAATTACCACGTAAATGTGATCATCATAGTGCATGTGTCCATGTTACATGGTACACCTCACCAGCACGATAAAGACTACTAAATCGAGACATTCTTTCCAAAATCTGGACGCTTGGAAACATTGGCGTATCTACTAATTGGCGAGCTTAGGCTACGCCTAGGGGCAGTGATTATCTAATCTATGTATACATATATACAGTACATATATGTTTATCAAATTGTTACATTAACTTTTCCCTACCGGTGATGTATTTACTACACCTCGACTCTAATTATGGGAATATCGATTTGAAATATAATAGATACGGGATTCAGAATTTTTGTATTCCTCTTTAATATAATTACGAATCACACCAAAGAAAAATAGTATATAAGTATTCATCTGCAGCGACGGAAATAAATAATTTGTTGGGAAATCGGGAATTTTGCGAGTTTTAGTCTGTGTCTCAGCAGAATGGAATTTTATCAATCGCATTGATGATGTTATACGAAAATGGGAGCTCAAGCGGTCATCAACTTGAACTAATGAACTTTAAAATGGATTAGTAATGTAATTTCTTAACCTATTGAAAATCTCGATCCCAGGATGGTCTGATGAAGTCCCGAAATTCCTAGATCGAAATTTTGGCTAGGGATCGGATTCACAATATACTTTTGCCTTTGTCTTTGTCTATTTTTTAAAAATATATCTGTATTTGAATCCAGCTATCTCTATGACTTAGCAGATTTACTTAGAACTCAAGCATTCTCATTTTTTAATACATATATACACTGAAAAAAATTCGTGAAACTATCGCGCTGTAGAGGTGAAACTTCTTATCTCCTAGGAAAAGTTGGTATTATCCACTTGTTAACGATCTTTATTATTTGAGTCGAGTAATTTCAGTTCGAAAAATTTGTTTCAATGGGAATACAAAATATATAAGCGGAAACAAAGATGAATACGACACTTCATAAGTATCAAAAATGTTGTTAAAGCAACATCTGTTAAATTTATTGTATTGTTTGGTGCGGATTTGGACCTGGCAGAATCATTGGTCCGTACTTCTTCCAAAACGTTAAAGGTAGCACTATAGATCTATGATTAGCAACTTATTTTGGTCTAAACTGGACAATATGGATATTCCCGGACCCCCTCTTGAACCCCATTACCAAATTTTACGTCGTTCTTAAAACATATATTTTTAAACAAACATTTCTTGGTCAAATATTGATCAAAATAGATCTTCTTATAATATTTTCTGCAAATAATTCTACAAAAATATGTACAAGTATAGTTAAATGTTTTTTTTTATATTTTCGCTGACCCTCTGTAACCCCTACGGATCCACGGACTCCAGTTTAAGAACCATTGATGTATTTGATGGAGATGGAGAGACTATATATACTGCCACTTGGAGTTTCACCTATCATGATGTTCAAGCCAATTTACCCTACCGCATCTATCACTTCATTATATTTATGCTTTCCAATAATATTAAAAATGTATAGTTTAAAATTTGGGTAAAAAATCTTAAGCAGATTAAAATTCGTACAGATCCTGGATATCCATACATTAAATCGAATACCGTCTATTGATTTCTCATTTAGTTATGAGTATGAGAATATAAGGCATCAATTCGGTGTTTCAGCCTTAGAAATATTATCTTTTTTGTATTATAAATTCGGTTAAAATTGATAACCAAATATTTTTCCGAAGATTGAATAAATCATTGTTTGACTTACGACTGTTTTCGTTATCCTTTGTTAATAGAATGACAAATGTGCTCTTTTCGTTTGTATTTTTAACGCAGATATCCTCGCGACGCGAAGCCTCCGAAGCGGGGGTGCCTTTCAAAAAAGGAAGCTTTCCCGTGTTTTCATAAGGTCATGAAAAATATTCAAGTTCATATTCCGTCGCAGAATCGCTCACAATAAGACCTTTAATCGATCAAGCGAAAGAAATATATGAATAAAACAATTTTTCTGACGTGCTCGGGGTAAAGTAAAAAAAAATGCGAATAATAATAATGCAAAAGATGAAACGAGCACTCCACGCCACTGAGCAAGAAAGCCGCCTCGGAAAATTCTCATAAGCCATAACATTGTCGAATGTGAAAATATTACAAAGTTTTTCCAGGTCAGGTCGGGGAAATTTTTATTAATCTGAAATATAGTGTGGAGGGGGGGGGGTGCACATATAAATTTTGCTTACGCCGCCGGTAATGGTTCGGCTCCCCTAACATATGAAATCCACTCATATAAGTATTTTTATGGGATAGATCCGGGCGTTTCGACGTGGGCCGATACTCTCTAGGAATAAACCTATATGCTGGGGTCACTCTGAAAGTTTTGAGACGCTCGGGAAAAAATTGAAACGATCGGAGACACGTTTTTATTACAGTTTTTCAATTTCTCTTTAACGGCTCTTCTAGGTGAAGAATGTGGAGATGGTGACCAACTGACACCTGAGGAAAAACATTAATACCTATGTACTCTAGTGATGCTTAAAAATATCAGATTATGAATCCAATATTCATATAAAAATATTTTCAATTGAAATACATGGATTGTTTAAATTAATTTTACTTGAAGAAAATCTGTTGATCTATATTAAAACCATCAAATAATATTTCACAAAGACATAACTCCAATATATGTCCACATGAATTGATAAAAGATCCTATTTAAGATGACGAAGAAGGAGTTTGTGATATCTAGATTTATATTGAATTTAATCTGTTAGTTTTTAATTGATACGTTGGCTTTTTATATATCCCAAATGAAAAATCAATAACTGAAATCCTAAACATGATTAAACCCTTGTCTATTGTTGATAACTCCAAAAAAGTATTAAATCTGCTTTTTAAATAATCTGTTTTTAATCAAAACCAAAATGCCAACATAAACATTACTTTTGCAAACGTACAAAGAGTGGGATAATATAATATTTCATTTTCTTCATATAGTGACACTTTGTGCCAATATGTGTCAATGCTGTCAGAAATGGAAATGCTTAAAGACTTAGGTGTTGATTTCATAGATATGCAAAAAACATTATATATTAGGTTGTACCATAAGTTTGTTTCACAAATGAACACAGATCTAATCATAGCCATGGCTGAAAAGAACCCGCGATATACTATTCGCGAAATAGCGAACCAGTTAGAAATTCCACGAACATCCGTCCATAATCATCTGACAAAATTGGGCTACATCAATCGTTCAGATGTGTGGCTTCCACGTGAACTGATTGACTCAAATAAACTTCAGCGTATTTCAACATGCGATCTTCTTCTCCAACGACATAATAGCCAACCTTTTTTGAAGAGCCTTGTCACTGGAGATGAAATTTGGATACTCTATGAGAATATCCAACGTAAACGGTCTTGGATCAAGGGTACAGAAGCTTCAACTGTAGCTAAAACTGGCCTACATCCAAAAAAACTTTTGCTATGCATTTGGTGGGACTGGAAGGGTGTAATTTATTATGAACTACATCATGTTGAAAAATCCCATAAACTTTGAAGATCCAAATGAATAATTAATTGTAGAGAATAATTGTTGTTATTAAAATGTTGTACGACATATTATAATATGCTTTAAATTTAAGTTATTTAGCCTTTAAAATATTATACAATTTCTAATAATGAACAGTTTCCCTCGGGAGATAGTAAAAACTTATAGAGACGTTCATGTTGAATTTACTAGAAAGGATTTTCTGGAGTACAAGGAGTCCAATCCTTCCTTTACTTGTAATCGCCGAAGGATAAAGACCTAAACACAGACTAAAATATCGTAATATACAGAAGGCTTATTAAGTCAATGCATCTAATTTTGTGAGATATACTAATATAATGTTCGATAATTTAATACAATTTTGAACCCGATAAAATAGCACACCACTCACAAGAAACGATCGAGTTCGCGTCTTACAGGATCAATTGAAATTTTCTTGAATTATTTCATCCCGGAATTGGATTTACTATTTTCTAGGATAATAATCTTCCAACATAAAGCCTACCTATGTTTAACAAGGCACGTATATAT